>BMAU01021430.1:0-1395000 GCA_019973935.1 Trichonephila clavipes
GTGTTGGTTTGTGTATGCTCGCATAACTCAAAACGTTCTGCATGGATTTATCTGAAATTTTGACACAACGTTGAATTTGACTCTGGTCAGCATCTTATGTACTTTTTATTTCGAAATTTACGCTAAATTTTTTTAAATTTAATTTTTAAGTGATTTTTTAGTGTCATGACCTCATACGATGTCAGGATTCGCTCTGAATACGAAAATTTAAACTTTACGCCTAGTTTTTTCCGAATTATTGTATATTTCTACTATGTTTATGTGTATTGTTTGTCATATTTATCTATTTTTTTGTTCTTTGATACATAATTGGGTCTAATTTTCGAATAAATCATTTTCTTAAAATTATCTTTTAACAAATCAAATTTTGTTTTGTAGGTTTGTTAACATTCCGATAGCTTTAACGCGAGATGCTTATGATTTTGCTTATGATTTTCATCGTGTTTTTCTATAATTTTAAGCTAAATTTATTTCTCTTTTTTTTTTTTAATTCTTGAAAATTATATTTGACATCTGTACGCTACTTATTTTCCTGCCAAATAGTTGTGAAAGTTCCTAATAGTTTTGACGATAATAGAAGACTGGCCGGCTGAGCTCCAGAATAGAGTATTGAAATTTTCCTCCAATTTTATCTTCCTCCAGTAATCTTAAATTAAATTAATTCATGATATAATGTTCAGATTTATTTATTTTCTTTTAGTAGCTACTTTTTTTCCATTGACCCTTTACCTCAAATCAAAAGATGCAGCAATATGTTTTCAATGTTTGAAATGGGCCATTTGGCGCAGTCCTTTTTTTTGGTGATTAAAAGCGGTCACCAAGGTACTTCTTTCGGAATTATTTATTTTAGAATGAATTCGAGATTTCACCATGACATTTAGATAAAAACTGCCAAATCCGAAGAAAAATCGTCAAATACGAAGTGCCCCCCTCCCTGTACTACAATTGAACCTTTAACACAATATCATTTAATTTGGCAAAATTAATCGACAGGATTTTTAATAAAAATGTTTTTTTCTGTTTTAGACAAATTTTTAAATTTCATTTGATACTTACGTATTATCGCAACAATCGCTAATGTTCAAGGTAACTCGCAAAGTTGGCGATCCCATTTTCGCATTTGTTGTACGCGCTTAATTGACAATAATGTGCTTCGTTTTGTACAATGTCACCAATAGGTTGCGATAATACGTAAGTACCTTTCATTTGTTGTTACTATTGAAATACAAATGGAAAAATAAAGATTTTCTGATATATATCAATATATTTGAACTTTACTTTGTTTTTTAAGATTTGACCTTATTTTATAACTTTCTTAAGCAGATTCTATTGGTAATTTGTTAACAAAACACTTGAAGTTATTACGGTTTGCTTTTGTCAGGGATGTAACTACCGCCGTCTCAATGATGCAGGGGCCCCAATAAGTGTTACTACAATCCCTCTAACATGGTGCTCATATCTAAAAAATGTCCCCCAAAAGAATTTTGATACAGGGCCCACTCAGAGCTGTTTTGCAATTTCATGTGTTTTTATCTTTACCTTTTTAAGTGTAGTCAATCGGCTTCACTGCATAAAATTACACTGCAGAAAATTGAACTTGGGTAATACAGGCCAAGCAAAAGCAGTGCTAGGGGTAATTCAATTAGGAATAGACATCAGTGAATAAGCAAAACAGAAAGATGGCTCAAAATGTATTGAGGAAGCAGGTGGTCGTAAGATTGTAATTATTTTATCATATCATGCTTTCATATTGATAAAGATAGTTCAGTTCTTTTTATGTCAATTAAAGTTAGTATTGTATTTTGTTTTTTAATTTATTTTTAAGCTCGGGATATATATTTTGGATAGTTTTTATATACAAAATACTAATTTAAATTCTGTATGCTATGGATTTTTTTTGGCATTATTTCAAAATCTCTCCACAAACAAGTAATGTACTGATTGAAATTTTCCATCTGTTTTATCTCTCTCCAAGGATCCTAAATTAAATAAATATATAATTTTTATTTTTTTGGTAACTCCCTGAATGCAAAAATGAAAATTACAATCATTTTACAAATTAATTTAACATTGAAATTTAATGACATGCGTTCTTTTGGCAGCAGACTTCAAATTTATATGCAGTCACACCTCAGCTGGAACATTTAACTTGCATTAATTAACATCTATCAACATCATTCGAGAAATTTGACATCCCATTAGTAGATTCTTAGTAAAATCAGGATTTGAATCCATGACTTATCTTCTAGACTGTGGCCATCATGTTATACTGTGGTATAGGTATCGGATCGTGGCTCGCCATGCCACGAGTTCGAGCCCAGTACCACTAAAGACCCGCCGTGTAGGGCAGCGTGCACGTTAAATCTGTCGAGAGCTGAAACGTTTTCCCGTTGGTGTGGTGTGGTACTTAGGAGAGGGGATGCCAGCTCAGGTGTCGCCCACGTCACTTGACCATGGTTCAAAATTACGTGGTCCGTCGCCCAAAGCACTCGTGTAACTGAGCAGTGCGACGTTAATATTCAATCAATCAATCAATTCATGTTATACTATGAATTTCTTTTTCTTCGTGTCTTAAACCATGGGTGTAAATTATGACCGTTTAAGGACAACATTGCAAAAATAAAAAAAAATAGAATTTCTGGACTACACACACAATATTTTTCAACAAATTGAAATAAAAATTAATTCTATATAATTTTACTAAAATAAATTAACTTCTTTTTTATACTTTTTTAAATTTGAATTAGATATGTATAGGTACATATTTATTTTTTAAATTTGTAAAAGTTTCGTTTCATTTAGTTTGGATTTTATAAAGAGGGAAAAATCCAAATTATAAACCAAAATTGCTTTTGTTAAACAAGCAAATCGATGTTGGGGTCGATAGACGAGCTTTCAAAAATTAAATTGCATTAATTTTAATTATAAAATTGTGGAAGTTTTTGAAAAAAAAAGCTATAAAAATTTTTAGAAATATTCCCAAAATTTCGATTAGAGAGATAACTGAATTTTTAAGAATAACATTATATATAAACTGCGTTTTATTTGAGTAAATAAATTTTGAAAACGAAAGGCAAAGGATTATAACATTTGAATTTGACTCTTTTCTCCCTATAGTGAATGTGGTGTGGCAGTTAAAAGAATGATACAGTATCTTCGTTATCTCGTCTTACAATTACAGATATAACATTTCGAATCATTAAATATTGATTAAAAATAAACTATTGATGAAATAAACTATTTTTTATATATTTAAATTTTTAAAAAAGAGTACAATTGTACTAATTTTAATAATAACATTGTAGAAATTATATATCACACTAATGTGTACTTTTTGTGGAAGTTTTTAAGGGAAAAAAGAAAGCTATTGAAATTTTTATAAATATTCCTAAACTTTCAATTGGAAAGATAGCTACATTTTTAAGAATAACATTAAAACAACATTTGTATTTGAAAAAATAAATTTTGAAAAATGGAATGCAAAGGGTTATAATATTTGAATTTGACTCTTTTCTACCTATAGTGAATGTGGAGTGGTGTGGCAGTTAGAAAAATGATATACCAACTTCGTTATCGTCATCCCTTTAAAACAATTTACAGAGATAACATTTCCAATCATTAAATATTGACTAAAAAAGTTTTAATTTGAAACAAGTTTGAAAAATGTAAATAAAATTATTCAAGAAAGTAGTTAATTTTAGGATTGCAATAGTAAATTAGATGTGATCCAGTGTATCCTGTAAAAAATTTACATACTTTGATACTAAAGAAAAATAAAACTATTTAGGTAAAATTGAGTGTCAGTGATAAAAAATTTTTTTTTTTTTTTTTTTTTATAAAACATGTCTTCAAAATAATCAAAACCTGCTTATAAAAATATTGAAGGACAATCAACTATAAGAAGGTATAAAATGATATTAATCTCTCACATAGAAAAAAAACCAAATTAAAAAAATGTGAATAAAAGTTTATAAATTTTCACTGAAATAAAATTTTCCGTAAATATACATATATTTGGTATTTTAAAACCATATTTTATAAATCAAATATTGGTTTTTACCTTAAAAATTATTATATAAATTTATCAAAAATAGTTTTATTGTAAAAACATTCCATAAAAATAATAATATATAAAAAATGTATAAAACATACAATAAAGAAGATATAAATAAAAGTATAAAAATAATGTGATAAATAAAGAAAATAACAGAGAAACACTTTTCAACTTTTTCATATTCAATAGTATTTCCTCAAATTTATATAATTTTTAATTTCATATTTAAGTAACAAGAATTCCTAAATTTAAAAGAAAATATCAACTTTTCCAAAGAAAATTGGAAATTTTACTTATAAAAAGAATTATAAATGTAAAGGAACTGTTTTATGTGCGTTTACATGTACGAATTTCTTCTATTTTAATCCCTTCATTAACACTAAAAATGTTATTCTAAGACTATTTGAAAATTGTTAGCATTCAAAGTAAGCCCAAAGGGACATTAAAAATTCATTTTTTATGTATTCTCTTTAATAACTGTAATTATAATTCGGACTATATTATGTTGCGGAAGAACCGCATTCCGCCATTTTTTTCTGACTCTTACTTCGTGTTGCTCTAAACCCAGATTTAATTGACGACTGCCACATTTGAATGATACTCGCTCTGTTTGGCGTTTGGGCACATTTTGAAGTGTCAGAAAATACGGTTATTGAAGACTTCCCGAAAATTACTTAAATATATTTCTTCTAAATATACATGTATATAATTAATTACAGTAATACTACAATAATCGAATAACGTTTTTTAATTTTAGGAATGCAACTCCCTTTTGTCTAAATTCTTTTTTTCATTGGATAAGATTAAAAAGCTTTTGTATAATTACAAACAAATACATTTTTAAAAATTTTATTGTAGTTGTTTAAATACACCCCCCCCCTCATTGCTTTTGTTGCTAGTAATACTTCATTTACATTCGATATGTAGATGAACTATTTTCATGTACATCCGATTTATAAATGAGCAATTATTGACAACGAAAAGTTCAATTAAGTATTCGTGAAAGAAATAAGTAAATATTGAGCTTACCCAAATTCTTGTATGAACGATGAGAAAGCGAAGGTTGCATTTCTGTTTTATAGTCACGAACTCATGAGTGACCAGGGACATAGTTACCACTATATCAGCCGTATCAATGATACGGGGCTCCCATGTTACAGGGACACAACATGTATAATATTTAGGTACTAACAAATAAGTTTTATTATACTTATTTTCCAAAATGGGCCTCATAGAATTTTGATTCAGGGCCCACGGAGAACTAGCTACGCTAGTGTGAGCGACGTTGCTACTGCCAAGTCTTGAGCTGGAGTCCTACCAAAAGGAGCCAGTAAAGACCAGAGGTGTAGAGGGCTTGATGCACGTTACATTTGTTTAAGGATCAAAGTTTTGACGTTGTCTTCGTGAGGAAGTTTGGGGAGAGGTATATCAATTCATCAGTCAACCTCGTCACTTGACTGCGGTTCAAAATGAAAAGTTTGTTGCCAATAACCTTTGAAATTGATCCCCACTCCCACCTTGCTAACACGAAAGCTTTGAACTGCAATACATTGAACATGCTTCGGGCCTGCATCTAGATGGATCTCTAACGGATACATGATTTGAGCACGTGGCTTGACTGAAGAATTAATAGTCACTTCATGACATGAATACTCAGATATTATCGTCTCATACTTTTACCATACAATTAATTTATAATTCAATTAGCACTCCAAGAACTATAAAAAATATCTTTCTTCTAGTTACACCAGCAACCATGGGAAAAGTTAGTGAGCCCATCAGGATCAACAATTTTGAGCATATTTGTATATATGAGATAGCAAAAGTCAAGATTTAAAAATAGGAAAGCATGGTGATTTGGTGTGAAGAGACCAGAAATATCTATCTAGTTTAAGAGAACACATTAGTCTTTAAGGAAATTAGTCCATTAATGATATTTGTGAAGCTGTCTCTCTCACAGAGGAAGTGATGCATAATCATAAGTTTAGATTTTGGAATTCATAGCAGATGAAAATATCATTTTGTCAAATTTACGATTGAATTAATGGAAATCAAACTTTGAATCTCAGGCAGATTTTTTTCTTTTTTTAAAAATCCATTGAGAGTTTGAGAAAGAAATTTAAGCATCATTTCTGATATTAAGATAAAATTGTTCATTTTTATAAAATTGACTAATTTTTATGATAAGGGATTCAGCATTAAATTCCTTTTATTTTTCATAACAATTTTTTTCTGTCCCTTTTTTTTATGAATACTTGTTTTTACATCTTGAGGAGATATTTTATGTGATATTTACAATCCGTAAAATTTTAATTGAATTGGTGAATATTGTAAGTCATTTAAGTTAATTAGAAAGAATACTTTTTTGAATAAAATTCGTCTTTATCAAATAATATTTTTCTAGGTTCCAACTTTTTTGCTAGATATTTTTATTAGAAACTTTAACTTCAACCGTTGTTTGTTTTTTCCACTGATGTTAAAAATTTTTTGTCGGCTTCCATTAATTCTTAATTAGTCAAATATTTATAGTGCATCACAGCAGAGTGTCATTTTCTTATTCGGCTAGTTTGAAAAAAAAAGAGGGCCTCCAATATGATGTCCAGATCGATTCGTGCAGAAACGCGTAGCCGTGCAAAAGATGATATTAAGCGTGTTATGCAAGCCATCGACAAAGTTCGAAAATGGTCAGCATTGTTTGGTTTCCTTTTATTTTTAATACGTTACAATCACTGAGTATATAAAAATTATCTATAAGATTTCAAATATCACTAATAATGATATTCATGTAGCTTAATTCTAATTTTGTTTTATAGTAGGCATTTGTTAGCGTCAATGGTTGACAGATAATTGATCTGCATATTTGACGTAAAGGAGACTGAAAATATTGTTTTTCTTCTAGGGAGAAAAAATGGGTGACAATCGGCGATACAACGATGAAGATTTATAAATGGGTTCCCGGTAAAAATTTTTCTCTCAAATACATAAACATTTGGTTAAAATTGACCTTATATATATTTTTTTTTCTTCAGCCTTTGTTTGTATTTTAAACAATTTTTACGATTTTTAAAAATTTTAAAGACTTTCTGAAGACAATTTTAAGATTTTTCAAAATCATTTTCAGAACGTGCAATGTTACTCACTTCCAATTGCTTGTTAACCTACATAAATTTTCTTTAAAATCGATGTTATTAAAGTTGAAAATTGATATTTAAATGATGTAAAGCATTTTTAGTTTTAAGTCATTGTTGTAATAAGCTATTAAATATTTAAATTACGATTTTAAAAATTTCTGGCGTATTGAATATTTATGGTTCCGTATATCCTTTGAATTACAGTAGGCTTGGTAATTCGAACTGAATAAAACCAGGAATTTCTCAAACTATTAAGATACTTGGACTGTCTGTGAAAAATTTAAACTTGAATTAAGCATAGTTTGCACTATACTTTGAATTGAATGTTAAATGTCTTCATGAAGCAAGAAATTAAAATTATATTGAAAGATTAGTAACGATGCAACAAATTTTTGGCCTGTAATGTATTTCTGCCGTAAAATTTATGATTTTTTAGTTTCATTTGCTTGAGCTTTTTGAAAATTCAAATGATCAAGACAACTGTTATTATTTAAATGTATGAACTGAAATCATCAAATGTATTTCTTTTAGTTATTATTATCATTTTTTTTTTGTTATAAATGTTAGTATTTCTTGATTTTTTTTCTTTTTGTCTTTTCTGATTTTATGTGTTTAATGTTAAATGTAATGTGTTTAATTTCTTTTTAGTTCCGAGCAGCAGAGAAGCACAGGTGAGTGTGAAAGATTTTAATTATAAGTTTTAATTATATTTTAAATTCATATTAAAATTCTGTTTGACATTTCCTGTTTCAATAAAAAATTTATAGTGTTTCTGTTATTTTCATTCAGACTCGGTCTAAAGGAAAAGCTGCATCGTGCAGAGGAAATAAAGAAAACATTGAAAAATGTTTGCCAAATGATGGAAAATCTTCTAGTGGTAAAAGTAAAATTTATTTTTTATAATGGTGATTTCTCTTTTTTTTTTTTTTACTTTTTTTTTAAAAAAAAAAAAAAAAAATATGATACTCTTCAACATTCTTTTTTTAGTATAGATGTGGATTTTAACTAATCATTAATTCAAAATATTTGCAATTTTTAGTATTAATACCCAAGAGTAGCTATTTGGTACTTATTGATTACACAAGCTATGGGTGGATGATTACTTTTCTGAGTTGTCACCAATGTGAATATTGGGGATATTTTCCAATTAGATGCATTACTATATGTATGTGTATGGACATTATGATGTAACAGAATTTGGTGTGTCTGGCCTTATGGTCCCTATTACGAATAAGTATTAGTTATCATTTTGAACAACCAATTGGGCTAAAATATTTTATAACTAATTTCTTAAATGAAAATGGAAGAGAAAGTCATGTATATGCATGTTTACTTAGAGAATGATAAATTCGATGGCTTTCTTAAATTTGAAGTACCTCCAAATAGTAACAATAGGATTTTTTTAAAAAAACCAGTTTAGAGTACATTTTGTGATTTAGTTTTTAAATCTTAATTTTCACTAGTACTAATTTGCATGATGATCTCTGAAATTATATTTTGATTTCAGTCATCTAGAAATTGTAAGATAAATTGTTACTCTGCCATTTTTCATTGTTTTCTGGTATTAATTATACATATATATGTATATTTGTAATGGTCTCTGGGGACCTCACTTTGAGAACTATAATAATTAGGAGACGTAAAAGAACCAGTAGCCATTTTTATAAATAACTTTCTTTATTTGAATAACTTTCTCAATTAAAATCGAAGACTTATTAACAAATCCGAATTATAATATTATGAGGTTTTAAATATAATATCTTTTAATTTAACTCAATTAATTAATAATCTAATTAATCAATTCATTAAATAACGATCACGCAGAATTTACCACGATAAGAGATCCCAGAATTATATTCAATAATGTTCTTAATGAACATTTAACTTTAATCTCACTCTTAAAACTTTAATGAGACTTTAAATACGATTTTATATTTACCACTCGGAATCTCAATTCTTCATGAGAACAAATTATCTTCAACTACAATATTTCAATTCAAATTCACTATAACTCTATGTTTCAATATCTATCTCCTACTGCTCTAACTTTACTATTTCGTTTGACTTAAATACTGAATCTAATCTGCATAATAAGGAATCCTGTCCGCTTTTTGGAGTTGATTGGAAATAGGTAGGGAATTAAATTTCCCTAAAAAGGTCGGTTCAGAAGGTTAGTGATAAAGTTCCGTATAGATTCGTCACATATTGACTTGGGTACGCTCAGCAAAACTAAAATTCATGGTACGGTTTTGCATCAGAGCTCGGGTGCCTCCTTTTAGGGAGGAAAGTGGTATCAAAATTACTTGCAACAATTAGTATACCACCTTATATGGCATTTGCACTAAAAAGAGATACCAATTCCCAGGGAATGTACAAGGTCTACAATGGTAAAATACCAATCTGCAGCCCATTAAGAAAAAATATATATATTGAAATATACTTATCCCTCCTCCCCATTCTATATTCATTTTACATGCTCCTTATATTGTGTTATCATAAATTAGTTTTATTTACTTTGCTCCTTAGTTTCAATAAGTCTGTAAAATAGCATATTAAAATTATGGAGTTTGATCAACTTCACCAATTAATAAAACAAATATTCAAATACATGAATGTTTAAACATAACTGTCATGAAAATTTCAAAGTTCTATACTTGAATCTGTTGGAAGTGGTCTTGGAAAATAAATATTGATAAAATTTTATGAAAATTCTTCATGATAAATAGTAATAATATACTTCTTCAATAAATAAATACAATTATTCAAATCTAAATAGAAATATGCACATTAATATTGATTTAAAAGACTCACAAGATTAATATAATTGTATTGTCCTTGCCACCAAACATGTGTTGCATTTACCAAGTATGTCTTTAGTTTTACTTAAAATTATGTATCTTTTAATTCGGTTTCAGTGGAAAGTGTCTTTAGGTTAAATAGCTTTTGATCTGTTAGTGTGACTTTGCAAATTTAAGAAAAACTACTTTTGAACTTGGCAATTATATCTCAGAATAGTTTCAACTTTATAAAACAGACTTGCTGTTTAAAATGCCAAAAATGGATTTCACTTATATTGAATGATGTATACATCATTTGAAAATTCCTACAATGTCATTTGTCAATGTTTGTAGTGAATGCTTATTGTTTTGAGATGAAGAAACAAGGAACATTCTCCTCTTAATTAGTGTGTTAGTTTTATTGCATATTTTCATATGCTGTTATGCAGAGTTATTAAAAATTGAAATAAGAATCAAATTAGACATAACATAGTCAATCTAACCTCTTAGGTGTTAGTATTTTCAAACTACTGTAAAATCCGGCGTATAATGCGCACTTTTAACACAAAAAATTAGGTCAAAATTTACAGGTGTGCGTTACATGCCAGATATAAAAGTGATAGCTTCAAAAATAAAAAAAGAAATAGATGATCATAAGAAAAGTTATACCTCTACATAGATCAAAATGCTATATATTTGAAAGAAATAACATATACCTGAGGAAGTTAAAGGGTTCTGATTCTAATAAAATACTATTTTTCAAAATTCCGGGATAATAAATGAAAAATGACTTAAAAACATACGAGCATTGTACACGCACACTTCTGGTTCCTTTGCAAAATAGGGATGTGCATTATATGGCGAACATACCAAAAGATTACAAAATGCAGCTTGAAAGTATGGGTGTGTGCTATACTCCGGATTTTAGGGTACTTATTCATATTGTAATTAAAGGTTATAATCCTCCACAGTGACTGATTTAGGCTCGTGGTACCCTAGGCCTGAGTTAATTTGATGCTCTTATACATAATAATAGTAATACAAATAGTCAATAATGGATTGGAATTAAATTTAGGTATTGAGTTTAGGTATGAATTTAGAATAAATTGCTTTTAAGAAATAAATCATATTTATCTAATTGATCATATATTTGTTTTTTGCTTTCATCCATGTGAAAGTATTAATGACATCCTCATACTTAACTTCTTGAACTAATTGTGCTTCAATGCTTAATAATGCAAGTGCATTGGTACTATCATACCTGTACATAAATAATTTTTCACTCTTTTCAGGGTGGAAAATGATCTTTCTCCAGGATAATTCGTTTCAGAAATTCTTATGTAAATATGTAAAGCGAGATCTATATTTGGATATATATTGCAGAGATCACATAGATGTAAGAATTCATTTATTATCATCTTTATTGACATTTTTATGTCAAAGCAAGGAAAGAAGCATTAAAATTCAGTCTTACTGTTGATAAAAAAAAAAAAAAGATTTCAAATTTTTGCCACCTCAAAAAGTTTGGTGGCCCTAAAAATTTACTACCCTGGGCTTTGCAGGCCTAAGCCTAAATCCGTTACAGATCCTCCATATAAATATATTGGTTATTCTTATCTTGAAAATTCTTAAAAAGAGAGAAAATGTTATGTATGTAAATGTATTTATTATCTTTATCATTTTTGTTTAAGTAATTTATTTTTACCTATAGGTTCACCAATTGGAAGTGAAAGCAAACATATGTGTACTAGAGAATCTAGTTCAATATCAAGCGTAATGGAGGAGTCAAGTTTAGGTATAAGTTTCATGTTAACTATATTCAAAGTTTTTTTCCTCCAAAAAAATATTTCTTTTGAATTAAAAATGTCACAAATTCACTGTTTCTAAAATTCACTAGTAAACCAGAAATGTTAACTGTTTTTTATGTAAATGAAATGTTTAGAATTTTAGTGAATAATTATCAAAAGTTAAGAATCATTTCGTATAAAAATTGTACTAAAAATGTTGAACTTTGTTTTTCATAACATTATTTTAATGATTATTTCACTTATGTAAATACTTTTTTTTAAATGAATATCCTTGTGATTTATAAACTGAAAACTTTGTTTTTATAAATCTTATACTGCTGTTTTAAGTTACAGAAAATATTAATTTCCTTTCCATTTGAAACCTTTTAATGGAGAATTATTTGATTTCTTGTTTTTAGAAGCATTTATATAAGTAAATTATTTTGAGGTGAATGAATAAACTTACTTTTCTTGTGTTCTAAGGTTTTGCAGACATCAGTCAAGATTCTCGAGCAGCTAGTGATGATGCTACTAATTTAAGTATGGAAAACAGTAGTGATGCTCAGTTTCCTGACAGTCAACCTGGTGAGTATGAATATTTCTAGCATATGCTTTTTTTAATACTGTTTTAAAATTCTGTTAAATAACTTTCTTGAAATAGATTAGGACAGTATTAATCTATTTTCATTATACCTAATTGATTGCATATAATAAAAATTATTTTTATGGACAAAATATTTTCAACAGTTTAAAGGAAGTATGCCATGAAATATTAAATAAATTATTTAAATGTTTCATCAGATATGTATTTAAAGTCTTGGGGGAAAGGGGTGTAACAAAAATTTATCAATATAACGTGGAAAAAGTAGTATTGTGAAAATTTTTTTTATCTTATTGCACTTGTATGAAAAAGATACTCATTAAAAAGTCTGAACTTGAATAAGATGGTAATTTATTAGTCAGATTTTATTTAATTAGCTGTAATTGTTTGACTATCAAAGTGAATTCTGTAATGTTATGTTTACGAAATAATTTTCTTACAATTTATATTCATTTAAAGACCTTCTTCATATTTAGCTTTCTTTTCTTTCATATACACCTATGTTGTATAAAAATTTTCTATTCCAATAGTCCTGAGAGAGAGTATTCTTTTTCTTTTAAAACCTCAAAAACACCATCTTATCTTAATTCTTAGTAATTACCCATTTAATAGGAGTAGTAAATTAACTACAACCTTAGTTTTCAAAAGGTTCTGCATCATCACATTTTAAAGTGAGGTGATACAATATATTATGCAAGTATTTAATTAGGAGATTATGTAGAACATTCAAAAAGTTAACTTTGAGATGAAGGAAGAATGTTTTTTTGACCATATTGGATATTTTGTTGACATATTTTTGTACTGTAACTGCTTCTTTATGTTGTAATTAGTTTTAAATCTTTTTTCCTAACAATGCACTTGGTTTCTTATATATAACCATTTTTAATAATTTTCATTCTAGCTAAATTCAAAAATTCTCGTTAGTTACGTAGCTCTATGGAATTATATTTTTTTGGCTACCGAAGAAGTAATGTTTTAAAATTTTGATAATCAGTTGAATATTTTCTTTTTCAGATGGGTCAATGCATCTTAAATCTGAAGATATGAGTGAAGATAGTTGTGAACCTCCTTTAAAAAAGAGACTTACTGGTGATATCAAAGACTAGTATAAAAGAAATTAACCATTTTTCTGCAGTCTTATAATACTTTTTATACCACCATCTCAAGGAAAAGGATATTGTGATAAACAGTTATCCAGGTTTTAAATTTTCTTCCTGTGGTCTCACATTAAACTATTTAAATAGTTGTCACATATATATGAAGTGAACTTTTCTGTGCTTCAGTGTGAGCAGTTTGTAACTCCTTTACCTGGCAAGTCATATTAGTGGGATAGAGTAGAATTTCTGATGATTTTCTAAATAATGAAAGACTGCAAGTTATACTTTTTTTCAATAAATGATATGACGTTCCTGTTAATGGCATAGATGAACTGATCTTTAAAATGAATTTTAGTGTGATGCTATAAGTTTTAATTCATCACTAAATTTCAGGAAACCAATTCAGTTAAATTGAAAAGAATTACTTTAACCTGTATTTATTCTATACGAAAACCTTGGTATAGTTGAATTATAAAATGTATTGAATATAATAGTTACATTAGTATTATAATTTATGAGTTAGTATATATTTAAGCTATTTTACTTTTTTATAATCAAAAACATTAAAATTGCATACTGAACTACTGAGTTTCATTATTTTTAATATGTTACTTCTAGTTTTACTTGCATCATGTTGTCAAATCTTATATGTGTAAAGATTATCATAACTAGAGTTTAGTGTTCATTCTAGAGAAAAGTTCCACAGAGTTGCCTCTTAAGACTTTTTATTCAAATCATGTGTCAAATCAATTTATTAGTGATTGGTTTAAACAATATTAATAGCTTGTTTATTAAAATTATTGCACTTCATAAAATGATTATGTAAATGAATTTTTTTCTCCATTTCAATCAAATTTCACTAACAAAAAAAATTTTTTTTTTTTAATCCTCTTTTACTCCTGGAAAGAGTAATGCAATGTTCATCCAACTCTTTTTTTTACATGGTTAATATGTTCTCTAGCATACTCTGTAAAAAAATACATAGGACATATGATAAATTTGGGGATATGTACCACAATTTTAAAAAATCACCTAAGGTGAAAAATCTTATATTTTCCCGAAAAACCATGCAAAAAATGTAATAATGAAATCCTCATGTTACTTATTTATAAAACAAAAATAATTCATTTTTATTACAAAAAAAAATTAATTTGCCGTGAAAATTCAGTCTAAGTACACACATAACATGTAAAAATTCAAATTGAAATTAGGTATAAAGTTACTAACTAATAAGCATGTTTATTGCAAACTGGATAAAAAATGCTATCTTTAGCAGATATGTCAGGCTTTGATTCAAATGAAAAACTTTGTTCGTTATTCAAGGCCTCTGTTTTTTTGTTGTTACAAATCTGGTATTAAAGGCTGTTTTTTTTGGGAGAGGAGTTCTCAAGTTACTTATGTAATTCTTGCTATCCTGCTACATGAAACAAAAGAATTTGACAAATTTCAATGTATGCTTTATGTCAAAGTTATGAGTAAGAAAATGTTGTTCCCCACTTGTAGCAAATTTCTAGCTCTCACTAATTAAATCAGCTGTTAATAGCTAAACTTCACCTTCATTATTATCATAAACTGTCATAAATTCGATCTCGTCCAAAGGGCACGAATCCCCAAATTTTGGGGGGATTCGGTCTAGAACGTAAAATTTGTGTATAAAAAAATGCGTATTGTTATTTCAAAATCGTGTAAAAAAAAAAAAGAGTTGGGTGTATATCAATTATTTATTCAGTTTTTAACCATTGTAGAAATACCTTTTTGTGAAATTTTGCCTTATAGTATTGAGTTAATTGGAGCAGGGGGTAAATGAATTGAAAGCCAAAATGCAGATTTTTAAAAGCTATACAATTTTTAATAGAAATAATTGTGTACATATTTAATTTTAATATCTTTAGTACAAAATGGAAATCCCTATTCTTGGCCAATCATCAAATACTGTCCTTATGTTTTTAATTTAATATTATGAATAAATTAAAATGCATAAACTAGTTTTATTTCTTTTTCATTGTGTAGGGAAATGGTATTCAATTTATTTTCCATTTTCTTTGCATATTAATACATATTGTCAGCCATCTGTAAGTGGATAAACTCTTTATAATTCTTTGGAATTTGAAGTCCTTTAGTAGCTTAATGGTAATAGAAAATGTGACTCATGATATTCCAGGTCCTGATTCCATCAAAGATTAATCATGTATATTGTTACTGCTTTACATTAACTGCAAGCCTTAAAAGCATTTTGGTATAGAAGAGTGAGAGAACAAATCCAGTATTCACTTCACTTGACTAGCTCAAAACTAAAAGATTCATCAAAAAGTGTTCTTGTGGCTTTTAACACAATTCAGATAAAACTTACATTTCATTTATAATGAAAGGTTGTATTCCTGATTGCTATTTCTCTTACCATCTTCCTGCAACAGCAATACAAAGGACTTGTATGTTATATTATTTTGTATACATAAAAATATATAAATGTGGGAAGTTATTTGAAATATTACTTTTTTCACAATTTGATCCTTTAATCCAGTTATAAGAATATCCACTTAAAAATGTTGGATTATAAGTAATATCTGAATTTGAAATTTTAAGTTCTATATGTCATATATATTTTTTATCCAGTGTTCTGTAAATATGTATATAATGTAATGTATATAATTGTGTATTGGCAGTATTTATAAGTCTGACAATCTATAAAGTTGCATTTCTGTCAAATTTTGATCACCATGCTTAATATTCTTATCTAATCTTTGATAAAAAATGTTTTTGTAAATATATCAGTGATTCATATGATTTCTTTTTGTGCCATGTAATGTGAAAATTATATGCATCACTTTTATGTAAATAAAAAATATTAAATACTTTATTTGTGTGTTTTTATATTCTGTAATTTAAAGCGAAAGTGATTTTTTTTTTAAAGTTCACTAAGCTTTTATTTTACAAATGAATGTTTTTAGAGGTTGAAAATTTTAGTAATCTTAACTTGTGAATGCAGAAATATTTAAGAAATAAATATAAAAAAATATATATATGCAATTTCTATGAATTGATTAATCAAGGTATTGGAACAA
Source organism: Trichonephila clavipes (assembly GCA_019973935.1). Classification (NCBI taxonomy): domain Eukaryota; kingdom Metazoa; phylum Arthropoda; class Arachnida; order Araneae; family Nephilidae; genus Trichonephila; species Trichonephila clavipes. The sequence continues at coordinate 16,510 of BMAU01021430.1, forward strand.
AATGGTCGATATTGATGGAGAGCTATTGTACTTTTTGCATAATTATACAGAATACACAAATAGAATCTTTTAATAGCAGTATTTTTACAATTTATTAATGGTTTCTCCGAGAAATGAATTTATTTTTGATCTACTACTTTCTTGTAAAATTTAGTGAGAAAATTTTCTAAATTTTAATGTGCTTATTTAGTACATCTAGTCATTTTTAATCAGTGCACACATATTAACTATCAATAGATGGATGGCATCTTAATGGATATTTAGTATCAACTTTTAAATTTTTTAAAATAAACTTAGAGAATATTAATTTCCTAGATATCCTGGCTAGGGGCTGGTAGCTTTTTTTGCTGAGAGAATATGAATTTTCTTTGTTTTTCCCTGGAAGAAACTGAATTCTTTACTTATCATTTCCAAATCTTACATTTTCAGGGTGCCAGGTTTTAGAGATACCTGGCCCACTAATCCTAGGCTATTTGATTTTAGTTTGCTACAAGTGACTAAAATATATCGTTAGTTTTCGTCTGCCTGAAGTTGAATAGACTGGCAAGTTAAGTTTAAGGGCAAGCCACAGACTTGAGACAGCTGTGATGTTTTTGTCCTTTGACTTAGTTTAGAATTGCAATCACTAGCAACAACTTCAGAGAGATATCAACTAAAAGGAACACCCAGTCAGAAAGGAAAGTATCTTGCGAATAACATTGAAATAATTTATTTTAACTAATAACAATAGAGCAACTATTTATTTCTGGTGGTGAAGCAAATCTTGTGTTTAAGTTTTTGAAATTAAATTAGTTTTCTATGTTACGAGCAAGTGCTCTAGATATAATTTAGAGACAGTGAAAATACTCTGATGTTACAAATATTCTTGAACTGAATACTCTGTATAGTTCATTTGTTGATTATTGATATCAAAATCGTTGTCAGAACTTTCACTGTCATCACTTTTTTGATTTTCATTCATGAATATTTCTTCACTGTCAGAAGCTTCTCTTCGCTATATCAGCATGACTCAAATTAATGCGATTTGCCATTTTTTCTCTCCCATTCGCAGGCACTACTCATTTACTGTACAGCAGGAAAAAGAAACGTTCCAATAAAAGCAATAGTTTGGGCCTCTGCCAATCGTATCAACTTTTTGACCTTGCACATGCTCTCTTATGTGACCAATCACATACATCAATGAATAAAGTTTTGAATACGGATAAATTAGAGAAACTATTGTTATTCTTTCCCTTTAATTTATTCAAAAAAAAAAGTAAATGATTTTTTTCATTGGGTCACATTTACCCGGAAGATTCGTTCGGTGTAGATTGAAAAATATTCCATCGAAATACAAATAAACAAATATCCCTCTAGAAGTACATATATTGTTTATCTACGATGTCAAGAAGTTTCATAAAAATATCCCTGCTCTTTATTTCTTTTATGAACGTAAATTTTATTTTGGGTCACATAGACCCGAACAGTTAAGTTAAAATGATCAACTTTTTATGTTCTGCTACTTATATAGTCAAAAAGGTATTTACTTTGAATGCTGAAAATACAAAATTTGTGACTCAATATTTTTATTAATGTCACATGCTTTGAAACAATTTAAGAGTTATAATTTTAAACCACAGTCAAGTGACGAGGGCGACACCAGAGCTAGAGCCCCACTCTCCAAACTTTGATGTCAATATAGACTTAAAACCCTGACAGAGATTTAACTTTCAGCAGCTTGGTTATCACCTTCAGTAGCTTTGAGGCTTGACTGAAACTTTGCTCGCAGCCCTGATCAATTGATTACACGGTTTTTATGATTCTCTAATCGCCTTACTAAGTGGAGAGTTTAAGTGTAATGTGCGTGTCTCTTAAAGGTTTATTCAAAATTATTGGCAACCTTTAAATTATTAGCAGTGTCCATTTTAAACTGACTCTAAATCGTGACTAGTTATGTGGGCAAGTACTCCTTCCTGTTCCATGAAAATTTAAAGATAAAATTTATGAATTTAGTAATTATATATATATTAATATCCAGTTATATTTGCTACCAAATTCACTTAATCCAATGTTTTGCCTGTCAGTACAGGAAATTTTACATTTCTAAGGCAAATATATGTATGATTATATTTTACTCACAGACGATGTTTAATACTTACAACATATTACTCATATGACAATAACTTAGGATTTAAGTGCAAATATCAAGCATTACCAGTAAATAATGCAAAAGCAAAATGCATCAACAGAACTATTTATTCTAGGACACTGTTCTGTATTTTTTCTTAAAATTTGAAATTACTTTCTGAAGGCAAAAAAAAAAGCTTTTTTTAAAGATTTTTATTTACCTGTACACCGCAACAAAAAGGCTTTTATTTCCAAATTGTGTGGGTGCAGCTTTTTTTAAAGATTTTTATTTACCTGTAAACTGCAACAAAAAGGCTTTTATTTCCAAATTGGGTGCATAGAACTATAATTTTTAATGTAATTTTGTTATGTTACAGTTTGGCTTTGGGTCACTCATTCTAGCTTGATCATATATATAAGGACCTTATAAATTTCACCTGAGATGTTGAGAACACCCTACAAGTTACTACGATATACTTCGTTCTCGAAATATTACAGACAAGTTTTTCTAATCTTTCCATATATATACATAGACAATATTTATTAAATTGTTTCAAAGACAAAAAAAAATATTTGTATTTCTTTTAACACTTTTCAGAAAATAAGGAAAAATCTACATGGGAGACAGAGCAACAGTGACTTCGTCATCTGCATACTGTATTAACTGATTCTGAAGATGAACAAGGTGATTTCAAAGGAAGAATACCATACTGAACAATCCAATCCTTTTTATGAATTTCGAATAAGCACCTGAAAAAACTTCTGAATAAGAAATTTCCACAAAACAGATATGTATAACTTTTAGCTACTGTGAATATTTTATCCGTTTAATACAGCAAAAATGCTTCAATTTTTTAAACAATTTGTTTTCCCCAAATCAAATATAGCACATTCAAAGTCATTAGACTTTTAATGAATTTTGTGCAGCCCCAATGAAATATGAGATCAGAACTCCAGAATAATTACAAAAATTGTTTTGGTATTTGTTGTAAGAAAAATATATGCTAAAAGTATATGTGAATACCATTTGTTTTGAGAGAAACAAATTAAAATATATATTTTCTCTTTACTATTTGTTTCTGTCTTTAACATTAATTTATTAATAATAAATGTTTTACCTAAGTTTTACGAAAAAATGTATACTTATATTCAGAACCAGAAACAAAAAGTGTCAAGTTCATGTTTTTTGGTTCCAACACATACAAAAGTGAACCGTTTTTGCTGAAATTGTCATACAATGCTTATTTTTAGGTAATTTTTTGATGCATAAATCTATCATTGATTCAAACAGCAAAAAAATTGAAATTAATAAGTTTATTATTCCATTAAAAATAAATAAAATTTAATAAAGCAAGTTAGTTAAAAGTAAACAAAATTGTCAAGATCATGAAAATATGAACAATAACATATTAATATTTAGTGGCAAATCTCTTGGCACCTATGAGGCATAGAGTCAAAAGTAAAGATGGAGAGAAGGATATTCCACATTCAAGTTTTGAGAGAAGACATTTTGTCAGCATTTCATTGTTTTTTCTCAAGTGAGATATTCTTTTTTTAACTTAAAAAAAAAAAAAAATAACAGTGTTTATCATATTAAGTTAAATGAACCCCAGAAAACTTAACTTTCTTGATGGATTAAGGTATCCAAGAGGCCTTCAGAAGTAATAAAGAGTGTTTTTTTTCCAGGTATAGAAGTTTAAGTTGGCATTACTTTCCAAGATGGTGACCGATTTAACAGCTGTCAAGTGATTTATTCTCAGTTTGGTTTGGCAATTATCAAAACGATCATCAAGCAAGGCGTACATTCGTCGAATGGGCCCAAAACAAGATTGCCGTTGTTCCCGATTTTCATAAGCGAATTTTGTTTAGCGATGAAGCGCTTTTCTGGTTGAATGGCTACGTCAACAAACAAAACTGCCGCATTTGGAGTGAAGCTAATCCACAAGTGTATGTCGAAACACCGTTACATCCAGAAAAACTGACTGTTTGGTGCGCTTTATGGGCTGGTGGAATCATTGGTCCGTACTTCTTCAAAAACGATGAAGGCCACAACGTTACAATCAATGGTGATCGGTATAGAGCCATGATTACTAACTTTTTCACTCCTGAATTGAACAATCATGATGTCCAGGAGCTGTGGTTCCAACAAGACGGCGCAACATGTCACACAGCTCGTGCCACAATCGATTTATTGAAAGACACGTTTGGTGACCGCCTAATTTCACGTTTAGTCCTGTGAATTGGCCTCCAAGATCTTGTGATTTAACACCGCTAGACTATTTTCTGTGGGGCTATGTAAAGTCATTGGTCTATGCGGATAAGCCACAAACGCTTGACCATTTGGAAGACAACATTCGCCGTGTTATTGCCGATATACGGCCACAAATGTTGGAAACAGTCATCGAAAATTGGACGTCCAGATTGGACTACATCCGAGCCAGCCGTGGCAGTCATATGCCAGAAATCATATTTAAAATGTAATGCCCCAAGATTATCTTTCAAATAAAAAAAAATCATGTCAATCGATTAATACATTGTTGTTTTATTGCAATTTAAAGTTCTATACCTCTAAAAAAACACCCTTTATTTATCAGGAAAGGGCTCGCTCCTCTGTCAGATGTCTATGGAGAAGTGTGAACTAAAAGGAATTGCAAAAGGCTATTACATTCCTTTTGGGAGCCTGAAGTTTTTTTAGATTTCACTTTTTCACCATACAAGTCACTGCAAATATTCCTTCTAAATTTTAAAGCCAATCATCTTTTTTTTTTTTTTTTTTTTTTTTGCAAAAATAAAATTATAAGGACTTTTTGAAGTTTACAACTGAAGTAAAGGGAAATAAATGAATTAAAATTGAAAGAACCTAAACACTCCCTAACTGCTCAAAAAGGGAAAACTTTTAAATAAGAATTTTAAAACACACATACGTTTGTGTGGTGAAGAGACACCCGCACACAAAGAAATCAAAAAGATTCAGTAATAAGGTCAATAATATAAAAGGACTACTAGGGCAACATTCTTACTTGCATTACAGCGAATATCATGCGTTAAAGAAAATACGATTATATGTCCCATACTTACTAAAAAAGAAAAGCCTCAAAGACGAGTTTTATAAAGAAAGCTTTAAAACATTTATAATTAGAGCCTCGACAAGAGCTGATTAGATAATTCGGAATAATCATACATTTTTAGGAAGTCTTCTTAAATTACATATAAATTTACAGAATTATTTTTTTTCAAGTTAAGAATAAATAAAATGACTGCCTTTTCAACTGAAATAACTTTTACTTATGAAAAAAGAAGGACTTATCACAAACTTATAGGATTTAACAGGATTAATAAACATAAACCAAGGACTTTTCTTGTTCATTTTCATAACATTTAATAAATCCGTTTAAACAAGAAAAAAAACAACCATGAACTTACACAAAATAAGACAAATGAAAGTTAATCAAAATAATACAAGCACATAAGAATTTGATTTTTATTTTACAAATGATGGCAGTCAATATTAAAAAAAACATACACATGGTCTTAGTAACACAGACTAGTCATATCACATATTTTAAAAATGATCCCTCCTCCTTCCACAAAATTTTAGTTTTATTTCTCTAAATAATCCATTGCTATACTTAAATGATGAAAATTTAACAATTTTCTTGTAACATCGAACGTATTAGATTTCAAAATTTAAAAGTGTTCAAATTATTTTTATAATATAAAGATTATAAATTACAAAATTAAAAATATGTGTATAAAACTGTAAATGAAGATTACTTATATGTATATATTGCATACTTACCGTATTTTCCTGTATATAATCCGCGGATTATGTGTTAAAAAAGTTTCAAATTTCGTTGTGCGGATTATACGGCGCCGCGGATTATCTGAGAAAAAACATTCTCCATCAGAAAAGTTAACAAAGTTTTGAAAGAAATGTTGTTTATGTTTTATAAAATAAATAATAGATGGCGCTTTCACGACTCGGCTGACGTATTACGGCCATAATTAGTGTTTGTCCAATTACTTTCAAGAACGAATTTGGTTCCTCAGAAGGAAATAGCAGTTACAAGTCGCTGGCGTCATTTACAACTTTGTCTTGACTAGAGGTGTTGCATCCTTTGAAAGTTTTTATCATGATGAAGTGTAAGCGTGTTAGCTATACTGCAGACTTCAAATTAAACGCTGTAGAGAAGGCTAACGAAGTTGGAAATCGAGAAGCTGCAAGATTTTTCAACGTTGACAAATCGAATATTCGTTTGTGGAGAAGGAACAAGACTAACTTCGAAAATTGCAATAGACGTAAAAGGGTCAATCGTCGTGGAAAACCTCACTGGCCAGAATTAGAGGCAGAAATAAATAAATGGATTTTATAAGAAAGGGACAATGGGAAAGCTGTCTCGACAGTTAGCATCAGGATGAAAGCCCGAGTTATTGCACGCGAAATGAATATTGTTAACTTCTTTGGTGGGCCCACGTGGTGTTACCGGTTTATGAAGAGAAACAATTTAGTCGTTCAACGGTTGGACAGAAATTACCTGATGACTGGGAAAAACAATCTGACGACTTTTTGACATTTTGCAAGCAAATTATTGTTGAAAATAATTTTACAGAGGATTTGATTTTTAATATGGACGAAGTTCCATTATCATTTGATATTCCACCTACCAGGACCGTCGACGTTCAAGGAGCAAGATTATTCGCCGCCAAAACTGCCGCGGATTATACGATGTTTTTTTTTAACTCGAAAAAAAGGGCTCTGCGGATAATACGCCGCTGCGGATTATATACAGGAAAATACGGTACTTATCAATGCATATATTGTATGCATATATCTTTTTTATAAATTAAATAAGCAAATTAAGGATAATAATAAAGCTGGGAAATATTCTTAAGATGATTTCTTATTTTGATTAATCCAATGTATGATTTTTTCAAATACTGTACATATAATTGTGAAATATTTTATTTTAAGAAACATTTAACAATTTTGAATAATGAATCATTTTTTCTTACATTTTTCTCTCACATAATAAACAGTTGGAGGTGCATGTCCAGTTAAATGTGTTATTTCCCATACATCACCTGATTCCTTTTCACTACTTTCATCAGATTCTTTTGAATCTGAAGAACTGTATTCCTTGATATCTTCATTGGAAAACTCTTCTAGTTCCATATGAATAGCATCAGGATCAGAATCTGTTCCTGAATCTTCACTAACAATGAAACGCACACCAACAACAGGAGGTCTGCGCCATGGACGATTTAAGGGTCGAGCAATTTTCCGCTTTTTTACAGGTAACAATGCATTATGTTGAGCTTCTGATTCGTTCATTGTTCTTTTAACAGACTCTGGAATAATGCATTCAGATGGAAAAGGTTCACGCAGAAACTGCTGAAACACACTCATATCAGCCCTATCTGATATATCAGCTCCAAACAGTCCTTTGACATCTTTGCTAACAATAGGAACAATGGCACGTGGTTTGATTAGTTTCACAAATTCTTTTAATTCATAATACGATGAATGATTGGAATATGAAATGACATGGATGTCTCTGAATTTTGAGAATGGCTTAAACTTAAAACCACAAAACCTAGCAGTGGCTAAAATAGCATGTGTTTTCATTTCATTGTTCCACTTCTCAAAGTTTTTCCCACTAATTTGATTAGTCGGAACTACAAAAATTTTTGTATTGGATCTATCAACTGTCACAATATCAGACAAGCCCAAAATATCCATGATATTCTTTCTAGCTGGATAAACATTTATTTTGCAATGCCTTTCTTTGGCGATTCTCTGTAATAATTCCTCTTTGCCTAAAGAGTCAAGTCCAAGAAAAACACGTTCACTTTGAACTAAACAAAGATCCAACTGAGATAAAACACTCTCAATAGCATCATCCTTAGATGAAAAAATACATTCAGGAGAACAATATGTGTTGTCCAAATATAATACATCAATGGGAGGTATATTAAATCCTTCAAACATGCCAGGTTTGTATCTAAAATCTGCAGTATAGAGAATGTCACCAAAGTAACCACTGAATAAGAATATGACTGAACCTGGACAGTGATTAGCATCATAAAGTGTCACAGTGAGCAGTTCTTCATCTTCATTGTCTAAAGGAATAAGATGGTCTTCCCCAATTTCTAATTCTTTAACTAAAGCAGGACTTATCTAGGTAAAAAAAAAAAGAAAGAAAAAGAATTGATTCATTTATTACTATTTCTAAATCTATTTCAGCAACTTTGTTTAAATAAAAGCTTATTAAAGAGAAGATCATGAATCCATTTAAGATTGTTCACAACTGGAAGAAAGATTAACTCCTTAAATGCCACTAGCATACATATATGTCTCCCTCAAATGTTGCCTTGAGTGCCCCAGACATATATACATCTTTCTAAAATATTATTCTTTTCTTTGCGCTGCTATCAAACCTTGAGTGTTTGAAAAGGATTCTCCTATTCTGGAGAAAAATTTGCTTATCCATGCCTTCCCCCCACATACATGACATTCATGTGACATTGTGAAAAACAGTGGCACTAAGAGCAAATTGCATAACTTTTAATTGGTAGTTAGAGGGTTAAGAAGTCATGGAAATTTTTTAGTGTTTAAAACAGTTTAACAACACTATTCACACAGTAACTACCTGAGTTTATGGCAATGAAAGAGTGCTTGATATCCCAGTACTTGATTATTAAACATTATGGTGTAAATTTTGCCTGTACACTATTGTATATAGGCAAAAGAATAAATAGGCCTCTACAAAAGAATAAATTTAACAAGTTCTTTCAACTTTTCTTCATGAATTATCTGGTCTAAATGGAGTGAGTGGGAGTTATCTTAACATTACACTATAAAGCAACATGAGGGCTATTCATGACAGAGCTCATAATTTTGAACATTGTTTAAGTGATGAGGATGATACCAGAGCTGGCACCTCACTCTTCAAACTACCACATCAACAGGAAGAACTTGAACTCACAGATTTAACATGCACCAGCTCCTTCTACATGACAGATCTTCAGTGGCACCACTGTTCTAAATAGAAGGGGAGGGGAAGGAGACCAGAACACAAGAATTTATTGAAATAAATCAAAAGAATATTTTAATTATTTTTTTTAATCCTTAAAAAGAAAAAGAATTTTAAAAGTTTGTTGTTGTTAAGGAAAGTATTCAATATATTTGCTGATTAAATATCAGCTAATGCATTAATTTATATTCCACGTTAATATTTTTTAAAAGTCAGAGTTAAATCAAAGAGCCAAGAAATATGTTTCTATAAATGAACATTTGTAATTAATAAAGCAGCTTTATTTTTCTTGAACAAAGAATTTTTACTTTAAAAAACTTATATTTTAAATACAGTCGAACCTCCATATTACGAACCTCTATATTGTGAATTTTTCTATATAGCGAACTTTTTTCTGGAACCAAGAACATTTCAAGTTATTCTCTATTTTAACACATTTTGTGGTGGTCATAAATCTTGAACAGGTTTTATCAAGTGTCCAACTCGCTGAGAGCAATAGAATTTGCATCCTTTAACCCCTATTGTCCAGTTCACAGGAAACATCTTCAATATCCCCTTTTTCTCTCAGTAGAGTTGTCTTGTCTCCCCTAGTCCTTGTACTAGTCTCCGTTCATTTGTAGTGTTCATGGGTCGTACTGGTAATTTCGTTTCTTGTATCTCGAAAATGTCAAAATGTAAGTTCTTGAGCATCAAAGAAAAAAATTTAATTCTTCAGGAAGTGGGTAAAGGCGTCAAGAAACTTCTCTTGCAGTTTTCTTCTTTCTTTTTTTTTGATGGGCAAGATACGTTAAGTAAATATGAATTAATTTACAAAAAGGTGTGAATAATTACTTTTTTAAAATATGTAGTGTTTATGAATTTAATACTTGTTTTCAGGGGTTTATAAAGAAAATTGAAAGATGAACCTCTATATGTAACGAATTTTCCATATAACGAACTTTTTTTCGGGATTTAGCAACTTTGTTATATAGAGGTTATTTTGTCTGACTGTATTTATATTAATTTTATTTTGTTCACTTATCAACACAAAATGAACTCCTTTAACATAATATTACAATAAAAACAATATCAAATTAATAATATAAGAATTAAGCTACAAAGTCAATTGTAGTTTTTCTTATTATACAAAAAAGTAATATTATGTTCAATGTATCATTCATACAAATAAAAAAAAGGCATTACATTATTTTTAAAAAAGGAAATAATACATACTGATGTTATAATTCATTTAGTTTTTACACATTATTTTTAGACATGTATTTTAACTTGTTTAAAAAAAAAAGAAATGAAAACTTACCTTAGTAATGTTTATCAAAAATTTAGCAGTAATAGGTGATGTATAAATTGGATATTTCCAAGCACTGTTCAGACCTACCAAGTGATCAGCATGAAAATGAGATAAGAAGAATATCCGAGCTTGAGGATAACTTTTTGTATCCCACATATCAACAGCAATGGGTGTGCTTGGAATCACATGCCCATTTCCACACATTCTGACAAGATAAAATTAAATTTAAAGCTATAAACACAAAAACTTAAAATAATGGATAGTGATCAGAAGAAGAAACACTTTTTAGCGAAGGAAGAGATGATAGGTATACTGAACTGTGAACTTTTTGTGTACATTATTGTTATAAGTAGGAAAAAAAAACTTTTAGATACTTTAATATTAACATTAATGAATTAAAAAACAATGATATTCATGAACAATTCAAAAGAATATACCTTTTAATAAACAACTTTCCATTGTGACAAATAAGGAAAGCTGGTACTTACATATTACGGCAACCATAATGGTGACACTATATGAAACAAAGCCCATGGTTGACAATTCAGTGTAATGCAAATGCGAAATCGGGTTTGCCAACTTGACAAGTTACATTGAACGCTGGCATTGTTGTGATAATGCATAAATACAGGACATTTTATACATTTCTTTCCTATTAAATTTCGCTTTAATTTTCTGAAATATTAATTTTCCTAGGATATATCAGATATTGATTTGTATGAAATAAAGGAAATGAGGAATGATTCCTTTCTACATAGACAATTTCTATAATTGAAAGGTTTTCTTTCTACTCACATAGTCTATCATAGAATAGCCCTTTAGGTTCCTTTTGAGTTTATGAGTTAAATAACATTTCAATGTGTTTGAAATATTTTAAGCAAAAAATGCAATTTTAGGTAATCAAATACCAACAAAAACCCAATAAAATCACTGGGTTTCTTTAAAGTGACACTTATAAATAAAATGAAAGAGAGGAAATAAATTTAAATGTATTATTCTTAAGCAGAAGACAAACTAAAAATTGTTTAAAGTAGTCCATCTCTTCTTCTGAATAATATTATCAGAATCTGGGCTGTTAACCTCCGATGTTAAGTCTTCGTCAGGAGAAAGGAAAATATCGTAAATTAAATTACTACTAAAACATTCTGAATATTACATTTTTCGTCCGCATTAAATTCTAATGAACAAAAATGCAATATTGGTAAAACAGCAACCGATTAAAAAAATACAAACAATGATGCCGAAATAAAATAATTTCTTTGTTCAGAACACTGACACCATTAAGGCGAACAAGGAGGAAACTGGGTTCTTACACATTAACATCACCCCAGTCAAATTTACATCAAGTGGATGATGCCATTTTCTCCCAAAGTTTAACTGATTGTTTCCCCCTCCTTCCAAATAAAACACATAAGAATATTTTTGTTTTTTTTATGTGATGGCACGATTTATGTAGCACAAATTTTGTTGCGATGACACTAACACATAAGTACCAGAAATTGTACAATTTTTCAAATCATAGAATTGATTTTTCCTTTATAATAAACTAGTAGGTATACCTGTTCTTTGCACAGGTAAGTGAAAAATAACAATCAAGACAGATGGATAAGAAAAAAAAGCTTTAATGAAATCAAAATTTAATTGACACTTTGAATAGTTTACATTTTAAAAACAGTTACTTCAAAACAAATTGAAATATGCGATTCTGTGAACAGTACTTACATATTATCGCAATCTATTGATCACATTATATGAAACAAAGCATGTAATTGCCAAATTAGAGCATTCTACACATGCGAAATTAGGGTTGCGCACTTGGCGAGTTATCTTGAAAGTTGGTTCACTCCTAGGAGAGCCCCCACCCTTGGCGCGAATTACTTTGGTTGGCGATAATTGCGCCGTCATGGTAACCTTGCTTTTAAATACAACATATGGCAACCCTAACTTTTTCTAAAATTTTCGTCATTTGTGGGTGCGCATTTCAAATTTCATTTTGTTGTTGGGCACCGGGTTGAAAGTATGGCTGCGCTTGTAAGTGAATACACGTTAGAATTTTTTACGTTATTGAATGCTAGAGGCAAGAAAGAATTGATTGAATGGTGTATGAAAGAAGGATTAATTGCTTCAAGTTATGAATGTCCTAAATGTAATGAGCAAATGGGATTAAATGAACGAAAGAGTGTTGTTTTGGATGGATTTGAATGGAGATGTCGAAAAAAAGGTGTGAATACGCATTATGTTTGCAGAAGTATAAGAAAGAATTCGTGGTTTTCCAATAGTAAGTTAATCGGCAATAAAACGTTTTCTCCGTAATCACACCAGCCACGCAGAAGGCATGTTCGACCATTACTTCGCTGAGTATTTATGGCGGCGCTCTCGCGATCACTCACTCAGCGACGAGACTTTCCAGAATTTTTTAAAAGCAGTTGTTACACTTTACCCTCCACTTGAGAAGGATCAACAATAAGAAAGTGAGTGCTGTTGTTATATTTTTTTATCTTAAATGTTAAATTTCTGTATTGTTTACATATATTTTCATTGCGCATCCATCTAATGCTGCTATATTTACTTGTCACCGTTGTCGGATTTGCTTGGCGCCATTTCGTTTTCGCCAAGGGTGGGGGCTCTCCTAGGAGTTTACCAGATTTTGAATTTCAACAGATATAAAATGCATCATCCCTTTTATATGGCAGGTCCTTAGTAATTTATAGACAGGAAAGAGATCAAAGCACATTAGTGGTAGTGATATCTACAGCCAAGAAACTATGCCCTTTTTACAGTATAAAAAAATCTTCAAATGATAAAGTTTTAATGGAAGATAACTTACATGTACGACAAGCTAGAAATGAAAATGTAAAAGCTTTAATAATTTGGAATGCATGATCAAGCTTAAATTTCCTTAAATATTACGGGTAAAATACAATATTTAAAAATATTATGAATTTATTTTTTCTTACAATGAAAGCATATTACTGTTAATAAGTTCTATATAGATATCCAAGATTTTTCAAACCAACCTTTTTCCCATCCAGAACAAATATGATCTCACAATTCCTATTTAATTTGGCATATCCAAGGTAGCAGGAGGCCAAAAAACAATTCGAATAAGTAACTGGAATGAATAAAAAATACATATAAATTTTACCAAATTATGTATTCAGATAACGCTACTAATCTGTTAACTAAATGATAACATTGAAATGTTAAATTCACTTGGTGTGAATTAGTTATTAGTACATCGATTCGCATTCTTTTAACTTAAAACGATGTTAAACGAGCTATCATTCACCAAAGTGAGATTTATATTTCTAAATAATCCAGTAAAAATACGTAAAGTATAACATTAACCCTAAATTAACTATAAACAAAATCCTGTACACTTAAATTTTCAATTATTGATATTTTCACTCATTAAATCCTTACCTTCTACTTAATTCTTGATGTGAGAATATTCGCATAGCAAATACAAAAAAATACAACTATTTTAAAGAGAAAATGTCACGGTTTTACATTACCCGCCAAATCATATACACACCAGTTGACGCATGCTCATAACATATTGCTGCTCACACCGCTCTTTTCCTCTTCCTTCAATGGAAAACTGCCTAATCTCATTGGTGCACATGTAAAAGAAATGATTATTCTAGGTTGTCAGGTTTGGCATATAAGTGCCTTTTTATGTCCCAGAAATTCATTTCGAATGGGAATTAAAGGAGGATTTGATGTTGAAGAAATCATTTAGCTGTCTTCCAAGTTTATTTTGTTATTGCATTTTGCCATCTGAGACAGGAGTACAACTTTTCTTCATTCATGCAAGGATTTGGGTAAGCTCACCGTTTAGTACTTTTTCCTTTGATGAACTCGTGGTTTATCATATCAGATGGGAATGAATGGTTACCGATAATGAATCGGACTATATTGGGCCCAGAGAGATTAAGAGGCCTTTGAACATTGCATTCTTTGAAGATGCATGAAGGCTTTTGGTGAAGGATTTCATAATTTCAAACTACGGTCAAGAGAGAGAGAGAGTAATGAGGACAATACCTTACTAGTGATCCCACTCTCCGAGCTTTTTTTTTTTTTTTTTTTTTGTATTTTGAATTTTTTTACTAGAATTTTTTTTTATCTCAGGGGTTCTGCAAAGTTATAAATTAACAAATGATGAAACGATGCATTTTTTTATCTAGTGACACCTGAATTGGCACCCTACTATTCTTACCTCCACAGCAATGCGTGGACTCTTAGCTTCAGCAGATTTAACGTGCAAGTTCTTCTATGAACTTTAAACCATGATCACTCAGCTTACGTGGCCGTTTTAATGTGATGCTTTTTTTATTAACGTCGTACTTAAAAGCTTCATGAAGGGTTTTGGTAATGGACCTCGAAATTTTGATCCTCAGTCAACTGACGAGGACAACTCCTTAGCTTACACCTCACATTTCAAATTTCCACACTACACTAATATAAGAACTTAAAACATCCACAGATTTAATCTGAACCATTCGGATCTTCAGTGGCCCCAGGATTCGAGCATATAACTCAACAAATCCAGCCATGATGACTACTTAACCAATTGAATTAGTTAAAAGATCATGCATTAGAGAAGTTACTTGAAGCAGAAACGATTAAATTTTTTAAAAAATCGGGTGGGGCTGTGCTAGGGCACACAGCCATTGGTTTTTACGTGAAACGTCTATGTTAGCGAATCGCTTTTAAAGTAAAAGATTGAAATAAATAAAAACAGGATTGACGGTGTTTTAAGTATTTTAATAAAAAAGAACAGATACATAATAGAAACATAAATTATTATTACAATTAATATTCGACAACGATTTTATTTAACATAGGTCTGTGATATGTGAAATAAGAAACATACGGCATAATGTCAACATTAATATTTCTGGTGAATGTAGTCTATAGTGGTATTGCCTAATGTTGTCGGTGATGTTTGTTGCCTAATGTTGTCGGTGATGTCGAATTAATTCCTCATGAATTCAACAAGATAGCTGTTCTGTTGTGGATCGCAATTGAAATCGCCGCATAGAACGATTAGAGTCTCCAAGTCTGGCTGAGAGTTCGGTATTAATTCTGTTAAGTTTGCTGGATATGGCAGGAGGGATTGATAAAGACATAGCTTAACAGCTTCAGCCGACGCCTTAGGATGTATATATACGGCACCCAGGATAAACAGCGTAAGATCTTCGACTTAAACGTCCACCAAGCATATGTCGCCGACATTATGTTTTCTCAAGACTGAATTTCCGCATGACTTGTTGGCATTTACTATGATTTCGCTACAGTTCGTGGAGCTTTGTAGGTTTCTGTAGATTGCAGAACCTCCGGCTGCAGAAACTCGCACCGGCAATTCAGATGAGGTAGACGGACAATGTGTACGATGTTCAAGTGCGGTGTTATTACTTGCTCTTAGTTCGAAGCCATTGATCATCACAGTGTTCGCGCAATTCGTCGAAGTCTGGCTAATTACCATATAATCGGAGTTCATCAATATATTATCGCTTTCAATATCTCCTGCATGGGCAACCAAACTTTGTGCATTGAAAGCAGATACGATCAGTTGGCGGCAGCAGAAAAGTTCCTCGCGGCGTCGGCTTTGCGACGTTCCCGAAACCGTCTCGCTCGCTCGGCGCCGGACATTGGGGTACCTGTGTGTGGCCCATAGCCCCTCTTTCCAACGATAGCCTTGATTTATATTTCTGGCTGGCTCTTGCACGAGCTGAGGCCGACATAGCAAATGTTTATATATTTTTTTATCACTTTCTGGTTATTTTTAATATAAATACTGTCCAAATTTTACACTTATTTTTGTATGAATCAATCGGTTTCAATAATCTTGATAAACACACGAAAGAATCACCGCGCTATCAAGTCGGAGTCACGAGTTACACTGAATAGAAACGAGCGAGAGCACCGGTTTCGCACAGTTAACGCAGTACCCCTCCCCCGCCACCCCGTTCAACCCAGACCCGGACTCAAGGTCATAACAGTGAGCTGACTATATAAGTGAAATATTCACACCACACATTTTTGTTTCTAGGACTAATAGTTTTGTAATTATTAAGGTACGATGATATAGACCTTTTCGTTACGGTCCACTTTTTGAACCTGGTACCCGTATGTTTCGGCGCGATTTTAAAGACGTTTCACGTCAAAACACAATAAACGAGGTTTTATTGGATTCAAATGGATTTAATAAAATATGCCTTTAAATGAAACTTTGTGAAGAGTATCTAAAGGGCTATTATGTTTGAATTAACGTAAAGTTCAATATTACATATGAATAGACAAAAAAAGAAAAGTACTCATCAATATGTAGAGCCAGTGGCGTTCAAAGACTATTTTTATGGAGAAGTTTACATTAAAAAAACACGATGGTGCCGAGGCATATTTTTATGCTAAAAATTAAAAATCTCTTGGTATATGGAGGTAGATTCGAACCGGGCACCTTTTCCGATCCGAACGCCAATACTTTATCGATCACGCCAAGACGATCGTCTTCGCATGATGTCCATAAGTACTAGTTTTATTTAGATACCGCTACACTATTGAATGGTATATTATCTGATACTACAATATTTGGAACACCAAATCTAGAGAAAATTGTTTTAATTTTAATTATTACCTCATCTGTGTGTGCACTCTTATTTACAAGTTCAGCAATTTCAATCCATTTTGAATAATAGTCTATTACAACTAGATAACTTGTCTTACCCTAGTCCATTATATCAACTCCTATCTTTTCAAAGGGTCTATAGGGAACTGTATGAGGTTTTAATGGCTCTTTACTACTAGCTTTTTAAACATTTTCACATATTTCACACTGTGATACTAATGTTTCTATGTCAAAGTTTATCCCTGGCCAATACATTATTTCTCTAGCTCTTTTCTTGCATTTCTCTATCCCAAAGTGAGCCTCATGATTTAGTTGTAGCATATCTTTTCTCAAACTATAAGGTACAATTAGTTTTTCATTGCTAAATAACAACCCTTCTTGAATATAAAAAAAAATGTTATTTTTAATTTTATATATTTTTACACTATTTTCTACATTTTTGTAAGGCTTAGGCCAGCCCTCTTTCATATATTTAACAACTATTTGTAATTCTGGATCTAATTCAGTTTCTTTTTTAAATTGTACACGTCTCTTTTGGCTCGTGGGTAAATGTTTTGAAATATTATGTACAATATTTAGCATTTCAAGATCATCCCTTACAGTTTCACTAACAGGAAATGCTCGTGATAAAGTATCAGCGAGAAACATTTGATTATCTGGTACATAATTTATTTCAAAATCATACTTTAATAATTTTAAAATCATTCTTTGCATTCTAGAAGATATTTTATGCATAGATTTCTTAACAATCGCCATTAAGGGCTTATGGTCACTCTGGACAGCAACTTTACGTCCATATATAAAATTATGGTATTTCTCAAATGAGAAAACAATTTCCAATAATTCTTTCATAATCTGTGCATAATTGTTCTCACTGTTTGTTAAACAGCGTGTGTCAAATGATACCGGTTGACCTTTTTGGATTAAACAGGATCCTAGCCCATCTTTTGAACTATCACATTGTATTACTATTTCATCATTAACACTAAAAACTTTTAAAATTGGAGCTTTAGTTAACAATTCTTTAATGTTTACAAAGAACAATTCTTGTTCTTTTCCCCAATTAAATTCTACATTTTCATGAATGATTTCTCTTTATGGAACAGTAATTTTAGATACATTAGGTATAAATTTTGAAAGAAAATTCATCATGCCAAACAATCTCCTTACTTCAGCTTTTGATGTTGGCATCTCAACAATTACTTCTATGTGATCTGGATCAGATTTTATACCTGATTTAGATATAATTTGACCTACATATTTTACCTCAGATATACCCTATATTGTAGTTTATCTGGATTAAACTTTATATTTAACAATTTGACTCTTTCAAGAACTCTAGACATAATTGCATCATGTGAATCCTCATCACATCCTGCAGCAATGATGTCATCAAAATAAATCTCTACTCCCTCAATATTTCCAAAAAGCTTTTGATTTCTTTTCTGAAATACCTCAGGTGCAGAAACTATACCAAATGGCATTTTGTTAAATTTGCACCTTCTAAAAGGTGTATTAAATGTACAAATTTCAGAGCTAACTTCATCTAAAGGTACATGCCAAAAACCATCTTTCAAATCTACAACTGAAAATATTTTCTCTCTTGCCCTCTAATCTACTAATATCATCTGTACAAGGAATTTTATAAGGCTCTCTTTTAATTACTTTGTTAAGATCTGTAGGGTCTAAACATAATCTTGAATTTCCATTGGGTTTTTCTACAATGACTAAACTTTGCACCCAATCAGTTGGCTTATTAACTTTTGACACTATTCCTTCTTTTCTAATCTATCCAAAGTACTTTTTAATTTTGGCTGCAAAGCCAGAGGAACACGTTTTGGTGGGTGAATTACTGGTACAGCATTATCTTTTAAAGTAATGTGATATGGTTCATTTGGAAATTCCCTTACCCCAGTAAATATATCTTTATATTGCTTAATTAACTCTCATTTTTACTTATACTACATTCAATAGCACCAATTCTTTCAATAATTTTTAATTCCTTACAAGCTCTTAACCCTAATATTGGTTTGGACTTTACATTTACTACATAGAAAGGCAAAGGAACATTTTTGAGTTTATCAGTAAGGCAATTAATGATAAGGGAACTGTAAAGGACAGTTTTTGTAGAGATTTTCTCTCGCTAGATGGCTGCACCTGTCAACTGTTTTTCGAATTCTCTAAACGGATATTGGCAAGATAGAAATTAATTCTATTCAAATAAATGTTAAACTTAAATAATAATTGTTAAACTTATATTTTATGTAAATGCATTTAATTTCTGTTAATTTTTAAAATGGTTTTCATAATTTATATTTCTGTTTTTATATTTTTCTTTACTCATGTAGTCGTATCGATTGTATTATGCTTAACTGCAGCATAACTGTGTAAAATACTAAAAACGTGGCATTTTCTGTACAACGTGTAGATCTATGTTTGCCGCGGTGGAATGAACACGCAGAATAAAATTCCAGTAGATTTTGATACAGTTTAATGTTTGAATTAAATGAAAACTCAACACACTTGAGTATTATTTAGAGTGCTATGAAGCAAGCACCTAATAACTGGTGACCCTGGATTTTTATTTACTGGATTATTCAATATGACAGAAGCTGAAAAGTTCGAAGCAAGCGGTGTTAGCATCAAAATACCGCCGTTCTGGTTCGACAAACCTGAGATATGGTTTTATCAGGTCGAAGCGCAGTTCAGGATTTGCCGGATTACTTCGGAGGAGACGATGTTCAGTCACCTCGTGGCTCAACTGGAACCGAGGGTGTTGGAAGATATCTGGGACATAGTAAAAGATTCTAACCCCAACAAATATACAGCTACGAAGGAACGTCTTTTTGAAGATATTCGTCGAAAGCGAAAACAAAAAAATGAAGCGTCTTCTCACGGGGATTGAGTTAGGTGACATGTTGCCTAGTCAACTGCTAAGAAAAATGCGCGCCCTCGCTGGTACCGATGTCTCGGAAAGGCGTTGCGCACACTATGGCTGGATAAAATGCCAGATTCTGTTAAGTGCATTGTAATTGTCAGTGAAGAACACCTCGACAAAATAGCGGCGATGGCAGACAAGATCGTAGAGATGGCGCCGAGAACAGTAGATATCGCAGCGGTGCAGGATTCCGCAGGAGTGGATCAACTCATGGCTAAAATAGCCACCCTTGAAGGCCAAATTGCCTCATTAAAGCTGCAACGGAAATTCCGGAGCTCTAGCCCTCATCACCATCAGAGGAGTAGAAGTCGCAGCAAATCAAGGCGCCACTACAATCCTCAGGGAAGATATTGCTTCTACCATTTCCGATTCGGGAAGAAGTGCCTCCCTGGTAAATGCGTACAGCCGTGCAGTTTCAATGAGCCGGGAAACGAATCCCAGCAGTAGACGCCGCGGCGAGTCCTGCTGCCGACATTTTAGGCCGCAAATTCCGATTATTTGTCAAGGACAGAGAAACCGGATGTCAATTCCTGGTGGATAGCGGAGCAGACGTTTCGATCCTCCCTTGGACAAAAACGAAAGGTGAGTGCCAAGCCTCTCAATATAAACTGTATGCTGCTAATGGCACTGAAATTCCAACATATGGTCTAAAAATTCTCACGCTGGACCTAGGCCTAAGACGCCCATTTCAGTGGCCGTTTATTATTGCCAAAGTTGAGCGAGGAATCATAGGTGCTGATTTCCTTCAAAAATTCCAGTTGCTGATAGATCTGCACAACAGGAAATTAATCGATGGAGTAACAAATCTTTCAATTAAAGGAGAAGTTGCTACCATCCAAGAAAATAATGATCTCAGCACAGTCAATAGAGCCTCCAAATATTTCAACCTGCTTAAGTTGTATCCTGATTTAACCAAGCCAAACTTGGTTAACAGAGTTGTTAAACATGAAGTAAAGCACCACATCCTAACAACTGGCCAACCGGTTTATTCGAAGGCAAGACAACTAGCCTCTGATAAGTTGAAGCTGGCGAAGCAAGAGTTCCAATTTATGCTGGACAACGACATTATTAGACCCTCAAAATCTCAATGGGCAAGTCCATTGCATTTAGTAAATAAAAGGATGGCACATTAAGACCATGTGGCGATTACAGGTGACTCAACGCACAGACAATACCAGATCGATATCCAATTCCTAGAATTGAGGACTTTAATCACATCCTGAAGGATAAAAAAAATATTTTCCAAGATAGATCTAGTAAAGGCTTATTATCAGATACCAATTGCTGAGGAAGACAAAGAAAAAAACTGCCATCACCACCCCATTTGGCTTGTACGAGTTCAATACTATGAGTTTTGGACTGAGGAATGCTCCTTCAACCTTCCAACGTTTCATTACTGAAGTACTGTATGGACTCGACTTTGTTTTCCCGTATCTTGATGATGTACTTGTTGCCTCATCTACTGAAGAGGAACACAGTGAACACCTAAAAATGGTATTTGAAAGATTCCAGCAATATGGACTTCGAATAAATGTCTCCAAATCAGTGATGGGAGCTGCCCAAGTTGAATATTTGGGATTTCTGATCACTGCAGAAGGTTCTCGGCCATTGCCAGAAAAAGTTCAAGCTATCTTCAACTACAAACTACCAGAAACTATTCATGACCTGCGAACGTTTCTGGGCATGATAAATTTTTACCGAAGATACCTAAAGGATGCTGCTAAGACCCAAGCACCTCTACATGAACTGTTAAAAGGAGCGAAAAAGAAAGACCGCAGAAAAGTGCATTGGACTGATGACACCAGGAGAAGCTTCGAAAAATGCAAAACTGACCTTGCCGAAGCTGCTCTTTTATCATTTCCAAGATCTGGACTACCCCTATCACTTTGCACAGATGCATCAGATTTTGCTGTGGGCGCAGTACTCCAGCAATTAGAAAACGAGCGTTGGAAACCAATAGCTTTTTACTCAAAGAAGCTAAATGAAACACAAACAAGGTATAGTACCTATGACCGAGAACTATTGGGAATATACCTTTCAGTGAAACATTTCAAACACCTGCTGGAAGGGAATGATTTTGTTATATATACTGACCACAAGCCTCTAACTTTTGCATTTAAGCAAAAAAATGAAAAAGCATCACCAAGACAACAACGACAACTTCAATACATTTCAGAATTTAGTTGTAACATTCAACATGTATTGGGTAAAGATAATGTTGTTGCAGATGCCTTATCCAGAATTCATTCAATTTCCGAAATCAACTTTGAGGAAATTGCAGAAGAGCAAACTACTGACGAAGAGTTGCAAATATTATTGCACAACAATTCTTTAAAATTTAAACCTTCGACATTGCCATCTGGGAAAAAACTTTGGTGTGACATCTCAACACAAAAAATTAGGCCTTACATTCCACAAAAATTCAGGTTTCAAATATTCCAACTAATTCATGGCTTAGCTCACCCTGGTATTAAATCTACAGTTAAACTGATGATTGAAAAATATGTCTGGTCAGATATTAAAAAGCAAGTCAGAGAATGGGCAAAAGCTTGCATTAGATGCCAAAAATGTAAAGTCAGCAGGCATACAAAATCCAAATTAGGAGAATTCGAACAACCAGATGAAAGGTTTAGTGTAGTTCACATAGATCTCATTGGAAAACTACCACCTTCAGAAGGGATGCAGTATTGCTTAACCTGCATTGACCGATTCTCTTGCTGGATGGAAGCAATTCCTATACCTGAAATAACAGCTGAAATAGTTGGGAGAGCATTTTATGAGAAATGGATTTGCAGGTTTGGAGTACCTGCCAAAATAGTCACAGATCAAGGTCGACAGTTTGAGGCAGAACTATTTAGAAGCATAGCTGCAATATGTGGTGCTAAAGTAGCCCACACAACATCTTATCACCCTCAATGTAATGGGAAAGTTGAACGCTTACATAGGACCTTGA
The DNA here is from genome assembly GCA_019973935.1 of Trichonephila clavipes. NCBI lineage: Eukaryota > Metazoa > Arthropoda > Arachnida > Araneae > Nephilidae > Trichonephila > Trichonephila clavipes. Next base: position 39,460 of record BMAU01021430.1, read on the forward strand.
AAGGTGCTATAAAAGCTCACAACAATATTAGATGGACAGAGTCATTACCCACTGTGTTGTTAGGTTTAAGAGCTGCCATAAGACCTGACATTAGTTACACAATTGCACAGATGGTCTATGGTACTTCCATTAAATTACCTGGCGAATTTTTTGATCCCCTACTATTAACATGGATCCACAGAATTTTGTCGCCAAATTACAGCAGCACATGGCAGAGCTAAAGCCACTGAAGTCTCCTAGCAACAGGAAGCAAAATATCTTTGTGCATAAAGATTTGAAATCCTGTTCCCATGTGTTTCTTCGTATCGACAGAGTTAAAAAAGCATTAGAACCACCATATGAAGGACCATATACTGTACATAAAAAGTATGATAAATATTTCACAATCCTAATCAAAGATAAAACAATTAATATATCTGTAGATAGACTAAAACCTGCCTATTTGTTAGCAGTGGACAATCAAAATGAACAAACTAGTGTTGGACAAAAAAATGAGATTTCAAATTGGAAAGAACTTTCCCCAATGCCTGATGAACAATCTACTACCAGCTGTGGTAGAAAGATAAAAACCAGTAAGATTTAGAGAATAAACAAAATAGCAACTATTATGTATGTAAGTGTTAAAGTTTGAAATTCCTTTCACTTATTACTAGTAAACAGTTATTAAAAATTAGTAAATTTGAAAATCACCATTTATAAAAATGTATCTAATTGATTAAATATATACTTGGTAATAATTCTCTTGGTAATGCAATTCATGTACATATAGTGAACAAGTTATAGTAAACACTGCTTTAAATGTTGTAGATATGCTTATAAAATGACAATGTATGTTAATTCCTGGATTTTAGAATTGAAAATTGACTCTTAATTGGTTATATATACATGTATGATTTTTATGCTAGTATTGTGAAATTTAAATAATTATTCTTCCACTATCCTGATATAACCTTCATCAGTAAGTTGTAAGCAAAAGTAGAATTGTGTGTAATTTCATAACAGCGAGAATCTAAATCAAACAAAAGCTTTGTAAATAAAAAGAAATTAAAGAGCATGATGTACAATTTTCCATATATATTCTCGCATTCAAAGTAATATATGTTATACAAAGTTCAACTTTATGTCACAAATAATTATTCATTACTACTGTTTTTTTACATTGTCGACAGAATTTCTCTCATTAGTATTACAATTTGTGGGCATCTCATCTCTTAAATGTGTTATAGAATGTGTTTTTTTTCATTGGAAAGTATGTATTTTAACAAAATTATCTATTATGTATTTAATAGTGAACATAAAATTTTCAGGATATCAATATAAATAGATGTGTTAGCATCAAATTCTATGTTTATAAATAAATGTGTTAGCATCAAATTCTATGTTTATAAATAGATATGTGTTAGCATCAAATAAAATGTGTATAAATAGATATGTGTTAGCATCAAATAAAATGTGTATAAATAGATACTGTTTTGCATAAAAATGCTCAATTGTGGTAAATGGATTGTATTAGTGATTAACTGAGTTATAATTAATTATGTGGTGAATTGAAACTAAAGTTTTCTGATATTCTTTCTTGTAAATAGGAAGTTTTCTGTATGTATATATTATAAAATTACCCATTGTGTATGTAAATATGAAAATTGATTTTTTAACACTATTGGATTTAATATGTTTCATAACATTCAAAAAAATTAAGGTGTTGTCATTGCAGAGTAACTTGAAATGTTTTTTTTAATGGCATGTTAACTTTCATTGGAATATGAATGATTTTTTTTCGCAAAATATTTATGTACTTTTACTTTCCCACGTTCAAATATTGACTGAGTTTTGTGTATTTGCAAAAGCATTCTGTAGTTTATTCTTTTTTGAGTTATTGTATACCTTATATGTACTCTTTTTTCACTTTGTTTAAATTTGATTGTTGCTCAGTATAAATATACATTTAAAGTAATTGCTGAACATTTTAGTTGTATTTTTTAAGAAACAGGAAGGTAGCTGTGTTTAAATATTTTGAACTTGTAGCATATTTTGTGCATTAAGACTTCTGTAGCAATCCTGTAGTAGTAATTTTGTGTTGTGTAATGCAATGATTAGTAATAATTGTGTTAAAAGCGGTTTGTATAAGTTTAATTTGTAAAAAAAAAAAAAATGAAATTATAATCTGTTCAATAAGTCTGAAACTGTCCCTGCCATATATTTTTTTCTTGTATCGTAACTTTGTTACTGGCAAGGAGTAATGTAAAGGACAGTTTTTGTAGAGATTTTCTCTCGCTAGATGGCTGCACCTGTCAACTGTTTTTCGAATTCTCTAAATGGATATTGGCAAGATAGAAATTAATTCTATTCAAATAAATGTTAAACTTAAATAATAATTGTTAAACTTATATTTTTTGTAAATGCATTTAATTTCTGTTAATTTTTAAAATGGTTTTCATAATTTATATTTCTGTTTTTATATTTTTCTTTACTCATGTAGTCGTATCGATTGTATTATGCTTAACTGCAGCATAACTGTGTAAAATACTAAAAACGTGGCATTTTCTGTACAACGTGTAGATCTATGTTTGCCGCCGTGGAATGAACACGCAGAATAAAATTCCAGTAGATTTTGATAAAGTTTAATGTTTGAATTAAATGAAAACTCAACACACTTGAGTATTATTTAGAGTGCTATGAAGCAAGCACCTAATAGAACCATTTGGCTTTAAATTAAAATGACCATATGTAGTTAGATATATTAGTTTTACTAAGTTTTGGATTAACTTTAAACATACTCAAAATATACAGTGACAAAATATTTACTTCAGTTCCAGTATCCAGTTTAAAATTTACATCAAAACACTTATTATTTACATCTAATGAAACATTTTTATACCAAGTTGTTTCACTTACGATTTCTACATTCTTAAAATTAGAGTCTGTACTATTTTTCATTGCACATTTAGTTTCATTTTCATTCATAGAATCAATATAAACCAGTTCATTTTCAGGAAAGTTCATTTCATGAATGTTCTTTGTACTCTGGAAACATTTAGCAGAAAAATGGTTTTTCTTCTTGCACTTGGCACAAATTTTCCCGAACGCTGGACACTCTCGATGTTTATGTTTTCGTCCACACTTTTTGCAGTTGTACTGGGTTTTAGGCTTGTTCTGATTCTCCTTCACGAAGTTTATTGTGGCTGTATCGTACTTCATATTTCGGATTTGTTGCCGACTCGCTTCAGCTGCCCGGACGATTTTTTCATATTGAGGTAATTTTCTCGCAATAGTTGTTCTTGTAACCCACTGTATTTAATTTCCTGGACGATGCGGTCTCGAATCAATCTATTTTCTTGCTCTGCAAACTCGCACGTGGATGCTAGTCTTTAACTGAGTGACATATATATCAATTGTTTGGCCCTCCAGTTGGACAGATGAAAAAAATTTATAACGCTCATGAACAACATTATGTCGTGGTGAGCAATATTCTTCAAATTTTTGAAGAACTTCCGAAAAATTCGCTTTCGATTCTAACTTGAAGGTGTTGTATATTTTAAGTCCTTCACTGCCCAATAAGTTCAATAGGATTGCAATTTTAATTTCATCTGTTCGATCGTCTTTTTCTGTGCCAAGCAGATAATTCTCTAGTTCTTGCCTCCATTTTCGCCATTTTTCTTTCACATTTCCCAGCGAAAATTGCAGCGGAACAGGGAGTCAGAAGGCTTCCATAATGCACGTGGCTATCTTTTCAATCCGATATAATCGCTTATACTTCTGTCACCATGTTACGTTTATTAGTTTCAGAATGTTCTTCAGAACAATTGCATTCGATCAGTTCAAACAGTTCTTCGTTATTATATCATTTTATTAAGCATGAGGTGACAACGTCATCTCACAACAGCAACAACACAAGCAATTATATACAGTTACAATACACAGTTAACACAAGTAAACATTCACAGTTACAGTAATCATGATGTTGTGAATGGAGATGATTTGTGTGAATGAGTGGCAGCATGGCGCCACGTTTTTGTAACTGTGAAAAGGTTGTGTGACGTCATTATGTTCTGTGTATAAAAGGGGTGGAGCCACACGTGCTCACACTCACTCGGTAGTTCTGAATAAACTCAGTTATTTGAATTGACTGGCTCGAGTCTGAATTTCTTCCTCCAACACCGAGCATCGGGTAGATGCAGCTCGCAGAATTTTAGAATTAAAATTGTTCTTTACATAAGTTTTTGGTACCCTCGGCGGGACTGGTTGTTGGTTGGAAGCGAAACTGAAACCGAGAATTTAAATTATTGAACTTTGAACTTTGAACTTAACTTTTTGAATTATAAAATGGAAGTGAATGCTTTGAAAGCGGCAAGAAAAGGCATGAGAATAGCATTTTCTCTCAGTCTGAAAAAGATTGAAACCGAACTCATAAAAGAAAACATCGATATGAATCAACTTTCGATTCTGAAAACTCAATTTATGGATAAATTTCAGAGACTCGACACTTGTCAGAATCAAATTTCTGAACTACTCTTGGGTACAGAAGATGCCGTGCAAGAATATTTAGATGATATGGAAGATGCAGAAAATACCGTGACCGCTACATCGAAATGTGTACTCGAGTAGATTTGAAAATACGAGAAACCGTTGTTCCTACCGAAACTGAAAAAAGAAGCTTTAAATTACCGAAAATCGAACTGAAGAAATTCAGCGGTGAAGCTAAAGACTTTTTGGCCTTCTGGAGTCAGTTTCAGAAAATTCACAATGATAAAAGCATTGTGGAAGAAGACAAAATGCAATATTTATTGCAATCCGTGGAACCGAAATCGAAAGCAGAACGATTAGTGTTGAGTTTCCCTGCAACGGCGGAAAATTATCCTAAAGCCATTGATCAATTAAAAGAGAGATTCGGTCGTGAAGATTTGTTAGTACAAATTTACGTACGTGAACTTTTAAATTTAGTAATGAAGAACGCTGTTTCTGGAAGAACGAAAACTGATTTGTCGGCCTTGTACGATGAACTTGAAGGGAAATTACGATCGTTGGAGAGCCTTGGACGAACACAAGAAAAATATGGAGATTTCCTTACACCATTGGTAGAGTCCTGCTTACCCGAGGAAATCCTGATGGCCTGGGAAAGAAAACGGAATACTGAAACAGACGCTAAAGGATCGCGAACTCTAGAACACTTAATGACTTTCCTTCGCCTGAAAGTCCAAGGGGAAGAGATGGTGCAGCTGGCAAAATCCGGTTTTGGAACTCCTATCCGAAAAAAAGATTCCCCAACTGAAAGTGTTAAGCCGACCGAATTAACGACTGCATCAGCTCTGGCGAGTTCCGTAAAGTCCTCAGGTAAGAAAATCAATAACTGTAAATTTTGTGAGAAATATCATCCCAGTGAAAATTGCTTTAATGCTAGAAAAATGTCTTTAAATGCTAAGAGACAACTGTTATTAAAAAAAGGTGCTTGTTTTATTTGTTTAAATAGATCTGGCCATTTGAGTAAAAATTGTGATATTAAAAATGATATTAATTGTTCTAAATGTAATTATTCTCATTTTGAAATTATGTGTCCAAAATTAAATAAGAAGTATGATCAAAAATTGTGTTCCATAAAAACTGAGAACTCTCTATCAAGTAACTGCAACAGAAACCAAAGTATTTACTTTCAAACTCTCTGCGTTTTCATTCGCCTTAAAGATCAGGAAAGGAAAGTTAGAGTTCTGATTGATACCACTTGTGAAAATACAGAGTTCACCGAAGCGGTCGTCGCTACCCATAGCCACGCCTCCCAGCCAATAGTGCACGCTCTCCGAAACTACACTCCAAATCACATTAATCAACTTATTAAGTATAAAAACAACCTACGTAAACGATATCAGCAGACTTTAAAAATCCTTTTTATAAAACTTTATGCAATAGAGCTCAAGCCAACCTCAAAAAAGAACTTAAAATATATAGTAATGATACTTGGAATGCTAGACTAGAAGCTCTAAATACAACTGACAATAGCCTCTGGGAGGCACAGCGGTTCCTAAAAAATAAAAGATATCAAATTCCTACGTTGAACTGTGCTACTGGTATGGCCGTCACTGATCCGCAGAAGGCTAACCTCCTTGCTCATACGATTAAAAATAACCTCATTGAAAATAACCGCATGCAGGACAACTACGATCAAGATGACGAGGTTGTCACCTCAACTGTGAATACCTTTCTCTCTTCCCCCCTTCTACTCAAATTGAACCTGCCATGCCTGATGAAATTATTAACTTCATTAAAAATACTAGCTCTAAAAAGGCCCCCGGTAAAGATACTATCACAAATAAAATGCTAAAAAATTTTCCTATCAAATTAATCCTCATACTAACTATTCTTGTCAATAAAATTCTTAAATTTCATCACTTTCCTAGTAACTGGAAAGAAGCTATCATTTTCCCTATTATTAAACCTGGTAAAAATAAAAATCTTCCTAATTCATATAGACCTATTTCTCTCCTTTCAACTTTAAGTAAATTAACTGAGTACATTATTCTTAATAGACTTAAAAAATTCATTAATGATAATAGCCTAATTAACCTAATCAATATGGATTTACAAATAAACTATCTACCCTTCATCCTCTTCTCAGACTAACAGAAAGTATTTCGGAAGGTTTCCAAAAAAGAAGAGCACGGGAGTGGTCTTTCTGGATATCAGAAAGCCTTCGACCGTGTTTGGATTTTAGGACTCACTTTCAAACTAATTACTTACGATATTCCTTCTCCCCTCATTCACCTCATCCACTCGTATCACTAACAGATCCTTTCGGATCAGAGTAAATGAATCATTATCTAACTCTCATTCCATCTCTGCAGGATGTCCTCAGGGCTCATTGCTCGGGCCCCTGTTGTTCAATCTCTATATAAATGACATTCCCAGCTACTCACTAACAAATATTAGTCTCTATGCGGATGATACGGCCATTAATGCCACGTACAAAAACTTAAAGACTGTTACCTTTGCCATTAACAAACACCTCAAGCTGCTAGAAAATTATTACGACAGATGGAAAATTAGTATCAATGTAGAAAAATCTTGTGCAGTCATCTTTACCAAAAAGCGCACCATTCCTCCCCCTCTCATAATGTTCAATAAACAAATTCCCTGGTCTCAGAATACCAAATATCTTGGCGTTATTTTTGACTCACACTTAACTTGGAAACAACACATATTACACGTTCGCGATAAGTTCCGAAAAATAATGTTTAAATTCCCCCTAATTTCCCGGAACTCACATTTAAGTAGAGATAACAAAGTGCTTCTTTATACAGCCGTTATGCGTCCAATACTCGCTTATGCCTGTCCAGTATGGGGTTATGCTGCTAAAACCAATATTAATATTTTAAATACTCTGCAGAATTCATATATTAGAATGATTGTAAATGCCTGCCGCTACATGAAAAATGATCGCATAAATAAAGCTCTTAAAATCACTAGTTTTAAAGCACATATTCAAAAATTAGCTATAAATTTTTTCAATAATTTGTCAAATACTAATAATGTAAATATGTTAAATCTAAACGATTACAACTGTAACGATAATACTAAAAGGCCAAGAAGAATCCTTCTGGATTCTTACAATCCGCCTTAGCTTTTTATCCCTGCAATAATTTTTAATTATTGCACCTATAAATTTTTAAAAATTTTTTATTATTTTTCTTTCAATATTTATTTAATCTCTACACCCCACTGGACAAGTATATATTTTTAACTTTTACCCCCATGGGCAGCCAGCCTGAGGCTAAATTCACTTCTACCTCCAATTCACTGAGAGAGCAGTCCTAAGCTCTCAGCACCGTATAAAACTTTAACTCCAAGTAGTCATCTCTAAGCCCCTCCTCCCGGATTCCATCACCACAGCCAATCGCCGACATGTCACTCCGCAGACTGAAAAAACCAACGAAGTCAAGTCCTGCATCACAGACATCATGATATGGGATTGAGGACTGTTTATCAGTCCAGGTACCCAAAAATAGACTGTCATCCACTGTCATCCACTGTGCTCACACTCACTCGGTAGTTCTGAATAAACTCAGTTATTTGAATTGACTGGCTCGAGTCTGAATTTCTTCCTCCAACACCGAGCATCGGGTAGATGCAGCTCGCAGAATTTTAGAATTAAAATTGTTCTTTACACATGACAAGCAGTATTTCACTTTTTGTTCAGTATTTTTCAAAATATTCAACGAAATATGCTCTAAATTCTGAATACCAATTATTTTTTTCATTAATTCGATAATCGATAATGAATTTGATCTATTACTACGTTCTACATTCATGTAAACAGTAAGACGTTTAGTACTCTATTTGAAAAACATCCGGTAATGGCAAGATAATGATTTGCTTTGTACCTATGCAGAATATTATTTCTCATTATTTTTCTATCCTCCTCTCTGAGAGCAATCTCATTACTTTGTCACTTATTCGTTACTATAGTAACGTTTATCAAGCAACACACAGACATTTTCCTCTCCATGAATTGATAAAGCTGATGATGAATTTAGTTAGTATTTGAACAGAACACATTCACAATTTGCTTCTGTGTATAAGTTGTTATAATGATTCTTATAATTATAGCGATAAACTAACGCTATTTCTTTGATTTTTTCCGAGCTTCAATATCTAATGGTATGATTGTGATATATTAAGAAAAAAACATTAAATAGACATTAATTCAGAAAATATGTTAAATAATTTTAGTGAAAGTGTGTTTAGCAGTCTACCACTAACCTATTTTATTTTGTAATTAATTTCTTATTATGTAATTTAAATCTTCATATTGCTAAATTGGGTTATTTATTAAATAGTAAATCAACATTAATTAAATTCTAGTTATTACTTTTATAATTTTATGAGGAATATTTTTCTCTTTCTTAGTTTCTTTTTCTACCTTTCTTTCTCTTGATGAATCCATTTTTATTGGTTAAATGTAAGAAAACATACAGAGAGAGTATGCATAAGTTGTTTAAATTACTACAATAGATTTGATAAAAATATTTCATTTCTTTTTTTTTCTTTATTTCTTTTTAAAATAAAGTAAAACAGTTTGCTTGTCTTTAAAGAAAAGAGTTAATTTAAAGGTCATTATAATATTTTTCTTTTGTCAACGAAATCTTTAAATTAGAAAATAAACCTTAAAAAAAAAATAAAAATCAGGAATTCAAACAAAACCTTAAGTTAATACGGAGTTTAAATGGAATATAATGCAATGGGGAATAATTTTCAAATTCCTATTTAGTGCATTTTTCTTCCTGCTTTAAATTTTGAACAAAATTATACGCACAATAATCATTATATTATTTTCTTGTTTAAAATTTTTTTTTTTAATCTTCATTTTGATGCTATTTTCGTATGCAGTAGAATGCTGTTATAACAATGAAGAACATCAATATTGACAACAAATAATGTTTTTTGAATTAGCAATTATATTAATGGCCTTTTTTTTATTCAAATGCGCTTTTCAATTTTTCCATCGATTTGCCATTATTAATGATTTGTCTTCATTATAAAAATTTTTATTTTATTCTCCATTGAATATTATTGTATTCTTAAAATTATCTGAAAAACTATTAAATATTACATAACATAATTAAGAATATGATTGCCAATAAAAAGAATAACTCTGGCTAGTTTTAAAGTCGTATGTTAATCAAATCAAATCAATAAAGCAGAATTCTATTTTTAAACAGTCAAGGCTATTTTCTTTTTGCTTGTGAAATATATACGAGACATATATAAATACAAAGAGCCTTTTGATGAGAATTTTGATTTTTTTAAATATGCATTTCATTTATGTGTTCTCATACTGAAAACTATCTTGCAGAAAATAAATTATTTGATTACTAGCATTGCAAAAAAAATTGTTTTTCACACAAAGTTAGTTCTTTTCTTTCTTTTTCCAGAAACTTTATAGAAGATGACAAATAAGTAAGTATTCCTTTTGAATAAATATTTTTGAATGCTATGACTGGATTTTCTTGTTCGATTTAAAATGAATATATTTTTCTTTTTCCTATAAAATAAATAGCATAAAAGAGAAGTTTTGTATAAATGTAATAATTCTCTAAATTTCTTGCTGTAGATTTTAATCCGTTTGGTATTATATTCTTTCTCCAAATTTCTTTATAGTATTAAATTAAATATGTATCACCCCTTTGTGCTTATTTTTAGAACATATAATGAACTCTGGAAGTTGACTCAAGAAGAATTGGGAAATATTCTTGAGTTAGAAACTCTGGATGAGACCATCGCTTTAGAACAGGTAATTCTTTGTATCATTTGTCCCGGTAACATGCTAATTATGTAATTATGGTAGTAAAAGAATTACAATAGATCCCCTCATAACTCGATAGATACGTTTCGTGTTACATGAACCCATGTCGTATGAATCACTTAGAACATACAAATACTTGACTTTAAACACACCTTAATTGATATTATGCATGCCCCATAGATAAGAGATTTATTTTTTCCCTAAGTGAAATTGGATTTAGTTTCGAAAAGATTTATATTTTCATAAAAAAAATTTTTCTTATAAATTTGGTTTTATTAAATAATTCTACGATATGAAAGATTTTCATGCTTCAATGAAAGACTAGATCAATGTGCCTCACAACTAGAAAAACAGAGCCCTATAAAAATAGTTTCCAATCACAATTTTTCCGCCATGTTATACGAATCTGTCTTATATGAACCCGTGTTATAAGGGGTCTGCTGTATATTTTTTATATAGTGTTAACTCTAAGCATATTTTTTTTTTCAGGAGCGACTTACTGCTATGCAGAAAACATCAAACCTATATTTAGGGTACATACAAATATCCAACAGGTTAAGTGATTGCCACAAAAATATATTGCAACCACAGAAACGACGGCTACTCCAGAAATTAGTCGACAATTGCATTGGACGAGCTTTAGAATTAAAACATGAATTAGTTGGATTAGAGTTTTCCGAAGTTCATTACTTAGATGATCTGCTGTTAGAAATGAAACTGGTACCGGTAAGGTTTTTTTTTTATCTTGTTATCATATACTCATATATTATATTCTATATTAGATGAAATTTGCAACCTAAATAATTGCACCAAAGCATTACTTACTCTTGAAAAGATACGAATTAAAAAATTAATATTTCTATTTAAAAAAAATGGTTTAGTATAATATAGAAAAGTCTGTATACAAACAAGTAATATAAAAAAAATTAAAGTCAATTCCTTATTAAGTCAATAATTTTTTTTTTATTTTAGTTACTTTTTATTAAATAATTGCAATTAATGCAAATATGTATACACATATGACAGAATCACAATATTAAGTGGATAAACACCTTTTGAATTAACATTAATAACTTTTTAATCACATTTTTTAATGAAAGTTGAACAAAATAGGTAAGAACTTATCGAAAAACCAGCGTAAAAGGAATGCTGATGCCTAACTAGCATATGATTTTATAGGTTAAGTTAAATCTTCATCATAAATTTAACAAAGGTTGTTTTATAAGATAGTGCTGCCATCCAGAGGAGTAATATTGACTGAAATTTTTCTTCTAACCCTTTATCGACCGCATTATGATTTACTGCAGTTTTTTTAATGATATTTTTTTAATCCATTCATTGAAAACTCTAAAAGCTATACATAAACAAAATATTCAACTTTGGGAAATTTAATTAGTTAGAGCTAATTAATTAATTAAAGATATTCAACTGTAAAATTAATTACACACACTGTCCACTTAAAATAAATAGTCAAATCGTTTTCTAAGGTCTTCATTAACATACCAAAATAATAAGTCTTACCTTTTGACATTGTCATTTTTGTTCAGAAAAAATAGTTAATCTTCGCTATTCGCTGAAAATGCCATCAGCTGAAAACGCAATTTTTGCTTAAAACTATTCGCCTTCACCGCTAAAATACTCATCATAGAACCCGTGCTGCCATATATCTTGAAAGAGAGGATTTCAAAGAATATTCCTGCCAAGTATCGTCAGAGTATTCGTAAAAACGGTTATTCTATGTAATTTTAAAGTGAGTGGTACTTATAAATATCGTCAGTCGCGCGCGCGATAAAGGGTTAAACATTAAGTAAAAAATAAACTTTAATTAATGAATTAATATTTGAAAAAACTGTATTAACATCAAGTGTCATATACTACAAGTTTTAAAAAGTGTATTTGAACTTGAATGGATAAATAAAAAGTACTTTATTTTTACAATTGAAAATTTGAACAAGATATATAAATAAATATATATAGGGAGAGGGTGAACTAATAGTAGGAATTAAATAAGATTCGAGGCCACGGTAGTCGAGTAGTCATGGTCACGAGCTTGTGACCAAAGATGTTTTAATCACGTTAGGAGATGAGCTTTCTCATTTGCCGTCTTCGTCACTTGATTACGGTTCAAAATTTCTAGATACTTCACCAATGACCCTCAAGTTGTTCTGTAGTGGTTAATTAATAAAAAAATTATCAATCAAAAAAGTATGACTCGGAGAAATCCAAAAATTGACACATTTTTCGTACTTAAAAAAGAATGTTTAAAAATAATTATTTAAATATTATTTGTTTAAAATATTTAGAATTATAAAGGGACATTAGTTTTTGATCAGCTGAATTTGCTTAGAAGTTTTTACTTTCAAATGGGTTTGCGAATTGGTAACTACAGTTGCAGAGACCTAGTATATTCCCCGGGAACTGGTATCACTTTTTAGTGTAACACCATACAGGGGGATACCAATCACCATAATATAATTTCGATACCCAGTTTCCTCCCCAGAGGAAGGCACCTGAGCTCTGACGACGCGAAATTGTACCAGGAATTTAATTTTGCCGAGAGCACCCAAGCCAAACTGGCATTCTAGGGATCTTTAACATGCCACATAATCCTACGTTATGCATGCTGTCGATTTTTTGCATCATAAAAATCCACCGACTTGGGCCGGGGTCCAACTCGCAAACTTGGGCGTTCAAGGCCAGAGCCTAACCAACTGGTTTAGAAGCATAAAATTATGTCTGTGTCTTTCTTATTATTAAATAAAGGATTAAATAAGGTACCGTTAAATCCGGTGTGTAACGCGCACCTATACTTTTAAGCTGCAATTTTTAATTTTTAGATACATTCGCCATATAAAGCGCACCCCCTCTTTTGCAAAGAAACCTGAAATGTACGTGCGGAATGCTCTTGTGTCTTGTAGTCATTAATCGAGGTATTATTCCTAGCTTTAGAAAAACAAATTGTATACTTTTAGAACTACAACCTTTTCAGTTCATAAGGAATGTCATTTCTTTTAAATAAATGGTATTTCGCTTTATGTAGAAGTCTAATTTTTTTCTATATGCTTATATTTTGTTATATATATAAAGGGTGCTTTTTTTAGAGATATAGAACTTTAAATTGCAATAAAACAACGATGTATTACTCGATTGACATGAATTTTTTTTATTCGAAAGATAATCTTGTGGCATTACATTTTAAATATGATTTCTGGCATAGGACTGCCACGGCTGGCTCGGATGTAGTCCAATCTGGACGTCCAATTTTCGATGACTTTTTCCAACATTTGTGGCCGTTATGCTACATAGCAATTTGTGATCCGTCCTTAGCAATTGTCCAGCAGTGTATATATATAAATCTAGTTAGATTTAACTCTAAATCTCCTTGTTGGTATAAGAGCCCAGTCCTTCCACCTTTTTTTTATCTTTGTTTTTGAGACAGGAAAACTCACTGAAACTCCATCTCACTAGGAAAATCAATTAAAAACTTTTTCACGATATTCCATAATTAGCGACAAATAACAGGAATGTCTTTTTAAAGCCAAAATTGCTGACAACCGTTTCTAAACTTTATTTTAAGATCATTAGGGCTTATTCTGATCAGTTCCTATTGTAAAATGACATTTTTTTTCAATGTGTCTATATGAATTCATTGTGTCTAATGTGGTATTACTATAAAAAAAGGAATCTTAAATCTAATTGCAAAATCCGAGTAAAGAGCATTTAGATGCTGAACATAGGTTAAAATGTCTGCGACAAATTGAGAAAATTCGGGACGTCCAACATATAAAGGGTGTTTTTTTAGAGGTATAGAACTTTAAATAGCAATAAAACAACGATGTATATTTCGATTGACATGAATTTTTTTTATTCGAAAGATAATCTTGTAGCATTACATTTTAAATACGATTTCTGGCATATGACTGCCACGGCTGGCTCGGATTGTAGTCCAATCTGGACGTCCAATTTTCGATGACTTTTTCCAACATTTGTGGCCGTATATCGGCAATAACACGGCGAATGTTGTCTTCCAAATGGTCAAGCGTTTGTGGCTTATCCGCATATAGACCAATGACTTTACATAGCCCCACAGAAAATAGTCTAGCGGTGTTAAATCACAAGATCTTGGAGGCCAATTCACAGGTCCAAAACGTGAAATTAGGCGGTCACCAAACGTGTCTTTCAATAAATCGATTGTGGCACGAGCTGTGTGACATGTTGCGCCGTCTTGTTGGAACCACAGCTCCTGGACATCATGATTGTTCAATTCAGGAATGAAAAAGTTAGTAATCATGGCTCTATACCGATCACCATTGACTGTAACGTCGTGGCCTTCATCGTTTTTGAAGAAGGATTCCACCAGCCCATAAAGCGCACCAAACAGTCAGTTTTTCTGGATGCAACGGTGTTTCGACATACACTTGTGGATTAGCTTCACTCCAAATGCGGGCAGTTTTGTTTGTTGACGTAGCCATTCAACCAGAAGTGCGCTTCATCGCTAAAAAAAATTCGATTATGAAAATCGGGAACAACGGCCATCTCGTTTTGGGCCCATTCGACGAATCTACGCCTTGCTTGATGATCGTTTGGATGAATTGCCAAACCCACCTGAGAATAAATCACTTGACAGCTGTTAAATGGGTCGCCATCTTGGAAAGTAATGCCAACTTAAACTTGTCTACCTGAAAAAAAAACACTCTTTATGTATATATATACTTCTAAAGCTCTCATTTTTATACCCGGCGTATAACGCGCACCCATAAATTTCTATCTCATTTTTTGTATTAAAAATGCGCGTTATACGCCGGATTTTACGGTACTTTTCGTAGAGTGTCATTCGAATATTTTTTATTTCAAATACAATAGTTTGTTACTGTTATATTATGCATAAACCTTCACACTTAAACTACACAAGAAAATATCATTGCTTGTAATTAATAATATTCAATAATAATGCATAGTTTGTGAAAACACAGAATACACACAGTATTGCTGAAATAACACAGTAGACATTTTTAAATATAAATTAGCCAAGAAAATATTAATAACTTAAGAGATCTCCTGCAAAATACCAACGAAATTATTATCTTCAGTTGCATATATGTATCTTTGAACATTCACTATAAGCTTAATTTTGTTTATGTTAATCACTGAAAGAAAAGGGTTTTTTTGATGAAATAATCGAAATGATTAAATCATTGTGTGGAATAAAAAGGAAACACTAATATTAGTTTTAATTAATAGAGCTTATTTAACAATGGAAATATCTAGTCGGCTATAATAAGATTTAAAAACGTGAAAAATATAAGATTTAAATATGAAATTTTTTAAAAAAATCATGAAAAAATGGATGCTACTCTACCTTAAGTAATATGTTTGGAAATTAATTAGTTATATTAAAGATTAACAGGCATACACATATTTAAGTTCCATACCCGCTCATAGAAAAAAGAAAAAATTTCTTCCGATATAGAGTAACTTCAGCATACACAGACGGTTATACACACTGGCGTAGCTAGCTCTGAGAGGGCCCTGTAACAAAATTTCTTCGAGGCCCCTTTTTAGATACGGGAACTCTGTTAGTGGGACTGTAGTTGCACATGTTGGGGCCCCTGTAGCTTTGGGGGCCCGTATCATTTTTTACGATTGATACGGTGGTAGCTACATCCCTGGTCATACGTATTACCAACACTTAAATAGATGTTTTAATTTCCATATATACACACGGAATAGATAAAATGTAAGAAATCTGCAATTTAATTAGAAGCGCACTATTTTTTTTTTTAAAAAGTTGGGCTCTAAAACACAAGTTGATTTTTGCTCGTTAAACGCCAGATAAGAATGGAAATTTTATTTTTTGCTAAGCGTTGTGCAAATAAATACATGTCACGTTGATATTGGCAAATTTAAATAATCTTACGTAGTGGTATTTTCATAAGCTAGTAACAGCCTCCGGACCGAGGTGAGCACTTTTATCTAGTGGTTGTGTTACACGGCTATGGACTCTGACCTTGCTGGTTCTGTCCTCGGATAAGCACCTTCACATAATTCCATCTTCCCCAATTCGTATTTTTAGTAAATATGCTTCTTTAATTTGAAGATCTTGGGATGGAATTTGAAGTATAAAATGTATAAATTTGTTTCGAATCCATAACCCAGATTAATAGTTAACAAAATGAGACTGTTTATTAATATAAGACAAGAAAAAGTTGTTTTAATTTTTTTTTTAATTTCAAATACTCGTTTTGAAATTTAGTACAACATTCAAAAATTGTGTTACCTCTCCCCCCTCCAAAAAAAAGAAATTCGGTTCAACTCTTAAGAAAAGCATTTTTTATTGATATTTTTATAGTATTAAATACTTTTTGCATAGAAAAATATTGTTAGTGTTATTTAAAATTAGCATTTGTTAAATTTGTGTGTATTTTTAGGATCAAATGAATATAAACATTCCTGCGTATTTTTATGAGAAGAGTAAAGAAGAGCAAGAGAAGCTATCTCTGATTAAAGAGCTATTGAGATATTTATCCAATGATGATTCAAATAAGGTGGAATATCTTTTTTTAATTTTAATATTCTGAAATACACACACACACACATACATATAGGTATAAATACCGGTCAGTCATAAAAAAAACTTCTCCTATACATGAACTTTTAGCAACTTATTCGCTCAAACAATCAAAAGGAAATTTTAGATAATGTTATATTTGAAAGTATGCGCCTAAGATTGTGATGAGATTAAATAGCAGAGCGAGCTCTCATAGTTACGGCTTCAGTGAAAAATATCAAAATTTTGAATGACAATACCACTTTTTTCTTAATCAAATTCATCAGCGTATTGAAAAACCATACAGGCATTAAACAATGTACACATGGCGAAAATTGTCGGCGTAAAACATTTGTTAAGTGTTTTTAAGAGCCAATGACTACTCAGAGAGAAGGTGCATTAAGGCAATTTGCATACTTCATGCGGGTGGATAAATGAAGCACCAACCTCAGATTATCATGTGCAAAGCATCATTGCTTGAGGAAAGTCTTCAATAAGCAGTGTCAGAAGATTTTGTTTCTTCAGTCTCAAGTGTTTGAACGTGTGAACAAGGGAAAAAAAGAGATGAATTGATAAATCTATTTTATATGAGAGGGGAAAATGCTGCCAAAGCAATGTGAGTTTATAGACCAATTCATAAACTAAGAGGAGGTGCATGTTCCGTAAAACAAGCATGTGGTTTGGTAAAAAAATTTGAAGAAAATGGTAGCCCCATGTGATAGACAATACTCCAAACTAACATACATTCCTATTGAATCCGTCGCGAAAGTGCATAAGACGATTACTGCAAATGTATTGCATACTGCATGAGGAATTGTCTTCAGTTTTGATGTACCAAGAATAACAATTCTCAAGTTTCTGTTCTGCAGATGTTTCCTTGTTGATTTCAGCATGTCCAGATGTGGCAACCTAGAGACCAAGTCAGCATGTCAGCTATGACGACTGGTTATCATTAGATATAATGAAAACAGCAAGTGGCTCCTGCGAGCATTAAGGAAGGATAAGGCACATTTCTCTGTAATAAAAAACTACGTTCACAGAACTGACAGATAGGTATATCCATAAAATTCATGAAAACATTGCGATAAAATGTAAAGTTAGATATCTTCTGAGATGTGGCACGTTTGTCATTATTGTAGACATACTCCCGCATAGAATGTGCTATCGTCTGCGAAATTGGGCACGTTGAAAACTTATAATTTCAATAAAAGTTTTTTCTCCTTTCCTCTCTTTTGTTGTCATAACTCCTTTCTAATGCTGTTCCTTGCAATGTTTTACGATGGAGGTTTTCACCATCCACCTATCGTTTTAACGCCAGTCACTGATTTTCAATATTCTGACCAATTTTTGTAGGTAAAAAGCAGATGTTATTAATTCGAAAATTTCTCACTGTGGCTGTCTTTGTAACCTGTGATTTTACTTGCCTTTTCAAATCATCACAATCCCGAACAAATAACAATATCTGAAATTTCCTTTCGATTGACGACCGCTAGAAGTTCTTATATCGGGGAATTTTCTTACAACTATTCGGTATTATGCGGAAGGTCATTCACACTTTATGGAAACGATTTTGATAGTTAATTTTAATCATTAAATACCGTATTTTTTTGTGGAAATTTGCTTCTATCTAATAGTTATAATTCTTAACAATAGCTCTAGCTCGAATTTTTTATGAAAATAAATTTTTTCTTACTACTGTAATGTTAATTTTACTTCATTCCTCTTGAACTGTTTTCCAAAGCCCGTTCAATGTTCTTGGATGCTGTTTCCCTCTGGCTCATTTTAATAAACCGAAAGCACAAAAGTTCATCGCAGAAGCGTAGGGTGACTTAACATGTATTTTATCAAGTAGCATACACTTTATTCCTGTTTCTGATTCTTTCTTTGCTAAATAAGGGGCAGTTGACTTAGATGTGTGATTAGAGGCTTTGTCCAAATGAAGCTCAACTTTATCAGTGTCCTTTCCATATAAAGAAATTTCTTCTTCAAAAATTGGTTCTAAAATATTCTGCTGATAGTAGAGTGAATTAATTGTGACTTTACTTGAGACTCTTTTGATTTTAATTTGCCGTTGTTAGAAAATCCTGCAACTATCATGAATCCATCTGGGAATTTTACTGTACACTGACGAAGCCATTACGTACAGTCATTCCCGTCAGTTGAGCAACAGAAAATTGGTCTTCTTTTACTACAGTCACTTATATATATCCCTTATCTCATCGAGTGGGACTACAAATTTTCATTTTTCAGAAATTAAGTGTTTTTTTACATAAATTTCTACACTTCAATCATCATGAGATAGCCCGTTATAATAAATATATATGTGTGTGTGTGTGCCTAAATCTTTAGTATTTAAATCAATTTTGTCTAACAAACAGAGCATATTAAAAACAAAAGTAATATAAAAAATAATTTTAAGTCAATTCCTACTTAGATCAACAAAGAAATTTTTTATTTTAGCTACTTTTTATTAAATAGTTACAATTAATATAAATATGTATATACATAGGACAGAATCACAACATTAAGTGGTAACTAGTTTTCATTAATTATAGTTAAAGTATCGTATTGTCATCCAAAACAATCGCGTATATAAAATTTCAGTTCAACTAAATGCTTTAAAACGTGAGAAAAAAAAACCTTTTCAAGTTCTGACTCACAAGTCACCAAAAGGGTCGCTAAGTCGCCTACCTGTATTTGCAATTCTTTAAATAATTAGTTTTAATCAAAAAAATTAATTTTTATTAATTATAATTAAATTATTGTATTGTCATCCAAAATAATCATGTATAAAAAAATTCAGCTCAAATGAGCGCTTTAAAATGTATTTTATTAACGATTGAAAATTCTACCAAGATAAATAAACAAATAAATAAATAGAGAGTGTGAGTTAATAGTAGGAATTGAATTACATCTATCATTTAAAATAGTAAGAACAATTTATTTTCTTATTTTACTCGTATAACAGTATTGGGAAGCATTGCGGATGAGCGAAAAAGAAGCAGTAAGACTTATTCAAATACACGAGCAAGCTCGACAAGGAAGAGAGGCATTTTTAGAAGCTCAAAGACTATTTGAAATAAAAGAGGAAAATAGGCTAAAGGAGTGTAGGAAAAATATGAAAAGTACGATTTCCAATGATTTGGCAGCTACTAGAATTCAGAGGGTAAATAACTACTTTTAGGTATTTCCAATACATTTTTCTCTCTTGAAGTCACTTTTGTGCATGTACACCTTTGTGAAATGTCAATTTTTTAAAGCTGTTTAGATATTGCTGTAATGTTTTAGTTTTCTTTTTGTACAACTGCATAATTTTAAGGAGTTGTCAAATATGTCATGCATATATATAACAATAAAACTTGTTAAACCCCATCTTTTTATAAAGCAACTCTCATTCTGTAATGTTTATATGATACTTAAAATTCATTTCTGCATTGTATAAAAAAATTCGCTTATTTATTTTAATTTTTGGCATTAAAATCATTTCTCTGCTTCTTAGATAGATAAAGTTAAAATGTATATATATAGTTCACTGAATTTCTTTTAAAAAGGACTGGAATAATTTTATAAATTATACATAGAAAACTACCTTAATTCAATATTTGTAAGTAATCATTATTTAATAGCTTCACCAAGCTGAAATAGAAAAATCGCTCCAATTTCGACATAAAATTGAAATGTTTGATAAATGACAACCAGCCCAGAAGATTTTCTGAATTCATTTTTTTTTCTAAACAAGCAATTAAAAGTGGAATTTTTTTCTAGTTAACGAGATTTTATTTATTCATTACTTTAGGCATGGAGGTGGTATATTTTCCATAAGAAATTTAGAAATGTTTATGATACCGAAATGAAATTATTAAGAATGGTAAGTTGTTCTGTTTCCAATTGTTAGAGTATAACTGACTATATTATTACGATAACATTTTAATTTTTCCAAAACTAACTGCACAAAACTTATTGTTCTTCTTAAACCAGTATTTTTCTTTTGGGATATTTTTTTTTAAACATGGGTTGAAAAACGAAACCTGGAAGCAGAAAAAAAAACTTTTTTTACATACTTTAATGACACGTTCATATTATAGAAGAAATTGTATTATTTATTACAATTTATTACTGTTTATGAACGAGAGCAACGTTCGCAAATGGGAATCCGGTCCACAATATTAAATATGTATTTAACTTTTTCTGGATTGGAAAATTTTAAACTATTTAGGCACTTAAAAAGTAATTATATATATATGTGTGTGTGTGTAATAATAAAACTTTAGCAGTGCATAATTTGTCGTGGCAAGTGGTTGATTTAAACAATGGCGAACGAAAGGTAGGGCGTGGACGGTGATGTGATTTCCTGTGTTACGTGGAACGTGGTCGAGTACGGTATTATCGAAGAGGCACTCATGTAAATCGTTATTCCTTTTTATTCACATCCGAAAATACACAAATATCCAGTAGGGACGGCATTACACATACAAGAAGCAAATATCATAGCACAAACACCGACAAAGACAAACCTAGAACGCGTTGCAGCCGGCTGATTACATGATGAAGGCAGGTAGACAAAAGAGAGTGATTATACGCAAGATTCTTGCTTTTATACCAGCAGAGAAGGCGCGTGATGATTACGTAATAGTAGTTCTGATTGAATAGAATGGGTGGGACAGGGATTTCGGACTAGCCGATTGCGATTAAGATTACAATGTTAAATTTAAACCAAAGAGTTAAAGTTATTTTTGATATTAGTACGAAGAGTTAATAAAAAGGATACTAGAGGGAACTATTATATATATATATATGTACAGGGGGATGCCAAATTCATAGTATAAACTTTAAGGGTAGGTACAGGTCATTGTAACAGTTATTTGTTGTATTGGAATGTATGGGAGCATGTGACGCAGTAAGGCACAAATACAAAAAATAAGAGATGAAAGGAAAGACAAAGTGTTTATTGAAAGCGTCGTTAACAAGAGAGAGAGAGAGTGTGTAATGTTTACAATAACAGTTTAGCACATGAGCTATGAAGTCCATCTGTAGCTCACATTGCTGTACCACCCACTGGCAGTCGGAGGAGATAGCCTGCCGGATTCATAGCTTGTACTCGCTGAAAATGGAAAAGGTGTAAGCGATTTTCGTGTAACACTCTACAAACGGTCTGATGACTCACGGTTACGTGATGAGCAACAGCTCTTGTACTTGACTCTGGTCTACGTTCAAGATGCTTTCCTCCAGGCTTGAGCTGCGTACAGCTCTTTGTCGACCAACATCATGTCTGGTGACGTGGAACGAACGTGCTTCACGAAGTTCACGATGCAACCGCTGAGAAATTCTGTGATCAGGCATTCGTTGATCAGGAAACTGCATGTGATACATTCGTAGCGCAGCTCTGCCGTTATTATTTACATTACCGTACATGTAATGCATGTCTGTATTTTCGGCATATGTAAAGTCTCCCATCGTAAACGTCAGCACATTGTGAATGCCACACTTCCCTACTGAGATGTATCATGTTGAACGATGGCTAGACATCTATTGCCCATACCGGCAACAAAACTAACGGATAACTCCATTTCTCTTTTCTCTCCCCCCTCCTGTTTGAGTCTCACCATGTCACTTGCACCCATACATTCCTATACAATAAATGATTGTTACAATATCCTGTATCTATCCTTAAAGTTGGTACCATGAATTAGGGATCACCATGTATATATAAACATATATATATACACTAAATTGCCATAAATCGAGAAAAAAAACAAAGCAATGAATAGAAATATATTAAGACTGTATAGGTTGAAAATAAGATAGCCTCAGTAGTATAATAGCAAACTCTTAGCTTTAGGAACTGAGATTGTAGGATTTAACGTAATTTTAAGACCAATCAACCTTTTGCCATAATTCTCTTTATATGTGAATATTTTAAATAGGGTATTCTTTTCATTTTAGGGGTACGTGATCCATAAAGTTTGAAGACCACTGTTCCACAGTATATGGAGGGGGAAGGAGGATTACTATATTTGTGTAAATCTTATATTGAATGTAGATTCATAATGAGTCTCATGTCCCCAGCCATTTTGAATTCATGAACATTATATTAATCCTATGATGTTTTAATTTTTCTTTTGAAGTATAAATTAATGTATTTATTTTAATGAAATAAAATGCATCCAAAAGAGAGAGAAAGATTTCTGTAAATTTATATTTTTTCTCCGATTTTTGAAAATATTTCAATATCAATTTTAATGTGGCGCTTGTAGACCATCAGATATGTCAAATAGTGTTCAAAAATACTTTTAAAAAATCAGGGGAAAGAAGTAATTTTACAGAAACCACCATTATTTTTTTTCTATCTTTCGGATACACATTATATATTACATTCAAATAAAAACAATTAATCTAGTTTCGAAAAGGAAAGTAAAAACTGCCTAGAATTAACATAACATTCACGAATACAAAACGACTAGTGGGAAGCCCAGTGGTTAGAGCACCGGACTCCAGACCGGAAGGCCTGAGTCCGATGCCCGTACCGCCAAATACCCTCCGAGTACACACGGAGTACATGCTCGTTAAATCAGTGGGTCCGAAAGTCTTGAGGCTGAATCACGAGTGAAGGGAACTGGAGAAAATTTCCCTCCACTTTCAGTTCCATGCCTAAATTGTGGAGGTGGAAATAAATGGTGGCGTCATCTATCGTAATGTTCTATCGTCCCTTCGGGAATTTCACCGAACTAAAACATACTGTCACCTGTATGGTGCTCAAGGCTAAAGGCCAACGACAGGTGTACATCTAGCCCATTGCCACGATGAATTTCGTGGGCCTCGATCTGACTCTGTCAGACAGGTGGCATAAGCAGCAACAACAAACGACTAGTAGAGGAAAGCTTTAATGCAAAATATAGTTTTTTTTTCAATTCTCAATTTTAAATTAGGTACATAGGTTTTTAAATCAGTTCAACTGACATTTCGTGGCAGCGATAGCCTATAGTGATGGTCACGAATTCATGGCCAGAATTGTCGAGTCGCGGGCTCGAGACCTGGTGCCAATGAAGATCATGCCATGTAGAGGAGTTGATGCATGTTTAATCTGTCGTGGCTCAAAGTCCTTCCGTTGCTATGGTGTGGAAGTTTGAGGAGGAGGTTCCAGCTTAGATGAAATCCTCATCACTAGACCATGGCTCAAAATTATGAAGTCCGTTGCCAGAAGTCCTCGTGTTGCCTTATAGTGCCTAGTTAGTAAACACTCACTTCATTGACATTTTTACACGTTTTTAAAACTAGTTTTTGCCTGTTTCTTACCCATATGTTTTATGAAAGGGTTGCCCAAATAAAAAGTAGGAAAGTTCAAAAAAAAAAGAAGACTTTATTGCAAATCAAAAGAAATCGCTTTGGGGGCTGTAACATAGTTCTATCGTTCTAGAAAGAACGTGGTTGATTCTTGAGAAAGGCTTACCAACCTTCTTTCAATTCCACTTCCAAATAAAAACGTAATACTGTCTTAAGAAGTCTAAGGGCCCAGAAGTTACAGGATGACGAATCCGGAGTGAATGGTGGGTGTTCCAACATTTCCCAAAGGTTTTTTTTTTTAATGTTGGCTTGGTTTGACGGAAGACATGTGAACGGGCATCGTCATGGAGATCCGATATCGTGTTCTGTAAAACCTTTACATCAACTGTTCCAAGACGCTCGACCTAAGCAGTGTTCGCCATAA
This sequence comes from Trichonephila clavipes, assembly GCA_019973935.1. NCBI lineage: Eukaryota > Metazoa > Arthropoda > Arachnida > Araneae > Nephilidae > Trichonephila > Trichonephila clavipes. The sequence continues at coordinate 64,003 of BMAU01021430.1, forward strand.
ACTGCCGCTATTCACCAATAGATGTCCTCATTAAACTCGCCTCCGGCAATCAGAACCCGTACTACCGCACTTTGTTCCGATCTGGACGCATCCTAAAATGGCACGACTTTACTTTCGATTCATTTCCTCTACCACTAACAGGTTTCACTGTTAAACAACATATGCGGTGTGCACTTCCTACCAGGGCCGGCTCTAGCAATGTCACCGCCCCGGACATAAATGGAAAATGGCGCCCCCTCTCTCCAAAGCAAACAATTATATTTAAAAAAGATAAATTGTTCACATAAATACGCAACTATAAAACGAATAATTCCAGCGAACAAAAAAGCAGCATAAAACACAATATATATATATGGTATATATATATATATATGTATATATATATGGTATATATATATGGTATATATATATATGGTATATATATATATGGTATATATATATGGTATATATATATGGTATATATATATGGTATATATATATGGTATATATATATATGCTATATATATGGTATATATATATGGTATATATATATGGTATATATGTATATGTATATATATATATGATATATATATATGGTATATATATATATGTATATATATATATATATATGGTATATATATATATATATATGCTATTTTAAGTTTTAAAAAATTCTAAATAATTCGAAATTAGTAACATAATTACTTGTTATTATTTCAAACAAGTAAAATGTAAGAGAAGGAATCGTCAACATTTCAGCAGGTCAATTTCTTCGAAAAAGAGTCTATTGATGGTTGGGATCACAAGCGTTTGTTTTAACGAAAAGTAACTACACTCAAGATAAAAATAAAACATTTCCTGTGGTTCTCTATCTACCAAAACCTCTTATTGCCCCTGTCCCCTTTTGGATAGCTGACACTGGACATCGTAAGTGTGAAAGGAATGTCCGTCGACCTCACTCCCGGATGGGGAGAAAGTTAGTAGAGAGAGATGCGTAAACGTATTAAATTTGATGATTTAACGTATTATTTCGCCTCGAATCCTTCAAGTATCAATATAAAATAAAACTGTCCATAAACATACAGAGTACAAAATGAAGAAATAAGGAACGTTAAATGAAATACCAAATTTATACATCCAATAATATTTCTGGAAATATATCTATTTTTTGTAACATATATGTTATGTTGTTACTGGGATGAATTCGTAAACTGGGATTTGCCAGAATAATCTTTTTATTTTTAAAACAAGAATAAATAAAAGGGAGAATAACAATTAATGAATGGAGTGAAACATTTAAACGCGCGTCGTAGCCTAATTGGCTTTCATTATTTTTTAAGAGTTATTACTGCTCAGCCGATGCGCGTCTGCCTCTCTTGCGGTCCCAACGGATTCTCTTGAGTTCTGATGTTCCTTCGTCGCTCCTTTCCCCCGTCGGGGACATTGCCCTCTCTAGGGGGATGCTAAGGGGGCTTGCAATAGTGCCTTCAACTTCACAGTCGGCCATCCTGAAAATGAGCTGACCACAGCGAAAGAAAATCCAAAATGTTGTAAGCAAACCTATAAAACAAAAATTGAAAACAGTGAAAAGAAAAAATAACAAGTGCGATGCTTTCCAGTACTTCACACAGGTGTTGTTTTTCTGGAAGTAGTTCGTCATTGCTGCTCACAGCTATTCAAAAAAAAAAAAGCTATAAAAGGAAAGAGAAAAAGTTCAGTTCGTTTTTCAAAGTTCTGTTCACAGAGAGTCACTGTGGGGGTACTCAAATTGCAGTCGTAAAATCGTCAGGCATCAGCGGTTGACCACCTCTTCATGAAATCAACAGCTGTGGATGTAAGATGAGGACCTTCGTGTTGACCAACATTTTTAACTTCATTTCTGTCATGGGGTTTGACGGTCTTAATTAGGTAGGTTCGCAGAACTTGGGTCGTAATTTGAGTTGTGTTCGAAATGGGTTCTTCTGATCGTTACTGATTCGTGTTTTTATATTTGTGTGGTTGTCTGCGTTTTTTTTTAAAGAACTGGGCTTTACTCTTGTTTGGCTCTTTCAACTTCGTATCCAAAATGATGGAGTTAAGGAAATCAATCTGTCTAAGCAAATCATTTTTCTCTTTGGCAATGGCTTGATTCTCATCACTATCACTTGTTTTGTTAGCATTTCTTCCACTAGACTTGGACTTCTTAGTTTTGCACTTGCTAGGGTTAATTTCTCGTTCTTTAGTTGACATCGATGTTTAGGATGATCGTTTGATTCCGTTTGTGTGTTTACGATGAGTATTTTTCTGTTAACGATGCACATTCAATTTCTTTCTCAACAAGTCACTGTTCTGTAATTTTAAGTGTTTCTTGTAAGATCTCGTACTTTTCTTCAAGTTTAACTAACTTTTCAACCTTTTCTAAATTTGATTCTTCTAATTCATGCAATTTATCTAATAACGCCGTTTTCTAATGATAATGTAGATGTGTTAGATACGTGCATTTCTAAATTTTTACATTTATCTTCTGCATTTTTTAATTTTAGTTGTAATACTTCTAGGGCATTATCTTTTAATTCCGATTGGTTGTGTGCCTTAGATACATTAATTAAATTAATAAAGTGATCCTTTTTCTTAGGTATTAATTCTATACCATTTGCAGTAATTTTAAATTCAGTTTGTTTTAAAACATCAGTTCCAATAATTACATCAATAGTTGTTTGCAAATTGTCAATAACATAAATGTCCGTCATAAATTTGTTATCTTCAATATCAATAGTGGATTTAAAAGATCCAAAGGTTTTAATTTCACTCTTACCGAAAGAAGTTAAATTTATTTTCGTAGGATTTAACGTCGGTCTTCCAAGAATTTGATGAACACTTTCGCGTATTAAAGTAATAGTACTACCCGTATCAATAAGAGCATCAAAATCATATCCATTAATTTTAACAGTTTTACGCATTTCTGATGAGGAATTGATTTCATTAACAACTTCACTAAAAACCTCATTAACAACTTCATTTTTTAAAATCAGTTTTTTTTAAATTCACACTGAGAACTTTTATGACCAAATTGGTTACAATTAAAACATTTTAAACCTTTATTTTTATGGTAACATTCATGAGAAGTATGATTAAATAATCCACAATTATAACAACGTATACGTACATTACTCTTATTAGCAGTAGCATCATTAAATTGACCTTTTTTATTATGAAACTTGTTATCAGAACACATATTTTTATTAGATGCAGGAAAATCATACTGCTTAAATTTTGTACCCTTGTTTTCATTATCAATACAATAAGAATTATTTTGCATAAAAACCTTTTCATATATCTTTAACTTTTCTTTAAATTCTGAAATACTTTTACATGCATATAATATCAATTTATTATGGTTAGAATCAGGTATACCAGTTATACAATACATAATCAGGCTTTGATCGTCTAAATGAAAGTGTGCTTTTGAAGCAATTTCACGCATGGCCAAAAAATATTCAAATAGAGATTCCGTAGGGCGTAATTTCCGTTTTTGCATTTCCTTGTGGACGTCGTAAGAACAAAATAAATCTTCAAATTCTTCAATTAATGCAGCTTTAAGAGAACCATACGTTAATATGTTATGGAGAGTTTGGATAAAAGTCTTTGCAGGACCTTGAAGCAAACGTTTAACACAAATAATTTTTTGCAAATCAGATATGTGTGGGATAAAAATAAAGTTTTCTTCTACGTCGCGAAAAAAAGCTTTAACGCTGTAATTATCATTTCCCGTAAAAGACCTCATAGTTGAAAAAAGGTCCTTTAACAAAAATACATTCTCTTCGTTTCCTCTTTGGCTTTGATTTCGTTGTGTTTGAGGGAGGGGAACAAAACCATCCTGCGGAGAGGGCAAGTGATAAATTGACGGGGTGAGGGGTTGTTTATTCGCGTCGTTCGTAGATTCTAGCGAAAAGGGCGCACAGTATTCGTCTTCGTCATCCGTCAATTGTTCGGTAAAATTATTTTTTAAAGACGCAAGGTCTGATAAATTTTTAAATATATGCTCGCTTAATTCTTTGGCGCTTCCCGCGCAATTCAGTCCTAATATAGTGCATACGGTAATAAGTTCAGTTTTCGTAAAGTCCTTTAAAATTTTATTCTTTCGTGCTTCAATGTCGTAATTCTGTGGGAAACCCGCGAATTTTTTAAACTCTTTTCTAGAAGATTTACTGTAGGGTTCGTCATTAACAATTTTGTGCAGAAGTTGCACCGTTGAAGCAGGGGCCGTCTTTAATATGTTCGCAATAGCAGCAATTTCCTCTAGACAGACCATCGTAAATAAATATCATCAGAACAATAAAGGAGTAAATTGGATTGGACTCACCGTTGATGATTTCGTCGTTGTGGTTTTCGTTGTCGGTTTCGTCGTTGAAGCGTGCGTGGTCCACCAGTCTTGACTCGTTGTATTTTCTAGGGGTTTTTAATTTTAATTTAATTTGAGGCCGAGCCCCCAAATGTTATGTTGTTACTGGGATGAATTCGTAAACTGGGATTTGCCAGAATAATCTTTTTATTTTTAAAACAAGAATAAATAAAAGGGAGAATAACAATTAATGAATGGAGTGAAACATTTAAACGCGCGTCGTAGCCTAATTGGCTTTCATTATTTTTTAAGAGTTATTACTGCTCAGCCGATGCGCGTCTGCCTCTCTTGCGGTCCCAACGGATTCTCTTGAGTTCTGATGTTCCTTCGTCGCTCCTTTCCCCCGTCGGGGACATTGCCCTCTCTAGGGGGATGCTAAGGGGGCTTGCAATAGTGCCTTCAACTTCACATATATATATATATATATATATATATATATTTCAAATTCGATTTACATGCCACCCTTAAAACTTGCCGCCCAGGGCAGGAGTCCGGTTTATCTGGCCCTAGAGCCACCCCTGTTCCTACCGTCCTTTGTGTCCCTGTTTGGTGGCTCTGCTATAGTTGCACTCATTCTGACGTAATCGCATATGTCCACTTTTCATTTGGGCAGCCCTTATATTACTCATTTGAATAACTATGTCTAAAGCCCTTTTCCTCATACTTAATTTGAATAACTTAATAGCCCATTCTTAAAAATAGTTGAAGCTCTAATTTAAAATTCTCTGTCGAACTATTTATTACTACAGCAACCTTCTGTTGCGGAGAAAAGCGAGACCTACCAGGCTTTTCAACGATTAGAAGAACTGAAGAAAAATCGACAGGCACTCATTTTGAAAAATGAGGACGAATTCCTAGAAACAATAAAAGAAGTACAGAAAGAAGTAGAGACTTATTTTGCACCAAAAGCTATGGAAGATTTACAAACAAGAATTCGATCTTACTTTGAAAAATACAGGTATTTTATTTTCAAAAATTGTTTTTAAATGATTAAACAGAAGTTTATTGATTAATTTGTAAGAGCCTTTACTTGTAGCTCCTGTAATTTTGGCTAATCAAATGAAGATGTTCTACTAAATCCATGTGGATTCCACACGAATTTCATTTGCATCTGTTTATTTAGAGCTACATTACTTTTAATTTAGAAGTCGATAATTAAAAGATAGAAAGCTAATTTTGAATGGATAATTATACTTGACGTGTTACTTTATAATTAAATTTTGTATTGGAAAGTTGATTTTAATCAAATGGGATTATTTAACCAAATTTTTAGACATTATTGAAACCAATAAAAGCAGCATTGTTTTAAGAGGGTTAATACAGGATTATCATAAATGAATGACCAGATTACAAAATTTAATAATTCTCAGATTTATTAACAGAAAATGATCATTAATATGTCATTGTAAAGATAAAATATGAAATTTTGAGTTTGTAACATTGTTTTTGTCAAATAGGTGGCAGCAATGTTGTAATCGTGAACAGAAGTGGAATTGGCGTCGCTTTCGTTTGCAAAAAGTCTGTCAGTAATCACGGTTCAGCGAGAATTTCAGAGAAAGTACCTTAGATATGCACCGACATCTAAGAGCATAAAAAGGTGGTATAAACAGTTCCAGGAAACAGGATGCCTGTGTAAAGGCAAATGTCTAGGGCGACCAGGTTCGCAATGATATTATACCGGTGACTAAAAGAAGTCACATTGAACACATTAGTGAAAATAAATTTTACTGAACGTAAAAAAAAAATCATATTTTTCTTTAAAATGGCATCTTAATTATCATTTTCAGTTTATTAAATTTTGTGTAATCGGATCATTCATTTCTAATAATCCTGTAATTTGTGATATTCCCCACCTAGGGTGAACATCTCTTTGATTATCAGCGTGAGCTAGAGGTGTAGGATTAACGGAAGAACTAGACGCTTACATTATCTTAATATAGCTTTATTAAGGAATTCAACTTAATCCTTTAAAAAATTAGATTATAATAATATATGTGAGAGAATCTCTACGATGGCAAAACACACAATAAATATATAATACCGAATTAACCTAACTCGGACCACTATCAATTACTGTGACTCGCCTAAACTCAATTCCAATACTATCACTGATCCTAATATTAAATAGTCAATCCTACCTTGCTGTAGTCTGAAGAAACGATCACCACAATCTTAGATGAAGGCGTGTAAATGCTCGAGTGCAATGGTATGCACCTTGACTCAATGTACCTCTATCACGTATAATTTCTGCTAGTCGCCACGTAACGTTTTCCAAAACTCCTTCACGCTTGAGCCCCGGATTATGTTTACATTCCTCTAACTGCCATCCCGCTTACTCTAACTTCTGATATTTAAAAGCTTCCTAATTTGCATCTTTCTTTCACACTTCACTTCTTGGATTTGGTTGGAAAAGAGTTGCCATTAATTCTGGCCCCAAAGGACATGTTAAAGAAAAGACGCGTGAGCCCGTCACAAATTATAAATGGAAGACTAATTAAAAACCTATCTCTATTCATTAAAAAGATATCGAAGAAAAATTTAAATTAAAGCAACCTTCAGCGCATTTACAGTAAATAAAAAATATGCACTTGGCTTAATATTAATTTATTAGAAAAGGATTTATAAAGCCCGGGTTTCCAAATTCAAAAAAAGTAAAATTTTTTATTTTTAAGCGCAATAAGCTAATTATTAATTAAAATTTCTTTAATATACGAGTAGTAGACATTTTCAAATTTAGAATTAAGTATTTAAAACAACTTCCATTTATATTCAGCAAATGTTAAATGCATTTTAAGCTCTTTAAATTTTTTCTCTCTCAGATATGGATAGAACAAAAAATGGAATTATCTTAGTTTTTTCAACTTCCTACTCAGAATTTTTGTTACACAATTACAACGTTTATAAAATCAGTCATTTTCTCATAGAGAGAGCAATGGTGAATATCCAACGTTTCCAACGGATGAAGAAGGTGGATCAGCTGCAATGCTCAAAGAAACAGCGCCCATAGATAGTGAGCATGAAAAGGTATTCGTCCGAAATATAATTAATCTTCATTTTTTTGTTGGATTTTTTTTAATTCATATAATTTTTAAGTACTTACTTATTATACCGTCGTCCAATGCCGACAAATCGAAAGACTACACCATTTTAAAAAATATTGCCAAATGCTGTGATTGTTATTATTATTATTATGTTCGAACATGCGCAAGACCGGCTTCCTCTATTGACTACATATCACGATATTTGGTGACGCCTTTTGATATGACAAAATTGGTCGACGATATACACTGAAGAGCCAAAAGAACAGGTACAGGAATACGTATGCAAATAAAGAGATATGGAACCAATCACAGTATGGTGCTGCGGTCGGCAAAGCCTATATAAGACAACGAGTGTCTGGCACAGTTGTTAGATAGGTTGCTGCTAAATTGGCCGGTTATCAAGATTTAAGTGAGTTTAAACGTGGTGTTATAGCCGGCGCACGAGAGATGTGACATAGCATTTCCGAGGTAGCGATGAAATTTGGATTTTCAAGTATGACCATTTCACTAGTGTACCGTGAATATCGGGAATCCGGTAAAACATCAAATCTACGGCATCGCTGCGGCCGGAAAAAGATCATGCAAGAACGGGACCAACGACGACTGACGAGATCATTAAGCGTGACAAACGTGCAACCCTTCCGCAAATTGCTGCAGATTTTAATGCTGGGCCATCAACAAGTGTCACCGTGTGAACCATTCAACGAAACATTCTGTATATAGACTTTCGGAGCCGAAGACCCACTCGTGTATCCTTGTTAACTGCACGACACAAAGACTTACGCCTCGCCTAGGCCCATCAACGCCGACTTTTGTACTGTTGATGACTGGAAACACGTTGCCTTGTCTGACGAGTCTCATTTCCAATTGAATCGAGCTGATGGACGTGTACAGAGACAGCCTCATGAATCCATGAACCCTACATGTCAACAGGAGACTGTTCAAGCTGGTGGAGGCTCTGTGATGGTATGGGGCATGTGCAGTTAGCGGGATGTGGGACCCCTTATACGTCTAGATACGACTCTGACAGGTGACGTAAGCATCCTGTCTGATCACCTACACCCATTCATGTCCATTGTACATTCCGACGGACTTGGAGAATTTCAGCAGGACAATGCGACACCCCACACGTCCAGAATGGATACAGAGTGGCTCCAGGAGCACTCTTTTGAATTTAGATACCTCCGTTGGCCACCAAAAACCCCAGACATGAATATATCTGGGGTGCCTTGCAACGTGCTGTTCAGAAGAGATCTCCACCCCCTCTTACTCCTACTGATTTATGGACAGCCCTGCAAGATTAATAGGGTCAATTACCTCCAGTACTACTTCAGAAATTAATCGAATCCATGCCACGTCGTGTTGCAGCACTTATGCGTGCTCGTGGGGGCCCTACACGATATTAGGCAGATGTACCAATTTTTTTTTTTGGCTCTTCAGTGTAATACGTAAGTATTAATGTTTATAATTTACTTTTTAGTCCCTTCAATAATTAAACATTTCTGTAAACTTAAAAAAGTTCATATAAATCGATTTTTTTTGCCTAAGGAACAGGGAATTTCTTTTTTAAAAGTAAGGATATTTTAGGGGGGGATAGATGAGAGATGTTATTATATGAAAGTGGAAAACTAGCTTAGGAGAAGCATAGGAAAATTGCTGTAAGTTTTTTTAGAAATTTTTCACTAGTGATTTCACATGAAAAATCCTCTTGAGATTTACTTTCCTTAAGAAAGAAGTGGATTTATATGATCCCTGAAGTCTAAAAGATTTTACGTTTCTCCTAAAAGCTTGCTGCCTTTGGTAAACATTAGAGAATGCACTCTCCGGAAGGCTTCCCAAATATTTTTCGATTTTCATACCTTGGAAAACAACCTGCTCAAATCGTGGAAGACGTAAAAACTTCGCAGAGAGGGTGATGGGTAAAACGCAAAGCAACAGAAAGTACAAGCAGACACAATGCATCCTGCATATTTCCTGTTTATGGTGCTGGCTATTATGATGAATTTCAAGGACAAGAATAGGTTAAATGTTGTGACTCTTGTTCATCTTGGCTCCATGAGGAATGTGTCGAGTTCGAGGGTGAACGCATGAATGTAGCGTATGATACAAGTGCGAGTCCTCATTAGTATTGTTTCTTTTTAAGTTTGTAATCATTTGTGTTAATTTAACAATTTATTTGATTTTCATCATTCAATTATTTTTAATTCAAAAATAAAAACTTGGATATTTTTTGTGATACAATTTGTTCAATAACAAAGGTTTAATTTCACTTCTGGATCATTTACCAAACATGTAATTTGTGTAAAAATGCATTTCTGTTTGGAAAAGGTAAATGTAGAGATGACAGTTTCTCTTATCTTTTTTATGATGCAACCTGCCCATATTTCCGGCAATTGTGCCATACTACCTAAAGTATTACTCAAATATGGGCATTTACGGAATTTGTTGCGGAGCTTCTCCTAATACACACAGCAACAAGAGTTAGAGGTTTATTCTTATACCGTTAGAAAGACCATACTCTAAAGTTTGAAATATCTTAAATTTCTAAAAATGGAAAGTATTTTAGTGTACTATATATATATATATATATATATATATATATATATATATATATTTCCTTTAAAAGCTGAAGCAAATGTCTTAAAAGTCAGAAGTTTTGTTGTGTAGAGCTACAGAATTCTTCAATAACAAAGTTTATGGTTAACGTTTTAAATACTAATATAATTTTAATTCATTACACGTAATTGTTTTTTGTTGCTGTCTCTTTATAATCATTCAAGACAAGATAATTTAAGTCAAAGCAATATTTTTTTCATTAATTAGGTAAAAACTGAAGCTGTAGTAAAAGAAAAGGTGATTTCAGATAAGAAAGACCCCAAAGAAGCTAAAGAAGATGTAAGTGAAGCTTCTTACGGTATAAGAGACTGTTTTGAATATATATAGTATCTCTCACAACATAATCATAATAATATTAACAAGTTTAATATTTCCTGCAGGAAGAACCAACAGGATATATTTTGAAAACATCCAAATATGTACCTGAACTGATGGAATTAGCGAAAGAATACGACAGTAAGGTATTTTATTGTTATAGGCAATTGAGTGAATATCAAAACAAAAGTTGATGTAAGGCGAAACATAAACAACTTTCTTTTTTTTATTGAACTAAAAACGAATCGTTAATAAATTAAAGTTTGCTACTTATCTTCATTGCAATATGAAAACTTTAATGTCAATCCCAATGAATTTTATTTACTGAAACTGTATCTTCCTTTCGTCTAATGGCAATAGATACTCGTTAAATTTGTCAAGGCTTGAAGTTCACACATTGGAGTGGTACCGAGATTTGTAGAGTGGTTTGCTAACTCAGGTTTCATCCTCATCAGTTGACCATGGTTCAAAATTACGAGATCCAGCGCCACTAACCCTTGGGCTGCTTCCAAGTACAACGTTGATAAAAACAATGGGTCACCTAGTGTCAAGGAACAGAGCCCAAAATTGCGGTATACATTTTCAAACAGGGAAAAAAAATCTCATCATCAAAATGTATCCAGAAAGTTCCAATACATATACAGGACTCTAATAGAATCTTCGGATCCCTTAGTATAGTATAAGTAAATAAGAAGAATCCATTTGATAAATAATTGTTTCACTAAATGAACCCAAAAAGACTAATATAATCGGTCGCTGCAATCTGTACAGGTTCCTGTTTCTCCCCCTCCCCTCCTTCTTCTATTTCTAAGATCCTGTACACAGGAGGCTCCAAAACTATTTAGTCTCACAGACCCCTTGTCATCTTTCGGTTTCCGGTAGACCCCAGCATTCCTAATTTTGAGTTTTTGCAAATTTATCAACTTAAATGTCGTTTTGACAGCTGGTGTGCTACTATTTACTTTAAAAGAATTAAATTTCTAACCGTAGTAAAGTATAGCGTTTAAAACTTGATTATCACATTAAAAATGAATTAAATTAACATTAAAATTAATTAATTTAATACATATAAAATAACTGTTACGTAAAATAACTGAACAACAAACAAATGTTTTTAATGAGAGAGATAAATCTGGTGCTTCAATAATAAATTTTCAATATTTAATATATATATATATATATATATATATATATATATATATATACACTGCTGGACAATTGCTAAGGACGGATAACACTATCATCCATAGCAACCACAAAATGAAAGGAAGCAAAATGTGGAAAATTAGAATAAGTGCGGGATATTAGTAAGAAGAAGTATGAGTATATGCAAATTTTTTTTCCATGTCTGTTCATCACGTGATAGCGTTCATAAGAGCTTTAAAGGTTTTGACGCGTGTGGACAGTTGTTGTTTCAAGTCAAAGTTTTACAGGAAAGATTTAATAGACGAACTTAAAATTTTTGGCATGTCTTCCCGACATCACATAGATGATTTTATGCGTGGCCGAATTATTGGAAAGATCGAAGAAGGGCGAAAAATAACACATGTTGCCAGGGAGTTCGACATCGCTCACAGCGTTGTTTCACGGCTGTGGAAGTCATTTAAAACTACTGGAATGTGTAGTAGACGGCACGGGGGAGGTCGTGTTAGAAGTACGACGCCTGCAGAAGACAGATATATCGTCCTATCAGCAAAAAGGAACAGGCGCACCACAGCTCAGCAGGTGGCAAATCAGTTTCTTGCTGCCTCAGGAAAGCAGATCTCCCGAAAAACTGTTGCCAGACGTTTGAGGGGAGGAGGACTATACGCACGCAGATCTGTTGTGTGTGTCCCATTGACCAGACAGCACCGTACTGCCCGTTTGCAATGGTGTCGTGAGCATCACAATTGGACTGAACAGGACTGGGCATGCGTACTATTCTCAGATGAGAGTAGGTTCAGTCTGTCATCGGATTGTAGACGCCAACTGATCTGGCGCGAGAGTGGTACTGCTTATCGTCCAGAAAATATCCAGGAAAAGGACCGATATCTGACATGCAGTATCATGGTGTGGGCCGGAATCATGATCAATGGCCGCACGCGCCTACATGTGGTTGCGAATGGGACTATGACGGGCCAACGATACATTGATGAAGTTCTACTTCCTCATGTTCGTCTTTTCCGTGGTGCTGTCGGTGATAAATTTGTTTTTATGGACGACAACGCAACATGTCATCAAACACTCGCTGTTCAGGATTGTCCAGACAGCGAGGGTATTCAACGTCTCGTATGGCCAGCGCGTTCTCCAGATCTAAACCCCATTGAAAATGTGTGGGATGCTTTGGGGAGGCAAGTTGCTGTTCGAAACTATCATCCGACAAACAAGAACACCCTCATCCGTGCACTCACAGAGGAATGGGATAAATTGCCTCAACAGCTGCTGGATAATGTTGTGCAAAGTATGGTACGGCGTGTGGAATGTTACATCACACTCCAAGGTGGACATATCCCGTACTGATATCTTTCTTTAAGGTGCCTGCTGACTTTTAGATGCATTGTTCCATTTCTCCGTACGCAGATCAAATAAACATTTTTTTTTCTTTCAGATGTTTCACAGCTTTTGTACTTTCCAGAACAATAAATATTCTTTATTCTAATGTCTGAACAGTGTGGCAACTATATTTTATCCTACTAGGCCTCATGCCTCGCTTAATGTTATGCTACATAGCAATTTGTGATCCGTCCTTAGCAATTGTCCAGCAGTGTATATATATATAAATCTAGTTAGATTTAACTCTAAATCTCCTTGTTGGTATAAGAGCCCAGTCCTTCCACCTTTTTTTTTTATCTTTGTTTTTGAGACAGGAAAACTCACTGAAACTCCATCTCACTAGGAAAATCAATTAAAAACTTTTTCACGATATTCCATAATTAGCGACAAATAACAGGAATGTCTTTTTAAAGCCAAAATTGCTGACAACCGTTTCTAAACTTTATTTTAAGATCGTTAGGGCCTATTCTGATCAGTTCCTATTGTAAAATGACATTTTTTTTCAATGTGTCTATATGAATTCATTGTGTCTAATGTGGTATTACTATAAAAAAAGGAATCTTAAATCTATTGCAAAATCCGAGTAAAGAGCATTTAAATGCTGAACATAGGTTAAAATGTCTGCGACAAATTGAGAAAATTCGGGACGTCCAACATATAAAGGGTGTTTTTTTAGAGGTATAGAACTTTAAATTGCAATAAAACAACGATGTATTATTCGATTGACATGAATTTTTTTTATTCGAAAGATAATCTTGTGGCATTACATTTTAAATATGATCAAGCAAGGCGTAGATTCGTCGAATGGGCCCCAAACGAGATTGCCGTTGTTCCCGATCTTCATAAGCGAATTTTGTTTAGCGATGAAGCGCTATTCTGGTTGAATGGCTACGTCAACAAACAAAACTGCCGCATTTGGAGTGAAGCTAATCCACAAGTGTATGTCGAAACACCGTTACATCCAGAAAAACTGACTGTTTGGTGCGCTTTATGGGCTGGCGGAATCATTCTTCAAAAACGATGAAGGCCACAACGTTACAGTCAATGGTGATCGGTATAGAGCCATGATTACTAACTTTTTCATTCCTGAATTGAACAATCATGATGTCCAGGAGTTGTGGTTCCAACAAGACGGCGCAACATGTCACACAGCTCGTGCCACAATCGATTTATTGAAAGACACGTTTGGTGACCGCCTAATTTCACGTTTTGGACCTGTGAATTGGCCTCCAAGATCTTGTGATTTAACACCGCTAGACTTTTTTCTGTGGGGCTATGTAAAGTCATTGGTCTATATGCGGATAAGCCACAAACGCTTGACCATTTGGAAGACAACATTCGCCGTGTTATTGCCGATATACGGCCACAAATGTTGGAAAAAGTCATCGAAAATTGGACGTCCAGATTGGACTACAATCCGAGCCAGCCATATGCCAGAAATCGTATTTAAAATGTAATGCCACAAGATTATCTTTCGAATAAAAAAAATTCATGTCAATCGAATAATACATCGTTGTTTTATTGCAATTTAAAGTTCTATACCTCTAAAAAAACACCCTTTATTACACTTCTTTAATTTAATTCTGAAAATAAATGCTGAAATGATCCTTGTCTTAGTAAACTTAATGCTGTCACCTAGTAACCACAAATTAACCTCACTAAATTTAGTAATAAATCAGTTAAATTTGTAAAATATGGTATCCACTGGATCAAATTTTTTTAAAGATTAAAATCATGGTTTGGTTTAATGAGAGTCACTATTATAGGTTCCCATTTACACCTCATGGACCGCCAAATTATTTTTTTGCTGGCGTCGACCCCTTTGCGGATCATCATAGATTCCTGGGGGTCCATATAGACCACTTTGGGAATCACTGTTGTACACGTACAAATTCAACGCACAGGGTCTATAAAATTTAAAAATGTTCAATATCTATTTTATTACCCACTCTAAAAATATTAAGCTAAAAATTCGTTTAGTATGGGAAGTGAAAGAGAGGAACTAGGAGCATACAGTGAAATACGTTTAACGCGAAAATGCTTAAGTCGAAATATCGGTTAACACGAAAATGCTTAAGTCGAAAGATCGGTTAACACGAAATAATACATCGGTACTATGTATTTTCATAGTAATGTATCGGTCTATGTATACTATGTATTTTCCTGCATTTTTTCGCCTAACACAAAACGAAAATCGCTTAACACGTAAAAATTTCCCTCCTAGAGAAGGAAGATATTGAAACTGAATCGACACAATGAAATGTCTAAGAAAGTTTCTGTATTATTGAACTCGCCTATTGTATCATATGAAGAATTTGTTGCAGTAGATGATGACAATGTGTGTGCAGCCCCAATTATGGTAGGCACAGACATTTTGGAGTTTGTTCAAAGCTAAAAAAATATCATTGATTTATTTCATGATGTTCCCATTTCATCCGAAATGAGGAACATCATAAAAATATGTGCAATTTTTAAGACGCACATTCCAATGGTGATATTAATATCAAAATGGATGACATAGAACAATTTGTTGTCTATTTGAGGCTAATAAAAAGGAATGCAAAGAAAAAAAAAACCAGATTATTTTCCAAAAACTTAATAAATGTTTTCAAAAAACTTGAGAAAATTTTATATTAATTTTCATTTTCATGTAAATGTTTTTGTTTCAGTGATTTTTATGAAATACATGCATATATATGTAATAATATAATCCTTCATAACTTCTCCCATTAATTTAATCCTTCATAACTTTTTAATTATTAATGATCCATTCCTTCAGGACCCGCGTTTTAATAAAAACTAGCTACCCACTTAACAGGAATCTGTTAAACTAAACGGGAATCTGTTGAACTATATCTATCCACCAATAAGCAGACTCCGTCCACGGCAACGTTTCTCAAACTGTGGGGCGCGCCCCCCGTGGCGGCAGTGACAACTCTACGAGGAAGGCGCGAGCACATTGAAAAGTCGAAAATGAAAGATCATTTAAAAAAATTATTAATTTACTGAAAGTAAGCAAACAAAATATATTCTGACATAATAAAAAATAAAATACCCATTTACACTGATATATTGTATTTATAAAAGAATCAGTGCTGCATAATGTATTTTATAATTAATTTAACAATACTAAGTTAAGAAACACAAATTTAATAATTACTAG
Source organism: Trichonephila clavipes (assembly GCA_019973935.1). Lineage (NCBI taxonomy): Eukaryota > Metazoa > Arthropoda > Arachnida > Araneae > Nephilidae > Trichonephila > Trichonephila clavipes. The sequence continues at coordinate 80,030 of BMAU01021430.1, forward strand.
TGACCCCATGGGACTATCATATATAAAATTATATACAAAAATTAACACTTATCTTGATAATTTGTACGGTTTATAATTAATCCCTTAACTGCCTGTTAAAAGTTACGCGATTCGCTTCCCAGTGCCAACCGTTTTCCACGTATGCGCGCGTATGTGATGTATTGGGGGGATGAATAAAGAAACAAAAAATATGAAATAAGTAAATCCTTCGCAAACATTGTCAATGTCCTTTTATTGCATTCCAAAACCTTCAGGATAATTTTATGAAAAGCTGTGCATAGAAAAAATTGTACTTCGGAAAGACGTATATATGCGACCGGGGGAATTAACGCTTTGGCTGAGTGAGACGTTTATATTTGCCGGTGGCACTTAGGAGGTTAAAGTAGCACTCTTAAGAGAGCAGTTTTAGCGTCCAAGTATAATATAATTAAATTCATTACATTGTCATTGTATGAGGGGGGGCGATGAAAGTTATGATTGAATATTGGATCGCGAATATTGAAACTTTGAGAAGCACTGTCCACGGAGATCACGTGCGTTTGCCACTTCGTATACAAACCGAGATTTCTGGAAAATTCGCCCTCTTGTTCTTTGTCCTTCGTAATGTAATCGGCTGTAGCTGGCAAGTGTGTATTTCTGTGTTGTGTGTTTTCTTTGTGGTGCCATCCATATATGTTTGTGTGTCTCTACATGTTCAATGTACAATAAACCGGATGAACTAATCACAAGACTGCCTCATCAATACCATATATATAGAACATAAACCATCTAAAACAGGATCAACCTAAGATAAAGCCTTACCAATCTCCATGCCCTGTAATTTCGTTATAGTAATCATTACCAATCGCCAGGAATATTACATATACATATCTATGAAAATAAAATTTTCTCTAATAAACCTAATTTTGTTGAATATAAGCTTTTTTTTGCAATATCCTTTAACACGAAATTCTTTCAAAACGAAAAAAATGTTCGAGTCCTCTCAGTTTCGCGTTAAACAATTTTCACTGTATTATAAAGGGAGAGAAGGAATCAGATTGATTCTCTCGGACAAAAATAAGTCGTATAACTAAGAGTGCTATGTTTTCTGTACGTTAATAAAATTAGAACATGATTCTTACTATTGGAGAAACTTTTCAATTCGATTAAATTCTTTATTCGCCGTTAACTGGACAGGCAGTCAAAGGGGGAAAAAACGGGGTTTCGCCATAGTTCATTACACCGTTGCTTGTCAGGTTAGATAATTCTAACCGGGCTAAAAGCTGAATTAGATTTAACCGCTCTTGTGCAGTAAGCGTAGTCACGGAATTTTTTTGATCAATGAGGATGCAAACTACCATTTGAGCAGCCAGAGTAAAAAAAAAGTAGCAGTGAAATGAAGCTTTAAACGAAGGTGTGCTTTCACTTAACCTTAGTACTTTTTTACAGCCGAGTTCAGTTAGTGATGCATACGGCAGTAAATATTCTGATTTCCAATCGAACGTTGGGCGAAGTTAGCCTTAATTTAATAAAGAAATAAAAACCTCATTACAGTTTTAATAAATCTTCTGTATCGATTTATTTGAAGAGAGGTTAACATATTTCATCATACTAATACCGATTAAAGAGACTTTTACAGTAACAATTCCATGCATTTATTCACATATCTTACAGGATATATTTTTTTTACTTACAGAAGTGTGGAAAGATAAGGAAATCATAGGAATCTTCGACAAGTGTGATGTAGAGATGATCAGGCAAGAGGCTTTTCAAGAAATGGAAATATCTGTCCGACTGCAGACAGACAGAATTATGAGAGAAGAATTGCATCGACTGACAGAAGTATTGAATGCCTTTCTATTTTTTTAACGAATTCAATGGAATATAACCTAATGCATCCTCCATCCCCTGCCCATCTACTGCCACCCCCATCCCCTTTATGCATCAACCTGACGTCGCGGACCTCCAAAATTTTGAATACCTCTCCCTTACTTCCAACACATGGCTGAGTGATTTAAGGCGGTCTTCGTCAAGTGTACGAGAGCCTGAACTAAACGCGAAGCACATTTTCAGACAGAAAAATGTCTCAATTTTCATGAAAATTTGCAACATTGTAGTTCATACAACTCTTTACAATTTTTAGAGTTTTTAAAATTTCAAAACATTCCATAAATATTAAATTTTTCATTTTAACATGTAAAGGGAAAGCTCATTTAGCATTGCTATGTTGGATAAAATTTGCGAAACAAATTTTATACGAGAAAAAATGTGTCATCTCAGATAATCAATAATATGATAAAATACGTTGTTCTCTATAAGAAAGTGAAGCCAGAATAGAATATTAATGTTGGAATACTTTTTTATCTTAAAAAATGTTCCAAATCTGGTCCCTATTCTTTAATGTTACGCGAAGACAGCCTTAAATGCAATCGTTACCGTAGTGCCATTCTGTGAATTCAGTTTTTAATTTTTGCGCAAAAACGCTTCTACAATTTTTTTGAAAATATTACGCTGTAGCAATGTCTATGTAGTTGCAAACAATAATATCCCCCCTTGATTTAATATTCTTGATTGAAATACACGTTCCAGTAGATTTTTTTTCTTTAGGGACAATTTAGTGATCTAGTTTAAGATGAGCATCTTAACATTAAAGGAGAGAGAGGTTTATCCGACGGACGTAAGCAGAAATAGAGCACCATTCTGTTTAAAAGATTATGTGCCATTAAAATATTATACGCCATTTCTGATGCGTTTGACTGAGCCGAGGCAGCCATCTTGTTTATGATGAAGGGAGCCGAAGAACCTCAGTGGCTGGAATTTCGAGCAACAATAATTTCGAACAACTACTTTCGCTCACTAGGAAAATGTTGTTCGAAGCCGTTGCTATGGCCCCTGGGTAGAAATTGCTCAAAATGATTGTTTTTAGGGAAATTGCTCCAAATACATATACGTGAGATGAGGCCTTTATTGTTTGCATCAGCTGACGAAAAAAAAATGACATTACTAGTAATGTCATTTTTTTTTCGTTTCAATTCTAATAATTTAGTGAATGAAACGGAATTGTAATGTAGAAATGGCGGAGGAAAATGAAACAAAAATCTTAAAAAGATTTGCTTGCAATAAATATTTGTCAATGTCATTTCACCTGCCGGCATAGGTACTTAGGCAAAATTCAATGGTTGTCAGTTGTGAGAGCTCGCGAGAAGTTACAGCAGCATTTTCTCTTAAATCGATGATTCAAGCAGCAATGTTTTTTTTAAATAATGTTATTTTGCTTTTTATTAGCACTTTGTTACTGATTAAGATGAACTTATAAAGTGATTAGAGGTTTAATAACAGCATTTTATAATACTATTTTTACGTTTTTTTTTCAAATCTAGTACTAAATCTTCTTATCTACTATAGTATAATGAATAAATTTTCTTTCACGAATAAGACATAGATGATTTTTTTAAACACACGCAAATGGCAAGGTCTTCATCTTTTAATAATCCTAATATATTACCTACAAAAATATTTGTTGCAACAGTGGCTTTGAAACAAGAGAGATTGAAACAAGTAAAATACACTGCATAACTTTTTAGGCTTTTGAAAAAGACTTAGGAAAAAAGGGGAAGAAAGGGGGAAAGAAAGGAAGGAAAAAAGGAGGCAAAAAGGAGAAAGGAAAGGGGAAAGGAAAAGGAAAAAAGGAAAAAGATTTGACTCCAAACAGGTATTGCATTTATAAAAACAAATATTTTAAGAATTTTTCCTCATTTAAAATAAACAAAAACTTGTACTCGTCATTGTCTGCAGGAGCTTTGAATCTCTTGTGGAAGAACTCATCAAGGAGAAAATCATTGTAGACTATCCGAAATTCCTTTTATCGGACTTCATTGGCGATTACAATTACGTTGGATCTGTTCCAGATGTTGAAAGTGATCCTGAGAAAGACACAATGCCTTGTTTGGGAGATATCCGACGGATTCTAAACGAGTATTGTATCTTACCGATGGGTAAGTAATTATTCTTAAATTAAAGCAATTCGAGTTTACTTAAGTTTCGAATATGAGGAAAAAGTTGTTTATTGCGATATTTCGGTTAAAATTATATCATTATTTTTCTTGTATCTCATTAGCTGAAAAATGAAATATATCAACTATTTTTTGAAATTAAATTTAAAAATTGTATAATTGCTAGAATTTTAAACACTAAAGCTCTTTATTCGGTTCATAAATTTTGAGGTTTACAAGATACAGAAACGATCCATAGTCACGTTTTTTACAGTAAACCCCCCTGGCCACAAGGGAATAAAAATACGACAAAAAATCTGTATAAGACAATATAAAAATATAAAAAACACTAAGGTCCTAAAAAGGCCAGAAAAGAAAATATTGTCCATGAAGAAGTCTAAGATAGAACCAGAAGAAAAATCCCTAGGGGGATAAAATCCTAAATCCTAGGGAAAGTAAAAACATAATAGATAGGAGGCAGAGAAATATAAAATCGTTACGAAAATCTCTCAGGAAAACGAGAAGACCCGAGCTTGAAAAAAGGGATAAACCCTTAATCAGGATCCACTCATAAAAATTCTAAAAAGATGACCGCAGAAGAAAACCAACTAGGAAAAGCGGGATAGATGATGAGAAAAATAGAGAGATGAGTTAAACGCTGATAGAAACATGACAAAAAGGTCTCTGAAAGAAAGAAGGGACCTTAAAAGGAGTGCAGACAAGATGAAAGCAATTAAAAAGAGCAAACAGGGAGAATAACTAAACTCAGTGGCACAACAGCTCATGAGGACCAAGGCCTACTGTGCCCAACTCAGTATACGTGACCTTGGGCGCTGATGTGCATGAGCAGATGTCTCGATCAGGTGGTCAGTCTGAAGCAAAAACCCCCAGTATTTAGTCCCCAAGCAAGCTTGAGACTCATTTATCAACCCACTAAAGGGATGATAGGCTGAGTCGACCTTGCCCAGCCCGAGGATAGAATCCCGGACCTGTGGTGTGGAAGCGCGAAACGCTACCACTGGGCTCTATAATTCTAAATAAGCATAAATAAAAGTATAACCAGTCAGTATAAGTAAGAAATAAGTACCCACAGTACTACAATAGCAAACTCTTCGCCTTAAGAACTAAGAAGCTGGTTTAAATATTGTTCTGAGGCCTGCCAACCTTTACCTGTAATTTGCCTGTTCTATTGTGTTATAGGGAAAGGAAATTGATCTATGAACATGTCGTTACTAGAAAATAAAATGCACTAATACTATTAAGCAAAATTTTATAACGGGAAAAATTAACTAAAACTACTTAAATTAAAAATATTCGAGAATAAAGTGCTATTAAAATAATTAAACATTTTCCACTCCAACACATCGCCCTTTTAACCATCTTAGAGCAGCATCGCATAAAAGCAAAAATTAGTAAGTTAATAAAATAAGACGAATTCTAAATGAAGCTTTTTATACTTAAAAACCTAAATCATTTTATAGAAAAAAACTGGAATAAACAATCATACAGAATAAAGCTATTATACATTAAAATATACTTAAATTTATATAATATATTACATGTATTGGATTTTCGTCAATCTAAATTTTTTTAAAAATTTGTAACATAATTTCGTTGTATTAAATAATAAATAAGAAGGAATACATAATGTGTGTTTGCTAACTCATAGAACTCCATATGTGAAGACCCCCTGGGTCTCACCCTGGACACCAAGATTAATTTGAGGCAAAGAATCACTAAGAGCCATTTTGTATAATAATAACTTGTATTTATTATATCAAATCTCAAAAAAACTCTAATAACATAAAATATTTCTATGTTACGTCGAACAAAAGGAATTTACCTTAAATATTAAATTAAATTACGAATTATGAAATTAATCAATAATTATGCGCAAGATCAAATAAAGTTTACCGAAATAGGAGGTCCGAGAAATACACGTACTCGAATTATTAGCTTTCATTAACCTTAACTAATTTTACTAAACTAACGCTTATTTTAAGCGTACATAAATTATATTTACCTCTGGTATATCAGCTTTCTAGTTTTCCGTAGAGTAGCAGCAATAAGTCTTCACTAACGTAATCTCCTGGAATCCTCTAAATTTGAGGTTACTGTTGCTGGCTCAATAGCCTTCATACCTACTAGCTTACAATGCTCGACTTAAATACCCTATCTACTTTGCATATCCGTTCACCCTTTGCAGTTGATAGGAAATATACGCGAATTTATAAACCCCAAAAAGACGCCTAAGTATATTATTGGAAAGGTTCCGTACAGATTCGTCACACATACAAATTTTCCTTTTCTTTCAATTTGTTTTTAAAGTTTTTTTCACATTTAAGGTTATTTTCTCAAATACTTACAAACACCTCGTGATAAGTGAATGTGTACCAAATTTGAATTTTAATTATAGATTCAAATAGCATTTCCCCCTTTTTATTTGTTGTTTTTAATTTGGCTAAAAAGTTTTAAAAATGCATAAACCTGATTAAATTGATTAACGAAATTTTATTAACATTACCTTTAAATTTTTGTCACATTTTATGACTAATAAGCACATAATTTAAAGGATTGAAATAAAATAACCAGTAAAATGAACACACACGATTAGTTTATTTCCTCAATTTATGGAATATATTCTATTTATTGATTTCTGCATGTGTTTTTGTAGGATCTTCGGCAATTCATTCTAAAGGAGCTTATGTCAAGTCAATTTTAATTACCGGCCCTCCAGGTGTTGGTAAAAAATCTTTAATTTATGCCATCTGCAATGAAATTGGCGCTACTCTGATGGATTTATCTGCTAAGAATGTAAATGGTAAATATCCAGGAAAGGAAGGATTAGATATGCTGATGCATTTAGTTTTTAAGGTAGGAAGATTGGCGCAACCTACTATAATTTACATCAGCGATGCCGAGAATTATTTTTGGAAGAAGCAACCCACAAATAGCATTTTAGTAAGCATTATTTATACATGTTTCTACGTATTTTTTACACGCTTAAATAGAAGTCATAAAATAGAATTCCATTTCCTGTTGAGATCAAGACTATAATTTGTGCTGACATTGTTTGGATTTTTAAAATGATTCATTTTTATTTATTTCCTTAGTACTTTTCTTTTATTTTTCTTCCAAGAAATTGAAGAAAAGTGCACAGATTTTAAATATGATAAATAAATTAATGGTTTTGTGAAAATAAATGAGAACACTGTTCATTTTATAGTGAATATTTTATTTCTTAAAAAAATACACCATCTACCAATAAATATTCTGACACCTGTGATTGAAAAGAAAATAACTTTTATTCACGTGAAATAGCTAGTAGAGACTTTACGAGAAGCAATTATAGTGCAACCCTCCTGGGCATACATTTTACAAGTCCTTGTACGACAGTTTTTTCCATTCTGGGCCCTGAGAAGGCCAGTCCATTCAATTAACCCCATTTTACTGTAGCAATCCTTTGTTGTATGGTCCTCGCAACATTGTCCTCTTGTAAGTAACAAGGGTTCAACTCGTAGAGCTATCACAACGTAGGTAACCCAGAAACAGTTTTCTAGGTGTCAGCGTTGAGCTTAGAATGAATTGGGACTAAGGTTTCCAGACCAAACCAAGAAAAAGCATCTCCATATCATAAGTCCAACTCCGCCGAACTTAACTATGGACACAATACACTCTGAGATGCGGAATTCTCCAGGCAGACGCCTGACCCAAACATTGTCATCCGTGAGGTAAAGAGTGAATCTTAATTCATCATTCAAAAGAACCCACTCACACTAATGTACTGTCCTCTATCAACGTTCTTTGCTCATCTTAACTGAATAGCGCAGTTGGTAACCAAAGGCTTATAGGTGGCAGCACGAGGATAAAAACCAACCAAATAAACTTCTTACGGATGGTATTCATCAAAACAACCCAACCGAAAACTTGTTGAAACTCTTGGCGTATGTGTGCCATTGGTTGTATGCGGCTCTTATATGAATCACTCTGGACAGCACCCTTCAGTTTCTATCCCCCGGTTTTGTGGGTCTGTCGACTCTTTGGATATTCCGACAATCATTGCTCGCCTTCCACTTCTGAATCCCATAGCTCACAATCGATTTTGTGTAATTCAGATCACCGAACGTGTCCCTTAAGGATCGGCCATATTCCTGTGTGGTACCCGATGATTACACCTTTTTCGAAATCAGATAACTCTGTATTCCGTGACATCTTGTATGCGGCTGATGTCGATGTTGTTTCCGGAATCATGTTTAAAGGTGGAGAGTGCAAAGTATATCAGCGTTTGTATAGGTGTACAAATACATTTTGGTAGCTAGTGTATTTCATAACTTGTACGAGTTCATTGGCTTACAAGATACTAAATATTGAGAAAACGTATTAATAAATGTGTTTTAATTTAATTAGAAGCTATCATAACTAAACAAGGGAAAATTATAAATCAATATCTGTATGGAATTTCATTTCAGGTAGAAGCAATACGTCTAAAAAAAGAATTACCTAAGCTTATTAAAGGAATAAGCAACGATGACAGGATTATGATTATTGGAACCACCGTCGCACCTTTCGATGTCGATTTAAAAGCTCTTAGCTCATATTACAGCAAAATTATCTGTATTTTGGCTCCAGATCATAACTGTAGAAGAGGTTAGTAAAATCTAGCTTATGATATCCTAAGAATCGAGCTCAGTACATAGAAGAAGCACAAATTATTTTTCAAATGAAAAAGATAGCATAAGCAAATGTACAACCTATGTGACAATAAAGTTCGGTGAATGTAATCAGAACGGCCGATCTGGCAACACGGGCAAAACAAAACGCTGCACATGTGTAGTGGCAAGTGTTGACTCTCTTCCCCCACCGTTGTTCAGTTGAGACTCACATTTGTGTTTCGCGTAAGACTTGTTTCACAAAGTACTTGTTTAGTGCGTTGGTTCTTAACTGAGAACAGGAAATGAACAAACAAAAGATCAATTTAAAGTTTGGTTTTTTAAGCTTGGCAAGACACCAAAAGGAACTTACGTGATGCTGGTACGTGTTTATGAAGATCAAGCACTGTCCATGTACAAGTGGTTCACCGTTTTCGAAAAGCAGGTAAAGTGTTTCTGACAACCCTCGTAGTGAAAGACTGGCAACCTCCGTCAGTGACGAAAACATTGAGAAAGTGAGGAAATTAATCACTAAAAAGACCGTCAATTAACTGTGCGCATGATAGCTGATGAACGGCAAATTAACCGTGAATCCGTGAGACAAATCGTTACTCAGAATTTAGGGATGAAAAAAACGTGTTATCGATATTGATGATATCCCTAACATCCAACGAAACACATGACGAGGCTTTTGAACTCCATCTCAAAAGAAGACTTCTTACAGTTTCCAGGACATGTATAGCAGATCTCAGTGGTGCATAGTTATGGGAGGTGACTATTTCGAAGGGCAGTAAGGTAACTTTCGTTAATATTTCATCTACGTTAATGTTACAGGACTATTCACCGAACTTTATTGTCAGAGGTTATATTTCAGATACTATTGAACTATAAGTAACAAAGAAATATAAATTATTTGTTTGTATAAATAATAAGCAATTTTGAACAAGCATGGAATTCAAAGGGGTTTTTAAGCAAATTATTTTAAATGCATTTTTTTCAAAACCTCAATAAATTATCTAAATCGAACAACTTTACTGGTAGTGTTTATTACAACCAACATTCTATTCGTAAATAAAGTTGAAAGTTTTAAAATCTCTTTCTTGTAATTTGGGCAATACACTGAGAACTAATTCTGGATTTTAATCTGAACATTAAATCAGAACAGAGCTTCGAATTTTATATAACAACAATCCTTTTTCATCGAATGAAAATTTTACAATTGTTACATTTTAACTCAAAATATTGAAGAGTTCCAAGTTAGGGATAATTTATTTTTCTTAACGTTTATATATATATATATATATATATATATATATATATATATATATATATATATATATATATATATATATATATATATATATATATATATAAGTTTAGGTTCCCATCAATTTTCCATAACTTAACCTTTTATTTCATACCTTGATGAATCAGAACCGAGAACGGCAGTCGAAATTAAATATGGCTCTTCTCGCAGAGTAAAAAAAATATTATAAAATTAGAAGATAAAGTTTTTAAATATAAGTTTTATGAAAGAATGTAAAAAGAAAAGAATTTAAACACAAAAACAATGTTCATCTGAGTGAGTGAGTGAGTGAGTGAAGATTAACGTCGCACTGTTCAGCTGCACGAGGGCTTTTGGCGACGGCAATGTTCATCTGAAGTTTGAATGTAATACATAAAAATGAAGGAATACGTAGCAAAAAAAATTCCAAAGTTTTGATGAAACAAATATTTATTTTATTTTTTCAGAATGAAAAAATAACGATAACGTTTCATTCAAGAGTAGTATTATACAAAACAAACACAATTATTTTTCTTAGAATCATTATTTTCTCTTCCAAGCACTATGGAGTGAAATGATATTGAAAAATAAAGGCATAATTACTTCAGAACTTGGCCTGAGTACATTATCTGGTGTATCTGATGGTTTTACAGCGCAACATATTAAATATGCCGTGAAGAAGGTATCATTATGTACATTTTTTACACTTGTTTCTATAGAAAGCAATTAGAGTAGCATCATAAAGATACGAAAGTTTAGAATTTCCTCTTAAAAATTTTTTAAATGTCAAACTTTGCCAAAGTTTGTTTAAGTTATATTCAATACTTCTTCATATTAAATAAAGTATAAAACACGATTTTTTTACTTCTTTCTTTCCTGCATAGTTATGTAGCTGATGCTTCTAGATGCTTTTTTTTTTTTTTTTTTTTTTTTTTTTTTTTTTTTTGCTTTCATCCATGAAAGTTAAAAATTTGCTTCCCTAATACGATTTACAGATGATTTTCAAGAAATGTTTCATCAAAATGTAAATGGAATCATTACTGAATAGAAAAATACAAGGTGAGTATAAATGATGGATTCAAATAATCATATTTTCAAATATGATTTCAAAAAATCATATTTTCGAAATTACTGCACATATTACAATAAACGACACATTAATATAAAGAGAAATGTACCCAGTTTTTTTTCCTGTTACTATTGTTCGAGGTGTGACCTTGTTACACGACATAATCTGTAATCCAGTTCGTTCCATACATGTCGTCGATCACTCTATCAATGGTTCGTAATGCTGTACAAATGCTTACTTGTCATTATCTGTTATTTGTTGTGTCAGTTGTAAATGATACGGCTTGAAATTTAATTTTTTTCGTAAAATTTTCCATATCGACGGCAACTTTCGTAGACTTCAAACAAAACTCGGCCTGGCCCTCTCCATCGCTTCTTCCGAGACGCTTGACAGGCTGTTGCTTTTCTTTTTATACGAGCAAGCTGTTTTCTTAAATTGATGACTTCGTCGCAGAACGCTCTTGTTGGTTGATGCTTTTCCGTAATGAATTTTAAATGCACGTTGCACCAAAATAACTGAAAAAACCCGTGCATACTCTATTATGCAAAATTTTTCCTCTGTCATTGGCGCTATGTTTGGATTTCAATCATAGCGATCTTAAATGTGTTGTTGATCATTGATGGGGAAAAAAGCCTGATATATTTTTGTTTACATTGATGTATCACTTATAGTAATATACAGAGTAATTTCTCGAAAATATGATTTTTTAAAATCGAGTGCATCATTTGTGCTTACGCTGTATTCTCATATGGACGAATTGAAATTTGTCACATAAACCTATGATTCTAAGTACACGGTACTAAGCAGCTATTGTCAACCACTAATCTTCCTTTGATGATAAAATTATTCTGTGCACTTAAGTTGTTTTCTTGAACATGTTAAAGTTCATGTAACTGCTATAAATTTGAACTTCGTCCTTAATAATAAAAACGCAGGCCTGCATAAATAATTCTATAGAGATTGGTGATTTGGTGATTCAAGGATTAAAAGCGAAGTGTAAAGCACACAATTTCTTGGTCCAGAATCTACAGATAATTTCGTCAAGGAATCTTCTCAAATATATTTTAATTTTGCAAGTGATGTAAAGAATGTATTTGAGAAGAATAGTTTAAGAAATAAACATTAAAAATTAATTTTTTTCTAATATTGAAGAGATGGACAAAGTTATAGTAATATATTGCACTAAAGCTGCACTAGGATTATTGGCGACGGACCCATAATTTTGAACCATGGACAAGTGACGAGGACGACACATGAGCTGGCACCCCCTCTCCTAAATACCACACCAGCGAGTGAATGAGTGAATATTAACGTCGGACTGTTCGGTTACATGAGGGCTTTTGGCGACGGACCCCGTAATTTTGAGCCATGGTCAAGTGACGAGAACGACCTTAGCTGGCACCCCCTCTCCTAAGTATCACACTACACCAGCAGAAGGACGTTTGAGCCTCGACGGATTTAACGTGCATCGGTCCTCTGCAGCGGCACTAGGCTGGAATTCATGACACGCCAGCCACAAGTCCATGGCCTTGACCATTAGGCTACTGCGGCCACTGATTACTATGGAATAATTAAAATGCATATCTTGTAGCATGCGTTATAAACTTCATAATGATTATTTACCACTTTATAATTATTTTTAATTTTTCATATAAAGAGATTTAAAAAAAATATTATATATGCCAGACACAGCATTTATTATTTTATTAAAAAAATTCAATTCTTTAATTTTTTCTTTTTTAAATTCAATTCTCGTTACCTATCGAAACGGGCTCATATTTAATCTTTTACCTGTTCAATATTTTTTTTAAATTTTTAGTTATTTAAAATATAAATATTATTTTATCAAACAAAACAATAAACATTTTAAAATAATTTAAAAATTTTCAAGTGAATATATATCTATAATATTTAGTAAGCTATAGTCTAATAACTAAAAGAGAATTCTCTACCAAAGAAAAGAGAAAAATCAGTTTCACTAAGGCAGACTTATAGTAAAAATTCTCATTTCACTTCATCACTTATAATGTAATCAACTTATTATTATAATTATTATTATTTTCTTCTCTTTTTATTCCACTTAGGTTCTCACGGATCGCAGATTGTCCCTCCAAACTAAAATCCCTCTTTCGGCTTCTGAATTTGTTCATTTTCTTTCCGACTGTACTCCTATATCCCAAGAAGAAAACGAAGAATATAGAGTTAGTAACGATGACCTATTATTTCTCGAAATTTATAACTTCATGAAATATTTATTGAAAAACTTCAAGTTAATTTTTGAGTTAAGCTTATGTTAAAGTTCATATCGATGTAACACATACATAAAGAGAGAGAGAGTTATTCACCTTATATAATTTATTTAAATCACAAATTATTTTACTAAACCATAAATGAAATTTGGTACTTTTCCGTTTCCCCGGCGCAGGCGATAAAGTCGCCAAAAATGATTCAACTGACACTAAACGGAATATTCCCGCTGGTAATCTTTTACCACCACATTTCCAGAACAAGACGTAGTCTTTTCTTATCAGTAAAGCCTTTTTCATAATTCCTCGAAAAAATGGATGAAAAACCAAGGGGAACTAATATTTATTAATATTTTATATGTGTGTATTGTGTGTTGTCGCCAATAATGCCAAACTGACAAGATTTGCGCCGGCAAAATGGAAAAGTTCCTGAAATTTTTTTAGAGATTAAGAGTAGCATTATATGCTACGAACGGAAGAGGTTCAAATAAAATATAAGTGAAGAAATACTTTATATCTCCTTTTTATTCCATTGTAATTAAAGTGCCTGACTAGTTGCGGAAACATTTTTTTGAAATATTGCTGAAAAGTTCTCTTTAAACTCATTTTTTGTTTAATTATAACTGAAAACTTATAAAAATAACAAAGAAAAAAAAATTTCAATGTATTTTTGTAAGAAAATGGACAATTTTAGGTTAAAATAGTTATATATATAGTATATATATATATATATATATATATATATATATATATATATATATATATATATATATATATATATATATATATATATACTCATTGTACAGAATTATTAGAACTTGACTCTAACAGAGTGAAAATTTAAAATGCAATAAATGATCCGAAATAACTGTTGGTGAAAATGTATTATTATTATAATTTATTTATCTTTCAGATGGCAACGTTAGCTATAAAACTATACTATTTCATTTATCTATTATTATTTTATTTGTATTACTTCTTTTTCCCACTGGCAGCATTGAATACGACTTTTTCATTATGTGTAAATGGCAATTAAAAAGCTTGTTCGATTGTTTTAAAAAGAGATGCTTGAACCAAGTTTTTTGGTGATCTTTGAAAAGATTATTTTATCTCTTAAATTGAAATTACCTGTCACCGTGTAGTAAGTACGAGTAAAACCACTTGTACTATTAGAAGTGTGAAAAGAAAGTAAGGTACTTACGTACTATCGTAACCATATTGGCGACATTATAGGAAACGAAGCACATGGTTGCCAATTTAGCGCGTACGACACATGCGAAGTCGGTGCTACTTACTTGGCAAGTTATCTTAAACGTTGGCATTGATACGATAGTACGCAAGCTCCGAAAGTAATTTGTGTCCGTACAATTATTTTGGAAAGCTAAGGAAACTATATATAGTTTAAATTTTCTTTTGAAGCTGTAACAACTATCATTCTTTAAACCGAATCATGAATTGGTGCAGTAACAATAATACGGATCTGTTTGGCAATATATATATTGTGTAAATATTAAAAAATTCTCAATTCTTCAGATTTTTATTTTAAAAAATTCCAATAAATAAATCTGAAAGTGGTACTTACGTATGATCGCAACCTATTGGCAATATTATATAAAACGAAGCATGCGAATGGTTGCCAATTCAGCGCGTACGACACATATGAAAGTGGGGTTACCAACTTGATGAATTATTAATAGAGTGGACGATTGGTGCGATAATACGTATAAGTACCCTGAAAATTTACATTAAGGTACTTACGTATTATCGCAACCAATTGGCGACATTTTTGAAACGAAGCACATGATTGCCAATTCTGCGCGTTCGACACATGCGAAGTTTTGGTTGCCCTCTTGGGTAGTTATCTTGAACGTTGGCGATTGTTGCGGTAATACGTAAAAATACCTACATTAAGGTGCCTGACTAGTGCAAACACGTCAATTTTGATGCAAATGACGAAATTTCTTTTACTTCAAATTTTATGTAGTAGAATTTTCTGCTTTCTAAAAATACCTTACTTTTGTTTGTACTTCAATTATTTACGAAGTTATAGCAGTTTTTATGCCGAGAGCAGCAAAAACGAACCAGAAGTTAGATATCGAAACCGGAAGATATCTAACTTGTCGCTGGCCTTCTGCACCTAAGGCTGCAGGTTCGACCCCGGCACAAGTCGGTAGATTTTTATGATGCACAAAATCGACAGAGGCCATGTCGTATGATTATACGGCATGTAAAAGATCCCTTGAGTGTCTGTTTGGTTTGGGTGTTCTCGGCAGAATTAAATCCTAGTACAGGTTCGCATCGTCAGAGCTCAGGTGCTTCCAACCAGAGAGGAAACTGGGCGTCAAAGTTACCTGCGGCGATTGGTATCCGCCCATATGGAGCCCCACTAAAAAGAGATACCTGCTTCGGGGAATGTACTAGGTCTGCAATGGTAAAACACCAATCTGCAGTCCATTAGAAAAAAATATATAATCTTCTTAAGATTGTTCTGCTAAATGTAATTCATTAAAAAGGTAATTTTACAGGTAATTAACGAAAGTAATAATATCAACCAAATACTAAAAATGGCTGAACAGAAAATAATTTTCTTAGCCATTCAATAACTTTTCTGAGTTATTTATGGATCGTTGCACTGGCGTAGCTAGTTCTGAGTGGCATCCGTATCAAAATTTTTGCACACCCTTTTTGGGGGCACCTTAATATATTAACAAGTGTTCTTCACATATGTTGGGACCCATGTAGCTTTGTGATGTTCCTCCCCTTGGAAGAACATCTCTCGAAGCATCAGCGTGAGCTAGAGGCGTAAGATTAACGAAAGAACTAGAATCAAACATTATCTTAATATGACTTTATTAAGATATTCAACTTAAACCTCTAACAAATTAAATTATAATAATTAATATGAGAGAATCTACGATGGCAAAATACGCGCAATAATATATATATATATATATACAATATATATATATATATATATATATATATATATATATATATATATAATAAGACTTAATCTAATTCAGACCACTAACAATAAGTGAACCACCTAATCCCCGATTCTAATATTAAATAATCAATCCTACCTTATTACAGCTTGGAGAAACGATCAATCTTGTTCTATGCTTAATCTTGTCCTTGTATGCACTGGTGTGCAACTTGACCTTTATATATTCGATCACTAATAACTTGTATTCATGTCACGTAAAACTCATTCAGACTTGAACCACGAACTATAATAACATCAACTGCCACAAACTAACATCAATTGTCAAACATTACCTTACATTTCCATCCCGCTTACTCTAAATTTCGATATTTAAAAGTTTGTTCATTTGCATCTTTCATTCACATTTCACTTCTTGGATTTGGGTGGAAAAGAGTTGCCATTAATTCTGTCCCAAAGAACTCAAAGGACATGTTAAAGAAAAGACGCGTGAGCCCGTCACAGCTTGCAGGCCCCGTATCATTGATACAGCAGTAGCTACGTCCCTGGGTCGTTGTCTCAACCGCATTATATAACTTAAAGATACTAAATCGGTTTCAATGAGTAATCAAACATTAATAATTATGAATTGAAGTTTATAGTTGTATTCAGGATTTGTCTATGTCACCTTCACGAACAAAAAAAACTAATTGTTTTTAGCTTTAGTTTGCTTCTTAAGTGATAATTTGTAGAAGGCTCTAACTTTCTATTTCAATTATTTTTCTAGGCGTGGTTAGCAAAAATGCCTTTGCAGAAAAAGCGTGTCAAGGTACTGAAAGAAGAAGCCGGCGAAATTATTGAAGAAGTAAAAAATAAAGAGAAATCAAATACTAAAGTTCCTTAGACAATATGATTTCATATCTCATTATTGTACAACAAGTATTTCAAATCTCATTTCAGGTATTTATTGTAAAAATTTGAACGCCATTGTAAGAATAAATTATGGTTTAAATCAATAAAATATTTAAAAAATATATTGCAAGAAGTACTTTTTTTGTTAGAATTGTTTTCATTTAGTTTTACATAAAATGTACAAGATTATAGATATTACATATATACATAAATTTAAAAAAAATTAATACACATTTGGAACATTACATTTTCAGTGTTTTCAAAATCTCGCTTATCTAAGGAAATCGAACCAAAAAGTCCAGTTAATTAGTGTCCACATAATTACAAATGCTATCATCCACTGTTTAAGTGTCACAACTGTATTATAATCAGAATTGTATATACAGGAATGTGAATTTACTCGTATATATGTATGTGTATGTGTGTCATGGACATGGAGCACATGCAATCGAAATAGTATGTTACTTAAATATTTGCTACGACAAATGTTACAAAATATTTATCGTGAAACTATTTAATCTAAGGCACCTTAAAAATCAGAAATTTTTCCCAGAATCTTTTAAAAATATTTTATGTTAAAAATTTTATGTTTTTTTCCCTTTATATTTATAGAGTAAAACAAAATCTTATTAAGAGTTAGAATGCGTAGGAAACATTAATTAGATAAATGAAGGACTAAATGGACCATTCATTCAAATTAAGAGGACTTGGTACCCCAAAAATGACCGACCAATCGTTTGTTTATTTTTATTTAATCTTGTTCTTTGCATTATTATCTTTCGATTGATATATCATTTGTGCAAGTCGGAAAGTTAGAAGTTGAAGAAAACTTCGGCTACGCCCCCTTTTCAGAAAAAAAGCGCGTTATGATAAAAAAAAATCTATTTTATAAAGAGAAATAATAACTATAAAAAAAGAGTGCATAATATATAAAGCAGAACATTTTCGAGGCAATACAATAATGTAATTTTTCTTCTTTGTGAAATGTGTGTATGTAAAATTTTTGAATTAAGGCATTTTATATTAATAATTTCGTAATTTCAGTTCTTATTCCTGATATGTTTTTCAAACAAATGTAATATAATACTTCAATATTATGTGAAGAAAAAAACTGAATTTTCTGTCACGACAGAAAAAAATTGTTTTTAAACATTTTTCTTGAATTTTCTTTTGTGCAATTAATACCTTCTTAAAATTAATCATTTATAAAAATGTATGGGTTGAAAAAATACGAAAATGCAATTACTTTCAAGAAAAATATACAACTAATATCTTAAAGTGGTATTTTAAGTTTATTTAAGCTTACTATAATTTTTTTCTGAATTATAAACTTTAAAGTGGTTTTTTTCAGTTTGTGTTTTTCGAAACATTAGTGCATTCAAAATGCTACTCCTTCCACAACTATTTACCAATCATTTCCATTTTTTTCTGTGTGTTGCATATAAAGCATGTAACAAAATTAGGGATCCATTTTTCTGTAAACTGAATATTTTTTTAAAAAAATTAAAATGTAAGAGATATTGGCTTTTTCGCTGTTTTTTAGCATGTACATCAACATTTTTTTTCCTCAAAAACGAATTAAGTTATCGTAAAATCGATCTCTAAAGTTGCTTATAACATCCATAAGAATATTACAAAAAAAATTTCAGGTTAAAAAATTGATAATTACAAAAGGAGTAGGATTTTAAAATTTTCCAAATTTTCTTCAACAAATTTTAATTTTTAAAAGTGCGTGAATAATATGTGAAAAATTTCATTTCGTATCATTTTCTTGAATATAGAAATACTGTATAAAATGTTAAAATATAATTTTTAAATACATAAAGAAAGAAAGTAGCTCAAAGGGTACCAAGTCCCTTAAGCCTATCCTCTCTTCAGGATAAATGAGAGAAGCAGTTAATAATTCGAAAAAGTATCTTTTTAGATTCGAACAATTGCTTGAAAGAAAACAATAGAAAATTTTCAATAAATCTGAATAATTTGTGGAAAAAAAAATGTTATGTACACACAGAGAAAAGAATTTCGCTTGAAAACACTGATACAAAAAGAAATGGGGGAAGATATTTAAATAATAATGCAGATTTCAAAAGAATTCATATCAGATGAAAATATTTTGGAAATAATACTTTTTTCAGTATGAATGGAAATAAAATAGAAGTAGAATTCTTTTGAAAATCACACATGTTCTAAGAATCACGTATAGTGGGTGATATTTATTTAAGCATTAAGCTGCATATATTGTTAAGGAATATTTTTCATAAAATTTTGATTCATTTTGATAATTAATTTTTATTTACGCAAAAGAAACAATAGATTTTTAAAGTTTTGCCAGTGTGAATTTTATATCATGAATAAAAACAAAACAAAATAATTGCGTTATTTTTATGCAATGATTTATTGTTTTCGTTTTATTGCAATATTTTGTATATTTTTCTTCTTCTATTTAGAATTTATTATTAAAATGTAATGCATTTGTCACATTTCTTCTAATATCCTAAAATATTTTTTGTTCTTGGTAGTGTGGTACAGTTAGATTTTTACTCACTTTGATATATTCGTAAAAAATGTAAGGAGGAAAACTCGAGATTTATGAAATAAAAAATTACTGCTCCATTTGATTATGATAAACAATTTTTCACACACAGCTAAAAAAATATTCGATTTATAAAATGGCATTACTTATGTAGCATTTATTAAAATTTTTGAATGATAAATTTATTTGTGCATAAGCATTGGATTTAAGATTTTGAAAAAAAATTTCTGAAATAAAAAAAAATTCTTATTACTCTAATACTTCTTACTGAATATAAGAATTTAACTGGATCCGCCAAAGCGATTCCCGACGTTGCCATGGAAACAGTTCTTATACTTATCGTATCCATGTTAACGTCTTTCGATTCGTTGTTTTGTCTGTATTCTACGTGGGTATATTTTGTTGAGTCTTAGGAGAAAATACTGATTTCAACAACTTGCTAATAAAAAGGCTGACTAATTTATATTTTATATAATTTTCTTCTGTTTTCGCTTGGTTTAAAAAGTTATAATTGTATTTAAAATGTCACAGAGTCGTAAGAACAGTTTAATCGTAAGTATAAAACAATATTTATTGTTCTTAATTTTTTTTTACATATATTCTCTTTTTAGCGACTAATTATAGTGATTAATATATTTAATAGAAGATTATGATAAAATCTATTTTTGTTATTATAATGCAAATAAACCCATTTCTTTGAAATATTTATTTTTTGTTCATTGTAATTTTAAATTTCAAAAATAATCTTAGAAATGAAATTAAGTTAAAATGTTTGTTATTTCGAAAATATAATTTAAAACTCAACAGTAAATTAATATAAAAAAACAATAATTTGTTTAAAATATTTTATTTTATTTAGGCTATTCAAACAATGCAAATTACAAAACCGAATTTATTTTATTAATAATAGATGTGGTTCTGTTTTTAATATTAAAAATAAATAAATAAACTGTTTTTATAAGAATTAATTCGACTCGGCCTTTAATATTAAAAATAGAGTCAAATAAACTCTTATAAAAATACATTGAAATAAAATGCATCTTTTAATTTATATTGAAACTTACTTATATAAAATGTCTTACTCTCAAAAGTTTGGGGACATTGCAACATGCATATACATTACGAAAATGCATTATTATATACAGCAAACATGTACACGATATACATACTCTGTTAACTTTTTTCATGGGATTTAATTTCTTTTAAACCAAAAACATTGACACGAAAATTATAAAAAGGTAATTAATTTTTCCCTTCACCTTAACTACCTTATGTTTTACCCCTTCTTTTTTAAAAAATGAATATGAGATTATTTCAATCATATTCATTTCATCAAATAAAGACTAAGAATCATCAATTGAGGGAAAAATTTGATTCCAGTGAATTTGCCATTAAATGCAAATTATAACTTTAAATTTTGCCCTTTCCCTTTCCTGTTCTAAGTAAAATCTAACTATTGAAGATATTTCATGTATAATAAAAATGAATATTTAAAAAAATTTATTATGATAAGTATTAAATTTTGTATATAATTTTATGCAGTAGCGCACACAGGAATTCTTTAAGGGGGTGTCCGGGGTCGAAAGTTCACCATTCTTGTATCATTTTCCTTTTGATTTTGACGATTTTCGGGAACAAAATACAGTAAAAAACTAAATATTGAATAAATAATTAGCATTAATTTATAAAATTAATCATTAATAACAAATACTTAATTAAATTTTTCGTACTATATACTTAGAATTATAATCAATCGGGAAAAAATCAAGGGCTTTGGGGGGGTCCGGCCCCCAGGACTCCCCCTTGTGTGCGCCACTGATTTTATGACATGCCCATAGGGTCACTGGTAATTATTAACTTGTTTAAAACTTAGTACTGTTAAATTAATTATGAAACACATTGCCCAGTACTGATACATTTATAAGTGCATTATATCGGCGTAAATGTGCATTTTATTTTTAATTATATCAGAATGTATTTTGTTTTGCTTCCTTTCAGTAAATTTTAATAACTTTTTAACAATAATATTTTGTTTTCGACTTTTTGATATACTTACTCTCACGCCCTTGTAGGGTTATCCTGTCCCTCCCATGGGGGAGGGCACGCCCCACAGTTTGAGAAACACTGTAATAAGTATAATTCATCTTTCTTCATTTTGTTAATTTGTTCAAATGTTATATCATTTATTTTTATAAAAAGTTATTTTAAATGAACTAATTCATTTTATTTGAAAAACTAACATTTCCGAATTAGATTCTTGCAGTAACTGCTAACTCTGTAAACATTTATATCATACCATACAGTGCCGGTTTAACCATTAGGTGCTTGGAGGTGATGCCCAAGGCCCAGATAAGCTGGACTTAACCAGGTTTTCTGATAATAAATTTCGATCCGCCCGGTGCCAAGAGGGCCTGTAGATTTTCTGCGCCCAGGGATCGAAATGAGCTTAAATCGGCTCTGATACCATATAATGACTTTTGAGTCCCTTTCTAGTGTCTACAATATTTTTGATTAAAATAATCTTAAACTCGTAATTCATGACTTCGGCAGCTGTTATCAAAAGTATTGATTCAATTTGTCCCATTTCATGTATTTGACAAGAGTTTAATTAGACAACTTCTGAAAAATTCTCATCAATGTCTCTATAACTATTATTTTAAGAATGATTAATGTGAAAGATCTGTCTATTAGAAAGAATGTCATAAAAAATGAATATTTAAATAAATTAAAAACAGCAAATCATTTTCCCTTCAGGCACAAGCAAAAACTAGCCAAGAAGAAACTAATGCTAGAATGGATTCTTGTATGGTGACCATAAAAAGTCTGAGGGACCTTGCTCAGAAAGAAGCAAGTCTAGTCCAAAATGCTTTGAAAGATATGGAAGACAATTTGATCGATCCTGGGTATACTTTAGAGCTAACGAAAAGTAGTGAGTATCTGTAAAAAATCTAGCACAAAGTGCTGGTAATAAATACTTAATCTCAGGTAAACATGAATGTGTACTACTTTTACATTCATGTCCAAAGTTAAGATCACAAACATAAGATCTGTGAAAACTGATGGACTACTTACTATATTGCCGCGAAATTTGGCACAGAGACATATTATAATGCCAGAAAGAATATAGCAACATAACAATTAAAATTGTGAATTAAGATACAAGTCATATCAAAGAGTGTGAAATTATGAATCAGAGATAAAGCATTTACCTCGGGAAAAATCTAATATGGAGTGTGACCACTCCGAACTGCATTTTAGCAACTTAGTCTTTGCAGGCACGGCAAGTCCCCAAATGTGAGAGATATTTTATGCCGGCATCATCTAGTGGCAACATAGCTACCAAATTCGGACGCTTGAATTAATTTTTAATTCAAGCTCTCGTCGGATGCTAAACATTGCCGTGATTCAATTTTACCGAGAGTAGCAAAGCCAAACTGATACTCAAAGGATCTTTTACATGTCCCATATTCATATGACATGCGTTCCTTTACCTTTACAAATTATATATTTTTGTAAAACCTTTAGATTTCACATTAGAAATGTTAAAAAACAAGGATTAACAAATTTAAATTGAAAAGGAAAAGATTGAACAGTTTAACAAACTGTTGGTTTTTATTACGTCATTTCACTCGATCTGATATTCTGTTTTGTCAAATCTACTTCTTCTAGCTAGTTCAAATTAACTTCCGAAGTTTATTCAAATATTCAAGAAATGAGCAGATTTTTTTATTTTCTTTGATAAACTTTCTCGCTAAGCAATTAAAAGCATACAAAATACTGTCATGCATGCTTAGCAACCTTTATGGAGGGATTTTTTTTTACTAATTTATTTCTAGGACTCCTCATGCTCCACATTGCATAACATGAGGTTTACAGATGTAAGTGGTAACACAATTATTTAATTTAAAACAAAATTAAAAATACATTAATATAAAAATATAAAATAAAAAGGAAGGGAGGAAATATACACAAACATAAATAAAAAAGGGGAGATAACAACAAAACTTTAAAAATCTATACAGCAAACAAATTTTCTTAAGACATTAAGGCTTCAGTACAATTGACTAACAAAGACAAAACAGGTGGCCAGGAAATACCTAAACGTGTTCCAACTCCTTTTTAAAATTTTCTCATTTACAAAAATATAGGTTACTATGTCGGTTTCAGCAGCCTGACCACAAGAACAAATATCACTACCAATTAAATTAAACCTAGACAAATAGCTCTTAAAATTTCCATGTGCTATTAGAATCTGGGATAACTTAAAATTAGTAACAAATTTCTTACATTTTATCGGTTGATAAATGGCCGGAAAAAACTTTTTAGTCCACAAAGCTTTAGGTGAGGCCAAGAATTGGGTGTTCCAGGAGGAAAGAGTTATTTCCCAGGCTAAATGCTTCCAGTGGGACAATGGCACAGACATTGATTATGGAGTGATTGGCTGACAATATTGGCGATAGTTGAACGCAGCTAAGTGGTGTGCCAGTGATCTGCTGCATCACTAAAATCGGCATTTGTGCTTGAGACTTCGGTCGTTATGGGTGATTTTACTAACACCGAGAGAAAAGACAGACATGCTGTATCTAATGTACGGTGCTGCTAATGATAAGGCAGAGCAGAGCTACGACTGAATCAGGAACGCTTTCCAAGAAAACACATGCCGGATTACAAAAAGTTTCAGCGATTACATTGACAGCCGTGTTAAAATAGTTCATTTATCTCCAGTACTGATGGAAGAGGTAGATTGAGGACTGTACGACAAACATACCTGGAAGAAGTCATCTTAGACTTTGTTGACAAAACACCCGGCACAAGTACAAGGGCTGTAGCATGTGTCCTATATGTCAATCAACCAACAATTTGGAGAGTTTTTCTATTGGTGGGTGCAATTTCTAAAACTGATTTTAACATTTTCTCTGCGGAATCCCTCGTTAAGTATACTACTAATGAACGTTTTAAGTTTCCGTTAACGTGTAAATTTTTTTTGTTTGCTCTACAACGTGGCACTTCCACCCTTATATTCCAACACAAAGATTGTTTGTTTTAGTGAGTTCTACCACCGCTCAAAATTTATCCCATCATTTTAGAATCACCCTGTATATCTAAATACTTTTATTTAATGAAAACCACTGTATGAAGTTTCATTATTGGATAACATGAAAAGCTCGTCGTATTTACCTTCCGTTATATTTTTAGGCACATTTTAGGCGTTATATTTCTGTTTCATTTCTTCACCATCACTTGTTCCTCTAACCCAGCGATACTCAACCGGCGGCCCACCAGACCTTTCTGAGTGGCCCGGTCATGCCTCGTTGCACTAACAAATTCAATTATTTAAGAGCAATGTAATAAAAATTTAGCAAGAAATTCTATCAATATCAAGCAATCTCATATACCGATTTTGCTATCGAGGTAGTGCTGGTTGGAATTGCGAAATAACTTTTTTCCTTTTAGTAATTGTAACGGTTAGTGTTAATAAATAACGGTAGAATAACGATTATTTTGTGGGTGAAACTAATTTTCAATAAACCTTCATGCATTCCAAGCGAAAAATATCTAAAGAATATTTGTTATTTCAAGATAATTGGGATCTTGACTTTTTCGTAAAAAAAAAAAAAAAACACGCATGGATCAACAACTTGTTATTTTCGTCATGGAAATGCTACATTTAAAAAATATAATTTTGCTCATCACACTATTACCATTAAGCACAAAACTTTCATTGTTGAGGATTTCTTTCAAGACGAGATAAATTGGCTTTCTTAAAAAAATCTTTACGACAGTAACAAAATATTTAGAGGGGGGACTTGGGATCATATAGATGAAAGGAAACCGAGATTATTCTATAACAGGGTAAAAAAATGCATTAAAACTTTTTTTAGTAGAGTTTGATGGAGTTTAATATAATTTTAAAATGAAATCTAAAAAATTATTAATATTTTGATCAATTTCTACATTTTAAATGTCTTTGATCTTATAGCGTCCGCCTTTCCTACCCCGTTAATCATCATGTTGCAACCCACGTGAAACATTTGACATATGTATGTGGCCCGGCTGAAAAAAAAGGTTGAGTACCGCTGCTCTAACCCATAAGCAAATAATCATCTTTCGTTCCATCTAGCTTGTTAGAAATACTACATTTTAAATCACTTTTGAATCACGTTAGGTTTAATGTCTCATTCCATGCTTTTATTATTCACTCTCATACTATTTCTAGACCGGCATGATGCATTTGACCTCCTTTTGTAAATGTTTTTTCACTTTCTAACATCTTCACGTCCCTCTAAAACCTTTTTTCTTCCTCTTGTGACTTTAAGTCCTAGAAGTATAGCATTGTTCAAAAGCCTGGTACAATCCTTTGAATAAATGACTTGAAAATATGATAGCATTGAACATATACTCTTTTCAGGTTTCTTCGTAAATAAAGGGTACGCGTTACTTGGTGAATGTACCTGAAAGTTATAAAATGCAATTTGAAAATATAGGTGTGCGTAATATACGCCGAAATATGCCTGGAGTAGCATAACTGTAATTGGAGATATAATATGAATCTTTTAATTTTTAATTTTAGCAAATGAAATAAAAACAACTATATTTATTACATATCTTCGGTCTAATTATCAGACTGCGTAACTCCATCTGGGATGCTAATTTGATACAGTAGGGCGGCTAGGCCCCAAGTTGTTGTTTATGTTCGCCAAGGTAGGCGATAATATTACAATATGGTTTACTTTGATATTTTATCGTGCGATAATATGGTTACCATGTGGATAACGTATATTAGTGTTAGTTTTGTTTTTCTGCAGGATCTCTGCTCAGCAAAAGTAACACATTGTTACAAATGTTGTGTAATGAACGCTTAAAATAGTGTAAATAATTTATATCTGGAAGTGTTATTCATTAATATTACTTTCTGTTGTATTTATTTTATGTTAAAATCTTGCCACCACCTTTCCCTTCGAAATCTAGTTTTATTATGAAATTAAAAAAAGGAGTGATTACATTGATCGAGAAATAAATTAAAAGCAGAGCGCACACTGAGGCATGGCGTAGACAAAACAAAAGGATTAAGGAATCGCGCCAAAAAGCGCTTGGCGCGTTGCACTCCTATATCAAATCAGTAACGCCGGTGGAGTTACGCAGTCTAATAATTAGACCGACGATATGTAACTTACAAAGGTGATCTACAAATCCTTATATAGTCAATTATATATACACATTACATGTGTTTCAGTTTACAGATCAGAAAATAGAAACATTGATGAATACATTAAAAGGAACACAGATATACTTTTGAATGAGGTGAGTAATACATGATAACGTGTATGAATACCATTAACGTTAGTTTTATTCTCAAGTATATTTTATTAAATGAATTGAAAGATTTTTAATGTTTGATAACAATCGTGTTTCAGCATGCTACAGTTGTGAGACAAAACATCATACAGAAAATGAAGGATCAAATTCGACAGATGAACGAAGAAATGAGTCACGATGCAAAGAAGTTGGGAGAAGATATTTCGAATTTTTTTGACTTCATACAAAGCAATTACATGGCGGCGTCCAATAGCTTTAAGAAGTAAGTTTCTGTCTTTATTTCGAAAAATAATGTTTCTAGTAACATTTTACACAAATAAAATAATATTTTTTTGTTTTTTGTGATGAGATAAAAAATTGTTTCTGAAAATTAAAAAAAGTAGTAAATAAAAAGCCCCATTTGGAATAATTGAATAGAAATAAGTTAAAAATCGTCTTAATGATAAAAATACTAATTATTAAACGTTAAATTGCATATAAAAATAAGTTTCCTTTTCTTTATTCATTTAAGATTTTTATGGATTTTTTTATATTGATAGTGAACAACAATATTTTTATTAACATAACTTAAACTCAGACCATGAGAGCCAAGAACTACTGTGTCCATCTCCTTTTAATGACTTCTGGCAATGAAGTGCATGAGCAGATGTTCCGGTCAGGTGGTCAGTCTGACTGAAACCCTCAATGTTTAGTTCCCAAGCAAGCTTGGTACTAATTTATCGTCATACTGAAGAGATGAAAGGCTGTGTCAATTTTGTCCAGTACGGGTTTTTTTATTAACATATATATAATAAAAATATGACAAAAATATTATTTGCGGAAATTAATTTCTGAGAACATAGAAAAGCATAATTATAACTTAAAAAAAAGGAATGCTTAATAATAGTGATTCAATATCTCAAACAAGGATATGAACAAATATCGTTGTATCCATTTTCTTTGACAAAATAATTCTAATATTTCAGTGATTGGGTCTTTAAGGGAAATTTTGAGATTGAAAATTTTCTTTTCTCAAAGCACTTCGCTATTGTGTATTACACGTAGGACAGTTTGAGAAATACTCAATTTTGTTACTTCAAGTTCAAAGTAGCATTGAAATTTTGAAAAGCATTACACTTCAAAAAGAAAATATACTTATTAGATTTACAACTGAATTTGAATCAATATAGCCGCGTAAAATGAACAACTGGGTTTCTCTGTAAAACGTATATTTTATATGAGAAATGAAACAGATCCCGGCAGGCAGTCGATATGCTTTTCTATCAGCTTAGCATCCTGCAATATCTTTTTTTTATTTGTCTTTGCGATCTAATTTTTATTACATTTATTTAAATTTACATTATGACTATTTTTTCTTTATTTCTATGTTTTGTCCTTACACAAAATGCTATAGTTAACTTTTACTTCAAGTAAATTAAAAGCCCCAAAGACCTCGAGTAGCTGAATAGTGCGACGTTAATATTCACTCACTCACTCCCTGTTCGAATCGATTCGTTTTGTCCCCCCGCTGAATAAAACATTAATAAAATACAGACTGTTTCGTAAATTATATTGCCATATTCTTTCTTTTTTGTGTGTATTAAAATTCGAAGTTGCATGGTTATACGCTGATGCTGGGCGTCACTGGGAAACGGAACGCGAAGCGTTCCTCCATCCCATATCT
This sequence comes from Trichonephila clavipes, assembly GCA_019973935.1. Taxonomy (NCBI): domain Eukaryota; kingdom Metazoa; phylum Arthropoda; class Arachnida; order Araneae; family Nephilidae; genus Trichonephila; species Trichonephila clavipes. The sequence goes on from BMAU01021430.1 coordinate 108,598, forward strand.
AGATAGTGTATGTGGCCTGATGTGGGTGGGCCTGCCTGGGAGTGAGTGTCCTGATTGGTTGGTCGAACGTGGCAAGGAGGCGTGGCTACAGAATCTGAGTTTTTCTTGCATACGGTTTCGGCGGTAAAGTCCTGAATAGTCTGAATGGCACTATTGTGATTGGTCAGTGGCACTGTGAAAGTAGGCTCTCTATTGGTTGCACTGATGCGTGGGTACAAATCAAAGGGGAGGTCTAGAAATCTGCCCTGTGTGGGGGTTGCAATTAAGTAAAAAAGTTAAGAAGTTAAAAGAAATTATAATAAACAAAATGCATTTGGAAAATAAAATAAAGAAAAAATTTAGCAATGAAAGTCGTCACTCTCCACTCGGTGAGTGACTAAATTAATTGTTAGGGGGGATTATACGAATCTAGGAGTATTCTCCTAGGTCTTTTAAGATCAGGCATTGGGTGCATGGTTATAGCATAGTCATAAGCTTTAAAACTGCTACATTATACCTTGATGTAAGAGTGTCGTAATTAAACGAACAAATTATTTTTACAAATTTTTTTGTTAGTGTGTCTAAAATGTTTTTCAAATTTCGAATTCCTTCTTTGTCATCAAACGAAGAGAATCTTAAACTGAATCTGTTTCTATCTTAAAACAGCCTTGTTGCCATAATGTTTAAGAGTTCGTCAATTTTTTAATTGAATAATTCGTTGGTATTGAGTCCTACTGCTAATGAATGTAATATGACCTGTGTTACACAGAAAGAAAAAAAATTTTTTTGTCTTTCTTTTAAAATTCCATCCGTGTTGAATAGGATTCGAATACTCAAACTTTGAAATTGATGTATGACCTGAATATTTTTCAAATGAAAATGAGACAGTATAATTTAAATGTTAATAGTAAGAGCGAATGTTTGCGTATTTCTATAAGAAAGTTTTTTTTTTTAATGTTCTAGAGTCACGGAAATAGCCAAGAAAAATTACGAAAAAGTTGAACAGATTGCTCAAACCGAAGATAAACTATTTGCTGTCAAAAAGTAAGAAATTGTTTCTTAATTTATTAGATACCTTGAAAGTAGAAAAATTTATTATTATAAATTTGTTAGTTCATTCATTGAGAACTAGATAAACGTAAATAAAGACAACAAAGACAAATGTTTTGAGAAATGAGAGTTAACTAACGTCACACATTCTGAAGGTACACTAGGGTTTTTGGCGACAGACTTCATAATTTTGAACAGCGTTCAAGTGACGAGAACGACACCTGAGCTGATATCCCAATCTCCAACCTTCTACACCAAGCTATTGAAAGAGCTTTGAGCCTCGACAGATTTAACGTACTTCAGTGAATGTCACCAGTTATTCAATTAAACACGTGACTCGACCACACTTACGATGAGTTCGTCACTATATGATTACTTGACAACCGCCATCTTGTAAAGAAAAAAAAATAATTCGAAATCCTTTCAAACCTTCTTTTATTCACCCTTAAGTGGGTTTACAAAATACAGAATGTGTTTTTGTCACTTCTGTTGAGGCTCAATCTTGCTTTAGTATATGTCTTATTTAGTTCGTGAATGTTCCCAAACTTGTGTAGCAAAGAAGAATATGTTGCCGGAATTGACCTTAAAGAGTGGTTGCACATAGCGGCATGAGCCAACTGGGCCCAGGGCCTCGTCTCGTTCTGGACTCAGCCTTAATAAGACCATGATTCGAATAATTTCAACGTTTAGAAGTTATTTCTTGGTTGTATTCCCCGAAAAACTGGGAATTTGGGACGCTATGTCAACTAGGTACATGTGATGACCGTCGTCTATATAAAGGCCTAGGCCAGGGGTGGCGAACCTTTATAGGAACTAGTTTGATATCGGGGGTAATAGCGCCAAGCGCTGCTGGTTGTTGGAATGGAATCCAATATGGCGGCCTAACGGTAATTTAATGATACACAATAACTGTAAAGAATTGTTTTGAAATACATTGAAATGTATTAAAATAATTAAAAATATAAAAAATGCCAGATTATAATTAAAAGCACAACACTTATTCTTCTAAGAAAAAAAATGTTCTAGTACTCACTCGTTTTTGAAATATTCATATTCAAAAATAGCACAGAATTAAACAGAAGACGCAAACAATAGAAAAATTACACTGAAAATGGTTAAATTTTTACAGAAATTAGAAAATTTTATTAAAATCATCTGAAATTAATAGGGTTACAGTGCGAAAAAACCAATAAAAGTTATGTCTAATATACGTTATCCCCATGGCAACCATATAGACAGACGACAAAAATATTAAGGTAACCATATTGTAATGTTATCGCCCATCTTGGCGAATATAAACAACTTGGCGCTCTTACCCCCGTTATCAAACTAGCACCCTTTTATGGATCAACTGACCATTTTTTTCTAAAGAAATATTTAACGAGGTATAGACGAGCCGTCAAAGAATTTTGACTTGAGATTATTGGGAAAATAATAAAACTAAATACTAACAAAACTAAAAGCTCCTTATTTACTATGAGAAATACATTTTGCCCTGTATAGTAGTAAATGTTTTAGTTATACATGTGATTCAAATTAATGCGACTTTTGTTGCAGATTAGATGAAAAATAACTTATATTAGGATTGTAGGATGTTACTTTTAGCAGAACGGATGCTGAATTGGAGTCATCTGCCAATAAGGACTCTCAGGCATAAGTAGATGAAAATATGATTAAAATAGCATGAGCCAGCTTCTTCAAACAATTAAGTGTGCCTCGAATCGAATTCCATGTCATCAAAATTTCATTACTGGCATTTTTACTTATATGGCATGTTAATCTTTCTGTTTCAATTAATTCCATCTTTTTCCTTGTTTCAATAAATTTTTGAATCAATCGCGTTTGTTCGTAATACTTCATAGTGAACATTGTTATTTTAAACTAAAATACAATTCGTTTTTTGATCGGTGGAGTGCCCAAAATATTGTGTCGCGTGCCATTGGTTCGCCATCACTGGTCAAGGCCTACCACCATACATCATCATTACTCATTCAGTCAAAAGGCGGTCGAGCCGATTTGTGCGATTGTAAGTCATACACATTTATTTGTTTCCGGTTAGTTCGAGTATTTGACAGCGTATGCTATGCACTATCTATTTTTATGGGTCACAGGTGGGCTAACTTCTTTTGCGTTAAGGTCTCAGGATCTACTTTTGCGTAACGGTCCAGGGCGTTAAGAAGTCTTAAGACGACCCTGCATCGCTGTAGTTTTACCAATATATAAATTAGGTTTTTCCTGTTTTAAGATTAATTCAATGCTTCTCAAACTTTCAATACTGGCGACCCAATTTTCAATCGTAATTTTCATCGCGCCTCCTCCGTACAATAGCAATATAATGAATTCACTAATAATACACTTTAACGCTAAAGCTACGGTACCACTTTAATTATAAACCGTACAAATTATCAAGATAAGTATTATAAATTTGGAAAATAACTTTATATATGACACGCATGGGTTCACACTGGTAATTATTAAACTTGTTTTTCTTAGTATTGTCGAATTAATTATCAAATACAGTGTACAGTACTGGTACATTTATAAATGTATTATATCAGTGTAAATGTGAATTTTATTTTTTATTATGTAATTATTAAAAAATTTAAAATATTTTGTTTTTGACTTTTTGATATGCTCGCGCCCCCCCACGTAGGGTTATTACACCCCTCTTGGGGGCGCCCCCACAGTTTGAGAAACCCTGGATTAATTGTAATATTTTCTTTCATTTTCAATAAAAAATTTTAGAATTTTTTTTAAAGCTTAAAACTTTTAGAAAATGATTCTAAATCAGATATATGTGCATATATACTCGTTGAAGTAAGAGATGTAAAATTAACGAATAGGAAATACGTGCTTGAAAAAAAATGTTAAGCTAAATTTTTGTGATGCCTTAGTGCGAGCTCATTTTGTTTAATTATTCATCTAGCCCAGTTCTCATGTCATTTAATGGAATTCAATACGTTTTCACTGCCAGCCCTAATTCTAATACATATAATTTTTTTATTTAAAATCATATCCTAAGCTTTGTATAAAATTGATTCTTCTCAAATTTTATCAGTGAAGCACGTTTTCATTTAAAGTTTTTTAAAGTTCCTTTAAAGCTTTCGCAAAGTCAGCAAATAAATTTTCGATTTTTACTTATCAGCAGAAAATCTGTAAATTCTACAGAACTGTTTTTCCCACTTGTATATATTATTTCTTTATATAAAAATTTTTCATATATGCTTTCAAAAAATTGTCTATAAGATGTTTGATACTTTAAAGCGAATAAAGTTGAGATTTTAGAAGAAATTTAAGATCAAAATTCTTAAGACGCAAACAAAAAAATGTGAGATCGGTCAGAAGAAACAGATGTTGCCAATCGCAAAAGTCGAATAAAAATATCGAAATTGTTGCCCAGCAATAAAATAGCGGGGAAAAAAATTCTCAGAAATTGTTTTAAAATTTTTAATAGGTTGAAACTGCGAAATTTTTAGAGGTAAAAAGCATGTTGAAAAGTCAACTTAACAGTTGTAATAATATTTTAAACATCTGTACTTTTTTTCTAATTATCGCACAGAATAAAGACAGATTTAGAAAGCTAATTTTTTGAATTTTAAAATGATAAAATAAAAAGAAAAAAATTATTTTTGAACGAAAATGACGTTTTTAACGCTGTCGAATACCTTAAAGGACCAGCTTATATTTTTATCAACTTTTCTTTGCGTATGACGAACTCTTCACAGTGATGAGATACCTAAAATCACTACATAAGAACTATATGCAGGAATATTACATATTTTATATATTATGTGTAACATCCCTCCTATATTGTCTTTTAGCGAGCTGCAGGAAATGGAGCGGCAACTATTGGATTGTCTGATGTGTTCGGCATTTTTAAAAAAATTGAATCCTGAGGTAAATATTAATAGGTAAAAAGTGACCAAGGAAAACCTTTAAAGGCACCAAAAATTTTACACATTTATCGCTAAAATTTAACTTGAAGGGATATGGTAGGTTTATCCTTATATTTTTGCATAACAAAGCAAACAATATGTACCTATATAATTCTAAATTACACCAAATTTAGGTCCACAAACAAATCTTTTTAACCATAATTAATATTTAGACAAGAATTTGTTTAACCACTGTTAACTGTTAAATGTATTTATGAAATACTTGTTCAAATGGTAATCTTTCATAACAATATCAAACTCTCTTATTATCTTTATTTATTCAATTTGGAATGTGATTTTTATCCAGAAATTTTATAATAAAAATCAAGAATAAGTAAAAGAACTCAGCTTTTATTTCCTAAATATTTACATAGAATATCCATGTTATACGAACTTCTAGAAAAGAAGTCTTGACTCTGTACAAGCTTGAATTACGAGGGCTGTTTTTTAAGGTCCGTTTGTTTTTAAAAAAATAATGACAATATTTTGTTTTAAAAAAACATTTATTTTAGGATTGTACATACTTTTACCTATTTTTCTGCATAGTTGTCGAGTTTATTAATGCATTTGTCATACCTTAGAACTAAGTTTTGAAAACCCTCTTCAAAGAAGTCTGCCGCTTGGTCAGACAGCCAAGAGTTCACGGCCGCTTTCACTTCATCGTTCACTGAAACGCTTCCCGCCAAGACTGTGTTTGGGGTACCGGAAAAGGTGGAAATCGCTCGGAGCAAGGTCTGGGCTGTATGGTGCATGGTCCAAAACCTCCCAGACAGAAGATTCGATTAACTCCCGAGTCGTTCGAGAAGTGTGAGACCTTACGTTATCGTGGAGGAGCAAAACACCATTTGACAGCATGCTCTTCGTACCTTTTGACAGCATGCTTTTTGCAATGCTCTTCGGAGCTTCCGTAGTAGGCACCTGAGTTGATCGTTGTTACTTTTTTGTGGTATAAAATCCACCAGCAAAACACACACACACACCGCGCCGGTTCTAGAACACTGTTACCGTAATCTTGCGCTTTGACAGCGTTTGTTTGACCTTGACGGGAGAGGATGTGTGTCGTCATTCCATCAACTGTTGCTTTGATTCTAAGGTGATATGGGATACCCATGTTTCCTCTCTAGTAACGATTCGACTCAACATGACATCCTCTTCTTCCTCGTAACGAATCAAAAAGTCCAATAAAATGGGAAACCTCTTCTCTTTGTGTTCTGCTGTCTGAGTACCCACCGAGAACACAACTTCTTAAAGTTGAGGTCTTCAGTCACAGTTTTAAACACCACCGACCGAGAAACGTCGGGAAATTCCAATGAAAGAGTGGTTATCGTGAATCTCCTGTTCTCACGAATTTTTGTTTCAACTGCTTGCATCAACTCATCAGTGATTACAGACGGCCGGCATGAACGTTGTTCGTTATGGACGTTTGTTCGCCCATCCTTAAACTTCCTGACCTATTTTCGAACTTTGCTGTTACTCATTGCTTCTGCGCCATAAGCTTCTGTTATCCATGAATGTCTGCAGCCGACATGTTCCTCGCAGTCAAAACGGATAGCAGACCATATATCACACTTGGTGGAGGATTCAATCTCCTTAAACATTTTAAAGACGCACAGCAAATCTTATACGACTGCTACAGAGCTGGAAATGGTGCGAGTGTGTTCGCAAAGGATGCTGGTCAGCAGGGGTGTAGCTACCGCCGTATAAATGATACGGGACCCACAAGCTACAGGGGCCCCAACATGTGTAACTACAGTCCCACTCACAGAGCTCCGATATCTAAAAAACGGCCCGAAGCAATTTTGATATAGGGCTCCCTTAGAGCTAGCACGCCAGTGCTGGTCAAGAAGGCAGAGATTCGTTGCGGTGCACGCGTGAACTAGGGAGCTAAACACTCCAACGGACCTTACTTTAAAACTAGCCCTCGTAATTCTCTAACTTGTAGAAAATTGAATTGAATGAAAGATACAGTTAACACCATTGAAACTTAATTTTTAACCTAAAATGTTTTATTTAAACACTATAACGATAGTAATGTACACTCATTGCAGAAAAATTTTGGGCATCCAAGAAAATTCGTCAAAATTGTACAAAATTTTACATATGTAAGTACTACTTTGATATAAGTAATTAGAAAATCAAAGAAAAAGGATCAGTTATTACCAAAAAAAAGTATAAATGAGCGGGAATTTTAGTACTCTGTTGGACCCCCCTCTAGCGCGAATGCAAGTCATTGAGGCATACAAGTTCCGTATGATGTCCTGAGACATCTCGCGCATTTTACAGTTGATGTAAACGTGCCTTTAGTTCGACCAAACTCGTAGACTGTCCTATTTGCCATCTGTAGTGCCGGCGCTGCCTGTGTCCGGACAGCGGCCAATGAGAAATTTGGTTATACGCGTGCGTGTCCTATGATGTGACGGTCTTCTCAAAGACTGGTCTGTCGAGGGCATCCTGAGTCTGATCGCCGTGTAAATGACGTCTCTTCTGTCCACTGATCTCAACACCCCCTCACAGTGAAATCAGAACGGCCTACTTGACGAGCTACTCACCGAGCTGACCATTCAACTTCCATCATCCCGATGATTCTCTCCTGTCGAACTTTGACAGTTGCTCATATTGTCTTCGATGGCGGTGAAACGACATGTCTATCTCAGTGTTTTCTTTTCAAAAGATTTACACTCAAACAAGTTCTGCTTACCTGTTTTATTCTCCAAGAACGAAGTTCAACGCCCTCTAGTGGCATTACGCAATGCACAATCCGGCTGCATTTCTAATCATTTGCATATCTGCCCAACATGTACCTTCCTGCCAAGTTTCGTTGTGACCCCACAATTATTTCTTGGTGCGCAAATTTTTACGGCAATGAGTGTATATACATTCATGGACAAAAAATTACCGCACCAAGAAATAATTGCGGGATGGTAACGAAACTTGGTATGAAGGTACATGTCGGGTAGATATGCAAATTATTAGAAATGCAGCATGATTGCGCATTACGTATAGCCGGTAGAAGGCGTTGAACGTCGTTCTCCGTGGAGTATAAAACAGGTAACGAAAGCTTGTTTGAGTATGCTGAATCGTTTACAAAGGAAGAGCTGAGGTAGACATGCCACTACGCCGTTTTTGAAGGCAATATAAACAGCTGTCGCAATTTGAGATTGGGAGAATCATTGGCATCATGGAAGCTGGGTGGTCAGCTAGGTGAGTAGCTCTTTAATTAGGCTACTAAGATTGTGTTGTGAGGAGGTGTTGGGACTAGTCGATCTGAGAGATGTCAATTACATGTAGACCAGGCTCAGGACGCCCTCAACAGACCAGTCGTGTAGACAACCGCCACATCGTAAGAAATGCTCGCATACAGCCAACTGCTTCATCAGCCACCATCCAGGCACAGGTAGTACCTTCACTAGGAGCCCCGGTGTGTCTTCTCGAACCATACGAGGGCCCCTGGCTGAAGGAAATTTGGGGTCACGGTGCTCATTACGTGCGCTGCCCTTGACGTCTCCCATCGACGCCTCCGTTTGGAGTGGTGCCGCACACGAGGAAACTGGACTGCAGCGGAATGGAACCAGATTGTCTTTAGCGACGAATCCAGATTCAATCTCGGCAGTGATGACAATCGTGTTCGTGTGTGGAGACCCCGTGGTGAACGCCTCAATCCTGCCTTTTCTTTACAGCGACACATCGCTCCCACAGCTGCTGTGATGGCATGGGATGTCATTGCCTACAATACACGGCCACCCCTAGTATTGATCCGTGGTACCATGACAGCCCAGCGGTATGCCCATGACATCCTGCAACCACATGTATTGCCACTGATGCAACGGCTCCCAGGAGCCATTTTTCAACAAGACAATGCTCGGCCACACATGGCAAGGGTGTCCCAAGATTGTCTCCGCATTTTTACTACCCTTCCTTGTCCTGCCCGATCTTCAGATTGGTCTCCAATCGAGCATATCTATGATCATTTGGGACGGCGAACTGGGCATCCCACGAGTTTGAACGAACTAGAGGCAAAGTTACCTCAAATATGGAACGAAATGTCTCAAGACATCATACAAAACTTGTAGCCTCAATGCCCGATCGTATCGCATCGTGGATCCGTGCTAGAGGGGGTTTAACAGGGTATTAAATCCTCCGTTCTTTTGCCATTTTCTCTGAAATAAATTATCCTTTTCCTTTTATTTTCTAATCATTTTCTTACATCAAAGTAGTCATTACGTATCCAAAATTTCGTTTCATTTTGACGACTCCTTCTTGGTGCGCTACTTTTTTTGTAAATGAGTGTAAATACTTGTATACACAAATTTTCTGAATATTAATCATTGTTTTTTTATTTCGTATAAATATATTGATTATTGTAATTTATTTTTATTATTCGTATTTATTATTGCATTATTATCCTTTCAGAGAAAAGCTAATGACGGGTTTCATATTAGAAAAGGTAAATAACAATTCAGTCAATACATAAAATAAACTTTTAATAAAATAAGTTTTAAGCGTATAATTTCTATGTACTTAAAAAAAAATTGCTATCATATAGTCAGCTTTACATATGAGAGAAATATAAATAATACTTTTTTTTTTATAAAATGTGTAATTTTTTTTTCTTGAAAGAGTTTCTAAAAAGTTTTGGACCAACATATAGTGACGAACAGAGAGAAACACTACAAAAGTATATATATTTTTTACAATTTATTTATTGATTAAAAATAACATTAGATGTAACTAAAAAGTTTTATAACTCAATATATTAAATATATCTACAATTGTTCTTTTTCATATAGAGAAGTACTGGAAGAATTACTACAAAACTGGAAATCCGTAGTAAGTGTTTTAGCCTGTTCAATTTTTGACATCAGTTAAAAAATTCAGTTGACACTATTTTTTCAATGCTTGCAACCATATACTCCCATCACGATTTTAATAAATGTAAATTTGTGAAAAAGATTAATTCAAGTGTAATGTTTTTGTTTGAATGAATATATTTTTAAAAGTAGATCTTGGATACAAAATTAGTTATAGTTCATTTTACATTTTACCTTTGTACTGAATCAAAATCACTTCGAGTGATGTCAAATTGATGTAAGGATGAGGAGCCGTTCCAAAACAGAAGGTAGTTTCAGAACTAATACACACGTATATATTCCGTAAAATTCGGCATATAACGCGCACTTAGAACACAAAAATTAAGATCGAAATTTAAGGTTGCGCGTTATACGCCGAGTATAAAAATGAGAGATTTAAAAATAAAGATGAGCATTTATAGAAAAAAAATTAGAGTTATTATTACATAAATCGAAATACTGTTTATTTAAAAAAGAAATTGCATTCCCTATGAACACTTAAATGGTTGTAGTTCTAGAAGTACTATAATGTTCGAATTAATTGGGACAAATATCTGCCTTTAGGTAGTGTGACAGATCGACTTTGATTATAATTTATTCATTTTAATGTGAGCCTTTCAGTGGGGCAACTGGTATTTTCCATTTTGCGTTCTGTATAAGATGTGTTACTTTTACTTGTTCAAAGAACCGTTCTAAAATAAATCGCTCACAATGAACACATTTCTATGACAGTGAGAGATATAACTATGGCAGTTGGTGATCAAATTAAGTGTTTTAAGAACATTTCAAAATTCTGTGGATCATCGTCTCCAAAAAAGAAAAGAAAAATGTGGGTGCAAGAGGAAAACTACTCCAAGAATTGATAAAAAATTTAATAAGTGGCAAAATAAATCCAAGAAAGATAAGCATAGACCTTTGAAGGGATTTATTGGATAATGGTGTTGAAGTGAGAGTACCTCAACTGCACGGATTAGGCTTCTGGAAAATGGCCTTAAGGCAACAAGACTGAGGAAAAACATTATTTCAAACTCAGAAAATGATGAAAAAACATTTAGCATGGTCCAAAAAATTCCGATCATTGGACTGTTAACGACTGGAAGGTGATTTTGAGTGATGAAACATTTATTTGTGCAGGGATACAAATCAAGCGTAGACGAAGTGAAGTTGAAACGCTTTTTTACCATATCATATTCAACAGATTATAAAACACCTTTCTAAACAGATGTTTGGTTTTTTTTTTTCCCTCAACAAATGACCCTGGAAGCTTAGTTCCTCATAAATACATGAATTCTGTCAAATATATAGAAATATTATGTAGTACGATTGTTCAATTCATGGAAACATTTGATGGAATATTTCAGCAAGACTTAGCCCCTTGTCACACTTCGAAATTGGACCATATTTTTATGCGGAAAATAAAATAAAAGTGCTTGATTGGCTTGAAAATTCTCCAGACTTAAATACTATTCAAAACTGGTGGTTACCGTTTCGTTAAGATGAATCGCACGACAGCAGAGCAAATGATAAAAAGGGCTGTACTAGTTCTTGATTTCATCATCTTGGAAACACATGTGTGCTACTCTAATGGAGCCAATGCCAAGACGGGTTGAGAAAGCCTTTTCTGTTAAAGGAAGACATACTTCTCACTAATATATGCAGATTTTTTAGTATATTTAAGGTATGTAATGATAAAAAGCTAAGGGGGGAAAAAAAAAAATCTCTATTTTCCATTTGTCCCTATTAAATCGAACAATATAGTACTATTTTTTTCTAAAGCTTGGAATAATTCATCGAATAAATTGCTTTAAAACATAAGAGCATTGCGCACGTACATTTCATGTTTCTTCATAAAAAAGGAAGTACGCGCTATTTACGGCGAATATACCTAAAACTTAAAAATTGCGCCTTGAAAGTGTGGGTACGCGTTATAAGGCGGTGAGCATTATACGCCGGATTTTACGGTATGTTAATAATTAAGGTTATAATAATTTACATGTAATTAAATAAGATTTCAATTGAAAGTCTTTAAATTAAATATGTTTAGAATAATAGAAAATGTTTCTCTCTTTAAATTTAACTTTAATTACTAATACCGAAATCTATAATTCTAATCAACTTTCGACTGGAGGAATGGTAATAATTGATTTTCGGGATAAATTTACTTAACCAAGGTATATTTTCCCGAGATCTGAAAGCTATATATATATATATATATATATTTACTGTAGAGCAGAAAAACGTAAGAAACAATCCTTTTTCAACACACGGCCATGGAATTGCCGAAAAACGTCAATTTTTTGAGCGATCAATGAAAATCCAACACAATAGAAAGATGATACATGTACAAATATAAGAAGCATGATGTCAAAAAGGACGTAATGTCACGCAAAACGCGTGTATGCAATACGTGCAATGTAAGGCAATTTAAATAGAAAAAGGGCATTTCTAAACATTCACTACCAATGAAGTAAGATCGTACGCGCAATAGGGCTATAATAAATCTTCAAGATATCCTCAAGTATGGTAAAATGATCTCCAAGTTTGAAAAGGGATGCTATTTGATGAGTGCAGCTCAAGAGTTTGGAATTGACAAAAGAGTATCACAAACTTAGTAAACTTTTGAAAAAACAGGCCCAGTTGCAAAAAAGGTTGGAGGTGGTCGGTTAAGGGAAAGAACGACGTGATAACCATTACAACGTCCCGTAAATGAAAATATATCGAAAACTGATAAAAAGGGCAACATTCCCCAGCATTTCTCAAGGTTTATAGTAGCCAGATGTCTTCATAAAGATAGTTTACGCACTTGTCCTCTTGAACGTGGAATACCATTGATAGGAGACCATCAACGACATCGCTTACAATATAGTGATGAACACAAAGACTAGTTATCTCACAATGAAGTCACATCCTCTTTACCAATTTTCGGCCTCACTTCATATGGAATAAGGTAGAGACACGCTTCCATTCCATTAATATCTGGAACCGTTGGGATGGTTCTAGCGTGCCTATGTAAAGAGGTAATATGATGAATAGATGGCAGAGTTCTACATTTCAGACATATGTGATGAAGTTATTTTTCCCGAGTGTGTTTCTGTTGAGAGGCTCCCGTGATCCAAACATCGCATTTATGGATGACTACTCAGTCACACAGGTCTCATGCGGTTGAGGAGTTTCCCGAAAGTGAAGACGTATGTAGAATGGATTAACTATAATGCTTCACTGTTTTAAACCCCACTGTTCGAATATAGGATGCTTTGGAGAGACGCATCGCTGTACGAGTTCCTCCAGTAGGGGCGTAGCTGCCGCCGTATCAATGATACGGGGCCCAACATATATACACAAGCAAATAATAACATGTCAAGGAATCTAAAAAAAAGAGCGTTCTTGAAAATTTGATACAGGGACCACTTATGACTAGCTACGCCGTGGTGGTAACATAATATTGGGCAGTCGTATACCACTGTACGTTTTCGATGCGGATATTGTCAACTCACAGCGCTGTAAAGTTGAGATTCTGGAAACCTATGTGAGGTTTTTCTGTGTACTATGGGCCCACACTACATTTTTATGGATGGTAAGGCGTGGACACACAAAGCCCACAGCGCTGATGAATTTCATGAAAGAGAGGGTATTCGCCTTATAGATTGACCCTCAAGGTCTTCGGATCACAATTCTATTGAATATGTTTGGGATGGTCTAGGAAAGGCTATTTCTCAGCGTAGCTTCCATCCCAGGACCTCCTAGAATTAGAAGTTCCACTTTTGGAATAATGGGCTATGTTGCCATAAATACTCATTGGCACCTTCATAAACAGAATGGTAGCTCGGGGTGAGGCTTGTATAGCAGTTCACAGTAGTCACCGGGGGGTAGTTACTTCCATATCAATGATGCGGGGCCCCCAAAACGTGTAAGGAAAAAAATCGCTAAAAATTAAGGAGCTCTTAGGAAGGGCCCCCCGAAGATCTTTGATACAGGGCCCACTCAGGACTAGTTACACCAGTGTCCCCAGAAAACAACAGACAACCGATACAGATGCTTATTGAGGAATGGGAACTTCATACTTCAAAAATTATTGGGCAATCTAGTGTTGAGTTTGAATGAACGGTGCCGTTAAGTCATTGCAGTCAGGGGAGTTCACATCCATTTAGTAATTTAAAAGACTTTGATTTGTTGTATCTCCTCTTATCCAGACAGTGTCTTACATTGCCATTTTGGCGATAAATCTTTTTTTTTTCTGCTTCGTTCCCTTCTGTTTGCTACTATGCTTTCTCAGAATTTATTTTGAATTTGAGAAAAAAAATTACATTGGGCAAAAAAGTTGAGGTTTAACTACTCAGATATTGATTTCGACTACTCATTTCTGGCAAAAAAATTTTTTTTCATTGAATTAAATTATCTATTTCATAGATGTTGAGAAATTTAAGTTAGAAAATTAATGAAGTAGGAGTTATCAAAATGAAAACCTAGCAAAAACAAAAACTGTGAAACCTAGATTCCATACTCAAAGTATGATGCAAATAATATTTGTCTTAACCTTGCCTTTTTTTAATGTTAGATTCAAAAAGATATTACAAAGAAGTTTAGTGTGTCCTACCTAGATAACCTGCTCTGTTAAGTTTAATAACTTAGATTGTAGCTAGAGAAGATGAAAAAGTTGCAGAAGATAATGTTAAAAGCTTGCTTAAAGTGGTTTAAAATGATTCCTGAAAAATTTAGATAACTTTTTTGTGAAGCACACCAAATCAAAAATTATTTTACAGAAGGGATATCGCACTTGGTGGTAAAAAGCTTTAAGCACTTTAATATTTAAGACCAAAATAGATAAACATCCTTCTTTATGTAAGAGACCATTTCATCAATGACTGCTCACAGATAAAAATTCTAAGCGAATTTACCCCTAACTACGAAAGTTCGAAAATGAGTACTATAAAGAGAATTCCATTCTAAACTGAAGATTGAATCAAGTTTAATGGCTATAAACGGAATCATAAGACTCGCCCTTTTGTTCCAGAATGGAACAAATAATGTTATCAATTCCATGAATGAAAATAAGTCTAAACTATCACTTTACGACAAACAAATCAAAGGCAACTTCAGATCACAACCATTCCTTTGATTTTTAGCATAATACAGATAAGAAAAGAACCACGATTCCAATTCTTCTTAATAGTATAAATTTCAAAAAGGAGTTCAGAAAATTAGAAATAAATTCTGTAGCCACTATCAAAAGCGGAATTCGAAAGAATTGCCCTTTCTGCATTGAGTGATTGCTATTGGTAGAACCGTAAATTTAATCTTGAAGTGAAGTGAGTGAGAGTTATATTAACGTAGTACTATAAAGCAACACGAAGCCTATTTGTGACGGATCTCGTAAATCTGAACCACGGTCAAGTGACGAGGACGATACCTGAACTGGGAAACCCTCTCCTAACTTCCACGCCAACGGGAGGACTTTGAGATAGACAGATTTAACGTGCATCGGCCCCATCCACGCGGCGAGTCTTCAATAGCACCAGGACTCGAACCCGCGACTCACCAGTCATGAGTTCGTGACCATAGGTTATTAGGCTACCGTAGAATTGCGAAAAACAACGTAGAAACTATATATCGAATGCTTCGACAAGTTAATTACTATTAGTAAAGATACATCCTCGTTGAAGTTCTACAATGTTCACTCAATGATAATCTAAGAAGTGTGTGTTTTGCTAGAAAAGTATATCATAACTCTCCCTTGGCCACATTGAAATCCATAACTCCCCTCCCCCCAAAAAATCACCCACTAATGCATTTCTTTGTTATGTATGCAACATTAAATGCTTCTCCAAATAAGTATTGACTAAGCACAACAATAGCAAGAGAAAATGAATTAATTAACTTCAAATGTGTTGAAAAAAAATTCTTTTGGCCCTTATAATTGCAAAATGAAAAATACAAATCTTTCACTTCGTGTTGTCGATGATTTTCTTGATATGATTGTCTTATTCCACATCCCGTTTCTGATGATTAATTTTAAAACTAAGAATATTGCTTCAGATTAGTTGCGTTAATGAAATAGAGTGGGACGCGGGAACTTCCGTTTTTGAACATGTTGCAGTGATGTTCGGAGAGAGGAGAGGGGCGAGATGAGAGATTAGATGGAAGGGGTGGAGTGGGATATTTTTGTTCGCACCCAAATCAATCTCAAACATGTTGTGGTCGAGGCAGCAGCGTGCTTTTGCCGTGGAGGCGTAATTCTCTAACGCTCAGTCCGTGATTGCAGTGCAACGTGCCTTTCGTTTTCCATTCGATATTCCTCCACGAGGTCATGTTCCCGATTCGGAAAAGTGTTTCAATGAGGATGCCTTCAGAGCAATAGGGAATGTCGCAAAGAAAGGACATCTGAAGATTGTTAGAACACCTGAAAATATGGAATGAGTTTGTATGTCAATTCAGACTGATAGGTGAAAATGATACAATTCTTATTACCCGCTCTGCAAGAAAGGGATCTTGAGAACGTGGGGTTACAAGACGAGGCCACAGCAAGCACCTCCAGAATTTCCAGGGGTATTTTAAGAGCAGCCTTCCCCGAATGACTGATCTCTCTGCGAGGGGACGTAAACTGGCCTGCGTGCTCACCTGATTTATCCCCTCTTGATTACTTCCTGTGGGTTTATCTCGAGTCCCAGGTTTATAAAGATCGCTCCAAGACACTGGAAGACCTAGGGAACTACATCCAAGCCAAAATTCAAAATATCCCCGGTCGATATGCTTGAAAAGGTGACTCAAAGTTTTCAAAATAGACTGCATCAGTGCACTGATAATGGAGAGCGACATTTAGCAGACATTGTGTTTAAAACTGTGTAAATTCAAATGTTGTGTGACAGGCGGAAAATAACAATAAAGTCAAATGAAATATGTGTTTTATTGCATTTTCAAAAAAGGAAGTTCCCACCCTTTAATCTTCACCAAGATACAAAAAATAATTTTTGTAAACATAGAATACAATACACCACTCACCTTAAGCACGAATATTTTGCTTCCGATTATTTATACTAAACGAATTTTCTTATATAGACACCTGTTGATATAAGTACAGTTTCTGCAGTCGAAGTGATGAAAATAATAGGGCGTTTGAAGGAAAGTAATCTTTCTCTTGTACACAACAATTCCCTCAATAAAGGATCATCTCAATTAGAAACAACACAGCTTGTAATGGCTAGAAATCAAATGTAAGTACCCATGATAAAGACATTCTGCATTATAAAGTATCTATAAAGATTTTCTATTTTCCACCAACTTCAATAGAAACTTTAAAAAATGTTTTCTTTTTTAAAATATAAATTAATCTTGAAATTTTTTTTTAATTCTGATACGTACAAAATTTTAAAGTATCCGACTACGTTCGGAACCGTAATTTTGCAAAAGCGTACAAACGATATATTTTTTTTAATACTTAGTGTTATTTAGATTAAAATACACGTAAAAAGTTGTTTTAAGACTATTATTAGAGTAAAAAATTGTTTAAATGCAATAGTTTGGCAAAAAATGATTATATTTATATAATATACTAGCGGTGTCCCTTACAGACGTTGTCCTGTGCACACGTCTTAAATCCGAAAATTACAAACTTTTTTGAATAAATTGCTACAATCTGGACCGTGATAAGTTATAGTCCTTTTTTTTAAAGCTTATATCAAGGCTGTATTTTCCATAATCAACATCAGTGAAAACATGCTCTATACAATATATGCTTATAACGTTATAAAAGGCTTTTAATAGTGGTAAATTATTAATTGGCTTTAAAATCATTTTGACATAATTAAAAAATATTATTAGACATAAATTTAAACATTTGAAGCATTTCAGAGTTCTGTACATTATTAAGATGAATATAATTTTTAATAAAAAACTTCATAAACAGCTTTGTTCTTTGAAAAAAACCCTAACAGGGACGAAGAGTTGGCAGCTTGGGATGAAAAAATTGTAGATGCAGAAAATGAATTGGAAGAAATCAGAGAAGTACATGAAAAATTGAAAAATCAAATAAGGTGATTAATGTTGTTTTTTTTGTTATGGGAGAATTTTTTAAAAATTTTATTTGGGGTGCAGAGATTTTAACTTTATGAGAGGTTTGTAATAATAAGTAATGATGTTGATTATAAGTAATTTACGACAAATCTATCTTAAGTCGAAAAAGTACCGTAATAACTTGAATCTAAGCCACACTTTTTTTTTTTATGTTGATGTAACTGAAAATTAGGTGTGGCTTAGAATCGAAGAAAAAAAATCGTTGGATGGGGCAATTAGAGTAATTAAAGATTCATGTATATATTTAAAAGTTTATAATATAGGTAAAATAACTATAATTATTCACTTCTTTTTAGTGCTCATTTAAATTTAGTTTAATTTCATAAAATTGGATATCCATTTTACAATATTTTTTATTTTTCACAAAAAGTTGTTGAGAATTTGGAGTGCTGCTTAGAATCAATAATAATAATAAAAAAGTAAGGGACTATTGTAATAAAATTTGAGTAATAATCCCATTTGTCTGTATATTTTATCAAATATCAGAATTCTTATGGAGTTAACTTAATTTTGAATCCTAATAAACATGTACATATTTTTGTAGTTTCATTTTAAGTCAAATAAGATTTATAAGAAAATAAAGCAAAGAGGAGAAATGTATGTATATTCTTTACATAAATTATTTGAAGGAATTTAAATTTAGTCTGAATATTTTCTAACTTTTAAATATTTGCTATGTGTTTCACAATTACTCAAATTAATCATGACATAATATGCAAAATACTCTGCTAAAAAAATTAGGGGATGCAAGCAAAAAATTGTTGCACAATAGCCATGCATGGGCATAAAATCAAGAATACAGGTGTAACCAAATGCAATAAAGAAAAAGTAGAAGCCAAAAACAATTGCATGAGAGCTTTAATCCTTTGGAATGGTATAATGAACATGAAACAATGCTTTAGGCCTAAGATATGGTTATATGTAAATGATGAAAAACTGATTGTTTGCAGATGATACAGGATGATTAATATGGCGCATGATTTCCCCAAACTGCCGACTGTCGCACACCTGTGTAGCATGCATGCTATGAGATTATTGATGAAACTGGGTAATACTGGCCCACTCTTGATGAGGTACAGTAACAGGAGGCCTAGGCCTTACAGCAATGTGTTAGCTGAGAGTGCTTGATGGGATTAAAGATCTGGAGAATATGCTGTTCACTGCATACACTGTATTGTTACAGCTTTAAGAAAGTTCTCCACAAGACGAGCTATATGAGATCTGGCATTATGCTGCATTAAAAGAAAGGAATCACCAATGGCTGCAGCGTAAAGTACTACATGGGGTCTAAGAATCTCACCTGCATACCTTTGAGCTGTCAAATTGTTCTTCTGAATGATATGCAGGTCAGTACATCCACGTATGCCAATTCCAGCTTATACCATCAAACCATCTTGCTTGTTGTGTGATCAGTCCTGAACAAATATAGGGTTATTTTGAGCCTTTTTCTCACCATACCAAAACATGTCTGGTGTCACACCCTAAATTGAATCAGGACTTGTTTGTAAACAGCACGACTCCACTTATTTAGCATCCAATCTTGATATTCTGCAGTCCTTTTTCTTTGGGCCACAGGGAATCCATACTTTTGGCCTACATACATACAGACCACCTGCACATGGTCTGTATGTATGTTTGTCTTGAAATTTTTCGTCCAATTGCCAAAAAAACTGTCTTTGAATTTGAGTCACATTGGCTATTCTGTCTTGATGAGCTGTTAACAGGATATATCGTTCATTATTTGCTGTGGTATCATGTGGATGACTTTGTCCTCACCCATGTAGAACATGTCTGAATTATTGGAACTGATTCCACAGTCTTTATTTCTTGCCACTCAAACACCATCTGCTACAGTTCTTTGTGTTTGCCTGGATTCTGGTAGATCCCATTGTCCTGACATTTTTCAGTCACCTTTTCTCAAAGCAACAGCCAAAAGATTGAATTTCAACACTGAGATAATGAAATACAACAGCTTCGACCAAATCACGATTTCTGTAATTATGCCCTTTTTCTGGTTTTTGACATCATGAACATTAATTTGTGTAGGAAGTTTTCTCCTTCCATTTTCTGTTACACTTTAGAATGTGAATGTTTTGTTTTACATTGGATATTAGAAGAAATATTTGAGTAATTTCATTTGCTCCCCCAATTTTTTTAGCAGTGTTGAATGTACTTAGAATTTTTTTTATGCATAAACCTGATATATTTCAAAACATCTAAAATAAATCACTTCAATAAAATATTTAATACATTTATCAAAATTATTATTTAACTGTTATTATTTATTTAACATTTTACAAAAACTGAAGTATGCATTATTTTAAATTAATACAATATAAAAATTGTATTGTTAATATATTAAATCAATTTAAAATAAAGCAATTGATAATTTTCCTTAAATTGACTTAATTATTGCAAACAACAAATTCAGTTACTATTATATATTAGCTAATGTTATAAAGCAAAAAATTGGTATTTATATAGTATTTTACTGAAATTTAGAGCAATAAAACTAATTAATATAACATTCTTAAAACTTTCAAACTCCTTTATTTTAATAGAAATTTGGAGCAAGAAGGCATCGAAAGACATAAAGAATTCAGGGAATTGGAACTGAAAAAATTAACAGAAATATATAAATTATGCACAGGCAGTGATGTACAAGTTGATGAGTAAGAAATTTTTTAACTATGGGTGAAATAGGGTATAATTTTGATTTTTCACCCTATAAAATACAAAAGAATAAACATCAGTAAGATAGCTTAAAAAAGTAAAAAATGAAGGGAAATTAATATTTTAATCTACATTTTTTTACAGCCCCCTTTTGATGAAAGTTGCTATTGACCACACAGTTCAAGGAATTTTGATAGAAATGAATACATTTCCTAGAAAAAAAATTAAAGAACTTTTAAAGGTAATATATATAAATATGTTTAATATAAATATTTCAGATGTTTTGATTAAAAAATTTTATTATGATTGTAATAACTTATTCCATTCATTGTCAATAATATTTATTTATTTATTTTAAAAAGCATCTGTTGTAAAATGTACATTATTGTATTAATGTATGAATTGCAAATAATCTTATACAATTAAGTACATTAAAAATATCTTTTTTTATACCCAAATTACAAATGACTTAGGGCTGTCTTTGTATAACATTAAAAAAATGGGAACCAAATTTTGAATATTTTTTAGATAAAAAAGTATTCCATAATTAATATTATGTTCTGGCTTTGCTATCCTATAGAAAGCAGCATATTTTAATATATTCTTTTTTTCAAATCTGAGTTGATCCATTTTTTTCTAATATAAGATGTTTTGCATTTTTTCTTTTATATGTAATGCTAAATGAGCTATCTCTTTATGTGTTAACATTTTAAAAGTGTTATACACTCCGGAACATTGAAAATAGCGACCCAAGAAGGAAGCTAAGTACAATGGCGAAACTTTGTAAATAAGTACAGCGTAATGTGATATGCAAATGATCCAAGTTTTGTTCCAATACGCATGTTCATATACGCCAAAGTGGTGCTACAATCAGGAAGAGGGTGCTATATAAGCCAGCGCAAATACGAAGATTCATAAACGTGACGATCACCCGCCGATTGTAGGAAGACTTTGGTAAGCGAAACATGCCGGGTAAACGTGCTAGAAGACATTTCTCACAGTTAAGCGACTTTGAGAGAGGCCTGATCATCAGGATGAAAACTGCAGGCTGGTCGACGCGCCGTGTTGCTGGCCAGGTGGATCATTTGGAGTGTGCCGTTAGAAATTGTTGGGAGCAGTGATCACAAGAAGGTACTCACGTGCGGAAAACTGGATCTGGAGCGACCAGGAAGACCACGAAGAGAGAGGATCGTGTGGCAAGCACTTGTGGACCCCACAGTGACTCGTTCAACGATACGAGCAGACGTAGGCATAGCAATTGTTCCACAAACAATTTCCAGACACCTTGCAGAAGCAAATCTTAAATCCAAGCGCCCTTTCCGTGCACTCGGCACCTGTGTCTACGGTGGTGCCAAGCCAGATCAATGTGGAATGTCACAGATTGGCAAAAGGTTGTGTTTAGTGATGAATCCCGGTTTGTTTTGGGGACAGATGATAACCGTGTACGGGTGTGGAGGTGCCCTGGTGAGCGGTACAATTCCCTCCACACTGTTCTACGGCACACTGCCTGCACAGCTGGTGTAATGGTCTGGGGGGCCATAGCCTATGATAGCCGGTCCCCTTTAATTGTGATGCGTGGAACCTTAATGAGCCAACGTTACGTTGATGATATTCTTCGACCCCATGTAGGACCTTTCCCAAATGGTCTCTCAGGGACAATTTTCCAGCAAGATAATGCTCGTCTGCATACAGCAAGAGTTGCTCAAGATTTCCTATGTCATTTTCAGACTCTTCCATGGCTGGCCCGCTCCCCCGATTTGTCCCCTGTAGAGCACGTGTGGAATCAGCTAAAACGGCAGATGCCATCGGGTCACTCTGTACATGATTTAGAGTTGGCCGTTCAAGATTTGTGGGCCCATCTGCCTCAGGACAACATAAGGTGTCTAATCAACTCAATGCCGGACCATGTGGCAGCATGTATTACAGCTGGAGGTGTGGTCCAACGCACTATTGAAGTTGCCCAGTATTTGTGTCGTTGCACACCCTGTATTCGTTTAATTGTCTTGCTTTTGAGATCAAGTGAATCTCTCATATGTGCCATTATGTTTATTAAATTTCATTTCAATCCGATGCTTTCTTCTTGGGCTGCTATTTTCAATGTTCCTGAGTGTATTATAAACAGATGTATGAACTACAATGTTAGAAATTTTCATGAAAGTTGAGACATTTTTATGTCTGAAAATATGTGACATATGTTCAGGCTCTCATTCATTTGGCGAAGACTGGCTTAAAAAATGAACATAGTTGTGGTGGTACCTAAATAAGCCAATAACAACCTCCAGACAGGAGTGATCACTTCTGTCTGGTGGTATGTTATATGCTTATGAATCCATAGGTCACAGGTTCTAATCTTCGACATTAGTGACCTTGGCTGAAAAGAAAAACGCAAGCCTTCTGATGTGTTGCGGTATCATCTACCAGCAAATAGAGCAATCAAAAGTTGTCAGACCCACTTAACGCAGCAAGCAAAGTCGTCAGACTCACTTAACGCAGCAAGCAAAGTCGTCAGACTCACTTAACGCAGCAAGCAAAGTCGTCAGACTCACTTAACGCAGCAAGCAAAGTCGTCAGACTCACTTGACGCAGCAAAAAGTTGTCATGCTCACTTGACGCAACAAAAAGTTGCCAGGCTCACTTGACAACAGTAACAACTCACACACTCGCCATAACAAGTATCTTGTTCATTCACCTATCCACCAACTCACCGATGGGGGAGTACTGTCGCAGTATATAAATAAGCCAGTAACAGCCTCTGGATAGGAGCGATCACTTTTGTCTAGTGGTACGTTACATGCTTATGAATCCAAAGGTTGTGGGTTCTAATCCCTGACAATAGTAAATGTAACATAATTTTCAATTCCTTATTCAAAAGACTTTAAAAGTAATGTTTATTATTTAGATTCTTGAAGCTGAGAAGAAATTAAGTGAAAGAAAGGCTGAAGAAGCACTAAGAGCACAACGTGCATCAGAAAGATTAAAGAAAGCATTGAAACCAGCCACGAAAAAGGTATTTAAATTTAAATAGCTAAAACAATTTCAAAGTTTGACATGAAATATTTTAATAACAAGATGAAATTATTTTATAGGAAAAAGGCAAGATTAAAAAAAAGTAACTTAAAGAATTATTTGAAGGCTTGAATAAAAACAAAATTCTTGGTCAAGACAAGATTATAAACAAATTTTAAATCATCAGTTATGATTGCTTTTGAAAAGAGTTCTATGTGTTATAAACACATTTTGTGTTTCAATGATAAATTTGTCAGAATTAATTAAATATTTATAGTTATGTCCATGATATAAAGAAACAATAAAAACTAAAATGAAAGAAATTAGTATGTCAGATTTTTGTTAAAATGTTTATTTTCATTTGAGTATTAAGATAAAATGTACAAAAATATATGAAATTATTGTTTGTTATGCAAAGTAAAAAAATATTTTGTATTATATATTTTTCAAAAAATACTATCATCAAGTCAGAATTAATTGTGTGCAACTCTATGATTGTGGTTTTTTACCCACAATTAAACAAAATTGTAAAAAAAATATAATGAATAATGAAACAAATATACAGCTCATCCAAAATTTGATTGTAGAAGAAAAGATGACCAGATCACTTGCTTTCACCTATATAATAAATAAATAAAATAATTATTTTAGGTGGAGCAGGAGCTAAAGCTAAACGAACTTTTGAGGAATTCTATAATCTTTGGTTTAATAATAGAGGAAATCCAACAAAATATTTACAAACTCTAAAAGAAAACGAAGTAAATCTATCTACTAAAATTTTTAATTCTATTATGTGAAAGGGGGAGCCAGCTTTTGTGTTTTACATAGTCAAAATGTTTCTTTGAAAATTGATTTACAATCTGCATATTAGGTTTAAACAAATATATTCATTAATTCTAAGTTAATCTTTAAATCAGAAAAGAAAAAGAAAGGGGTATAAACTAATTTAAGATAGTAAACTTCACTTTGTAAACTAAATACATAAATTGAGAAATAATTACCCTACTTATATACCCTTAGACATCAACAGAATTAAATTAATGTTTGGCTATACTGCTGCTAACTGGAACATATGTTGGCTTAATTAATATTTTCTCTATAATGTGTCTCATTATTGAAAATACACATACAAATCCTGGAAACTTAAGAAGCTATTAAAGAATAGTTATTATGCTGACATTAACTTTCACCCTTACCATAACTTTATTCCATACACTATTTTTCCTCAACCTCATTAATCTTCAACATCCATGCATCAGATCATATAACTGATCAGTTTAGTCAAGCTCAATAATCAGCAAATCATTGACCAATAGCTCGCAGGGACATTCTTGGTAGATCACATTAACACCCCAGTTGGCCTTTTACAGGGATTAATGCTGAAGTGTTCTCTACTTGTGTCATGGATCATTTTAAATTTAAAAAAGGTAGTGGAGTTGGTACTGATAAATTTGCAAAATGATTTATCTGTAAAATTGCTTTCTTTAAACGCTGAAAATATTTGGCCTTTTCTTCCTAATGAAAATATCCAATTTTGGTCCAGTTTGTTTCAAAGTGAAGGCAGTGTTTAACTCTACATAGGCACAAGATTTCTTTTTTCAGAATGAAATTTATTAAAAACAAAAACAGAAACAGACTCACTGATGAAAATTTGACCAACTGTATTTGAACGGCAGCCGCTACTTAACTCACCCAACATTAAAAAACTTGATGACAACAGCAAAAAAACAAACAAAAAAAACCCCCTTATCTTATTAAAAGTAATATATCCATTAAATAATCAGTTTTATTTTTGTATTACAAACTACACTTCAATTTCAGTTTTCTTTTGTTACATACAGTTTAGTTGAAGTTGATTTCATATTTACTACAAATGTAAGTGTATAGGCAAAGATTATTCCCTAAACTACAGATAGAGTTTGTTATTTTATAATACTATAAAGTTATATTAGTAAAAATATTAAAAATGAGTGAGTGAATATTAACATCACACTGTTCAGCTACACGAAGGTTTTTAGCGACAGACCATGTAATTTTGAACCATGGTCAAGTGACATGGACGACACCTGAGCTGTAACTACCACACCCAGTGGTGCACACGGGGGGCAAAGCCCTCGATTTTTTTTCGATTGATTATAATTCTAAGTATATAGTATGAAAAATTTAATTAAGTATTTGTTATTAATGATTAATTTTATTAATTAATGCTAATTACATTCATGTGTGCGCGTTACTGACCACACCACATATTAAAAATGAAGCATTTTAAAAAATTAAATAATTAAATTGGTATATTTGAAAATTATGACATATATCCTTTTTAATCTAAGATTCAAGTTCGTGTGCTTTTTTTTTTTAAATATTTATTTATACATATAGTAAAAATTCAGCAAGAACATTTAATGGTTTTATAACATTCTTCAGAGGATATCATAACCACTTTTCAAAAAATAACAATCAACTTACTTTTATCTCATCTCTTGACATAATTTTCTTTTAGATATGGGCGTTCAAACATAGACAATTCAGTTTGCTTTTGACTATTTGTAGTAATTTGCTTCGAATCTTTAACTTGACATAACTGAATTTCTTTAAAATTTCTTTTCAACCAGTTATTTTCATTTTCAGTATCTCTAAGCTTTTGCTTTAACTTATTTAGTTCTTCCAAAGTATTAATAAGTTCCTCAGAACTTGCATATTTGGCTTCAAGTTTTTTCAATTCATTACATAATTCATCTGCCTGAAATTAACAGAATAACATTAATTAAATTTTGTTTGCAGAAATAGATTAAAACAAAATATACATATACATTTGATTTATAAAAACATATTAGGATTTTCCCATTGATGAAGCACATTATGTAATACACTTCCTTGATTAATTTTTCATTTAAGTAATTGTTTAAATCTTACACACAAGCATTCATATTATTCATGAGTAAGACTTATACAATATGGTTTTGTTTGTGCTAGTTTGTTACCTATTGGCTTGATTTTTAAAATCTATTTTAGTACTCTTGATTATGGTCAGAAGCTATAATAAAGCTTTTTTTTACAGTTATATTCTCTAAATTCCCAACTGTCATGGTTCAAGAAAAATATAATACAAACCAAATAATAACAAATCAGTAAATGTTATTCATAATAACAGTAAAAAGTACAGTTTAATAATGGAGAAAAATATCAAATAAAGAATTCATTATGCACTTATATTCAAAACCATTATTAACTGTTATCCTTTTTGAATTCAAATGCAAAACTAATATTATGAAAGACTCCTCCTCCCCATTAAAAAGCAGAAAATCAAAGTTAAAATAATTGTTAATCTAAACTTCCTTTAATTAGTAAACTAGCCCTTATATTAGATTTCACACTGATTCTAGATTATACTGCCATCCAGCTATCTTAACATTAAATTAATTGCTTTTAACTAGAAAATTTTGTACTTAAAACTGTTATTAACATAAATATATCACAGAATTTAAGGATTTATAGTTACTTTATTAGTTCATTTATATTCATTCTAAATAGGTCTTGCTTATTCGCATTTGAGGATTTAAAGTTAGAATCTTGTATGCCTTTTGTGTTTCATCAGTATATTAGTAGTTCAATTCAAAATACTTAAAATATTTCCTCAATTGAAGATAATGTCTTTTTAAGTTATAACGCTTTTCTTAATTTTTGTGATCTTCTGTTTCATTTATTATACAATCAATATTTTTAGATATAAAATGAACTCCATTATTACATCATTTAATATATCTCTAACAACACTTACTTCTTCTTCAAGACTAAGCTTTTCTTCCTGCAATATTTTGATAGATTTTTCCATTTCTTCAGTTAATGCAGCAGCTTTATTGTACTTTTCTTCTAACTGCCGATTTTGTCTTTTAAATAACTCATATTTCCACTTAAAAGAAGTTTTGTCCATGTCTGAAGACTGAAAATGCAAAACAAACTTATTTTTTACTTCAAGTATCACGAAAAAAGTTTTATTAAACTATGGATATATTAATATCTTCACAAATACAGAAATATAAAATATAACTTTTCTGTTTTGCCAGAACAGGCGATAAAGTAGACAAAAATAATACAACCGTCAAATGGAATATATCTACTGGTAACCTTTTACCACCAAGTAACAAAACAAGTAACGGTCTTTTCTTATGAGTGACATCTTTTTCATAATACATAAAAAATAGATGAAAAACCAATGAGAACTAACATTTATTAAAAAATTTTTATGTGTATACTGTGTGTTGTTGCCAACAAAGCCTGTGTGGCAAGATTTGTGCAAGCGAAATGGAAAAATACCTATAAAACAAATTTAATTTCAAATGTTTAATTATGCATACAAATATAGAAAATCATTAAGTTAATACACAGAATCAGCATAATAAAATTTAATTACAGCAAAATCAATTATAAAAATTTGTATTTAAATAAGAAACAAGAATTTTTTTCAGATACCAGATAATATTGCACCTTATGCATTCAGATGTGAAGGTTGGAGCTATGGGTAGCAGACACAAATATTGTTATAAGACATTTTAAGGAAAAATTATTATTTGATTGGATGAAAAAATGTTAGACAATTAAATGATCAGTTGAGTACACTTAATTTGTTGAATGTTATTACACACGGTAAACAACTTGTAGTAAAATATTGCACAATAATTTCTAAAATAATGAGAGATTAATTTTGATAAATGAGATTTCTTAAATATTTACATACCTTACAATTGCATTCATTTGCTTTTGAAGAAAATTCCTGCAATTTGCCTTTCAGAATATTTATTTCTTCTGTTCTTTCAGAAATGATGCTCTTCAAACTATAAAAGTACGAATCAATTTCTTTTTTAATACATAACAAATTAGTTATGACATTCGTAGGAGAGTAGTCATTCCTTTCCAATGAATTTTTTGTAAATGTTTTTTCAAACAGAGATAGATTTGAAACGTTTTCTATAGGAGAATTTGTATTTTGATTAGATTCACAGAGAGTTCCTATATTGTTTACAGATTCCATAATGGATGTAACATGTTTAGAGATTGCAGAGTCCTCTATATGTTTATCAATAAGTGTTTTGAAAAATAACCTTAAATGATCAAATATATGAACTTGGTATTGTTCTTCAGGGTTTTTTTTCCAATGAATCATTAATGATCTTATATCAAATTTTAGTACTTCAGAGTTACTGTATTCATAGTAATTTTCAAGTACAGTCGAAATAATTTTGAGAATATTTGAAATAAAATTAAGAGCATTATTTAAACCATTTTTTGTCTTTTGAAATTCAGGTTCAAGATTGACATTCAGCAATTTGTGAGATTTTATTAGCCTTTCTTTCATATCTTCTAATTCTTCTTTCAATGGTTGCTTTTCATGTGATTCAGTTTTAATATTCTTCACTGAATCTTTCAATTGTTTAGTGAGTGACTCTATTTCCAGTTGAAAGCAATTTTCTGCCTTTTTCAAGGAAGAAACTTCTGCAGATAATTCTGAATTAATCTTTATAATTTTTGCATGTTCTGTAGAGGAACCCTCCAATTGACAGTTTAGACAAGCAATACAATTTTCTTTTTTATTCAAATCTTCTTCTAAAGTAGCTTTTAAAATTTTCATATCATTCAACAAGTTGTTCAATTCTTTACATTCTACTTTTAATTTTTGGTTCTTTTTATCTGTTTCCTCCATTTCTGATTTAAGCTTATCAAACTGTTGAGTAATACAGTTCTTTTGAAATTCCATATCAGTCAACTTTTTCAAAATTTCAGTCTTTTCTGTCTCAACCAGTTTAAGTTTTGTGATTTCTTCTTCTAGATTAGATTTTATTGCTATCATTTCTTTTAATTGAATTTTTAACTTTTCACTTTTTTCACTATTTTTTATTTGAATTTTAAAATTTGATTGCTCCTCTTCAATTTTATTTTGGAGCTGTTCAATTAAATGATGGCATTTTTCCAAGTCAGAATTTTTCTTAAAAATCTCTTGCTCGTGTTCCCGGTTTACAAATTTTAAAACATTAATATCTTTCTCTAGACTTTCATTTTTACACTTAAGTTGGCTGATGATGCCTTCTGTATCATTTTTTCGATTTTCAAAATCATTTAACTTGAGTAATAAATCCCTAGTAGTTTTTTTCTCATCATTATATTTCTGAGTAAAAGTAGATATTTCTTCTGATAATTTCTGCAATTTTTCTACAGCATTTTGTTTTTCAAGATGCACATTTTTTAACTCTCCCTCCATATTTTCCATATTTAAATTTAATGAATCATTTGATTTTTTAAGAGAATTTATCTGATTTTGCAATTCATTGATAATAGTTTTTGATGATTTACCATCAAAGCAATCAGATTCTATTGAAGAGCCAAGGTTGTGAGATTGATTCAAAATTGATAGATGTTCATCAAGTTTTTTTTCTTCTTCAAACCTTGAAATAGTGCTATTTAACAGAGATATTTTATTTTCATACTCGTCACATTTCAAACGAATCTTCTCATACAGATGAGTCTTTTCATCAATAAGAGATTTAAGAGAAATTATTTCTTTTTCTTTACAAAGAAGGTCAAATTCAATTTTTTCCTTATCAGTAGACAACAATACAACTTTGTGCTCCAATTCATTCATTTTGTTTTTATTTTCTTCAATGTTATCAAATAATTCAAGTTCTAAAGCATCCTTTTTATCAATAGATTTTGACAAAATTTCATTTTTTTCTATTTGTTTCATTAACTCGTATCTCACATTTTCTATTTCAGAATTAACATTCTTTAAATCTTTAGAATAGCCATCCACAGTCATTTCAAGCTGAGAATTTCTATCTTGTGATTTCTCATATAAGATTCTCAAATCAGATTCCTGCTGTCTAAATTCATTTAGCTCCTTTTCAAGCTGACATCCAGCATGAATTAATCTATTAATCCATTCAAAACAGTACTTGAGGGTAAGTATATCGTGACTAGAATCATTAGCTATTTCTTCTTCCAATATGCACTTTTCACAAAAGCAAGTATCACTGTAAATTTCACCAACAAGTTTTATATTGGAAAATACAAATGATTTACCATTTTGTTTCTTTAAACATAAGAGCAGCTTATTTGTATTTAAAGCCATATTTTTAAATTTTTCTTTTTGCAGAAAAGTTTCACCTAAGTCTTTTTCTATTTCTTCAATAGTGGCATTCAACAATTTTTGCTTTTCTTTTTCAACCTTTAATGAATGTTCTAAAGACTCTTTAACTGATTGAAGTGTACGACTTTCTTCTGAGAAAGAATTTATTTTCAACTGTGTATCCCTATTTAATTTCTCCTCATTTTTCGATCTTTTTTCTAGTTGGGTTATAATTTTTAGAATGTCATTTTTATTTATTCCCAAAACATTGTAATGATATTTCCAATAACAAACTTCATCCAAGATATCAGCATTTACATGTAAAACTTCCTCATAATATTTCCAAAAAACATGAAACATGGGTGATGAGGATGCCAATGAAGGAAGAAAATGTTTCAATTGGAATGTAGAATAGCAAAATTCAGCGGTTGGTGTATCATCTACAGCATTTGATGCATTACAACACATTTTTGAAATCCAATCACGTAAAGTAATAGCAAAGTTTAAGAAGAAAGGAGTTTCATGAATGCTTAGTAAATCCACAAATTTTACAGAATTTAACTCTCCTTGTGGAAGCCCAACGTTCAGTTTTTCTCCTAGTATATATGTAGGTTTGGATGTAACTTGAATTTTATTGAATTTGGCCAAATATAACAAATATGCTGCTTTCTGAACAACAGGCCAATGCAAATCACTGTTATGAATGTTGGAATGGTTTTTGAAGAAGATAGAATGCTTATCAATATATAAACCTTTCTCAAACGTTTGTGAAATAGAAAATAATATTTTGTTAAAAGTATTGTTACACAAATGAAGAAAATTCTGTAATGTAAGACAAAATTCTTTGGGGAATATCTTAACCAACACAATTTCATTCGCACTTTTTAGCATATACGCAGACAGATTTGACTTTAAAATGCCGCAAAAGCAAATCATGAACTTCTTTAAAACTTGAATTTGTATCAAATTTCTTCTGAGACGCAAAAAAATCTTCTTCATTTTATTTAACTCAATGAGACTGATGAGTTGATGGTTACACAGGAACTAAAATGAAAATTTGAAACAATTTCAATAGAATTAAAATAAAGCAGATAAAAAATTATGTATTAATTATTTACACTTTTCTTGAGATTTAAGTTGTTTTTATTTAATTAAATGAATCCCCACAATTTTGCAGAAATTATACAAAAAGGTACTTAATAAAAATGTAATGGAAGTGTAATTGCAACACAACATTTTTATAAAGAGAAATCTAGAGTATTATTCATAAGAAATAAATAAACTGTACATGCAAACTATTTCTTTGGTCACTAGTAGTAAAAAGTAAATACTTTTTCCTTAAAAAAATATCATTTAAAGGTAATGATAATTGTATATCTTGTTGATTATTTTAAAAGGACACTCTTTAAAAAAAATTCCCCAATTTTTTGTAAACATTAGTTTTTTTTTATACTTAAGAAGTAGCTTGTTTTTTTCTAAACACAAAAAGTACAACATTTGAAAAATGTTACTTAGTTTAAAACTTGATATACTGGAAAGAGGAAAAAAAAAATAAATACAATAAATAAATTTTCCTACCAGAGGATAAATTTGTTATAAATGCATTTTCAAGACATTTATAAACATAAACTACATACCAAAACCGAAAAATCAAGCACAGAACTGATCTCTGATTGGTTCAAAATTTCTTACAAGTAATTTAAACAACTAGATCATTAATACTTTGTGTCATCCAAGCAAAATTTTATATATTGATAGTTAAGATTGACTCTGCAAATAAATCTAGATTAAACAATCCCATCATATAATGAAACATAAAATTACTTAAATTTTATAAACAGATCACAAAATTATTAACCTAATAGTAGTTTTAATTTATTTAAAATCATATCAGCAATATTTATTGATCTCCATGAATATAGAATTATATTTTTAAAATACTATGTTAAAATTTGTCACAATTATAAAGTAATCATACATGACTTTCATAATTTTCCCACAGTGTGATTAGGTTTAAATCATATTCCATATTCTAATCATATTTCATAACCTATTCCATTACTAGTAGTCAGTATTTTGGGGGGAGGATTTTTTTTTTTTAAATGAATTTTCTTAGACAATCTAATCTAGTTAATATATTTTCCCAGCAAAATTACAAATTCTATTTAGGATTTATAATTTAATAAAAATAAAACTTACTTTGCATTTTTCAAGTTTATCTATCAAATCATATTCCAAATCACAGATTTTATTCAAAGTTTCAGCAGAAAAATCAAGTAATAATCGAAAAAAATCCTTATCTTCAGAACATGAAAATGATTTCAAATCAGAAGCACTAGTTGCGCAAACTTTAGTAGCAGAAAAATATTTTATTTCATCATCACTTTGAATCTGAAAAAAGAAAAAAAAATATTTTTTAATATAAATGATAAATTGAATTTAAAAAAAAAAAAAACACCATACCAAGAACTTAGCTACGGAATTTTTTTTTCAAAATTGTAATAATATGGTTACATTAACTTATATTCTACAAAAATATAGCCTCTACATACTTTCATTTTGCAATGAAATGTAATGTAGAACAGGATATTTCTGCTTTGCAGAAATTTTATGAACAGATTTTTGCATTCAAAATAATTTAGATTGCATTTGGCTCCCATTGTACTTTTCTAGCTTTGAAACTGTGATTGCAAAATCACTTGACTCCTTTTCTACTTGTATGGGAATTAAAAACTCAGTGTCTCAGGCAGAATTCATAACTACAAGGAGTGTTTGGATATATTTCGGATCATATACTGCATATATAAAGCTATGTTTTTAGTACTTGATAAAAAATTACAACTTTGCTAAAAATGTTTTACAATAAGGAAATTTAAAACTCTTTTTTTGCATAAACTTTGTTTGAAAAGCAATAAAAAAATATTTTCAGATTGCAATTTAAACCTTTTCCCATGTTACTTCTTATCATATCATATCTTGAAGAAAAAGAGAACTACAAGTTTTTTTTCTTAATTGCTTCATTTCATTTTGTGTGAACTTTGAATTTGTGCTATTGTGGATTTCGCATGCATTTCTTGCTTCTGATTAATTAAATCTGTTGTAATTACAGGATGGTTCCAAAATCAATTATGATTTACTTAGAAATAGCCTTCTTGCAAACATGTGTGACCTTTCCTACATTTCAAAGATGATCGATCCACCAAGTAACCCACACACATTGAGCCAGTTATAAATTTATTCTTGTAATGATTGTTTGACATCTTCCCCTTTACAAATATTTTCTTCACAATATTTATTTTAAGTACAGAAAATCAAATTAATACATTCATTAACATGTTCAACCTTTCAAATTGGATATTTAAAATATATACCTGTAAAGATAAAAAAAAAAAGACAAAAATCTTAAATAAAAGAACCTATACAAAGGAAATAAGGAACAAAAGATTGTTAGCTGAGAATTATCAAAAGAAATGTGATGACATTACAGCAATTTGAAGACAATACAATCTTCAGTAAAGTATATATTTTTTTCCTTAAAATGGAATGCATATTAGATAATTAAAACACACACATTTTGAAGACAAATTATTAGGGAAAGACATTTAGAAGGATGACAAAAGTTTGATACAGTGTTCATTTGATAGATTTTGTTACAGAAATAATCAATAAAAGCTAATGTATAATAAGCATGCTTACTTTATTGCACTCTTTTGAAGCTATCATTTCATTATTTACCCCTGTATCTCCACTGTTGGAGATCAATAAAACTTGAAGTGTTAATATTATTTTCTTCAATTCTTTTACTCCCAATTCCAAAACACTTATTTTATTAGAAAGAAATAACATTTGTCTATTTGAATTGTGCTTTTCTTTTTCGATAGTTTCCAATTTCTTTTGCCACAATTCTTCACTTAATAAGTAATTCTTCACTTTAATGTGCAAAAATTCATTTTCAGTTTTGGCAGCAGTAATTTGGCCTTGCAGTT
This sequence comes from Trichonephila clavipes, assembly GCA_019973935.1. Lineage (NCBI taxonomy): Eukaryota > Metazoa > Arthropoda > Arachnida > Araneae > Nephilidae > Trichonephila > Trichonephila clavipes. The sequence continues at coordinate 143,258 of BMAU01021430.1, forward strand.
TCTGAACAGTCCACTGGCATAAGAAAAACATTTTAGAATTACATAAGTTGTTTGAGTGGATCAAAATGTTTACATCATAAAGCTGATGAATGACATACACTGAATCGAGCAAATATACAACAGAAAAATCTGAAGTACAATTCAGAATGTTTCTTTCATAAAGAGTGGCATCAAAGTAATTCCTTCAAACAAAACAACACAAACGACAAGATACAAAATAAACAAAAAGTTAGCCAAAATGATAATTGGAACATGTTGAAATTCCCAGTTGTACACACACACACACACAGTACTATTTCTCAAGTCAATAAAAAAAGAACATTTAATTTTTATTTCAAATTCTTATCAGAATTTCCAAGCTTCACCTTGGTGATTATTAACTTAACTCAGAGGCGCGACAGCCCAAGAGAGCCAAGGCCCACAATACCCAACTCAGTATATGCGACCTTGGGCCCTGAGGTGCATGAGCAGATGTTCCGGTTAGATGGTCAGTCTGACACAAAACCCCCAGAAAGCAAGCTTGGTACTCATTTATCAACCCACTGAAGGGATGAAAGGCTCAGTCAACTTTGCCCTGCTCAGGGAATAAACCTCACACATGTGGCATGGAAATGTGATGCACTAACCACTCAGCCACTGGGCTTCATTTTTTAATTATTAATATGGTTTAATTTTCAACATAAAATTCTAAATGTATTTAATATTTAAAAACAATAAATGTACTTTTAAAAAGATAAGTCTTCAAGGCTTCTAGAAAAAAAAAGGATATTGAGAACTACAGGTATAAGTAATTAATTCATAAGACTTTACTTTTAATTTCATACTCGTTGGAAAATAAAAGTATGAAGCTATGTTAAAGTTAAATAATTTCAATTAAAATAAAATAACATTAAAAAATTGCCATCTTGTATCTAAGGAAGTAATATATTAAGAATACCATGTAATAAATCACACACACTATGTATGCAATACAAAATTTCAAAATATTTAAAATGAAATGTTAGTATCAGAAATTCATCAAATAATGAACTTGATAGTTAATGGTTAAATCATTTTACTGATTATTAATAATCGTGGAATAAAAACAGCACCAGGGAAACTTTTTAAAAAAGACAAAGAAGATGCATTACTTTTTAAATAATTTTGGGTCATTCATGATGAAAAGAAATTTGCTGCTAAATTTAACGCACACATATTAAAAGAATTAACCAAGATAATAAACAAAGAAAAAAATCTATATTCATACATGTACATAAACCCTAAAATATTAAAAATTTTAATATTACTTTTCAAACTTTATCTTAATTTTTTAGTGCAACAAGACTAATAAATTTCAACAGTGTATATAAATACAATATAAGGAAAACATACCAAATATTCATTCTTTAAAGTTTCAATTTGCTTTGTTAATTCATCCATTTTCACAGATTTCACAGACAACTCTGCCTCAAGAGAATTATTTAACCTTTTTGATTCTTTAACATCTAATTCCAGTTTCTGTATTTGTTCACTAGCTGCATTTGAATTCTCATTAAGTTTAAGATTTTCCTTTTCTAAAAGTTGTAAAATTTCATCAGAATCTTTTTCTTTTGATTTCATTTCTTCAAGTTGAGCAGAAAGATCAGAAAGTTGCTTGTCTGTAAAACTTAATTTCTGTTCCAAATTCTGAACTTCAATCTAAGGGGGGAAAATGAATAACCAATGAATAAATTTTAATGGTCCTATAAAATAGTTTCCTTTTTAACCTTGAAAAATTAAAAATGTAATCAGGTCTTTTAAATGAGCATTTTTGAAAGAATTTAGATATTTTTAAATCAAAAAGAAATTATTTAAATTTTTCAAATTAGACAGAAAAAGGCAATATTTTTTTTTTTTGCAAAAACTAATTTATTTCTATGATAATCATGAGCTTATGTATAAATATGACCTAAATTTTGTTTAAAAATTTAAATGTTTAGCATTTAGATGAAGATTAAGCAAGAAAAAAACAGAGGAAGCAAGTGAATTAACATTAAATTTATCATAGTAATTTACATCATAAATACCTCAAAGTCTTCTTTCAATACCATATTCTGATGAATGAGTTCATCCTGCTCAAAGGTCTTAAGAGACAAAGATTCTCCAAGTGATGATAGATGTGTGTTCAATTCTTGGATTTTGAATTCGTGTTCCTGTTTTACTTTTGTTAGCACATCCACTTCTTCTTTCAGGAATGACTGTTTTGCAGAACTTTCTTGCAGCTTACCCGTTAGTAAAGAATATTCTTTATTAGAGGCTAATAATTCATTTTCTAATTCTCTAATTTTAGTCTGGAAAAATAAAAAATTTTTTGTTTAAGAATATGCATTCTGATTTCCTTTTTATGCCAAATAAATATATATAAACTTTAAGAGTTTCATATGCATTTTCATGTTGATTTCACACACTGACTTTGGGGTGGGGGCACAGGTAGTATGTATAGACATCAATACACTCTTAACTGTTAATCGTAAAAGTACACCTCATGAAATTCAAACAATAAACAACTTTACAAATTGATGCATGTAAAAAAATTCCATTGTCACAACTCATGAGCACTGTTCTGTTTCTTAATAATAATAAAAAGAACCATTTTACAGGAAATAATAATTTTTATAAAAGGAGAAAAAATACCTTATCAACAAAAGTTATACATTTTTACATCAGATTGGTTCTATTAAACTATGTTTTTCCATAGAAAGTGCACAAACTTCTTAATCGCACAAAAGTTATGTCAGGAGATATTCTCAAATTTTTCAACGATTTTTTTTCAAATATTTTTTTTAAAAGGTTTATCAGTGGCACAACAGCCCATGAGGCCCAAGGCCAGCAATGCCTATTTCAGTTTTCATGACCTTGGGCCCTGAGGTGAATGAGCAGATGTTCCGGTCAGGTGATTAGTCCAACACGACACCTCCAGTGTTAAGTTCCCAAGCAAGCTTGGTACTCAATTGTCGATGCACTGAAGGAATGAAAGGCTGAGTCAACCTTGCCCAGCCTGGGGTTTGAGCCTTGGACCTGTGGCATGGAAGCGCGATGTAGTAACCACTCAGCCACTGAGCTTCATTGGTAGTTATTAATTTGGTTCAATTTTCAACATAAAATCCTAAATGTATTTTATATTTAAAAACAATAAATGTATTTTTAAAAAGATCAGTCTTCAAGACTTCTAGAAAAATAAATGAATATTGAGAACTACAGGTATAAGTAATTAATTTTATTTTTAATTTCATACTCATTGGAAAATAAAAGTATGAAGCTATGTTAAAGTTGAATAATTTCAATTAAAATAAAATATTATTAAAAAATTGCCATCTTGTACCTAAGGAAGTAATATTAAGAATACCATGTAATAAATCCCACACACTATGAAATACAGAATTTCATAATATTTAAAATGAAATGTTAGTGTCAGAATTTCATCAAACAATGAACTTGATAATTAATTGTTGTTGTTGTGGCTAATGCCGCCTGTCTGATATAGTCAGATCAAGGCCCACGAAATTCATCTTGGCAAGGGGCTAAAAGTACGCCTGTCATTGGCCTTGAGCACCATAAAGGTGACAGTACGAATTAGCTTGGCGAAATTCCGCAAAGGGACGATGATAGATGGCGGCACCACTAATCTCCAATTTAGGCATGGAACTGAAGGGGAGGGAAATATTCTCCAGTCCCCTGCACTCGTGATTCAGTCCACAAGACTTTTAGATCCACTGATTTAACAAACATGTACTCCGTGTGTACTCTGAAGGTATTTGGTGGCATCGGGCATCGAACCCAGGCCTTCCGGTCTGGAGTCCGATGCTCTCACCACTAGGCTACCCACGGCCCCTAGTTAATTGTTAAATCTTTCTACTGATTATTAACAGTGGAATAAAAACAGCACCAGGTAAACTTTAAAAAAAATACAAAAGATGCATTAAATTTTGGGTTATTCATGATGAAAACAAATTTGCTGTTAAATTTAACACACACATATTAAAGGAATTAACTCAGATAATACACAAAGAAAAATCTATATTTATACATCTACATATATAAAGGAGAAAAGTGACTCACTCACTCACTGACTAATCACGATATCTCCGAAACTATTAAACCTACAGATTTGACATTTGGTAGGTAGGTTCCCTTCATGGAGTAGATGTCAGCTAAGAACAGATTTTGAAAAGATCGAACCCCAAGGGGCGTTATAGATAATTATTTCCATTATTAAACTATTAGATGTGCAGTCATGAAAAAAACTTGGTACACAGATTTCTTTCATAAAGTAGAGATTCCCTATATAATGATTTTTACGAAAATCGATCTCCAAGGGGCGTTGAAGGCACTTAAGGGGCGTTATGCTTAATTATTTCCATTTTTACAGTCTTGAAATTTGGTAAGTGGATTCCTTTCATCAAGTAGAGATTCGTTACAAAATGAGTTTTGTCCAAATTGACTCCCAAGTGGCGCTGTAAAGAATTAAGGAGCGTTATATGCAATTAACTCCTTTTTTAAATTATTAGACGTAAAATCTTGAAATTGAGTAAGCTGATTCCATTCATTAAGTAGAGTTCTGCTATAAGATGGGTTTTGTGAAAATCGCTTCCTAAGTGGCGTTGCGGGGGCTTAAGGGGCGTAATAGATAATTATTTCATTTTTAAAACTATTAGACGTACAGTCTCAAAATTTGGTAAGCGGATTCCTTTCATGGTGTAGAGATCCACTACCAAATAGTTTTGGGGGAAATTGATCCCCAAGGGTCACTGAAGGGGGATTAAGGGGTGTAATAGATAAATATTGCCACTTTTCAACTAATAGACCCACTTGCTTGAAAATTAGAAGGTATGTTCCGTTCATGGAATAGAGTAGTTCCCTTTACAAAGAGTTTTTCGAAAACGGACCCTTGAAGGAGTGGGATTGCAAGGGATTAAGGCGTGTTATAGAAAAATTCCTGTTTTTGAATTTAACCCATTTACTTGAAATTTGTTGAGCATGTTTCTTTAATTGAATAGAGTTCCACTAAAAATGGATTTTATGGAAATCAACTCCAGGGGGAAGCGGGGAGATTTATTGGGGCGTATTGATAGACAAAATTCCTGTTTTCGAACGGCTAAGACTATAATAATAAAATTTGGTTTGCATGCTTCTTTTGTTGAATCGGAATCCGCTAAGAATGCTCTCAACAAGGTATTAATAATAAAAATTCCGTTTTTGCTCTGTTAGATTTAGACTTGAAATTTAGCAGGCATATTTAATTTATGGAGTAGAGATCCACTGAAAGTTGCTTTGGTGGAAATCAACTTGATTATTAGGTTAAGTGAGCGCAAAAAATCTTTCTACTTCTATTTTAGTTATAAATAGAAATTAGATATTTTAATTTATGTTATGTCCTTTTTATATCAAGAGGCGAGAGTTACAGCTATAAATATATTTTTCAATACAATCGAATTCTTAATGCTAGATATCAATAATTTATATACTATATGTAAACAGTACTTTTATACAACATCGTGAAATACCCACTGAAGCGGGTGGGTAATGGCTAGTATGTACATAAAATATTAAAAATTTTAATATTATTTTCAAACTTTATCTTAATTTTTTAGTGCAACAAGATGATAAATTTCAACAGTGTATATAAATACAATATAAGGAAAACATACCAAATATTCATTCTTTAAAGTTTCAATTTGTATTGTTAATTCATCCATTTTCACAGATTTCACAGACAACTCTGCCTCAAGAGAATTATTTAACCTTTTTGATTCTTTAACATCTAATTCCAGTTTCTGTATTTGTTCACTAGCTGCATTTGAATTCTCATTAAGTTTAAGATTTTCCTTTTCTAAAAGTTGTAAAGTTTCCTCAGAATTTTTTTCTTTTGATTTCATTTCTTCAAGTTGAGCAGAAAGATCAGAAAGTTGCTTGTCTGTAAAACTTAATTTCTGTTCCAAATCCTGAACTTCAATCTAAGGGGGGAAATGTATAATCAATGAATAAATTTTAATGGTCCTATAAAATAGTTTCCTTTTTAACCTTGAAAAATTAAAAATGTAATCAGGTCTTTTAAATGAGCATTTTTGAAAGAATTAATTAAAACATCTTTAAATTAAAAAGAAATTAAATTTTTTGAATTGGGTAAAAAAAAAAGAAAGAATATTTCTTTGCAAAAACTAATTTATTTCTATGATAAGCATGAGCTTATGTATAAAAATATGAGCTAAAATTTATTTAAAATTTTAAATCCATTTAGATGAAGATTGAACAGGAAAATAACAGAGGAAGCAAGTGAATTAACATTGAATTTATGATAGTAATTTGCATAATAAATACCTCAAAGTCTTTTTTCAATATCATATTCTGATGAATGAGGTCATTCTGTTCAAAGGTTTTAAGAGACAAAAATTCCCCAAGTGATGATACATGTGCGTTCAATTCTTCGATTTTGAGTTCGAGTTCCTGTTTTACGTTTGTTAGCACATCCACTTCTTCTTTTAGGAATGATTGTTTTGCAGAACTTTCTTGCAGCTTACCCGTCAGTGAAGAATACTTTTCATTAGAGGCTAATAATTCATTTTCTAATTCTTGAATTTTAGTCTGGAAAAATACATTTTTTTTTGTTTAAGGATATACATGGTGATTTTCTTCTTATGACAGATAAATATATACAAACTTTAAGAGTTTCACATGCATTTTCATGTTGATTCCACACACTGACTTTGGGGTGGGAGCAAGTAGAGCATATAGATTTCAATACACTCTTTACTGTTAATCGTAGAAGTACTCCTCATAAAATTCAAACAATAGATAACTTGAAAAATTGATGCATGTAAAAAAATTCCATTGTCACAACTCATAAGCACTGCTCTGTTTGTTAATAATAAAAAGGACCATTTTACAAAAAAAAAAAATTTTACAAAAGGAGAAAAAATACCTCATCGACAATAAGTTAAATTTTTATATCAGGTTGGTTCTATTTAACTGTTTTTCAATACAAAATACACAAATTCCTTAATTACTCAAAAGTTATTTCCGGAGATATTTTCAAATTTTTTTTGTCACAGAATTTCACTGAGACATTTTTTTGTCAAATTATAAATGTAAATAATTCAAATGAAATATAACAGCCAACAGACAAACTTTTGACTCAAATTTAATACATTATTTGTAGTTCTTGATATTAGATTTTTGTGTGGACAACAATACACATGTAGTGTTGTTGATATATATTATCACATATGAACTTAATATAACACATATATAACATTCCAATGTTACAGAATGATGTAGCACAGGGTACAGGCAAAGGACACTGTATGAAATTCCATAAAATGTATCTTGAGTATATCATTAAATTGAGGAAAATGTGATATTTCTAATAAATTATTCGAACCTGAAAAAATACGAAGCATTTCAACACACACCAATATATATGTATCCCTAGACAAGTACAATCATTCTAGAATAATAATTTAAATATTTAAGCCTTTTGTTTTCTACATTATGGAATATTCCTTGCCAATCTAGAAAGGGGATACATAATTAGATTGTCGCTTGAATGAGTAAAACTGGTCCATAATTTATATTATTAAAGAATAATTTCTTTTATCAAATGGAAAAGCAACATTGCAATGTGTAAAACATAAGATTTACCTGAATATTCATTTTTTCTTTCATCACTTCATCCAATTGTAAAACTTTACAATTTAATTCTTTTTCAAAAATCTTATTTCCTTCAATCAGCTGTTTAACTTCAACTTCTAATTCTTTGTTTTTCTGTATTTCAGCAGTGAAACACAAACTGATTTCATTGCGTTCTTTTTCTAACAGTTGCAGTTTATTTTTCAAAGATACTTCCTTAGCATTCCATTCTTCAAATTGACATATTTGCTCAGTCTGAGATGCAAATAATTTACTTTCAAGATCTCTCTTTTTATTCTGAAAAAAGAAACATATCCAATTTATATATAAATATACATACACTTACTACATATACATAGCTATTATATTATGACCACCTTTTTAATAAGAAGCTTAACCACCTTTCGCCCTCAAAATCGCCAATACCCAGCAAGCATCAAGTCATCAATTCAAACAGCTGATAAACAGTCTGAGGTATCTGGTAACAGGCATTTACCAATTGGTTCTCCGATTCCTACACATTATGAAGTGCAAAGCACAAATTAGGTTTTCCTCATGGAATAGGAAATGTTTGAATGGATGAATGATGAGAAGAATTTGGAGGCCAAGACTTTTGAAATTTTCAAAAATGCTCTTTGAACCATCACTTGATGATTCAGTGCTTATGACATGATTTATTATCTCAGTGGAAAATGCCATTCTCATCTGAGAATACTGTTACAATGAAGGGATGTACCTGGTCTTCAATGATGTTCACATAGCAGTTTTCAGGTATTGTTCTATGGGGAAGATGGGTCTAATGAACCCTATAAAAACATTCCCCCTATCATATTGCTGCAATTGTCCTGCACTTGCCTAACTGTGCATTCAAGTGCTAGAGATCCTGTTGAAAATTGGTGTATATACACTTGTCCGTTAATTGATCAGAAAATGTGATTCATCAAACCAGGCAATTTTCCTCCATTTTTTCTATGGTCTAATATAAGCCAATGCTCCATGACATATAGTAGACACTGTTGGCACTGATGTGTCATCGCATCAGTGCCAACAGTGTCTGCTTTACGTCATGGACAATATTTAGGCATTAGATGCAAAAACCCATACATATATGTTGCACTGTGCGTTGAGACACACCATCTGGATCGTTACTGTTCTAGCTGCTGGTGATATGGACTGTTGTGGCTCTTTCGTCATGGCAAAGAGTCTCCACTTTCCACAATAAATAAATAAATGCTCTATGGTCAATAAACCTCTATGCACAGACACTTTATATACTCCAGCATCAGCTTTGTGTGAGCCATGGTTTTGTTTCTGGGCAAGCTTTTTGCTCTAGAAGAGGGGTGATCATAATATAAAGGCTCTTTGATTTGTATGTTTATCAAACGTATAACATTAAATAATTTTTTAAGAAATTATAGAAATAACAGTCAAATAAAAGCTTTGCTAATGAATAAAATGAAAAGTATCTTTAATTACTTTTAAAAAGTTTCAAATCTAAAATCAAAGAAATTACCCTTTTATATGCTAATTAAATGTAGATTTATAATTTTCTGTAAAATGCTATAAACTGCATTTGTTCAGAGTTAAAGTAAAAGCAAGATTCATCCAATTTATTTCACCCAATTCAATGCAAGAAACAAAGGGTTAAAGCTTTTGTCCCTTGCACTCAAAAAAGATTGCGTAGTTCTTTTCCCTTTTCTAGTTCTTCAAAAATTTCCAATTTTTCCTTTAGTTCTTCATAAATTGAACAATTTTTATTTTGAACTTCTAAAGCTGACACTTATACTTTTGAAGAAAGTAGTCAATTTTGAAATTCCTAGAAATTAATCTTAAATAACAGATAAATTTGAATTTTGCTAAAAACATTTATTTCAATACTTCTTCTGAATACTTGTTTTTTATTAAACTAAATTAGTTGCAAAGTCAGATAATCAAAGCTATTTAGTTTGCTACATATTTAATCTTTAATCCCATTAAATAAAACACAAGAAAATTTTAATTTACATGTTTATGAGATAAATTAATATATTAAATATGATCATTCAGTCATACCTGCCAATTTTTGAAAATGACTAAGTGTAAGATACTATACCATAAAAATTGGTTGATATTTTAAAATTATTGGCATGGAAATATTATTTAAACATTGGAAATTTTACAAAACAGTACATGGTATTGAAATATTTTTTAAATAATATAAAGAAAATTTCACAGATATTTTGACAAGAAAATAACTCAGGAAAAACCAGTTTCATATTGATGATTTATAAAAAAATCATACACTAAAGTGAATTTAAATGCACGTGTGTATGGTTACTTATATAAGAAACTAATGAACTTTATAATAAAGATGTTTTTATAAAAGTTAGAGTGAATTAAATTAATCTTTAGATCACATTTATATATAAAAAAATTACAACACATACAGAAGTTAACAATCAAATTAGAAATTGAGGTCAAGACTAGTATCAAGAAATAATTATGGTGTACATGAATGCCATACAATTTTTTTGGCTTTTTTATTATGTAAACTTTGAAAACTTTAAAGAGAGTAGAAAATATCAACGATCATCTCATCAATATTTTTAAAAGGTAAAGAAGCAGCTCACTTTTCCAACACCATATATATTAAATTACACGAGCCTATAATAATTGTTTTTTTTTCTTTAAATAAGAAACAACACTATTTTCCTCCTTGTATTACTATAGCTGTTGGAAGAGCCATTCAATTTAGATCTCGTGTCCATTTTATAATTTACATAAATATGCAAGTTGCATGGGAAATTTTCATTTGCATGTTCATTTATGATGAACATGCAAATTTACAGTAACACTGCCAATAACTTCAACATAAGATGTATTTGTAAATTATGTCATCAGGTTGCTGATTGGTTGTATGCATGGAACATGTGTGACATTTAATTTTTTTGGTTGAATATATACTTATTTGTTCTTGCTTGTTGTGAGGTTGGCTGTTTAAATAAAATCTTTAAAACTTTTTTTTGCTTCATCAATGCTGAACCATTAAACACAACTTTTGAAGTGGATCATAGTAATGATAGTAGCATTATCTGTCATAAACAAAACTTAAATGTTCAAGGATATCCCACATTTCTAAACTTATCCGTAAAGAGTTGGCTAATATTTTTCCCGTAAAATTCTGAATCAAATTTGGAATTGTTGAAAAGCCGGTTTGAATTGAACATTTTGCTGGATTAAAGTAAGTGATAACAATAGGATATAGTTTACTTGTTTCATTTGTGTGTATCACTATTGTCACATCAGATACTGCTGCTCAAGGTCCTTAATCCATGCATTGAATCATGTACACTTTTTAACTAGAAGCTACTTCACTAATCACCGCAGATGTTTTAGTTCTTACACTCTTCTATACTATTTGGCAATATAGACTTAGAAATATGAAAATATTTTCCAAAAGCACTGTCATGATCAGCTGCAGTCAAAGGTACATTATATTTGACAAGAGACACAAACAATACTTCAGCCCTATAGTATTTGATTGAATATCGCCCTTGAAAGAAATGAGAACATTTTGAGAAAAAATGAGAAAATCTTCATTTCTTATTTGTACGTGCTTTGGAGCTTTCACATGATGCGCAATATCATGTTGGCCAGTGAGAAATATATGTCAGTATGATGTACGTCCAAAATGCATATATATATATATATATTTTCTAATTAGGTTGCAGTAATACAATCGAATTTCCATTTTATAGCATCCTGTATATGTTCATTACAACATGGGTAAACAGAAAAGCCATGTAACGAGTAAAGAATGCAAACACATACAAAGCACAAAGAATGCTTTAGAAAGTTGCTACGAAGGAAAAAGAAGTAAAAACCCTTTACTTAATAAAACCATACCTACAAATTAGAAATCCATAACTAACAAATTACAATTTGCAGGAGGAAGCACAAATTTTCGTGAATTTTTTTACAACTTAATGGTATCAAGTTCTATGGTTTTTGTCTAATTATTTACTGGTCATTGTGAATATAAAAATGATATACAGAAGCTGTAGGGAAGGATAGTTGGTGGATGACTGAAATTTTGTGAAAATGTGTAAAAATGTAATGAAAGGCTGAAAAGTAGTAGTTTTATAGAATGATAAATTGAAGCAATTTTTTGAATAAAATATCAGTAATAAGAACAGATATTTAGGTGCATTTAACATAAAAACAGAAGAGGGAAAATCCATTTAGAATTTTGGGAATTAAAAAAATATACAACCTTTTCAAATATAGAATGTAAACACACACAATAAGTCATAATCCATCAATAGAAATTATTTCAGTAAATTGATAAATAAATTTTAAGGAATTAGTTGCCTATACTATTTTTAAAAAGTTTTATACAGTAGAAGGTTGTTTATCCGAATAAATTGGGACTGGATACTGTTCGGATAACCGAATGTGATCCATGCAGTATATGAAATCGGACACAATATGAATATTGAAAATTATCACATGCAGGAAACGTGCTTGAAGAAAAAGCAAAATAGGTGCAGAATGTCGCAATTTTATCTTTATTGTGGAAAATAACTACTTATTTTTGGCTGTACCATTGTACACCTTTGTTTTTTCGCTGCAAGGTCTCTGAAAAAACAGATCCGGATATTTGACACTCCGAATAATAAATGTTCGGATAAACGATGCTCTACTGTAATTCAAAAATTTCTAATTTTAAATGCTTTGTGAGATTTGAGAGACAGAATAATAAGATTTTTTAAAAAATATATCATTAAGAATTAATAAAAATGATTCCAATTTTTAGAAAACTGCTATATTTGAAAAAAAAAGTAGAAATTAAATTCAAATAATATAAGTTGAAAGTATATAAATATATTAAAACTGACCTCATAATTATTTTCCAGTAATTGATACTCATTATCAATCTTTTCACATTCTAAAGACATACAATATAGATCTTCTTCAAGTGACATAACAAGTGTTTTCCATCCTTCAATATTCAATTCAAGATTCTGCCTTTTGCTAATTTCTGTTTCTAAGCAAGCAGCAATATCCTCTTTCTCAACAATCAACAAATCAATCTTATTCAATAATAATGCTTCATCATCTTTCCATTTTTGAAGTTGTAACTGATTTTCTGCTAGAGTATCATTAAGTTTTCTTTCTAGATCTTGTACAATTACCTAAGGGGAAAGTTCGCAATATGCACATCAAACTCTACATTTTCTTCATTTAAGAGAACCACATTAACTTACATAAAAATATATTGTAACACATTTTTACAGTTTTATGAATCCTAAAAAATAAGAAATACTCCATTTTTTAATTGAAAATACTATTTCAAAACTAAATTATTAATTATAAGTGAAATTATTACGCCAATAATACATTTCAAAGGGATCAGGGTCCTTTTATTTTGGTAGACATTTTTTAAGGAATAAGATTAAAAAAGAATGTTTACCCTAATTGGATGGAGGAGACAATCAATTTATAAAGGGGATACAATTTAAATTTACAAAAATACTTTTATTAATTAAAGATTATATTGTCTTACAAATTACTATGTGCCACTATTAATAAGCAAGACATAAGTTTTTAAGCTACTGAGATTGAATGAAGATGAGTGAAAAAACGTTAGATAAAGTATTAAAGCTATTGAAGTTTATTTCAAGTTTTAATTGAATTATAATGCTTTCTATAGAAGAGCAATGCTACTATAAACTCCACTAGCACAGAAAAAAATTATAAATGATGTATATACCTGTTGTTCATCAATTACTGATGTTAGTTTCTGCATTTCTTCATCTACTGCTTTTGACCCATGTGAGAAACCTTCTACTTCACTTTGCAACTTCAATATATTCTCTGTAAACAATGCCTCTTTTTGTACAAATTCTTGAAGTTGATTTTCTAATTCAGCATGCTTTATCTGATTCAAATCAAAACTTGATTGTAAATCTTGGATTTTTTTCTAAAATTTGAAAATAAAAAAATTTAAAAGTACAAAGTATATAGTTTGTGATATCAAAAAGTATTTCCACTTGTATAAAAAAAATCGCCAATCAACTGTGAAGATTGTGTGTGTGAATACCTATATACTTTAAAAAAGATGTTTCTATATAAATGCCTCATTAATAATGTTAATATATCTATGAAGTCTTGGAAATTAAAATAAGTTACTGCATAGTGGCAGCTAAAGTAGGATTAACATTGTTAAAATGTTTTTTTATTCATTTCTTTTTGCAATATATGTGACAGCAATCAAATTCATCTAAATACATAGCTGTTGCATTAATAATATACAAAATCATAGTGCTAGTTATAAATATATATAATGAATCTACATAGTTCAATTGGAATTAAGTACCTCATATTCACTAAGTTGAGAAGACTTCAGTGAGAGTTGTTCTTCAAGGAAAGATTTACTTGTTTCGATTTCCTCAATATTTGATTGTAAACTCTGTGTTTTTCTTATCTCAAAACTAGTTTCTCATTGAGTTCAGAATTTTTTTCTTCTGATAATTTCAACTTTTCTTCAATTGAATTTTTCTGTGATAAGAAGTTCTCCAATTCATTTTTCAAATTAATGCATTCTAAATTCATATCTGATAGTTTTTCTTCAAGTTCTAGAATCATAGCCTGAAAAATAAATAAATCAAGTTTGAATAACATAAATGAAAAGACATGATTTACTTTTAAAAAAAATTTAGAAAGTATTGAATGTCATGATTTAAAGACCAATGGAAAATAATTAATCATAATTAAAAATTCCCCTAATCATTTAAAAATAACAAATTTATTAATATCAAAAGTTACAGTAAACTTTGCTGGAATTTCAATAGCTAATTTTAAATGTTATTTAAAATCTACTTTTATGAAAAGAATTTGAGTTTTAATGGAAAGAAAGTATGTAGAATAAAATAAAAATTGTTCAGAAAACTCAACTAAAAAAGAATTTTAACAAAAAAATTTCAGTCAGATGAGAGAATTTTTGTGGGATGGAGATATAAATGCAGACTACCAATTTCATACATTTTTAATTTAAAAATATGTTAAACCACCTTGATTATACTTAAAAATTACAATATGCATTCATAATTTGATAAAAAAGCAAATTATATCAGGACATTTATTATAGTTAAATAGTATGAAAATATTTAAAATGATTAACATATGGGATCAAGCTGGAACTGAATAGAATTCAAATTCTCCTTTTTAAAACCCTAAAACTGTGGCATATTGTTATGTCCATAAAAAATAAATACCTCATGTTCCTTTTTCGACAACATTTGATCATGTACTTTTTCCAATTCAGATGATTCTTTACACAACTTCTCATTCAGAACTTGTATGTTTTGTTTTAGTTCTACAGAACTACTTTCAAGTTCTTGTATTTTATCATTTGAAACAATTAACTTTTCCTCAAGCATAATTTTTTCTTCTTCTAAAGAATTAATTTCTTCTAAAAGCCTTCTCTCATTTGTCACGCTAACTTCTAATTGTTGTTTCAAAGAACTAGATTGATTGTTTTCATTTGACAACTTCTCTTCTAAAAATTGTACTTCAATCTAAAGGAAAGAAAATACAAAAAATAATAACAGTTAAATAAAGACTATGATGATGTATGAAACAAAATTAACATTCTAAGATCTTTCTTTTTCTTTACATTAAGCCTAACAGAGAGGTCAAATGCCTGCTTTTGAGACTTAAATCAGTTTGACTGCTGCAAAATTTATGAGATTTTATAAAGTTATTTGCATCCGAGTTATGTTTATGTACAAGTTGTTTTACGTCTGGCACAGAGTGCTAGATTTAAGTAAACCATGAGACAAAGTAACAATCATTACAAATATTTGCTTTATGGTCAGTTCTATTTGTAATAATAGACTAAACTTTGAATAAATAAATAAAAATAGTTAGTTTAGTAGTCATTTTAATATTTTATTTTAGTGGATCATTTAAACGTAAATTGTCAAACAAAATAAATATAACTGAACTATGCTCTGAAATAGATGAAGAAAATTATGAGAGTGAGGATGATTTATACAATAGTGACTCTGAGTTAGAGTGATTATTAACGTCCACACTGTGCAGTTACTTGAGGACTTTTGGTGACAGACCTAGTAATTTTGAACCATGGTCAAGTGACGGGGATGACACCCGAGCTGGCAAGGCCTGCCTTCAAACTTCCACACCACACAAATGGGAGGATATTTGAGCCTTGACATATTTAACATGCAATGGTCCCCTTCTGCAAGGCGGGTCTTCAGCGTACTAAGCTCAAACTCATGACACATCGGCCATGAGTCCGTTACCTTGACCACTAGACTACCACAGCCATGACAAAGACTCTGAGCAATGCGACATTGATAATGAGGATTTGAGAACATTGTGAATACGCATAGGAGAGGACAAAGAATGTAATTGTTCTAAAACAATTTATTGGCAATAATAAGTATCAATGGATCTGTTGATAGATTATAAGTTATCTTAAAAAAGACAACAATACTAATGTTTTTGCTATTAGGCCAGAAATTTGGATGTTCCAAAATGGAACATTGGCATTTTAAGTTATCATTTTTAACATGGTAAAGTAGAAGAATGTAAAGTTTTTTTTCTAAATATTAAGATTCCCAGTAAGTGTCATAAATATGCTTAATGTTTTTAATATATTTCTCAAAAAACTTTACATCCCTCTACTACTTTATACATTCTTGGAAGATCTGAAGTGCATCACTCACAGCTTCTGAAGAAAAAAGCATGAGCTTTTGTTCATAGCTGGACATGACTTATAAATCACTACAAAAGTGCTTGATTGGAAAATCACTAAATAAAGGTTTTCTCTTCTCCTGGTCTCTACACAGTCAATGATGGTACATAACATTGATCAGAAGTCACCTTCAAAACCATTTCAGACTACAGAAGCACTGCATTATTTTTATACATTATCAGACAAAATTTTATTGATATTTGTTAACTGCATCCAAAAGAAAGTGGATGTTTGTCTGATAAGGAAGACGTAAATGAAAATATGTTTGAACCTGGTTCTATCAGCAGATCCTTGTGGTAAAATTGAAATTTCTACTATCACAGGTGGTGAGGAAATATCCAATGAAGCCACAATTTATCCTCACACCATACAACTTCAAAAGGAAGGCCGAATTTGAAGCGAAAACTCTAATCAAACGAAAGTAGTCTTCAACATCACTGGGAAAAAATATTAACTACAATAAAATTTTTAAAACTGCCATGAAAATATTAGTAAAATGATAGCTTATTTATCTCCAATATAAATTTTTTTACAAGTACATAACAATAGAATATCTGCTGTATTTAAAAAATATGACATAACTATATGCAGTACAAAAGGGAGAAATTTAAATGCAGATGAACGATGAAGGACAGTTCCTTGGATTACTGACGTTTAGAGGTTACCATGGACAAATAGAAAAAAAACCAACAAAAAGTAAAAAGAGGGGAGGGGGGCTTTATTTTTTGGTTTAAACACTGTTGGTGAGTCTTTATTTTTCCTTGTATTCTTTAGTTTTTCTCATGCATATGATCATTACTCTGTGAATTTTGATATGGAGATTAGTTGTAACTCCCCCTCCTAATGTTGTTTTTCTTGTATAAGGCATCTAAGTAATTGTAAAAATCTCTGAAAGTATAACTTCCTGCTAACCAATTATGTATTTTTTTTAAAAAATTTAGTAGGAAAACTTAATTTTCTGAGCCTGCATTATCTCTGAATAACATTAAAAGATTTATTTATCACTTCTTAAAAAGTGAGCAAACAAATAAAAAATATTATCAATCACATTATTTAAAATCAAATGGAAAAATAACATTTTATGGAACATGTTATGAATAATATAATTTTTTTCAAATCCCCCCACCCCATGGTTCTTATATACGAGTTTTAATCCAATTCTAATCAATAGTTTGAGTTACTTTTTGAACATACTGCAGCATTTAAAAAGTTTATATAAAAGTTTAAAAGTAAGTGCACTACTTAAAACAATGCAGAAGTTTACAACAAGAAACGGTGCAATACATATATAGTAAAAGGTCTTTTAAAAATATTATAAGTATCCTTGATTGTATAATTATTATAGTAAAAGAAAGGAAATAGTATGGTAATTAAGATACCATAAAATCTGGCATATAATGCACACCCATACTTTCACAAGCTGCAATTTTTAATTTTCGGGTATATTCACCATATAACGCCCATTCCCTTTTTACAAAGAAACCTGATGAAACGATAGAAATACTCTCTCAAGATAACTTTGCAATCACCTACACCGATGGTTCCTCAGACACATCCCTCAGCAATGGAGGTGCCAGAATCCTCCTCCTCCTCCCAGATGGTAATAACTACAAACACAAAATTAACACAGGCATAATCGCATCAAACTTCACAAGTGAACTCCTGGCGATTAGAGAGGCCCTTATATTATACTAACAAGACCCACATGTTATTGATTCTACAGAAGAATTAGTAATCTTCTCAGATTCTCTAAATCAGCTATAGAAGCGATAAGAAACGGTGAGACCAACATCTCCTGTGATATTATTACCCTTCTAGAACAGCTGCACAGCAAAAGAAAATGAAAATCCTGTATCCTTCAATGGATACCCGCACATGTCAACATTGAGGGTAATGAAAGTGCAGATAGCCTCGCCAAAGAAGCTAGAGACATCGATCATAAGTGCACCACCAACACACTTGACGATGCTAATGCAGTAGCCAAACATAGAATTATGAATCACACTTTTAAAAAACCCTTAGTTATGGAATTTGACTGTCCACGAATTATAACATCCACAATTGCTAGATTGAGAACTGAACACCTTAAGGGCATGAAGATTCACCCAGACAAGACAAGATCATATGTTCAATGCAAACACTGCCCAGATCTTCAACTCACGCCAATCACATCTTGGAATGCCCAACCATCGCAACTAAGTTACTAAAAATGGGAATGGTCCTTGAGGGACTCTTTGCGGGAAATCCTGTACAGCTCTGATGCTCCCAGAATAGCAGAGGCAGTGATCAAGACTTTCGATGGAATTTAGTGATATCTACTGCATTTATTCATGGACACGAGAACAACAAGAAACCTGAAATATACATGCACAATACTCTAATGTTTTTAAGTCCTTTATTTAAGGTACTATTCTGAGATTTACAAGAAAATAGCATATTTCTACAACTACAACCTGATAAGTTCATAAGGAATGCCATTTTTTAAAAAATAAACAGTACTTCGATATATGTAGAAGTCTAATTTTTTTTATATGCTCATATATTTTTCATTTTAAATCTCTCATTTTTACACCCGGCATACTATGCACGCCCGTAAACTTCGATCCTATTTTTTTGTGTTAAAAGTACGCGTTATATGCCAGATTTTATGGTACATGACTTTTGATTTACAAAAGAGGATGAACCATTTAGCAACCTACATATAGTATGAATAAATCAGTTACAATCTGAGCATTGATATGCATCCAGTTATAAAAGATACTGATACTCTTAAAACTTTTCAATTACATTACAAGAAAGTAAATCCTCATTGTTTAAAGATCAGTTTGATATACTTAAGCTTTACGATATAAATTTTCTAAAAAATCTCATGAAAATAAACTAATATAATCAATTTCATAAAATTATACAGAAGGTAAAGAAATTATAACTTTTAAATACATTTTATGAAAAATAGAAATAATCTAGTCATAAATTTTTTTAATGAAATCCATTGATATTTCATCAACTATATTATTGCATAACATCTGTACTGGTATATGGTACAATATAATCTTACTTTAAATTGATCTGATGATGTCTCCATAATTTGACTGATTCTTTCCAGTTCTGAAATCTTACAAGACAGTTCCTCTTGCAATGATGAAATATTAGTTTTTAATTCCTCATTACTCTTTAAAGCATCATGTACTTTCTCTGTTTCTTCAGTTAAATTATAATTAAGTTTCTCTTTTTCTTTATGAAGCAAATCAAGTTGATCCCTTAGTTCTGTTTCATGTGATGAAACGGATTGCAGACGCTTTTGTGAAGCTGCTATTTCTGCTAGAGCTGCAGTCAGTTTATCTTCTAAATCTTCAGTCTGAGCCTAAAAAAGATTTTCTTTTACTCAATTCAAAATATTACTGAATGTTTTTTAAAGATATTAGTAGAAAATTTAGCATTAAATAATAAAAATCAAGCAAAAAAATATGGATACAAATAATTATTAATTGTATTATTAATAGCAATAAAATGTATCAAGCCTATTTTTACATTTCGATAATTTTAAATAACTACAATTATAAATGTATTTTTAATAGATATAAATTCTTGGATGTCATCATCAAATAAAACAACAATAAATTAAAAAGAAATCTATAATTTTTTTATACAACTTTCATATTATTAATTGATAAAAAATATACAGACAACTCAAAAAACTATCACTATGCCATGAAAAATTGATATTCTTAATAAACCATGTTGTTATCAAAAGCCTCTTGTTTTTTCTATTCCTCCAAAAAATCTCTATTTAAAAGCCTTTGAAATGAAATAATTGTATTGTACAGTTAAGAATAATGTTTGTTTAAATTAAGCATGTCAATCTCTAGTCGCTTTTATTTTGTCAACCTTCATACACAAGAATATCTATATTAAGGGATTATTTTAACTCAGAATAATCCTCCAATGCTATAAAAGTCTTTATTTCATATTTTTTATTCATTGCAAAAACAAGAGAAACAAATTTCAATGAATGAGTTTAAGCCACTTGTAGTAACAAGTTCAGATTGAACTGACAATAAATAACAAATACATACTGTTCAGCTTTCTCACTAGAAAATGCTAAGTTTATATTACAGAGAGCTTTAAAATGTGGCAACTAATCTTTTTATGTAACTATAAGACAGCTTAAAATAATTACATAAAACTTCTTTCTTATTTCAAAAAATATACGCTTCTATAATTAAAATTTATTGATCAATACATAAATTAATTTGAAAAACCCAGCAGGGGAAATAAAATGCCAATTATAAAACTTACAATCATCTAAAAATTTGAGTGCATTTTTCTTCAATAGTTGATGTTAAAGGATATTGGATGACATTAAAATCAGACAATTTAAAAACACTGCTTTTGATACTCTTCTTATAGAGTAATTATCTGAACAATGCCACTTCGGTGTTCAATTTCTTTAGTAGATTCTTATACATCCAATTAAAACTTTTTTCAATAAAAAAAGATATTAATTATTACATTAATCTAAATTAAGAAAGGATTTGAAAAGGATTTAAGAAAGGATCATTTTGAAAGCCTGAGTTTGGAAGATATATTAAGCATAATAATAATGACAAGAAAGTAAAATGTTTCCCATAATTATTCAGATTATATATATATAGTTAATGATTAACATACAGTAATCCTCATTCTTTCACAATATAGTGCAATGGGATACAAACATAAAAAAGTCTTAGAAGCCATCTAGTTTAGCTACTACTTTCTTGTGTCAATTTCGGTTTCCATTTTAATTTGAGCCAAAACTGATCATACAATTTGGTTTATACTTTCATCTTAGCACTTATTCCTTTGCAAAGATACCATGTTTGATATCAGTAAGTGTTCAAAGATAAGAGGTCTATAAAATTCAGAATCGAATTAAGATGAACTGAATATATATCTGCAAGCATTTAGTAATAATTAAAATAAGTCACTCAAAATTTCTTCCATCATCAAGTAATATTCTGAATATAAGCCTTTTTCTCTTAACCCCCTCACTGCGCATCCCGCGAATTCTGTGGGTATGCATTTTTTCGGACTATTTAGCTGTGGAACCCATGCTGTTTTCTGTTTTCATTTATTCATAATTTTTATGACCTAATTTTTTACTTTAAAGTAAGACTTTTACAAATTTTTTTGTATATTTTAACTCTAAAATGTAACTTTAATATGTCAGTTTGAAATACGTAATAAAACAAGTTGCAATTTTTGAACCCACATTGATAAAATGACTACACAGCGAGAGGGTTAAGTGTAATGTTTTGAATAAACTTTTAAAGCTGCATTTAATTCTTCAGTTTATAATTTCATACAATTCTTTGAAAACTTTTAAATATGATATAATTAAATGATAGATGTAAGCTAAGATTATTTATATCTAAATATGATTAATTAACCCTCAGTCACTCGTGCCTGTTTTTGCTACCCTCGTTACTTGCGGGGTGTAGAGAACACCCCAAACTTTTAACATGTGTATTTAATTATGAAAATAAAATTAAGTCATTATTTGATACATATTTATAATGTACAAGATGTTTTTTGTATTATACAAATAAAATTCTTAAATTTATTGCATACAAATGAGACTAACATTAATTTAAACTAAACATACAAAATTTTCATTTTATAACACTTAATTTTATATTTTTTCATAAACCGGTAAAATGTATATACCAGTAATAAATATACTTTATAATTAATGAGATAATGATTGTAGAAAAATAATATTTTAATCATTTTCCAAACATTCAGAGCAGACTGAATACATATGCGTAACTTCTCGCTGTAGTTCTCAGCCCCCAGATTAACTTTTGAAGGTCATTACATTCCAATCATTCGAGAAAGAAGGATTGCATCAGGCTTGAATGTTCAATGACCTAAAATGTGCAGCTACAGAAAAAATCGTGGTTCTGCGCATTCTTTTTAGAATCCTGGGAGGATTTTCTTGTTGCTAGGGTGTATAGAACACCCCCTGCGAGTGATCGCGGGTTAAGGAGAAACTTGAGAACTTAAAAGATACACACATGAAATAAGTTTCCAATATTCAGCTAACTTTTGTCTATTATTGATATCTCATTTAGTACAGCTGCATAAACATAAGACATTAAATTATATTCTGTTTATACATACCTTATATTCTGTTTCCAAATTTTTGAATTTTTTATTTAGCTCATCATATTCAGATGACTTAGAACACAATTCTTCTTTCAAACATTCATAATTACTACGAAGATCACTTAGCTGAATTTCAAGATTTTGCCTCAAATTGTTTTCTGCTGCCAATTGAGAAGCTAATTCTTCTTTTTCACCGCTTACTTCCTCTAATTCCCGTTTCAAAGACATTTCATTTACTGCACATTCTTTCAGCTGATTTTCTAGAGTTGTATAATCTTCCAGTGTTGCAGATAATCTTTTATCCAGCTCATTAACTTTAACCTAGAAAGAAAGAGAGGCATTATTTCTATTAGAAATCAAATCATAGCAATTCTTTTTCATTATAAAGTGTCAAAAAATAGTGCAAGACAATAGCAAAAGGAATAATTTTTCTAAAATTTGATTTGCTGTATTTGGGAGGGGATTTAAGAACTTTGAAATATTTAGTATTTCATCACCCTTTTCTCATAAATACAGTGATTTTAGTAGAAAGCAAATTAAGAATTGACTACAATTTCGAGCCAAATGAGCAAACTACAATAGAATCAATTTTGAACAATTTCTTCTATTTTTAAAAAAAATCCATAAAGAATTAAGAAAGCATATTTAAAAAAAAGTGTTTGTGCAATTATTTACTGACATTTCTGTAATCGAATTACAATCGAACTAAACATGTCAATTTTGCAAAACACACACATCACGTAGGAAATTTTTTTTCTGAGTTCATAATTTATGATTTTTATTTCCTTTAAATTAATCCACTACTTTTCAGTAATTTTTTTTAAAATATAACTATAGCAACAATGTTTAGAATTTATGAGTATTTTTTTTAAATATTAGTGATCAGTTCAACCCATTAAGATTCTGGGTAAATAAAAAAAATGCTGATAATAAAACACAGTAATTATAATTCTTTAATAAGATTTGTTCGTATAAAATATTTTTCCAGCTTCACACTTTCTTACGTATACCATTAAAATAGAAAGTAGCACCTTTTAAACTGTGAACATAAATATTTCCTTTTCTTTCAGTACTCACACTATCTGGAGAGGGGGAGGGACACAGAACTTAATTAGTTGAATCATAGATTGAAACTTTGTTTAAACAATACTCTTAAAAACAGTACATAAATATAAAGGATGATATTGGCAACTTTTATTGCATATACTGATATTCGCATTCTTCTTGTCATTTCGGGATATCAGAAAATCATATATATATATTTGATAATTGTTTATATATAAACTTTATAACATATCACACATAAGTTATTTTTTAAATTTTTAATTCATATTTTTGAGAAATTATTATTCATAATTTTAAAATTGATGTTAATATCATCGGCCTAATTATCAGACTGTGTAACTCCACCGGTGTAACTGATTTGATATGAGTGCAACGCGCCAAGCACTTTTTGGCACAATTCCCTAATCCTTTTGTTTTGTCAACACCATGCCTCAGTGCATGCTCCGTTTTTAATTTATTCCTCGATCAGTGTAATCAGAACTTTTTTTAAATTTCATAATAAAACTAGGTTTGGAAGGGAGAGGTGGTGGCAAGATTTTAACATAAAATAAATACAACAGAAAGCAATATGAATGTATTACACTTCCAGATATAAATTATTTACACTATTTTAAGCATTCATTACACAAAATTTGAACAATGTATTACTTTTGCTGAGCAGAGATCCAGCGGGGGAAAAAAACTAACACTAATATACATTATCCCCATGGCAACCACATCATCGCACAATAAAAATATCAAAGTAAACCAAATTGTAATATTATCACCTATCTAAGCGAACATAAACAACAATTTGGCGCCTAGCCCAACTGTATTAAATTAGCATCCCAGATGGAGTTACGCAGTCTAATAATTAGACCGACGATATGTTAAAAGAAGTTAATTCTGAAGATAATGAGCAAGAAACAAAAGTAAATAGGAAATAATGGAATATTCTTAAATAAAAATTGATTTTATAATAACTTCCTTGAAGCTACTGCAATCAGATTTTCTCCTTGTAAATTAACCTACTGATTACATGTTAAGACAATCTAAAAAGTATGGCTAAGTATTTTTTTTTCAATAATTTGTTCAAGTAAAGGTATGCAAAGGCAAGACATTTACATCTAATTATACAGTTAATCGCTTTATTAAAATAACTAACGAGCCACACACAAATCTTACTGTCTCCTGTATGGTGCTCAAAACTGCAGCTAACGAGGCGTAAAAACTAGCCCCTTGCCAGGATGAATATTTTGTGGGTCATAAAATTCATTATACAATAAATTTATCTTAATTATAAAGCCTTGAATACCATTCCAATATCAAATATTCAACTGTGTTTATAATGACAAGTTTAAGATACATAATTCAAATGATTTGATTATACTTAAAAAATAAAGAAAAAAATGACAATACCTTAAAATGAAGATACCTGTATCACCTTTAATTAAGCAACTTTATTTAAATAAGAAACATGATAATTTTTAACAAAATTATAATTAACCAGATTTTATTCAATTCATTTATTCAGGTGATATAATTGAGAGAGAGGGAGAGAGAGAGAATCAGTCCTACCGATCATACCTCATATTATTACACAAAACTCCATGGAATTGAAAGCTGTAAACTAAAGTTCTCATGTAACAGATTTCCTTTATAATCACTTTATGCTGAAAATTTAGCTAAATATATGAATTTACCATCAAAATAACAAAGAGAAGACACAAGAAGATGCAAATGTATACTTAAAATTAATTATGTTTATGAGACATAACATTCACAATATGTTTTTTTAACATATGAACTTATTATCCTTAATTTCTGTCAGCAAAAGTAATATATTTTTATTCATAGTTTGTAAACATAATATAACACATTGAAGTAAAAAAAAAATCATTGTGTTTAATATTAAGAGAACAGAGCAAAAACAAATAAAAAAACATGTTACTATGTCAAAACATAGTTTTCACTGAATTATTTTGCATAGATTATCCCTATTTAGAAAAAGGTAAGCAAAAATAAAATATTTTAATTACATTCATATGTACATAAAAATATTGCCTTTTCATAAAAAATATTTATCAAATTTTAATCTTTACAACATAAATTTTTTTTCAAAATAATTATATGAATAAAAATATGTAAAAAGCCACTTATTTCAACTTGATTATTCACCGGACTTGTACTTAATTATTCTTCAAATTTTATGATTAAAATTCTGTTATGAATTTTAATATTTCATAAATTTGGCAAATAATTTACAGTTAAATGAGGCAACATATCAAAATCAAATGACTTACAATGTAGTACTTGAGTTTTAATATTCTTAAATGAAGTTGTTTGTGAAATTTAATCAAAAAGATTTATCAGTGCAATGTTACATTCTGAGAAGTCATTTAATACATCATATATTCATGATATAAGGCTTTATTTTATAGACAATTTTTTATTCAAAACCTTAACATTTTTATCAGTAACATACAAAATCTTTTAAAATCACTCTTAGTGGATAATTTTGTGAAATTTTTAAATTTTCTGAAAAAATAATGCACTAAAACATAAAACGTACATAACAATTACAATAGCATATCTGAATAACAATCCTCTTACTTTTAATTCATCTGTAGAAGTTTCCATAACTTGATTAATATTTTGTAATTCCAGGGATTTATTTAATAGTTCTTCTTGTAAGGATGATATCTCACTTTTTAATTCTTCATGACAAGTTGAAAGATTCTGAACTTTATTGGTTTTTTCGATTAATTGGACGCCAAGTTCTTTTTTCTCATTTTCTAATAACTGAACTTGTTCTTTTAGATGCAATTCATTTTCCAAAATCAATTGTAGCTGATTTTGCAGAGTACTCAATTCCTTTTCTAATTCTCGAACTTTAGTCTCTTTATTCTAAACAAAGATGTTCAATTTATCATTCTTTTACAAACATTTCTCAAGATTTTAAAATTAATAGAACATATAATTTAGCCTTATAAATATATCAATTAAGCATTCAATAAATATGTAATGATGTCAACAAAATAAAATTAACTTTTACATTAAAAAAATAATCAATTCCTTTAGAAAACAAGAGTAATTAAACAAATATCTGTGAAAAATACATTTACAAGTAAGGTTTAATAAAATCTTTCTAAGTTTATGATGTATTAAAAAAAGTTATTTTTAGCCACAAATATATATATTCTTCCCATTCTAAATAATTAGTAATAACCCTTGAGCAAAATACAACATCTATTTTATACATATATATATATTAATTAGTTGAATGTGATCTAAGCATTTTCAAATACTATTTTAGTCTGTAACCTTTTTATTTATAATGAATTTAGAGCTTATAACCATTGTTTATATTCTGTTGGATAAGATTTAAATATTCTTTAATGTTTTAAATACATATGTGAATTAAAAGAAAAAAATCCCATGAATACATACCATACTTTCAGATTCTAACTCTCCATTTTTTTTCTTTAGAGCATCACATTCTAAAGATTTATTAGACAGTTCTGCTTTCAGTGATGTATTGCATGCATCAAGCTCAACAATTTTTGAATCAAGACTGGATCGCAAATTATTTTCTGCATTTAGTTGAGAAATAATTTCTTCTTTTTCCTTATTCATTTGCTCTAGCTTTTGTTTTAGAGATATTTCCGCCAACGAAGACTCCTTCAATTGATTTTCTAACATTGTATAATCTGTCAATGCTACAGATAATTTTTCCTCCAATTGATTAATTTTAATCTGAAAAAAAAGGAGAGTGGAAGATATTGTTGGAAAAAAATACAAAAATGACATTTTTTTATCACAAGCAAGTATACAACATATGACAGAACTTTCTAATTAAATTATATTCTTGTTTTACTCCTGTTATCCGTTTATTATAGAAAATGAATAGTCTTAACATCACATCCCTTTGGCATATTTTAATCAAATTATGAGGTTGAGAACAAAAAAATTATTTACAACTACAACTCATTAAATTTCACTAATCCGAAGTAACAATTATTACTATTTATGAAAACTTCTATGACCTCTTTGATAAGGTTGTTTTGCCTTATATTAATGTACATACAAACAGTTTTTTCAATAAAAAAATTACTCTAATATTAATGCAAGTCTAAGCAATGATGATATATACACACCTGTTTATTTTATTACATCCTAACAATTTAGAAACATTCAATAAAAATGTTTTTAATTTACATTTTAAAAATGAATATGAACATACATTGATGCTTTTATCTCTCTAAAAATTATAGTTACTTTGCATCCTAGTTTCAAATATCAGATGAAGATGGCTTCCTCTCTTCTTAGTATTTAAACATAAACATAATACTTTTCAGAATCTTAAAAAACATTAATTTCCTAAAGAATAAGAAATGAGTTTCAGATCAAAATAAAACCTCTCTATGTAACAGTATATTCTTAAGGAGTAAAGTAATATTCCTTCTAATAAATTGAATGAGAATATGAAAATATACAAATTATATTCATAATATGATTGCTATCTTTAAAAAGTAAAAATTCATGATTGTATTGATTTAACATCAATTGCTTATTATTTTTTTCTTCAAAATTATCTTATTAAGTTTGAATAATAATTGTTAAGTGATTACTTTTAAATGAATTGTCTGAAACATAACTAAAAATATAGCTTAAAAGGGTTGAACAAATTGCGAGATCAATAAGTGAACTTTGCCTAATACACTTCAAAATGCCGATTGTGTTGAGAAAAACAAAATTCAAATTAGTTATGCACTCCACAAAATCATCATTGTACACAGAAAGGTGATCAGATCTTCATATCAGAACAATGAAGATTTGAATCTCCAAAGAAGTATATTGGATTTTTCCAAGATTCCAGAAAAAAAGCTAATGAAATATTTAGTCTTGGTCAAGCATAGATATTACATAACATGAAAAAATAGTGATGTCAACTTTTATTACCAATATTTCAAAATCTTAGGTAATTAGTTCTATTTGTATTGAAATTTGTCAAGCAAAAATGGATGCAAGTACAACAATTATCAATAAACATACTGATATTTTTTATCCATCCATTCTAAAAATAATTACATAAGATTCAAGAGTAATCTATTAATAAAAGCGTTTAAAGCAAAATATATCATAAATAAATTACAATAGATTTAGATATTACAAATTTAGTAATTGTGGTATTACCTCATTCTTGGTTCACATATTTGAATGCTTTATTTTACTTTTAAGAAATTGATTAAAAATTCTCCATTGTAAAAACTTCAAGTAGCTCAGTTATTTACATGTATTGGACAAATATAAAAACAACATTGAGTAGGGATGTAACTTTTGAAAATCACACATACAATGTTAGTTGAAAATTTAATATTTATATACCTAAAGGCAAAATATAATTAAGCTAACATGTCATATCTATTATCAAATCAAATCAACTTGAAAAAGAGATTTAGATATTTGATAATATATTGCACTTCTTGTTATGAGTTCTAAAGAATACTTATATACAAATGTAAACTATTTGAAAGAACAATTTTAAAAGACAAAATACAAACTATCACAAAATTTCAGGTGGGACAGAGAACAGTAAAAATATTTTAATTAATAAATAATTAAAACATCAAAAAAAAAGTTTGCGCACCTCATAAGAATCCTTTGAAGCTTTTAGTTGATTATCTAGTTCTTCACATATGCAAGACTTGTTTAATAATTCTTCTCTTAGCAGCGAGATTGCTTGTTTTGCTTCAACCATACTTGTTTCAAGTTCCTGCGTTTTGCAAACTTCAAGATTAAACTTAGATAATAGCTCTTCTTTTTCTCTTTCAACGAGCCCTAATTTTTCCTTAATAGTGCTCTCTCTTAAAGAACATTGTTCGAGACTGCTTTCAAATGCTGCACATTTTTCTTGAGTGTATTTCAAAGTATTGTTCAAATCAATAATTTTTTCCTAAAATAAGATGAAAATTATCTAATTTTAAAAAATGTCTATGATCAGAAAAATGGATTGCTTGTTCAGCTGTTAACCTTAATAATAACATTACATTAACATTCATCATTCTGTTGTCCATACATAAAGGAATTCCAATCATTACAAGGTAATCACTTGAGAGAGAAATAAAACTTACCTCAAACTCATTCTTTGAATCCATCATCTGTTTATTAACCACGTCAAGATTTTCTGTCTTTTCAGTTAGCTCATTTTTTAAGGAGGAAACGTACAGCTGTTGTTTCTCGATAGTACATTCAAATTCCTGAGATTTTTTAATTTCAGAGGAAAATTTGTCATTGAGTTGATTTTGCTCACTTTCAAGAAGTTCAATTTTTTCCATCAAAATCTTCTCATCTTGAATAAATTTTGCATTTCTTTTTTGTTCAGTCAATAAGATATTTTCTAATTCCTGTACCTTAACCTAAAATTAAAGAAATTCATTCAGAGCTAAATTTAAAAAAAAAAAAAAAAAAAAAAAACATTAGAATAACTGATTAAAAAAAGTTCTTAGCAACAAACATATTTAAATCTGAACTTTTAACATAAAATTAAACTAATTATTATTATAAAGTCATTAGAAAAAAAATACCTGTAATTTTTTATTTGAAATTGACATGATCTCTAACTCTTTATTGGCCTTAGCAAGGCAGTTCTCTTTTTCTTGGACAAGATTACAACTGCCATCAAGCTGAAGTTTAACAGTATTTATATTATCTGTTAATGAGGAGTTTTGTTTTTCAAGAACTTTGCACTTTTTCTCCACTTCAAACACCTGTGTTTGCAAGGATTGTAATGAAGTTTCAATTGCATTTTTCTGTTTCAGAAGGTCCTGAACTTCTTCCTCTTTTGCTTTTAGACTTAGATTGTTTGAATTTATTTTGGTTTCCATTTGTTTCATATCCTTTTTGAAAGTTCTAAAAAATATTCAAATTTTGTTATACATTATTTTTTTAAAAGTTACCATCTAAATTACTACAAATCAGTTTATAGATTTTGAAAAGTTCACAAAACTTACTCATTAGTCACTTCAGCTTTTTTCAATTGTGCTGCCAACACATCTAATTTCTTTGAAGCTTGAGTAATTTCTTGTTGATATTTATTCTTCGTATCTTTAAGCTCCTTATCCAAATCTGCACTAACTATTAATCCAAAACATTTTAAAATCATCTATTGTCATTAATGAAAGAGCTTTATATTTAAGATAAATCTAAAATACTATTTAAATGTCTACATTTTCAAAGTAATAAACAATAAATACATGTTAAATTTTAAGCAAAGAAAGAAAATTCCAGAATTTCTTTCTTTCATATTAACACAACACTAAATTACCAATAAAATGATAAAAAAGCGAAAGTTCTTAAAGCTACATGAACATTAATTGGATTCAAAACAAAAAATTTTAAAAATGTATATTACTTTTTGCATTTATTGAATCTAGATGTTTTAAGAAATCTAAGGGGTTTTTTTGACATTGCAATTTTTTTTTAAAATTTAATTTTATATAACATAATAATCTTATTTTTTTAGAATACCTATAATTAGAAATCTTGAAACCGGATTCAAGTTTTTCTGCAATAGAATGTAAATTTTCTATTTAGCTTCCTTTTCTTAACACATTAAGTGCTGATTATGAATGAGAGTGAATGTTAAATACCATTTACATAGTGAATGTTTATTAACATTCTCTCACTTGATCATTATGTTTATTACAACAAACCTTGTAATTTTTAGCCTTTACCAAGTTACAAGGACATCTCCTGAACTAGCTACTCCTCTCCAAACTACCTCATCATGCATATGGGTGAGCTTTGGCAGATTTAACATGCATCAGCCTTTTTACATTGCAGGACTTCAGTGCCACTACTGCTTATCATGAGAGGTTGTGTTAATAAATAATGCCATGATGCAGTAGATTGCTCCCCAAAACCAATTTACTTTTATCACATATATGATTCAAAAAGGATAATAAAGATGTTACGAGTGCAATACTGATTGCTAAGTATATAATAAAACCCTTTACTCCTAGAATATTTTGAACATACACCGGCATGAGACGGATACTAGTAGTGAGATTGTTTCCCAAATACCACATTATATCCTGGCATGTGGCATAGAAAATTGATCAAAATAGGAAAAATAAATAAAACTATGCATTATTTTTGCATGAAATATTATCACAAACCTATATATGTATATACAATGCTCTTCTTGAACTATGCATCCATCATCTTCAAATCTGAAACATCAAAGCCATCTGTGAGGATTTTATATTATTTTTTTATTCACGTCACACTTTGAAGCTACACCAGGGCTATTGGCGGTGTACTACATAATTTTGAATTCTAGTCAAATGATGAGGACAATACTTGAGCTGGCACTACATTTGCCACATTTTCCCACCATGCTAACATAAGGAATTTCAGCCTCAACAGATTTAATACACTTCAGTCCCTCTACATGGTAGAGCTTCAGTAGTACTAGGATTCGAACCCAAGACTCAATAATGTCAACTCAGTAAAGCAGTGCTAACATGTATAGTAGTGCTTCTGAACCCAATTAGCTCTTTAATTATTTTAGTGTTTAATCAGAGACGAAGAAATTTATTACTTTGAATTAGTGGCATAACCTTCACAGATACAAAATTATAGAACTGACAATTGGCACCAATCCATGAACTGGTGTGTAAGAAACATTGATCTATATAACTAATGTAAAAAAAATAATAATTTTTCAATAAGTAATAAATTAAAGACAGCATACATTTTCAACTAGTTTCTAATCTTCACTCCATGCCAATGCCAGCAAACAAAAAATGCCAAAATGTCTTTAAAATAGGGTTGCAGATTGGTAATTACCATTGCAGACCTAGTACATTCCCCGAGAGCTGGTATCACTTTTTAGTGTAGCACCATATAGGTGGATCACACACACAATTGCCACAAAGTAATTTTAACACCCAGTTTCCTCCACATAGGGAGGCATCCGAGCTCTAACAATGCAAGATCTTTCTAGGAATTTAATTTTACAGAGATCCCCTAAGTTAAACAGACACTCTAACATACCACATAATTATACATTATGGATGCTGTTGATATTTTGCATCATGAAAATCCACAGACTTGGGCCGGGGTTGAACTCAAAATCTTGGGTGTACAAGGCCAGCGCCCAACCAACTACGCCATTTAGCCGGCTTTTTTCAATTTTTTCAAAAGTAATAAATTCAAAACAGCATACATTCTCGACTAGTTCCTAATCTTCATTCCATACCAATGACAGCATACAAAAATGTCAAAATGTAATGCTGACTGAATTAGAGAATAAATACTGAGGCATCACCTATATATCTGAACATCATTCCAGAATATGGACCCCCAGTACAGGTACAGCAATTGATGGATGTATAGCATGGAAGTTACAAGAAAAACATTTTGAATCATATGCTAGACACAAGTTATTTGAAAATAAATACCATTTCTTGTCTAAGATGGAAGATGAAAAAACTATGGAGTCTAAGAGGAAATATCCAGAAATTACTAGAGGTGAACAAACTTCCTGATTTGTATACTGCATATTTATTTATCTGTTGATTATCAATCCATTATGCAGAACGTTTGAGAACGATAGGATAAAGACTTTAATTTAGGTCAAATCTGTCAAGAAGTAATGCATCAATCAAATAGAACAATTAAACAAGAAAACCTTGAGAAGCCCATTATACCAAAATATATATAAAATTTTAATCAAAAGTTTAAATAAAAGGCTAAAAATGTTTATACTTATATGAAATGTATTTTAAAGCACATTTCTAAAGGAATTGTCATTTGAATAAAACAGTGCTAAGGGTAAAGTTAAAACACATGAGAAAAGCTGAGAATAATTGTGTTAGTTTAAATATTGTACAAATAACCTAGAACTGAGGCTGAATGAGAAGTTTGGATTGTAAATAAAAGCACAATTTCACACTTTTAATAATTTATTTTACAAATTTAAACCTATTTAAAATTTGTTAATTCCATAGGGAGTGTACAGAAGGAACCTCCGCAAAATTATCTCTAAAAGACTTAATACACACAAGTATAAATTATAATTAAAACCAAAACCTTTATATGACAGCATTTTCTAGAAAGAGACAAAGGAAAATTAATACCTTTAGTTTATGCCAGGCAGAAAATAAGTAATTAAGAAACGAAGGTATTTTTTTTTCTCTTTTTTTTAAAACAACATACTTTTTTAAATGTTGCTACACTTTCAAACACCATATCAACAGGTAAAAAAATTTTGAGGCATTTTTTTTTCATGTCTGAAGAAGCTCTAAAATGCTTAGAATTATAAGAGATTAGCTTTGCCTTCATATTGCAAACTTTATTATTTTTTGACAAAAGTATCATGAAATATCACTTTTCACACAATTCAAAAATCTGCATAAAGTAAAAAAATCATACCAGAATGAAGTAAAAAAAATTAAACAACTTAATTTTTTTAAGGAATATAAGAAAAGATATTTCCATAAATGAAGTAAGCAATTTTTTGAATTACATAATTTTAATCAGCCAAAAAATTAATCAATTTTTATGAATATTTATCAACAAATAGAACATTGTTTAGTTATTAAAATAAAAAAAATACCTTGAAGCTGATATTTCAAATCATCTTTTAATCTGTTTTCTTTTTCTTTGAATTTCTGTTCCAGAGAATTCTTTGACGCTTCAAAATTATGTCTCTGGCAATCTAACTCCTGGCGCAGCTGTTTCAGTTGAGTTTGCAGAGTCAACACCTGTAAGTAAATTTTACACATAGAATGTAGTTCAATAATTTTTGAAATGCAGATCATTTGAAAGCATTAATTGTTTTGAAATAAATTGATTCATAAAATTTAATAAAACTAATTATGTAATCACAAAAGTTATCTAAAACATATTACTGAAATCCCTAATATAGAAATACATTTTAAGATCTAAATTATCACTATTTTTTAATGCATTAACCAAAGATATATAAAGGAAATATAGTTAATTTAAAATCAATCCAACTTGATTCATTTAAAAACACTTTGCAATATAATGATAAAATTTAAAAACTATTCATTTTTGAAAAATGTACAATTCCATCATTCTTTGTTGAAATAAGGCTGAATTTAAATTTAAGGTAAAAAATGTGATTAATTATTATATCTTATGCAAGAGAACAAATATTTCAATAACTTAAAAGATATTTATTCTTGAAATGCTATAATGTGAAAATAAAAAAAAACTTAGTTAAATATCTATACAGTATATAGAAATCTTTACTTCATATACACATAAATATATTTAAATAGGTATTATTAAGTCACATAAATCCTTCAAAGTCAGTGTCAAAATTTCCAAATATATTGTTCAAAAAAATTAGGGGAGCAACATAGATTTAACAAAATTATGCAAATATTTCGTCTGATAACTAATTTTAAATAAAGCATCCTTAGTCTAAAGTGTAAAAGAAACAAAAGAAAAACTTCATATGCAAATCAACATTCATGATGACAAAAAAAAAGGGAGGGGGAATAGGGGCAGAAACCGTGATTTCCTAGAAGCTATTGTTTTTCGTTATCTCAGAGGCAAAATTCAACCTTTCAGCTGTTTAGAGGAAAAGAGACTGGAAAATGTCACAACAAGATCTACTTGAATTCATGGCTTGGTGTATTATCAGGAGACTGGAATCAGGATAAACATAAAGAAATGTAACAGATGCTGTTGGAGTGGCAAGAAGTGTCATAGAAGATTGGAATGAATTCCAAGAAACAGGGCTTGTTCGATGTCGATGAGTACAAGGTCGTTTATGAGTTTCCACACGAAATGACCGATATATCTTGTTAACAGCTCATAGCAACAGAACAGTCAATGCTACGCTGATTCAAAGACAGTTTCATTTCACTATAGAGCGAGGAGTCTCAAGCCAAGCAAACTGAAATAGGCTTCATTAGGGTGGACTACATGCACATAGGCCAATTGTGCATATTTCTTTAACAGCAAGACACAGTGGGGCTCGAAGAAAGTGGGTTGTTAAACATTGAAATTGGGTGCAAAGTGATGGAGTCAAGTGCTGTTTACGAACGAGTCAAGATTTAATTTAGAGTGAAACACCAGACATGTTTTGGTACGGTGAGAAAATTGCACTCGAAATAACCCTATATTCTTTTAGGAAAGATCCCAATACAGGCAAGAAGGTTTGACGGCATAAACTGGAATATTCATAGGCAGGCATACTGACCAGCCAAATATTTGGAAAAGCAATTTGACTGCTTAAAGGTATGCAGACAAGATAGTGAGACCTCATGTCGCAACTTACACTACAGCTGGTGGTGATTTCTTTCTTTTAATGCAGAATAATGCCAGACTTTATAAAGCACTTCTTATGAAGAACCTTATTGAAGCTGAAACAATACAGCATATGGAGTGGACAGCATGTTCTCCTGATCTTAATCTGATCAAGCATGTTTGGAATACACTCAAACAATGCATTATTGCAAGATCAATGCCTCCTTCTACTGTCCAAGACCTTGAGATCACACTTTATCAAGAGTGAAACAGTGGTTCTCCAAAGTCTCATCCATAACCTCATTGCATTTATGCTAAACAGGTGTGTGGCAGTCTTAGCAGTCCAGGGGGAGGGACCACATACACTATATAAAACATCAAGTATTATTTCCATTAATCAGTTTGTTTGTCATTTACATCTAATCAAATTGTTACCCTAAAGCAGTGGTTTATAAACTTTTTTAACCCATAGACCCCTTTTTATAGTCAAAACTTGCCCAAGGACCCCCATTTATAATCAAAACTGATCCACTGGCCCCTTTTAAAGTCAAAACTGACCCCTCAAGTGAAAAAGCTACATAAATGCATAATACAAAAATTGGAATTACAAAGTAAAAAATAAACAATTTAGCGATGAATTATTTATTGAAATTCCTACTTTTGTTTAAAATAAAATTTTAAAAATTAATGACTTGGATGAATTTGATGAGATGTTATGAGTGTATTTATGTCTGTCTCAACGTTCATGAGTAGCAACCCCAAATCCCCCACGAGCACTAGTTTTTAGTCTTTCTTTTTTTGTGGGATGAGGTTTTTTATGGCACTGAATCCACATTTTACCAAATTGGAAGACAGAAGAGTAGTCAACAGCTTCTGTACAATAACCCATAATGCATGATATAAAATTGGGATCTGTTTTTGTAACCAGAATTTGTGGTATTCTTCTCAAACATTGGTTTAAGTCTCTCATTTGTGTATGATTCAATAAGATGTTTTTGTATTAGTATGGATTCATCTGTGTTTGAGATCTGAGCAAAAGGGTTCAGCACCCAGTTGGAAATACACAAATGAAATATTTTTATTAATTTAAATTTCTATAAAAATAAAAATGGATCAAAATTTTTTTTATTTTATATTAAACCAGACCCTTTGACATTGTCCAGGGACTCCAAATCAAGTTTAATTTTCCATCCCCCCGAATAATATCAGAGATTCCTGGGGGTCCATAGGGAGCACATTCCCAAAGCATCATTCCATGTTCTTTATACCATTCCAAAGAATTAAGAGTTCCTATACGATTGTTTTTTGCTTTTTTTTCTACATTGCATTTTGTTACACTTGTATTCTCCATTTTATGCCCATCCATGGCTATCATGCAATGATTTCACTTTTTTGCTTGCTTCCCTAATATTTTTGAGCAGAGTAAATTATAAAATTCAAATTCACTCATTTGGCTGTCTAAATGCATGGATCATTGTGCAGCAAGTTTTTCTACCATGTACAAATTTGTACACACACACATCCCATACACAAATTTCTATTCCAAACAAAGAAACAAAAAAAGGTACAAAAAGTATGACTAATGCAGATGAACAAAATAACAAATGAATGAACAAAATGTGTTACATTCCACCACTTTTACCCACTTAGAAACATTTATGTTTGAAAATTACAGGAATTTTTTCCAATTTGGATTATATATGGGTTTCAAACTTGGGGTAAAATTTTGAAGAAAAACACTCTTATTCGATAGCTTATATTTAGAATCTCTCTAAAAATATTAGTGAGTATATATATATATATATATAAATGAAATAAATATCTAACCTTTCCATCAGTAGAATCAAGAGCAGAGGAATTACTATGATGCCTTATAAACGTTTCTTTTTCTTTTGCTGGTGTTGAGGCAAATGAATCCCAGACATTTGATGTACTTCTAGCTCTAATTGAAGGTGATGCTAGATTTCAAAATTCAAATATTATATATCTCATGCATAATA
The DNA here is from genome assembly GCA_019973935.1 of Trichonephila clavipes. NCBI lineage: Eukaryota > Metazoa > Arthropoda > Arachnida > Araneae > Nephilidae > Trichonephila > Trichonephila clavipes. Next base: position 181,145 of record BMAU01021430.1, read on the forward strand.
TTTCAAAAATTGTGGATTTTTTTACTCAATGTCAAACATTTATTGAAAATCTCAAAAAGCAGATATTTAAATATAAGTTCTCTGTATTGTATAACATAATTAAAGATTCTAATCAGAATAAAACATATCTAACATCTAAAACTTACACTTATTAATTTTAAAATGCATTAATTTATTTTAAATAAAAATATTCAAATACTGTGTGTGCTTGCTCTTAATTATTAGATAAAAGTACAGAAATTTGAGCATGTGGACATATGATGTATATAAACAGACTCTTTGTTGTCAATCCTATAACAAGATTTATAAATAAATATTAATTGCATGTAGCTTCTGTGATGCCACAAGGCAGTAATATCTTTGGCCGAATTATTTCTCAGTATTACGTGAGAAACTAATATAAGGCAAATGATCAGATTTATGAGAAATACTTATTTCATATTCTCTATTTTTATTCAACATATTCTTTCATCCATGACAAAATAGTCTTTTAAAATTTGAAAATAAAACATGAATAAGAAATGCATTATTTAAAAGGAAAAATGAGAACATTTTCTTACAGCAAAATATATTGAAAAATGCCCTCTTCTTCCCTTAATAAAGATGAATATGCAGAAGATTTAATGGCTGCGAAGAACTGAAACATTTTTTGGCCTTTAATAACTGAAATCGAGGATAACATACTGAAAATATGGAGGGCTGTGGATATTTGTAAGGAAAGCAGTGTCAGAGGATTTATAACAATGTACAAGAATTGGAAATTTAATTCCTGGAATTGAAAATCTCAGTTAATACCTGGGGTTTCTGAAGATTATTTCTAAGACTTATGAAAATCCAGATGTATATAGAAATAGAAGATAAAGTCCAGAATCTTGCTCAATATATTTCACCAAACACCAGAGCCGTTTAGTTGATACAGTTTCAGACAAAAATCATGCAGATTTTTGTTCGTGATATTTTAAATTTTCTCAGAAAAAATCTGTCAGGACATTCTAACCTTGATTTGGCAACACTCATAACAACCAAGAGTGTAATATTGGGACATTAGGCAACTTAGGAAGAACTAAGGAAAAACACTTGCAGAATATTTTTATAATCCCTTTTCATAAGATTTTATTACAATTGCCAGTTGCTTTTGCTTTGGAATTAAGAACATTGGTAGAAGAAAAAAAATAATTAAAAAATAATAAATTTTTTTAAATAAAACTGATGGATAAATTTTTAAAAAATCTAAAGTATGTATTAACTGGGTTATTTCAAGACATAACACTTTTGTACTAAAAAAGGAGAAATTGAATTTGTAATCTAAGAAGAATTTTTATTCTACAAAGTACTTTGAATCATAAGAAAACATTTTTGGAACCCAAATAGTGTATTTACTTGAATCTGAGCTGCACCTTTCACCCCTTTTTAAATCTACTGAAAATCGGTTGCAGTTTAGAATAGAATTTTAAAAAAATGCGTTGGATGAGGCAATTAGGGTAAAGTAGTTTAGAACCTGTAATTGTTCCATTTTTCATTTTCTACATAGACTTGTTGAGAATTTGGGATGTGGCTTAGATTCGAGTAAATACAGTATCAGTATTATATCAAACTGGATCAAGAACAGAAGAGAGGAGTTTTGAGCATTCTGACCCTTAGCAAGAAAATCAATGCTCCAGAAATCTTGCTTAAAATCGATCTATTGAATAACACAAGGCAAAGTACCTTGAAAATAAAATTATTGGTAACATGTTCAACAAACTTGCAGAAACTCTATTTTCATTGAAATTATCTGTAGAATAATAAAATTAGTCCATGGTGCAATATCACTTAGAAAAATCTCTGAATGAAACAGTAACAAACAAGTGTTTGAAATGCTTCTTATTTCCATGCATACTAAATTACCACAAGCTCATTTCATAGGAATTATAGCTTTTGCCCTACAAAAACCCTAAAAATAATTATTGCTAATAAATTCTATTTTGTATCCTGGTTTGAAATTAAAGTGCATAGCTAGCCAATGACAGTATAGTAACATATATAATTAAGTAACATAACTTACACAGTTCATGCATACTGAATATATAAACTTGCAACTTAACTTAGATTACAAAACATAAAAGTACAAACATAACATATTTCAATAATTCCAAAAACTCTAAACATTTATTTCAGGGGAAATATTTGTCCCAAATTAGTTTTGGTGCTCAAAAGTTTTGGAATCATTACTTTGAGTTCATTTATTGATATTACAGGATAAAATGCTAAATAAAAAAGTATTCCAAATTTTAAATTTTACAACCATTATTTTAAATGTTGTAATCAAGTAAAATATCCAATTTTGAAAATTAACTAATATACTGACAACTAAAGTATTCATGTTATTCTTCATGAAAAAATTAACATTTATCAAAATCTAGATTTGTGTGTGTATAACTCAAAACTTAAGTTCTTGCTTTGAACATTCATAATATTACATAAAATACAACATCCAATATTAAAAGCAAAAGATATACTTTGCAATAACTACCAAAAGTATTAGTACACAATAAAAACTGTGTGGAATTTACTATACCTTCAACCGCTTCAATTTTAGGTTTGCCAGGTGTTTTTGATTGTGAATTTGTAGTTTCTTCATTACTTTCATTACTTGAAAGTAAATCGAGCTAAAAAGGAAAAATAAAGTACATCATTTTGTAGTATAGTAAAAAAGAAATGGCTAACATTAAAACATTCTTTTAACTTTCAATAAGAAAATTTAACTTTTCAAAACTAAAAAAATTACTGATATTCCTTGATTAAATTCATCTAGTCAGGATGACCAAAAATATTAAATGAATTTTTATCTCAGTATTTTAAATATAGTTTACATCTTAATAATAACATATGTATTTGAGAAAAATAATAAAATACTGGAAGATTTCTTTTACAAGTAGTCACCAATAACAAAGAATTGCTTTGACAGTTTCACTTTACTGTTCTGCTTTTCAGGATCATTGCTTTCACAACAAAATTTTCAATATTCTGGCAGATTGCATAATAAATTAATCTAAATTTCCAATAATCAAAAGAACTTAAATTCAGAAAGAAAAAATTTAAATTACACTTAATGAATAAAATAATCATTTACAAAGCATAATAAATTTTGAAATAAAAATATTGTTTTGGATAAAAGTTTAACATTTGAGATGAAATTCAGTTATATTATGATTATAATTGAAATTTAAACTAAAAAAAAATTGTAAAATTTTTCTTGTTGCTGCTTACTTTAACATACATGGTTTTCATAAGACCAATTCTGCAGTAAATTATACTTAATACAAATGCAGCCAGAATTAGATCTCATTAAAATGCATTTATACTATGTACAGATCTTTTTAACATATTCATGACAAACAAAAATAAATTCCTTCATTAAAAAAAAAAAAATCTGAAAATTACCTTTGATCTCAATTCCTGAATAGTCAACTCTAGAGTGGTTATTTTTTCTTTATAAGAATGAAGCAAATCATTGTCTGTGAAAAATATTAATAAACTTTTAATAAATTATTCACAGCATTCAAAAATTATTTTGTAAAATAAAATACAAAAGAAAAATAATAAAAGCAATCCTAGAAACAAAAAACATTACTTGCGTATTATATCATCAACCAATTTTGCAAAATCAAAAGATGTCGCCAAATGTTGTCGATATTCATGCACGTTTCTTTAGAATTTGCCCAGTAAATAAATTGGTGAAGATTTAGAAGAATCAAATACTGTATGTAAATAAAACACAAACACTTGAAAAAATGAAACATCAAATACCAACTAAATTATTCAACCAAAACATCATAACTGCATTCAAAATAGCAAAAAACGAGTTATTACTTTATGTAGATGCCAGAAACATTTGCTTGGGCACAAATCTAAATGTTGTCTTGCAGATTTGCAATGCTTTTTGCCTTGAAAAAAATAAATGAAATTTTTTTAAAAATAAATAGTCGTTTGGATATTTATGTACAAGACTATTTTTGGAAATGTTGCAGTGCCTTCTTCTTAGAAAATAGATACTAAATTCTAATCATTCTTCACAATAAAATGAAAGAAGATTACAAATTATAAGCAATGTTAGTATTTTCAAGCATACGTTGGTACAGAACAACCTATAGAAAATGAGCATGCATATACTGCATTTTGTAATGTTTTTTTTTTTTTGGACAGAATTGGTTGATGGTATAAAACATAAGCATAAAAAAAATTTTTTTTTTAGAGGAAAAAAGATTGCAGTAGAATGAAGAGAAAACAAAACAATTTGCTGTTTGATAAAAGAGTGTTTTTTTTACCATTTAAGACATTTTGATTATTTTCCCTTTCATGCAAGATATCTATTTCAGAGCTTCCCCTGACAGAATCTTGAAGTGTTATTAATTTCTGATCTGATGTAAAACTCAACTCTTTTTGTTCCTTTTCTATGCGCGAAGTTTCTCGTATACTTCTCAATTCTTCCAGATCATTTTCAAGTTGCTGAAGCTGTTTTTTAAAAAAATTAAACATGTTTTATTTTATTTCATCAAAAAAAAAATCATTTAATTCAAAGAAAGAGATAGAACATGATATAAAATATTCTACATATCCAATAATTCTATCTACATATTACATGACTAATAAGACAGCAAAACAAAAACTTCCTGTCACCATCAACAAAGCATACATTGAAAGTGAATATCAATTTTCTACTTGTTTATTAAGATATTGACTGCCAACAGGATAACTTGTAGTTTACTTGCCATATTTATGCAGTTATAATGAAAATCATAGTATATTAGGGTTAATATGAATTTTGTAACATTTGTATAAGGTGAATAATTTGTAAATATAGATTTGTGGTAACCTGAACAAAGAACTGATTAAACAGGTATAATTTCTTTGTTGTCACTTGGCAACACTATATTTTTATTCCATACTTTTTTCTTCTGTGTAGAATGTTGTGTAGCAATGTGTCCCATTTGTTTTCTCTCATTAACAAGCAGTATTACAGTTGACTTCTTTTATGATCAGTGAGACATTGTTAAACCGTAAGCAAATATTTGAACATGCTTTATAGAAATTCAATGTCTACCATGAACTCAGCAGTGCAGTATATCACCATAGGCTTCTTACATTGGAATCCTGAAAAGTACTGTAGCAGTCAATGTGTTAAAATGTTGCTCATTACATCTAAAAATTTAGTAATATTGTATTATATCTTTTATTGTACTTACATTATATAATTATATGCAAACTGTGGTAATTTTAAATTGTAATTTAAAAGCTTTAAAAAAATCATATTGAGTATGTTTATATATATATTAACAGCTATACATTATAGTTCATTTACAACTTATGATAAATGGAATGCTTAAGAAACAAAATGATAATTTTTATGCATGTTAAAATGGTAAATATTCTAGTTAATTTTAGAAAATAAAATTCTAGTATTTTGACTCTGAAATGTGATAAGTTAGCATGACTATAGAAAAACTTTTCTCTGTAATCCACATCTTTATGTTGTTGTTACTTATTCCACCTGATGGAAGTAATGTCAGATCAAGGACCAAGAAATTTGTGGTAAGGCGCTAGTTGTACACAGGTCATTAGCCACAGTTTTGAGCACCATGCAGGTGATGGTACGATTTAGCTCCCCCCCAATTTTGAGGGAGGTGGAAGGATTCTGACCCCTCAGGGGTCAAAAGCCTCTCACTCTCTTCCCCTTCAACTAACCTCACAAGAGAACTTACAGCTAGAACAATGTTCAGATTGCCTTTATTCTGTGAAGAAACTATACATACGATTCAAATCCAGGCCCTACGACACAACAGTCAGCATCACTAACCACTATATGGGATGGGTGGCCCTAAACATTTATAAATCATTCAAAAAATGAATTTAAAAAAAGAGACATATTTCAAAAATAACCTCAAATTTATTCAAAAACAGAAATACAAGTGTGAATGAGTTTAAACAGAAATTTGAATACAAAACTTAAACCAATCATAGCAATTGTTCTAAGAATGAATGAATTACAAGTTTTATTGGACAGGGTGAAATACAAATTTGTTAGTTTTGGCAATTTTTTGAATGTTATTTGCTTTTAAATTATAATAAAATGTAATTGTATTTATATCATAAATAATATTTGAACAATGAAAACAAGCAAAATAAATTATTAGACATACACAAGAAAAAGAATAGCCCAAAAATATGTAACTTAGAAGATAAATAGATAATAGCACTATTTAATCAATGTAAAAGAGAAATAAGTTCTATAAAGGTTGTAAACAACATTAATGAAGGTAATTTTTTAAAGTATTATTGTGTCATACTAGTGTGTTACTGAGTCATATTTTCAAGATCTTCAATGTATATTTATAATGGCTTAATTCCAAAATAATTTGATAATTGAACAGGCCAAAAAGAAGTCCTGAGTTAAACACTATAAAAAATCTGTGGCACCATTCAAAAAATTGTATGCAAATGCACTCTATCAAATACAACAGAGCACTTCACTAAATTGATTTGGAAACTCAAATTAAAAACAAAGAAAATAATATTACATTACCCTGCAGTTATCTTTCTTTGTTTGAGCAAGCAACCCTTCTAAGCATCCAATTCTTGAATCACGGTTTTGTATTTCGTTCTGCAACTTTTGTTGCTTGTTCTCAAAATCCTTGCATATATCTCCAAGGGATTGCAATTCTCTCTCTATCAAGGTTGTTTGTTGTTTTTCCTTTTCTACCTAAAATAAAAATAAAATATTTGTATGTACTAAGGTATAGCTTAGCGGCTGAGTGATAGTATATTGCGCTTCCATGTCGCAGGTGCAGGGTTCAAATCCCTGGCAGGGCAAAGTTGACTAAGTCTTTCATCTTTTCAGTGGGTTGATAAATGAGTACCAAGCTTGCTTGGGAACTGAACATTAGGGGTTTCACATCAGACTGATCACTTCACCGAAACATCTGCACATGCACTCCAGTGCCTAAATCACATAAACTGAGATAGGTACAGAACGTCTTGTCCCTCATGGGCTGTTACGCCACTGAGTTCAGTTCAGTTAAGGTATAGCTTATAAACCTTTTTAAAAGAATATTTGAAAAAAATTGTTTTGTCTAATTTAATTCCCAAGCAAATTTTGATTTAAAAAAGTTACATAAAAAATAAGAGCTCTTTAATCAGTAAAACTTCCAACCTTTTGGTAGTAAAGACAGCAAAAATAACTCAAATGATATGATACAAGTTATTGAGAAAACTTATCAAGAAACACAAACAAAACTTCAAATAAACTTATATCGTTAACAAGAATATATTAAGTGTATAAGAATAAAAAAGAATTAAATGCATATGTATGTATCCTGCAACTCTCCTATATTCATTACAGCTGTATCCTGAAAAGTACACCAAATAAAAAGAGAATCTATATGCTAAGACACTTAACTTTAATTGTTAAAATTTCTGATAATTTTCTTCCAATAAATTTTTCTCTTTCTAATAAATAATTTCATAAAAATCAAATAAAATTTCAATTTTTAAAATATTACGCACTACGCTTATTGAGTAACAGGTTTTTAAAAAAGAATCCTCACATTGTAAATGAAAATTTGAAACAATGAAGTAAAATTTTAATGTATTGCTTTTTAAGAATCTTCATATGGGTCAAATAAATATTTTCAGAAAACTAATTATTAATTACTAGCCGTTATCCGCCCACTTCACTGGGTATTTCATGACGCTATATGAACATATACTGTTCATATATATATAAATTGATATCTTAGCATTGAGAATTTGATTGTATTGAAAAATATTCTTATAATTCTTGATTTAAATAGTACAGAACTTCCAAATAATTTTTACAACTGAAGTAAAATTATCTTTTACTAATTTGAACCCCCTCCCCCAAGTGGATTTCCACAAAATCCATTTTTAGTGGATATCTATTCAATAAAATAAACATGCTTGCCAAATTTCAAGTCTAAATTTTATAAATCACAAACAGAATTTTTTTTTCAATAAGCTCCAGTAACCACATTTGAAAGTAGATTTTTGTAAGACCACTGCAGCAAACCCATTCAATTCAACAATAGAACATACATACCAAATTTCATTACTGTGCATCTAATAGTTTGAAAATGGGTATTTTTTTTATCAAAACACCACAAAAAGATTCCTCTCCCCCATAGTAGCCAATTTCCATAAAAAAAATCCTTTCTTAGCGAATTTCCATTCAACAAAAGTAACATGCATACTAAATTTCATTATGTTAAGTAGTAGCTCAATAATGAAATTTTTTTATAAATAAGTCCCAGCAACTCTCCTAATAGGAGTCAATTTCCATAAAATCCGTTCTTAAGAGAATCTATGCTAAAAAAAACCCATGCCAACAAAATTCCAAGTCTGTAATTCTTAAAAGTTCAGAAATGGTAATATTTATCAGTAATGCTCCTTAAGGCCTCACAGCGATCTTTCAGGTCGATTCTCAAAATACTTTTCATAGTGGATCTCTACTCCAAGAAAAGAAAGGGCCTACCAAATTTCAAGTTTATAGGCTCAATAGTTCAAAAATGGGAATATATATCTTTAATGCCCATAAAGCCCCAGCAATGCCCCTTAGGGGTCAATTTTACTAACTCAGAAATCTTCCCAGGTGTGCATTCAACCATTCCCCAAAGTTTCATTGCAATCGGATGAACGGCTTAGGAAGGCATAAGACACACACACAAATATTCATTTTTATTTATATAGATTGTTAGGAGAAAAGTAAAAGGCACATTTGTACGACAATGTAAATGTGAATTGCAAAATGCAATTTTCTTTATTTTTATACCTAAATTCAAATCTACAAGTGACTGTTTGTCATCCTTTAAGAAATATTTAAATAAATGTGTCAAACCATAACTTCACATTAAAGAATTTTGAATAAGAACCTGTTTCTTCAAATTTTCTAATTATTAATCTACAACTATTACAAAGAATCAATTTCATTTTCAAAAAACATTTTGTAAATTATGCACACAATTCCTATGGAGAGAAAGTTATACGTTGGGTAAAAGTCTGTGCAGTGCCATGCCTATGTGGAGAGGAAGAAAATCCATACAACAGGGTAAAGTCAAAGAAATTTTCTTTTTAAAAATTTCTTTGAAGAAAAAGAAAATTTCTTAGAAATCACACACATTCCTGGCACTCAAGAAAATTTATGCAATGCAGGACCATGCAGCTAATTATCGTAAAATCTGGCATATATCACACTTTTATACTTTCAAGCTGCATATTTAATTTTTAGATACATTCACTGTATAACGTGCACCCTCATTTTTATGAAGAAACTTGAAATGTATGTATGCAATGCTCTTATGCTTTGAAGTCATTTATTTGAAATATCCCAGGCTTAAAAAAAAAATAGTACATTTCTAGAATTATAGCTCAAAGTTCATAAGGGTGTGTCATTTCTTAAAAAATAAACAGCCTTTTGATATATGTAAAAGTTTAATTTTTCTAATGTTCATCTCTTTTTATTTTTAAATTGATCCATTTTTATATCTGGTATATAACATGCAGCTGTAAATTTTGATCTTATTTTTTGTGTTAAAAATCTGTGATATAAAATGGATTTTGCAGTAATTGACATTAGAATTTTATCCCCTTTCAACCATTAACTTTGAAATTAATTTTATCTAAATACAAATATTATAGAAGTTATTAAAGCAAGAGGTGTGCAAGTTACGGAGTTCCTATCTCAAAAAAGGGGTACATCTCTTCATCAGAAAAATTATAATTAAATTACATAAATTGTGGTGACATAAAATGTGAAAAAGAAAAAAAATTGGTGTATTTGTGAATGATGAAAAAATCGATGGGCAGCATATAATTGCTTGCTAGGAAAAACAGCAGAATGGACTATGGAGAGAGAGATTCCACTGACGGATTTTTCGAGAAGTTATTAAAGGTAATCCACTCTAGTGACAATTACATTATAATATAATGAATCTTTGCAAATAAAATATAAATTGTTAAAAGAGAAATTGATTAGAATAATGAAAGTATAACATTATTTAAAAAAATCTTAATATATCATATCATTGCCTCTTGAATAAATTATATAAAAATTAAATGTGTTCAATTTAAAAATGTCAAAAAAATCAATTTTATGAAATATGGGCTATAATTTTTAATGCAATAAATATTTACAAGAAAACTTCAGTGAATACAGTTGATGTCAAAACATTTAGATTAAGTACAAATTATAATTCATTTAAAATAAATTCATAGTATATAAAATAATACAAGTTAGTTTAAATAAAGATATAAATTAAAGTATAGTAAAAAGATTGCTATCTAAAATTTTATCTAGACTTGAGAGTCATATACGTTTTACCTTTCGTTTTTCTTTATCTAAAGATAATTCAAGACATTCACATTGTAATTGCTTTTGTTGTCTTTCCTTTTGAAGTTTGTCAATTTTTTCTTCTAAAGCATTTACTTTCTGAACTGCTAATGGAGTAAGGCCTTGCTTCCATTCCGAAGAAGCCCAATCCATCTTCCTGTAAGAAAATGACAAAAATATGAAAATGCACTTATGAAACCAACCATTCAGCAAATATATGTATACAAGTAAATGAAACAGGATTAATTAGTAACTTGTTGGATTATATTTTAGTTATAACACCTTTATTTATTGCCAATTCAGTGAATTATTGTCAACATACTTGATCAAATTTCATTACAGAGAAACAAGCTGTAGGCATAATTTGGCTCCATCATTTTCCCAGTCACCAAAGGTGTGAATTAAACTAGCAGTTTTTTTACTAGCTTTAAAAATACAAGCAGAAAAAATTGTCTAGTTTTTAAAAAGTTGGTCACATAAAATATACAACACCTAAATGTTAGCAACTATAGCATATTCAAAACACTCAACTGAAAACTAAAAGAAATTCTGTAAAAATCTAAAATTATAAAGAACTTATTTTCTATATTAATTAAATAGTAACTATAGCATTTGCAGGTACTTACAGGTATCACAACCTATAGGCGACATTGTTTGAAATGAAACACATGGATGCCAATTCAATGACACATAGGAAATTGGGATCGCCAACTTGGCAAGTTATTATTAGAGTTGCCGATTGTTGCGATAATACATAAGTACCCATTTGCACATACATCAGAGTAAATTTCTATTATAGCCCACTTCTCTTTTTAGTATAAAAAAATAATGCCCAAAGTGCATTTTTTCACATGAAGTTAGTGTAAAACTAGATTGTTTCGAAATATGAAATAACACTTCATAAATGATAATTTCATTAAAATAATTAAAAGATTTTGATGTATATTAATTTAATCATATTTTACAATATGATTAAAAATATAAGCACTAATCTGATTTTAAAGAGATGTGTGTTTCTATTAAGATACAAATCATGAAGACTCTTACTGCCTCCCTTATGGCAACTTCATTCAAAGCTATTAATCACACTCCCCCTCTCCATCACTTAAACGCACACTTTCACCACATTTTAGACAATAATGCAGGGTTATTCATAACTTTCTAGTTTAGAAACACTATAGTAAAAAAACTATAGCACATAGAGCAACAACAAAAAATCTGAAAGAATACAGAAACAATTCAAGTTTTATTTACATACCTTACAGGTGTTCTATGAGTAAAATCTTAGTATTAACACAACAATCCAATTTTGGACAACATAGTACTATCAACACACAACAAGTACTATAGAAATAATACTATCAACATTAGAAACAGCATATTTATCCTCGCAGGCAGTTCTGTTACATCCCACACCAAAGGGGTCAAGCCAAAATTGGTCTATGTAAAAAAAACTAAGTCTTTGGATATCATGGAAAGTATAATACATACTGTCAATAACATTGATAGTACCATGTTGAGTAGTGTGGCAGGAGCTGGGCTACCACATTGATGCATGCCATGTAACCAAGGTTGCACAAGGCACATAGAATTCCTGTAAAATATGTAAATAAAACTTGAATTTTTATATTCTTTCAAATGTGTTTTTTGCTATATTCTCTCTCATCTTAGTTTTTTTACTATAGCTCTTCAAAATGATGGAGAGAATTATGAATAACATGCATTTGGATGTAATCAAATCAGCATTTATACATCATGTTGTTGCCCATCTCCATGTCTAGCCAAGCTAGACCAAGTCCATGACTTCACCCCCTCTCAAAAAGTCCAACACGATTAGAGGGTCCTCATAAAGATCTTGTTTTGTAAGCCCCAGGCAGTCAAAAATGTGTTCTGTAGATGCCTGGCAGGCAGAACACCTAACACAAGTCGGAAGAACTTTGTTTCCATCCTTAAAAGTCAAAGTTCGGAGATGGCCACTCCAGAAATGAGTTAGAATAGTTTGTTCCTGCCTGCTGCATTGAAGGGAAAGAGAACCACCAGAGCATTTAGCCTCGTACTAATGATGAGCAGGAGAAATAGTTGATGTAAGTAGAGTGCAGTTCTGAATAGTTGAGAGGGGCCGAGTTTCTAGTAGATTGAGCTGCGCCATCTTTTGCTAGGGCATCAGCAATCTCATTGCCCGCGATGTTAACATACGAAGGAATCCATTGTGTGTAGATGAATCTCACTATAAGATGAGAGACGTCTTAATTTCTCCAAAATAGTCACTCTTGTGTTATCACCCACCTTATGACAGTTAGATAGATGCTGGATGGCACTACGACTATCAGATAATACCCAGATGCTGTTCAAACCAGGAATTGAGAGAACCTCTTTAAGGCCTATATCAATAACAATGAGTTAACTGCGAGAGAGAGCACCCATCAGTTTCTCAGTTTAGTGCGACTGGAAAAGTTTTGGGGACTTAATATAAATACCACTGCCAGAATGAGTGTGTTCCTTCCTGCTGCCATCAGTATGGAAATGCATCATTAGGAATATTACTAATAACTTTGAAGGCAAGTTTCCTAAGAAATTCAGGAGGATCTGGGGTGGAAATACACCCCTGGGAGACCCTTGGATGGGTCAATATAAGAGCTCAAGTGATGTTGTTCAACAGAGGGGAAAATCATATCACTAATCACCTGACTATAGGGGCTATTTCTCTTTAGTCTTTGATTGTTACTCTAATTCTTTAGGAATTCTGATTACAAAGATTATAACCAAGGAGTTTGTTATAATATTTCACAAGTATTCAATTCCTTCAAATGCTGAGAGGCTGCAAATCAGCCTAAAAAAAGGCAAAGTCACTAGCACAACCGTAACAAAGGCCTGTTAAAATACATGCAGCACTCAGCTAAACTCGCTTAAGTTTCTGAAGATTTGTCTTGGAGGCACTACAGTAAATTGGATAACCATACTCCAAAATAGGTCTAATAAGCACCAAGTAGGTATTTCAAATAGTTCAGCCCCCGACTCACAGCCAGAAATGTACTTCAAAATGTTCAGTCATTTTCTACTCTTGCGCACAAGATGATCAATGTGTCTTGAACTGGAAATTTCTGGGTCCAGTACAAACCCCAGATACTTAGGATGCTTGTCTACAGATAAGAGGCTAACCATCAGAGATCTTAGGCTGGTATTTATACAGTTTTCTATGAATGGGAAAGAAACTGGTTGAAGAGACTTCAGAGCATTAAAATACAATTTGTGGATTTCTGCAAAATTACATGCATCAACAAGAGTGTGGTTAACACTATTCTCTAGAATAGAAATATCAGCATCAGATTTCCAGATGACAATAATGTCAGCAAACAAGCCGACCTCACACCTTCTGGAGATAACTTCTTCAATACCTCACATGAACAGGGTGAAGAGAGTGGGACTCAAAACAGATTCCTCAGGTATTCCCGACTCAACTTGAATCCTTTAAACATGGAACTATTAAATTTTACCCTGATTGTCCTGTTGTGCAAGAAATCATAAAGCCAAGGCAAGGCCCTATCCCCAATTCCAAACGAACCAGGGTTAAGTAATAAGTTTCTGTCTCCAGATTGTGTCGAACACTTTAGAAAGTACTGAAAAAGCAGCAACAGTGTGGTGAGTAGGTTTCAAATTGTGAGCCTCATAGATCTTTTGACTAAAATACAGCACCTGATCAGTAGTGCTATGTCCTGGTTTAAAACCGTACTGCTCTCTACGGAGAAGGTCACAGGAATTTAAATAAAATAAGTCTCTTTAAAAACATTTTTTCCATTATTTTACAAGATATGAAGGAAAGATCTATGGGCCAATAACTTTCGGGAAAGCAAGCATCTTTCTGTGGTTTTCTAATAGGAACAACAGTTGCACGTTTCCAATCACGAGGCAGGCATCCTGACTTCCAAGAGATGTTAAAAATGTCTAAGAATCTACGTAGACCATCCCGGCCAAGATGGTCAATCATACTGCTGTGAATTCCACCCAGACCAAGGGACTTGCGAAGGTCAGTATCGCGTAGAGCAGCCCCAAGCTCATGCATACTAAAATCTTTAGCGATGAGAGGATTTCAATTATTGGTATTACTACAGCAACCATGAACTATGTTACTAGTTCTTTTGACAGAGCCATCTACCTTAGAGAAGTTAAAGTTACTGATTTTCTGGTAGTGTTCACCAAGTATGTTAGTCGCCTCTCTATCAGTTTGGGGAGCACCCTTAACGTCCTGAATCCTGTTGCACTTTTCAACTTGAGGCTGTTCGGATCAAGAATGGAACACAATTTATTCCAATTGTCTCATTTGAGATAGGCATAAGTATGCTTATTAACAGCATTTAGTTTCAGTAACTTGGTTCTAGTTGAAGGTTCAACAGGTATACAAGATGCCCCAAGTAGATATCTTTTCTCCTCCAACAAATTCTGGAGTGGTAACTTCAGGAAGACCATAATAAAAAAGTTTTTTGGTCTTCCTGAAGTTACCTCTAGGAATCGTATTTTTATCGTTCCTGATAATGATATTTTTCAGCGTGAGCCAATTAGATTCAACACTGTTAGTAAGAGAGTTCCCTATTTATTTTGCTATCCACAGAAGAGTCATAGGACTCCCAATCAGCCTTCTTGAAGTTCCAAAAAATTTTCCTGTCTTAGTACTCTGACTGCCTTGCATCCAGCGTAATTAAAATACATCATTCTCCTTTTATCAGGCATACAATGTGAGGATATTCATTACCTTTCTTCTGGCATGTTATTACTTTCATATATCAAACATATATTGTATAGCAGGGGCAAGTGCATAATCAATGTACCCAGAATCAAATCCTTACATCTGTATGATGTGAATATTAGGAGAGATGGATATCAGCTCAAACATTGTTTTTGTCACTTGATCACAGTTCAAAACGTTACCCACAACCCTCAGGTTTCCTCATCTGGCAATGTTACAAAGCAACTAATCAATGAAACCTTTAACACATTTTAGACATTTCTATTCAAATGAAAAAAAATATTAAACCTGTATTCATGCACAATTTAAAAATCACTTAGTTTTTTTTAAATGAATAAAATAAAGCAAAACAAAAAAAGTACTATTACAAGGAATTGCTCATTCAGCTATGGTACTATCGTAACCACAAAATGACAATAGTTGAAAATAACTGAAAATGGAACGATCACTGAAAAAACACATGTGAAAATCCAGTTTCTAATAAGATTACATCTTCCTCACTGAAGGAAAGTCTGTCAATCTGATGCATGATTTGATAAAATTTTCATTTTGTCACAAAACAATGGAGGAACTGATCTGATACTACTACCTGTTTCTGATGCAATTTTGAAACTGCACCAACTAGGCCAATAGTAACAGAATGATTACATATAAAAGAATCTGGTTTACCAAACTGTAGCATTATTGCCCATAACTTGGAAAAATTTAAACTATTTTGTCCAAAACTCTGTAAAATTAGTACTATAACAAGTTCAATTGAGATACATGTCCAAATCTGTCTGTAAGATACATTTTTTGGGGTACTTACATATTATTGCAACAATCGCCAACTCTATTAACTTGCCAAGTTGGAAATCCTGATCTTTGATGTGTCGTACGCACTGAATTAGCAATCGTGCTTTGTTTAATATAATGTCGCCAATAGGTTGCAATAATATGTAAGTACCTGTTTGGGTACTTATGTATCATCGCAACAACCGCCAACTCTATTAATAACTTGCCAAGTTGGCAACATCTGATTTCCTATGTGTCGTATGCACTGAATTGGCAGTCATATGTGCTTCGTTTCATATAATGTCACCAATAAGTTGTGACACTACGCAAGTACTAATTTTTGTTGTAAGATCTTACAAGCTTGTTAAATCTTTCTTAATAATAATTATTTTGTATAAATATATGTATTTTTTAAATACTTTTGACTTTAATTTAAGTGTGAAACTAAAAAAAATATTATTTTCCAAATAATTATTACATACACATATATTAGCTTAGAACTGACACTAAATATAAAAATTTAAAATATTTATTAAACTTGTTTTAAAAAAAAACCATTGTTAATCACTTATCTAACATTAACAAGTTATAAAACTAAGCTAGTCAAAGCAACACTCATCAATTATAACAGTGAACAAATTAATTTTCAAATTTTTTTAGTGTGAGGAAGTCTTATAATGCAGCTACACCCAAGTTACTGAAAAATAAAAATATATTTAAGTTTCCACAAAATATGTCAGATTAATTAAATAAAATAAACATTTTTGATATGTTATGCAACCTGGGAAGTTAGGATATCTTTCACAACATTTTCCCATTATTTTCTGGTACATGTGTAAATTCTCAATAGTTATGGAAGTTGATTCAACTTCAGCCAAATTGCATTATTGGAATACTTTATATTTTGGCAAAAATCATGGGATTTTATAGGTGCAATAATTTTTTTTGTGTGTGTGTTTTGTTCTTTCCATTTAAAAGAATGAACCAATAATAAATAATTGATTAGAATATTACTTTACACATTTTAAATAGAAACTGTTCAGTGACATAACAGAGAATATTAGGGCCTCCCTGCAAAGTCAGTATTTGGATCTCCTAGAATCCTGATCTTCCCCTGCCATATAGGGGTGTACATTATGCTACTGAAACTGTTACTCTTTTAACTAAGACAAATTATTCAAGGTTAATTATATGTCTTATAATAGAACCTGCTCAACAAAAACTAAAAAGGTTTTAAATTCTTAAGGTCATTATGTACAAGATATTCTTATAATTTTTGTATTGATTTAAGGTGATGCATTTTTTCAAAATTCTTAAAAGATATTTAAAAAGACATTTATTCCATGCTTGGTTAAAGTGTAGTATAGGGGGCCACTTGGCGCAGTACTTTTTTTTTTTTTTTTTTTGGCGACTAAAAGCGGTCGCCAAGGTACTTAATTCAGAATTATTTATTTTAGAATGAATTCGTTATCTCACCATGACATTTAGATAAAAATGGCCAAATCCGAAGAAAAATTGCCAAATTCAAAGTGCTCCCCCCATACTACACTTGAGCCTCATGCTCATTAGTCAAGTACATTTTTTTTAGTAGTCAAGTACATTGAACTATATTCATAGTATAAATTTTAATATTCAATTTTCCCTCAAAACTATGTTCCTAGTCACAAATGCTTGCATTATATACATATCTTATGCATACTTTTTGGTACTGAATACTAAAGCTGGGTAAAAGTAAAATAATTTTTAAAAATAAATGTTTACATAAGCATGTAAAATAGCAAGGTTTTGCAAATTTCTGACACAAATCAGCTATTCATTTTATGTTAAGCAATGATAACCAAAATCTGCGAAGGACAGTAGTCCAACAAAAGAAAAACAGATGTTACAAAACAAATCTTTCAGATAAATGAAAATAGTATCAATTTAATAAATTCATGTACATAGATATTGCAAAAAGTTTTAATCAAACCAAGCCTTTATGTTACGAGTATTTTTCCCGGTTCAAACAGCATATACACAAAACGATAAATTTTACAACTATCACTTACAGTATAGTGAGTAATATCAGTTATTTAAAATGGTGCATCAATGTAGTAGATAATATGTAGTAAGAAATGAAATGTCCAATTGATATCATGTTACATTAAATAGAAAAAGAGTGATAAAGCATTTGTTAAAACCAAATACAACACTTCAGAAATAAATCACTTGATTTTTTAAAAACTCACTTTTTCACACAAAAAATTTTTTTAATTCTGTGATATAAATTTTACATAATTACAAGATATTAAGTCAAATTTTTAATTAAAAAATTGGTTTTCTAATAAACAAATATAAAAAAATGAGCAAATTTTAAACAACTTACTTGTTTTGGATTTTGAAAAATGATCATATAATAAGGTTAAAGCTGATTGGTGCTTTTTAAAAACGGTTAAGTCTCTCACTGTCATTTAGAAATTTTCAAGAGAGAAGCTTTGATTATAAACAATAAATAGTAAAAGAAAAATATATATTATTTTAAATTCGATTAGTTGTATGTTAATAGCAGAATTTACTCTTACAATAGTTTAAAAAAACTAATTTTATTAAAAAAAAATGAAAAAAAAAATCTGAAATCCAATTAAAATTAATTTTTATTCATATTCTTGCACTTGATATTTTTCAGTGAAAATAATGAATGAAAGAGAATAAATATATTCACAACACAAATTTTTTTTTAAATTCATCTTTTAATTGCAAAATATCTTTAAATAGTTTTCGTGTGGCAGCGATGAATTACGCGCCTGTTGTACTGGAAAATAAAAATTTGTTTCTTTGTTTTTGTGTTGAAAATTTTTATGTGTCAGGTTTACTTTTTAATGTTCATTTTCCCTCCGATATTGGAAACGTTTTCGAAAGTGAGTGTTAGTGATTAAATTGTAACTGTGTTGGCTATTTACCTCGTGAAAAATACATCAAAATGGCTGTTACGAAGAGAAAAATTACTGGCGATCATCTAGATCAGTATGTGTGTAGCGCGAATGAAGTCATAAATTTTAAATTTGTTTCATCTGCCAAGGATATTGATGATGAAAACTATGGTTTCAAACCAGAATATACGCATCAGTTTTTTGGAGATAGTGAAAATATATTTGGTTATATCGGCTTGCATATTAACATGATTTATTCCTCATGTCGCCTTACACCGTTTTTCTCCATGTCATATAGAGAGAAAGTCAAGCCATCCAAAACAGGTGGTATAGAAGCTGATAACGTACATAAAATCATTTGTGATAAGCAGGAATTAGAACCATCTACGGATTTGGATGCTTTTGTTGAATCTCTGAAGGATGAATCATCTTTTGAGCCATTTGGTGAATTATTTGGCTCTTTCTCTATAGAAAACGGTGAAGAGGAAGAAAGTTATAGTATTTACAAAGCAGATAATACAACTCCTGGATTTTTAGAATATCATCAAAAGATGCAAACTCTCATTCTGTGGTTCATAGATGCTGCCTCTTACATTGATGAAGATGATGAACGATGGGATTATTTTATTTTACATCAATGTGTAAAAGATGGTGATAAAAAATTGCATCCTTTTGTTGGATATGCTACAGTGTATCGTTATTATGCTTATCCTCTTAAAATTAGACCTCGAATCAGTCAAATGTTAGTGTTACCATCATATCAAAAGCGTGGTTTAGGAACAAAATTATTGGAAAATATTTGTGATTGGTATGTGAAAGATCCAGAAGTATTAGATGTAACAGTTGAAGATCCATCTGAAGAATTTGTTAGGATAAGAGATTTTGTTGATTGTAAAAGGTGTGAAGTACTTCCTAGTTTCTCAAAAGAAAAACTTTGCAAGGGATTTAGTGCAGACATGTTAGAGGAAGCGAGAGAAAATTTTAAAATCAACAAGAAACAAGCTAGAAGAGTTTATGAAATTCTTCGTTTTAAGAATACTGATGTGCACAATGGAGAGGAATATCGAGCTTATCGACTAGATGTTAAAAATCGTTTAAATATTCCTTTTCAACGAGAAAAATTAGACATGCAAAAGTTACAAAAAAACTTAACTCCAGAAGAATTGAAAGCTGCTGCAAATCCTATACCACGCGAACAAAGAATAGAGCAGCTTGATCATATGTATGCAGAACTAGAAGAAAAATATAAGCATGTGATTGATAGATTACATGAAG
This sequence comes from Trichonephila clavipes, assembly GCA_019973935.1. Classification (NCBI taxonomy): domain Eukaryota; kingdom Metazoa; phylum Arthropoda; class Arachnida; order Araneae; family Nephilidae; genus Trichonephila; species Trichonephila clavipes. The sequence continues at coordinate 201,225 of BMAU01021430.1, forward strand.
ATAATAAATCATAAACAAGTGTCAAACTTAACTTTAAATATATTTTGGATATTTTATTTCAAAATGTAGCTGTCTACTTCCATCAAAGAAGTAAATTATCTTTCAAACTAATCTTGCTGTTAAATTATTAATTTAATACTTTTTTGAAGAATGCTACTTTTGAAATTTTTTTTATTATTTAAAAATATATGTTTCAAAAAATGTTTTATAGATTTTTTTAAAAAAATTTCTGGAAATTATTTAATTTAGAAAAATTATGTTTGTATTTTATTGATTGAAGATGCATTATTAAATTTATTCAGAGTAAAAATGTAAGCAATTATAACAACTTCTTATTAATTTTTTTAAGTATTGAAATAAGAGTATTGTTTTATATGTTTTTATGTTTGATTTATTTGTAAAAATAGCATCAGATTTTCGTGATGCTATAGTTATAATTTGTATCTTATTTTATTTCATTCAGAATTGCAAAGGAAGTTTTGTTTCTTCATGTAATTCATTTTTTATGTGTTAAAGAATGACCAGATATCTTGTTTTTTCCCATCAGTTAAATAGAAATCAAGTTTTGTTCAACTTTTCATTCATTACAAATTTGAAGATGTAAGAAATTTTGCGTAATATGACTGTAAATCTGTTTAAAAGTAAGAAAATAAACTTCTGTATGTTTTTAAAATCATAAATGTTTTTTTATTGTATTGTTTTAAGAATTTTTGTACAAAAATGCATTAACTTGTTTTGAAAGTTAAATGGATAATGAAATTGTCAGGATATATTTACAAACTGCTGAAGACACACGTTAATCCTGAAGTTATTTATTTCTATATTTTATTCTTGAAAAATGGATATGATATAAATTCTTTAGAGTTATATGTATTAAAATCAATCGAGGAATGAAATTCTTTCATAACTATTTTTGAAAATCCATTTAAAAAAAAAATTGTATCAAATGTTTGTGTTTTTTCATTGCTTTTTTTTCCTTCTTATTTTAGGAAGATGCAAGTGAGTCCAATTTGTCAAAATTCATTTTTTAATTTAATACATTCTGTTTTTGTGCATTAATATGCTTTTTTAAAAAAAGTATCGTTCCAGTTTTAGACTTGCTACAAACTAGCTATAAAATGGCATGTCTGGGTGCGGAAGTTTTTGTTTGTTTTGGCAATGGTCTAAGATAGAACAAGCCTGTTCCTCAATTACAATTTTATTAGTTGAAGAGCTTTTTTTTGGATCAATTCTGGGGTGGGCGATAGTAAAGCTGTTCCGTGTGTGCCAGAAACAAGCTAAAGGAATATAAAACTGGACATCACAAATTTTAACATTTTCTCAATTTGTCACAGACAATGTGCCAGAAAAATGAGGTTTTAACCTATGTTCAAAATTTAAATGCCGTTTATTCAGATTATGAAACCAGGTTTGAGAATGCTTTGACTATGGTAATATCTCAGTAGGTTATGAATTTATGTTGTCACATTAAAAAAAATGTCTGATTACAAAAGCAACTGATTGTATTAGCCCTAATGAAAATCTTAAAGTAAAGTTTAGAAATGAATGTCAGCAATTTTGACTTTAAAAAGATATTCCTGTTATTTATCCCGAATTATGGAACATCTCAAGAATGTTATTATTGCTTTTCTCAGAGAGGAGGAGTTTCAGCACACTTGCTAATATCCAAACTAAAACAGAAAGAAAGATCAGATACTACTAAACGGGAAGATTTAGAGTTAAACCTTAAAAGATTAAAGCCAAATGTGTTGAAAATTTGTTATTGAAGTAACAGATTCATCCCAACTAATAAAAATGTTTGTTGCTCAGTTATTTTATGTAACCATTATTTCATATGTTAATTAAATTTTAATTTAATTAATTCACATGTGTTTCTTAAGTTTAAACACTCTTCTAAACTACAGTTAGAAACATAAAACTTTTAAAGTATGTAGTGCTATACCAGCTGTCTAAAACATTAAAGTTGATAAATTTGCAAAAATTTAGTATTAGGTAAGAGTAGGGGTCTACACAAAACTGAAAAACATGACAAGGGGTCTATGATACAAAAAAGTTTGGGAACCTTTGACATAGAGCAAGTACTTGTCCAGAGCTGTGTCAACTATTAATATAGATATTTAATAACATAATTAAAAATAATCAAGCACATCCTTCCCATTGATACTTAAATCATGCATATACCATTAATAAAAAGTTAACTGAAAATGACTGCACTGTGTGAATAGGTTATAGTTTATGTATAATTTACCATGTAATAACACTATATAATGTAATTTTATTTTGTTAGTTAAAATTTCTGTATTGTTATATTCTAAGTAACATTAAAAAAATTAAGTCAATTCCTACTTAGGTCAACAAAGAAAAATTTTATTTTAGCTACTTTTTTAAAAAGTTATAATTATATATGAAAAAAAATTCTGTATATACATTTGACAGAATCACTATATTAAGTGACAATATAGAAAGCAATTTTCCATTATATATATGGTATTGGACTTTTTTTTTCTATTTATTCATTAATTAAATTGAATTATTCTAATAAAATAAGTTAGTAAAAAAGAAATCACTTTCTCAGAAACTAGGCCATCCCAGGTGAGATTCAAATCCATGATATTTGGAAGTCCATTGTGCTACAAAGACGCATCGAGCGATTTTGCTTTCTATATATGCTGTTGTATTATTTTTGTTACTATTTATTCATCAATTAAATAAATTTAATGTTTGAAAAAACTGTATTAACATCAAGTGTCATCCACTACAAGTTTTAAAAATTGTATTTTAACTTGAATGGATGAATAGAAAGTATTTTAGTTAACGATTGAAAGTTTGAACAAGATATATATATATAGGGAGAGAGTGAACTAATAGTAGGAATTGAAGTTTATTATTGCAAAAATGAAACACATGTAGAAGTACCTAAGCATGTGTAAACTTTTTGTAGTGCTTTTGGTGTTGCCACCCCAAAAAGTTTAAAGAACCCCTGCAATAGACCAATAAATTTTTACCATTCAGATTACCCCTTAGGCATCTTCTATGTGTTTTTTAGAACACAACTTCTCCAGAAGAGAGGTATGTTAATGCAACTGTATATATTTTACTAGGAATTTATGAAGTACATTTTTTTTAAATAACATTTCTATGAATGTATCTTTTGTGATAAATTATAAAAGAGGGCATGGATTAATGTGCTGAAAGTTGATTTCCTTTAAGAAATTAAGAACTGTAAGTCTAATTTATGATAGTACAATATCTAATTTACACTTTTACAAAAACCTGACTTAATAAGCAATCTTGTGTAAATTTCAACGAATCCACAATTTGAAAAAGCTGGATTGCTTCTCTGAAATCAGTATAATTGTAATTCATTCTTTTCCGTTGTATTCATTGTTGATATAAATCTAATGAAAAATAATTCTGTGTATACAATCACAACATAATATTTAAAACAATATATGAAAATAAAACATCTAATAAGTTAAGATTGAAAGATTTGGAACAAAATTGGGTGAATGAATAAAAATAATGCATAAAAACTTTTTATTGCTCATATTTTTTTTAATTTAATTATCAATCAATCATACTCTTTCACCTGTTAGATTTTATGAAGCAAAAAGTTTATTAGATTGTTACTAAATAGTATGCAACACATGTTAAACCCATTATAATATGCAAATAAAAAATTACTTGTTCTAGATTTTTATAGGGCAAGTTGTACATAATTTGACTAAATCACAAATAAGGGTTAAAAAGATAATGTTAAAGGAAGAAAAAAATGTTCAAGAATGAAAACTTTATATTATGGTTTTATTCAAAACTTTCCAGTTTACTAGCTGTTACCTGCTTCACTGGATATTTCATAATGTTGTATGAATATATACTGTTTATATATATATATAAATTGTTGGGGGGGAGTATATCTAAGTCCCGGCATTAAGTGTTAGATTGTATTAAGAAATGCTATAACTGTTTCCTCTTAAAGTAAAAAAAGGACAGGAACTTATAAATAATATCTAAAACTGAACTTATATCTTTTGCTCTCGTAACCGGCTTCCTGTAAGTGGATTTTTGCAAAACCCATTTTTAGAGGAACTTTAATCCATGAAAGGAACCTGACTGTAAAATTTCAAGTCTCTAGGCTTCATAGTTCAAAAACGGAATATGTTTTATCTACAGTTCCCCTAAACCTCTCCTTATAGCTCGATTTTCGCAAAACCTTTTTATTTTTGTAGCAGATCTTTATTTTATGAAAAGAGAGAACTTGTTTGCCAAATTTCATGTCTTAAAATTCAAAAACGGGAATATTTATGTATATTGGGGGATCAATTTTTTGCAAAACCCATTCTTAGCGGATTTATATTCCATGAGAAAGGTGTGTGCCTGCCATTTTTCAAGTCTGTGGGTCTAATAGTTCCTGAGGTATTGTGCTGAGTGAGTCGCTTTTCTCCTTTATATATGTTGATTAAAAATATTGAATTTACAAATGAAGTATATCACACATTTGGATATGTGTAATTCTCATATCTTAAACAAATCGCATATTTTATTGCAATTATAACTTAAAGTATAAGCAAATATTTTTAAAATAAATTATTGGTGGCAGAGACTACCATTTTTAAGTCCTTGTACTCATTTAATTCATTGCTGAATAATCTCATACTTATTTCAAAGGCTAAGATTTAAGAAGACTAAGCAAAGATCTGAATCAAACCAGAACTGTGATATGTGATAAAAATTTGCAAATAACAGCAATATATTTCACGTCATTATGATGCAGTGTTAAATAAATCATACTATAGGTAATTTCCGACTTAAATTTATCATCACTAGGTTTTAAGTTTTCAGTATTTTACAAGCTTTTATTTAACTTGCAATGTAAAATGTCCGGGCATGTTTTGACCATTTATAGTCTGATATCGCAATCAGTTAAACATATATTAATTTAAAACCCTTTTACCTCTGTTAGCTTTTTATTTTGCCTAGCGTCTTATCGGATTGAGCTTAAAGAAGTTCCGATTTTTCGACCTTTTTTTAAAAACTCGTCTTATTCTTTCTATCAAATTGAGACAAAAAAAAAATAATTACATAATCAGAAAGATAATTTATTTCGTCACTATACGGTTAATTTTTTTAAAAAAATATTTTCAATTTCTTACGATTTTTTCTGAAATGCATTTTCATGAAAATGATGTCTGAATCGTTCCATATGAATTTTGTTTCGTTTTAATGAATCGATATTCTGCACTAAAAAAGTTCAGGCTTTTTTCTTTTAGAGAGAGAATGAGTCATTTAAAAAATAAAATACCGAAAACCTTTTTTTCTACGATTTTTCAAAATTACAATTTTTTATAAAACATTTTAAAACTTCGTTATTTTTAAAGATAATCACACGAAACTTTTTTTTGTTGTTGTTTGTAGAATAGTGTTATCCAAATTCTGCACAAAGATTTAAAAAAAATTGGTTTAAAATTATAGATTTAAAAAAATTGTATCTTTCGTTTTTAATATAAGTTTTAATATTTTTGGTCTTACAGTGTTTATCCCCGTGCCCCATTATCCTCTTGTTGCGTCTTGAGTGAAATATCTATCATATGTACGTGGGCCGGCGGGAAAAAAGATTGAGTACCCCTGAGCTAGCCTGTTCAAAATTAACTGGCAAACGACCTTGAAACAAAGATGTGTTGAATAAACTGAGAAACCTGTCCAGCGAAAACTAACAGTACTAATGTGTACAGTGTACGTTCATCTCGCAACAAGCTTTTATATCATAAATTGTGTAATGTCGGGATAAGTTGATAGCAAAAAAAATTTTAAAAGAAAAGTTTATTTTATTCTTTTTAGAGCATTTAAATAAAAGCTTGTTTTTAAAAAGTTTTTTTTTAACTTTTAATTTATTTTAAAGTCATAATGAGAATGTTCTAAAAATTTTATTTTTACTTTCATACATGAATATTGCATTTTATCAAAATTATTTTGGCTGTTTTATATAAATTTTAACACAAGTTAATCTCTAGCTTTTCAGTTTGTTTTATTGAAATAAAACTTTCTTAATTATCTATCTTCTTTCAAAGTCAGTTTTGGAAATCAAGATTTGGAATTGATTTGAACGTATCTCACAATTCACTTGACTTTGCATTCACAAAAAAATTCTTGGATTCCCTGATCTCATTTTGTTTTCTTGAATATATATGCAGATATGTCATGAATTTACTGAACTTCAGTTTTTTTTTACACAATGAAAGGATTTATCAACAGATTTTATGCATCAACAAAACCTTTGTTCCACATTATTTATATCATTAGCATATGTTACATTGGCGCTATATGTCTAAAAATTATACTATTTATTTATGTAAAATGTATATAACCCTCCCTAATCAATAACTAATGTCACCCAGACAAGAAAACTTATAAGTTCGTTGGTAGTAATTTGTCCTATCTCTATTTGTATATTAAATCCATGTGCGTGTGTTTATATATTAGATTTTTATTTTACTGGGAATATATATATATGTGCTCTTTTGTTCAAGCTAGATGAACTAGACAAGGGATGGCGAGCTAGTGGCACGCCATCGACCAAAACAGTTAGCATTGTAGTTCAAAATAACAAAGTTCACTGTGAAGTATTACGAACACACGCGAGTGATCGGTTGCAGGGCACACACACGTTCGTTATTGTCTTAACTTAGTTACACCATGGACTATAATTGCTAATGATGCAAAGTTTGTCTACACATAGTATAGTCAATGTCGCTGACACAACTTGTATTTTAAATTTTATTTGTGTTTTATGTATGATTTTTAATTGTGTTATTTAACATGGCTAGTTTAACAACAACAACAAAAAAAAAGCAGAGAATTTCAACTTGGTGGACCGAGAAGTTTGGCACGATTAGTAAATGCGACAACGGCGATTGTTTTATGTTCTAGAATAGGATATTGTCCTGTTCTACATGATATTCCTAGTATATGGAATATTGTCCGGAAAACGGCATTTTGAAACAAATCACGAATCCTTCTGTCAAAAAAGTGAACCAGAGCAAAAATAGTTAATTGCTTAGAAACAGTTTTGCAGATGACTCCAAGGCAGCATGTGCATTCTGCTAAAAGTAACACCTTACAATACTAATATAAGTTATTTGTCATCTATTGTGCAACAACGAAAATCACACTTATGTTACTTTAATTTGAATTACACATATAACTAAAATATTTACTACTATACATAGAAAAAAGTATTTTCTCGTAGTAAATAAAGAGTTTTGAGTTGTTTAGTATATAATTTTATTGTATTTTTCCAGTGGTCTCAAGTCAAAAGCATGTGACGACACATCTAAACCTCATTAAGCATGTCTAGAAAAAATGGCACCTTGATTCATAAAGGTTCGCCACCCCTGAAATAGACTGTCACAAATGACACTTCCCTCAATAACACATTTTCTCTCTTTTTCTATATATTTCTTTTTTATATTCCTCATAAGACAACCGTCAAATCAGTAATTATTGCTTTTTCACATATTTTTTTTCAAAAAATTTTATTCAAAAGTGATTCAATACTAATTTGACATCAGTTAATATAGAAAAGATTACAATATAGTCTGAATCCGATCCTTCACAATTTCCTGTAATTGATGTTTTCCCTGAATCATTTCTAATTTGTAAAGATGTTTTGGGTTTAATTTTGTTTTAATGGCATAACTCTTAGCTTCGTTTGTGATACAGGCTAAATATCTCGATACTTTATTTCTAATGATTTTAATCAGAAGTCTGTGGGAATTAACGATTTTAAATTCAAAATGTTAACTACATGTCTAAACTTGCATAGACTAAATGTTATCAAAATTTAGCTTTTTGATGTAAAGTGTGTTGATTAATAATTTAATTTTACTGATAATAAAGATGCAATGGTTAAAAAATTTTCACTGAGTAATTTTCCAAAAAATATATTTGATAAAAAAATTGTGTCAAAGAGAAATATTTTTATCATTTAATTGAATTTTTTATGTACAGGAAGCATTGTAATACATATAGATGGCAAATTATTAGTTATTTGAAAACAAATAAAATTGTGAACCCCCCCCCTACCTGGGGAAACCATCTCTTCATCTACTCGACCTAGATTTGTGGGAGGTAATGATTGAGGACCCAAGCTAGCCATAATAAAACCAATTTATTATTATCAAATACAATAATCAAAGACAATCTTACTCTAGGAAGGAAATCAAGAGTGATAAATCGTAGCCTTAAATCCTATGTGAATAAGCGCATGGAATCCTGATCACTTAACTTTAAGTAAAGTTATCCCTATGAATCCTAACTTCCTTACTTTCTTTAACTCGCTAAAGCCCGTTCTAGAATTACGCGTCGAAGTTCACAGATCCTTACCATAAGCTCACGGCGTTCAGTAACTCAGTTTCCTTTCCTCCTCCTTCTTCTCGATTACTAAACCTCCATTATATATCTACTAACTAATTTGCATTTCAGGGTTTCTTCTTGAGAGGGTTGGCTGTGAAATAACTCAAGTGGTGGCCCCAAAAGATTCCCGACTTTATGATATGGGATTGAGGACTGAGTATCAGTCCAGATGCCCAAACATAGACTGCCATCCATCCCAAAGATTCTCCAGGAGGATTAGTTGAAAGATTCCGTAAAGCCCCGTCACAAAATCTTTTTAAAAAATTTCTCACCATGAAAAAAAAAGAGACAAATCAAACATTAAAGAAAATAGGTAAGGACAAAGTTTAATTGTGTTTATGCGTCCCCAATATCCTTCAATAGTTTTAATATCAGTTCCACCACACAACAGAATTTTTCAAGCCTTTAAAGTCCAGCAATCAGAATGATTGGATGATTATGGTCTCCGCTATATTTTCTTTATAATTCCAAATTTTAAGTCATCAATCTCAGTTTTATAACACCCTCGTAATTTTATTAAAATTTCTCACACTCTCATTAATTTTATTAAAATTTTTCGAATTGGCTATGATGCAGGAAGGTTTCGCCAAGTCAGATTCATTTTAGCTCTGGAAGGAATACATTTTAGAATGGCTCATGACAGAGGAACTGGGGTTATAAAAGGAGATTACAACCTCTACCAGCCAACTCATCGGCTGCCTCGTTCCCAAGCAAACCCACATGCGATGGTATCCACTGGAGACACACTTGTATCCTCTGACCAAGTCTAGCCAATTAGGAAATAATATCCAGACCAGTACTGTCCAGCTAAGAGTCCTGGCCTAGCTCTACAGTGCAGGAGATCCATGGTTTTTCTGGTGGCCTTGGCGCGCTTTAGATGCAGTCACCTGCGTGGCATGGATACTGACAAATAACATATGGGCTGAAAAGTTCGTAGGCTAGCATAGAAAAAAAATTTTTTTGATAGAATTTGATTTTTTATTATTCGATATATATATAGTTCCCTTCGAGGGTGATACAACGATTATAACGGCCATACAATTTTTCGATATCATTTTTATAACACGATTTGTCTTTAGCCTCAAAATAGGCTTCAGTTTCTGCGATTACCTCTTCCTCGGCGCGAAATTTCTGTCCAGCGAGCATCCTCTTGAGGTCTGAGAACAGAAAAAAACTGCTGAAGGCCTGATCTGGAGAATACGATGGATCCGGAAGCAATTCGAAGCCCAATTCATGCAATTTTGCCATCGATTTCATTGATTTGTGACACGGTGTATTGTCTTGATGAAACAGCACTTTCTTTTTCTTCAAATGAGGCCGCTTTTCCGCGATTTCGTCTTTTAAACGCTCCAATAACGCTACGTAATAGTCGCTGTTTGTGGGTTTTCCCTTTTTAAGATAGTCAATGAATATTATACCATGAATATCCCAGAATAATGATGCCATAACCTTTCCAGCTGACTTTTGCGTCTTTCCACGCTTTGGGGTCGGTTCATCACGTGCAGTCCACTCGGCTGACTGTCGATTGGACTCCGGTGAGAAATGATGGAGCCATGTTTCATCCATCGTCACATATCGACGCAAAAATTCGGATTTATTAAGATTGAACAGCTGCAAACACTGCTTAGAATCATCGATTCGTTGTTGTTTTTGGTCGATTGCGAGCTCGTGCGGCACCCACTTTGTACAGAGCTTTCGCATATCCAAATATTCATTCACGATATGACCAACACGTTCCTTTGATATCTTTAGGATCTCAGCTATCTCAATCAACTTCACTTTACGGTTATCAAACATTATTTTGTGGACTTTTTTTTATGTTTTCGTCGGTAACAGCCTCTTTGGGGTTGTGCATCGTCCTCGGTGCTCATTTCGCCTCGTTTAAATTTAGCGAACCACTTCTCTACGGTTGATTTTTAGAAGTGGATCAAGACAGCGCTCTGCACCCAGTTAGATTTTTAATGCAGTGCTAGCGCCATCTGTTACGAAATATGGAAACTAAAATAGTTGATTGCCTTGCTATTTTTGTATCCCTGTATTAGTCGAATGATTTTTGCGGAAGTGCTTTTGCATTTTATTTACATTTTTAATAACTTTTACTTTTGGTTTCTTGTTTTTTTTTATTTTGTTAATTGTTTGTTATCTTTCTTGTTATTTTAATTAGTCAATCTGTTTTTTCATTTTCTTTAATCAATTTTTGCATACTTATTGTTTTCTGAACTGAATGTGCATAACAGAGACTTAATCTGCTCATTTTGTAATCAAGTCTTCACTCGCCCTTTCTGTTTGAAAAGGCATTTAAAAAATATTCATGATCACCAACAGTATGATGTAAATGAAGAGATTTTGAAGGAATTCAACACTTTCAGTGGTATGAATAGTTGCATTTAGAAAAACATTTAGTTTATAAATTTTCACTGCAGTAGACTGAATTTTATACATTTACGTATAAATGTTTTCTACTGAAGTTTACATAATTTTATATTAGTAAATGTAAATCTTCTTTTAATTAACATTATAGAATTTGTTACATGGAAAGAAGAAGAAAACAAGACTATGTCAATATATGTTAGACAGCGAGGTTGTAAAACACTTCAAAATGGATGAATTATCACTGTTGTCGAAGTGGGACATACAAACCAAAAGGGAAAGGTCTCAAGAATTAAAAGGTTGTCTGTAAAACAGAAATTTAAGCCCTAATTTTGATAAAATTACCATAAACAGTTCTGAACAAACAAAACATTAAATATGAAAAATTGAGACAGATTCTTCATGCAAAGCAAAAGTGTAGATATTTTAATGAAATTTACATAATTTTAAAAAACTTGGCTTTTTCAATCATATTTATTTTATAATACAATAAATTATTTTCATTAACTAAATAAATTGCAAATTAAACTGTAGTTTGATAAATAATCATGAGATATATTCACAAAAATTAATAATATTTTGGACAACAGATGGCGATAGCACTGCATTACAAAAATTTATCTGGGTGCAGAGCGCTGTCTTGATCCACTCGTTGATTTTTCTGGTGCAAAGTCCGAATAATGTTTATCAAGATAAGCCTTGGTTTCAACGGTATTTTTTTTTCGCCAAAAAGCAATGCTTTATTAATACACGAAATTCCTTTTTATCCATTTTTTCAAAGTAACAAAAGTTATTTCACTAAAAATGCTATAACTCAGATACTAATAGTGCAACAACTGTCAAATTTATACACGCGTCTTTTGAAGGTTAGGGCTAACTAAAAATCATATGGATTTGATACTATTAGCGCCATCTTTGTGTCAGCCTACGAACTTTTCAGCCCGCCTATTAAAAGGAACCATTAAGACCGGACGTGTAATGTTCAATTTTGTTGGATGCACTTAAGTCTATAATCTACAAACTAGATGGGTTACTGTTAAATTTTTGAATTATTTTCGAAAATCGCCAAGTGTATCGTTTGACCTCAATGAACCCACAATATCATTCTCGCAATAGCTCTCATGCCGTGATGTTGATTCATTATCAAGCGGTTACTATTATTACGATATTGAATATTTTTGTTACTGGTTTTATATTGTATTAATCTTTCATTATTTATATATATTGAATCGTTTTATTTTACTCTTTTTTATATTAAGTCGTTACTATGACTATCATATTGAAATTTTGCATTAATCTTCTATTTTTTTTATTGAATTGTTTTATTTTACTTTTTATGTATTAAGTAGTTACTATTTTTACTACATTGGTTTGACCATTGTGCAGGGGTAAAGTCTTTCTTTACCTGTCCCTGCTCATCTTCTGGACAGCTGGAACAGTTGTTTGGAGATCAAGACCTGGTTTGTGACATTCTTATGCGGAAAGGTCAAATGGACTTAGTGTAGTCTTTCCTGCTCCAAGAAGAATTGAAACAACAACCAAGTGGTTATGTTATAACATTTAATTCCAATCTTAGAATTGCATTGTATTTACTTTAATAATATTTGGGATTACTGATACCGAACACTTTCAAATTATAATCACTATCCATAGGGTATTCTGCCCAAGCCAGAATGAGATTTTTTTGGAGTGCTTTGATGAAACTTGTAAAATACTTATTAATCAAGTGTTTGATTAAGTATTTTATCTAATGCATCCTACCTTACCAAAATTTATTGAGGGATTTTTTCACCATCGCTATTTTAATTGCTAATATTGCTACTGCGTGCTTTAATACTAAACGCTTATTTTCAAATTGCTATATTACCTAAGCATATTCCAACTTTGTTTATCTATAAATATCTTTTACGTGAGAAATGTTAAAAAAGGCTATTAGATTTTGTATTTATGAGTGTATGAGTGTTCTCGCTTTATACTCGGAATTATATTCGCATATTAAATTAGTTCTGCAGAAGTCCTCTTCTTGTGAAAAAAGTTTCATCAATTATTTTTGACATTAAGGAAATAGGTAAAATTTTAAAAAAAGTTTTAAAAACGACGAGTAAACATATTCAAATGTAACAGGACGGCTGAAACTAAATGGTACGATTGCGGCTTTGTCTCTTGAGAGCAAGGACGAATTTAAATAATAATTGCTTTTAGAGCAGTGGCGTAGCTAGGTATGCAAAGGCCCTGGTGCAGAAAAAAAATGAGAGCCTGAGCTTGGGTGGATTTTATCAAGAAAAAATATATGAATATTTTAAATATACAAGGCTACAATTTTTTTATTTACTATCTTTTCTTTTTTGGCGTTGTTTAAACTTAAACGCGTACCACTGGGTTTTTTTAATCCATAATTTTAGTTTTTAACACGTTTTTTTAAGTTTCATTTGTATCTAATGGAATCTTTTTAGCCACTTTAAAAGGTCAGACTAATTCAAAATTTTGCACACTTGTCAAGGACCCATAACAATATAATAATTTCATAATTTTGTTTCATTGCCCTGATCAGGATTTTCATAATTAAGGATTTACGAGATTTGGCGACTAATTCATTATATCGTTTCTAGATTTGGCGACTAATTGCATAAAGACTCAGATTTGCATTTTCAGATTTGGCGACTAATTCCAGATTTAGCAACTAAAAGATTAAGGTGCAACCCTTAAACCGCAAAACAGGCTACTGATTAGTAAAGAAAAAAAAAGTGTTCTTTTTATGTGAAAAAAGTTAGGGTGGGTGGGTGCGTAGTTTTTCTGAAAATGGAAATAAAAAAAAAGACTCGTGCACATGTGAATAAAAATAATTTATGTTCTAACTCTTATGTTCTCTGTTATTTATGTTAAATAATTTTTATTTTTATAAAGCTATACGTTTAGAAGTGATGATACGAATTAACGTTATAGCAATCCGAGGCCCGGTTAACCGAGAGAATAAATACCCTTCAGATCCATTAATTAATACCCATTGAAGAGCAAAACTAATTCCAGCAGCCACATAATTTTGGCCCCAAATATCAAACTCAAGGATAAATTCAACAAAGGATAAATGACCGTTTTAAAAACTAAAAAAAACAAACTAAAAAGTAAAAAAATAATTCTTAATATAAGAATAAAATAATTAACGAGAAAATTATAATGTCATTGTGGTAAAAGCGTGGGGTGTGCTTGGTACTACATTTTTACACTAACTCAGCAATTCGGAATAGAACTAGTAAGAAATTATAACAATTAACTAGCTGGTATACCCGTTCTTCGCACGGGTGAACTGAAAAATTAAACAACACAGATTGAAGGAAAAAGAAGTTTTTAATGAGTTAATTTTATGTGAATTGCAAATTAAACAAAAAAAGCTTTTTGCATATCTCAGCTAAACAAAAAAAGAAAGAAAACACCCTTGTTAAATTTTAAGTATGTAGATCTAATAGATGATAAAAAGCATTTTTTTTTTATTTATAATTCCTCGTAACACTCTTGAGGGTCGATTTTTCAAAATACCTCCCTAAGCTGATCTCTGCTCACCAAAAGTAACACATTGTTAAAAGTTTTGCGTAATGAATGCTTAAAGTAGTGCAAATAATTTATATCTAAAAGTATAATACATTAATATTACTTTCTGTTGTATTTATTTTATTTTAAAATTGTAATATTCGCAAGCAACGCCCTTTCTTAATTATAATGGCGATTCAATGAAAAACATAGCGAAATGTTAACGATAGAGTAAAGTTTGCAAATGCCTAGCTACTTTCGTAGCTCGAGCTTTATTAGAGCTTTGTAAGACCCGCCGTGTAGGAGCGAAATGCACTTTAATACTTTATCCAACCGCATTATGATTTACTGCAGTTTTTTTCATACAATTTTTTTTTAGATCACTACATGTACAAATTTAGGGATATACATAAACAAAATACTCCACTTTGGAAAATTTAATCCGTTAGAGCTAATAAATTAGTTAAAGATATTCCACTGTAAAATTAATTGTGTACACCATTCACTTAAAATAAGTCGTCAAATCATTTTCCAAGGTCTTCATTAACATACAAAACGATAAGACACTTAAATTTTGACATTAACTATTTTTTTGCGACAAAAATAATAATCTTTGCAATCCGCTGAAAACGCAATATCTGCTACAAAACTGTTCGCCTTCCCCACTAAAATACTCATCATAGAACCCGTGCTGCCATATATCTTGGAAGAGTGGATTTCAAAGAATATTAAAGCTGAGTATTGGTAGAATATTCCTGCCATGTTGGTGTGGTGTGGTAGTTAGGAGAAGGGGGTGCCAGCTTAAGTGTCGTTCCCGTCAGTTGACCATTGTTCAAAATTACATGGTCCGTCTCCTAAAGCCCTCGTGTAGCTGAACAGTGCGACGTTAATATTCACTCACTCACTCACTGCAAAAAATACAGTGCAGTAGTTATAATTAGTTTTATACTTAAAAATGGAATATCGGCCTATTCAATTAAAATTACAGCGTTATAATTAACTACTAACCACAAAAAAATTATGAAAGTTTGTCCAAATGATGTAGTGTGAAAGAGAAAGTTTATTTACTTTAAGTACCAGAAGCGATAAAAGTAGTTATTTTGAAAATAGATCAACTTCTTACTACCAAATGTGCATAATAAAATCATAAAAAAACATTAAAATAAAGAGAGATTTATAACAACCTCTCCCTTCAAAACTTAGTTTTATTCTGAAATAAAAAATAGGCATTATTCTGATCACAGGAATTAATTAGAAGCGATTCCCTTGCGCAGCCAAAACAAAAAAGAGTTTTTCACAAACAAAAGATAGATATATGCTGACGTGGGCTTTTTGCTTGCAGATGGCAGAATTTTTTCCTTCTTACTTGACAAATAGCGTTATATTTTGGACACTTTTTACAAATTTTTATAAATTATAGCCTATGGTATAAATTATAGCCTATGTGTTATTCTGATCTATAAGCTATATTACTGTAAAGTTTCATTAAAATCCATTAAGTTGTTTTTGCGTGAAAGACCTACAAAGATTTTCACAAACTTTCACATTTATAATATATATTAGATATAGAGCACCCCACGCTTTTATCCCATTGACATTATAATATTCTCGCTAATCATTTTATTCTTATATTAAGAATTATTTATCCAATACAATTCATATGTGCTGGAATACTTACTGACGTTAAAATGAAGGAGAAATGTAATGGTACGCTACAAAAGGTCGTTGGGGAATCCCTAGCTATTTATTTATTTATATATTCGGGAGGATCGAACTCTCATCCACAAGAGGGCTTAAAGCTACAAAATGGTCCACCGAGATACACAGGAAAGGATGCAAAAAATATGCATGAACATTATAATTATTTTTTAAAAAAAAATACCTCTGCAAAAGAGCAGCTCCCCTTCTCACAGGAAGGGGGGGAGGAATTATATCAGTGTATTGCAGATACGGCTAAGATTGCGAAATATTGAAACAGGAAACTCTCTCTTTCTCTCTCTCTAGCTTATTATGAATCATATTGTTATTAAAAATAGAATGTAACTAGAGGAAGGAGTTGCTTCTTGTGCAGGTTTTTTAAGGTGTAAAAAGTATAGTAAGAGAGCTTTTTCATGCAACTTGAAGTTCATTTTCAAGTAACTGATTATATAAAAAAAATGAAAAACAGGAAAATATAACTAACTAACTTTTCAATAATATCGTAAATTTTGGCTTGCTTAGTGCTCAGGGTCCGAGGGACCCCCTGAGCTTGAGGGCCATGGTGCACGGCACCGCCTAGCCATTGGTAGCTACGCCACTGCTTTAGAGTAGCAATAATTTATTATTTAATTCAAGTTACACCTAGACATCACCATTTATCAAGAAAAGCAAGCAAAACAAACAACATAAGAAGATGAATTTTCATTGTACGAATGAGCCCCTAAATTAAAATATAACCCGCTTCCATCAGTCATTAGAGAGCACTGCAATCGTGTGGGGCAGTTGCAGTGTTGTTATAGTTAGAGCAACTACAATATCAATTTCGTAGCATTAACTCAAAATGCTTAATTTAATACTGAATATGAACTCATTTTAATAAGGGCATGAAAATCCATCCTGATAAAACAAGATCTTACATACAGTGTAAAAACTGCTCGGTAATCCAATTGCTCACACCAAAACATATCTTCGAATGCCCAGCTTTCACCCTAAAGCTGAATTCACACCAAGGCTGTCAGCGTCGAGCGTTAAGCGTCATCACGGGCAAAATGAAGTCTCTTATTGGCTAGACGCTAGACCAGGGGTGGCGAACCTTTTTGGGTCAACGTGCCATTTTTTTCTAAAAAAACGTTTAATGAGTTATAGGCGTGCCATCAAATAATTTTGACTTGTGATTATTGAAGAACTAATAAAACTAAATACGAACAAATCAAAATTCTTTATTGAATACGAAAAAATACATTTTGCACTGTATAATAGTAAATGTTTAGTTATACTTGTAATTTAAATTAAAATAGCATTAGTGGGATTTCTGCTGTTGTATAGATTAGATGACAAATAACTTATATCAGGATTATAAGATGTTACTTTTAGTAGAATGCATGCTGAATTAGAGTCGTCTGTTAAACGGTTTCTAAGCGAGTCTTTGGTGTTATTTTTTTTTTATCTCTGAAAATAATGACTCTCTAATGATGAAAATATGGTTAAAATAGCATACGCCAATTTCTTCAAACAGTCAAATGCGTCTGGAATCGAATTCCATGTTTCCAAAATTTCGTTACTGGTATTTTTACTTATATTGCTTGTCAATCTTTCTGCTTCAATCCAATTCCAACTTTTTCCTTGTTTCAATAAACTTTTGAATCCATATTGAACTAGACTGGAAATCAATCAGTTGCATTTCAAGTTCTTCAATTTCCAACCAATCGAATTGAGACAAGTTCAGTTTATCAAACGAAATCACATCAGGGTACATTATAAATTTGAACGTTTCCGATAATTCCTTGAACTGAGAAAATCTCGCTGAAAATTCTTGGATTAAAGAATCCATTATGGAAATAAAGTCATCAATAACTTTTTCTTCATTTCGTACCTCTTGGGGATCTAAATCTTTCATATTTTTTTTGTTCAAGTTTGGAAAGTTTCAAGTTTTATCAAGTTTGGGAAGTACTTGTAGTTTTTTGTAATAATATCGTTTCTGAAAACATATAGTTTAGCTTCAAAAGCGCGAATGAGATCCATCATAACGATAACTGACGATTCGGGCCTTGAAGCTTTATGTTCAATTCATTGAAATGTTGGCATATGTCTGTAAAAAACATCAATTTTAAAAGCCAACATAATATCCATCAACTGTGGGTATTGTTCAATTTTGCTCTCATTTTGTAGAAACAGTCTGATTTCTTCCAAGCAATCAACAAATCTTTGAAGTACGTTCCCGCGACTCAACCAGCGAACATTGTTATACATTAATAAGCCATTATACACCGAATTGACTTCATCCAACAAAGCATCAAACTTTCGTTTATTTAAAGCCTGCGACGATATGAGGTTGACTATTTTTGTGACTAAACTTATTATATTATCAAGAGATGTTAAACCACTCTTTGCACATAAGGCTTGTTGGTGAATAATGCAGTGGCATTCAAGAATCGAATGTCCTACGTCTGTTTTAAATAAAGAAATGAAACCACTTTTTTGTCTACCATATTTGGAGCACCATCAGTGGTTACTGAAACAATTTTTTTTCAAATCAATTTCTTTCTCAGCAAGCGAATTTCTTACTGCCGTACAAATAAATATCTGTGCCCTTTGTAGTTGTTAACAACGATGTTATCGCAATTAATTCTTCCTTAATGATGTTTCCTACACAATATCGAGCAAAGACAGCTAAACGTGCCGATTTAGTGTAATGTCAATACTTTCGTCAAGACATAGCGATATAAAAGGAGCGGAGTTAATGTCATTTTTTTGTTGGTCTGCAACATTTTCTGCCAATTTGAAGATTCTATCTTTCATTGTGTTTCTAGATAGAGGAACATCTTTGATGCGCTGAATTATCTTATATTTATTATCAAAATCATCAAAAAGTGAGGGCGCACATGCCAACCAAGCTTCCTTCAAAAACTCTCCCTCTTGAAAAGGTTTACCATGCCGAGCAATGGCATTTGCAGCCGAGTAACTTGCCGCACTTGTGTGACAATTTTTGCTTACATATTTAAACATACACGTCGACTGTTTATTTCTGTCTTTTATTGTACTTGCAATTAATTCTTTTTGCTCTGGTTCGCTTTTTTCACAAAAGGATCTGTGATTTGTTTCAAAATGCCGTTTTACAGACGATGTTCTGCATACCACTGTTCCAGAACATAAAACACACACCGCTTTGTCGCCTTTATTGATCATGCCATATTTCTCAGCCCACCAAGTTTGAAATTCTCTGCTACACTTACTATCTTGCACTTTTTGTTTTTTGTTGAACTAGCCATGTTAAATAGCAGTTAAAAATCGTATATTTAACACAAAACTTTAAATATACAGTTGTGTCGATGAAATTGACTATTCTATGTGCTCTCGCTTGATTTCCCCCCGCCAAAAACCCTTTTTACTGACTGCGCACGACTGCGAGCGAGCTCATAGGCAGATTTATTTGTTTTTAGGAAATTGAGTGCTTGTACGAGATTTCTGTGGTGTCTGCTCTTTCGCGTTTGTCTCGGGTCATTAATTTTTTAAAAAATAAAGCTGTGAGAGTTATTTTACCAATTAGACTTACAAGACAAGAATTGAATCACATTAATAAATTAGATGTATACAAGCTGAACTATTAATGTTAACGTTAGAATATGTTTTTTAAACAACTTGAATATATTTAGAAATAGTTACATACACACACTATGCATAGATAAACTTTGCATCATTAGCAATTTATAATATACGAAGAATTTACGCAAGACATAACAAACGAGTCTGCTCCCCGACTTGTCGGCATCGCGAGGGATCAATCGCGAGGATAATAATTATTTTAAGCTAAAATGCAAATCGTTTTTGATCGATGGTGTGCCCAAAATATTCTGTCGCGTGCCATCATTGGCACGCGTGCCATTGGTTCGCCATCCCTGCGCTAGACACTCAACGTTTGTATGCCTTGGCGTGAATGAGCCTTAAGAGCACTGAAACTCGGTCTAACTCCACTTATGGACTACTTCATGAACTTTCTATAGCCAAGACGCTTTGGAATTGGCAGTCGCAGTTGTTGCCACCTTTGATGGGATCTAGAGGGTTTTTTTCCTTTGCCAAATCCGTGGACAGGTGAACAACAACGATATCAAATGTGATAAATAGTGAAGTTATATAAAATCAAAATGCAGATAAATTCACAAAGTTTGGATACCATTTACAACTCAACTCAAGTACTTTGTTACACATTATTTAATAAACTAAAATAAAGACTTTTATCTTATACCAAGCAACATATAGGTCAAAATCAATAAAATTTACCTATGCTCGCAATAGTTTTGTAAGTTCTCTCTCTGAGAAATTATTTTTCCTTCAATAGTCGTAACTTTTATTGTTAATTTCTGGTTTTATGAATTTTTTGTATACATTTACATCTCCAATACAATTATTTAATATTAAAAATAGCATCGAACTGCTACGGCTAATTTCATTATTTGGTAAGCACATTTTTATGTATAATTAAAAATTATATTTTTATTTTTATAAAGCCAATTTAAAAGCTGCTAATTTATTACAACGAATATGAGTAATTATTAGGCACCCTTTCTCATCAAATATTATTTAAAAAACAAAACTGATACGAATGTTTTCAGTTTTAATCTAATAATTAAAAAGTATGAATGATTACACGGAATATGGCGAACTGTATATGAATAAAAATTAAAAATTTACTTCAAAATCTAATGAAATATTTTTTCCATCAAAAGTCTCTGATATTTGTTGGTCTGTCTATATGTCATAAGTATAATTAAAATTAAACTAAAAATTTTCCTTTATTGC
This sequence comes from Trichonephila clavipes, assembly GCA_019973935.1. Classification (NCBI taxonomy): domain Eukaryota; kingdom Metazoa; phylum Arthropoda; class Arachnida; order Araneae; family Nephilidae; genus Trichonephila; species Trichonephila clavipes. Next base: position 222,027 of record BMAU01021430.1, read on the forward strand.
AAGAAGACTTATTGAAAAAAGCATGTTATTAAATCGTATGTCTAAAAATAAAATTGCTAGGCGTATTGTTAAATTTAAAGATATATATTATTATTATTATTAAATTAATATAAATATAATGAATTATCCTACATAACCAGGGCCGAATTAAGCTTATTGCTGGCCCTGGGCGCAAAAAATTTACAGGCCCATTTGTCACTCGAAGATCAAAATTTTTTAACCAGAAAATCTGTTTGAGTCCAGCTTATCCAGGCCCTTGGGCACCCGTCTCAAGTGCCCTATGGATAAACCAGCCCTGTACATAACTGAGAAAGGAAAGTACATAATGTATTATCTGAACAATCGCCAACTCTATTAATAACTCGCCAAGTCGGCACCCTCGATTTCCTATGTGTCGTACGCGCTGAATTGACAACCATGTGCTTCTTTTCATATAATGTAGCTAATAGGTTGCGATAATACGTAAGTACCGAAAAGAACATATGTTTCGGACTTATGCGATACTTTTGTAAACTTACTAGATTAAGTTTTAACAAAAAAATATGGTGTGATAACTAAACACTTTCTTGAAAAAGTACACACAAGTCTGCGGGGAAAAGTCCCATAAAGTAAATTGAAGGGAAGTAGCATATCTGCGACTTTTCTTGTAGGAGTACAAGTATATTTAAAAAATGATGCTTTTCATTAAAGTTTTAAATAATTGGTTAAATACTAAAGACACACACAATTAAGAGTTAAATTAAAAGTGGTGAAAAGAGATAGTGACACTGTTGTGCACCATCGGTATGAAATTTTGGAGCCCCTATATTCACACTTTCAAATTTGCATTTGATCCCGATTTCCTTTTCATGGATGACAATGCTGCTGCACATGAAACTCATCCGGCCAACGAATTTCAGGAAGGTAAAAATAGTAGCCGGATGGAATGACAGCCTTTAACCCATTAGAAAATATTTGGGAGATTCTTGGAAAGGCGCATTACAATTCGTTTTCTTCTTAAAACCATTCATGACGGGGAAACAGCTTTACTGGAGAATTGGGACCAACTGTCCAAATGGATCACAAATTGCCTCATTTTCAACATGAATTCACGTTACAAACGATGCAAGATATGATACCCACTATGAACCTTTTTTATGTATTCCATCTTATATAACCTTTTATCTAATTATTATACGAAAGACGTTCCGAAAGTAAGTTTCGTCTTTTTTTTACACACGGAAACTTTATTGCCAGAACAAATTGCGCTATGACATCATGAACTATACACCTTGCAGGGACATCTTAAGGCATGGGCCCAAGACGTCGCTCTCTGTGGGAGCCTCGTTTCGTACAGTACTCTGTCTTAATAAGATCATGATCCGGATAATTTTGATGGTCAAATGTTATTTCCATACATATTCTCCGAAAAACAGGGAATTTCAACTGGCAAAAGCGGTTACACTATTATTATGTGATGCCCGTTGTCCATGTCTAGGCCTAGGCCTAATACTATAAACGATCATTCGACTCATTTAGTCGAAATGCGGCCATCGGTCGAGCCAGTTTGGGCATAGGTTTTTGAAATTGTGAGTCTCGTGCACATTTATTTGTTTCAAATTACCGTTTGAACGAGTATTTGACAATGTATGCTATTTACTGTATACTTTAAGAGATTTCAGGTAGGGCCTACTTTTACATAAGGGGTCAGGGCCTCAAAGAGTTTTAAGACACCCCTGACACCTTGTACTGTTTTTCGACATTCTGACCATCGACACTGGGACATTTATCGTAGTGTGCAATCAATTTGAAGAAATCATTCTTATAAATCTCAGTGCCTTGCAATCAAACGAATTGCTGCTCAGCTGCCATCTTAGCACTGTTTTGTAAGGATTTTTTTCTTCACTAGTGAATTTGGATGTTTCTCCTCGTCATTCAAGTACACACTGTTTCCTGTGCTCTAGCAGTATTGTTTTAATTTGTGGATCCAGAGAGACGTTCATCCTTCACATTCTGCCTTTCTTCAAAACTAGTGGCCAACCATTTGAAGATACATGGCCTCCTCACCATACACGGGATGTAGGCGTTCATGGATGACGGATACGCTAGTCCTACGTGACCATTCACTTCGGATAACAACGCGCACTTCCATTTGAGACCACACTGTTAGCACACGTCTACCATCGTGATTTGTACTTAAGTTACCTCGAGCGCGCCTTTCTGTTGCAACTCTTATCTTCGGTGCTTTGCGCATGTACCATTCTTCCGATGTTGACGCTTTTTCGGTTGTCTAACTAACATCGAATACAGTTTCTTATGGTTATTGTTTGTTTTTTCACCTGGAGTTTTATTTTATCTTTAAAAAAAAACAATAACGAAACTTATTTTTGAAATGTGTCCCTCTTGATTAGACTGACATTTATTGTTTCTTCGTTGGTGAAGGATTTTTATTTGCAGATATAGGTATAAAAACACGATTTGTTAATTACCTTAAAATAAATATGCTTTAATTTACCAAATTTTAGCCTAAATTAACAAAAGCTATATTTTAAGGTATCCGACTATCCTAAAATCGTGATTTTTTTTTTAAATGGACATTTTTTGTTATGATTTTATTTTATAGACCATCTTATTAACTTTATAAAAAACCGAGTTTTTTATTTTCCATGCTCAAGAACAAAAACTACGAGTGTTTTAACAAAAGCAGATGCCATTACTTTACATAAGATGTCAAACTTTAAAATGCGTTTTAAAAATAATTTGCTGAAATTTTGTGTACATGTTCTGCATAACAGTAGAAAGGTTTCTACCGTCAGATTTATCAATCACTGTTTTATTACAAAATGTACAGTTCTTTATGTGAATATAATCACTGTTTTTTTAAGCAATTTCATATAATAGCTAAGATAAAGTGCTCTATTTTTTGCAAAAATTAAAGTATGTCTTACCCTGTAAGTCATTTCAAAAAGGAACAGCAAAGTAATACATTAAAATTGAAAAATTGAGAATTTGTTCATAAACCTTTTGTGCAAAATGGGCCCAGTTTATGTAATTTTTTTCCCATTTTAATAATAATAATTTCTTTTTCTCTTCTTAATTTTAGCATATATTTTTCTTAAAATGTACTAAAATGATCTAAAAAACACAGAAAAAATCCTTACATTTCTATTTTTTTAAAAAAAAGTTGTCCTACGTAGTCGATACCTTAAGTATTAATTAGAAAGACGTGCTATGCTTTTTTTTAACTCATGTGAACTCAGAGAGGGCCCCGTTTATGTAACTTTTTGTCAATTTTTACCCATTTTTTCCTATTTTAGTAGTAATAATTTATTTTCCTCTTCTTCATTTTAGCTTTTTTTTCTTAAAATGTATGAAATAAATCTAAAAACCACAAAATAATCTCCATATCTCCATTTTCTTTTAAAAAAAGTTGTCGCAAGTATTCGGATACCTTAAAAAAAACATAAAATTCGACATTATTGTATGTAATGCATTATAATTTTTCATTGCAGGATGTTTTTCATCTACATTTTATATTCCTGCCAATCTATATATATATCCTTCTCATGAATCCGCATATGGCACTCGTTATGTTTTTATGTACTTTTTGCATTGTAGATTGTCAAGTAAGTAGAATAAACCCCAAGTATAGGCTAGATTTATTATTCCAACGTTCTAAACTTCACGGTGACGCTCAAGCACCTAAAGGCACTGATGAAAAAAGTAAGTACTTCATTATGTTAGAGTATTAATTTTTTTATGACAATAGTTTTTTTTTACTGGAAACAATACAAAATTTTGGTGATTTTTTAAAAATCATGCGCCGTAAAAACTTTGTTTTCTTGGATTGTGTATTCAAAATTTCGAGGCTGATCAAGAATAACCTTCGTGTTGCTTAATAGTACCATGTTAGTAATTAGTGCGATGTTAATGACATTCAATCAAACAACACTACTTTTTAACACGCTTTATCGGCGAAGCTGCAGGAGCGGATAAACGTCCTGCAGCTTCAAAACACGAACTTTTGCTCCACATACAAGCAATATGAAATTCTTTTCCACAAGCAAACATTCAAAATCTGTTTGACTCTATGCCACGTCGTATAACAGCACTTATTGCGGCGCGTGCTGGCTGGATTTCAGACCCTTACGCCCATATTCACCGCTAACCTGGCCGCCGGTTAGAGGAAGGAAACCTGGATTTCGCCGAAAACGCTATTCACCATCGCAAGTTAATAACTTAACTCCGGTTCAAGTTAAAAAATCCTGACCCAGGGTCACAGCTGGGTTAGTTTTAACCGCACATGCGCAGTAAGCGATTTTCGAGTGTACGTTTGCGTTTTCTTGCCGCAAAACACTACTTTTCTATGTCATTTTCTTTTTTAAATTTAAATAACACTGACGGATCTGTTGTGGTGTTCGCGGATTCACCACTCCGTCAGTGTCATTGAATTGCCGCGTTATTTCAATATACACTTAATTTTTTTTTTTTTTTTTTTTTTTTTTTTTTTTTTGTGCTGCTAACAGCATTTATTTCCCTACATTCTGTTATATGTAAGTGCGGCTTCATCAAAGCCAACACCAACTCTTTTTCGTACTGCGTAAAATAAATTCTGTTGGCATTTATTTTAAACAGTTAGCGATACTCGAGGTTAAAAACAAGCTGGCACGATGCGAATATAGAAATTGTAGCTCCAGCCGGAAGTCATGGGGTTTATTTCGACCAATGGGAATCGACCAGTAAACCCAGGTTAAGAAACCCAGAGTCAAGTAACTGGAGGTCGAAAAAGAGCTATGAATGGAAGTTCTGACCTGGGGTTGACTGCCGGTTACTTAACTCCAGGTTTCATCACTGGGCTAGGTTAGCGGTGAATACGAGCGTTAGTATTGTTTTTGTTTGTTTTTTTTGCTTTGAAAATTTCGTCATTTATTTGTGCTAATAATACAAGTCGTTTGTGCATTAAATTTCAATTAGTTCTGATGATTCCTTCACGGTGTTACATTTTTTACAAACAGCAGTTAATATATATATATATAGGGAAAGAGTGAACTATATATATATATAATAGTAGGGATTGGAAAAAAAGAAATAATATGTATTTTTTAAGTATGAACTGCTACAGGGGTGGCCAACCCACGGCTCATGAGATTCCTTTTACAACTTTACAAAACACGATTATTTTGTGCAATATTTTTTTTAGTGTAGTGTTTTGTAACAAATAAATGCCATTTCGATATGGAAATACACACGTTGAGATCAACGTATAAAGACTAAGTGAAAGAATTGAAAAACAAGTATCTCATTATTTTTACATAAATTAAACATTATTTGATCTCATTGCATCATCATTATTATATTATTTATGTCTGTATATATACAAAAATATAATGAAGCCATTACTAATAATTCATTCTGTTTTAAATTTTCACTCCAATAAATATTTGTAATGGGTCCACATCTGATATAAAGATTTATATTTTTATTTGCGGCTTGAGGGTTTGTAATGTTTTTCCGAAATGGCCCCAATGTCATTAGCGTTGGCCACTCCTGAACTATTATTTATAATCTTAAAAATATTTTTTTATCTAGTTCCTCGCTATCAGCTTTGCAATGGTGTATTTTGTCAAGATGGACGTTGCGTTCCAGATATGTGGATGTGTGGTGATCGTAGAACAAATGAAAATTTAAGTAATTATAAAACTTTCCTTTCAGAATTTGAAACTGAAAAGTAAATACATTCGTTCTAATTTACGAAAAACATTTATTTGCTTTTAAGCTTCTTATCTAAGCTACGAATAGGTATCAATTCACTGTTCTTTGGTCAGGGACAACGGTTTTAATATCATAATAAATATAAAAAAATATTTCTCACAACAAATATATACTTAAGGTTTTTGTTTTGTGTCGTTTCAAAATATCCTTTAATTTCAAAAAAATTTTGAATAAAAAGATAAATAAAAGAAACTAATTAGCAAATTTTTACAAAATACTTGAACATTTTTTTAGGTTATTTTAACGTTGTAACAAAGAATATATAAAATAAATATTCAGGCAACGTTTTTTATTAACGATATATATATTAGTACGTTGCGTATCATCATTTAATAGATTATAAAAATGGGATACCATCCCATGAAAATATTTTTTAATATTATAGAAGGAACTGACTTAAATGAAATCGTTAAGGCACAGACATAAAAAAGAAAGTACTTTTATTAACGTTGTTAAAGTTTTTTTTTTACTTGGTGAAAATTGTAATAATTCTTAGTGGGTCAGAGATTCCCGCAATTAACTAATTAACTTAATTAATGTAATTAAGGGATTAAAATAATTGTGGAGGCTATTTTTTGTGTAACTGATTTCGTATCATAAAATTAGCCTAAATTTCAAATTTCTTAAAATTTTCTGAAGCGTTTTAAAGAGTTTTAAAAATGGGATCCTGTTAAAAAAATTGTTCAATTTTTAACTATGTCTCGTTTCCATACTATTTACATAGATTTAAATTAAAAATTGCCCCCCATTGACTTTTGGATATATTGGGGATGCGGATATGTTCTGTAAGGACTCGCAATTACTTTCTAAACTACTTCTCAACGCTTCTCCTACAATCAAACAAAACACAGACCGTCGTGTTAAAACCTCTCCCAAGAAACTATCTCTTCTTGGTGCAACAGACCACGCGCTGTGCGTTGGTCCACAATCAAATTAACTCACTTTCCTTCACACTCAATTCAGAGTTCAACGTTTTGCGCTTCCAAACCAAGGACTCGCTCCTCCTCACCGTTTTGCCCGAGTCACCTTCGTCTTCAGTCACCTTCTCCCTAAAAAAACAGCAACCCCTCTCTGAAAACGCGCAGAATAGCGCCAACATTCCATAATCTACTGCCAACACTAGCCAGATACTACGTTCCAGTGAACTTTCGCAAAAAATTATCACCTTACTGCGCCCACACATATCTTTATGTATAAAAATCTTCTGTGCGTGTATATGTGTAAGTATATACATTATATGTATATGTAAAAGATATTAATTAAAAACATTAAAAACATTCAACTCAATATTCACCTGCATTGTTGTAATAACGTTATTGTTATAAAAATGATGTAAGTTGGCGTCGAAAATCGATTTTCAGCCAAACTGGCCAAACCGGGTTTTTATTGTCACAAAAATGCAGATGACACATTTTTAGCGTTTTTAATTAATATCTTTTCAAAAAATCTTTGTATATATAATTCTTCTGTGCGTGTGTATGTGACTGAACTCCTCCTAAACGGCTGGACCGATTTTGATGAAATTTTTTGTGTGGGTTCAATTGAATTCGAGAATGATTTAGATTCACAATTCGGTCCGATACCGCAATTATTTAAGTATGCGCCAAAATTATGTAAGGGAACGCGATTGTTCATAAAACAATCGTGGTCAATATTCTTGAGGCCACTATTTTGAGCGGCAAACTTCAAGGTGAAGTTGTACTTCTACCACAGATCCCAATGATTTGTTAAGACTCACCTAGCCATTCAAATGTTTGGAATTTCCAATTCGCTTGGTATTTGCTATGACTAGTGGCGCACACAAGGGGGGTCCGGAACCCTCCCCCAAAGCCTTTGATTTTTTCCCGATTGATTATAATTCTAAGTATATAGTACGTAAAATTTAATTAGTATTTGTTATTAATGATTAATTTTATTAATTAATGCTAATTATTTATTCAGTAACTAGTTTTTTACTGTGTTTTGTTCCCGAAAATTGACAAAATCAAAAGGAGCATGATACAAGAATGGTGAACTTTTGACCCCGGACCCCCCGAAAAATTCCTGTGTGCGCTACTGGCTATGACTATTAATAAGTCACAAGGTCAGACAATGACAATCAGAGGCTTAGATTTAGAAAACCCTTGCTTTTCGCACGGCCAACTGTATGCTGCATGTCCGAGGTTTGGCAAACCATCGCATTTGTTTGTTTATACCCCTCAAAGATTAACCAAAAACATTGTACATTCAATGGCATTAGGATAAATTTGTTTTTTTGCGCATTAAAAAAATATACCTGTTATGAAAATAGCTCGAGTTTTATCTTTTTTACCCTTTAATGAAAACAAGTTTAAGTTTCTATTCAGAATAGGTGCTGTATTCAACTTAGTTCATAGTAAATACATACTCACACGCAATCGACAGGTTGAATTGTGATTACTGTACATGAGATGATGTCAGGTATTGTAATAACTTTCTTTATAAAAAATTTCATCAAAACGGTCCAGATTGTTACAGCTTATTCAAAAAAGTTTGTAATTTTCGGATTTAAGATGTATGTACAGGACAATGTCTGTCGGGACTATAAATTATGATTTAGCACATTAGTTGACAATTGACATATTTATAAGAAGTTAATTTCTTGTTTTAAAATAGTGAACGATATCTAAAAAAAATTCAATAATATTTTTCTTTTCGCTTTTTTTTTAAAACCCGTTCAGTGCACAAAATTCATCTTTTTTCTGATTAGAATTTAATTCTATGATTAACTGAAGACGTAATTCTTGATTTTATATTCGAGTATATTTACTGGCATAGTGGTATGACTCTCTTTCTACATATTTTGTGTCATATGCTGTACAATCGGATCTCCATTTTGCGAACTTTTTTCTGGAATCAATATTTTACGGTTTTCTTCGTTAAATAACCACTAAACAGCGAAATGCATGTACTATTTAACAAACTTTTTCTCTCTCTCTTTTCCCCTTCCCCCTATTTTTAAAAAATTTCTGAGTACTTAAAATTATTCATTCTTTTAACGTGGTGATCAATTACTTTTAACTGGTTTTTACTTGGTACTTAACTCGCTTAGAGAAATAAAATTGCCGCATATTTCTGAGCTTTTCAGTTTTTCTTATAAAATTAACAGACTTAATCAGTAATTAAATTTAAGATCGCATGAGGTAACGTATGCTTAAGGAGTTACTGGTTATAAAATAATGTTTAAAATTACTTGTAGGCTTGAAATCAGAAAACGTAACCAAAATTCATTAATTTTAACATAAGATTATTTTTTTGTAGTTGAAAATACTGTGTATTCCTGGGCATTCCGTACGAAATCACGGACCACTCACAAATCTCTTTTTGTAAATTAATGAAATCGTTTGCAATTACAGTATAGACTGCACATTATTGTATTAACTTTTCCAACTTGTTATTCGTCATCTTTTTCATGGCTTATCGCTTTACTATCTTTTACTTTTACACACCCTTATTTTTTGTTAAATCACTGTCATAGTACTGGTACAAGAAAGGTTTTCTTTGAGTTTTGATCATTGCGGAATCATTAATAACATCATATTGTAATCAATTTCCATGGTAATGTCATTTTAAGTGCATAGCGAGATCAAACTGTTAAACTTTTCACTTTCCGTAACAGATCTAATTTCAGTCTCTACCCTCTAAAGGGCAGAAATGCTTCTCTCATGACTTCTAGGCGGTGTGGTACGTTCGCTGTAATTTCAATTGTTTCTCTTTTTCCGCCCTCCAATCTTTTCGCCCCCAAAATTTTGTGCCCGAGGCATTTGCTTAGTGCCTAATATGCCTAAGCAGAAAAGTGACCCTGGATACACCAAGGATTATGACGCTAGCGGCGAAAACGACCCAATCAGCTCGCGTGAAACGCAGATTTACACACAAAAGCCAAATATACCAAAAAAAAAAATCAACTTTTCAATTAAACATTATTTAATTTCCTCAAATGGTATTATTCTTTGAACAAGCATTGTAAGAACCACAAACTTTTTGTTATATTTTTTTATTTCTAATGGGGCTGCAGATTGGTGTTTTACCACTACAGACTTAGTACATTCCCCGTATTGCTGGGGTACCTATTTCGCCACACATCTGACTCAAACCCTCAACATCCAGAACTATCAATGTGTCTACCCGACACTGGTGCAGGTTCCAAAGATATGTAGGTACACCCCCATTCACCCAAATCAAGAGAGACCACTTACCTGGGTAGTATAAAATAATCTTTATTGATGACAGGAACACACTTCACATATTAAAACATTGAAAGAACTGACTACAAAAATTCTCCGCTCTTCTCACACAGAAAGAAAAATACAAGTGGCGTCATCTGTTGGACAATCTGAAAAACATTAGCTGACAGTTTCTGAACACCCCGGGAAATGGTATATCTATTTAGTGCGGTACCCTATAGGCGGATACCAATCACCACAGGTAATTTTGACGCCCAGTTTCCTCCCCAGAGGGAAGCACCTGCGCTCTGACGCGATGCGAAACCGTACTAAGACTTTACTTTTACCAAGGGTACCCAAGCCAAACAGACACACTCAAGGGATTTTTTACATGCCGCATAATCACGCGACATGGCTGCTGTCAATTTTCTGCATCAGAAAATTCACCGACTTGTGTCGGGGTCGAACCCGCAACTTTAAGCGTACAAGGCCAGCGACAAATACGCCACATAGCAGGCCAATTTTTGTAATGTTGATACAATTATAACAAAAAATGCTAGTTGTAGCAACACATGGCTTAATAGAAAATATTGTTAGATATATTCTTTCTTTTTTCCTTTTGAATTTAGGAAATAAAAACATAATTTGGAGGCATGGTTCTGCAACAATTCATTATGTTTTTGGTGCTTGTGCAATATTTGTGCTAATAGTGTTGGTCTTATCCTGTCTTTGGTGAGTTAATGTCATAACTTCAATTACAATATATCTTTGTTATAGTTATACCATATCCAGTAATACGTAATAATGCTTCATTATTGAAAATAAATATATTTCGGAAAGACAATGCTATATGATAATGTATGTATTTTTTTTGTTTCGCTTTACAATTTAGGAATTTTTTAATAATATTTATTTATAAAATTAGTGAAAAACTTTAAAAAATTCTAAGAAGAATAACTAGAAGAAGAATTAATACACTTATCAGTAATGCGCAATGTGTATTTTATACTTTTAATTTAACAATATTAAGTTAAAAACATGTTTAATAGTTACCAGTGACTCCATGGACTTGTCATACATAAAATTATATGCAAACATTAACACTTATCTTGATAATTTGTACGGTTTATAATTAATCCCAGAGATGCCGATTAAAAATTACTCAATTCGTTCCCTAATGTCACCATTTAACACATAGATACACAAATAAGTAAATTTTTCGCAAACACTGTCAAGGTCATTTTATTGCATTCCAAAGCCTTCGGAATAATTCTATGGATAGCAAACAGTTCACAGAAAAGATCTTACTTTGGAAAAGACGTATATATACGCCTGGGGCAATTAACGCACTGGCTGAATGTAATGTTTATATACACCGGTAGCACTTAAGAGGTAAAAGTCGGAGTGCAAGCTTTAGTGTCAAGACTGTATTATTGAATTTAATACATTGTTATAGTATGGGGGGCGATGAAAATTATGATTGAATATTGGGTTGCAAGTGTTGAAAGTTTAAGAGGCACTGCTTTAACACACGCCAAAATATATTATTATTGAATTCAATACATTGTTGCAGTATGGAGGGGGCGATGAAAATTATGATTGAAAATTGGGTCGCAAACATTGAAAATTTAAGAAGCACTGGCTTATACGAATATTGACTGATAAAAAATTATAAAACTAAAGCAAATAAAAGTAGATTTTTAAACTTTATACTGCAAAAACATTACATATAATAAGAATACAAGTCACAAGCTTTGCTGTGAAATAAAAGCTTACTTTGAAAGATTTAAACTTAAATCAATAACACCTTTTTCCCCCAACGAAGTACAGTACAGTCCCGATAATCCGAACAATATCGGACCGACCCCTGTTCGGATTACGTAATTGTTCGGATTAGCCGGAGTAACAGCGAAATCACTATTTGAATTGGGAGTACGGGTTATGTTGTACAATTTTTCATACTAAACATTAGTGTTCTGTTCTGTAGTTTATTCCATTTTAAAATTTGTACCATAACTTGATGTACAGTGCGTGAATATTAAATAAAGAACTGTTTTGAATTAATGTTTATACTGTTTTATATTGAAATATTCACCGATTTTCGTCCTTAAAATTATAAATTTTTTTCCGCGGAGCCGTTCGGATTAACCGGATGTTCGGATTAGCCGTGTTCGGATTAGCGGGACTGTACTGTAACTAAATATTTTTTTATATAATTAAGGAAAGATAAATATAATTTCTAATGCTAAAATAAGCCTTTTTTTTATAGCTCTGTGCAAGAAAGAGAAGCAAAAAGTAATCGTGAAGTAAAATACACTGCTCCCCAGAAGGTTAGAAAACGTCCAGCTTCAACATCAGTAAGTACCGTTATAATCTTCACTTCGCATACGACTGCAATTAAAATGACATATTTTTGTCACTTGTGATACAACTCAATGGCATAACGTGCACACCCGCATTGGTGAGAGGTTGCAAGGTGAGAGCAGGATTCTAGGGGTCCAAAGCCTGACTGACGCCAAGTACGTACCCTTTGTAAGATCTGGCTTGGGGCCCCAAACCTGACTTTGCAGGGAAGTCCTAATTATATCTCCGTTACACCATTGATGCAATCGTATTTATTCTCTTCCTCTCCGTCTCTCTCATGAAATTGATAAAACAAACAGACAAATAAAAGGATGAAAGGAAACAAAAATATTGAATAGGGTGACGCAAGTAGGATTTTGTTTGAAACGAATAAACACTAATTAAGTTTTTGTGTGTGTGTGAGTATGATTAAAATAAACTTATTATTATTTGTACATTTAGAATACTAAAAAAATGTAAAGGAATGCGATTAGTATCTACTGAGAATTCAAATTCGTTTTGATGTTGATGGGGGGATGAGTGAGAGAATGTTAACGTCACACTGTTCAGCTACGCGAGGACTTTTGGCGACGAACCTCGTAATTTTGAACCATGGTCAAGTGACGAGGACGACACCTGAGCTGGCACCTCCCTCTCCTAACTACGACAACACACCAACCTAGATGTCGATGAAAAGACATATTCCAATAAATACTCGTTTGTAATGATCAATAAAAATAGTTAAATAAACGAATTTTCTATGATTTGTTCGACGTAGTAACGTAGAACTTAAAAATCACTGACAGGATACGGCTTACTAAGCAATGATAAAACCAGCGCCGCCCTCAAGAGGGGCGGGGAATCCGGACACCCCATCACCTTTGATTATTTTTTTCGATTGATTATAATCCTATGAATATAGTAATATGTACAAACTATGTACGTAGTATTTCTGGTAATTTATTTAAGTACACTCTCTACTCAAAAAAATTAGGCGAGCAAACAGAAAAGTGAAAAAACCATTGAGTAATAACCGTGCAAGGGCATAAAAAGCAGAATACAGTTGAAATAAAACTCAATATAGACTAAAAGAAGTACAAAAAAAAATTATGGGAACTTTTTAATTCTTTGGAATGGAAAAAGAGCATGAAATGATGTTTCAAGGCAACAATTTGGCTACATGTAAATGAGGGGGGAAAAACCTGGTTGTTTGGAAATATGGTATGTGGTCCTCCCGTACTGCTAAGACTGCCACACACCTGTTTTGCATAGATGCGATGAGGTAATCACTGAGACTTTGGGGAATACTGTTCCGTTCTTAATGAAGTCCGATCCTACTGTTCTCCAAGCATCGGGAAGCCTTGGTCTTGAAGCAACACGCCGTCCGAGTGTGTCCCAAATATGCTCGATCGGATTAAGATCAAGGGAGCCTGCTAGCCACTCCATATGCTATATTGTTTCAGATTCAAGAAATCTCTCCACAAGACTAGCTGTATGAGGTTTGGAATTGTACCGCATCTAAAGAAGGAAATCATTAATGGTTGCAACGTAAGACACGACATGGGGTCTCGGAATCTCGTCTGCATAACTTTAGGGCGTCAATTCACCATTTCGAATGATTTGCAGTCCGTACGTCAGGCTATACTGATTTCAGCCTATTCCATCAAACAACCTCGTCAGAAATGAGATCTTTCCAGACCGAACGTAGGGTTATTTCCAGTGACAATTTCTTGCCATACCAAAACATGTCTGGTGTCACACTCTTAAATAAATCGGAACTCGTCCGTAAACAGCGCTTTACTCCAATCACTTTGCATCCAATTTCGATGTTGAGAAGCCTACTCTCTTCAGGCCGCATGGTGTCGTCTTGCTGTCAGCAGAATACACATATTTGACCTACGTTTATACAGACTATCCATCTGAAGCCTATTTGGTATTGTTGATTTCAGACCCTTCCTTCTGTGTTTCCGAAAGAAACTGTCTTTGAATTAGTGTAGCACTTGCGATTCTGTTCCAAAGAGCTATTAACAAGATATATCGGTCATTATTTGCTATGATAGTATATGAACTACCTTGTCCTGGCCGACGACAAACATGTTCTGTTTCTTGGAATTGTTTTCACAGTTTTGCAATGACACTTCTTGCCCTCCAACAGCGTCCGCTGTATTTTTTGCATTTGCTTGGATCCCTGTCTTTTGATAATACGCCAAGCTATGGATTCCGGTAGATCACGTTATCGTGATACTTTCCGGTCTCATAACAGGCAAAAGGTCTCTTTTCTCAAAACAGCTAAAAGGTTGAAATTTACCACTGAGGCAACGGAAAACAACAGTTTCTACGAAATCATGATTTCTGCACTTACCGTAAAATTCGGTGTATAAGTCGCACCTATACTTTAAGCTGATCTTTTTATTTTTTAGGTATATTAAGCGTATAACGCGCACTCCCTTTTTTTACGAAGAAATTCAAAATGTACGTACGCAATTCTCTTATGTTTTGATGTCATTTATTCGACATTTTATTTCAAGCTTTAGAAAAAAATACTATAGTTCTAGATTGATTGATTGAATATTAACGTCGCACTGTTCAGCTACACGAGGGCTTTTGGCGACGGACCACGTAATTTTGAACCATGGTCAAGTGACGTGGACGGCACCTGAGCTGGCACCCCCCTCTCCTAACTACCACACCAACGGGAGGACGTTTCAGCTCTCGACAGATTTAACGTGCATCGCTGCCCTACACGGCGGGTCTTTAGTGGTACTGGGCTCGAACCCGTGACAAAGCAAGCCACAGTCCGATACCTATACCACTCGGCTACCGCGGCCACACTATACTTCTAGAAAAAAAACCTTTTAAGTTCTTTAAATATGTTTTTTTCTTTTAAGCAAATAGTATTTCGGTATATGTAAGTATCTAATTTTTTTTAAGGTCATTTTTTTCATTTATTTTTAAAGCTATCGCTAGTATACCCGACGTATAATGCGCAATTGTAAAATTTCGATCTTATTTCTTATAAATATGCGCGTTATACGCCGTATTTTACGGTATATCCTTTTTCTACTTTTTGACGCCATAACGTTGATTTGCAAGTGAAGCTTTATTTTTCTGTTTTCTGCTACAGATGTTTTGTTTTACATTAGTTATCAGAGGAAATAATATTTACGTAATGTCGTTAAATCCATTTCTCCCCTAATTTTTTTGAGCTGTGTATATTTGTTATTTATATTTTATTTTATTAATCAATGCTAATTTTTTATTCGATAATTTATTTTCTGTTTTTTTTGTTGTTGTTTCCTGCAATCGATGAAAGCAAAAAAAAAAATGTTTGGCGGCACATTGTTGTGTGATATAAGAATGGGGGACTTTTGTAAAATGTTTCAAATTTTTGAAATAAAAATCTGAAAGTATTCAGTTTTTCAATGAAAACAATACGAACCTTAAATTTAAAGCTTTGATGTGGATAATATTTCGAAAAATTGTTTTGGATACAACATATATAAAATTTTTTGAACATTTAAGCTAAAATATTTTTAGAATATTAAGCTAAGAGATAATTAAACTTGCTTTTTATTGAAAACATGGTTAAAGTTTAGATGCTGGAGAAGATGTATAAACGATGCTCATACACGCTATTTATTATTTTTCTGGTAAATTTTGAAAAAAAAATATATTTAAATTTTGAGAAATTGTAATTAAGTTCACAGTATTTATCTATATTTGTACTCAGTGGTGCTCACAGGAATTTTTCAAGGGAGGGGGAGGGGAGTCGAGAATCGAAAGTCCACCATTCTCGTATCATACCCAATACGTTGCCAAACATTCATTTGATTTTATCGATTGCTCAGTAACAAAAAACAGTTTAAAATAGATTTGAATAAATAATTAGCATTAATTAATAAAATAAATTATTAATTAAAAAACACAAAATTACGGAACTATTTTACGTACTACACATACATGGGATTATAATCAATCTGGGGGAAAAAATCAGGGGCCCGGGGGGGGTTACGGATACCTTGTGTGTGCTTCCCGTCTGTACTTTTTAAACTGTTCACTAGTACCAGTTACATTATTCATAAAGGCACAAATATGCAATCATACGAGTACAGGTAAGATAAAAAAAACGTATTTTAGTTAGATTTCCACTTTAAAAAATTTGTCCTAATTATAACTTCCTTACAACCGAAATATATGGTACTTACTTATTATATCATCAACCAATTCGTAAAATGAAAAGAAGTCGCCAAAAATTTCGCAATCTGCAGCCAAAAGTAGAAAACTGTTCCTACGCAGGTGCAAACAGAATAAACTTGTTTGAGTATACGGTAACAGCATTTGGCGGCGTCTTTTGATTTCGCAGTGTTTTTTTAATTTGGCGAAATTTGTCGATGGTAGAGTACCAAATATAAATATCACAATCAGTTAAAAAAAACACTACTTACAGTTTGTAACGACTCTACATAGTCTTGTCTTGAACCTCTTTTTGTAAATCTCGTTTAAAATACAAATAAGTTGTCTTGTGTGTCGGTTTGTAAGAATTGGAATTTTTCCTAACTCAGTAGCTCTTACTAGAAATCTCTCAAATGTTTGATTTCTTTGGAATTTTCTGCAGCCACGTATCAAAGGTCAAAATAGAGTAGGTGATTCGGAAACCACAATTGATTACCCTTGTTTTGGTAATTAACGCCATATTTTTGTTTGGTGGGTTTCGAATGCTATATGCAATATGTTTTGATTCTATAAAAATTTTATTTCTGAAGTTGGTAGAATTAAGCTCTATTCTAGAAAATCATAAGCAATTATATATATTTATATAGAATTAGATTAAAATCATTTATAAAAGTCAGAACAAAATATAATCGGGAAAATTATTTACTTTTCCTTGTTGATTTCAGAATTCAAGAATGGTTCCAAATTTCAACAGTGATAACCAAAGTTTAAATTCTTTGGCAAGTGATAAGAAATCGCAGCCGGAGATTCAATATTTTTGGGGTGATCAGCAAGAAGCTCGTACAACTGAGTCATGTACTGATGATAAATTAATTAAAGTTTAATCAATATCCAAATATCAAAACTTGTAAGCAAATAAAAAATAATATATTGTTTCACAAAAGTACTTCACCCTCTTTAATCTGAAAATAATAAATTATTATTTAATCGAAAATTCATAATGAAGTATTTTTATCTGCAGTATTATACATATCATAGTTATTACTATTCGATTTTTTTTACATCTTCAAAAAAATATTTTTATAAAAAAAAAACGCGTGAAATTGTACAAGTATTACTGATGCCTTTAATGAATATAGTATGAAGTATCTTTTATATACTCTGTAAGGAACAGCTGCCTGCACCTGGCAACAGGTCGAACGAGAGACGAGATAGAGAAAAGGATCTGGCAACGACGGGGGAGAAAAAGGTAGGAACGGGAGAGAAGAGAGAGGAGAACGGAAAAAGCCGGGGTCGTGAAAAGTAGACACGGCTGGACGATGGATCGTAATCCTGTAACATCTGAATATATTCTTGATTTTAAGAAATGTCCCATAGAAGGTATGGAATAAACAGTGGGACCAAATCCTGTCTGCAGTTATTTTCTTGTCACAATTCGAACACGGTCGGAAAAGAACTCACGAGTTTACACTGGTGTCAGAAGTGGGGTGCAATGGAGCAGAAGTTAAATTCAAAATATTTCAAATTGATCGGTGTTCGTACTACATAATTGTGAACAAGGTTCTAGTGGACATTCAGTTTGAAAGAAAAATTTTAACAAGGAAATAGAACCCTGCAGTGTATCTTCAAGTTGATGACCACGTGCATCCCGGGAATTGCCTTGCAGCAGTTTCAAGTGAAAAAAAACAAGACCTTCTTCATATGGAGTTTTACCATCACCTGCCGAGTTGGGATATGAACGAACAGATGCCGTATTTTTCTTCAGTTTCTGATGAATGGAGTCGTGATCTGAAAAGTGTTCAAGTACAGAAACAGCGATCATGTCGAGGTAAGTGGCTATTGTTCCCCTAAGTTAAAATATTGTGTGAATATTTAAAAGAGTAATGGGATGCAGTCATATTTAATTTGTTTTTTTAAAAATAAAATAGAAAAAGCAGATATATCTGAAAAAAAAAAGAAAAGTTCATTGGTTTATTGCAATATTCTATGTTGTTGGATTATTGTGTAGATGAAATAAGAAAATTGTGTACTTATTTTACCTGGAAATGATAGGGTATCATTTTAAATGTTGTAAAATATGGTATTTAGAGTTCTAGTGTTAAACTATAATTTCTTTTTTTATCATCATTCTTTACTGTTTGGAAGTTGTCTCAAAAATTAAAATCTGGGTATGGAAAGTGTTTTGCATAACAATTCAGTTTGCAGAATTTAAAAAAAAAAAGAATTAGATTAATTTATCTTGAAATAATGGTTGCGAAAAATGTATGTTTGAGTGGGTGAAAAAAAATATCCATTAAAAAAAATGTATATGTATTTCAAGTAGACTTCCTGTTAAAATGTTGTAAATAAGAGATTTTGTAGGTTATTTATGACTCAGAATATGGCATGTTTTTTTTTTTTTTGAATATTATATGATAGTTTTTCATTTTAAGTAAAAGTGTTGCAATTTGTCAGTTAGTTGATAGTTTAATGCAATCTGAGGTTATTTCCTTTGCTCGTAATTTAGGATGTATATGTATATTGGTTTTTTGTTTCCTGCATAAGATTCTTCTTTTAATAAAAAAAAAAAAAAAGAAACTAAGAGTAGATTTATGATTTGAGAAATAATTCTATGGTAATGTAGCTAAAGTATGTTGTTAATTGTGTTTTTTTTTTTAAAAAGGTTCTGCGTTCTGATTAGTAACAAATAACTGTGTCGCATATAAATTTTATTGTAAACATATTTCGTATTGTGTTTCTGGAATTTGAGTACTCTTAGAAAAAACGAGTGTATTATTTTTTTGCTTGTTAAGTATATAGTACTATGTCATTTAAGTGTTTGTAGTTAAATTTGTCAGAAGGTAATTTGGCATTAGGTTTAGCTTGATTAAAAATGGCATTTCTCATTAGAAGTAAGAAAGTTGACTTAATTCAATTAGCGCGGGACTTAGATGAGTCACCTGATCCGTCTATGTCTAAAATTGTTTTAAGGAATTTAATAATCTCTAGTAAATATTACAAGGAGGAAGAGGCAAAAGAGTTATTGGAAGTTATTACAGCCGAAAGGTTAGAGACAGAACAGCAGCAAAAACTAAAACGACAAGAACAATTATCAATTGAAAAATTACGCTTGGAAATAGAATTATCTAGGAACGCTAATCAGAGTGCTACTCAAAATAATGGTCAAACCTCACGTGTAAAATCTTTAGATGAAATAGTTAAAATGGTTAGGCTCTTAACTGTAAAGGTACCCAATAAATCAGACGGGTGGGAATATTTTTTTCTAGTCTTGAAAAGGCTTTCGCTAGTGAAATGGTTAGCGACGAGTTAAAACCGAAGGTTTTGTTATGCATGTTAGGAGACAAAGTGTCAAACTTATTAGTTAACCTAGGCGAAGAAGAATTAAAAGATTACGAATCTTTAAAACAGGTTGTGCTCAAGGAGTATGAACCCTCACCAAAAATATGTTTAGAAAATTTTAGAAAGGCCAAACGTAACTCTGACGAAACTTTCTCTCAGTTCGCGTCCCGTTTAACATCGATGTGGTTATACTACTGTAAGTTAAGAGAAGCGAATGATTTTGAGTCAGTTAATCAACTGATCGTAGCAGATAAAATGTTTGAAATGTTGGATTCTGAGACGGCGACCCATATTGGTGTGCTCCAAGGGGAAGAATGGTACAAACCCAGGGACTTGGGCAAACAATGTGATATATTTTACGCTTCCAAAGGGAAATCCTATGATGAACCTGAGAGAGCTAAATGGAATGATAGTGAAAGGAGAAGTTTTAATGGTAGTTGGGGTAAACAGCCATTTGGGAAGAAAAAGTCAGATAATTTTTCTTCTAGGAAAAACTTTGATAAATGTCAAGTAACTGAAATTAAAAAATTCGCTTGTTTCACCTGCGGATCAGATAAACATTTTGAGCGGGATTGTCCGAAAAACAAAGAGGTAGATAATAAAAGACTTAATGAGAATAAGGTGTCAACAGAAGGGACGGAATTGGTAGATGGGACGGTAGCTGCTAGAGTTGATTTGCTAGGTAAAGTCATTCCTAGACGGGCTATTGAAGACAAATTAAGTAAATTAGTGAAAACATCTATCAGTGTAGATGGGAAGTTAGTCCATGCGTTATTGGATTCTGGTACGGAAATTACTGTTATCAAGAAAGACTTAGTTCCTGGAATATCGGTTGAAGGAGCTTCCACGATTTATTTGAAAGGTATTTTCGGTCCAGCGGTTAAATGTCCTTTAGTATATGTTCCAATTGGTCTTGCTACCGGTGGCCAGGTTAATGTGGTGCACCAGCAAGTGTTATGTGCTTTGGCAGAAGTTTTGGTAGAAGACGTGTTGCTTCCACCAGAGGTTTTGGATATGTTCGGAGGAGCCCAGAGTGAAGGGAATTCACTGGCTCAAAGCTCTCAGGACCTGAGGGTTGACTCAGGAAAGGTAGATGAAACCG
This sequence comes from Trichonephila clavipes, assembly GCA_019973935.1. Taxonomy (NCBI): domain Eukaryota; kingdom Metazoa; phylum Arthropoda; class Arachnida; order Araneae; family Nephilidae; genus Trichonephila; species Trichonephila clavipes. Next base: position 242,919 of record BMAU01021430.1, read on the forward strand.
AGGTTTCATTGGGTATTCTGCCAGAGAAAGCACAGGAGCACATTGAGGATTCTCAAAGGAATATTACTTCATGTCGAAATGAAGTGGGAACATTGGGTACTAAGGATGAGGAGGTGACCGCTGAGATGGATAAAGGAAGCATGGTGGCTGATAGTTTTCGTTCCGAACAGGAGTGTTGTGCCGAGTTAGCATTGGCTTGGAAGTATGCTAAGGAAGGCAAAGGAAACTACTACGAAGTGGATGGGTATCTATTTCGTAGGGATAAAATACTCGGGGAGAGTATTGGGCAGCTGGTAATTCCGAAGTGCAGAAGAACTGAGGTGTTGAAACTAGCGCATACTTCCGTGTTCAGTAGTCACATGGGTCCCAAGAAGACGCTTGAACGAATAAAGTATTCTTTTCTTTTGGGAGGGTCTGAGGGCCGATGTGAAGAAATTTTGTGAGTCATGTAAAGCATGTCAGCTCACTCGATCGGTTAGGATTAAAGACCGATCATCCAGTACACCTGTGGCAAGGCCTGAATTGCCATTTGAGGTGGGGAATATGGATCTGATAGGTCCGATTGATCCGCCAAGCTTAAAGGGACATAAATATATTTTATGTCTGGTTGATCAGCACACTAGGTGGGGCGAGGCTGTGCCGTTGACTAGTCTCAGTGCGAAGGTAACCTGTGAAGCTTGGTTAAACATATTTTCGAGAACCGAGATTTATCTTTTGTCCAAAAGGGAAGGTTTTGTAGAAAAGAATAGCGCAGCATCGTGGGTCACGGTACTGGATTTGTGGAAGTGGTATTTCTGTCGTTCTCTCACGAAGGGGTATGCCGCGTGCGTTATGCCGTTTGACATTTACATGACTAAAAAAGTGAGGTTTAAGATTGAATACACTTCTTATGGATGTAATTTAACGGCTCAGGTTTTAAGAATGTTAGAGCAGTTTGTTGTATCTCGAATAGTCGACATAGACATTCTGATGCAGATTTGGAAAAATCGTGTAAAACAAATTAACTTTGTATTAGAATGGGTGAGATGGGTTGGGTCGGAAATCATACCGGCCAAAGGCAAATTAGAGCCGTAGGAAAGTTTTTACTGTGGCCTTAATATGGATTTAGTGAACTCATTGAGCATTCACATTCATGAGTTAATGAAATAAACATTGTCTAGATTAAGATAAAAACTGTAATGTATATATTTAGTATTGTTTTATTTTGTACAATCTGTTTTTTATATATCTGTTTGCAATCCCATTACAGTTTAGATCTTTCTGGGAACATAGTCACTTATTTCAATTGGGTGAACTATTAATATTATTTCATGTGTTTGTATTAAGGAACTTTCACTAGAACAATCATCAAGACTTTTGACTGTTGCAATTATTGTGTGTTCTGTTTGTGGATTTTCTGTGTCACGGTTTGTGAATTTTCTGTTCCTGGTGTCTGATATGGTAAAATCAGCCACAAGGGGCAAATTTTACTCTTAGGTGGGGCGTGTAAGGAACAGCTGCCTGCACCTGGCAACAGGTCGAACGAGAGACGAGATAGAGAAAAGCATCTGGCAACGACGGGGGAGAAAAAGGTCGGAACGGGAGAGAAGAGAGAGGAGAACGGAAAAAGCCGGGGTCGTGAAAAGTAGACACGGCTGGACGATGGATCGTAATCCTGTAACATCTGAATATATTCTTGATTTTAAGAAATGTCCCATAGAAGGTATGGAATAAACAGTGGGACCAAATCCTGTCTGCAGTTATTTTCTTGTCACAATTCGAACACGGTCGGAAAAGAACTCACGAGTTTACATACTCTTTTGACCTATGTTACAAGAAAGAATGCAGAATATAAATTAAAAGCACACGAAATGATTGAATATGACAAATCTACTTCCGTATCACATAGATATACAAAGAAAGAGAGATTCGTGTGCAAATAGAATTAGAAAATAAGCGAAATAAATAAAAATGGAATAATTAAAGAATATTACTACGTATAATCATGCTTGACATTGTAATAGCTAGAGTTGACTTAAGGTATCCGACTACGTTCGGAACCGAGATTTTAAAAAAGCACAAATATGGATAATTTTCACGATATTTAGTGTCACTTAGATTAGAATACATGTATAAAATTGTTTTAAGGACATTTTGGCAAAAAAAAAATGTATTAAAATACAATATTTTTGCAAAAAATTAACTTAGAATAACCTTTTTTCAAAATGTGTGTTCTACTTTTATAAAAAAAAATGCTTCTAAAATAATAATATTTTGCTTATGTAAAGTGAGGACTTCTCCAGAGAGTCTGAATTATTATTTTTTTTTGTTGAAAAATTCACATTATTTTCAGAGTTACAACCACTTGAAATAATTATCGGCGTTTTTTTTTTTTTCTTAAAATTTCTCCCTTCTGTTGTCGTAAAACATGGATAAGCCTACTTCTTATATATTTAATATATAAGCCTACTACTACTTATATATTTCAAAAATTCTAGTTGAGCCTCTGTACTGAGGTCTGAGTTATATACAGGCAAAATATTATTATAATAGAAGCATTTTTCACAAAAGAAGAATACAGTGGGTGATCGGTTAACGAACACTTTCACGAAAGATTTTTGTGTTCGGATATATATAACGAACACTTTCCAGAAAGATTTTTTTGTGTTTGGACAACGAATTGGAGGCGATCAGGGAGACACCCCTTAAATTATGGATGAAATTTTGACAACTGCTAGAGATCTGGAATTGGAGGTGAACGAGGATGACATAGAAGAGCTCATAATGGGACATGAAGATGAACTGACGATAGAAGAACTCCAAGAAATTTTGAATGAAGAACACCAAGAAACACAACGAAATGTGTCTCCTTCTGAACAAGAGGAAGACGAAAGAGGACCAATGCCGACATCTGCCATTAAAGAACTTTTGAAAAAGTGGGAGGCTGTCAGAGCAATGGTCTTAGAATGGCACCCAAACCAAGCTGATGTCAGTAGGGTTGAGGAACTTTACAACGACAATGCTATTAATTACTTCCGGAAAATCCCGAAAAAGAGAGAAAAGCAATCGACATTGGACATGTTCTTCAACGCCCCATGAGCAAAAAATGAAAAGGACTGATTAATATGCAAGACTATATATGTATGTATTATTTTTTAAAAAACTTACTAAGAAATTATACATTTTTTAAATAATTTTTAGGTCTCCAGAACGAAAATTAATTGATTTCACATAGAAGTCTATGGTGAATCGATGATCGGTTCACGAACAATTCGAAAAGCGAACATTGGAACGGATTATGTTCGTTAACCGATCACCCACTGTATTTTGAAAATGGGTCATTTTATGCTAATTTTTTGTCAAAATATTGTACTTAAGTAATTTTTTATTGTAATAATATTCTTAAAACACAATTTTATATACATTCCCTAACATAAGTTACATTAAATATCATAAATATTATCCATTTATACGCTTTTGCAAAATCACGGTTCCGAACGTAGTCGGATACCTTTATATGAGAATATAAATAAAGGTTAATTTCTAAACGTTGCACATATCTTATGTATTCGCTTAATAAGCACAAACTGAATCAAACAGATGAAAATTTGCTACCTCTAAATTTAATTTTTATTGCTTTCTCTACTCATCTTGATTTTTGAAACACTTTGTATGACTTTATGTATTTAGCACTATGAAATGCCGATGCACTGGCAGCTATGAAGAGATTGGCTACCACACACTGGCGTAGCTAGATCTAAAGGGGGCCCTGTATCAAAACTCCTTCGGGACCCTTTTTTGATATAGGAGCCCTGTTATTGGGACTGTAGTTACACATTTAAGGGCCCCTGAAACTTGGGGGCCCCGTATCATTGATGCGGTGATAGCTACGCCCCTGCTACGATACCACCACCTGACACGACTTAGTAGACGATTTAGAGCAGTGATACTCAACCTGCAGCCCACCAAGCCTTTTGAATTGGCCCTGTCATGGCCCATTGCTCTGAGAAATTTACTTATTTAAGAACATTGTATTAAAAATTGGGTGGGAAATTCTTTGTCAACAAATCAAATATATCCATTTTTCTTTTTGCTGTCGGTGTCGTACGGGTACGAATTGATATTCTTTTTTCTATTAGAAACGGTTTCGGTTAGCGATAACACAGACAACAATGGAGTAGCGACAATTTTATGGGTGGAACTAATTTTTAAATTATCTTTCATATCTTGCAAGCGAAAAATATTAGAAGAAAATCCGTCGTTTCAAGACGATTGGGAGGTTGACTGTTTTGTAGTTAAAAGCAAACATGGATCACAGTAATTGTTTGATTTGTCACGAAAGCGCTGCATGTATAAAATACAAATAAACAGAAATCATTCAATGACACTTTTCCTCGAAGATCTCTTTCAAGAGGTGATAAATAGGTTTTCTTGAATAAGCTTTGCAACAGCAACAAAGTGTTTCGTCAGTGGTAATATCACAGCCTTAACAAAAGTATCCTATGGATTAACCGGAAGAATTAAGTTTTTGTTATATTATTGTTAATCATATGAAGCCATTTACTGATGTAGAAGTTACGAAGGAGTGTTTCTTAAATGCTTCTAATTTAGTGTTAGTGGCAAAAATAAAAAAAATATATAAAAATATAATTATTAAAAAAGCAAAACATAAGTTATATAATATTTTGATCAATTTTCTACATTTTAAATTTCCAATGTTATCTTGGTCTTAAAGCCTTTCTCTCAACCCCCTCCATTTATCCTCATATTGCAGCCCGCGTGAAATAACTAAAATATGTATGCGGCCCGCGTGAAATAGATGACCTATGCATGCGGCCCAGCAGAAAAAAAAGTTTGAGTATCCCTGACTTAGAGGCATGGACATCTTAAGGCAGGGGTGACCAACCCGCGGCCCGCCTAGAGTAATTTTGTGGCCCGCGAGATGCTTTACAACTGGTAGAACCCCCCTCAGTATAGAGGGCGCTGCTTGTAAAACATGCTTTGTTTACACCTGAGATCTTCTGCACGTGACCGAGTGCAGACGCACTCCATATTCCATTAAACTTATTATTTAATCTTACACTTGTCTTCGATGATTTATTGAATTAAATTGAGTCTAATGATTGTGATGATATGAGCGTTGATTGATATAAAAGCATTCTACCTCTGATAACTGAAGCACTGATGATCCAAGTAACAACTTTACAAAATACGATTATCTTTTGTAATATTTTTGCTTTTAGTGTAGTGTTTCGTAACAGATAAATCCCATGATTGTTTCTATTTCATCACGTTTCATCTGTTTTTATAAAATTGGTCAGCATTGCATTTCGAAGATACCTCCCAGCATCACGTTTGATTCGTATAATTTTTATTCAACTTACAACTCCGAATCGTTCTTTTCGAAAACGAAATTTATCAAACATAAATCAAGCTCAAACTTATTCGTCGATAACTAGAAACATCAATTTCGATGTGCAAATACATACGTTGAGATCTACTTACGAAAACTACGGGAAAGAATTGAGAACAAAAATCTCGTTATTTAAATAAATTAAACATTATTTGGTTATTGCATTATAATTAGTATACTATCTATGTCTGTATACATGACAAATAATAAAAACAATAACAATAGTTCATTCTGTTTTAAATTTCTACTTCAATAAATATTTGTAATGGGTTCAAATACAGTATAAAATTATATATTTTTAAATGCGGTCCGCGGGATTGTGATGTTTCCCCGAAATGGCCCACAAGGTCATTTGGGTTGGGCCAACTGGGCCCAGGTCTCGTTCTCGACCCAGCCTTAATAAGAGCATCATTCGAAAAATTTCAGCCGTCTAATGTTATTTTCGGTTGTATTCTCCATAAAACTGGGAATTTCGGACGACATGTCAACTGACTACATGTGATGACCGCTGTCCATGTATAGGCCTAGGCCTATCACCGTACACCATCATTACAGTGATTAAGTCAAAAGGCGGCAGTCGGTCGAGTAAGTTTGTGCAATTGTAAGGCATGCGCATTTATTTGTTTCGGGTTATTGTTTGTCCGAGTATTTAGCAACATATGTGCTATACAGTAGCGCACACAGGAATTTTTCAAGCGGGGGCGGGGTCGAAAGTTCACCATTCTTGTATCATGCTCCTTTTAATTTTTCGATTTTCGGGGAACAAAACACAGTAAAAAACTAATTATTGAATAAATAATTAGCATCAATTAATAAAATTAATCATTAATAACAAATATTGAATTAAATTTTTCATACTATATACTTAGAATTATAATCAATCGGAAAAAAAATCGAGGGGGAGACCGGACCCCCAGGCCCCTCCCCTTGTGTGCGCCACTGGTGCTATGTACTGTCTACTTTTAAGAGTCATAAGTGGAGCCTACATTTGCGTTGGGGCCTACTTTCGAATAGGTGCCTAGGGCCTCAAGAAGTATTAAGGCGTCTCTGCTTAGAGATCATTATGTACATTACCCCATCCACAAACAAGCGTAGTAAGATGGTGGTAGATACGAAGAAAGCGGATAAGGTACAAGGCTGTAGTACATGAATAGCAAGCAACGATGCCTTGGGGGCAGCTTCCCAATCATCCTAACTTGCCTCTAATTTCCAACAAACATTGTTGCTGGCATCTTTGCACAGGCTGATCCAAATGGTGCATTTGGGTGGATTGTTGCTCGATATGACCAGCCAGGTTTTCTTATCTCGTCTAAGCAACCATGTTCGAAGTCATCCAATCGGCTATAAGCTCTTTGACAATGTTTATAATTCGTTTTGACTACAGGGAGCTGCAATGCCGACAACGGGAAAAGACAAACAGTCTGCAATTATTACCTGTTTTATTCGATGTTAGTTGAGCAATACAAACACGGGGTATGACTGAATTTAATATTCACTGGCCTTGAAAATTTAATCATTAGCACACCAGATAACTGGGTAATATTTTTACATGAACTTTGCGTATGTTTTTTTAAAATCGCTGCAAACGAAAATTTTTTACTACATAAGAAATGTGTCCTTTTTTTTTACTTGGAAAGTCATAATATGATATTTGAAGAACCGCTGCTTTAGAGCAAGTGTTGCGGGAGTGTACGTTACGCCACTTACCCTCGTACATGAACTATAACGATTTCTTACATTCAGTAACATAAACTGTGCATAATCTAAAAATTCGATTTTGATAAAAAAAATATACAAATACGTATAAAAGTTACCAGTTTTCTTTTCCTCTTCCGCATTCTACTGTTTCAACTCTTCTAGTTAAATGCCTCAAAATCAGTTTTAAATAATAAAAACGAAACTCTTTGGCGCAACAGCCCAAAGAGGGCCAGTTTTCATGACATTTAGTACTAAGGTACATGAGCAGATGTTCCGGTCAGGTGGTCAGTCTGACGTGAAACCCTCTATGTAGCTCCCAAACAAGCTTGCTGTTCATTTATCGAAGGATAGAAAGCTGAATCGCGACCTTACCCAGCCCGGGATGGAAGAGCGGTTTCTTTCTGGATTTACTTTATTTTCACGACAATTTAGAGTTTTAATGATAATTATAGTCTGTTGTGTATGTGATATTCCAAATCATTAATATTTTTTTAAAAAAATACTTGTTAAAATTAGAAAAATAAAGAACTGGAAAACCTTTTTTCTCTCATCCGAAGGCATCCTAAGCCATGGTATCCATAGATGTCTATGAGAACCTTAACATATCTTTACATGTTTGAATTTTTTTTTTTACTAAAACAGTGATTTACACAAAGCACTTTATTGACGAAATAAAATTAACGTCATGAAATTTAAAAAAATGTAATATTCTGCATTTGAGATATATATTAAATCCATGTTCCAAATAATCAAATGTACTTTAATAATTCCAAGTCGATCCCGGTCCAAGTCGATGGATTTTCATGATGCAGAAAATCTTCAGCGGCTATGTCATATGATTATGTGGCATGTTAAAGATCCTTAGAGTGCCTATGCTCGGCAAAATTAAATTCCAAAGTACTATTTTTAATCGTTCGAGTTCAGGCCCCTCCCTCTGGGAAGGAAATTGGGTGTCAAAATTACTTGCAGTAATTGGTATCGCCTAAATGATGCCGCACTCAAAAGTGATACCAGTTCCTGGGGAATGTACTAGGTCTGTGTAAAGGTAAAATATACCAATACGCAGCCCCTTTGGGGAAAAAATAATTAATTATACATCATACAGCGATTTTTTGGAATGCAGAACTCTTGTAAAGAAACAGGCAAGAGCCTACATTCTAAAATTTAACTACTCTGTAATTTTCTTTAGATACATAGTCAAATAAACTCTGCTGATTAAATATTTAGCTTCGGAAATATTTTATATGCAAATTACAGATGCTTTTACGGAAGATCATTTTCGCAATGATTGGTTTGAAAATAAAAAGATGGAACGAAAAAAAATTGCGACACATTTTAGTCCAACAAATACAATAAAAGAATCTAGAAAGGATAATAAACCCTCTGACTGGAACATCCGTCTCTCATACGGGGATGATTTGCTATGATGCCTGTTGATAACGCTGTGGTGTGATGCATTGAATCTTCAGTTGGACTCTATCCAATGAGAAGATCACGTGGTGGTACATGGCGATTTTTTTCAACTGACGATATGTGTGATTTTTCTTATCTATTACCGTCTATCATACGGTGTTGATGTCTTTCAAATGGGTTTATTTTAACAATATTTATAAAACAATATCGCTAACATTGAGCGAATGGCCCGCACAGCCTCTTTCAATTTCTTGTTTTTACATTATCATAAAACTCTATATAAAAAAGTATCGCTAACATACAGCGAATGGCCAGTGTACAGCCTCCTTCCAATCGTTGGTTTTTTTCTTCTCTCGCGTAAACAATAACACACACCTTATAATTTAAATAGCGCCATCTAGTGGCCTACATGAATCCTAACATACTCCCCCATCAAGAAGTTATTCTTGATGTAGAGGAAGTTTACAAAGCTTATGAATTGGTCTTTTAAATAGACCTTTGACAGTTCTAAGGGTTACTACTCTTACCACACCATCCTTACCTGGATGCGTTTCAATTAATTTACCTAAAGGCCAGATTTCTGGAGGAATGTTATCCTTCTTAATAATTACAATTTCTCCAACCTTAAAATTATTGTTAGGAGATTTCCATTTAGTTCTGTGTTGTAAATTACTCAAATAACCAATTTTTCACTTTCTCCAAAAACCTAACTTCATTTTTTGGACGATATCCCAACGGGAGCGAAGAAAAAGTTTATCATCATTGGTGTGCCTCAAGGGAAGAGGTAATAACCTCACCTATGAGAAAATGAGAAGGAGTTAAAATATTTAAACTGTCTGGATCATTGTCACAATCCAAAGAGACTAGGGGTCTTGAGTTCAGAATTGCCTCTTCTTGTGTTAACAAAGTGCTGAACTCCTCAAAGGTTAAATTTGTGTTTCCAATTACCCTTTTTAAATGGTACTTAATACTCTTAACTCCTGCTTCCCATAATCCACCAAAATGAGGACTCACTGGAGGGCTAAAATGCCACTCTATATTCACTTGAGACAGAAAATAGCAAAAGTGTTCATTTTCATTAAGTTTTGATACAAATTTAAATATTTCTAGCAATTTTCTCTTGGCACCCACAAAAGTGGTACCATTATCACAATAAATGTGCTTATATGCTTCTCTTCTAGCACAAAAACGTTTTAAGGAGGCAATAAAAGCCTGAGAAGTGAGATCATTCACTGATTCTAAATGTAGAGCTTTGATAGCAAAACATACAAAAAGAGCTATATATCCCTTAGTAGTCTTTGCTCCTCTACCTCTATCTTAAAATATTGATGGGGCCAACATAATCTACGCCACAAACAGAAAATGGCCCACTAGGAGTTACCCTATGAGTAGGCAGATTACCCATCAATTGCTTGGATGTAGTTGCTCGATACCTACAACATACTATACATTTATGAATACATTTTTTACAATACTTTTTAAACCAATAATCCAATAAGTTTGCTTAATAATACCTAATAATACAATACATCCAGCATGCAAATATAAAATATGATACATATTTACAATTAATTTACAAATTTCATGCTGATTTGGCAAGATGATTGGGTGCTTAGCACCATATTGGAGTGTCGAATTTCGAAGTCGACCTCCTACTCGAATTAAACTGTCTTTGTCGATGAAAGGGCAAAGAGCAGATAGTATACTTTTTTTGCTACAGGCTTATTAGCTTTAATACAACTGATTTCCTCTTTAAAGAATAAATTTTGAATATACAAGAAAATTTGATTATATACTTGCCTGCCTCCTTTCATATGTGGTTAAAGGAGGGACATGGTATTTACCTTTTGGAATCTAAATTTTTCATCTTGCCAACTCTAGCTTTACAGTTTGTGATGTATCTAAAAGAAAATGCAAAAATATCAATAATCTTAGTAAATGAAGAAAATTTTAAAAATAAAGAGTCAATAAAGTCACAGTTGACAGCCACAGGGAAGCTAAAAGCTGTCCGTTTTTTTTCCTTTGACACTGAACTAGTCTGATCATTTCTCTTGGGTTGGTTAGGCCAAGAGTCCATCTCAAAGGAAAGCCATTGAGGGCTTTCCCACCATAGAACACATGTGGGAAGTTCTTTAGGTGATAAACCTCTGCATGCAATGTCAGCTGGATTCATCTTGGTGGGCACGTAACGCCAACTGTCTGCTGGAACCAAGTCCAAAATTTCAGAAGTTCTATTGGCAATGTAAGGCTTCCAGTTCCTTGGATGAGAAGACAGCCAAGATAAAACCACTTGGGAATCAGTCCATGCATAGAAGTGTGAACATCATACTCCTTCAAGATGTTCTTGCAGGTTGCATAAAGTACTGCAAGTAACAGTGCACCGTTGAGCTCCAATCTTGGAATTGATACAGATTTTAGAGGTGCCACCCTCGATTTAGCCACCAAAAGAGTCACCTTGGTATTACCATCGGCTTGTGGCTGCACAGCATAGATGACCCATGCATAGGTCAACTCAGACGCATCACAAAAACCATGCAAAGTTATTTGTTGGCTAGCAGTGTGGATCCACCTGGGAATGTGGATTGAACAAACTTGTTCAAACTCCTCCTGGAATGTTTTCCATTTTGTTGCAAGCGCTTCTGGAAGAAGACTGTTCCAATCTAATTTCAACAGCCATAACTGTTGATAAAAAATCTTAATAGACACGGTACAGGGAGTCAGGAAACCAAGAGGATCGAACAATCTTGCCGATGGTGACAGGAAAGAACGCTTAATGATATTGTCCGGAAAATTTACAGAAAAATTGAAAATGAAGATATCCTTCATAGAATTCCAGGTAAGTCCTAGGGCCTTGGAGCATTCATCAGGATGGATTTCCAAATTGGAACTATCTCCTATCCAGTTTGAGGAAATACGGGAAAGTACTTCCGATGAATTGGACCGCCACTTCCTTAAATGGAATCCTCTTGCTTCTAGTATGCTAGAAAGTGTTTTTATCGAGGAGATTGCCTCCTCACTCAAAGGGGCTCCTGCCATTAAGTCATCGATGTTGAAAGATTATTTTATAAGGGATGAAACAGCAGGATCATCTTTCTAGATCTAACCCCGTTTGAAACAAGCAGCGAGTAGCTAAATACGGTGCTGATGCTGTACCGTATGTTACCGTACACAGTTTATATTCTCGTATAGGAGAGTCCTTTGATTCTCTCCATACAATGCGCTGAATATGTTGATCTTCTTGATCAATTAGTATTTGCCTATACATCTGTTGGATGTCGGCGGAAAAAGCAATTTCATTCAATCTAAATTTCACTAAAATCATGAAGAGGTCAAGCTGTAACATTTTACCTATTCCCAAAATTGAATTAAGAGAATTTCCATTTGAAGGTTTACAAGTGCCATCAAATACAACACGTAATTTCGTTGAAACACTGTCACCTTTCATAACAGCATGATGAGGAAGAAAATAAATTTTTGAGTCCATAGATTTCACATTGTTCTCCACGGGTATCATATGCCCCAATGATTCGTATTCTCTATCATAAAATTTTTATACTGCCTTTCAATGTCCTTATCTACTTGAAATCTTCTCTCCATTGCAAGCAACCAAGAAATTGCTATTCCTTTAGTGTTACCCAACCGTGAGGTGTCTCCGTATATCGGTAATTTTACTACAAATCTACCCTCATCATCATATTTACAATTTGATTTAAAATGGTTTTCACAAAATTGTTCCTCATCGGATAGAAATTGTTTTTTAACGGATAATTCCTCCGTTTCCCAAAATCTCTGAAGAAAAGCGAATCGGTATTTAATTCGTTTTCAGTACTTAAAAAAAGAAAATATAATTCATGTAGTTCCTTATTTTTAACATTAAGTTTTCCTGCAACAACCCATCCAAACATAGTTCTTTGTGAAATGGGTTCATTTTTAGAACCAAACTTTTTTCCACTGCGAAGAATATCAAAAAAACAATCAGATCCTAAAATTATATCACATTATTTAGGACTCATAAATTCCTCATCTGATAGAAGAATCGATTTCAAATAATCTAAATCCTTCACATCCAAAAACTCCGAAGGTATTTGTGAAGTGACTTTATTTAAAATGAAAGCGTTCACTTCCAAACGCTCATTCGAAGACTGTGATCCGATAACCAAATCAACACAGCCTTTAGTTTGACCTGCAGTACTCCCCCCGCGATGCCACGAAGAGAAATTTTACTGCTCTTTCTTTTTAATCCTAAAATATTTACAACTCTTTCTGAGATAAAACAACATTCAGACCCAGAATCTAATAATGCTCGGCAGATAAATGATTCATTAGAATTATTATAAAATATCTTTACATTTGCTGTGGGCAGAAAAGAAAGATTTAATTCACTGTTCACCGAAGCCCCAGAATAAATCTGCGATTCTCCCGTTTGACCGTTGAACTCACTCGCTTCGTTGCGAGTCCCTGCGCTAGCCCCTCCCCCCGTGTGAAGTTTCATTACCCTGTAACAAATTTGTAAACAACGCGTTTCCGTTAGGCTTTTTTTCATGTAAAAGAGTATTGTGGAACTTAGAAGAGCATAGAGAACATTTTAAATGGTTATTTGGGCAAGATTTATATTTATGATTATTTAAACACAAAAAGCACAATGAAAAACGTTTTACAAAATTTTTTCTAGAATTAACATCCATGTTCTTAAAATGAATACACTTAAATAAAGGGTGTGTTCCTTTACATTTCAAACATTTTAAGATCTTATCATTTTCTATATTACTTCTTGCATAATTACTTCATATCGGAATTTTACATTCAGATTCATTATTTAACATTAATTCTAAAGAAGAACACCTCACGTTTAGGAAATCAAGGAAAGCTTTCATGTTTGAAAATTCTTCTGATGATTTAATAGCCCATAAACGTCTACTTTCTGGATCAATTTTTGTAATAATAAATAAACCAGCAGTCTTTATTAGAAGCTTGCTCACCTAAAGCATTAAGACCTCTTAGGCATTCATCACTCGTGCCCAATAATTTACGCAAATTAAAACAATTAGCTTCGGAAATAGGTTTTTGATCCAAAAACGTTTTAGTTAATGACTGAACAATTTGTTTTTTGTTGTCATACCTATATATATATATCTAACAATTTTTGCCAAGCTTCTTCATACGAATTATTAGATATAGGAATATGCTTAATTAACGAAGCTGGCTTATTAGTAAGTAGACCTTTCAAATACTGGAATTTTTCAACGTTCGATATTGACACTTGTGAATGCACAGTAAAAACAAATAAATCCTTAAAATTTATCCAGTCCTTAAAATTACCATTAAACTGTGGTATATTCAATTTTGGTAACCTAAAATTTTGTATTCTACCTTGATTCCGGACATTTAATTCATCTAATTTATCATTAAATTTTGCATTCAAATAAAAATATCTTTCTTCGAACTCTTGGGGTTCAGATTCCTCTAAACTCAAAGTCGAATCTAATCGTTCGAATTCTGTGAATAAGTCATCCAATCTGGTTAACCGAATAGAAATTTCATTTCGAGTATTTATCTCATCAAAAGTATTTTCTAGCCAGGTCAAAGATGCCTTTACACGACCTCTGGCTGCTCGATTTTCAGCCATTTGAGTTTTCTCTGTTTCGTTCACATAAAAAATTTATTCACCAAAATATCCAAATCAATAATAAAAAATATGCAGTAAAATCATGAAATCAAAAATAATTCAGTTCTTTCATTCAAATTAGTCCTAGGCACTTAAATGCACTATAAGTCCTAATAACAGTTTCAAATATCAATTATTATCAAAAATATTATTCAAAATGACTTATCTATTTGTATCTCGTCCTGGTGCCTCCACTTTTTATGTTGATGTCTTTCAGATGGGTTTATTTTAACAATATTTATAAAACAATATCGCTAACATTGAGCGAATGACCCGCACAGCCTCTTTCAATTTCTTGTTTTTACATTATCATAAAACACTATACATAAAAAAGTATCGCTAACATAGAGCGAATGGCCAGTGTACAGCCTCCTTCCAATCATTGGTTTTTTCTTCTCTCGCGTAAACAACAGGCGTTGAATAGGCGTTTCCCTTTGGGCATCCGGACTGTAAAAACAGTCCTCAATCCCATATCGTGAGAGTCTATAATGCTGGGCATGGCAAAAGTGGTGTTTTCCATTCTGCTGAGTGGCATGATGGCGATTGGTCGAACGATGGAATCCGGAAGGAGTGGCTATGGTGCTTCAAACAATAATACACCCTTATGATTTAAATAGCGCCATCTAGTGGCCTACATGAATCCTAACATACGGATATTCCATAGTTTTTTCGTTTTAGGTATCATTATTTTTACATTACGAATGATAAAAAGGACAATAGAGCGCCCTCTCCTGGCCATGTGGACACTTAGCCAGTCAGCCTGCCACCACGGTAAAGAAAGGTCATGCTGATGTCTGCCCGCGCGAACACCTTGTTATTTGTATAAAGACTAACTGTTTTTATGTAATCGTAACTGTGCCCAATTAGAATGAACCACAAATTAAAATTATTTGGCCAAGTCTCCACTTTTTCAGTGTTTTCACTGAACTGAACTGAAAATTATTTGAGTTAGCTGACGTAGTAATTTTTGAGTGCAGGTTGTAACATGAATACATATAAATAATTTCTAATCATTTATATAAAAATACTATTTACAATTCTTGTGATAAAAATATATTAATACTAGCTGGTATACCCGTTCTTCGCACGGGTTAACTGAAAAATTAAACAACACAGATTGAAGGATAAAGAAGTTTTTAATGAGTTAATTTTACTTGAATCGCAAATTAAACAAAAAAAAAGCTTTTGCGGTAACTCGGGTAACAAAAAAAAAGAAGAGAGAAATAAAACACCTTTGTTAAATTTTAAGTATGTAGGTCTAATAGCCGATAAAAAGGATTTTTTTTATTTATAACTCCCCGTAACACTCTTGAGGGTTGATTTTTGAAAATACCTTCCTAAGCTGATCTCTGCTCAGCAAAAGTAACACATTGTTAAAAGTTTTGTGTAATTAACGCTTAAAATAGTGTAAATAATTTTTATCCGAAAGTATAATACATTAATATTACTTTCTGTAGTATTTATTTTATGTTAAAATTGTAATATTCGCAAGCAAGGCTTTTTTTAAATTATAATGACGATCCAATGAAAAACATACCGAAATGTTAACGATAGAGTCAAGTTGGCAAATGCCTAGCTACTTTCATTACTCGAGCTTTATTAGAGCTTTGTAAGACCCACCCTGTACGGGAGCGATGCACGTTAATACTTTATCCACCGCATAATGATTTACTGCAGTTTTTTTCATACAATATTTTTTTGGATCATTACATTGAAAATTAAGGGATATACATAAACAAAATACTCCACTTTGGGAAATTTAATCCGTTAGAGCTAATAAATTAAATAAAGATATTCCACTGTAAAATTAATTATATATACCATTCACTTAAAATAAGTAGTCAAATCATTTTCTAAGGTCTTCATTAACATACAAAAACATAAGACACTTAAATTTTGACAAACTATTATTTCCGCTAAAATACTCATCATGGAACCCGTGCTGCCATATATCTTGGAAGAGTGGATTTCAAAGAATATTCCTGCTAATTATTGGTAGAATATTCCTTCTAAGTTGGTGTGGTGTGGTAGTTAGGAGAAAGTGGTGCCAGCTCAGATGTCGTCCACGTTACTTGACTATGGTTCAAAATTACGTGATCCGTTGCCAAAAGCCCTCGTGTAGCTGAACAGTGCAACATTAATATTCACTCACTCTCACACTCCAAGAAATACAGAACAATAGTTATTGCGTTTTTAAGTGTAAAAATAATTATAGCTGCCTATTCAATTAAAATTATAGCGTTATAATAAATTTTGAAAATTTGTCCAAATGATGCAGTGTGAAAGAGAAAGTTTATTTACTTTAAGTATCAGAACTGATAAAAGCATTTATTTGGAAAAAAAGATCAATTTCTTACTACCAAATGTGCATAATAAGATGTTAAAAAACATTAAAATAAAGAGAGATTTATAACAACCTCTCCCTTCAAAACTTAGTTTGATTCTGAAATAAAAAAAATAGGCATTATATCAGAGGAATTAATTAGAAGCGAGCACCTTGCGTAGCCAAAACAAAAAAGGTTTTTCACAAACAAAAGATAGATATATGAAGACATGAGTTTTTTTTGCAGAGCATGCCAGAATTGCTAGCAGAAGACAGAATTTTTTCCTACTTACTTGACAAATATCGTTATATTTTTGACACTTTTCCCAAATCTTTATAAATTATAGTCTATGCTATAAATTATAGCCTATGTGCTATTCTGATGTATAAGCTATATTACTGTAAAGTTTCATTAAAATCCATTCAGTAGTTTTTGCGTGAAAGACTAACAAAGATTTTCAAACTTTCACATTTATAATATATATTAGATAGTGTGCCTCATAAATACTTAAATATTAAAAATTCTACTCAATTTCATGAGCGATAAGGACATTTAAAACAGTCCTTAAAAAGTAATAAAATTCAAAAAAAATTTGCGTATCCGTCTGTCGACGGATATTTCTAAGAGCGTAAAAAAATTGATGTTTCGGCCAGAGGATAAACAGCCAAATCAAACATTAATGCGCCAAATGTAGTTCACTTTTATTCTCACACTTCCCGGAATAGACTAAATAATAATGTATTTTGTTGTAACCCATCTAAGTCTGGCTTACACGTGCTTACACATTGAAAAGAAAAGAAAAATGGTAGTGAATATGATTAATAGCACGGTATATTTTTGCTTCCTTGTAAAATGAGAAAATGAAAAAATCATAAAAGTTGGTAAGTTCACCAACTGTATTTAAATATTTCTTTTTTTATGGGAAAAATAATATTTCTGACCTAATTTATTTTCTTTTGATCCCTTATGAATATTCCCCATGTATTTTATTTTGTAGCTTTTAAAAAAGCTGTTTTTTTCTGTATTTTTTATTCTGCCATAGTTTTCTAGCTGCTTCCCCCATATAGGTCAGGCTAAATCCCGCCCACTCAAATCTGAAATTTGCTTTCATTTTCGGTGCTTGTACTGCTTTTGATTTTAATTTTCAAGCACTTAATGTATTCCATTATTTTCTGATTTCTATAATTCTATCAAAAGTCTAAGTCACAAAGGGCAAGAGTTATAATTCCAGTTACTCAAAATCCTACTGATGAAATGTTAAAGCTCGAAAGAGCTGATACCCTGATCATCCCCCTCCCCCAACGACTATTTAATATTCTTCGCAAATTGTACGTCGATTAAAGTTAGTCATTATTGCAAGATCTTGACGTAATAAGGTATGTATCAAATTCTTATTTCCTCCTTTTTTTACTAAGAAATTTGTACTTTTTACATATACAGTGAAAAACATTTAACGCTGAAGACGAAATATCGGTTATCACGAAATAATACAACGGACAAACTACGATGTATGTTAATGCATTTTCTCTTAATACGAAACGAAAATCGCTTAACACGAAAAGATTTCCTTTCTGCGAATGAAGAAAATACTGAATTATTTAAGAATGAATTTAAACCAAAAACAATTCGACAATGCCTATACACTAATTCTTCTTTACTAGGATAAAAGAATCGAAGATAGTCTCTATCTTTTGGATGAACTGATAACATTAAAAACGCTTTCTCTATATCTGCACTTAATCCTATAGGGTAGAGTCTAAACCTATCTAAAATATCGGGTATTACTTCTAAAAGATTTATGCCTTTATATAAGCATTGGTTTAATGAAGGTTTACCATTTTCACACACAAGCCGACCCGTCAAAACAGGGACGGTACTTTGTGGTTTCACTTTGCAGTTTTATTACAGGCCTATGCGCGAAATAATGACATTTAACCGCTTTCACTTCCTCTTCCGGTACAATTTCAATAATCCCCAAATTTTCCCAATCCTCAAAAACTTTTTGATACTCTGAGAAAGCCATTACTTTCAGCCCTTTTGATAACTTTCTCATGTCTAGCCCAAGTTAAACCTTTATTATCAGGTAAATTAACTGGATCATGTTTCCACGGAAGCTGTAACTCATACTTTCCGTTAGGAAGAATCGCTAGCTTCTGCTGAAAATCATTTAAAGCGTCTTCATAAGAATTTTGTTTGCTTTCCTCTAGTGTTGGATTAGAAATGCCTAAACTTTCGAGACTCCAGAGATCAGTTAATTTAAAATTTCTTACATACATTGAAAGTGTTGTCATAACATTTCTATCAATATGGCATACATCATCCTGCATTCCTATAACTGTATTTCCGAGTTTAGTCTCGACCACACTTAAACCGGAATCTAACTCACAACATTTCTTCATTAAAATGCGACCTAACACATTCGAACCCACTAACAAATCAATTTCTAAATCTTCGCTAAATGAATCTGAAAACTCTATGTTCAGTTCTCTTAAATTATTTAGAATTTGCTCATCTGTTATTTTCGGGACACTGTCGCATATCTTTTCCTCCGAGAGAGAGAAAACTTCTAAACAACAAGAGTAATCTCCATTCAAAGCCATCAGCTCGATAGAATAAACTCCATGTTACTTAGGCTTCGTTTGCGTTCCTCCAAACAGGGAGTGTGTGAATTATGTTTTCATATCTATGCGGTATTAATCCCAAGTGCGCAATTAATCTTTCACTCACGTGAGAATACTGGCTAGCTGGCGCAATTAATCTTTCACTCACGTGAGAATACTGGCTAGCTGAATCTAAAAGAATCCTTATGCGCCTTTCTCGACCTCGACCTCGCGCAATTACACAGAGTCTGCAAATAAACCGTTCGATCTCTGCTACATTGATTAGAAAGAGTAATAGTGGAAGGAGAATTTTTAACACTTTAATGTTTATCAAGTTTTTTACTACACATATTATAATGAGATAAAGAGCAGAAATTGCATTTCAGTTTAGATTTTAAGTCACACTGCCTACTGATATGATTTGATTTAGTTAAACATGAATAACAAGCTCCCTTTTTAGACAATATTTTTAACTTATCTAAAGACATTTTCTTTGCTAAAAACACTTATGGCTGGGATGGGGTTTATCACAAAAAATACAAGCAACTTTATTGTCAGTGGATTTGAAACTTACCAGGGCTGCCGCAGTTGCCGGATCTCCACTAATCTCGTTTAGAGGGGTACAAACATATTCCTTTTTACGGGTAACGTTATTCGATGCAAATCCAGTTCTTGATAACACAACCATCTCTTCACCCTGCACTTCTTGACGGAGAAAAGTCATTAGATTCTCTAAGGGGAGCGACAGTTCTTTCCGGCAGTGTTGTCGGATAGTTCGTGGTGATTTCTGTTCCGTTCCCACGTCATTAGCACTTCTTCGGGCAGGCAGCTCTCAACCAGAGGGGCTAGGAAATCTCCAAACCTTTCCTGCGTTCGTCCTAGGCTCTCCAGGGCTCTCAGCTTTCCCTCCAACTCGTCATAGAGTCTTGAAAGGTCCGTTTTTGCTTTACCGGACACAGCATTCTTCATAACCATTGTCAGAAGATCCCGAACATAAATTTGAACAAGTAGATCTTCTCTTCCAAATCGCTCTTTCAATTGGTCCACTGCCTTCGGGTAATTCGCTGCAGTAGCCGGAAAACTAAGAATGAGTCTTTCCGCTTTCGATTTGGGTTCAACCGAAGCCACAAGATACTGCATCTTGTCTTCATCTGGGATGCTCCCGTCGTCATGGATTTTTTGGAACTGACTCCAAAACGAAAGGAACTCCTTCGGGTCTCCGCCGAATTTTCTCAGTTCGAGTTTCGGTAGCTTAAACTTTCTTGGTGTGTCTGGAACATCAGAAATAACAGTCTCTCCCAACTTCTTATCGATGCGAGTGTAATATTCTAAATATTTTCACGGTAGCTTTCCGCATCAATGAAATCAGTCTCGAATTCTTCTCCATTATCTTCTAATTGTAGCAAAGTTCCAGATACTGCTTCTTGGGCCGCTTCTAATCTCAAATATTTATCTTTCAATTGCACTTGTGCAGCAACGAAATCTTCTGTAAATCTACTACATCATTCTTTAGTTCACTTTCTATCTTATTTGCGCTTAAGGTAAATGCAGTCCTAAGTACTCGTCTCTGTGCCTTTTGTGCTTTAAGATCCATATCTAATTCTATTTATCTACTTTCCAATAACATGTCCTGTCACGGACGCCAAATGTTACTACTCAAGGTTCTGCAAATAATACTTTGCGACGGTTACTGGAACAAAAATCTTTATTTACAGCACAGAGACACAAAAAACCTACAGTTTCTAAGTGGATGACAGTCTATTTTTGGGTACCTGGACTGATAAACAGTCCTCAATCCCATATCATGATGTCTGTGATGCAGGACTTGACTTCGTTGGTTTTTTCAGTCTGCGGAGTGACATGTCGGCGATTTGGCTGTGGTGATGGAATCCGGGAGGAGGGGCTTAGAGATGACTACTTGGAGTTAAAGTTTTATACGGTGCTGAGAGCTTAGGACTGCTCTCTCAGTGAATTGGAGGTAGAAGTGAATTTAGCCTCAGGCTGGCTGCCCATGGGGGTAAAAGTTAAAAATATATACTTGTCCAGTGGGGTGTAGAGATTAAATAAATATTGAAAGAAAAATAATAAAAAATTTTTAAAAATTTACTAGGGTGCAATAATTAAAAAATTATTGCAGGGATAAAAAAGCTAAGGCGGATTGTAAGAATCCAGAAGGATTCTTCTTGGCCTTTTAGTATTATCGTTACAGTTGTAATCGTTTAGATTTAACATATTTACATTATTAGTATTTGGCAAATTATCGAAAAAATTTATAGCTAATTTTTGAATATGTGCTTTAAAACTAGTGATTTTAAGAGCTTTATTTATGCGATCATTTTTCATGTAGCGGCAGGCATTTACAATCATTCTAATATATGAATTCTGCAGAGTATTTAAAATATTAATATTGGTTTTAGCAGCATAACCCCATACTGGACAGGCATAAGCGAGTATTGGACGCATAACGGCTGTATAAAGAAACAGTTTCTAAGGAAAGAGCTACATATATATATATACACTTGATTCTACATCTGACATCTTGTGATGTAATCAAGAACCAATCCCTGACCGGCGCGCATGACATCACTTCAATCCTTACGTCATAGTTATGATGCCACGAGCGTGATCAGGGAAAGTACATGAATAAATTAATGGCGTCGCAACAATTACTTTAATTGGTTGTAACTCTGAAAATACTGTGAATTTTTCAAAAATCATAGTTGAAACTCTGTACAGAGGTCTGAGCTATATACAGGCAAAATATTATTATAATAGAAGCATTTTTCACAAAAGGAGAACATTTTGAAAACAGGTTATTCTAAGTTCATTTTTTGCCGAAATATTGAATTTAAATTTTTTTTGTCAAAATGTCCTTACAACAATTTTATACATGTATTCTAATCTGTGACACTAAATATCATGAAAATTATCCATTTATGCGCTTTTTTAAAATCACGGTTCCGAACGTAGTCGGATACCTTAAATGAAACGTCTGGTTCGGGTGCGTTACGTTAATTCGGTTTTTTCGGCTCTAGTCGGAAATCGTTCTCGAACTGGCAACTCACGTTTTGTTTTAAATTGAAAACTTTCTATGCGCGTGTTTTTTTTATTTTTAACCAAAAATTTTACGCGCATTTTTTTCCCGTGAAGTTTAATTTTCTTTCTTTAAATATTACTGTCATGCGGCAGATTTCCACCCAACTCCAGCGAGTGAACCAGAGAAGAATAACGCAAGCGAAAATAATTTTTTTTAAAAAAAGAAAAGAATTATTCTTATAAAGGAGATGGGACCTATGTTGCTTTACATCGCTCTCAATTTATAAATAAATATATAGGAGATCAAAGATTAGAGAAGAAACGAAACGCGTAAGATCTATTTTTCAATTCCTACTATTAGCTCACACTTTCTATTTATTTATTTATCTTGGTGGAATTTTCAATCGTTAATAAAATACATTTTAAAGCGCTCAATTGAGCTGAAATTTTATATACATGCTTATTTTGGATGACAATACAAATATTTTATTATGATTAATAAAAATTAATTGATTAAAACTAATTATTTAAAAGAATTACAAATACAGCTACTTTGGCGACTTGTGTCAAAACTTGAAAAGGTTTCTTTCTCACTTTTTAAAGCATTCAGTTGAACTTAAATTTTATATACACGATTGTTTTGGATGACAATACGATACTTTAATGATAATTAATAAAAATTAATTACCACTTAATGTTGTGATTCTGTCATATGTATATACATATTTATATTAATTGTAACTATTTAATAAAAAGTAGCTAAAATAAAAATTTTCTTAGTTGATCTAAGTAGGAATCGACTAAAAAAAATTTTTTATATTGCTTGTTTGATTCAGTAGAAAGAGAATTTAAGCACAAAAATGTGCCAAAAGAAATAAAATCCGAAATTTTAATGAAGCTAATTGGTGAGAAAGTTGCCAATATTTTAGTGAAAATATGTGATGACAACTAAGAGATATTACGAAAAAATAAGAGCATTAATTGTGAAAAAGTAGGTAACCTCTCCTTTTGTTCGCTTAGAGAATTTTAAGGAAAGTAAAGAGCTCTCAGGGCACAGTTTTCCTAGCCTTACATAGTATGCGGAGTTATATAAATTATATAAACGATATATTAACGTATATCGCTATTGTATTGGCGACATATGTGACATTATGTGAAAGGGAGCACATGGTTCCCAGTTCAGCGCGTATGATACATCGGAAATGAGGGTTGCCTACTTGGCGAGTTATCTTGAACGTTGGCATTGTTGCGATAGTACGGAAGAGCCATATAAACACATATATTATATAGAACTATAATCTACTTAAATAATTTACATATAAATATTTTAAAATAATTAGACTAATTGACATTTAAATCGTATATGTTCATAAATAAATATACAAGAATGCATAATTATTTAAACATAGCCCTTTACAAAAAATGGATAAAATAAACAAATCCCTTGATGAATGGGCATGAAAAAGGGAAAATGTCGTAAAAGAAATCATAGTACATCGGAACAATTGGATACTCTTGCCCAGAATAAATCAGAGGTTTTCACTTCTATCGTGTGATCATAAGCACAAACATATTTTTTTTTTGTTCATCTTTATGCTATGCACAATTTTATTATTTGTTTTTGTTTTATTTTCGTTCACCTACCAATGAAATAAGTAGTTTAATTATTGGTCTAAATGTAGTTTCTTCGCTTGTTACCACTTAGAATCATATTAGAATCAACATAACTCATATCCACATCCACAACTTTTACTCAGAATTATAATTTCCCATAGTTATTTAAAGCAGTGTATTTAGGAATAATTTTAAAATACGCAGACACTTAAGATATAAAAATTAAATGGGAAAAATATTTAAAATATTTTGCATTAACACTCATGACCAAAATTAAGGTCATTAACATAAAATCTGTGAAAACTGATGAACTGTTCACTGTGTTAACGCAAAATTTGACGCAGAGACATATTACAATGTCAGACAGAATATAGTGCTATAACGATATGGACAATATTTTAATTTTGAATTAAGATACATGGTTTTCTCAAAAAGTGTGAAATCATAAACCAGAGAAAAAACATTTACCTCTTGAAAAGTCCGTCTAATATGGAGTTCAACCACTTCGAGTTGCTATACAAGCCTCAAAACGAGCTTCTATATTGTTTATGAGGGTATTAATAAGTAAGTAATTGTGGCAACAAAGCCCATTTTTCCAACAGCGGAACTTTCAATTTCTGGGAGGGGGACTGCGCTACAAAATGGCTTTTCCTAGACCAGGGATGGCGATCCAGTGGGGCACGCGACACAGTATTTCGGGCACTCCGATTAAACAGCTTGCATTTTAGTTCAAAATAACTAAGTTTACTAGAAACATTACGAACAAACGCGCATACACGTTTGTTATTGTCTTGCCTTAGTTACGTCGTAGACTACAATTGCTAATTATGCAAAGTTTGTCTACGATTCTTAACTGTTATTTTACATGACTAGTTTAGCACACAAAAAAGTGCAAGTTAGTAAATGTTACAGAGAATTTCAAACTTGGTGGACTGAGAAATTTGGCACAATTAGTAAATACGACAAAACGGTGTGTGTTTTATGTTCTGGAACTATGGTATGTAGAATATTCTGTAAAACGGCATTTTGAAACCAATTTTTTTTTGTCAAAAAAGTGAACCACAGCAAAAAGAATGAATTGCTTAGAAACTGTTATGCAGATGACTCCAATTCATCATGCATTTTGATAAAAGTAACATCTTACAATCCTAATATGAGTTATTTGTCATTTAATACGCCACAACAAAAGTCACACCAATGTTACTTTGATTTGAATTAAACCATTTGCATACAGTGTAAAATGAATTTTTTCGTTGTAAATAAAGAGTTTTGAGTTGTTAATATTTAGTTTTATTATTTTCCCAATTATATATATATATATCACGTCAAAGTTATTTGATGGCACGTCTATACCTCATTAAACGTTTCTTTAGAAAAAATGGCACGTTGATCCATAAAGCTTCGCCTTTCTTCTGTCCTACGCCAACCCAAACATGTTCAATAGAACTATGATCCGGAGACCTCGAGGGTCAATCCATACGGCGAATATCCACTCCTTCATGAAATTCATCAACGATGTGAGTTCTGTGTGGTTGCACATTAGCGTCCATAAAAATGTAGTCCGAGCCCATAGTACCCAGAAAAACCTCACATAAGCACCCAGGATCTCATCCCTATAGCATTATGAGTTGACTGTGCCCGCTTCGAAAACGTACAGAAGTTTACAACTGTCCAACATTATGTCATTATTCTTTTCATTCATACAACATTCCATTATGCTTTTGCCACCAAATCTGTCTATTTTTGTTACGTAGGAGGGATGAAAGCAAGCATCCATTTTCTCTCCATGTACAGACTCGACGAGAATCACTTTGTCTGGTACATTTCGACTCATCTCTGAAAAGAACGCGCCCCCATTCTTGTGGTGTCCACAACTAATGTTTTCAGCTCCACAATATCCGGTCTTTCCTGCTGGGGGCAACTAAAGGGACACACCAGACTGGACGCCGTTCGTAAATGCTAGTCTCTGTAAGACGGCTGTAGACTGTTTACTTGGAAATTCTTCTTCTACACACAGCAGCAAGATCATGAGCAAGCCGAGGAGCCGTTGTCCACTTATGTCGTCGTGCATTTAATGCCAAGTAACGATCTTGTGCTGATGTCAGTGCTCCGTGGCGACCTTGGCCGACGTTCCTCGTGACAGTACCGCTTGTTTGAAATTGATTCCATAACCGGGAGACCACTTACGGACCGCTTGTAGCCATCGAGCCACCTACGCTTGAGATTGTCCAGATTCAAGCCTGTGAACGACTCTCCATCTCAAAGAATCATCTAAACCAGAGGTTTCCAAACCTTTTGGTCTCATAGACTCCTTGCCCTATTTTTCGGTTTCGGGTAAACCCCTGCTTACCTAACATTGAATTTTTTCAAATTTATCAACTTAAATGTCTTTTTGACAGCTGATACTTCTCCTCAGTAGATCACACAGGAATTTTTCAAGAGGGGGTCCGGGGTCGAAAGTTCACCATTCTTGTATCATGCTCCTTTTGATTTTGTCGATTTTAGTGAACAAAACACAGTAAAAAACTAATTTTTGAATAAATAATTAGTATTAATTAATAAAATTAATCATTAATAAGTAGTTAATTAAATTTTACGTACTATATACTTAGAATTATAATCAATCGGAAAAAAAAATCAATGGCTTTGGGGGGTCCGGACCCCTATGACCCCCCTTGTGTGCGCCACTGCTTCTCCTTACTTTAAAAGAATTAAATTTCTAATTCTAGTGAAGTATAGTGTTTAAAACTTAAGAAGCACATGTTGATGAATTAAATTAAAATTAAATTGATACATAAAATAACTGAACAACGAAGAAATGCTTTAAACCCTTTATCTACCGACGGTACTTATACGTACCACTCAATTAAAAATAACATAGAATAACCATTTTACGAATACTCTGACGATACTTAGCAGGAATATTCTTTTAAATGCACTCTTCCAAGATATATGGCAACACGGGTTCTATGTTGAGTATTTTAGTGGGAAAGGTGAATAGTTTTATAGTAGAAGTTGTGTTTCCTGCTGACATTTTGATCGGATTGCGAAGATTGTCCTTTTTGTTCCGAAAAAGTAGTTAATGTCAAAAGGTAACTGTCTTATTATTATTTTTTTACATGTTAATGAAGACCTTAGAAAACGATTTGGCTATTTATTTTGAGTGAACAGTGTATATAATTAATTTTACAGTTGAATATTTTTAATTAATGAATTAGCTCTAACGGATTAAATTTCCCAAAGTTGAGTATTTTGTTTATGTATATCTCTGAATTTTCAGTGTAGTGATTAAAAAAAAACGCATAAAAAAATTGCAGTAAATCATAATGCGGTAGATGAAGGGTTAATTAGAGGAATGCATCTGGTGCTTCAATAACACATTTTCAACACTTAATATCAATCTATTCAGGTTTAACCCTAAATCTCCTTTGTTAATAAGTGCCCAGTGTTTCCCCCCCTTTCTTTACTCGTTTTTGAGATTGACAAACTCACTGAAACTTCCTCTCACTTGGAAAAACAATTAAAAACTTTCTCTCGATATTCCATAATTCATGACAAATAACAGGTTTTTAAAGCCAAAATTGCTGACATCCGTTTCTAAATTTTATTTTAAGACTTTCGTTGGCGATTATTCTGACCATTTCCTATTGTAATATGACTTTTCTCCCCAATGTGACTATAAGAATTCATTGTCTACTGTGGTATTATTATAAAAACACACACAAGTAATATAAAAAAAATTTAAGTTAATTCCTACTTAGATCACCAAAGAAAATTTTTATTTTAGCTACTTTTCAGTAAATAATTACAATTAATATAAATATGTATATACATATGACAGAATCACAACATTGAGTGGTAGTTAATTTTTATTAATTATCATTAAAGTATCGTATTGTCATCCAAAACAATCGTGTATATAAAATTTTAGTTGAACTAAATGCTTTAAAACGTGAGAAAAAAGTTTGACTCAAGTCGCCAAAAATGATGCCAACGTAGCTGTATTTGTAATTCCTTAAATAATTAGTTTTAATCAAAATTAATTTTTATTAATTACTAGCTGCAAGGCCCGGCGTTGCAAGAGTTTTCACTTATAAATTTTCCCTTCACAAAATCAGCATTTCCCTTATTCTTTTTCGAAGTTACTTTGACTTTTTGGTTTCTTTCCCCTCTGCTTAGCCCGGCATTGCACGGGCTTTTACCGAGTGTATAACTTAATTTCCACGCTAATTTCCTCTCTCCTTCATGACGCCAGCACTTTTGTGCGGGTGTGTACGCGTACGATGTGTGATTGCTATAATAATGTCATTAAAATTCCCTTTTTCGGAATTTTTTCACCGTGTGACAGGTTTCTTTCCCCTTCATTTACCCCCTGCGCTGCACGAACATTTTTGAATGCATAACATATTGTCATGGAAATTCCCCTGTTCCTCTGGTTGTCAGCACTTTCTGTGTGTGTTGTGTGTGTATGATTTCTATATTAACGTCATTACAATTCCCCTTTAGAAATTTCTTCCACATCTTTCCATTGTCAGACACGTTTCTTTTATCACTCTATAGCCCAGCTTAATTACCTATAGCTATTGAAATTATTTTTTTCTGATTGTTTGATTAAACATATGTACGTGTAAAAAACACTATATCTGCATATATGTATGTGGAAATTCCTATATATATATTTACATTCACTAAAAAAACATTAAAAACAAAAGAATATTGTCTGATAAAAATATTTTAGTATTTTATTATAATTTTATAGTTTTTCATTCCTCTGTATTTAGTAAATCATTTAACCATGTATCTAACGAAAAAAGTATATTATACAAAACTAACATATTCATTATTTTAACAATAATTATTTTCTTTGAGCTTAAAATAATAAAAGAGGTTTGGTATTTTCATTTACTCAATCAATCATTACATAACAATTTCCTTCTTAGGTTTTGAAATAAAAAAAATCGATTATATAAAAATGTTCATTGAGCAATTAGTTGTGACATAACGTTTGCATAAAAAAAAGGCTGTAAAAGAAAAAATCTTGTTTACTAATAAAAACTTCTTAAATATTTTTAAAAAATTGTAAAATAATTAAATCAATATATAAGATTTATATTATTCTTATTATATTATTTATAAATTTTTTTTCTACAAATAATTATAATGATATATAAAAAATCTAAATTAGGTCCCCGTTGAAATAATTTAAAATCAATAACAGTACTGAATGACACAAACAATAAAACATGTTCCTAAAAAATTAATTATTCAAACAATACTTTTTTGCAATATTTCTATTATCAATTGTAATTCTATTACAAAGAACACAAACAAATGAGTACATACAAGCATAAATAACAATAGTGATAATTGAAATATATATATATCATACATGGGCAGTATGATAATACATAAAATATGTATATGATCTCCCAAAAAAACTACACGAGGAACAGATTATCAGAAGGAACATTAAACTATTAGATATAAAATCCCACACATCAACACTGAATTTTAAAGAAATTTAAAAGGAGTTATGAGAAAAAGTGCATATATTTTTTCTGCAAAGTCAACATTGAATTTAAAGGAATCCAAAAGAAAATATGAGAATATTGTTTCAAAGTCCACCTCATCATAACCATTTACTGAACATTTAAAACGAAGATGAGATCTTATCGTTCATAGAGATCATAAGGCCATAAACAGTGACATACAAAAAAACACGATTCACAATATTACCAATCCGTCAATAGCAATAAGTTTGAATATAGTACCATTTTCTTTCTGTTATACTTAAAGCAATATTTTTCTACAATGAAGAACATTGAATTTGTCGATGAAGGAAGAATATCAAAAATCTTTATTTTCAACGACAGAAAATATTATAGTAATGTATAGTATGTAACAAAAAGGTATACAATGCATATATATATGTGGGAGTCCGAATAAATCTTCGAATAAAAATCAGACTCTTCAGAAGGCGGGATTTTAGATTGGTGATGTGGTTGTCTAGGGTAAGTATTTAAGGGTGAGTGATGAATTAATTGAATCAAAGTCATTTAAACACAGATACTTCATTTAAGTAAAAAAAAAATTTATATTTAAAGTTAAAGGGAAATATTTACAAAAGGGGATATTTACAAAGAGAAAGACATGCAGGAATTAGGTTAATTGAAAGTTGAGTTATACCTTTAGAAGACGGAGAAATTAATTACCTTTATCATGCTTGGACGTTAGGACTGGTGGTATCGCGCAGGGCGCGAAATGCGCTAAAAACGTGACGTGTTGAACCGGCGGTGGTTAGTAGGCCTCTGCCGAAAAATTATTCAAGCCGGAACTACGAAAGCTCACTAGACGGCGCTGCTTCGGAATGCAGTAATAAATAAAATTGACATTAAGGGTCTTCTGAAAAAGATATGACTCAACCTTTTAACAAAATGTTTCAAAGGGAAAATCCTACATATATATATATATATATATATATATACACATATGTGTGTTGTGTTGTGTGTGTGTGTGTGTGTGTATATATACCTTGCTTTTGCTTCAATACTTATTTATAGGTGCATTTCCTAACACCTGGGTTGTTGAGACTTGTTAATAAATTATATTGTTTTGATTATAACTGATCTTCATTCTAACTCTCGAACTCTAAAGGATGTGAGGGGACATCCATCACATGCTTCGGAATTTTTAACCCACCTAAAAATTTTTAAATCCCAAAATCACGCCCAGTTTTAACCGTTAAGCCAATTGAATTTTAAATATGTTTAGTTTTAAAAATATTCAGTTAAAATTTTTTAAACTTAACTCTGAGGCAAATAGGCATTAGTGACCCACGAGCTAGTATTAAAAAAATATGGACAAAATTTGACCTACGTCTAAAAAAGGTTCGCCATCCTTGTTCTATATAGAAGTATACTATTTTTTTCTATACCTTGGAATAATACCTCGAATAAATGACTTACGTATTAGTGCCACTGCAGTCAAATTGGCACCACATGTGTGAATTGTGCTATTTCCGACCAAAATCTTATATATTTTTTTTTTCATATAAAATACGTAAAAATTTTTGTTGTCTTGATATCAAGGAGTGATTTGCAAGGTGCCAATTTGGCTGTGGTGACACTAATAGGTAAATACCTAAAATTCTAACTTGTACCACTAACGTTCAGTTTTGCAAGAATTGCAAACCTGAGGTCCTTACAACTGTTAAGTACCAAAATTTGTACAGATTTTTTGCAAAGTCGATTCTTTAAAAGTAAACATAAAGGTAGTAACCAAAATGAAAACAAAAATTTTTCACATACAGCTTAAAGGTTTAAAGAGAGAGGGCCCTCATGCCTTTTTGATGCTAATACCAAAGCTATGACATATCATGAATATGAAATGAAAAAGGATATCAGATGGTATGAAAATATCTTTAAAAGTAGCCAGAGAGAGAGAAAGAGAGAGAGACTACAGTAATTAAGTTAGGCCTAGCATGAAGAGTAGTTGTGTGTGTGTGTGCTTCTATTACATAATCAACATGTAGTAATATAAACTACAATAATATATCAGAAATAATCGTGCACAAAAATAAAAGATACATAAATTTAATGAGCATTAAAATAAAAAAAACAGCCTTGCAGAAAACAGATTCTAGTATTATCTAAAATCACAGCTATTTTTAAAAACAAGATATACCGATTTAATATGAAGCTGTATCCCGAACACACACGTACAAAACATTGAAAAGTCAATTAGCATTAATGAACTAAACAAAGTTTCATCACTTTTGTTTGAAATTCCGGAAAAGGATAAAATATGCTTATTTAAGAAAACACGATTCACTTCGTTCGACATCGCTAAATCAACTGTAAACAAAAGCGTGTTGCCAAACTAAAAAAAATTTAGAAAAATCTCTTTTTATAAGAAAATATTTTAGAAAAACAATTGCAATTCTGCCACAAAGAATTGAAAAACGACTAAATATACAACCTTAAATGGATATATTTATAATAAAATATGTCACAATCATCCAAAAAACAGTTTGAAACATAAATTTACAAACTTATACAGGAGTGACATATCAGCAGTTTCATCACTTTTGTTTGAAATTTCGGAAAAGGATAAAATTAAGAAAGCACGATTCACTTTGGTCGACATCGCTAATTCAAGTGTAAACAAAAGCTAGTAAAATTGCTAAAAAATTGAATTTTAAAAAAATCTAAAGCGAATTTCAAGAAATACTTTTCGTAGTGCATAGCATTATGACCTTTTGTATTTATGTGCCAAGTTTTATACTTCTGGTTTACTTAGTTTGGCCGGAATAGGTGAAACACACGTGTTTAAAAATTTTGCATATGTCAGTAACGTAGTTTTCCAAATGTGCACATCGAGATATTTTTTAAGAAAACTAAAAGTTTTACGAAGGATAGTAAATTTTAAGAGACAAATTTTTAAATGAGATTCAGAATTCTGTTTTATATATATGCAATATATCTTAAGATAACATACAAAAACGACATTTAAATGTATTCCAAATAATTTATATTATAAGCTTATTTAAAATAATGCTAACGGAATAAGAGCAATTAAATTTTTTACAAATATTAAGGAAATGTTTGTTTTATTAACGGATGTAATAAAGGAGCTTATAGAATTAAAGATATGTACTTATAATGAAACAAAAATAAATTTTTCACACGCATTTTTTTTTCTCAGCGAGTTTGGTGATTTTCATTCGTTGTAGCCAACCTGTTCGTAAAGGTGGAACGGAGTATAAGTCATTACTCGAAAAAGTTGTTAGGCTTGAAAATCTGTTTTTGAAGCCAAGCCCTTCACTTACGTTTGCATTAAGTTTTAATTTTTTTAGGGCTTAATTTTTAAGTTAAAATTTCCAAATTTCACTCATTGAAAACAAACGGCAGTTTCTTTTTACTGCGTAAATGAATTCTTGTAAAAAGCAATTTTATTTCAGTAATAATCTGTTATAACATTTTTCGTTATAATTTTTTTTGATTTATGTATTTTTCTGGTAGGAAGAGGCATTGGTCTTCCACCTAAGCGTATTTTATATTTTTTCAACTGAATTAAAATAGTTTAATATACATTTCTGTTTTGCTTATATTTTATTTGATTATTCCGAACCATTTCTTGGTTTAGATTCAATTCTGTGTTTCCTTTTTCAGTTTAAAAATATCTGATTTAGGTATAAGTCTGTGTCACCTTTATTATTCTTTTTTTTATGTTAAACCTTTATATGTATACATTTGATACTTCCGTACTGTTTCGAGTTTTAGATTTAAAGTTGTCTCATTTCTTTTCCAGGCTAAGAATTTCTGATAACTTTAATGCTGCTTTCAAAAATTTCACATTCTTTATTTTAAAAAAATGATGACCTAATTAAA
The DNA here is from genome assembly GCA_019973935.1 of Trichonephila clavipes. Taxonomy (NCBI): domain Eukaryota; kingdom Metazoa; phylum Arthropoda; class Arachnida; order Araneae; family Nephilidae; genus Trichonephila; species Trichonephila clavipes. The sequence goes on from BMAU01021430.1 coordinate 276,050, forward strand.
TCTAAAACCAGAAACAATACACAAAAAACAACTGTAAACATGAAAAAAGAATAAACGTTACGCTGTGTGCCTCAAACCAAAATAGAAATTACAATACGAACACCATTGTGGCTACACAAAAGATAAGTAAGAAATTTTTAAGCTGAAAAAGAAATGACAAAATTAGATCAATATGCGAAACAAAAATGCATACCAGACTAATCTGATATAGTTATTGAAAAAATAAAAAGTATGCTTTGCTTGAAAAGCGATGCATCTTCCAACACTGTAATACTGTTTTAAAATAAACTCTGTTACAAATACTTAAAATACGTAAATCAAAAAAAAAAAAAAAAAAATTAACTCAAAAAGAAAATGATGTAGCAGATTATAATGCTGGAAAAAAAATGTTACAACTAAATACTGGTAATTGAAATTTTCGAGCCCAAAGAATTCTCAAGGAAATACACTGTGTTGCCAAACGAACAAACCTAAAATCCAGTTGTTAAAAAAAAGGGAAAATCGCTTAAAATTTAATTTTAAAAAATCTAAAGCGTATTTCGAAAAAAACTTCTTCGTAGTGCACATCATTAGGATCTAGAATAATTATGTGCCAAGTTCTATACTTCTGGGTTGCTTAGTTTGGGCGGTAGAGGTGTTAAACTTCTCTTTTATTAGTATAGATAGATAATTAAATTATTCTATTGTCATCCAAAATAATCATGTATATAAAATTTCAGCTCAATTGAGCGCTTTAAAATGTATTTTATTAACGATTGAAAATTCCACCAAGATAAATAAATATATAGAGAATGTGAGTTAATAGTAGATATTTGTTACATCAATTCTTGTTTCACAAAATCTGACAAGGAGAGCAAAGGACATTTAAATGGTGAACGTAGGTTAAAATGTCCTGACAGATTGTCTGTGACAAAATGAGAAAATTCGTGACGTCCAATATTATGCTTCTTTAGCTTAATTCTGGAAAGAAATGCTGAAATGGTCCTTGTCTTGATAAAATTTATGCTGTCACCTAGTAGCCACTAATTAACCTCACTAAATTTAGTAAACAAATTAGTTAATTGGTAAAATTTGGATTTTTCCACTTGAGAAAGATTAAATTTCTTTTAAAGTTTAAAGTCACGACTTGTTTAATGAGAGCCACTATCATAGACACCCATTTACACCTCATGGACCCCCAAATCATTTTTTCGCTGGACCTTTTGGCCGCCTTCTTTTTCATTGGACCTCTTGCAGGGTTGTCATAGACCCCTTGGGGCCTATATAGACCACTTTGGGAATCACTAATCTAAACAATTATAAGAAGTCATTCTCATTGTAAACAGACTAACTTGTTTGTTTAAATGCAATATTCACCAAACTGGTGGCAAAATTCCCCTATGCGTGAACGGTCTCAATCCAGTAGTTCTGCAAAAACTATAACGCTAAACAACATCATTTCCTTTACTGAAGGTTGATGTACATAATAATTACTACCCGTTCTTCAAAATATATAAAATACAAATTTTATTAGTTTTACTGGAGTTTTTATTAAAATTATGATGAAACACACACACACATGTTTATGACCTTAATTTTGAATAGGAGTAAACATCGGAACTGTAAGTACAATAAAGCCACCATATAATTGTTTTTCTAAAGGTGCATAAAAAGTGATTACACATTATATATCTGTTGGGAACTTTATAAGCTTTTCTTCAACTCATATTATAACTATGTCTGGGCCTAAAAGCTTTTTCTCGCATTTTAAAACGCTCAGTTGAGCTGAAATTTTCTGTACTCAATTGTTTTTCATGACTATACGATAGTTTAATTATAATTAATTAAAATTTATTTGATCAAAACTAATTATTTAAAGAATTAAATTTTACTCATAATTCCGGGATTGTTTACAAAGGGAAACAGTCGAATATTGAAACCAGCAGATTAAACTATCTTCTCGTAAAATTGCATAAATAATTAATTATTGACTAAATTCAATTTGACTCAAAGTTCCACTTTGCTCTTAAAATGTAAGGTATTAAAATTTAAGTTGCGCAAAGTTTGAAGTTTGAAAGAAAACCCATGTTTAATAAAACTCGTTTGTTAAAAAACCAGTGTTCTTTTAATTTTCATAATTGGTAAATCTAAGCATCTTAAAAAATATTGATCACAAAATTTTTAATGAAAAAAAGCTAAGGAGTACATAAAGAAAAGGGAACTATTAATCTCTTTAAAAATATAAGGGGTGCAGTATATCTGATTATTTTTATTCCACAAAAGTGTTGTTTTGTATCATATCGAAATAAAAACAAAAGAACAATAAGTTGATGCTTGCTAATTAATTTTATTTCAGATTAACAAAAATACATGCAATTTACATTCACATAAAGAGTTAAATTGAATATTCTGTTATATAATTCCCAAAAAACTTTCACCACGATTTTAACAAATAATTGTTATAAACCAAATTCCTATGCAAGTGCGGCAAGCATAGCTTGGGCAAATTGACTTCCACCACTCGCTGATCCGGGGATGGAAATTGATTCCAATAAAGCAGCCAAGGTTTCCAAGAGAGTTTCAATTAGAACTTCAGTTTTGGACAATCTAGATCCACTTCCAATCTGACTTGCAGCACTGGCAATAGAGTTCGATAAGGCCGCATAGTTAACGCGTCCATTTGAAACAGCAGATGCAAGGGAATTGGATAACTGAGATATTCTTTGAGATGCTGCTGCTGATGTGAGTTGCTGTGCTGAACTAGCCAATGCAGATCCTGAAGAAGAACTTATGGCCGAAGAAGAGATTTGCGACGCACCCATGGAAGTTGCGGAGTATCCACCTGAAGACTGCTGTGTTTGTGCTGCTGCTACTTGTTGGGATTGTGCAAAAGAAGATTGTTGAGACTGCGCTAAAGAGGATTGTTGAGACTGCGCTAAAGAGGATTGTTGAGACTGCGCTAAAGAGGATTGTTGAGACTGCGCTAAAGAGGATTGTTGAGACTGCGCTAAAGAGGATTGTTGAGACTGCGCTAAGGAGGATTGTTGAGACTGCGCTAAAGAGGATTGTTGAGACTGCGCTAAAGAGGATTGTTGAGACTGCGCTAAAGAGGATTGTGCTTGAGAGACTTGTTGGGATTGCGCAATAGTCGATTGTTGAGTGAATGCTGAAGGAGCAAATACCGGAGAAGGACTTGGAGTAAATACGGGTTGAGGTCTTTGGATAGGAGCAGGTTGGGGTCTTGGAAGAGGTGCTGGTAATGGACGAGGAGCAGGCTGGGGTCTTGGAAGGGGTACTGGCAATGGACGAGGAGCTGGTAGAGGTCTCTGGGCAACTACTTGACTAAGAGAAGACAAGATTGAACTGGAAAGGGCTTGTGAAATACTCTGTTCTTGTCCGGCAGACACCGTTCCAGATTGTTGAACCAAGGAAGACACTGCGCTGGATATCAATTGCGCCAGTGTTTGAGCCGATGCTCTCGATCCTGCACTTGCTAGTTGTTGGCTGATGACACTTTGTGCGACTTGTTGGGAAACTCCAAGGGATTGTGAAACGCTTCTAGCGACCGCTGCTGCTACGTCGTTGATATTAGCTGAGGTCTGACCATAAGCAATTGAACTGAGAGCACTAGAAGATTGCAAGGACGATGAAAGTGTACTCTGTACTACTTGCGAGTTAAAGTAACTTGAAGCACTTGATGCTTGAGATATGCTGGATGCGGCATTAGACGCAGCAGAATATGCATTAGAGGACTGCTGTGATTGGGAGACCGAAGCCTGCTGGGATTGAGAGACGGAGGCCTGCTGGGATTGAGAGACGGAGGCTTGCTGAGCAGCGGACGATTGTCGGGACTGAGCAAAAGATGACTGTGCCTGTTGAATGGATGCCTGCTGTACTTGAGACACTACGGGTGCTGGGCGGGGAAAAGGAGCTGGGATTGGACGAGGAGCGGGCAAAGGAGCTGGGATTGGGCGAGGAGCGGGCAAAGGAGCTGGGAGTGGACGAGGAGCAGGTGCTGGTCGTGGAGCTGGTAGAGGTCTCTGGGCAACTACTTGACTGAGAGCAGACAAGATTGAACTAGAAAGGGCTTGTGAAATACTCTGTTCTTGTCCGGCAGACACCGTTCCAGATTGTTGAACCAAGGAAGACACTGCGCTGGATATCAATTGCGCCAGTGTTTGAGCCGATGCTCTCGATCCTGCACTTGCTAGTTGTTGGCTGATGACACTTTGTGCGACTTGTTGGGAAACTCCAAGGGATTGTGAAACGCTTCTAGCGACCGCTGCTGCTACGTCGTTGATATTGGCTGAGGTCTGGCCGTAAGAAATTGAACTGAGAGCACTAGAAGATTGCAAGGACGATGAGAGTGTACTCTGTACTACTTGCGAGTTAAAGTAACTTGAAGCACTTGATGCTTGAGATATGCTGGATGCGGCATTAGACGCAGCAGAATATGCATTAGAGGACTGCTGTGATTGGGAAGCCGAAGCCTGCTGGGATTGAGAGACGGCGGCTTGCTGAGCAACGGACGATTGTCGGCTCTGAGCAAAAGATGACTGTGCCTGTTGAATGGATGCCTGCTGTACTTGAGACACTACGGGTGCTGGGCGGGGAAAAGGAGCTGGGATTGGACGAGGAGCGGGCAAAGGAGCTGGGATTGGGCGAGGAGCGGGCAAAGGAGCTGGGAGTGGACGAGGAGCAGGTGCTGGTCGTGGAGCTGGTAGAGGTCTCTGGGCAACTACTTGACTGAGAGAAGACAAGATTGAACTAGAAAGGGCTTGTGAAATACTCTGTTCTTGTCCGGCAGACACCGTTCCAGATTGTTGAACCAAGGAAGACACTGCGCTGGATATCAATTGCGCCAATGTTTGAGCCGATGCTCCCGATCCTGCACTTGCAAGTTGTTGGCTGATAACACTTTGTGCGACTTGTTGGGAAACTCCAAGGGATTGTGAAACGCTTCTAGCGACCGCTGCTGCTACGTCGTTGATATTGGCTGTGGTCTGACCGTAAGCAATGGAACTGAGAGCACTAGAAGATTGCAAGGACGATGAGAGTGTGCTCTGTACTACTTGCGAGTTAAAGTAACTTGAAGAGCTTGATGCTTGAGATACGCTGGATGCGGCATTAGACGCAGCGGAATATGCATTTGAGGACTGCTGTGATTGGGATACCGAAGCCTGCTGGGATTGAGAGACGGAGGCTTGCTGAGCAGCGGACGATTGTCGGGACTGAGCAAAAGATGACTGTGCCTGTTGAATGGATGCCTGCTGTACTTGAGAAACTACGGGTGCTGGGCGGGGATAAGGAGCTGGGATTGGACGAGGAGCGGGCAAAGGAGCTGGTAGTGGACGAGGAACAGGTACTGGTCGTGGAGCTGGTAGAGGTCTCTGGGCAACTACTTGACTGAGAGAAGACAAGATTGAACTGGAAAGGGCTTGTGAAATACTCTGTTCTTGTCCGGCAGACACCGTTCCAGATTGTTGAACCAAGGAAGACACTGCGCTGGATATCAATTGCGCCAATGTTTGAGCCGATGCTCCCGATCCTGCACTTGCTAGTTGTTGGCTGATAACACTTTGTGCGACTTGTTGGGAAACTCCAAGGAATTGTGAAACGCTTCTAGCGACCGCTGCTGCTACATCGTTGATATTGGCTGAGGTCTGACCGTAAGCAATTGAACTGAGAGCACTAGAAGATTGCAAGGACGATGAGAGTGTGCTCTGTACTACTTGCGAGTTAAAGTAACTTGAAGAGCTTGATGCTTGAGATACGCTGGATGCGGCATTAGACGCAGCGGAATATGCATTTGAGGACTGCTGTGATTGGGATACCGAAGCCTGCTGGGATTGAGAGACGGAGGCTTGCTGAGCAGCGGACGATTGTCGGGACTGAGCAAAAGATGACTGTGCCTGTTGAATGGATGCCTGCTGTACTTGAGAAACTACGGGTGCTGGGCGGGGAAGAGGAGCTGGGATTGGACGAGGAGCGGGCAAAGGTGCTGGGAGTGGACGAGGAGCAGGAGCTGGTCGTGGAGCTGGTAGAGGTCTCTGGGCAACTACTTGACTGAGAGAAGACAAGATTGAACTGGAAAGGGCTTGTGAAATACTCTGTTCTTGTCCGGCAGACACCGTTCCCGATTGTTGAACCAAGGAAGACACTGCGCTGGATATCAATTGTGCCAATGTTTGAGCCGATGCTCCCGATCCTGCACTTGCTAGTTGTTGGCTGATGACACTTTGTGCGGCTTGTTGGGAAACTCCAAGGGATTGTGAAACACTTCTAGCGACCGCTGCTGCTACGTCGTTGATATTGGCTGAGGTCCGACCGTAAACAATTGAACTGAGAGCACTAGAAGATTGCAAGGACGATGAGAGTGTACTCTGTACTACTTGCGAGTTAAAGTAACTTGAAGCGCTTGATGCTTGATTTACGCTGGATGCGGCATTAGACGCAGCAGAATATGCATTAGAGGACTGCTGGGATTGGGATACCGAACCCTGCTGAGATTGGGAGACCGGAGCTTGCTGGGATTGAGAGACGGAGGCTTGCTGAGCAGCGGACGATTGTCGGGACTGAGCAAAAGATGACTGTGCCTGTTGAATGGATGCCTGCTGTACTTGAGAAACTATGGGTACTGGGCGGGGGAGAGGAGCTGGGATTGGACGAGGAGCGGGCAAAGGAGCTGGGAGTGGACGAGGAGCAGGTGCTGGACGTGGAGCTGGTAGAGGTCTCTGGGCAACTACTTGACTGAGAGAAGACAAAATTGAACTGGAAAGGGCTTGTGAAATACTCTGTTCTTGTCCGGCAGACACCGTTCCCGATTGTTGAACCAAGGAAGACACTGCGCTGGATATCAATTGCGCCAATGTTTGAGCCGATGCTCCCGATCCTGCACTTGCTAGTTGTTGGCTGATGACACTTTGTGCGACTTGTTGGGAAACTCCAAGGGATTGTGAAACGCTTCTAGCGACCGCTGCTGCTACGTCGTTGATATTGGCTGAGGTCTGACCGTAAGCAATTGAACTGAGAGCACTAGAAGATTGTAAGGACGATGAGAGTGCGCTCTGTACTACTTGCGAGTTAAAGTAACTTGAAGCGCTTGATGCTTGAGATACGCTGGATGCAACATTAGACGCAGCAGAATATGCATTAGAGGACTGCTGTGATTGGGAGACCGAAGCCTGCTGGGATTGAGAGACGGAGGCCTGCTGGGATTGAGAGACGGAGGCTTGCTGAGCAGCGGACGATTGTCGGGACTGAGCAAAAGACGACTGTGCCTGTTGAATGGATGCCTGCTGTACTTGAGAAACTATGGGTACTGGGCGGGGAAGAGGAGCTGGGATTGGACGAGGAGCGGGCAAAGGAGCTGGGAGTGGACGAGGAGCAGGTGCTGGACGTGGAGCTGGTAGAGGTCTCTGGGCAACTACTTGACTGAGAGAAGACAAGATTGAACTGGAAAGAGCTTGTGAAATACTCTGTTCTTGCCCGGCAGACACCGTTCCAGATTGCTGAACCAAGGAAGACACTGCGCTGGATATCAATTGCGCCAATGTTTGAGCCGATGCTCCCGATCCTGCACTTGCTAGTTGTTGGCTGATGACACTTTGTGCGGCTTGTTGGGAAACTCCAAGGGATTGTGAAACGCTTCTAGCGACCGCTGCTGCTACATCGTTTATATTGGCTGAGGTCTGACCGTAAGCAATTGAACTGAGAGCACTAGAAGATTGCAAGGACGATGAGAGTGCGCTCTGTACTACTTGCGAGTTAAAGTAACTTGAAGCGCTTGATGCTTGAGATACGCTGGATGCGGCATTAGATGCAGCAGTATATGCATTAGAGGACTGCTGAGATTGGGATACCGAAGCCTGCTGGGATTGGGAGACCGAAGCCTGCTGGGATTGGGAGACCGAAGCCTGCTGGGATTGAGAGACGGAGGCTTGCTGAGCAACGGACGATTGTCGGGACTGAGCAGAAGACGACTGTGCCTGTTGAATGGATGCTTGTTGTACTTGAGAAACTATGGGTACTGGGCGGGGAAGAGGAGCTGGGATTGGACGAGGAGCGGGCAAAGGTGCTGGGAGTGGACGAGGAGCAGGTACTGGTAGTGGCCTCTGGGCAACTACTTGACTGAGAGAAGACAAGATTGAACTAGAAAGTGCTTGTGAAATACTCTGTTCTTGTCCGGCAGATACCGTTCCAGATTGTTGAACCAAGGAAGACACTGCGCTGGATATCAATTGCGCCAATGTTTGAGCCGATGCTCCCGATCCTGCACTTGCTAGTTGTTGGCTGATGACACTTTGTGCGGCTTGTTGGGAAACTCCAAGGGATTGTGAAACGCTTCTAGCGACCGCTGCTGCTACATCGTTTATATTGGCTGAGGTCTGACCGTAAGCAATTGAACTGAGAGCACTAGAAGATTGCAAGGACGATGAGAGTGTACTCTGTACTACTTGCGAGTTAAAGTAACTTGAAGCGCTTGATGCTTGAGATACGCTGGATGCGGCATTAGACGCAGCAGAATATGCATTAGAGGACTGCTGAGATTGGGATACCGAAGCCTGCTGGGTTTGGGATAGCGAAGCCTGCTGGGATTGGGATACCGAAGCCTGCTGGGATTGGGAGACCGAAGCCTGCTGGGATTGAGAGACGGAGGCTTGCTGAGCAACGGCCGATTGTCGGGACTGAGCAGAAGACGACTGTGCCTGTTGAATGGATGCCTGCTGTACTTGAGAAACTATGGGTACTGGGCGGGGAAGAGGAGCTGGGATTGGACGAGGAGCGGGCAGAGGTGCTGGGAGTGGACGAGGAGCAGGTGCTGGTCGTGGTGCTGGTAGAGGCCTCTGGGAAACTACTTGACTGAGAGAAGACAAGATTGAACTGGAAAGAGCTTGTGAAATACTCTGTTCTTGTCCGGCAGACACCGTTCCAGATTGCTGAACCAAGGAAGACACTGCGCTGGATATCAATTGCGCCAATGTTTGAGCCGATGCTCCCGATCCTGCACTTGCTAGTTGTTGGCTGATGACACTTTGTGCGGCTTGTTGGGAAACTCCAAGGGATTGTGAAACGCTTCTAGCGACCGCTGCTGCTACATCGTTTATATTGGCTGAGGTCTGACCGTAAGCAATTGAACTGAGAGCACTAGAAGATTGCAAGGACGATGAGAGTGCGCTCTGTACTACTTGCGAGTTAAAGTAACTTGAAGCGCTTGATGCTTGAGATACGCTGGATGCGGCATTAGACGCAGCAGAATATGCATTAGAGGACTGCTGTGATTGGGAGACCGAAGCCTGCTGGGATTGAGAGACGGAGGCCTGCTGGGATTGAGAGACGGAGGCTTGCTGAGCAGCGGACGATTGTCGGGACTGAGCAGAAGACGACTGTGCCTGTTGAATGGATGCTTGTTGTACTTGAGAAACTATGGGTACTGGGCGGGGAAGAGGAGCTGGGATTGGACGAGGAGCGGGCAAAGGTGCTGGGAGTGGACGAGGAGCAGGTACTGGTAGTGGCCTCTGGGCAACTACTTGACTGAGAGAAGACAAGATTGAACTAGAAAGGGATTGTGAAATACTCTGTTCTTGTCCGGCAGACACCGTTCCAGATTGCTGAACCAAGGAAGACACTGCGCTGGATATCAATTGCGCCAATGTTTGAGCCGATGCTCCCGATCCTGCACTTGCTAGTTGTTGGCTGATGACACTTTGTGCGGCTTGTTGGGAAACTCCAAGGGATTGTGAAACGCTTCTAGCGACCGCTGCTGCTACATCGTTTATATTGGCTGAGGTCTGACCGTAAGCAATTGAACTGAGAGCACTAGAAGATTGCAAGGACGATGAGAGTGCGCTCTGTACTACTTGCGAGTTAAAGTAACTTGAAGCGCTTGATGCTTGAGATACGCTGGATGCGGCATTAGACGCAGCAGAATATGCATTAGAGGACTGCTGAGATTGGGATACTGAAGCCTGCTGGGATTGGGATACCGAAGCTTGCTGGGATTGGGATACCGAAGCCTGCTGGGATTGAGAGATGGAGGCTTGCTGAGCAACGGACGATTGTCGGGACTGAGCAGAAGACGACTGTGCCTGTTGAATGGATGCCTGCTGTACTTGAGAAACTATGGGTACTGGGCGGGGAAGAGGAGCTGGGATTGGACGAGGAGCGGGCAAAGGAGCTGGGATTGGACGAGGAGCGGGCAAAGGAGCTGGGAGTGGACGAGGAGCAGGTGCTGGTAGTGGCCTCTGAGCAACTACCTGACTGAGAGAAGACAAGATTGAACTAGAAAGGGCTTGTGAAATACTCTGTTCTTGTCCGGCAGATACCGTTCCAGATTGTTGAACCAAGGAAGACACTGCGCTGGATATCAATTGCGCCAATGTTTGAGCCGATGCTCCCGATCCTGCACTTGCTAGTTGTTGGCTGATGACACTTTGTGCGGTTTGTTGTGAAACTCCAAGGGATTGTGAAACGCTTCTAGCGACCGCTGCTGCTACATCGTTGATATTGGCTGTGGTTTGACCGTAAGCAATTGAACTGAGAGCACTAGAAGATTGCAAGGACGATGAGAGTGTACTCTGTACTACTTGCGAGTTAACGTAACTAGACGCACTTGATGCTTGAGATACACTGGATGCAGCATTAGACGCAGCGGAATATGCATTTGAGGACTGCTGTGATTGGGATACGGAAGCCTGCTGTGATTGCGATACGGAAGCCTGCTGTGATTGCGATACGGAAGCCTGCTGTGATTGGGATAAGGAAGCCTGCTGTGATTGGGAAACGGCGGCTTGCTGAGCAATGTTTGATTGCTGAGACTGAGCAAAAGACGACTGGGCCTGTTGAGTGGATGCCTGCTGTACTTGAGCAACTACGGGTGCTGGGCGGGGAAGAGGAGCTGGCAAAGGTGCTGGTATTGGACGAGGAGCAGGTGCTGGTCGTGGAGCTGGTAGAGGTCTCTGGGCCACTACTTGACTGAGAGAAGACAAGATTGAACTAGAAAGGGCTTGTGAAATACTCTGTTCTTGTCCGGCAGATACCGTTCCCGATTGTTGAACCAAGGAAGACACTGCGCTGGATATCAATTGCGCCAATGTTTGAGCCGATGCTCCCGATCCTGCACTTGCTAGTTGTTGGCTGATGACACTTTGTGCGGTTTGTTGTGAAACTCCAAGGGATTGTGAAACGCTTCTAGCGACCGCTGCTGCTACATCGTTGATATTGGCTGTGGTTTGACCGTAAGCAATTGAACTGAGAGCACTAGAAGATTGCAAGGACGATGAGAGTGTACTCTGTACTACTTGCGAGTTAACGTAACTAGACGCACTTGATGCTTGAGATACACTGGATGCAGCATTAGACGCAGCGGAATATGCATTTGAGGACTGCTGTGATTGGGATACGGAAGCCTGCTGTGATTGGGATACGGAAGCCTGCTGTGATTGCGATACGGAAGCCTGCTGTGATTGGGATACGGAAGTCTGCTGTGATTGGGAAACGGCGGCTTGCTGAGCAACGTTTGATTGCTGAGACTGAGAAAAAGACGACTGGGCCTGTTGAGTGGATGCCTGCTGTACTTGAGCAACTACGGGTGCTGGGCGGGGAAGAGGAGCTGGCAAAGGTGCTGGTATTGGACGAGGAGCAGGTGCTGGTCGCGGAGCTGGTAGAGGTCTCTGGGCCACTACTTGACTGAGAGAAGACAATATTGAACTAGAAAGGGCTTGTGAAATACTCTGTTCTTGTCCGGCAGATACCGTTCCCGATTGTTGAACCAAGGAAGACACTGCGCTGGATATCAATTGCGCCAATGTTTGAGCCGATGCTCCCGATCCTGCACTTGCAAGTTGTTGGCTGATAACACTTTGTGCGACTTGTTGGGAAACTCCAAGGGATTGTGAAACGCTTCTAGCGACCGCTGCTGCTACGTCGTTGATATTGGCTGTGGTCTGACCGTAAGCAATGGAACTGAGAGCACTAGAAGATTGCAAGGACGATGAGAGTGTGCTCTGTACTACTTGCGAGTTAACGTAACTAGACGCACTTGATGCTTGAGATACACTGGATGCAGCATTAGACGCAGCGGAATATGCATTTGAGGACTGCTGTGATTGGGATACGGAAGCCTGCTGTGTTTGGGATACGGAAGCCTGCTGTGATTGGGATACGGAAGCCTGCTGTGATTGGGAAACGGCGGCTTGCTGAGCAATGTTTGATTGCTGAGACTGAGCAAAAGACGACTGGGCCTGTTGAGTGGATGCCTGCTGTACTTGAGCAACTACGGGTGCTGGGCGGGGAAGAGGAGCTGGCAAAGGTGCTGGTATTGGACGAGGAGCAGGTGCTGGTCGTGGAGCTGGTAGAGGTCTCTGGGCCACTACTTGACTGAGAGAAGACAAGATTGAACTAGAAAGGGCTTGTGAAATACTCTGTTCTTGTCCGGCAGATACCGTTCCCGATTGTTGAACCAAGGAAGACACTGCGCTGGATATCAATTGCGCCAATGTTTGAGCCGATGCTCCCGATCCTGCACTTGCTAGTTGTTGGCTGATGACACTTTGTGCGGCTTGTTGGGAAACTCCAAGGGATTGTGAAACGCTTCTAGCGACCGCTGCTGCTACATCGTTGATATTGGCTGAGGTCTGACCGTAAGCAATTGAACTGAGAGCACTAGAAGATTGCAAGGACGATGAGAGTGTGCTCTGTACTACTTGCGAGTTAACGTAACTAGAAGCACTTGATGCTTGAGATACGCTGGATGCAGCATTAGACGCAGCGGAATATGCATTTGAGGACTGCTGTGATTGGGATACGGAAGCCTGCTGTGATTGCGATACGGAAGCCTGCTGTGATTGCGATACGGAAGCCTGCTGTGATTGGGAAACGGCGGCTTGCTGTGATTGGGATAACGAAGCCTGCTGTGATTGGGATAACGAAGCCTGCTGTGATTGGGATAACGAAGCCTGCTGTGATTGTGAATAGTCACTTGAAGCAGCGGAATAGTCACTGGATGCAGCTGAAGAATCTGTGTAGGCTGATGAGAAGCCGCTGGATGCTGCCGAGTAAGCATTGTTTGAAGCAGTTGAATATGCGTTTGACTGTTGCTGAGAATCAATGTTTTGTTGAGACTGAGCTGATTGTGATGCTGTGTTAATCACACTAGTTTGGTCATTATAAGCATTTGATGATTGTTGTAATTGCTCTAGAGAAATGCTTGATTGCGACGTTTGCTGCGCTTGCAAAGAGGCAATCTCTGCTTCAGCTGCAGCAAGCTGGTTTTCGTACGCGGCAGCGGCTTCAAGGGCTTCAGCGATTGCTTTTTCTTGCTCTAATTCTTGTTGCTCTTCCACGTCATTGTTATACATTACAACAACTAATTCCTGTATTGTTTCGATGAAATTATCATCCACCACACCTGCTGTCTCTTCCATAGCGGCAGCGGCTGCCTGGTTCACACAATCAAGTTTATAACTTGTATCACCATCTGATCCTTCCAGTCCTTCAATAACAATATCTGCTATCTTCGATGCCATTGAATGTTTTATTTTACTAGGCTTAGCATTCTTTTGATATAGACCACTTATTTCAAATAGTGAATTAATTGCATCTGCTTCTTGTTCGATTTTTACAATGCCACAATCTTTAAGATTATCAACCATCCGTTCCATCAAGTATAAAGTCGTTCCTTCATCTTGAAACATGGATTTTGATGCCGAAAGAGCATTGATCTGTGGTGTTAAGAACACCAAGAAGACGGATAAAACTGGAAGCCAAGACATCATTGAATGTTTTCGGCTGCCTGCTGTGTGATCATCGTTTGAAACCTTCGACTTTTATACCAATCTAGTCGTGACGAGCAGATTGAACGACAAACAGAACATAATTAATGTAACTCATTATTTTCTACCCAACTGTGTTTTTCTGCAGTTAAACTTATTATTTGTTAAGAAATGAATGTTAATATTTGCTCTCAATTGGGGAAATAATTGTTTAGCAATTATCTTATTTCCGTATTACATACATGTAATGAAATTACCGAATGAATGCATCCATGGAAGCGAACGTTTATATTTTTTGTTTGAGATTATGCTTTAAGTATAACTTTAACTATAAACTGAATAATATTCATACAGGAATCTCAAAAGTATTTTATCATATTTCTTCTGGATTAGAAACACATGCGTCGAAAAAAAATTAAATCAGTTTTGAATAATGAAATTAAGAACGAACGATTGTCTATAACGTTAAGAGACTCGCAACTGATATTGTAATAATATTTCAGTTATTACATTAGATTTTTCAGAAAAATTAGTTTTTTATCAGTTTGTAAAAAGCATAGATAGTTATCAGCATAACATATTTTTTGCTATTTGACGTTATATATATATAAATTTAACAACTTGAATTTTCAATTTTTAGAATAAAGCATTGTAAAAAATTTTATGAATATTTTTAACATAAATATTAACTAATTGTTTCTTTGAGTTAATGTTTATGTGCAATATATTTGTACTTTGTGGCGCATGGAAGAAATAAATTTAGGTTTCTTAGTGAGGGGTGTGTATAATTTTATTATTTTTTGATTTTGTGCGCATTCGTTCAATGGATTAAAACAAAATGTATTGTGTACAGAAAGATGAGATTTTCTTTTTGAGATTCAAATTCAAAAGGAAAATAAATCATATTTAACAACATTTTGTGTGTGTGTGCGTGATCTTACTATATTTCGAATCAGCTGAATATTAATTAAAAAAGTATTGATCAGATTATATTTATTCAAGTATCTTCAGATAATTTATTTAAAATTTGTAAGAAAAAACGGCGGAAGTGATAATTTATATTAGACGCTAGAAATTTTCAGATTCAAAAGCAGAAAAACGAGTCAAAGAAAAATTTTTAATTATATTTTTATGCTACATTTATTAATTGCAACGCTGTTTTTATTGGCAGAAATTTATAACTTTCTTTTTTTGATTGTAGAATATTTCTGAATTCTGGGTAGCTTGTGAATGCGTGTTTTTATGGTGGTCACGGTAGCCTAGTGGTTATGGTAACAAACTCGTGGCTGGTGGTTTATGAGTTCAAATCCCTAGTGCTACTGAAGACCCACCGTGTAGAGGAGCTGATGTTCATTAAATTTGACCAGCTCAAAGTCTTCTCATTGGCGTGTTGTGATCGCTTGGAGGTGTCGTCCTCGTCATTTAACCCAAACTCAGAATAACGAGGTGGGTTGCCAATGGCCCTCGTGCCGCTTTAAGCTGAATTCACACCAAGGCTGTCAGCGTTAAGCGTCTAGCCAATCAGAGACTTCATCTCGGGCGAAATGAAGTCTCTGATTGGCTAGACGCTAGACGCTCGACGTTTGTACGCCTTGGTGTGAATGAGCCTTTATAGTGCGTCGTTAACAAACACTCAGGCTTCTTTCTATGATATTTTGAATTTGGGAATTTTGTTTTCAATCTCTATTTTTCTCCAAATGCACGCCAGCAATTCTGTCTTGAATACGCATAAAAATTTTTTAAAAAAAATAAACTGTTTTGCTGATATTGAAATATAATTCTTAATGCTGATCGGGGAAAAATAATTTAAATGCTATTTCCAGATTTCTCAAAGAGATTGTGTGAAGACTGACACACTCTTTAATATTGTACTCGTGGCCGTGGTAGCCAAGTGGTCAAGGTATCGGACCGTGGCTGGCCTTGTTACGAGTTCGAGCCCAGTACCACTAAAGACCCGCCTTGTAGGGGAGCGATGCACGTTAAATCTGTCGAGAGATCAAACGTCCTGCCTTCGCTATAATAGTTAGGAGAGGGAGGTGCCAGCTCAGGTGTCGTTCTTGTCACTTGACCATGGTTCAAAATCACGAGGTTCGTCGCCAAAAGACCTCATGCAGCTGAACAGTGCGACGTTAATATTCACTCACTCACTTAATATTGTACTCATACGCAATGTAACTAGAAAATGGAGAGGAATACGCAAACAGCCCTGAGGTGAACTAGTAAAGAATATGAATCTAAAGATTCATTTACATAGAATCAGCAATATTCACAATATTTAACTAACTGTCTGGTACATTTAAAAAAATAACTATTTTTTTACTGCCAACTCCCTAACTAACATTATATTTGATTGATTGATTGAATATTAACGTCGCACTGTTCAGCTACACGAGGGCTTTTGGCGACGGACCACGTAATTTGGAACCATGGTCAAGTGACGTGGACGACACCTGAGCTGGCACCTCCCTCTTATTTATTCTTTGAATGACTGCACTTAAACATATTGAAACAAATTGTGTAAAATAATTTTTTTAAAAAACTAATTGTAAAAAAATTTATTAAAAATTGGGTGCATGATATATTTTATAATTACTAATCTAATCTACGATATGAATTTTTCTCCTAAATAAAGGAATTAATTCGATGAGGATGGGTTATTTTATCTGTTATATTGATGAAAGGATATATCAGAGAGAAATGTTTGGCCAATTATGATTGAGTATTTATCAACGTCACAATTGAAAGCAACGCCAGGGCTTTTGGCGGAATGCCCAAGGGAACCGAGCTCACCCGAAAGAGGTTTAGAGCTACAAAACGATCCCCCGGGAAACTACCACCCCCGCGTTCAATCTTTATGGAGCAAAATCGTAGTGTACATTTTACACGGTAGCACGCATTAAATTTACATAGTACAAATTAAAGGTAAATGAAACGAAATATATAGGTTATTGCAAGGTACACACATACAAAGCTGACAATAATAAAGAACATAAAGGGTAAAAAAAAAAAACGAAAAATAATATACATTATTCCAGCATTCTTACAAATACTCAAAAGTAATCTAAATACAAAATATAAATGTACCGTACAATAAAGAAAAAAAGGGCAGGAAACATTTGGAAAAGGAGGAGGGAAAAAGAAATGAATAAAAGAGGGGGAAAAAAACCCCTTGTAACCACATAAGAGTAACGATCCAATCCCACCTATGGAATTTGATACCGGATTGTATAGGCGTTGAATAGGCGTTTTCTTTTGGGCGTCCGGACTGTAAACAGTCCTCAATCCCATATCGTGAGAGTCTATGATGCTGGGGATTGTATAGGGCAGGGGTGGCGAACCTTTATGAACCGACGTACCATTTTTTCTAAAGAAATGCTGAATGATGAATACACGTGCTGTCAAATAATATTGAGTTGTGATTATTGGGAAATAAAACTAAATACTAACAACACAAAACTCTTCATTTACTACAGAAAAATACATTTCGTATTTTATAGTACTAAATGTTTTAGTTAAACGTGTAATTCAAATTATATAAAGTAACATTAGTGTGATTTCTGCTGTTACAGATTAGATGACCAATAAATTATGTCAGGTTGAGTAAAAAATTTTCCGCCAAGGGGAGATAACTCCGCTCCAACAGTGGCCATTCCCTTGGTAGTTAATCTTTCTAGAGATGGGTTTTTACATTCTAAATCTGGAAGTTAGAACTACACGACTGTGTAATTTGTTTGTCGAAACTTTATTATCTTGTGCACCGGAAAATTGTTTAAAATGGAGCAATCACGTCAACAGATCAGAACGATTGTGTACTATGAGTTCTGAAATAAACTCAGTGCAACTGAAGGCCACAAAAAATGTGTGAAAGTTTAGGTTTCAATACTGTTTCTTGTGATGCAGTAAAAGTTTGGTTTCGAAAGTTTAAAGCTGTGAATTCTGCCCTATTAGGACCAATTAAAGCAAACCAATGATCAATACAGAAATGTTTCAACACAAACTATTGCATTAGAGTTTGACATTTGTCAAAAAATAATAGTTAATGCTCTCAAACGCATACGTTTACGTGTAACCGCTGGGTGCCTCACGAATCGACTGCTGAAGACAAGAGCAAGAGAAAAATGGCCTGTTTGGTTCTGCTCAGAGATCAAAGGAAAGAATATTCTGGGCAGAATTTTGACCTGAGATGATGGATGTACAGAGTGTTTTTTTCCAGGTATAGAAGTTTAAGTTGGCATTACTTTCCAAGATGGCGACCGATTTAACAGCTGTCAAGTGATTTATCCTCAGTTTGGTTTGGCAATTCATCATGAATAGACTCACGCCTGAACAACGCTTTCAAATTGTGCAATTTTACTTCGAAAATAATGGTTCTCTCTCTGTGCAGAATTTTCATAAGCGAATTTTGTTTAGTGATGAAGCGCACTTCTGGTTGAATGGCTACGTCAACAAACAAAACTACCGCATTTGGAGTGAAGCTAATCCACAAGTGTATGTAGAAACACCGTTACATCCAGAAAAACTGACTGTTTGGTGCGCTTTATGGGCTGGTGGAATCCTTCTTCAAAAACGATGAAGGCCACAACGTTACAGTCAATGGTGATCGGTATAGAGCCATGATTACTAACTTTTTCATTCCTGAAGTGAACAATCATGATGTCCAGGAGCCGTGGTTCCAACAAGACGGCGCAACATGTCACACAGCTCGTGCCACAATCGATTTATTGAAAGACACGTTGGGTGACCGCCTAATTTCACGTTTTGGACCTGTGAATTGGCCTCCAAGATCTTGTGATTTAACACCGCTAGACTATTTTCTGTGGTTCTATGTAAAGTCATTGGTCTATGCGGGTCATTGGTCTATGCGGATAAGCCACAAACGCTTGACCATTTGGAAGACAACATTCGCCGTTTTATTGCCGATATACGGCCACAAATGTTGGAAAAAGTCATCGAAAATTGGACGTCCAGATTGGACTACATCCGAGCCAGCCGTGGCAGTCCTATGCCAGAAATCATATTTAAAATGTAATGCCACAAGATTATCTTTCGAATAAAGAAAAATTCATGTCAATCGAATAATACATCGTTGTTTTATTGCAATTTAAAGTTCTATACCTCTAAAAAAACACCCTTTACTATCTAATCTTATGAATATGATCGCAAAGAAAAAATTAAGTACCTATACTTTTAACAATTAAATTATAGATTTCCCCTCACTGGGAATCAAATTAACATAACGATATTTTGCATGAAAATTGCGTGTAGCTAAATATATGCAGATAAATTAAAAGTAAAGATTGATTTTTTATTAAAACGCGGGAAGCTCTCCAACACATCACGAAGACTTTCGTAAAGATCGAAACAGCTGTAGATTTTGCCAATTATCTTAATTCTCAATCGGTATGTGGAGAAATCACCGAATAGTTTTACATTATTTACTTACTTATTACATTATTTACTCACGAATTACTAGGTAAATTTGAATACAATTATTATAATTGGATTTGCATACAAATGAATAAATATGTATTACGTTTGTGTTTATCCCCTATAATTACTTTATATTTTTCGATTATTATTTTTTTTGATAAATCTTACATTACGAAAATACATTTCGAAATATTTTCCTAATAATGGAGTGTAAATAATTATGTTTCATCAATTACTGAAACATACACACAAAAGAAAAGAATTGTGTTTATTTTTGACATATTCTCTAATTTTGCAAAATTTCAGTAATATTTTTTAAGAATCACATTATATGATACGAATATGCATGTATGAAATTTGACGATATGCATTTCATTGAATAAGTGGTTACATGTTTTGTATAAAATATAATTTAAGTTACAGTAATACCTCGACTTACGCGAATTCGGAGTTACGCAATTTTCAAATCTCGTCGATTCGTCTCTTTTCTTTTTTTTTTTTTGTTTTGTTTATCACTGAAATTTAGGCGGAATCAGTGCCAGAGCCTGATTAAATTGGTAATGGGATTGAAGAAATTGTCAATCTTGCCAGGCAAATAAATTCAGAAGTGGATAGTGATGACGTTCAAGAACTGCTGGATTCCCACAATCAGGAGCTGACAATGGATGAGCTCATAGAAATGCATGAGCAAGAAAAAAAACTGAAATATAGGTGGAATCAGTGCCAGAGCCTGATTAAATTGGTGATGGGATTGAAGAAATTGTCAATCTTGCCAGGCAAATAAATTCAGAAGTGGATAGTGATGACGTTCAAGAACTGCTGGATTCCCACAATCAGGAGCTGACAATGGATGAGCTCATAGAAATGCATGAGCAAGAAAAAAACTGAAATATAGGTGGAATCAGTGCCAGAGCCTGATTAAATTGGTGATGGGATTGAAGAAATTGTCAATCTTGCCAGGCAAATAAATTCAGAAGTGGATAGTGATGACGTTCAAGAACTGCTGGATTCCCACAATCAGAAGCTGACAATGGATGAGCTCATAGAAATGAATGAGCAAGAGAAAGACATTGAAAAACTTTATAGACCAGTGATACTCAACCTGCGGCCCCTAGACCTTTTCTGAGTGGCCCGGTGATGGCCCATTTCACAAAGATATTCAATTATTGAAGAACTATGTACTAAAATTTAGCAGGAAATTCTATCAGTCAAGCAATCAAATGTATCAATTTTCCTATCAATTTGTTTTTTTAATAGTAGAATGTACGCACAAGAGGCTTGGTCATGTATGAAAGGAAATTGAAATTATCCCATAACTCAGTAAACAATGCATAAAAATAAATATTTTTGTTGGGTGTTTGATAGAAAAGTTAATTCAGTATTAAAATAAAAGCCAAAAATGAGTTTTAATGTTTTGATCAATTTTGCTTTGTGCAATGTTGCTTTGGTCTCATCGTGTGTTTTTTGCAATGTTGCGGTCCGCGTGAAATACCTGTTATGTGTATGCGACCCGCCTAAAATATGTGGCATGTGCATGCGGCCCGACGGAAAAAAAAAGGTTGAGTACCCCTGCTTTAGACCTCGCAGAAGGCCTCAGTTAAATTGAAAAAAGGTTACACATTTTAGAAAACACGCACTCGAACGAAGAAAGTATTTTTTCAACAAAATAAGAAATAAAAGAATTATTAGCATGCTACGAGAAAATTTTGCTGGTTAAAAAATGTCTGTGAGGCGGCTGACTACTTGTTAGAATTTATTAAATCATCAACATCAAAATAACTTCGTTTTGTGATTTGTGTTACCTGAGATTTCATTTAACTTTTTTTGCTCTAAATTATATTGTTTTTTCATCTCCGGTCCTAACTAAAAATAATTCAAATGTATTTATATTTGAACTTATACCCCGACCTCGCGGTTACCTCTCAATCCCACCTATCGCATAAATTCGGGGTATTACTGTATTTTAATTAAGATATATTTCCAATTCATAAAAAAAGCAAAAAAAAAAAATTCGTTCACACGAATCAATTAAAAAAAACTCATACATTTTTACCTAAAAATGAACGAAATGAAATAGATCGAATGAATTTTAAATACCACACTCACCTAAAAAATTGACTCATATATTGTGATTTCTTTTTTTTTAAATCTGTTATTGTAATTAATGAATTAGATTGTATTGTAATAAAAAATTTAATGTTCGTATATACAGAATGTCCCGAATTTCATCGTCAAGCAGCCACCTGGTGAAAGAGGAGGGTTCATATCAGTTCTAGTGAAATATAAACCAAAAATCCCTATCACTCGCTTAAGTAATGACTGGCATATTTTTCAAGGGGCCGTGGGTAGCCTAGTGGTTAGAGCATCGGACTCCAGACCGGAAGGCCTGGATTCGGTGCCCGATGCCACCAAACACCCTCCGAGTGCACACGGAGTACGTGCTCGTTAAATCAGTGGGTCCGTAGTCTTGTGGGCTTAATCACGAGCGCAGGGACTGGAGAATATTTCCCTCCCCTTCAGTTTACATGCAGAAATTGTGGAGGTGGAGATAGAGGTCGTGTCGCCATCTATCGTCCCTTCGGGGAACTTCTCCGAGCTAAAATCGTACTGTCACCTGTATGGTGCTCAAGGCTAACGACAGGCGTACCTCTTGCCCATGCCACGATGAATTTCGTGGGCCTCGATCTGACTACGTCAGACAGGTGGCATCAGAAAACAACAACAACAACAATATTTTTTCAAAATGAAACTTGACCACTTCCATCACAGCATTAGGTACTGTGATCACAAAATTCACAATTCGATAATGATTTTTTACTAACGTGATCTTACATTACCGCGCTATTAATCACAGTCACAAATAGAACCAACCATCCATGCCAATATATGATTTTAAAAAAGTATTTTTTCTCTCTCATTGAAGTACTTTCAACGAAATAAATATACTGTCGTATTAAAGTCTGATATTGGTTTAGTTATATAAAGTTGTACCAAAACTCAATGTCAAGCGGGAACGGTGTGAAAGAAGAAGTATCATGCCTGGGAAATTTTTTTAAAAAAAATACCCTATATTACCCTAACACGGGGGTTCTCAAACTGTGCGGCCTGCCCCTCTAGGTAATGTGATGTCGAAAATAAAAGATTATTAAAAAAATTATTAATTTACTGAAAAGGAACAAAAAATACCTTCTGACATATTTACACTAATATAATATATTTATAAACGCATCAGTACTGCAAAAGGTATTTGATAATTAATTTATCGATACTAAGATAAGAACAGGTTTAATAATTATACTAGTGACTTCCATGTACTTGTCATATAAAAAATTTAATAATCTTGATAATTTGTACGGTTTATAATTAAAGTCGTATTATAGCTTTAGCGTCATAGTACATCACCATTGCCTTCAATACATTGTCATTGTACAGGGGGGGGGCGATGAAAATTATGATTGAAAATTGGGTCACAAACGTTGAAAGTTTGAGAAGTACTTCCTTAATACACTAGCAAATTTTTTAAAATGTGGAAAATTAACACCCTCCATCACATCATTAGGTATTGTGACCACCATTTCCGCATTTTTTTTACTGTGGGTTTTTCTCTAACGTCATCTTACATCACAGTCACAAATGGAGCAAAAAACTTCGCCGGTTTCGTTGAAATCAACGTAGTTTGACTCGATTTGAGAAAAAACTGTCACCTAACTTACTCTCCATAAAATGAAAAACGTACCATACTACCCTAGGCAAGTTATTTCAAAATAGGAGTTAAGGTTTCAAAATGGTACAGTAGCTGTGGTAGCCTAGTGGTCACAAAGGACTCGTCGTCGGCGTGTCATGAGGTCGAACCTAGCACCGCTGAGGACCCGCCGTGTAGGGGAGCGATGTACGTTAAATTTGTCGAGAGCTCAAACGTCCTCCTTTTGGTGTGGAAGTTAGGAGAGGAGGTACCAGCTCACAGGTGTCGTCCTCGTCACCTGGTTCACCATGGTTCAAAATTACAAGATCCGTCGCCAAAAGCCCTCGAGTAGCTGAACAGTGGCATAGGACTGCCACGGCTGGCTCGGATGTAGTCCAATCTGGACGTCCAATTTTCGACGACTTTTTCCAACATTTGTAGCCGTATATCGGCAATAACACGGCGAATGTTGTCTTCCAAATGGTCAAGCGTTTGTGGCTTATCCGCATAGACCAATAACTTTACATAGCCCCACAGAAAATAGTGTTAAATCACAAGATCTTGGAGGCCAATTCACAGGTCCAAAACGTGAAATTAGGCGGTCACCAAACGTGTCTTTCAATAAATCGATTGTGGCACGAGCTGTGTGACATGTTGCGCCGTCTTGTTGGAACCACAGCTCCTAGACATCAGGATTGTTCAATTCAGGAATGAAAAAGTTAGTAATCATGGCTCTATAGCGATCACCATTGACTGTAACGTTGTGGCCTTCATCGTTTTTGAAGAAGGATTCCACCAACCCATAAAGCGCACCAAACAGTCAGTTTTTCTGGATGTAACGGTGTTTCGACATACACTTGTGGATTAGCTTCACTCCAAATGCGGCAGTTTTGTTTGTTGACGTAGCCATTCAACCAGAAGTGCGCTTCATCGCTAAACAAAATTCGCTTATGAAAATCGACCATTATTTTCGAAGTAAAATTGCACAATTTGAAAGCGTTGTTCAGGCGTGAGTCTATTCATGATGAATTGCCAAACCAAACTGAGGATAAATCACTTGACAGCTGTTAAATCGGTCGCCATCTTGGAAAGTAATGCCAACTTAAACTTCTATACCTGGAAAAAAACACTCTGTACATGTTGAGGCTCAAACATCCTCTCGTTAGTATGGTGTGGAAGTTAGGAGAGAGGGGTGTAAGCTCAGATGTCGTCCTCGTTACTTGACCATGGTTTGAAATTCGAAGTCCATCGCCAAAAGCTCTCAAGTAGCTAAATAGTGCGACGTTAATGTTCACTCACTCACTCACTCTAGTATTAATATTATGTGTTGACTTTACTAATGAATAGAGAGGATGTACTTAAATACACTATTCCTTTTTATTAGAATCATAATTTTTTTCCCGATACCCACAATACATTTGTATTTTTAGATCTAAACTTTATCTGAATTATGGAGACTTGGTACCCTTTGAGCAATTTTCTTTATTTATGTATTTAAAAATTATATTTTAGCATTTTATGTAATGTTTCTATTCAAGAAAATGATACGAGATGTAATTTTTCACATATTATTCACACAATTTTAAAAATTGAAATTTTTTGAAGAAAATTTTAAAAATTTTAAAATCTTACTCTTTCTGTAAATATTAATTTTTTGACTTGAAATTTTTTTTGTAATATTCTTATGGATGTTCTAAGCAACTTTAGGGACAGATTTTTCAATAACGTAATTCGTTTTTGAGAAAAAAATAAAATGTTGATATGCATGCTAAAAATCAACAAAAAAGCTAATATCTCTTACATTTTATTTTTTTTAAAAAAACATTATTCAGTTAAAAGCAAAAAAAACGGATCCCTAATTTTATTACATGCTTTATATATAACACTCAGGAAAAAAATGGAATTGATTGGTAAATAATTGTGGAAGGAGTAGCATTTTGAATGCACTAAGGTTTCGAAAAACACAAACTGAGAAAAACC
Organism: Trichonephila clavipes; assembly: GCA_019973935.1. Classification (NCBI taxonomy): domain Eukaryota; kingdom Metazoa; phylum Arthropoda; class Arachnida; order Araneae; family Nephilidae; genus Trichonephila; species Trichonephila clavipes. Next base: position 300,893 of record BMAU01021430.1, read on the forward strand.
ACTATAAAGTTTATAATTCTGAAAAAATAATTATAATAAGCTTAAATACACTTAAAATACCACTTTAAGATATTATTTATACATTTTTCTTGAAAATAATTGCATTTTCATATTTTTTCAACCCATACATTTTTATAAATGATCAATTTTTAGAGAGTATTAAATGCACAAGAAAATTCAAGAAAAATGTTAAAAAAATTTTTTTTTCTGTCATGACAGGAATTTTAGTTTCTTTTCTTCTTATAATATTGAAGTATTACATTTGTATGAAAAACATATCAGGAATAAGAACTGAAATTATAAAATTATTATGTAAAATGCCTTAATTCAAAAATTTTACATGCACACGTTTCCACAAAGAAAAAAAATGATTGTATAGTATTGCCTCGGTAATATTCTGCTTTATATATATATATATATATATATATATATATATATATATATATTGGACATTCTTTTTTTAATGTTATTATTTCTCTTTATAATATAGATTTTTTTTTACCAAAACGAAGATTTTTTTTCTAAAAAGGGGACGAGGCTGAATTGCCTAATTTGTTTTCAAATGAAGTTTTATTCAACTTCTTATTTTCCGATATGCACAAGTGATATATCAATCGAAAAATAATAATGCAAAGAATAAGATAAATAAAAATAAAAAAAACGATAGATCTGTCATTTTGTGGGTACCAAGTCCTCTTAAAATTCCAATTTATGCTAAATAATGAAATTTTATATTTAGTAAAATGTTTCATTTAGTAGAATGTTTCAAATCTTATAAACGTACGAATTTAATGAAGAATTGCTTTAATGTCCAGACTCTTACCTAAAATACTATCGAATTATATTTAATAAGTTAGGAAAGAAAATATATAAATTTACATGCTTTTATTGTCTGTGATTTTTTTTTCAATGTTTGAAAAATTAATTTACAAGTTCTCAAACTTGGTCGTAGCTATTATCTGTAGGAACAGAAGCTCAATGCATTTTAATTCAATGTCACTTACTTTTCCCGAATTATTTTTTTTCAGCATTCAAATCGTTTGTAACTACGTATATGTTTTTTCAAGAGTTTAATAAAAATACATCGTGTACCGTTTGCGAATGTTTATAACATTTTTTTAATTAAATCTTCTCTGCTTTTCTTAATTTGCTCTAAGTATCTTTAATTTTGAGTTATAAAACTATTCAGCGTTTTCCGAAGTGTGTCCAATGGCTCATTGATGAACATAGTCTGCATTAGAAAACGTTTTCAATTTTTTTAACACTATATAATGAAAACTGTTTCAAAAATAAGATATCTTTGAAATGAATCTTTTCAGAGATTATCATTATTTCTTTCGTTCAATAGAAGTCTCTTTATTATGCAAAATTTCTTTCTAATTAAGAAAATGCAATATTTAATGAATGACATGAGCAGCCATTTTTTTTCTAATTAACTGTTAAAAGCTTTTTTCAAAAAAAAAAAAAAAAATGAAAAATCAGCATATTTTTAACTTTTAGACTAAAAGCAGTGTCGTCAATCCTTTGCTTCATTTTTATCAAGTGTAATTATGACTTAGTTAAGTAAAATTGATATTAAATTTATTGTGAAGGAGTAAAAATGAACAAAGACTTTCTTATTAAAATTTTCAATGCTTTTAAGAGTTATTAAGTTTTGCAATGTTTTACTTGATTAAAATACGTTTAATTTCTGATTAAATGAATTTTCGATGCTATAGTTCCACTTCAAAAATAGCTCTTTTTGCTTCTAAAAAATAAATTGCAACCAAAAAAATTCAACCTTTACGTGATGTACAACATAAGGTTTTACAAAACAATAATTAAGTTGAATGTTTTTAAATTAAAATTAACAACACATGTTATAACAGACAATTTTTATATTGCTTATTTTTAATGAATTAATTCTCACCCGTTATGAGTTATTTTGATTTTAATTGAAATAGAATTGTAAAATTTTACTTTTTAAAAAACTTGAATGTGTAAAATCTTCTGAATGAATTTGCATGCAACTAAGTCATAGCCTGATTAAAAGGTTTATGACCTGATAGCTAACGTGTCGCAGATTTTGGCTTCGATCCATTTAAGATTGCTAAGTAAAATATTAAAGTTTTTCAGTTAGGTGGTAAAGAGAAAAATATAATTATATCAGTTTTTTTGTTTCATAATCATTTGACCGTTAATGATTACGAAGTCACCGCCCTAGAATTCATTCTGTTGTGTTCTAATTCAACTTTACCTGAAAGCAAACGATTCTGAAAACAAAAATAAATAAATCTAAATCTTCCATTTTTGATGATGAAAAAAAAAACTTATAGCTGCAGGCAACAAATTTAATTTGTGAAATAAAAAAAAATGTCTAATTACTTTTTCTTTAAAAACCTCAAAGGTTATCCATAACTTGTAAAAAAATTTCGATTGCAATTATTTTGAATATCTATCTGCTCGAAATGCAATTAATTTCTTTCTCATCTTTTATTTACGATATATCGTTGTTTCTTTTAATCTGTACTCCTGATATTACAAATAAAAAAATCGTTTGCATTTTTAAAAAATAATCAGTATAATTGTTAGTTAAATAAATGCATCTGTGATCTAAGCAAAGAAGATGCTTGTTTTCATCTCTCGACATTTTTGCTCGTTATCCTGAACCAAGATTGTTAATCATGTTAAGAAATCTTAATTTAAGTTAAACTTCGCCGTATGAAATGTAAGCAGGTAAGTAAACACAGCAAATTGGTAGTGCTTACATGGAATGTTTTCTATTGTCAGCTGTGGGCGTATGTTAACGAAAAAGAATTCCTGGAGGCATTTAGAAAAATAAGAAGAAATCTTCGATAAACTCTCAGGTACGTATGATTTTCATTTTAAAAGCCATTTTTCGATTTTGCATCCGTAACACAAATAACCTTTTTATATGTATGATTTAGATTTGATAAAAAATGCCAAATTTTGCTACTGAAAACTTTTTTATAATTGGAACTAAAAGAAAAAAAATTGAAGTTTTGATTGAATATTCTGAAACTTTTCGGATGAAAGTCATTTGAAATTCGATTCTTTTAATTTATATAAGTACTTTTTATAAATAGTTTTTAAAAACCTTTGTTTATTATTTTACTGTAATTTTCTTGATAATGATAATAAGTCTCTGTGTCCTATGACAAGATGCGTAGATAATTCAAAAAGTAATTCTCACAGACATAAATAAATAAAACAATATTTTACTGCTGTCTTCCTCTTTAAACTCGATTCACTCGACTTTAAATAGTAATCTTTAGTAGCACATGTTTCATAGTTCCTTTACAGAAAGATGTTCTCAAATTAAACAATTGGCTAAAAAATTTCCCCTTGAGGTTCAGTGGAAAACCCCAAAGAGAAAAACAATTTAAGAAATTATGATGTTATAAATAGAATGTCCTCACTGTATTTCAAAATCATTTTAGATACTTGGAACTGAAAGAAAAATAGGAATTCGAGTTTAATCACATAAAAATGAGAGAAAAATAATCGTACAATTGGATTGATAGCACTAAATTTTGTTAAGTTTTAGAAAAAGATAAGATAATTTTTAAGTTTCTTTCAAATAAGGATTCTAATTTTTTAAAGACACAAATGAATATTTTGCAATGAGCATTTTCATTAAAATAAGCGCATATATCATTCATCAAATGTTTATGAATAAGCATATAGCAATAGAGAAATACTTATAATTTAACGTACTACTATAGAGAAATACGATTAATTAAATCCCTAAGAAACCTATTGGCTGATTAACCTGTGATCGTTGTTAAAAAGTTATATTTTTGAATAAGTGCATCCACACAAAATAAAAGACAAAGAATCATATAAAGAAGCCTTTTTTATATTAAAAGAATTCTTAACGTGGAAATAATTAACAAATTTCTTTACTAAGATTATATCGTTTACCTGAGAATTGTTTTAAATACTGTGCGTGTTTTAGATTGTTTTTTTTAAAGTTCAATACATAATTAGCATTTGTTTTTAAGAGATTTAAATGAAAATCTTTGATTTAATACTTTTTGCAAGTAATCTATGTATACGTAATATACAAAACGCACACAAGAAATATACTGAAAATACCACACAAAAAGCATACCATTTAATTTAAAAAAAAGATTTTATGTAAAATTCATGCAAGTATTTTTAAATGCTACTTCTCCTACGTGAAATTTGATTTTAAAGTATGTCGAGAGAGAGATTTATGTACAACAAAAGATTTTATGGGTTTTGTGATTCATAAAATGATTTATTTTATAAATGCTTATTAAAAATTTGCCAGAAAAATGTATTAGAGTTCTTAATTTAACTATTTTAAAAAATCAAATATAGCTTTGATTCAAAAATGTTTACCACTTTTCGTTACATGCATTAATAAATCGTTACATAAAATATCGGAATATTTTACATAATCGAAAAAAGAGCATTGCCAATTTGAAAGAAGAGAAACTAGTCATTTGTTCTTAGACAACTAAGTTTATTTTCTCTATAGGGATCTGAATGTCAAAGACCATACAATTCATGACTCTTGAATTTTTTTAGCCTTGAGCTCTCAAATTTTGTGGATAAGTTGATCAAATTTCATAACAGAGCGGCTATTAGTACTTGAACCGAAATATTGTCCACTTTTCTTTGAACTATTTCTGCTATTAAATTATATACCTTTTTATTGATTATTTTTTTAAATATTTTAAAATAAGCAGGCTTGCGTGTTTAAACCTTTCGGGAAATTCTCTGTTCATCTCCGTTCCTTCCGACATAATGTTAAGATATTAAGATTTTCCGATATTACTTTTGGATGTATTTTATTTACACAAGCTAGCGTAACCATTCGTAGACGGGTAATTTTTTACTTACCATAAAATCTGGTGTAATAATGCGCACCTATGCTTTCTAGCTGCATTTTTTAATTTTTAGGTATATTTTCCCTGTAACCCGCATCCGCTTTTTTACGAAGAAATCTGAAATGTACGTATGCTATACTCTTATGTTTTGAAGTCATTTATTCGAGGTATTATCCCAGGCTTTTGAAAAAATATATAGTATACTTATAGAACTACACAACCCTATAGAGTCATATAATTCTACAAGTTCATAAGGTATGTCATTTCTTTTAAATGAGCATTATTTCGATATACGTATGTAGGTCTATTTTTTTTTAGTGGTACTCTCTTTTTTTATTTTTAAAGCTCTCATTTTTATATCTGGCATATAACACGCACCCGTTAATTTCGATCTTATTTTTTGTGTTATAAATGTGCGTCATACGCCGGATTTCACGGTGATAAAACTTAATAATGGACGTAAAAACTTTCTAATGAAGGCTCTCGTTCCGTCTAATGTGAGATGATAGATACATAAGTTTTTAAGTAATGAGAGGTCATTTTTTAATAATCTTCTGAAAAATAATTTTTTGTGAACCGAGCAAATTGGGTCGAAAGTCCACCATTCTCGTATCATGTTCATATGCGCTATCCAACATATTCTTTTCATTTTATCGATTTTCCGGAACAAAAAAAACAGTAAAAATTAATTATTGTATTGAATAGATAAGTAGCTTTAATTGGTAAAACCAATTATTTATAACAAATACTTAAAAAAAAATTTACATACTAGATACATAGCTAGATCAACCGGAAAAAAATCAAGGCCTATGGGGGGGTGTCTAGACCCGGGGACCCTCCCCCATCGTGTGCGTTACTGGATTGGATGAGTATTAAGCCGAGAAGAAGCATTAATAAAGCAAAAGAGAACGGAACATGCAAAGTATGATAGAAAATGGAAAACTAATACTTAATTTTTGACAGAATGCTTTTTTGAGGTTTATTCAAAAAATAATTGCAGTTCTATTTCAATGAAAGATAACAAAAAAAAAATGAATAATTACTCCAGAACTATGCATAATAAGATGACCAGTTTTTTACAATGAAAAGGAGGACGCGCACGCGCGAAAAATGTAAGAACAAGTTACAAAGTAAGAGTACATGAAATATTTTATTAATTCAAATAAAAATACACGAATTACACTTACAACCATTTTAATTATTTAGTTAAACGAGTATTTTCCCATTGAATGATTGTTTTGTCAATATATCATTTTCTAATACATTGGAAATTTCGGAGCAAAAAAAAAATCCTTCACACACTGAATTTTACGGTAAGTACTGCAGCTAAAATATCAACACTCAATCTTATTTCTCACTTTTTCCCAAAACCATTTTCAACTGAATTTTTTTTTTTCAACTTCTGCATTAGTTCCAAGGCAGCACAACGTAAATTCAACAAGAATAACTAAATTATCTTATAGAAAGTGTTCATTTTTGAAATGGTTAATTATTTCCACCCATCTTTTGTCAATTTCAGCATGTTGATTTTCCGATTGCTCTATTTTATTAGAATTTAAATATACATTTAGTCTTCTAATTTTTTCAAACAGACAATTGCATCGATTTTAATATTGGGCATTTCTTTCGATAAAAACTAAACACAATTTTCTATATCTGCTCAATTTACTTGCGATGAAGTAAAAGAAATACATTGAAAACTATTATTTCCTGTGCTATTTGTTTCCGACCATTCTTCGATTAATTGGAAACATGTTTGGTCGTCTCTGAATAGAGATTAATAGATGAGTTTTTTAAAAAAATATTGAAAAGGAGGACACTTTTCGAAGAAGGACGGAACCTACAAAAGGAGGACGGTTGGTCACCTTATATATAAGGAATCGGTAATCTCTTCCTGAGAAGTGATGGGAAATAGCTGAAAATCGACTGATGTATTGTTTGATTAAAAATTTATATAAAATTTACCAATTAATATTTTTAACCGTTCTTTTTTTTAAAGAAGTCTAAATGTTTATTTTATATACCGAATGGAATACCATTTCGCTGGGTTTGATAAATTACTGAATTGTACGATTTAAAAGAAAACAAGTAATATAAAAAAAAGATTTAAGTCAATTCCTAATAAGACCAACAAAGAAAATCTATCTTGGTTACTTTTTATTAAATAGTTACAATTAATATAAATATGCATATACATAGGACAGAATTACAATATTAAGTGGCAAAATAAAAGCTATTTTTTTTCCTTGCAATTTTCGATCTTCCTTTCTATATAGGGTGTAGGACTATTTTTTGTTTGTTACTATTTATTCATCATTTAAATTTAATTATTCTAATACAATAGTATAGTGAAAAAGAAACTACATTCTCAGAAATTAGGCCATCCCAGGTAGGATAAGAACCCACGACCTTTGGATTAGGTGGACCAATGCGTTATCCATTGCGCTACAGGGACACAACGAATGAGTTTCCTTTCTATATGTGCTGTTGGACTATTATTTTTGTTTGTTATCATTTATTCATTTTTAAATTTAATTAATGCATTAATATTTTTAAAAAAACTGTATTAACATCAAGTGTCATCCCTTACAAGTTTAAAAAAATGTATTTGAACTTGAATGAATGAATAGAAAATATTTTATGAAAACGATTGAAAATTTGAATAAGATATATATATATATAGGGAGAGAGCGAACTAATAGTAGGAATTGAAAAAAATGTGTGGAATTTGATGCTGTTCAATGTTATTTTCAAAAACTCACCGTATAAACGATTAATTAACTCACAAACATAAGATCATCGATATGATTAGTCAGTTCATCATAAGAAAACTATGATTTCTTACGTGATGCAAAAATTAAAATCCTGCAACATTTTGATCTAAAATATACATATAAAAATCTCTTCGGCATTAAATTTTACGAAAATTCTAAAGCAGTAGATCTAAGAATGGATTCTATGTGCGGCGCTGCCACCACTTTTCAACATATCAAATTTCACGTGCATGGCCCTTTCTTTGCGTTACGCCTTCCACTCACATACCCTCTCCTTTTATTTTCACGATAATTGAACTGTTCACGACTTCAATGATACTTTAATAATACTTGCTTAAGTATCATTAAAATGAAACTTAAGCAAGTTGTATTTTTTTAAATACTGAAAATACGAAATATTTTATAGTGAAACAGATAAACAGAATAAAATATTTATGTGGATATATACGCTGTATTAAGTAAATTAAATATTCTCAAGTAACTTAATGCATGGAAAAAAATTAAATTTAAGTAATAAAAAGTAATTATATCTAAATTAGGATTAGCATATCAATTTTGTAATTTATGTTTGTAAAACATACAATGGCTCTCAAAAGTGTTCGTAAACTTACAATTTTCTATAACATTTAATGTTATCGATTAATAAAAATTAATGTGTCAGAGTTGCAATTTTTTTATAATATCTGCAACTTGTTCTTAATGAAATAACATAATCAGTTTTCAAAACGTAGCATAATTTTGATTTTGAAAAATTATTAATAAAAAAAAACTACTAAAAATTACGCCACAAAAGTCTTCGTGTTCTTAAAAAAAACTTAACATGATTTTAAATATTGTATTTTTCTTAATTTACCACGTAGTAAAATATCTTTTTTTAAATATCTCTGTATAGTTTTCATCAGTTTTTCGTAATTTCTATATTGATGCTCTTTCATTCTTCTCTTATTACCGTTTTTAGTTCACGTTATGTTTTTATATCATGTCTTCTTGATCTAACTTCAAGCTCTCTCCAAATATATTCTATCGAGTTAAAATCAGGTGATAGAGGTGGTGTTTTCAGAACTTGGGAACAATTATAGAAACCTCAGATGCGTACTTTGAGAGCAGTGTGTTTTCTGGTCATTATCTCGATAAAAAATAAAGTTGTCACCAGTAACCAAATTTTGAGCGGATAATTTCAAATCGTTTCTTTAAATATTTCGATAAAGGTCATGATTTACAATTCCAGCTATAAAAAAAAAATTACCTAATCTCCTGAATAGCTCCCTTCCCTCAAGGATACCTCTACTCCCATACTTCACTGTTCCAACTAAATTTTTGAAATGATTAAAATTCCTCGTTTTTTCTTCTCCATGCGCCCGTCGAAGCCAAAAGTATTGAATTGACACTCATCTACAAATAGGACATTATTCCAATACATTTCAGACTTGTTTATCATGGATTTAGCAAAGGAAAACTGAAGCATTCTACTATTTTTCGCCCTTACAAAAAATTTTCTTCGAGAACAACGCCCGTGTAATCCGGCTAATCTCGTATTCTTTGAACAACTTCAGATGAAACTGAGGTAAAAATTCTTTCAGCTAATTCTGTAGAAAAACTTTTGTAGCACTCAAACATGGATTTTTGATAGTTTTTTGAACAAATTTTGAGTTGAAGTTTTTTGAGTTAACTTCTTTTGACATCCTTTTCTTGGCTTATTTTCGATTCTACTTTCTTCTTTAAGGCTATCTTCGGCTAATGTTAAAGAATAGGGGCCGAATTCGGAATATTTTTTCAGATATAAAAGTACTCAAACATTAATATTATATATATACTGGCTACACTATCCTGTAGAGAATCACTTATTTTATCATACTACTCGTTTTTATCCGAGTTGACTCATTTTTTCTCTTATAAAATGTGTTTTGCATTTTTTTCCTATACCGTAATGCTAAATGAGCTACCCCTTCACATGTGAAAAGGAAAAACTAATTATTTATGAAATATTTTGAAATTTTAAAAACACTTTATTATAAACAAATGCATGAGTTACAATGTCGCAAATTTTTATAAAAATGGAGGCATTTTTTTCTTTCCGAAAATGTGCTTCGCTTCAAGTTCACGCTCTCGTATATATGGCGAAAATAGCCTTAAAATGCTTTATCGCATACAGCACCGTCGAATGAGGAACATTTACTAATTTTACAATGTTCCGCGAACTGATTTACCCTGATCTAGGACTACAAGCCATTTTTAGATAATACAATTATAAAAGAATAAGGTATTTTAAAGAAAGCAAGCTAAGACTTAAATAAATGATTTTTATACGTCACCATCTTGCAGAAATGAAAAGAAGCAACAAACGATATTTTTATTAAAAGAATTCCTCCAAACACGCGCTTTGGTGAACTATAATGTTTGAGACGCGTTTTTCCTCCACCTTTCTGCACTTCAATTCTTTTAAAAACAAATTGAGTGAATATTTTTAAAAATAAATCTCTCATTACGAATATATGCATTCGAATTTTAAACCTAGGATACAGTAAGATTTCTTTAACTTTTTAAACGCACCAACACTTTTGAGAGACACTGTACGTAAATTTATTTATACAATTTTCTCTTTAAATCTCATCTTGCAAAAACTGGAAAAATATTCTTTCCCAGGCGTTTTTAAGTTCAGAATAGTTTATTCTGAGGAAGTAAAGATAAGAAACTCTATAAAAAATAATTTTTTTTATCATTTAAGTAGTAATAAAATTTATCCCGGAACACTGTTTCAAGTTTAAAAAATATCGAAATATTACAGTTAGTCATTGCATTATTTGTGAGAAATTCCTTTTTCCCAAACATTATAACGAACAAGAATATCTTCAAAATTAAAAGACAAATTTTAAAAGAAATTTTTGTTCAATCAGAAACATGTAGAAATTATAACATTATATTGTCATTGGAACTCTTTTTTAACGGAGGACATATTTAAATAAAATAAAGATCGAAATATCCTTTTGCTAATGGATACTATGAGAAAGATAAACGTGAAATAATCGTGATTAGTTTAGGAATGTATCCGTCAATGCGTTTTTGTTAACCAAATCTATGAATTCATGTACCATTTCATATTGACCAAACAAAATCCTGCAAAATGTTTTAAACATAGGTTAATTGTAGTTATATATTTAACAATTTTCGAATTCTGTGATTGAGTCCAGAAATTTTTGAGGTGTTGCCGTATGTTTTCAAGTCTATACATTTGTTTACAAATTCGTTTATCATTTTTTCTATTCTATATACTGATTTGAAATTAATTTGAATATACTTGGTTGTTTTAGTTGTCCATAAAGTTAGAGAGTGATGTTATTTTAACGGTTAATTTAAAAATGGTTATTTAAATTGTTAATAAAAATTCTAAATTACCGTAAAATCCGGCGTATATATATATATATATATATAACACGCGCACCTATACTTTCAAAATACATTTTTTAATTTTCAGGTATATTCGCCGTTTATAACGCGCACCTCCTTTTATACGAAGAAATCTGAAATATTAGTATACATTGCTTTTATGTTTTGAAGTCATTTACTCCTAGGTTTTTGAAGAAATAGTATACTTTTAGAACTACAACTCTTTTAGTTCATTAGATATATATTTTCTTTTAAATAAACAGTATTTCGATATGTGTAGAAGTCAAATTTTATTTTTATGCACTCTCTTTTGTTATTTTTAAAGCTGCCGTTTTTAAACCCGGCGTATTACACGCATCCTTAAACTTTGATCGTATTTTTTGTTTTAAAAGTGTACGTTATACGCCGGACTTTACGGTATATATAATAATTATACATTGTACTACTCCTTTTTAATATCTTTTAATCAACGATTGAGAACACTTTATTGTGTGTAGTCACGTAACATTACATTTTTTTTATATTTATTTTTTAAAAAATAATGTTAATGCTTTGCGTTGACAAGTATAATTTTTTTAAAATAAATTTAATGAAGAAAATATTTCAAAATATATTGCTTCTTTAAGAAAATATTTCAAATAAATTAATGTAGAAAAAGAATTAATGAATTGAGAAGAGTGAAATTCAAAATCGAATTTTTAATAATCGCTCAAGTTTAATCTAATGCAAGAACAATAATGGAACCGTCAAATAAAAATATATTTCCTTTATTTCTTGATTCAAAATTACGGTAATCATCGTGTTGCTTCTATTGTGGGAAGTTAATAGAAAAATACGCATTTATTCTTAAATCATTTTATACGAATAAAAATCGGCATATTATCTTAAATTAATAAGAAGTAATATTCACGAAAAATAATTTTTGATTCGAAAATTTTTAACATTTTATATTTGAGTTTCTTAGAACTTTGTTTAATACTTGTATAATTTCTTCAATATATTTTAACAAAATATTTAAATTGTACACAATAAACATATCAAACTTTCAGAGAAATCTGAGCACTCAAAAATAGTACAATAAACACATGTAAAGATATTTTTATTAATTTTTTTATTTATAAAACTATGTATTACTTTTTAAACAGCTTTTACACACAAAAAATGTAATTTAACTGAAAAACAAAAACTTAAAAAAAATCACAATATTTTGAAAATTACAAAATCGATCATAAAAATAAGCGAGCCATTTTTTCCCTAACTCAAAATAGTTGCAATTAATTCGCTGCTTGTCGTGACAGAAAATAATCAATTTCTCAGAAAAGAATATTATTTATCCTTTTGTTTTGGTCCAGTTTATTTAGTTAAACAACAGAATTCATGCCATCAACAAATATTCATTTCAGATATGCAAACGCAAATACGTTTTATCATGTGCGCATATAAATGTTTTTTCATGTCGGAATTGTTTTCAATTCATGGACAATTCCTTATATTCATCTCACCGTACTTGTTTTCCTGTACATAGCATATTGTGAAAATTCAACGTGAACGAACAAAGTAGCTCTTTCTAGCCGTTGACCTCGGCAATCTTCCAAATGAATATGGCGATAACCTAAAAAGAAAATCATCGTCAATTTGTATTTATTCAAATCGAAGTCAACATTGAATTTTAAAAATGCATAGAAAAAACCTTGGTACAATTCGGTTAGTCGAGCCAGGCGATATATTGCCAAACATTGCTACCGACAATAAGCGAAATATCGCCAACTACAAAAATTTCCCGTCGTTCTCCGCGCGGTTTTCAGCAGTAATTCTGTATATTTAGCAACAAATAAGAAAGAATAAGTAGCTGTTATTTGAGTGTATTTTTGCAAAAAAATATCCACTTGACGAGATGTGTGTTTAGCTAATCGAACACAGTGTGTACCAAAACTTTTTTTCAATTTTCAAGTATTTGTAATTCCTAAGAAATTAAAAACCTTATTTTTAATTACCTAAAAATGAAGTAAACTAAAAATTTTAATTTGTTTCATAAATGGAAAGGTCTTAAAAATTATTTAATTCTCAAAATCACACTAATAATAATTTTCTTAATGTGGTTGTCACCATAAAAAATATTTAAGAAATGTTTAGTTAAATATTTGTCAGTTGTGTTTTAATTTTTTTCTCCCTGAGTTCTTAAGAGATATTGTTTATGAACCGTTTGCTTCTGCTAAAATATTTAAACCTCATAATAAATATTTGTATCTAAAGATAAATGAGGCTTTAGATCATGCAAAAATGATTTTTATTTAAAAGTTTAATCAATTTGACTTCCTTCTGACACTGGTTTTCAATCTTGAGCCCTTTGCGGAGGCATATATTAGTATTAAAAAAAAGACGCAAAAAGCTTAGCAGAAATATAATTTTCATAGCATAACATATGTATAAAATTAAATAATCATTGAATATTTTTTGTGTGTGTGTGTCTGTGTATCTCTTTTTAACTTCGACATAAATAGTTTTTTTAAAGTTGGGAATAGGTTTTTAAGTTGGAAATTGGGTGATGCCACTGACAGGGCACAAAGTTAAAGATTTTGCTTAAAGAGTGTACATATGTGGAAATATATCGCTTGGAAATCACTATCATGTGATATCAGTAAGGAACAAGAAACATGGAAAAAAAGAATATGAATGTAGCAATATGTTTTCAACAGATTAAATTTCATTAAAATAGCTGAACATGTTCTAATTCAAGTTATATAATAAAATAAATGTATACAGATAGTCTGATATAGGGGAATTCAGATTAATTAAGAGTTTTACAATTTCAAAATGTTCCATTACCTTCGCACATAGATGTACAGGGAAGAGCAAATTGTCCAATTAATTGGTTACTCGTAACATTTTCATCTTTCACCCTAAAGTTGAAAATGGCTTCCTCTGGGGCATTCAGTACAAATTTCAGAGTTTCGTTCCACATAGGATTGAAACCTGAAAAAGCAGAACAAATATACATTTGTACAGTTTTTTCAAATTCAACTGAAACGAAATTATTAATGGTGGAACAAACGTAAAGCTGTTTTGACTTTTTTTAATGTTAATATTACTTTTCTATATATATATATATATATATATATATATATATATATATATATATATATATATATATATATATATGTATATATACAGAAATCGGTTATCTTATATTAAAACTGAGATTAGTAATTTCTGAGAGTTTTTTTCATGTTCCTTAAAATGCATAATTTTTTTTCAACTTTTTTTGCTCTCAAATATAACACAAATATATCGAATATTGAAAATGAATCTATATGTCGACTTTGCGATTTAACAGCGAACATAATTGAAACTTAGCCTCAAATATTGAGACTAAAAATTATTTAACTAAAACATTAACTATCTCAATTAACTTTTGCAATATTCCATTATACATGAAGATTAATAGTAAATTACAAACTTTGCCATTAAAAATAAAAATTCAACATTGACAAGTAAAAGATTATAAAAAAGAAAAAAAATTTAGTTATAACATTTTTTTTTATTTTGTTCTTTGCTAACTAAATCATCACATTTCCCCCCTGTAAGAACGAAAGCGTTTCGTGGCCCACATAAGCTTGAACTTTGCTTATTTTATGCATTAGTCATTTAGTATGGCACTGATTGTCTTAAACATTGTTCATTTAATATTCCTCCATGAAAACTTAACTCAAAATGCAAAGATTAGTTGCCTTAATCATGTCTTGCTAAGAGGCTTTTATCTGGTTTTATTTTCGAAAAATTTTAAAATCGCAAACAAAAATTTTAAAAAAATAATAATATAAACTGCTGACCACCCGAAATGTAACACCATAAAGGAAGCATTCAGACCCCATGAAATTTTCCCCGTATATATAGCATGAGCGGATGTACAAATTATTAGCATTTCAGGGCAGATGCATATCATGGGTGCCTGTAGTGCCACCGACAAGCTCTGTATAAAGAGAGAACAAAATATCATTTTGAAGGGTTACTCAACACTTGTCTTAGGGCCCTTTCATACAAGTCAACTTATGCCGCTTGTAACTGAAAGAGCAAACAGTAGGGAGCTAGTTTTGAAATCGTTAGGGTCCCCTAACATGTGGTCAACCAGCAATTCCTCAATCACTCAAAACCCTCATTGTCCTCCCCACTAGTTGACTCAACTTAAAAGGATATTGTGTACACTACGCTCTTCACTTGCGGCTACTTGTTTATTGAAAACCGAGAAAGCCTTTTATTGCTTCTTTGGAGTCAGTCATTTTACCCAGCGGTATTCAACCCGCGGGCGGGTACCGGTCCGAGGATCAAATAGCACCGGGCAGCACAAGGAACTTTAAATTATATCTATAAGTATTTTATTTACTGCGGTGTATTATACTCTCGGATTTCTGCGATTTTTTATGGAAATCACTTTATATTTATTCTTTCTTTGTGTAACTGTATTTTATTCTGAAGGCATGTTTAAATACGATTAAATTAAAATTATTAAACCAAATCAATCTAAAATATAAACAATCATCGTCCCACGTCAGGGAACCGCGGTAAAATTATCAAACGTTGAGCGGTCCGCCACGATAAAACGGTTGGGGTGCACTGATTTTACCGATGTGAGTCTGACACTCCTCTCTTTCCCTTACGGCACTTCCCTTTCAGCCAACTTTGTGTCTGCGTGTGAAAGGAATTATCTTTCCTTTTCATACTAAACGAGTAGACTGGTGCAAAGTTGCCTCGAGTGTAACCGGCTTTATTGTATCATTGTTTGGGAGGAAGCGGGATACATTGGATTACATTCTTTCGCACCCTCTCTAGTAAGCATTGCTGATACATTGATCAATCAGCGCTATATTTCCGAGGTTCTGGAGCCTACTGTCCCTTACATTTAGAACTTATCTGCGATTACAATCTAACAGACCAGTGCGCCATCGCACGTGGCACTGAAAACTTTTCCTCTCACTAGATTGCATCTGTGCTTTTACCTGCCTGTTACCCCACTATATCACCTATCGAACACGTCTGTCTGGTGATGATTGGAGAGCGACTATGACATAATATCATCCACAGCTAAACCAGATAAAGTTTGGAGCATGGATTCCCGTATCCAAACAAGACAACCCAAGTCTTTTTCATTCAATGACGAGGTGTAGGAACGGTTACTGCCAGCCATAGAGGCAGCACTCAATACTGATTTTATCATCTTCCATATTTCACAGAAGGCTGTATTTTCAATCATTTCACCTGTATACTGTATGTTTTCTTTCTTATAAATTTAGCTATGATACCTCTTATCCTTCTTGGTGTTGCGTTTTGGAAGGCCAGCAATGTATATTTAAAAAACTAAAGTTTCTAAATCTTCCAGATAAATTTTTTTATGCTGAATGATCATGTTTTTAAATGAATTTACCATTATTGTTGATAAATTTCGTCTTTTTCTTTTGTCCGTCTAGGGGATGACCGTACACTTTGACAGATACGTAAGGGTCGACCACTTCGCCATCTTCTGCTCGATTTGGTTTTGGAAGAAACTGAGCACTTATAATCTGTAATAATTATAAAACAAAACTAATTGTTAGTAAATGTTACGTGTGAAGATGAAATGTACTTATAAAATACAAATATTCCTCCATCAACCGCAAATGGAAATAGTTCAGTGATTTACCATTCCATTTATACATCTCTATTCTTTTGCGTTTAAAAACTAAACAATATCCAAAGCTTTGTTTAAATAATTACTAATTCTTATTTAAATATGATTTATCGTATTCAACATTTAATAAAAAATTTAGAGACAAATTTTTTCAAGTGATTTAATTTCTTATTTTATTTATGTTAATTTATTTCAATAAGTATCTAGGGTTTCAATTAGAAGTTTTCTCATAGTATTTAAAGTTATAACCATTGCTTTTAGCAACCCAATATATTTAACTTTCAAAAGTCAACTTTGATAAATATTTCCTTTTACTTTGAAGGGATATTTATGATCCATGATTATATCTATAATTATTTAGTCTTATTCACACTAAAGATAGCTTTTAATTCACTTCACTGATATATGTTATACTTATGTCGAAAATCTCGAAAGACTGTTTAAATCACAAGAAATGGATATGTTTTAAATGAAAATAATTTTAATGAGAATCGGTTTGTATGATTTTAATTTGTGAATAAATAATAAAATAATTTAAGATATTTCAAGATTTATAATTATTCTCAATAAATAAATTTTATTTTTTTCTAGTAAGATTAATGAGATGTATATTTAAATTTTGGATTAGTTAGGTGCAAAAAGAATAATGTATAGCCAGCTATACTCCTTAAAACTAGTTTGCTGATTCTAAGTTTATTATAAAGGAATTGCACAATTAAAATTAAATCAATGCCACTTTTAATTTTTAAGTTATTTAAAAACTCAAAAACCGTCTTAAAAATAGAATAAAACAATTTTCATAGCGAATGTAAAATCGTCTGCCATATATTTTTCAATTACTAGAATCGCATGTTCAAAATTTCAACGCAGAAATTATTAATTTGATTAGAGAAATCTCATGAGAAAATTATCTCTTCATGTCTTTTAATAAATTTCAGTGTTAATAGTAATTATTTATTTCCAAAAAAATTGTGTGTGTGTTTTTTTTGCAGTGTTTTTGTCAGAATGAATATGATGCTAAAAATTAATACTACAAATATATTACATATTAGAACATTTTAAAAAAATAATACATTATTCAGTCCCACAAAGGTACTAAATGCATGCCTTGAACAATCATTAATTCCAACAAATTTGCTACTCATGTGTATTTTCATCTGTTAAATCGAGTGATATGTAAAATCATTTACTTTTATTGTCACATGCAGCTGCTTATCTGGTTGAGGACTCTTGCTGGGATCATAAGAAACTGTAAAAAGATAAGAACATCTGTTAAATGTATTTGTTGTGCATGAATTGTAGCTGTTATTGAATGATTATAAAATTTAAAATTGTATATAATTTTAAGCAAGAAAACTGAATTAAATAACATGCAAAATAAATAATCAAATGAAACATACAAGAATCTGAATCCGCTATTGGTGAACATTGATTACTTTTATCGGAGGGGTTTACATTTAAAAGAAGTAATATGAGAAAGAATTTTTTAAGTTAAATTCTGCTTAGGTCAACAAATAAATTTTTTTATTTTAGTTACTTTTTATTATACAGTTACAATTAATATAAATATGTATATACAAATGACAGAATCACAATATTAAATGGCAAAATAGAGAAAGTGATTTTCCTTGTAATTTTCCATTTTCCTTTCTATATAGGGTGTTGTACTGTTATTTTTGTTTGTTACTATTTATTCATTAGTTAAATTTAAATATTCTGATAAAATAGTATAGTAAAAAAGAAATCACATTCTCAGAAATGAGGCCATCCCACGTGGGATTCGAACCCACGATCTCTGGATTTGAAGTCCAGCGCGCTATCCATTGCACTACAGGGACAAAACGAGCGATTTTCCTTTTTATATATGGTGTTCGACATTTATTTTTGTTTGTGTTACTATTTATTAATTAGTTATTCAAATATTAATAAGTTATTCAAATATTAATTAATTAGAATTTGAAAGAACTGTATTAACATCAAGTGTCATGCACTACAAGTTTAAAAAAATGTATTTGAACTTGAATGGATAAATAAAAAGTATTTTATTAACCATTGAAAATTTGAACAAGATATATGTATATATATAGAGAGAGAGAGAAAGAGAGTGTGTGTGTGTGAACTAATAGTAGGAATTGTAAAAAAAAAACAAGTAGAAAAAAGAGTGAAACTTCCGAGACGTAATCTTTACACTAAAAATTAAAAATCTCTAGTTGTATTCGGGGGGTGGGGGTGAACTCCCAAACCCCTTGTGTACGCTACTGAAATCTTCACATATAAAAGTCACTTGTGTCTCTACAAATCATAAACAACTATATATTAATATTGTAAACATTTTTGAGAATAAGAATCATTGAGGGCAATAATAAGCCTCTTTTGTCATAAAATATTCTAAATACGATTTTCGTTTCAGATAATCAAGTCAGTGAAAGGAATATTAGAGGTCTGATGCTATATACATATATTATGTTTATTTCTAAGCATCTGAAAGCCTTCGGTTAAGTGGCGTAGAAATTTGAAGCCTGAAATGAAAAGCCAGTTCAACTGTTAACTTTATTATCTAAACATATGTCGCGTAATGTATAGTTAGTTTTTAACATAGTAATACGAAAAACTGAAATTAATATCAAATCTAAACAATAATTACGATATTTGACAAATTTCCGAGTATTTTACTTCGAATACGAAGAGAAACAATTGGTAATTACAAAATATCAGTACAATTTTACAGTTATTATTGGAGCGTAAGATTCTCAATATAAACAATTTCTTTATGGGGAAAAAATGCTTTCGTTTAACTCAACAGAGAGAGAGAGAGAGAGAGAGAAATTTCTTTTTGTATAATAAACAGTCAATAAAATTATTTGTTTAAATTTTAACTACCGTAAAATCCGGCGTATACGCGCAATTTTAACACCAAAAATAAGATCGAAATTTACAGGTGCGCGTTATACGTCGGGTATAAAAATGAGAGCTTTAAAAATG
Source organism: Trichonephila clavipes (assembly GCA_019973935.1). Classification (NCBI taxonomy): domain Eukaryota; kingdom Metazoa; phylum Arthropoda; class Arachnida; order Araneae; family Nephilidae; genus Trichonephila; species Trichonephila clavipes. Next base: position 320,554 of record BMAU01021430.1, read on the forward strand.
AAAAAAAGAGATGAGCGTAAAAAAATTAAGCTTTTACATATTTCAAAATATTGTTTATTTAAAAGAAATGACATTCTTAATGAACTTAAAGAGTTATTTTTCAAGAAATATACTATTTTTTCAAAAACTTAAGAAAATAACTCGAATAAATGGCTTCACAAAACATAACAGCATTGCATACGTATATTTCAGTTTTCTTCGTAAAAAAGGGAGTGCACGTTATACAGCGAATATACCTAAAACTTTTAAATTGCAGCTTTAAAGTATGGGTGCGCTTAAAACACCGGATTTTATGGTAGTAAATATAAGTATGTGGAATTATAGGTTTTTAAAATATCAGTAGATAATTATATATTATATTGTAATATAAAACTAAAAAATTGAAGAATAACTATTAAGCAAATAGAAAATTTATACTCACATCTTAATAACAGGCAGTTATAAAGGTAATGTGTATGTTGTACGACAATTATAAAAATATTTTAGACCAAGAGTTATGTGCTTTTTAGAAAGGAAAAGTGCCGAAAATTTTTGGAATATTTTTTTAAGTTAAAATCAAGGGGTCGACTTATATGTGGATCCATTACATTGTAATTAACATTTTCCATTGATCATGCGTAAACTACTTAAATCATTTAACTTTGTGAGTGTTTTCACTAGAATTTATATTTTTAATAAGGGGGGGGAATGCACAATAAATCCTTTAAATTCAGTGTCAGAATTCGAGTTTCCAAATTGTTCGTGAAATTCACGTTCACTCATTGGGATATCCAAATGCATATTATCATCATGCAGCGTGTTTTCCCTCCAGGACATGAACCATAAGTCGACGATCATGTACTATATACATGAGTTTCTGTTCTCGCTCGTTTTCCTCTAACAACAACAACAAAAAGGCGCAGAAGGTATTACTAGTGCAGAATGTATACAAGATAGCAAATTAATGACAAAAATTTGTTGGTTTCATATAGGGTTTCTAGAAACAAAACTATCATCGTTAGCGTCTGGCGTTTCACTTTGCAGCAGTTTGATTAGAAAATATTCTATCCGTTTAACAACATTTTCGCTTTCACGCCAAAATATTTAAAAATAAGATAATTTTTTTCAATTCGGCTTATATACGTTTTTCGAATTTTGGGTAAATTTCTGAAGAAAAAACGCACTCTTGGCATGTATACGAGTCGGCTTATATTTGGAAATATACGTTAAGTACTGTTATTATCATAATATTTACGCATGTTTTCGAAATTTCCATGAAATTAAATTATCTCTGTTTACATACGTAACAGCAAGGAGATAACACAAGACTTACCATTTTCAATGAGGTACTTGGGTTTCAAAACGTAACCGCATTTTCCGTTCTGTGCGAATTTAGCTTCATTAATATACATTGGCTCGTCCCACGTTTGGTAATTCAAAGCAACTGTAAAATAAAAGTTTAAAAATGAAGAATAAATTTTTTAAAAAAAATTCAGTTATTTGATTTTGTAATCTCAAAATATGAATACGATTAAAAATGTAGAGGAACCATATAAAGAAAGAGCACACACACTCGTTCCAAGTACCTAACTGACATCCGACGTTCCAGTAAGGAACTGGATCGTAATTGGTGGAATCCGTCCTGGTTCCTTTGGGATAGATGCGAGATATATGCTTACGGTTATGCGCCACAAAATCTGGTCCCTCGTTGTAAGCTAGATTTAAAGCCACTGTTTCTGAAAATGAAGACATGTCACTGAAGTGCCCTGCAATGTAGAAGAAAAGACTCATGTTAATAATCCAAAAACTTAAGTATCTAATGGTTTTGAATCAAATTCAGCTTGAATCGTTAACTCCTTAAAAATGTTGTATTTTTTTATTTGAAAGTACCACCGTTATTTTATTTACATTTCGAGTAGTAAGAGATTGAAATTAAATTGTTAGCAGACTTATAGAAGAGTATCACGCTCTTACAAATTTTCTTGAAAAAGACAAAGATTTTGAATTTTTCTCACTTAAACCAAAGCCAATAAAACCAATCAAAATAGTCATTAAACGACTGCCCGTTTTTACCAAAACTCACGAGATACAATCCGACCTAGAAGAAGAAGGATTCACAATTGAAAATGTTTCCCAATTAATTTCTAAGAAAACTAAGACCGCTCTCCCATTTTTCCAAGTCACCCTCCCCGCAACGCCAATAATCAAAAAAAATCTTCGATCTCAAAACTGTCGGCTACATGCAAGTTAAAATTGAAGGTTACCTCATTAGAGGAATTACCTAATGTTTTAACTGCAACAATTTCTTTCACACAGCAGAAAACTGCCACCTCAAGCCAAGATGTCTAAAGTGTGGAAAAGAACACTCCACCCGTCAATGCCCGATAAAGGAGCGATAGGAAAACCCCTTCTGCATAAATTGCCAAGAATATGGTCATTCGGCCTGCTACACCAAATGCCCCAAGTTCCCTAAGCCAAAAAAGGGCACGCCCCTTACCGCGAATAAAACTTTCGAAAGCAACGTTCGTAGGGAAGGTGTCTCTTTCGCTAACATTGTTAGCGGAACCGCCCCCCTCTCCGCCCCCACCCCAGTCCACAAGTTAACTGAAAAAACTAATGAAAATTCAAATAATAAAGTTTCCCACGGAATCCAAGCCATAGAAAATGAAAATTCAGTCCTAGATCAAGTGATTGAACTGGTCAGCATGATTTCTAACATCATAAAAAGATCACCTGAAATTTTACAATTACTTCCCAAATTAAAAAACTCCGAAGATGATAAAGCTAAGGCTTTACTTCTTTTCGAAGCTATATTAGATAAATTTTAAACTCCTTTTTCCGTAATTTCTCTTTCTACAAAATTATTATATTTTCATTTTATTTCCTTGAATATTTTACCATTAATTGTTAAACTTTAACATCAATAGCTACTCCTTAAAAATTTTCCCAAGTACAATTTTCGAAGCTCACTCCCATCATCCAATCAAAGCCACTCATGAGAAGTCATGCGCCTGCTATCCCATTGATTCCTGCCACCGATTTCCACACCCACCATCACCAGCCAAGGAGCAAAACCAAGCCGATTCTAAAACAAGATAGAGGAGTGAGGGATTGACGTATCCCAGTTCCTTATAAAATGTAACCATCTGTTAGCAGACTTCATATGTAGTGCTTAATTTTTGTGCAATTTATTTCTTTAGGTGTTAATATGACTATATATCTTTGAATAGTCTGTAGTTTTAAGAATCGTCGCAGTGCTTCCTCCTTCTGTTATTGATGGGATTCCCAAGGTGATCCGAAAGCTGTATGGATGAAGAAGCTTTAAATAGGGCATGCAATGCTTACACGAATAGGTATTTGCAATAATTTACTTTATTTTTTTATTAAACGCTTTAAATGACTGCACGATACGCAGGCAAGGCAAGCTAAAAGCTAAGAATCAAATGGTGCTTATCTGAAATGAGATGCAACTTCTCAAACTTGCCGAAGAAAATTCCTCCGCGATCTTAATTTATAAGTGGCTATACAACTATGATTCAGGCACTAATTATAACATAGCTATATCGTTCACTCACGTTTATTTCTTCCTTATAATCATTTATATTATATGATCTATCTACCTGACTGTTCATGCGTACCATTTCGGTAGTACCATTGACTTGTTTAGAGGAGTTCCAGCTTTAAGTGCCAATTTTGCTGGACGAAGGAAAACTGAAGTAACAGAGGATAGTCCTCACGGAATCACCCTTTTTGTCAAAAATCTTTTTAACATATTTATAATACTAAACTGGCAAAAACTGGATTTTAAAAAATTACGCAACATATAAGTAAGCAAGAATTTTCGTCTGAATATGTATTGATAGAAGTATGATAGCGTTATTTTCTTATTTTGTTTTTGTATAAGAAAAATTTATTACTGAAAAGTAAATTAATTCTGGATTTTGGTGGGGAGTATACTCAAAAAAATTGTTTGTATCTGTTGCTTCATGTGTGTGTACTTAAATTTCTGCTAATGTTTCTTAAACAAATATTGCTAAGAATATATTGAAATTTCTGCTTACAAGTCCGTTAAATTGCTAATTCTCGAAGGGAAACTATTTTTTGTCTCCTTTTTGGTTTTCAATATATTTGCTATTTAAGTTATAAAATTCATTCATAATGTATCATAAAATTATGTTTTATATTTATTTAAAATGTTTCTCAAATTCTATTCTTAGGTCATGGATGCGTATAGAAAGATTTCAAAGAAAAACAATTACTCACAGCACACTCTACATTCGGCAAAAGAGCTGAACCTCTTAGCTGAGAAATAATTCACCAAATCTGAAAGCTCTGGAGATATTCTTGGAGCGTGTGACTGAAAAGAAATATTCTTTTAAAAATAAGAATTATGAATGTAAAACACAACCATCATATCCAACCCGCATTGGAAAATTTTTAAATAAATTAAATTTCATAATGGACAGAATTGTGTATAGCATTATGTTAAATATACGGAAATCAGGTCAAACGATGCAAAATTTTTATTATTTAAGACAATTACTCTTTCACTTGACTAGTTTTCCGACCATTATAGATTATTTTTCGTGCATATTTCTATTTATAATTTATAATGGTAATCGCACGAAACTTTTTTTCCGTGAGTCGAACGTTTTGAAAAATGCTCATAATTTTAATTCAACATTTAATATATTTGTGGAATTTTGTAATTTTGAAAATTTCTGCTTTTCTGTCTTTTTTCAACAAACAACAATTTTTTAAAAAAGGTACATTTTCGTTTCCGGGAAATAAAAAATTGCAACGAAAAAATTGCCAAGCAAGTGAGTGAATGTTAACATCACGTTGTTCAGCTACTCGAGGGCTTTCGACGACGGACCTCGAATTTTTGAACCATGGTCAAATGACGAGGACGACACCTGAGCTGGCACACTCCCACCTAACTACCACACCACACCAACAGAAGGACGTTTGAGCTATTGACAGATTAACGTGCATCGCTCCTCTTAACGGCGGGTCTTCAGCGGTAGCCAAAATTGCCAAAGGGCAGTAATAATTAATAAACCTATGCGAATTCCAGATTTTGAGTGCTTACAGAGCATGGGCGGAAAAATAAATTTGGCAACCTTATCCCCCCCCCTCCCCTTCTTTTTTGTTACTGAGATGGATATTAATAAACGAGATTTTTCCTCTTACTGTCATTATTTAAGCAAACGGTATGTCACAACTAATTGCTAAATGAATATTTTTAATCAATTTTATTATTTCAAATCCTGAGAAGAAAATTACTGTTAAAATAATGAATATGTTATAGTTTTGTATAGAATACTTTTCTTTTCGTCAGATACGAGTTTACTAAACACAGTGGAAGTGAAAACTACAAAATTAAAATAAAATACTAACATGTTTTTATTAGATAGTATTATTTTCTTTTTGAATGTTTTTTTTCAGTGAATGTAAATATATAACTTGGCTTGCCCCCATAGTGTTTTTTTGTAACACTTGCATATGTTTAAGTATCCAGGATGAAGTCTATAAAGCCATATTCAAAAAGCGTGACTCCTTCAACACAACTATCAACATCGTCATTAGTAAGAGATGAAAATATCACAAAAATTTAAAACTTTAACGTCCACGTGAGCAAATATTTAACATTGATTTTTAAAAAGACTGAATTTTTAAAAAATCCTAGTGTTAAGTTATTTCTATATTATGACTTTTTTTTTAAATACTGGAACCAACATTCTAAATTGCATGGAAATGTGTCTTTAATCTTTTCGAAATCTATAATAATAATAAAAAAATTTAAAGGGTTCTGTTTCTATATCTTACTTTATATGAAAATGATTTGCAATGAGATATAAATTTAATGATTATATTTTTTATTGTATTTTCAAAATAAAATAAAAGAACTTTTCTTGATTTCCTGATAAAGACTCAAAAATTGTGCTATTTGCACCTTTAAAACGTCATTTTTAAAAGCCAACAATTTATACATACAACACAAGAGATACGCAACCCTCTAAAAAAGGATGTACAAAAAAAATCTATAACTAGCTGCATGACCCGGCGTGCCAGCTTAGGTGTCGTCCTGGTCATTTGAACACGGTTCATAATTGCATGGTCTTTGTCCAACTGCCTTTGTGCTGCTTCTGAGTGAGACGTAAATAAACACTGATTCACGAATGATCCAAGGAATACAATTTATTTTTATTTTGAGCTTTAAAAAACCTGGAACCCCATATCTTTAATCCAATAGAGAAATCTTCTATAGACCTGATAGTTAAATAACGTTGAAATTATAAGTCACTTACTGGTGCTGCCATGGGAAGTTCGAGTCCTTCTTCACCTTCGAAGTCTGGAGTGGGGGCTGCAGCCATCATTGCCGCTATTGCCTCTTCTCGCTCTTCCTCATCTTCCAGCATGAACTCTTCCGGTGCCATCATCAGTCCATCAGCACCTTGTTGAGGTTTCAGTTTCTTGCTCTAAAAGTTTTAAAACAATTCAATTTTAGTTGGAATATCAAAATTTTTTAAAAATAAAATAAATACCTTATACAATATCTAGTGTAACGTAGTAACTCCCAACAGCGATCGGCGCCTTTGGTGGACCCGACATCCACACGTGTATCTTGCAGCTGCAGCGCAACCCCTTTTTGACCCCCGAGGAATCGAACCCTGTCGACCAGAAGATGAGAAAGATAGATGCTTTGAACTTACACGGGAGCGGTGGCCAACAATTCCTCCTCTCACAAATTATTGGACTCTAACAATCTTTAATTAAGTTTAATAACTTCAATGTATAAGTCAGTAAATAGTATTCAATAGTTGTGACGTAAATAAATTTAATATTTAAATTAACCAAGAATACGCTACCGTTATTCTTTCAAACGTTACACTAGTTAAACGTTAAACCAGTTACATTTGAAATCTTAAGCAACTATTATTGCTGTAGCCCTTCTCAGAGGTATTAAAATGATATAACTATTTAAAAAATCGGGCATACATTGAAATTTATGAAACCTGTTGTTCAATAAGAATATAGAACGTTTCAATATAAGATATAATATAACTGGAAAAAGTATGCATTTCTTAGATCAAGTTATTAATGTGATTTACTTTTATGTGTTTAACTATAAATGCGTCTTTCCCTAAGATAGTGAACACTGAAAGACGAAGATAAGAGAATTCCAGGGTTTCTTTCCCGGGTTCCCGTACTTTTTGCATTCCCTGAAATTATACTTCGTTCCCAGGAATGGTACGGGGCTTAAATAATTTATGAGATAGCTATTTTTGAATCGACTGTGGATTTAAACCTCGGATATAAATTTCAGTGGATAGTACTGCGGTGATTTGCGATCGTTCACCCCGAACTTTCTGGACAGAGAAATGTTTGCTACCCCAGAAGTGGGGTAAGAGTGAAAAAAAAAGAATAAGTAATCCCCCCCTTTCTGTACGGTTGGTGAGAATTTTTCCAGCTAGCCGTGGGAAACTATTTGTTCTAATTAGTTTCTGTCTCTCTCTCTATCGAACTTCTTTAACTAAAAGTATTTTTTTCTTAGTCTACCAGCACGACCAATCTGATCAAAGTTTTGAGATCTTGGTTTATGTGGATAACATAAGTACCAGAGACATCTTAAGGCAGGGACCAACTGGGCCCGGGCCTCGTTTCGTTCTCGACTCTGTCTTAATAAAATCATGGTCAAGATAATTTTAATGGTTCTATATTCTCTGTAAAACAGGAAATTTGAAATTGCATGTCAACTATTAAAAGTGGTAAGTCTGTATTATGTGACAACCGTTGTCCATGTCTAGGCTGAGGCCACCAACCAGCCAGTCTGTGCCTAGGTTTGTACGATTGTCGGTCGTGTACACTTATTTGTTTCAAATTTTCGTATGTACGAGTATTTGATAATGTATGCTATATACGGTATACTTTTAAATATCTCAGGTAAGGCCTACTTTTGCATAGGGGACCAGGGCCGCAAAAAGTCCTAAGACGTCCCTTACAAGTACTAATACTTAAAACTATTATTTATTTCATTTTAAAATTTTTTTGGATACTTGTCTTTATTATGAGCTATTTAATTGAATCGGCAATTTGAAAAAGGGAATGAACCACTAAAAAGTTTGGGGGAGTATATTTTTAAGCAATCTCGCGCAACTTTTCTTATTTATTGTTTTTCTTAATGAAACTTTCGTGTGATATTCTTATATTAATATTTATTTATATTTATTTAACAATAATATAGCAATTCCATAAATTAGAAATCAGTTATACAAACAAAATCTCTTAAATACAATAATTAATATTTTTAACGTACGTAATTGATAGATACTTTAGCATCAAATAAATTTTCATGTATTTATATTAATATTTATCTCTTAGTTGTAACATAAGAGAAATTTTTGATTCAACTTCGACTGATTAATTTTCAAACACATGTGTGTAGTTCATTAAAGGAACATTAATTTTAGTAATTATTTTTTGAATGTTTTGGGATTTATATGTATCCTTATTTTACATAATTATTATTGATATTATTTAAAAATAACTTGTTCTTAAATTTTTTGAAATTTTGATATATTTCCGGGAATTTCGGGAACGACAATTACATTCCCGGGAATGGAAAAAACCAGGAAATCAGAAACCCTAGAGAATTCTTAAAACAGGTTTTCTATGTAAAATTATTATCTAGAAATGACATAAATTCTACTACAGTTATAAAGGAGTTAAAATAAAAAACTTTATAATGAAACTTCAAATGAAATCTTTTTAAAGTTCTAAATTTAACATTATGCACCTTTTATACAAATTTATCACTTTTTAACTTCAACCAGGCCTTAATTCTCATTGGTTGATCATCTATCGAGACACTTACTTCTTAGAAGAATTTCCATCGCTACTTTCATTAAAGGACGCTTAAGACTGCTCCAATTGGGATATTTCTTTTGGCACACCTCGCCTCCAGTACTGACCACAATTTATAGCTAAGTAAATTTAAATTTCAACGGATGATAGCCCAATCTTTGTGTTGTAAAGTCCAAAATGAAATTCGGCATATATTCTACTAAACACCACCCTGTGACGGGGCTTTTATCACAATTTCTATTAATGTCCTCTTGGGGTTTCTTTGGGGCTGAAATGGCAATTCTTTCCAACCAACTCAAGAAGAAGAACGTGGTTATGTAAATTAGGAATCATATATATATATATATATATATATATATTGTAAGTTAGCAGTAGAGCGGAGTCAATGTCCGGGTCTCTGTCTATGTGCAGAAGTGATTGCTAAGTGGGAAGTGAGGTCGCTAAGTAGAGAGTTAGCTGTGAAGTGATTTGAGATAAAGTTTAGAAGAATCCTAACTCCGTGAAATAGCCTAGACGTGCCGGTACTGACAAACCAAAAGTGGGTTCGAGGTTAAAAGGAACACTGTCGGATTAAAGCCACATCAGAACAGATAAAGAACATAGCTGATTACCTAGTATATAGTGGTAAGCTAATTTATATAAGCTATAAGGAAAGGGCGAATATTAGTGATAAAGGAATTAATATATAAAGTTAGGTTCAGTGGTCAAGTACGCGACTATTTGGTAATATGTGTTGCGTCTTCTCATTCTAGATCAACTTACTAAATTATTATTGTCGTGTATTGTGTTGTTTTATTTGTGTTGTGTCGTGTATGAATGATTTGAGAGGTTCTTCGTTCTTCCCCACAGAAACAGTCGCGTAGATAATGTAGAACTAAGGTCCTCACGGGCGAGGGCTTCACTACCCAGGGCCGCTTTTCCGCTTAGGTACGCTGGGCACATGTCTAGGGCGCAAAAGATTTGGGGGCACAAAAAATTAGAAGGCGAAAAAAGAGAAAGAATAAAAATCACAGCGAACGTACCACCACCTAGCGAGTCATGACAGAAGAAGCATTTCTGCCCTTAAGAGAGTAAAAACTGAAATGAGATCTACTATGGAAAAAGAAAAGCTAACAGTTTGATGTTGTTATGCACTCCAAATGATATTACAATGATGTCCTTAACGATTTTGCAATGTTCAAATCTTGTAGAAAATCTTTGTTGTACTAGTACAATGACTTAACAAAGAATGAGAATGCCTAAAAGTAAAAGATAGGGTAGCGGTAAGCGATGACAAAAGATGATAATTAACAAGTTGAAAGCAGTTCATACAATGATGTGTACTCTTTACTGTAATTGCCAACGATTTCATTAATTTACTGTACTAATTTACAAAAGTGGGGGGAGGGTGGAGGTCCATTATACTGTACGGTAAAAAATGAAAAAGAGTTACCAAATCATGCCACTATCCTTTCCTTAAGGCTGTCGGTTGCCAAGCCAGGACACGGGAGCGGGGGTCTATATGGTGGATAATGGAAAAATCTCCAAAGAGAAAAAACAAAGAAAGAAACGTGCGTAAGAGAGTTGATGGATAATCTTTCCCGAACCAAAGCTGGCAAGGTAAGAGCTGAAAGAAAGAGGCGGGGATCGTAAAAATTTGAAGTGTCTAGGGCGCCGGAGAGGTTTAAAACGGACCTGCAAACACCGCTGGGTCGTATTCGCCTTATGAGCAGAAGAATCCTTTTGAAAAAGTCCAATCGCTTCCATTGAACATGTTTATGTCCAGGGTCTAATATAGTGTTTTGAAAAACTGTTGCCATGGTTTTCATTTCAAGAATCTTCTTTCGGCAAAGATTTTGACGAGATCTCTCACTGACTGCTTTAACGAGAGCTGTTGTTCTCACCAAGGGTGGACGACCGTTTCTTGTACAGTATGGAATGGAATGCTTTTGATCTCAGAAAACCTCTTAATTGGTGGACAAATGAATAAACTTTTGATATCTAATTTCTTAAGAGTCTTAACCTCTTGCATATGTGGAATATATTTAAGAAAAACGTACCAAAAATGGAATTTTTTTTCTTTTTAATTTTGTTTCTTATCATCATCAAAATGTTAAAAAATAGACTATTTAAAAAAAAACATTTTTAAGTGAAATTACTACTACATTCAGTATTTTTGCATATATTGGAAATGTTAATGGATTACAATAATTTTTGGTCAAATTATATCAAAATAATTTATATGACATAATTCTGAAGATAAATATAATAAACTAATACACAACAATGTTATTATTTATATCAACTTGCATGAATTACGTCTCCCTCGGATTCCTTTGAATTTCATAAATCTCTTACGATGTGGTACATATGAACTGCAAAATTACAAAAATCTGACAAACGGTGCTTAAATTACTGAAATTTTCGTGAGAAAGTATCGCCATGTATTGGAAAAAAAGGTAAATTACATATTATGCATTGCACGAACTGAGTTCGGGCTTCATGGGATTGAAGGAGTAATTTTTCGTTTGCCCGAACTGAGATCGGGCATTCCAAAATTGGAGCATTTGCGTTACCCAAATTGAGTTCGGGCGTCACAGGTAAGGGGTTAAAAGCCTCCTATGGTGGTATGCTGAGAAATATCTCTGGACTTTTTTGTTCAAAATGTTACAGCTCTGTCCAGTGGCGCACATAAGATGGGGGGAGGGGATATTAGGGGTCCCGACGCTTCCTCCAAAGCCCGAGATTTTTTTCCGATTAATCATAATTATAAGTATATAGTACGTAAAATTTAATTATTTGCTATTAATAATTAATTTTATTAATTAATGCTAATTATTTATACAATAATTAGTTTTTTACTATTTTTTATTCCCGAAAATCGACAAAATCAAAAGAAGCATGATACAAAAATGGTGAACTTTCGACCCTGGAACCCCCTCCCCTTGAAAAATTCCTGTGTGCTCTATTGGCTCTGTCTGATGCAGAAGAACACGAGTGAAAGGCTATATTTTTTTGAAAAATTCTGCAGATGATTTTCTACAACGAGATTTAAAATCGTCTGCTTCGTTTGAGTCTTAGCAGATGATCTCAAGGTTTTATATCAGAACTTTTGGCACAACTAGGTAGAAAAACTCAGTTTTAGTTTTTTTGTTGGGGAATGATTTTGAATGAGCGCAGTCCCACATTATACAATTTAAACAATACATCTTAAGAGATTGAAAAGTCTTAAAATGACGAAATAAAAAAGAGCAATTGTATTCTGTTTTCTATTGCAGGAAAATCTCTCGACGGTTATAGATATCTCAGAAGTGGAAGAAAAGAAAGGACGAGTCAGTATTTAGTCAGGAGATCACAAGGATGTTGAGAAAAGAGAGCAATTCTTCATTAAAAGCAGTCTGATTGTTTATAATTTCACTTAAAAAATGTAAGTTATATTGGTGATTCGACTCAAAAGTTAATGTATCCTCACCTTGATGAATATTTTTCTGGCTAGAGCCTCTGGAGAAGGAAAAAGTTCTTCATCCTCGCCAATTGGCTCATGATAGAGGTACTCTATAATTATAATAAAAATTTCAATTAAAGTTTGGAAGAGTGCTGATTAATAAAATAATAAACCTAATAAATATTTAGAAATTTAATTTTAAAATAATCTAGATTATATAAAAATAAAATTTCTAAAATTCAAGAATTAATGCAACTTACGTAATACTTATGGCATTATAGCTTAATTTACTAAAATTTATATATTAATTGTTATACATATATATAAATTACAACGATAAATTCAGCGATTATTTAAAATACACTGCATATCTAATGTGATTTCTTTGAAAAAAGCTTTTATTATCAGAATATTTATTTTTTGAATTATAGAAACGAATAGTAATGTGTGAATAATAGCTGTTTTTGCACCTAATAAAAACTAAGAACTTAAACGGTTTTAATTCAAATTCATCAACTTCATTCTTCCCTCAGAAAATTCATTCATTTCTTCAATTCTAAAATATTCGTTTTAGGCAGTGGCACACACAAGGAGAGGGGGTCCTGGGGGTTGGAACCCCCAAAGCCCTTGATTTTTTTCCGATTGATTATAATTCTAAGTATATAGTACGTAAAATGTAATTAAGTATTTGTTATTAATGATTAATTTTATTAATTAAAGCTAATTATTTATTCAATAATTAGTTTTTTACTGTGTTTTGTTCCCGAAAATCGACAAAATCAAAAGGAGCATGATACAAGAATGATGAACTTTCGACCCCGGACCCCGCTCCCTTGAAAAATTCCTGTGTGCTCTACTGGCTTTAGGATTTATTAAATTTTTAAATGTACTGTAGTAAACCAAAAAAATCTTCATAACTAGTTATCTACGAAGATTATTATGTAATGGGTTCAAAAAAAAAAAAAAATCTCTTTTTTTTCATAAATTGCTTCCTTGACATGTCTAGAATACGGTAGTAAAGTGATTTTTCAACACTCGAAGTCATTATAAAGAAGCAGGTGTTAGAAGAGCAGCTGTTCGAAGCGCTAAGTTAAAATTTTCATTGTTTTAATTGGACTTGAAACTTACAACGCGTTTTTCTCAAAACTGTGTTTTTCAAACTTTTCTCCATCATATCTCATGAACGATTTGACCAAATGACTTCAAGTTTATAGGCTAGACTCAGCACACAAATATGCACCAAATAGACCATGATAATTCCAAAATTCTTCAAAATATTTTTAGTTTTTATAACAAAAACATAAAAAAAACCAGGAAATTCGAAACCTTTTCTTCAGAAGTCTACCGAAAGTTCAATTTTTGATATTTTCAATTGAGTGCAGTTCATTTGGTGCATTTAACCCAAAAGATTAAAACGCCTTTAATTTTTTTTTATTTCAGATAAGCCAATCAGCCGGAATCGTGGTGGAAGTGAACGTCCATTTTTTCGAGGCGGGTGTGTTCAGAGCGCTATAACTCACGCTCTACTGGATATTTTTGGCTAAACATTTATATATATATATACTCTTAACACACATAAATAAATGATAAAAAACTTTCATATGTTTTTTAAAATTCAGACAGAGATTGTGTACTATTTTGAAAACTTTGTAAAAATGAGATATTTTTGTTTTGAAGAATTAATTAGATAAGTCACACACATATACTCTGATCGAAATTCTAACCTCCAAGAATATCCACAAAATGCTCAGCCATTTTCACCTGGTACGGTAAAGAGCAATGATTTTCAATGGAAAGGATGACTGGATATCTGCGAAGAGAATAGAGTTCACATATCATTACAATATTGTATAAAATACTGAAAATTTGAATGCAGAAAAAAATGAACAATTGTGATTTGTTCGCTCTTTTTGAATATACCTGTATGTTTTGAAAGTTTTTATTAAATAAGAACTAAATGATATTAATAGAAAAGATCACGAGAAAATGCTTTTTTAAGAGTTTATGTGATAATTAATTAATTAAAAAAACACAATATTTTCTTTGAACATCAAAATTAAAAAGAAACTTTTTGGCTCTACGATTTAATTAACTGAAAAAAAGCTTCAAACTGATTTTTTTTTTACAAAATAAATATCTGATATTACAAATAATCTTGCAAAAATGAATCTCTGGGACACCCTCGTAGTTAACATCCCACCAAAACCGTTACGAAAGTCAGATGATGAACTTTCTGCGCGCATTCCCCCTTCTATTTAGCTCCTTGGGCATTCCCTTCGCATACACGGTCATTTTGATGGTTGAAAGATTCTTCATCGTCGAAAAGTTTCTCGTCGGTAAACAGTGCTCGTCCATGGCTATTATGAACTTGCCGCTGCAACAATGCTTGTGCTTTCAGGTACCTCTGACGCTTTAATTTCTTTTTAAAAAAACGGCCAATTACTTTTACCAATTATTTTTCAATAACCTCCTACTGTGTGGCCGATAGATATCGCATCGCGCTTTCGCACCACAAGTCCGGGATTCAATCCTCGGGCTGGGCAGCCTTTCATTCCTCAGTGGGTTAATAAATGAGTACCAAGCTTGCTTGAGGACTAACACTGAGGGTTTTGCTTTAGACTGACCACCTGATCGAGATATCTACTCATGCACCCCAGCACCCAAAGGGGCACAGAAGGCCTTGGCCCTTATGGGCTGTTGCGCTACTGAGAAAAAAAAAAACCCCTCTTACTATAAGGTCTTTGGTTTCTGTGCGATACATTGTTCTTTTTGACACGTTCATCTGCTTAGCAAGAATCCAAGCATTTTGACGAGTTGTCCCTCTGACTGCTTTGACGAGAGCTGGTGTTCTCACTGACAGCGTCTACTACGGTTTGCAAAATCTCTGATTCGTTCTATCCCTCCGTTTAGCGCGCGAATCTCTCAGATGCATAGTGAAAATAGTTTGGGTGCTGCGTCCACACTGTGGGTTGGAACTTCTATCTGTCTTTCGTCACTCGTCCTAGGGCGAAGGCGATTTCTTTATATTTCGGGTGGCAGGAGCCATTGAATCTGATAGATGCAACGCGCCCAACAACGTCAGTTTTTATAACTTTGCAATTATTTCGTTAATTTTGATTTTTTCCCCTTGTAAAATAGTGTAGCTTTCAGTTTTATACAAAAAATAATTCGAAATAAGTATTTTGTAACTTCTGTTTGATAGTTTTTTCTCGTTTTTTTTGCTGGGTGTGGAGACACATTTGAGTGATGCCGCGCGCCTAGCCAGTGACTGTATCTTATTCAATCCTCAATGTAGCTGGAATAAACTCCCAAAATATTCACATGGGAATCAAAACCATTCAGATTCTCGCACACATACCTAGGAAAGCTAGCTCACAAACTATTGAAAGAGCACCTGCCAAGACGGTCTGAGTGTAACATTTACAAGCCTCGTTTATTTTGACTCAGGATTGAAGAAATATCTGATATACAACACCCCATTCTAGACGAAATACCAAGAAAAACATCACCAGGAAATTTTAAAAAAAAAGGTACTGTTCTCTCTTGTCAGGACACGAAGAAAAGATTATTAGAATTTTGTAATGCATTATACGAAAAATTCGTGTCCCCCTTGAACATTGTAAGGTGATTTGTGAAAACTGCGACAAAGCGTTTTAAAATGTAAACAGTGTGGTGACACGGTGATAACTAGCCATTATCTTTTTGATGTTTTTTCGTATAAATATTTCAATTTCTGTGTGATTCAAATTTAAATATTATTTTATGTCAAATATATTTTAATGTCAACTCTCACCAATAAAATGACTAAATCATCTTCAAACGTAAGAATGATCTGATGCATCTGTGAGATGCCGCGCACCTTTGTGAAGCGCGAATAGCGGAGGGATAAATGAATAACATTTTGATGTCTAAACGTATGTGCCTCAAAAATCACCTCCGGGCTCTTTTTTTGGATGCAGAGAAATATCTGCTGATCACTTCTGTTCAAAGCATTAAAGCTGTGACTGATTAAGAATTATATGCGTGAAAAAGACAACAGTTATCTGAAAAATATTGCAGGCAACCTCTAATGACGAAATTTAAAATCGTCTGCAGCACATTTGAGTCATTGCAGATTAGGGATGGCGATCTGAAATCGATTCTTCGATAAATCGATTTCTCGAGATAAAAAAATCGATTTTTAACCCGATATGTAGCATTTCATCCTAGAAAATCAACATTCGACTTTCTTCTGCTTTGGTAAAAACCATAAACTTATTTACAATTAGTACAATTGTTTACAATTTTTTAAACTATTTATCCTTATCATTAGGAACTATAAGCTATATTATCTATTTTCTAAACTTTTTAATGTAACAAATACATTTAGAAAATAAATGTCTTCTTTTATACCTGATACTTTGATATGGTAACAAAAATAATTGTAATTGTCGCGAATTCCTGAACTAAAAAAATTACCTGATTTGACTGATAAGAGATCGTTTATTATGGTATCGCTCTTGTTTCTCATAAAATAGATTTATATTTACATTTTAAATACAGACTTGATAAAGAAATCGATTTCTCTTAGAAATCGATTTTTTTGTGAATCGATTTAAAAATCTATCTTTTACGAAAAGAATCGCCATCCCTACTGCAGACCATCTCAAATTTTTGTGTCACAATGTAAAGCACGACTAGAAATTTCAACTATATATGAAAAATATTTTAACTATGAAAGATTGAAAAAACTCAGAAATTTTCAAATCATTGGATGTATGCTAAGTCATACCTTAGTGCATGACACACGCGTAAAAGTATCTTTTCAAAAACTCTTAGTAATATAACCGCCACATATTTTATTAGTATAATTTGATATTTATTTTATATTTAATTAAATTCTTATTCAATATTGGCGTACAAAAGCTGAAGTCAATACAAAATAGACTTACTGCGAAGCTCTGAATGCATATTTATGAATTGATTCCAGAACATCTCGGAATAAAATGCGACTAGTTAAAGTATACCCGTGAAATATGATTGGCTCTCCATCTGGTCCGTCCCAGGTATCCACTGAAATTAGTTCATAGAGATTTATTGGATTGATAAAACAATTTATTTTTCAATAAGTTTTTATTCAATAAAAAATTAAATATCAACTTTTAAATTAAAAATACATGTTACTGAACTTGTAGAAAAGCAATACATGTGAACTATAACACACCAAAATACATATTTTAATCCAAGTTAATGTGCAGAATTCACCTTAACAAATGTATGATACTTAAGTATTTATTAACGTATGGAAATATGTCCGAATGGTGAACAAACAGTAGCAGTATATTTGCCATAAAACATTTTCCTTTCTAAAAACAAGCAGCATTGTCGTACTTAATAATGCTATTTAAAGAAGGGGGGAAAAACCCAATAACTGTTAGAATAATGAACAGAAAAATATACTCTACATATCAGGAATGGGCCACATGCGACCCGCCAAGACGGTCAGAAAATCCGTTTTGAACAGATATTTCTTTCCGTGCACGTTAAAAGCTTTGTCTTTTATTTTTCCCAATTAGGAAAACAAAGTACCGTAAAATTCGGCCTATAACGCACACCCATATTTTCAAGCTGCATTTTTTAATTTTTAGCAGTGGCGTAAAATACGCCCCCGCGTCGCGTGTCGCCCACGATTCTATGGGGTTCCAAAGCTTATGTTATGTTATGGTTTTGTAATCCTTTGTAAGGTCTGGTTGGGTAGCAAAACCTGACTTTGCAGGGGGGCTAATATTCTTCGCTATACCACTGATTTTTAGGTATTTTCACCGTATAATGCGCCCCCTTTTTTATGACGAAATTTGAGATGCACGTGCGTGATGCTCTTATGCTTTGAAGTCATTTACCCGAGGAACTATCCCAGGCTTTTGAAAAAATAGTATTCTAGAGAACTATAATCCCTTAAGTTCATAAGATATGTCATTTCTTTAAAATAAATAGTATTTCGATGTATGTAGGGGTTTAATTTTTTTACGCTCACTTTCCCTATTTTTTATTTTTAAAGCTTGTATAATGCGCACCCATAAATTTCGATCTTATTTTTTTTTGATAAAAATGCACTGGATTTTACAGTACCTGAAAGTGTTTTTACTAAGAGATCATGGGCTGAATTTGGTGAATGAGGTCACAAGATTTCAGTATTTTACGAAAATTGAGTCTAAATTCACACAATTTGCTCTCTTATCCCATTACTGCCGAAATGCATACAGCAACTGAAGAACAGCTTGAACTTATTGACTTGAAGTCAGATCACAGTGTGAAGAAATGTGAAAAACATTGACTTTTACAGATCTTTGTCAGCCGAAAAATTTCCATGTATCAAGAAATTTGCGGGGAAGTTGTTCTTTTTTTCTGGGAATTTTAGTAAGAATTCTTATTACATTTTAGTATAAATGAAAAATCATCCATTTATTACTAAAGAAAAAGGCTACTAGTAAAATGTATGTTTTGATTTGTATAATGTTTATATAAATATCATTACAAATCTATTATTCATTAGATTGTGATTGAATTTAAGTTTTTTAATATTATACATAACTATATTTTGTGCTCAAACCAAACCTCTATATTGATATTCTTATGAAGTTTGATTTTTTTTTTTTTTAAGTTGTAAAATATATATTACATTTTTATTCTCACAAGTCAATTGTCAGGCGCTGTTTGACATTCCTCGATTTCACATGGCTTATAAGCACTGAAAAATGAAATAATTAATAAAAATAATAATGGAACTGTTTGTTCCAATAATATAAAAAATAGAAAAGTACTAACACTCCAGGCACCTGCATCCTCGCATCAGTGCTTGAATGTAGCCTTCTATACTGCTGTCTCCAATCAGCTGCCCACTAATGAGATATCTGAAACATACAAAAGACTCAGTTGTTACAAAGCTGAAGTATTCCGGTGTTTCAATTTAAATATCAAAATTCAATTTTATTCGTATACTATATCTGTGATGTTCCTCCCCTTGGAAGAACATCTCTTGAAGTATCAGCGTGAGCTAGAGGCGTAGGATAAACGAAAGAACTAGGATCAAACATTATCTTAATATGACTTTATTAAGATATTCAACTTAAACCTTTAACAAATTAAATTATAATAATTAACTAGAGGACCCGACAGACGTCCTGTACACACATCTTAAATTCAAAATAAAAGATTTTTGAATATTCGATACTGCGATCGTAACGCAGTCTGCCGGATCCAATGTAAAACATTCCAAGATCAACAATTTATAAATAAAAAATTAATTAAATAAACATTTCTAAACCGAATTATAAATCTAAACCATTCTCGAGTCCACTGGAACAGACAAAGACTTTCATCAAAATCGGTCCAGTCGTTTAGGAGGAATTCAGTTTCATACACACGCACAGAAGAATTACATATCTAAAGATAATTTGAAAAGATATTAATTAAAAACGCTAAAAAGCGTGAATCGCGAGCGTCTGCATTTTCGTAACAATAAAGACCGGGTTTGGCCAGTTTGGCTAAAGATCAATTTTCGACGCCAACTTAGTCTTTTTCAATTCTTACTATTAGCTCACGATCTCTATACATATTTTATTTGTTTGTTTGTTTATTTATTTATCTTGGTGGAATTTTCAAACGTTAATAAAATACATTTTAAAGCGCTCAATTGAGCTGAAATGTAATGTACATGATTATTTTGGATGACAATACAATAATTTAATTATAATTAATAAAAATTAATTGATTAAAACTAATTATTTAAAAAAATTACAAATACAGCCACGTTGGCGACTTAGCGACCCTTTCGGCGACTTATGTCAAAATTTGAAAAGGTTTTTTTCTCACGTGTTAAAGCATTCAGTTGAAAGGAAATTTTATATACACGATTGTTTTGGATGATAATAAAATACTTTAATGATAATTAATAAAAATTAATTACCACTTAATGTTGTGATTCTGTCATATGTATATACATATTTATATTAATTGCAACTATTTAATAAAAAGTAGCTAAAATAAATTTTTTCTTGGTTGATCTAAGTAGGAATTGATTTAAAAATTTTTTTTATATTACTTGTTTATAACAATAGCATTGTTACAACAATGCAGGTGAATGTTGAAATGTATTTTTTGAATGTTTTTAATTAATATCTTTTTAACTAATTGCGATATCGGATCGAATTGTGAATCTAAACCATTCTCGAATTTACGTGAACCCACACAAAAAATTTCATCGAAATCGGTCCAGCCGTTTAGGAGGAGTTTAGTGATAAACACACGTACAGAAGATTTTTATATATCAGGATATGAGAGAATCTACGATGGCAAAATACGCAACACGCAATATATATATATTTATAATAATCTAATTCAGACCACTATCAATAAGCGAACCGCCTAATCCTCGATTCTAACATTAAATAATCAATCTTACCTTATTACAGCTTGGAGAAACGATTAATCTTGTCTTTGTATGCACTGGTGTGTGACTTGGCTTTTATATATTTGATCACTAATAACTTGTATTCACGTCACGCAAAACTCATTCAGTCTTGAACCACGAACTATAATAATCATCAACTGCCTCAAACTAACATCAATTGTCAAACATTACCTTACATTGCAATCGCGCTTACTGTAAGTTCCGATATTTAAACGTTTGTTCATTTGCATCTTTCATTCACACTTCACTTCTTGGATTTGGCTGGAAAAGAGTTGCCATTAATTCTGGCCCAAGGAACCCAAAGGACATGTTAAAGAAAAGATGCGTGAGCCATCACATATCTTTGGAGAGGAACCTTTTTAGGAAGTGTGGAAGGGCGTATTTTAGATTATACAAGGTTTGACACACACAAAAAGACGAGACTAAGCTTCAAGCTTGAAAAAAGAGGAGTTGGCAACAACTGTTTTGGTGCGTCATCCCACGTCCCTTCTCTATTCATGTGGCCAGTTTCGCCTTAATCGATCACGCCAGTTGGGAGTACTGAGTCACGTGCAACTGTATTCTGCCGGAAAAACGTCGAATCAACATCTAGTTTTAGTGAAACTTAAGAAATCAGCCACTAAAACATTTCAAATATTAACCGAGGCTTATGTAGATGAAACTTTGTCGCGGGCACTGTTTAAATGGTATAAGAGGTTTTCGGGAGGAAGGGTTAGTGTGGAAGGTAATGATCCAGCTGGGTACCCCAGGTCAGCGATTACAGACCAAAACATAGCCAAAATTCGTGATATGAGTGGGTTCCCACTCACATCAGTGGTCAGATTGTTAATCAACACTATTACATGGAAGTACTAAAAAGACTTTGGGAAAAATTAGGAAACAAAGGCCAGAATTGGGAAGTGATGGATGACTATTGCACTAAGACAATGCATCCGCTCACATGGTGCTATCTGTCAAGCACTTTCTGACCAGCAAAAACATTACTGTGATTGTGCATCCTCTTTATTCACTTAATTTGTCCTCATGCAACTTTTTTTTTGTTTCATACAATTAAAACTTGCTGAAAGAAAATTAATTTTACCTCAATTGTGAAGAGGTTCAGGCAAAAACGAAAAATCTCCTAAAGGATCTTCCAAAAACCTGATTCCAGAACTGTTATAAGCAAAGGAAGCGCCGAATACAGAAGTGTTTGAATGCTAAAGGGAACTACTTTGAAAGTGATACTGTAACGGAGAACTAATTCTGTATAAAATAATGATTTATTGGACCAATCTCCTTTTTTTGTGTGTGCCACATCTCGTATACTATAAAATGCCACAATACATTTCTCTCAAAGTATAGTGTAGTGTTTCTTAAACATTTCACTAATGATTAATATATAATACACTCATAGACAAAAAACTTAGCGCACTAAGAAGGAGTCGTCAAAATGAAACGAAATTTTACATACGTAATGACAACTTTAATATAAGTAAATGATTAGAAAATAAAAAAAGGATCATTTATTTCAGAGAAAACGGCAAAAGAACGTAGGATTTAATACCCTGTTGAACCCCCTCTAGCGCAAATGCACGATGCGATACGATTGGACATTGAAGCATACAAATTCTGTATGATGTCTTGAGACATTTCGTTCCACATTTGCTCTAATCTGCTTCTAGTTCGTTCAAACTCGTGAGATGCCCGACTCGCCGTCCTAAATTATCCCAGATATGCTCTATTGGAGACAAATCTGGGGATAGGGTAGGCCAAGGAAGGATAATAACAGTGTGGAGACAGTCTTGTGACACCCTTGCCGTGTGAGACCGAGCATTGCCTTGTTGAAAAATGGCTCCTGGGAGCCGTTGCATGAGTGGCAACACATGCGGTTGCAGGGTGTCATTGACATACCGCTGGCCTATCATGGTACCACGGATCAATACTAGGAATGACCGTGTATTGTAGGCAATGGCCCCCATACCATCACACCAGCTGTGGGAGCGGCGTGTCGCTGTAAAGCAAAGACAGGATTGAGGCGTTCACCACGGGTCTCCACACACGAACACGATTGTCAACACTGCTGAGATTGAATCTGGATCGCTAAAGACGATTTGGTTCCATTTCTCTGCAGTCCAGTTTCCTCGTGCGCGGCACTACTGCAAACGGAGGCGTCGATGGGTGGGCGTCAAGAGCAGCACACGAAATGGGCGCCGCTATCCCAAATGTTCTTCAGCCAAGCGTCTTCGTATGGTTCGAGAATACACAGGGGCCCTTATTGAAGGTACTACCTGTGCCTGGATAGCGGCCGATGAAGCAGTTGGCTGTACATGTGTATTTCTTGCGATGGGGAGGTCTTCTCGACGACTGGTCAATCGAGGGAGTTCTGAGCCTGGTCTTCGTGTAAATGACATCTCCCGGATCCACTGGTCCCAACACCTCCTCACAACACAATTAGAGCAGCCTAATTGACGAGCTACTCGCATAGCTGACCACCAGCCTTTCATCATTTTCCCCCTCTCAAACTGCGACAGCTGCTCATATTGTATTCGAAAACGGCGAAATGGCACGTCTACTTCAGCTTTTCCTTTGTAAACGATTCAGCACGCTCAAACAAATTTGGTTACCTGTTTTATACTCCACGGAGAACGACGTTAAACGCCCTCTACCGCAATCACGCTGCGTTTCTAATCATTTGCATATCTTCCCGACATGTACCTTCATGGCAAGTTTCGTCAGGATCCCGCAATTATTTCTTGGTGCGCTAATTTTTTTGTGCATGAGTGTACTAATGATCAATATATAACACTAATGATTAATATATATATATATATATATATATATATATATATATATATATATATATATATATATTATGCAGTACGAGCATATATTTGGAAAGAATAAGTATTTGAAAATTAAACCCATTAATGAATAACTAAAGAGAGAGATATATATAATTTTCTTTTAATGTTAATAATACAATTTAGGGGTGATTTAATTCAATTGTGTAGGCACTTTCAAAAATTAATTCTAAAACGTGTAGTATATATTAAAAATACTAAATTGTTTGCTCTATTTTTACCCCATGATTATTCCAAAATACATACAGTTAAATACGCTTAACGCGAAAACGCTTAAGACGAAATATCGGTTAATACGAAATAATGCAGCGTCCTGACAAACTGCAGTGTTTTTTCATGCATTGTTTTTCTCTTCAAAAATCGTTAAACACGAAAAAATGTTCCTTCTGGGAATGAACAACATACGAAAAACACCAACCCTCGCAGACGAGATTTAATAGGGGTGTGGAGTGAAAGAGAGGTGGTTTCACATGTTCCGTAGAAAAGAGGCTAATGTCTTTGAAATATCTTTGAAATAGCCTGTTACACGAGCCAATTTTGTTTATTTAAGCTACTTTCACGCTCCATCCCTACACACACAAACACAAACACCACACACTAACATCTCATCTCTCCTCAGTTGGTTTTGGAATTCGGGGATTGTGCTACATCTTTTATTAAATTTCATCAAGTTACCTATGTGTGTAAATGAAATGTACTCGAATAAATTTAAATTTGTTGAATGTACGATTTTTTTTCAATATCCTTTAACACGAAGAAATATTTCAGACCCCTTCAGTTTTGTGTTAAACAATATTCATTATACTAGACTGAAAATACTCGAATCAATTCTGTAATTGATTAAAAATTTATCTACAATTAAATTTTAAGGTATCCGACTACGTTCGGAACCGTGATTTTGTAAAAGCGCATAAATGGATAATTTTCATGATATTTAGTGTCACTTAGATTAGAATACATGTATATAATTGTTTTAAGGACATTTTAACAAAAAAAATTATTTAAATACAATATTGTGGCAGAAATTTAACTTAGAATAATCTTTTTTCAAAATGTTCTCCTATTGGGAAAAATGGTTCTATTATAATAATATTTTGCCTGTATATAGCTCAGACCTCTGTACAGAGGCTCAACTAGAATTTTTGAAATATATAACTTAGAAGTGGGTTTATCCATGTCTTACGACAACAGAGGGGAGCAATTTTAAGAAAAAAACGCCAATAATTATTTCAGTTAGTAGTTGTAACTCTGAAAATAATGTAAATTTTTCAGAAAAGTAGTTCAGACTCTCTGGAGAAGTCTTTACTTTATATAAGCAAAATATTATTATTTTAGAAGCATTTTCATAAAAGGAGAACATTTTGAAAAAAGGTTATTCTAAGTTAATTTTTTGACAAAATATTGTATTTTAATAACTTTTTTTGTCAAAATGTCCATAAAACAATATTGTGCATGTATTTTAATCTGAGTGAAACTAAGTATCATGAAAATTATTCATTCATGCGCTTTTTTAAAATCACGGTTCCGAACGTAGTCGGATACCTTAAAACATTTTGGAGATAATTTTTGAGCAGGAAACTTTCCATTTAAATAAACAATATTTTAAAACTAAATAATGTTAGTTAAATAATCTAATATTCATGTTCTAAAATTTAACAACAAGCTAAATAATCGTGTTCTAAAATTTACTTACGTGTTATGAGATGATGCTATGTAATAATGAGATAGTGGTTGTGTCATGTCTTGATATATGATTCGATGCTTTTTATTGAAAATGTTCTGATCGGGGGATAACATCAAATTCTGAAATCCTGCAATAAAAAATACTCAGAAAAATATTCGAAGAACAGTCCAGTTACAATAAATTAATGAAGTATAAATGCATGAAGTGGCACGGTTATTTTTGTAATAATTATAAAACGTAGTGAATGGGCCAAGATCTAACTCATTATATTTCAATAACTAATGAAATGAATTGGATTGTTAGTTCGATAAATTTGGAATTGAAAATATCAATTAAAAAAACTTCAATTTAGTTTTAAGTTGGTGATAAGGTAAAATAAACATCATACACTTCTACAAATTTAATGCGATGCTGATAAAAATTTGAAATCCTTTAAAAAAGGAAAACTATTTTTGAAGTGAAAAAATGGATTAATAAAATGAAAACATCTGAAAATATTCAGGAGAAAAGCGACTCTCTCATCGTGAGATCTCCGGAACTATTTGACTTATAGATTTAAAATTAGGCAAACATGTTTCTTTTTTTTTTATTGAGTAGAGATCCGTTAAGAACGGGGAATGACTCCGATGGGGGTTACAGAAATGTTATGAGTACAAAATTTTCCCGTTTTTGACTAGTAAACTAACAGACTTGAAAAGTTACAAGTATGTTTTTTTTTGTTGAGTAAACAATTAAAAATGGATTTTGCGGAAATCAAATGCGGAAGGAGGAGGTCACGAGGGTGTAAAAATTAAACATTATTCCGTTTTAAAAAGTCAGATCCTGTCCTTTTTAAATCAAGAGGCGAGGTCTATGAAAATGTTTTCCAATACACTCGAAAGCACATAATATTAACTAAAAAACAATTATGCCATACGACATCAGGAAATACACAGAAAAGCGGGTGGGTAATGGCTAGTCTCAATATAAAAGGAATATCATGGGTAATTGTTAAAAGTATATTTATTTTTTGAATTCACATACAAGAAAAGTCACATGATATACTAAGATAATAATGTAAATATGATGCAGTAACGAAAATTTTATATTTTCTTAGAATATTTTGAATGAAAAATAAAGTTTTATAAAGTCTCAAAAAGTTCCTTATAAACTTTACAATTTCATAAAACTTTATAGGAGAAAAACCAATCCAATACACTGTTGACTCGATTTTACCAAATTGAACAGGACACAAAAAAAGCATTAAAGTCACACAAAAGTAAAATTAATTTAAAAATTGTCTCATACACAAATAATTAATAGAGGGTGACAGAAAAATATGACTATACTTTCAAAAATGAATTAAAATAAACGAAGATCTTCATTTACGTATTTTTATGTTCCATAAAACAAAGATTAAAGTTTCTGTTTAATGAAATGCAAACTAGATGACGCTGCGTCCTCGTTTTACAAGATTTTCATTTTATAATAACTTCACCGCAAGAACAAGTGGAAGTTGTTGAATGATTAATCGAATTTATGTCTGCAACACATGTACAGCGTTAACATCGTCACACTAGAATTTGGAAGTGAGAAAGATTTTAGATAAGATGAATCTCGAAAAATATGGATGGGAAAAGGAAGTCCAATACTGTGGCCACCGAGATCTCTTAACATAACACTTTTGAATTTCTTCATGTGGGGAAATATGAAAAATATTGTTCACCTCTCTCTAATTCGTAGCGCTGATAAATTTAAAAGTCAAATTGCAGCGGCTATTTAGAATGTTGATCTTGCAATGCTTTATAGAACGTGGCTCGTATAGACTTGTAGCGGTATCTTATGCCAATAACAACTTTCGGACAGGGTGATCGCTTTAGTCTAGTGGTCATGTTACTGGGTTTCGGATCCATAGGTCACGGGTCCTGTCCGCCAGATATGCGTCACCTTATTGGTGATCCGGACGTGATCTGTGTGTGAACCCAAAGATCTGTTATGGTGCAATCTACCCGCAAAATGAGTAACCAAAAGTTATCTGACTCACTTGACGCACCAACCAAAGTCGTCAGATACACTTGACACAGTAACCAAAGTCGTCAGACTTACTTGACGCAACAGCTACAACACACACGCTCGCCATATCAAATATCTTATTCGTTCGCCTATTTACCGACGCACTGGTGGAGAGTACTTTAGCAATATCTTCTCAATCCAGTAACAACTTCTGGACAGAATGATTATTTTTGTCTAGTTGTCATGTTACTAGGCTTCAGATCCATAGGTCGCGAGTTCTGTCCTTCGGATATGCTCCACCTCAAACTCGATGTGTTGCACGCACATTGAAATCGTGCAATAATATGTTGTAAAAAGAGAGAAGTTGGGTGTTTATTTATTTTATGGAACATAAATAACCATAAGTGAATATCTTCGCTTGATTATTTGTAGTTAATAATTGAAAGTGTAGCCATATACTTTTCGGACACTCGGAGTAATTACATTAAAACACAACTTTATTGATTTTTTGATAGGAGAATAATTTTTCAAAATATACCTTCTAATGATAAATAACCTTCAATTTTATTGTCTTTTGGCTCATGTTCCTCTATAAGAGCTTCGCATTCTTCCATGCTCAGAGACATCTAAAAAAATTCAGTGATTATACATTTACCATATATTTTTATTTATTGTTTATTTTAATGTTACTACAACTTCAATTTTTTTCTTACATTTTGCTCCTTTTGTAGAAAAGTCTTCAGCTCTTCGGAACCCCACAAAACCGATTTGCTTACAGAATATCTGAAAATAGCACAATATTGGGTATTTCATTTGCAGCTCTAACGCAATTTTAAATTGATAATTCTTAAGGAATTTTATATTTAATATTAAAATTTAAATATTTTTATTGCGTTTTAATTTTCAAGAAACCATTTTTTATTGAAAGAGGTCTTACACCCCCTGTGTTAATTATTAAAGAATCCGATTACGTTCGGAATCGTGATTTTTTAAAAGCGTACAAATGAATAATTTTTTTGATATTTAGTGTTATTTGAATTTTTAATATACATATAAAATTGTTTTATTATAAAGAATATTATTTAAGGTATCCGACTACTTGCGACAACTATTTTTTGAAAAAAAGGAGATATGGAGATCTTTTTGTGATTTTATATTTATTTAGTATATTTTAAGGAAAAAATCCTAAAATTGGTAAAAGAAAAAAAAATTATTGATATTAAAATGGGAGAAAACTAGTAAAAATGTACGAATAATTACATAAACGGGGCCCATTCTGTACAAAGATTTTATGAACAAATTCTCAATTTTTCAATTTTGATGTTTTACTTTGTTATTCCTGTTTGAAGTGATCTTCACGATAAGAAATATTTTAATTTTTACAAAAACTAGAGCACTTTATCTAAGTCATTATACGAAATTGCTTAAAAAAATATTGACTATATTCACATAAAGAACTGCAAATTTTGAAATAAAACAGTTATTGATAAATCTGAAGATCAAAACACTTCTACTGTTATACAAAACATAAGCAAAAAAGTTTCAGCTAATTATTTTCAACACTTTTTGAGTAATCGCGGTCCCCGTTTGAGTTTTTCGAAAAAAAAAACACATTTCGAGTAAAACGCATTTTAAAGTTTGACATCTTGTGTAAAGTTATGGCATTTGCTTTTATTAAAACGTTTGTAGTTTTTGTTCAAGTGGAGGTAAAATAAAGTACTTGGTATTGTTATTAAGTTAATAAAATGGTCTATAAAATAAAGTCAAAAAAATTTGCCAATTTTTGAAAAAAAATCATGGTTTTAGGGTAGTCGGATACCTTTTAAATGCTCTTTTTTGTAAATAATGAAGAAAAAAGGACATCTCTCTCTCTTTTCAAATCTCTTTCCGTTTACGGAAAATGGTTATAAAGGGTGTTTTTTAGAGGTATAGAACTTTAAATTGCAATAAAACAACGATGTATTATTCGATTGACATGAATTTTTTTTATTCGAAACATAATCTTGTGGCATTACATTTTAAATATGATTTCTGGCATATGACTGCCACGGCTGGCTCGGATGTAGTCCAATCTGGACGTCCAATTTTCGATGACTTTTTCCAACATTTGTGGCCGTATATCGGCAATAACACGGCGAATGTTGTCTTCCAAATGGTCAAGCGTTTGTGGCTTATCCGCATAGACCAATGACTTTACATAGCCCCACAGAAAATAGTCTAGCGGTGTTAAATCACAAGATCTTGGAGGCCAATTCACAGGTCCAAAACGTGAAATTAGGCGGTCACCAAACGTGTCTTTCAATAAATCGATTGTGGCACGAGCTGTGTGACATGTTGCGCCGTCTTGTTGGAACCACAGCTCCTGGACATCATGATTGTTCAATTCAGGAATTAAAAGTTAGTAATCATGGCTCTATACCGATCACCATTGACTGTAACGTTGTGGCCTTCATCGTTTTTGAAGAAGGATTCCACCAGCCCATAAAGCGCA
This sequence comes from Trichonephila clavipes, assembly GCA_019973935.1. Lineage (NCBI taxonomy): Eukaryota > Metazoa > Arthropoda > Arachnida > Araneae > Nephilidae > Trichonephila > Trichonephila clavipes. The sequence goes on from BMAU01021430.1 coordinate 350,281, forward strand.
CCAAACAGTCAGTTTTTCTGGATGTAACGGTGTTTCGACATACACTTGTGGATTAGCTTCACTCCAAATGCGGCAGTTTTGTTTGTTGACGTAGCCATTCAACCAGAAGTGCGCTTCATCGCTAAACAAAATTCGCTTATGAAAATAGGGAACAACGGCAATCTCGTTTTGGGCCCATTCGACGAATCTACGCCTTGCTTGATGATCGTTTTGATGAATTGTAAAACCAAACTGAGAATAAATCACTTGACAGCTGTCAAATCGGTCGCCATCTTGGAAAGTAATGCCAACTTAAACTTCTATACCTGGAAAAAAAACACTCTTTATAATGCCGTATTTACTGAAATCTAAGCCGCACCATTTTCCTAGTGTTAACGCTACTGAAGAATCGGGCGCGGCTTAGAATCGAAGTCAAAACATTTCTTGGATGGGGGAAATTGAGTTTCCATTCTTCTCAAAAGGAAAAGTGCAACCATTCATTCTGACCACTTGCATCGATGACTTATTCCATTCCGCAGTTAATCTCCAGTATTCAGTCTATTCTAAACATCGTTTTCTGCTCGCATTTAGGACATTTTTTTTAAAACGCTTTTTTTAATTACCTAAACATCAAAGATATCGGTAATAGCGTCTAGACCAGCGGTCGCTAAACCTTTTGACCTCACGGACCAGTAAATTTATAATTTAAATAACGCGGACCACTAATAGGATTTTTTAAGGGTTAAATATATTTATAAAAAAAAATTGTGATCTATAAGAACACATATATATAAAAGTCGCCTAGTTAGTAAAATTAAACTATTAATTATCACCAAATTATGAAAGCTTTATTAATAAACCATAATAAAATAAATAAAAACTGTAAAAACAGAACAATTAAAAAATGGTTTAAGTATATCAAACTGTTAGCATCAGTAGCACACGCTGGAATTTTTCAGGGAGGGGGGTCCGGGGTCGAAAGTTCACCATTCTTGTATCATGCTCCTTTTGATTTTGTCGATTTTCGGCAACAAAACACAGTAAAAAACTAATTATTGAATAAATAATTAGCATTAATTAATAAAACTAATCATGAATAACAAATAATTAATTAAATTTTACGCACTATGTACTTAGAATTATAACGAATCGGAAAAAAATCAAGGGCTTTGGGGGGAACCGGACCCCCAGGACCCCCCCCTTCCCCTTGTGTGCGCCACTGGTTAGCATTATACATTCCTAGTGTGATGGATGTTCCTGCTTACTTGAAAGTTGTGGAGAATTGAATCATTAAGTTCCTGTTCATTAAGAAAAGGATATTATTCAGTACGACTTATTTACTGGGGCGTTATTCTATAAAATGACGTTATTTTACGAAGTTGCGTTTTTATAACTTTTCACGCATTATTATGAATTTAATTATTTTTTAATGCATCTTAAAACATAACTTAACTTGATGAGCAAGTCTATTCCACGCATTTTTCTGGGGACCATCGAAATTTTCTCGCGGACCACCACTTTGGCGACCTCTGGTCTAGACCAGGGCTAATCAAACTTTTTTCCCTCCGGGCACATACATATGATAACTATTTCACGCGGGCCGCAACAAGAGGATTAATGGGGGTTGTGGATACTAGGAAACATTGAACATTGAATTGGCCTAGTGAAAGAACCATAAACAAACAATAATGATTTTTTTAGACTCGCGTTGAGTTCTAATACAACCAAAATAATTGTTTTTGATCTGATACTGGTAAAATTGAAGAGAATTATATTAGTAAATTCTTTCATTTTCATACTGCGTTTCGAAAATGATCATCATCATATTATTATTATCTTCATTCATCTATTTGTGTTCAGTGGTAAAATGACAAGGAATATTATATTTTTTAAGTATACCACTTTCGCGACAAATCAAACAAGTTGTTGATCCATGTTTGTTTTTTACTACAAAATAGTCAACATTCCAATCGTTTTGAAACAACCTTTTTTTTTTGGATATTTTTTGCTTGGTAGTTTAAATTCAGGATCGCCCATAAAATGTTCGCAACTCCAGCTCAATTCAGTACTGTGAACGCATTCTCGTTACTCCATTGTTATTTGTTATTACCAACCGTTACAGTCACACAGAGAAAAAAAATAGATACAGGTAGTACCCATACAACATTGAAAATAAAATGTATAGATTTGATTGCTTCATTGATACAATTTTCTTCTTAAGTTTTAATAATTGTTCTTAAATAATTGAATTTCTTAGTGCAATGGTTACTGGTCGGGCCCTTCAGAAAAGTACGCCGGGACACATGCGGGCCACAGGTTGAGTATCTCTGGTCTAGACGAATTCCTTATGCCGTAAGTAGGGAAAAGAGAGGGAATTTTATATGCAGGGGAAAAAAAAGGAAATACAGCAGCGGCAACTGAAAATTTGACACGGGTGAAACAAATATACGTCTATGGCGTAAGCAAAATCGTATAATGTTTGCTTGTAAGTGTTCAGAAGTCTTTAACAATTATTTTGCATTCTTAAAAAAATGTTGCATAACAAATGCATTGGATGGCACAGAAGATGACACCGTGTAAAAAAAGGGCGACTGCTGCACCCATTCCAAAGTCAGGTGACGAATGGGAGTGACGAATCCTTTTCGAAACATGATAATGACGGTTAGAGTAATTTTAGATTTATGTATGCATATGAAAGTTTTTAAAAATGGAGAAATAAAAAAAAATTTAATTAGTAACTCCTCTCATTATTTCTCTCTCATTAATTTTTTTTTAAAAAAATTTCTTAAATATCGGGTATTGATAAACCTATTACAACATTTTTTCGCGTTAACATTTTGAGAGTTTGGGGTGCGGCTTAGATCCGAGCAGATACGGTGTTAACATTTTGTCTACATACAGTTAAGACTTCTGTATAGAGCCTGAACAAAGTTTTTTGAGGTGTATAATTTAGGAGTGGATTTATTCATATTTTATTATATCAGAGTAGAGATATTTTAACAAAAACATCGGTGATTATTTCAATAGTAACGATAAAAATAATGTGAATTTTTCAAAAATTCTAGTTCAGGCTTTGTAAAAAAATCGAAGCCCCATATGTAGGAAAAATATTACTCTAAAAGCATTTTCCATTTAAAAAAAAGAAATGTTTTGAAAATGCCATATTTTTCTTCATTTTTTCCCCAAAAAATTACATTTACAAAAAATTATATATATATATATATATATATATATATATATATATATATATATATATATATATATATATATATACCGTAAAATCCACCGTATAACGCCACTTTGAACACAAAAAATAAGACCTACATTTAAGGGGGCGCGTTAAACGCCGTGTATAAAAACGATTGCTTCAAATATAAATAAAGAGATAAGCATAAAAAAAGAATTAGACTTCTAATTATACCTAAATCCTGTTTATTTCAAAGAAACGCCATACCTAATGAACTTAAAGGGTTGTAGTTCAAGAAGTATACTACTTTTTCATAAACCTGAGATAATACCTCGAATAAATGGCTTCAAAACATAAGAATACTGCACAAATATATTTCAGGTTCTTTCGTAAAAAAGAAGGTGAGCGTTATACGGCAAATATACCTGTAAATTAAAAAAATTTAACTTGAAAGTATAGGGGGCGCATTATATATTATATACTCCGGATTTTACGGTACATGTATATATTTTGAAATAATGTTCTTAAAACAATTTATGCATATATTCTAATTGAAGTGATACGAAATTTTAAAAAAGCTATTCATTTATACACTTTTGCAAAATCACGGTTCCGAATGAAGTCATTAACCTTAAGAAACTTTTTCATAAAAAAGAGGCAACGCACTGTTTTTATTCCAGTAGTATTTTTATTGATTTTAGCGTATTATTCTGCATTTTTTTGGAAGAATTGCCAGTATTAAAAAAGTCAAATTAAGAATGACGTTTCGTAATAATATAAATTCTCGAAAATTATTCATGCATCATGTAGTGCATTTATAGAACAGAAATTAAATTTCATTAAAATATAGAACAACAAAGTATCGATTATATAATATTGATATAACAAGTGAAGTGAACGACTGATTTTATAAATAATATATACTGCATGAAAATTTTAATTATCTTGCCTATTGATCTTCAAAATTTGAAGAGGCAGTTAACTTTGTGATTAATAGATAAATATTTTTGGCTTATATTCATGGAAAGAAAGATTATCATAAGAAAGCCCTCTTAAACTTAAGCACTGAACTACCATTCATAAAACATGAAAGAACCACTTACGCAACGATTTCATTTTTAAAATGGGTCCAAGAAAAATTTCACGATTACTAAAAAAATGACTAATAATACATAAATAACCATAAATAATTATAAATAATAAATAACTATAGTAAATTGCTCAAGTGGAAATTATAGATGAAGTTTTAAAAACGAAGTCAAAGTAAAATGAAATAATTATTGGGAAATTTATTTTTAACCCTTATCCCTTAATTTGCGTGTTAGCCACAAATATTTTTTTATTCTTCGTAGGTTATTTGTTAAAAAATATATAACCGCTATATATATGTATATACACACACACATATATATATATATATATATATATATATAGTGGCCATATGAGTAATAAATTAATATTTTGGTTGATTATGGACACACAAAACATTGAACCTTATGAATCAAGCTGATTAAATTTACTTTTAGTTTTCTTATCCTTGTATTACGTACACTTTTATCAGATAATACTTATTTTCTTTTCACCCATATTCCACATAAGCTTAATGACTCATACACGTGAAAACATGTATTTTTTTAACGTTTCATATTTTGTTCGTAGTATAAGGATTTTTCAATTAAATTATGATACATTTAAAGACAGATAAAATACATCTTGATGGAAAAAAGGCATCATATTTCATACTATAGTTTGAAACAAATGTTATAATAATGTTTTATTTTTCAAAGTAAAAACAAAAATTACTTTTTCATGAGTTCTTCTAATTCAGGTCTGTGTACTAAACTGCGATAGAATTGAACGAATTCGTCCGGTTCCAAGGCATCTTCTCCCTCTATTTTGACTTTTCTGAAGTTAGCAGCCTGAATTGAAAAAAAAGGGGTGGATTATTTTATGGTATTACAAACAGAATTTGTTTCATAACTAGATATTTTGCTTAAATAATTTAAGTAGGAAAATGGTGCATTAATGGCGATGAATTTTTATAGAATATTTTACTGTCACTGCAAAATAACAACTAAAATCTAACGCTGATATTCTGCCAGAAATAGAAAAAGTTTACAAAAGCATATGGTGTCGTCATCAGCAACTATGAGGGGGATAATATATTTAGTACCCGAAACCTTCACTTTTTCTCTGTTTTTAGGTCAGAAATAATAGCTGTCGGTAAGGCTCTGAAGCAGTGATTCCCAAAGTGGTCTATATAGACCCCTAGGGGTCTATGACGATTTGCAAGGGGTTCACGACAGCAAGAAAATAATTTGGGGGCCCATGAGGTGTAAATGGGGGTTTATGACAGTTCTCACTAGACCAGATCGTGTTTTAATTTTAAAAGAAAATTTAATCAAATGGAAACCAGATTTTACCTTTTAACACATTTATTTACTGTATTTAATGAAGCTAATTTGTAGTTATATGTGACAGCATAAATTTTATTAAAACAAGGGGACCATCCTTTCAGCATTTATTGCTAGAATTAAGCTAAAGGAGTATAATATTGGACGTAACTAATTTTCCTAGTCCCTTTATTGAGATTTAGAAACTAGGTTTGAGAATGCATTTACTTCGTAATTACCACAGAAGGCAATGAATTCCTATGGTCACATTGAAAAAAAATGTTATATTACAAGAATTGGAATTGGAAGCAACGGAGTAAAATTTAGAATCGGTTGTCAACAATTTTAGCTTTAAAGAGACATACCTGTTATTTACCTCGAATTATGGAGTATTGGAGAAAGATTTTAATTGCTTTTCCTAGTAAGGAGTTTCAGCACGGTTGTCAGCTGGACACTACTAACCGAGAAATTTAAGTGTTAAACCTGACAAAATTGATAACAAATTGTTGAAAATTTGTTATTGAAACACCCAGATTCATTCATATCATTATAAACATTTGTTTTTTATATTGAAACACCCAGATTCGTCCATATCATTATAAACCTTTTTTTTTAATCAGTTATATATATATATATATATATATTATGTATTACTTAAATTTTAAATTAATTAAAGATCAGCATAGGTTTCTTAAGTTTTAAATTCTATACTTCACTACAGTTAGAAATTTATATCATTCAATGTAAGTAGCTCTGTATCAACTGTCATTAACACATTTAAATTAATAAATTTGCAAAAATTCTCTAACGCAAACCAAAAAACATAGCAAGGGGTCTACGAGACAAAAAAGTTTGGGAACCTCTGCTTTGGAGTATACCGTTACTACTAATAAATGCAATAATGGATATTAACTGACAAAAGAAGTGCTATACAATATCTAAAGAATTGATCGAAGATTTTTGATAAACCTGACTATGATATTCTAGTATTTCTCTCTGGACTTGGTCCTAACAAATCGGTTTGTCTCCAGGGGATCCCTTCCAACATTGGAATATACGGTAAAGAGACTGCAGATACACTTACAATAAATGTGATCTTCTGATCACAAACTTTGCAGATCTATTCCCTTTGGAAATCTACTCCCTCTATAAAAGTAAATTATTCTTCACGTGGCTCCTCCCACCAGATCATGATTGGTCGCCCAGAACTTTATCGTTCAGTGGCCTGTCCAATCGACCTTCGCGAGGTTTAGAAGTGGTCATTTGAGGCCTATGAAGTTCTAAAATGGTGAAAGGATTTTTCCTCCGTGTTTTTGTTCCCTCTTTGCCAGCCCTTCCCGTCTTCTTGCTTGGATAGGTGTCTCATGGCTGAGCAACCTTTCATTCTATCAAAGAGGAAGAACCTTAGACACGCCTCCCGGATCTCCTCGTCTCAGCCAATGACCATCATGCCTCTCAGCAGAATGCAAAATCTCCACTTTCACCGTCTCCCACATCGAAGTACACCAGATAATGTTTTCACAGTCCCACAGATAATGCCCACAGAAGAACGCCTATTCAACGACGGCTGAGCAGAAGATGATTTTCGAACTACTTGTGCGACGAGATTTCTTGGACCTTGTAAAGACTTTCCTACATTAGGGGGATAAACTACCCAAAAACGCCTTTTACCGGTATTTACCGTTCTGACACGTTTTACTTTCATGAAAACAGGGGAAGAATTTTAAAAGTATATTAAGATTCCCGTCTATCGTACATTTTGAATTCGTGAATATAAAGTTAATACTATGGATTTTTTACTTTCCTCGTTAAATCTGGACTAGAGCATCGGTTTGAATGCAATCAAATGAATTCAAATGAGCAAAAAAATAATGAAGAGTTTCTTTTGGAATCACATTTTTCGTCTGATTTGTGTAAATGTTTTTATGTCTTTATGAAGTATTCAGTTATTTTTTTTTCAGATCTGTAAGAAATGTTTAAAAATTCTTTTAGACATCGAAGGAGAAATGTAAATCCAGTGAAATTTTCCGAACGCACTTTATATTACTTTCAAATCCATCCACTAGTCTAGATTTGAAAAAAAAGTAGAAATTCTATAGGATTAACATTACATTTACGAATTCAAAATGACCGACTGATGGGAGTTTCAAATTTATTTTCATGGAAATTACTATGTTAAAAATGTTAAAATCCTTTCTACCAGAACTAAAATTATTAAAAATAAAATTTGCTCGCATTTCTATTGTAAGAAGTAACAAAAAACTACCACTGTATTTTTCCGATTGTAAGCCAATCTGTGAACAAGTCCAGGGAGCATTTTTTCTTCAAAAATTAACTCAAAATTCGAAACCCGTGTATAAGTCGAGTTGGAAAAAAATGCCAGACATTTACAAATATATCGCTGTGAGTGCAGAAATGTTACCAAGCAGATAAAATTAATGGAATATTTTCCAATAAAACTGTTGAAAAGTAAAACGCCAACAACGATAGTTTTACTTTTGATAATCCTATACAAAAATACCATATTTTGTCCATTCATTTGCTATCTTGTACACTCCTGAGTTAATCTTACTTTCTGTGCCATTTTTCCTTGTTTGGAAAATGAGTGGGAAGAGAAATTCGTATATGGCAAGTGATCGTCGATCTATATTTCAAGCCCTGGAGGGAAAACTCGTCTGATGATGAACATATGCATTCAGACATCCCAATGAGTAAATAAGAATTTTACGAACTATTCGGAAACTTGAACTCTGACACTGCCTTTTTAATAGGATTTATGTAACTCCCCCTTTAGAATAAAAGTTTTATTCAAAATACCCCGAAAGTTAAAATTGCCTGCGCATTATAAATGGAAATTTTACAAAAATAAATAAATAACGTTTTTTCTAAATTGTGTCATTCCCTCGATCAGCGGATCCTTATATAAGTCGGCCCCTTACCTTAAATTTTAAAATGTTCCGAAAATTCTCGGTTTACACAAAGAAATATACGTTAGACGCAGTTGGTACATCCATATATAAAAACTTACATTAAACAGTTTTTTCGCCTCCTTTCGCCGCATGCCGATATTTAACTGATTCAGCAATCCAAGGCATTCATCAAAGTTAAGGCTTCCATTGCCGTTAACGTCAGCTTTTCTCACCAGATCCTTCAACCAACTGTTAGAACAAAATCAAGCATATTTTGATTATTTCTATGAAAGTGATTATTAATAGTTTTCGGTATTTACGTATGATACCGTCGACCAGTTCCTCAAATTAAAAGACGTCGCCAAATGCCACGATATGCAGCCAAGAGTGGAAAACTGCTCACGCATGCGACTTAGTGACGTCTTTTGATTTGGTCGACGGTATAATACGCTGATACATCTTTTCTTATACATACATGATTAAAGACATTAACGGCCACAAAGCTAAAATACACTTTTCTGTGATAAAAGTACTTGATAAATGTAATGTTCTCATCCTCCATAAACATTATTTAGTCACAAAAAAAAAATCTGATCAGGGGTTTTATTCCTAGGTGGTGGCTAGACGTTATAGCCACTGTGCATTTACGACATTTAACCTACTTTTTAGGACAGAAAAAATATTTCATTTTACAATAAACTTTTTTTATGAAAATTAACATTTATGCTAATAACTATTTCATTAACAATTAAATACAAAATAGAAGTGCAATAAAATAATAATAGAATAATTATACACCAAAGAATACTTACTTAGAATATGCATAGAATGCTTAGAATATACATTGAAATTGGTATATATCCACATTTTATATTTTATTTAATTTTAGTATAAAAAGTTAGAAATAGAGTAATATTTTTGAGGATTTAAATTAGTTATTTCACAAATTTGATGAGCTATTTACTTTGGAATTTTGTAATATGCAACCGTTTTCTCCGAGCAGAAAAGCTGTAATGAAAGATTTTCGAACCCGAGAATCTTGTACCACATATTGTAAACGAAGTTTGTTTTGATTTCCGACCCCCAACATTATCACGTGATTCTAAGTGCTCTCTCTCAAGTACAGGAAATAGGTAATTTTTCTTTTCTGTGTGGGCAGTGGATAGAGCCTCGATCCACATATAAAAGCTTTCCAAAAACCTTAATAAAACCTTTTTTTAATTATACAATTGCTTAATTATACTTAATTATAATTGCTTAAGTATTCTTAAGACATGTCGAAATTTTTTTCAAAGATCAGAAATTTTATTTATAGTAATCAAAATACAATTTGTAAACTTACATCGAGAAAAACTGTTTTTAACTACCCATCAGAGGACATGAAATGCAAAATAAAGTACCGTGTTGCCATCCGTATTAATTTTATGCGTTTTAACTTCAATTAATGCATATGGATAGACTAAATATCCAATACCCGCTTGGAGAAAAAATTTTTAATATGTGGCTAGACCTATTAGCCACTGCCCTTTAATGGTTAAGAACGTTCCCTTACCGTTCTTCGTCATGTTGTACTTGCATATGTTTGCAACATGCTATGAGTTGCCGAAGTCCTCGAACCCATGCGTCTCGGGCATGAACGTTGGGGGCAATGAGATCTAAAACAGCATGAGCAGGACCGATGATTAGGGAAAAGCAGTTGTCCTCGTGTAGTTTGGAACGCAGCTGAGGATGCAAAGTTGCCTGCAAGTGAAAACAAATATACAAATGTTTTTTTATTATTATTAAGTACCGTGAATTATACATATAATTGAGTGTGATTGGACATGGATATGATGCAATCAATGAGTTTTATGAATCAAAATAATGATATATGAGCGAATTCGTGTTTTAGCTGTGCGTTAAGTAATTATAGGGCCACCTACGAATTAGTGCATTTCTGAAGACATAAAATGCATTTTTTTAGCGTGTGGATGTATAACTGATTGTGAAATACTTTCTGTAGTAACAGAAACTTTAAAAGTAACTTAAACTTTATCAATATATATATTCTTTTTTCTAAAAATTAAATGAAATATCTCTTTAGAAATTCTAAGACTACCGAAGAAAAATACAATCACATCAGAATCATTATAAAACACACATGTTAGTACTTTGTGGCAATATTAGTTGAGAATCAAAAGTAAACTGTTATCCAGTGACGTATTTAGGCTTAAGCCCGCGATGCCCGGGCGTAAAGCGGCAAATTTTTTGGAGGGCCAAAATTTTCGAGGCGACAAAAATTTGAAATCGATTTTGTTTTTTACCAACCGTAAGACCGAATTTTAATGCTTCTTTTCTTGCTTTGACAACCTCAAGATGTCAATATTAAAAGAGTAGAATTTTTTTTTTTGAATTATTAATCATATAAGTTGTAAAATTTAAAATATCTAACAAACAGGTACTAAAAAATTAAGTATAGCATTAAGTTATCGTTAAATGTAGCATTTATTTATTGAGGTTAGATTTTTCATAAATCTTTCGAATCTATTATTACTATTCGTATTATTATTATATAAGGGCGTCAAATTAACTTGGGCCTAGGATATCATCGAATTTAAATTCGTAACTAGTGTTATCCGCGATTTATATGAAGATTACGCCGCGTAAAGAGTAATCTTAGAGTTATATATGAAACTAATATTATTTTATAAGAGTGCTGTAAAATATGAAAAGGAAATAGGCATTTTGAACGTACAATCTGTGAAATTGCCTTTCACAATTAAAAAAAGATATGGAAGAAAAATGATTTTAACCACACGGGACGTTCAATACATTGTTCGACTATCCATTAAGAAAGGGCTTTTGATGCGTGAAATTTCGAAGCATTTCAATAAAACATTTCATTCACCACAGTTTTGAAGAGTCTTAAACCAAATATTAATACAAAAATTATGGAAATGAAGAAAACATCACAATTATTGAAATATCTTCGGGAAGACAGACTGAGATGGATTATTATGTCTTGGAACGAAGAAAAAATTTAATGTTTTCCAACAAACAAGATTATTACAGTGAGAAAAGAGATCGTTATGAAAATATATTAACTTTTTCTTTAAGAAAAATCTTTATTTGTAGTAATCAAATTTATAGTTTTTTAAAAATCAATAAGAAATATTTAAACTTTTCGGCTTCAGAAATTGCGATAGTTTGGGTGACGTATTCAAACTTGTTTTTACTTGATTGTTATTACAACTGCAATAATAATTTTCGGGTTTTTTTTTCTCTTTTCTTTTTAAAACATTTTATTTAGAAAAAAAAAATAATATAAAGTACATAATAATATAAAATACGAATAACAAGAAAATTAAACGATAATTTTAAAAATTGGTAGTGCATTTTTCAATTAGTTTTAGTTTTATTTTCGTATGCTATATCAAGCCAAATTAATTATAAAAGTATATTGATAGGAAATTGGTTTTTAAAATAGGTGAAATAAGATTTATATATCATAAAAAGATAAAAGTTTAATTTAAAAATGTAAAAACCTTATGTATCATAACCCACCGAAAGACCATAAAACATTATATAGAACTTTTTAAATGGGACATATGCTTTGTTAAATAAAAGGAATTATAAATCATGAAAATACCTGCAACTTTCTTCGAAATTTAGCTTCTAATTTATTAAAGACATCAGAATTCCAGCCTTTTCGGACTTCTTCTAAATCATACAGGTCAACTAAAAGAATGGAAAGATTTAAAAATAAAATTGACGCTTAAGTACAAGAAGAAATACACAAAAATGTAAACGAAAATAAATAGACGTCAGTATAATTCTCAGTTCTTCAATTAATGACTTTTAAATTTTCCCTATTAAATCCCAAATTCTTTACATACAAAAATTGAAGTAACCTTTGAACTCTTTTAGTAGAAAATTCAGAACTTATTTCTACTTACGAAGTTTATAAATAAGTTTGATAGAATATTTTTTACGTTAAAAAAATTCCGATAGATATCAGTCTACGTTCTTGAAGATTAAAATAACTTTTGAGAGAGAGAGAGAGAGAAACTCATGAAGAGCAATTTATCAAGGCAAGAATATATTTCCCTGAGGTGGTATAACCGAGTGCATCTTTTCCCCTAACAAATATTGATAAATATTTGCAATTTGCTATTTGTGTAATATCTTTATTTGTGAATTTTATTAAATTTGCGAAAAACTGACGAACAATTAATTATGATTTCAATGTATTATATTATCTGACGCGACATATATATTAGTCTGAAAACGCGACATCACAAGCAAAAACGAACAAAATCGGACACATGTGTAGTAAAATAAATGCTAAGCAAATTGATAAATATTCATTTGAAGTCTCGTCTCTAGGAGATAAATTATTTAAGATTCTCAAAATATAAATGACTTTCGAGTATTGGTGCTACTTTAGTAAATGGATCGCAATCTATACGGTATTAATCAGTTTCATGCGGTCCATCCTGTTCTAAACAAAGATACGAGTTTTTCAGGAGATTGAAGAATATAAAAATGATTAAGAAAGTATTTACATACTTTGCAAAAGACGACTACATTGTAATTAATTGGTAGTATCTAGTTAAAAAATTTAATTTAATATGCTTTACACATATCGCCTTAAAAGAGCTTATGCTTTTTAAGTGTTTGAAACGTGTTTTATAAGCTCGCGGCTGTTTACATGTATATTCTGACTAGAACCTAAGTCCTGACTCTATGTTGATAGACTACATGAGGTTCTAAAATTTCTGCGGTAGTCATAAATTAGTTTTTAATTAACGTCACATTGAGATGCAACATGAAGACTTGTAGCGATGAACTTCGTAATTTTTAACCACGACCCCTGAGCTGTGGCATCCCACCCCAAATTTCCATACCATGTTAATGAAAAGACTTCTAGCCTTGATAGATTTAATGCATTTCAGCCGCAGAACGATGGATCCCTTTTGGCATTAGAATTTAATCTGAAAATATTTATCTATTATAACAAAGAAATTTCTTTTGCTAAAAAAGAAAGGGGGAGCGAAATACCTTTTAAAAGTAAATCTCGAAATCTAATTACTTTTTACCAAATAACTAGATGGTCAAATTTTCAAGACCAATGAATATTAGTTTTGGTTACAGTGCGAGTTTTATTGCGCAACAAACAATGTATAAAACAGGATATCAATTTTGGAAGGTTTATTTCTTTTCGCTATCGGCGTTGCAATTGTTTGCTCACGGTCGGTTGGATGCATAGTCGGGATGAGTGTAGCTAACTGTTCATACTTAACAACACTATAGCGCATGGATAACATTGTACAAAGTAGCAGCAATAGTGTTCGCAAGGAATTCATCAATGGCATGAAGATTTTAGAATACACTGAATATGCTCAATGATTGTGCAGCAGATTCGATACCATCCACTATCCAACATGCTACAGCCTCTTTCATGCCACTCGTAGTTCCATCTTAAGGCGTTTGGCCTTTATGGGGCTACACACATTGCAGTTCTTAATCTGTCTGCCTTTAACTCTACGATATTAGCACAGTCATCTAGAATGGTTACTAGCCAACTGGTATCGCATTATATTCAGCATGAATCCCGCGTTACTCTTGGAGAGGATCTGTGTTTGTAGAGGTGAGGGCTAGTCGCTCATACAACCTTTGCTTTACAACGGTATACAGCTTTTACCCCTGGTGTGGAAAAGTTATCTATTACGGCTGTAAGTCACTTCTAGTCAGTCTACGTACAATTTTAGCCGTTCAAAAATTTGATGATATTTGCGGCTGCCTCCGTATTGTTGAAACTCTTTCCAAGCCAGAACATTCATCATATCGTCGGCCCAGTTATCAGACTGCGTAACTCCACCGGTGTAACTGATTTGATACAGGAGTGCAACGCTCCGAGCGCTTTTTGGCGCGATTCCTTAATCCTTTTGTTTTGTCTACGCCATGCCTCAGCGCGCGCTCCGCTTTTAATTTATTCCTCGATCAGTGTAATCACTAATTTTTTTTATTTCATAATAAAACTAGATTTCGAAAGGAGAGGTAGTGGCAAGATTTTAACATAAAATAAATACAACACAGAAAGTAATATTAATGTATTACACTTCCAGATATAAATAATTATTTACACTATTTTAAGCGTTCATTACACAAAATTTGTAACAATGTGTTACTTTTGCTGAGCAGACATCCCGCAGAAAAAAAAACCAAAACAAAGAACTAACACTAACATACGTCATCCCCATGGCAACCACATTATCGCACGATAAAAATATCAAAGTAAACCATATTATAATATAATCGCCTATCTTGGCGAACATAAGCAACAACTTGGCGCCTAGCTCTACTGTATCGAATTAGCATCCCGGATGGAGTTACGCTATCTGATAATTAGACCGACGATATCCTTCAAACGCTTGTTGGGCATGGTGTCCTGCCAGATTTCGGCACTTCGAAATCTCGCAGATTTGGAGTAATGATCGATGAATGTTTGGTAAGTATACCGCAAGGTGAAATTAGAATCTTTATCACTTTTTACATCGATGTATAAAAGCAGACATCGACACCTACAAGTATGCTTTGCCACTAAGGGGCAAAAAGTGCATCATCACTGATTTTAACATTCAATGTGCAAGTGCTAGCAATTGATGATTCTAATCGCCTTGGATTTTTAAACATTTAATTTACAGCGTATGAGCTTTGCAATTGAATTGCAATAAAACAGACACTTTCCTTCCTGGTAATTCTTTTCTTTTTTCAATTAAGTGTATTTAAATAAAAACGGTTGACGAAAATCACAAAAAAAAAAATACGAAGAACTTCTTATCTGGCAGAGGTTTTGTATCTACATATTATTTCTTCCTATATTGCCAAAGGCTTTCAGAGAACGGACAAATTCCGCCATAAACATTCTACAATTCCTTAGATTGACATAATTATCATAAATCTCACATATCCCGCATGTTCTTCAATTGAATATATCCTCTCTATGTTAACCATCTCTGTAAATTGTGTCTGGATCACTTGGATTGTGAAAGTTACTGTTGAAATAATTTCATCTTTATACACAATATTTTTGAGTTATAGTTATATATTGAATCTTTGGCTAATTGCATCATGCATACTTTAAATTTAATTAAAATTGGCTTGTTTTTCACGACAATAGGTTTTCAAGCAACCGTAAGTTGAGTCAAATGGTAAACCATCGCTTCTGAAAAAATTGCCAAAACAAAAAAAAAAGCCCACTGGTAGGGTTATAACGTAAAAGTATTTAATAAACAGGCAAAATTTTGCGACCACTCTATTTCAGAAAAAAAGTAGAGGGTGTAAAATGTGTTCTTGAAATAATATTCATCTCACGTTGTACGCGTTCTTTTTTCAAAGAATTGCTATTGCCACTTGCCATATTAATTTTAACATCTGTTTGCTTACCATAAGTTAAAAACGTTTTTAGTGTGCAAATTTTCTTAGAATAATGGGAATACTTTACAGTAATTGAAAACTGAGAATACTTAAAATTATCTAAAATGATATAAAAAAATTCCAATGGTATTCAAATACCTTGCATTCGATAACATTGTCAAAATCATTTGCTGTGAGAAAAAGTAACGTAAAAGTTGATGTAAAACCTTTCCCATTTATTTTTTAATAAGACTATAATTGGTCAACTTCACCAATATTTACTGTGAAAATATAAAGATTAAAATTTAAATCATACCTCAGTAAATAATAAGAGGTACAAGTGAAATTAATGATTTTTCTCAGGTAATAAAACACATGTCTTCGCTAGTAAAACGGAATCGTTCGCGTAAAGTTCCTGTTTTGAAAAAGATGCCTCCGCTTTGTAGACCTCTCAATTAATTATTGTGCAAAAATTTCTTTTCTTTAGATTCTTACCTCAACGCAAGTATGATAAAATAAACACTAACCAGCCTGTACCCTCTAAACATGTGCGATTGTAGGCAGTATTGGATAAATATCGACACCTGGCGAAAAAGTTTCGGTCCAAAGTCTAAAATTCTTAGGTGTACGCGTAGGCAGTGACTTCCTCTCTATCAGACATAACAATCAGGTGATCAGGTGGTTGCTTTAAAATTGTTTGACCTTGTTGCCAGAAATGATAAAAAATACAATTCTACATTCGTGGCATAAAAATGAAGGTGTTTTAGAACATTTATGAATAGAAAATGTGTTTTGTTCACAAAAAAATCGGTTTCTGTTTAAATATTTAAAATAATGCAAACTTTTCCAAGCTTTGGGCTGCTTCTGCCTTGAAATAGGGCATGTTTAGAATTCGAAAAGGAAAAATGACTGTATTTTCTGTCACCCTTATTGCTTAAATTCAGCTAAGAGGAGTGTAGGCAGGGAGAATTCTACGAAACATAAATAAATTAAATTTGTTGGTGTTTAAATGAATGAATTCATTCAAGTGGTGCTTTTTATTGAAAGTAATCATTTAGAATAAAAATAATGCAATATAAGAAAATCAAGAGGTATGTATACTTTTGTGAGAAAGGTTCAATATAAAATACAATTCATATGATAATGTGCTTTAATGCGAAGGTTTCCATTTTGATAATTTGTAAATTTATTATATAAGTACATAAATATTTATGTATGACGAACATTTAGTGTGTACACTTATGGCATAAGATTTTACATGTATCAAAAAGAAAACTAATTTTTATAGAATCTCTTAAAAGGCAATGGAAAAATTTACCTAATTCTTAGATAAGTCAGACACATGTCATGTTTTCAATCAGTGCATCTTTCACTTTGTCATTTTTAAACATTTAACTACATTTGATGAAAATTCAAAAAATATATTATGGATGAGGTCCAATGCACTTCTAATACGTAAAAATTATCAAAACCTGTTTACTAATTCTCAGTGAATTTGTTCGATTGTTCCATGGATTTTCAAAATACTCGATGTCTACATTTGGACTTTCATGAAATTATAGATAAATATTTCAGTAGTAAGATAAAGTTCCATTTTCAAAACTTACAATTTTTTAATCAAAACTGGGAAGAATTCAGCGAAACGCACAAAGGTAAACAAAATGCTCAAAATATACGTATAATATAACTTTTTTTATTTTGAAAAAAAAATTTTTTTTTGAAAAATCTTAATTTTTAAACATTTTTACCCAATCATCACAAACTGAAAACACCTAAATTGTAAAAGAACACGTCTTATGTCAATTTTCAATTCAATGGTGAACACGTGATTGCATTTATCATGAATTTCGCCCATTGGTGCCTTTCTATCAGAACAGAGTATTAAAATCACGATCCCTTTTTGAGTGAATCCTTAATCACATAGGTAAAAGTGCATTTAAAACAAATACTACCATTTTATTGTCGTTTAGAGCCTATATTTTCCCGGGTATCGAACACTACTTTTAATAATTAATATTCATTAGTTAAATGTTAAAGCAAAAACTTGTAAAAATGAAAGATGAGAATTCCCTTCATCGTCCAGTCATATAAATGCGTAATGGTTCTTCGTAAGAGAATCCAGTGATTTTTACAGACTCACCAATATTGTTCCCAGATCTGGAGAAAGAGCCACACTTGCAAGCTAAACGTAAGAAAAGACAAATTAGAATGCCTGAATCACATATGTATAACAACAAGGACGGACAAGGGATGGAAGGCGAAAAAATAGGCAGGGTACGACACAATCGAGTACACAAAAAGGTGGTGCAATAGGTTCCAGTTTCAAAGTACAAGTAAGGACAAAATACAAATAAGAGAAGACAAGACAAATTCAAACATACACCGAATACATAATGCATTTTTAATTAAACATTTTATTCTGTTTTAGAAGTCATTTGAAATCTTAATACTCTTGTTGCCATTTTGTTATTCATTTTTAAAATAAATTTTTAAGCATCTATACTTTATTTCTCAGTTTTTCTTCCTTAGTACTTATTTTGCAAATGTCAAGCTCAAAACTGACTGCAAGGCATTTACATTCTGTTTTTCATTACGTGAAGCTTTCCGACATAATTTTTGTTTGGAACGTTCGATACTGCATCTTTAAAACAATCTGCATTGATGCTCACCTAAAACCAAATGCCATGTGGGTTAACATGCAGATGGGAAATTTTCACCGTGCATATACCGCGATGGAATATGGAAATGGTTAGCATTTAAGCGCTGATGCACATCATAGGCACGTGTACCGCTACCAGCAAACTTTATATAAAAGGAAAACAAATGCCGTTTTGAATTATTGGAATTGCTTTTTCGTATTATTGTATTGTGTCAAGAGCTCCGGTATGCATCGAAGAAAAATACGCTCGAGTTCATAAGACGTCCATTGTTGCGATCACCTTAACAGAACGACAGTATCTTTACAGACGAACCACGTTTCTACCTTCAATACCTCGATGGTCATTTCAGATTCTTTAGACACCATGGGAAGAAGTTCCTAAGCAGTTGCCTTATGATCGCCACATTGGTCATGCACCCAATATTATTATTTCGATGTGGTATTGAATTCCACTACTGCACCCTCTTTAGTACCCATTCCCAGTTCATTGAACAACCAGTACTACATCTCTGAAGTTCTGGATCCTGTTGTCCTATCGTACCTTAAGAGCTTGTATGAGGTCGCATTCCAAAAAGACAATGCACAACTACAAGTAATTCAAAAGGGGTTTTTTAACCAATAGATGACTAGATTGCCTTGTTGTCATGCCCCGCTTATTCTCTTGATCTGTCGCCTATTCGACGTCCTCCCGTTGGTGTGGTGTGGTAGTTAGGAGAGGGGGGTGCCAGCTCAGGTGTCGTCCACGTCACTTGACCATGGTTCAAAATTACGTTGTCCGTCGCCAAAAGCCCTCGTGTAGCTGAACAGTGCGACGTTAATATTCAATCAATCAATCAATCAATCAGTCGCCTATTCGAACATGTCTGGTCAATGGTTGGAGAATTATTGGCCTCCTATATACCATTCACCAAATAAACTTTGGCTGTGTGTGGAAATAGCATAGGCTGTCATACTCCAATAAAACTTTCAAAGATTCTTCCATTGAATACCGAGGCGTGTAGCATCAGCTATTGCAAGCTGTAACGGAACACTCAGCACTATTTTATCATCTTCCATCAATATCGCAGAAGGCTATACCTACTATCAATTCATCATTACTGTGTGTAACCTCTTTAATACATTTAGTTTCATATCTCTCGTCTTCATTTAGGATCAATGACGTCTTAAGCTTCCTTGAGGTCCTGAACCCCTGCGCAAAAGTTGACCTCACCTGCGACCCTTTTAAGCAGATAAATTATAGCGTACGTTGCCAAATACTCGTACAAACTGTAATTCTTTACAAATAAATGTGCGTGACTCACAGTCTCATAAACCTAGACCCAAACCAATTCGACCAAATGACGCCTTCCGACTAAATGAGTAACGAGGATGTATGGTGTTATGTGTAGACCTAGACATGGACGACGGACATGATACAACAATGCAATCTTACCACTCATGGCAGTTGGCATATAGTTCGAAATTTCTAGTTTATCGGAGAATATGTCCGGGAATAGTATTTGACGATTAAAATTATTTGGGTCTTTATTTTATGGCCGAGTCAAGCCCCCAGACTAAGGCCCGGTGTCCAATGCCTAAAGAGAATGCCAGGAGTGTAGATTTAAAAGGTCTGAAAATATAGTGAAATGGTTGCGAAAAGATAATGCTTCATTAAAAAATTAAATGTTGATTATTACCGAATGGTTGCGAACCAGCAAAACCATCAACACTGACGAAAAGGCAAAAATATAAAAATAAAGATCTTTCTTCATTGAAATAATGACTGTTCTTGTCATTTATGCAGTTTCAATTGCCATCGAAGCTAACTAAATAAGAAAAAAATTAAGGTATCCGACTACGTTCGGAACCGTGATTTTCAAAAGCGCATAAATGGATAATTTTCATGATATTTAGTGTCACTTAGATTAGAATATATGCATAAAATTGTTTTAAGGACATTTTGACAAAAAAAAACCTTTTTTTCCAAATGTTCTCCTTTTGTGAAAAATGCTTCTATTATAATATTATTTTGCCTGTATATCGCTCAGACCTCTGTTCAGAGGCTCAACTAGAATTTTTGAAATATATAACTTAGAAGCGGGTTTATTCATATATTTTACGACAGCAGAGGGGAGCAATTTTAAGAAAAAACGCGAATAATTATTTCAATTGGTGGTAACTCTGAAAATAATGTGAATTTTTCAAAAATTCTGGTTGACTCTCTGTAGAGAGGTCTGAGCTATATATAGGCAAAACATTATTCTAATAGAAGCATTTTTCACAAAAGGAGAACATTTGGAAAAAAGATTATTCTAAGGTAATTTTTTGCCCCAAAATATTATATTTAAATAAAACTTTTTTGTCAAAATCTCCTTAAAACAATTTTATGCATATATTCTAATCTGAGTGACATTAAATATCATGAAAATTATCCATTTATGCGCTTTTTTAAAATCACGGTTCCGAACGTAGTCGGATACCTTTAGGAAATATTTTCAAAATTCATTAGAGTATCTTGTACTTAGAATCCATTTTGCGATCACTTAGAATAAATTATTTAAATTTTGAAATAGAATTGTTTGACTTTTATTTTCAAAATAAAATTTATGAATCAAATTTTTGCGGGTTTTTTTGTTTTAATTAAAAACCGATAAGTCAAGAGTCTTTAATTGTAAAACTAGAAAGTACTTTCTATATATATTTCGAGATGAATAAAACCCGTATCGAAAACTCTTTAAAATTTACAGTTACATCATAAAATTTAAAATAGTAATATTTCATTTCCCTATTTAAAAAAATGCTAATGAAAATGACACAATCAGCAATTATGTAATTTTTACCAATAAAAGTACAAATTATTTTTTTCTATACCATTTGGCATTCATTTAAAAACAATTTCCACTTTGTTATAAATATACAACTATAATCTATACATCGTTTTTTTTAAAAAAAAACTCTTCAAAATAAATGTTCTGTAAAGCGAGCCATGAAAGGCATCTTGTCTTTTAAAAAGAATTCTTTTGTAGCTAATTTAAAATAATTTTTTAAACCATTCATTAACCAGTTAGATCCTAATAACCTCGAAGTTCAATAACCGAAAGATGGGTTCTTTTCTCAGTTCAGTTTCTTTCGTAAACCGCAAACGCACCGATATTTTTCGGAGAGAGCATTGCACATGTCAAGTGTAATTAATGACCTACATATGGAATGAGCTTTGACAGTTCATCAGAAACGTAAATGCATAATGAAACCCAAAAAGAGGTCAGTTTAATAGAAGTTTACTTCTCCCTGAATGCAACACGTTCGGGGAACTATCATGAGTTAGTATTCCTAAGTGTGAGTGGCAAAAAAACATGTGCTTTTCGTTGTTTTTTCAGCTTCCGATCATTCAAAATGCATTTTTAACATGCAGGAGTTGAAGAATGATTCACTTTTTGCAGACGATTGCACCGTTTGTTGAAATTTCGTTTCAGGTCATGGCTCTACAACTCTTGTTTAAGAGGAAAATATCGATTAATATCATAAAAAGAATCGATGTCGAAGATGTTCAATTACGAGACCGATTATTCATGCTGAAATTCCCATTAAATATCTTCCTGATTGCTCGCTATCATTTCATGATAATTATAATGATAGATAATACTAAGCAATGATCCTTACAAAGTAAAATCGTGCACTGTAAGAGAGTTAAATAACCTTACAAAAACAAACAAATGTTACAGGAAGCTGTTATGAGATACATCAAAACACGATTTTTTTTTATTTCATAACGTCTAGTAATAGCTTTAAAAAATAAAAATATCTATATTTTTATGATATTTAAAGTATGAAAAATTCGACACATTTTATTTTATATTTTCTAATTTATCTAACATTTGAAATGGGAAAATAAATTTTTTTTAAAAAAAATTATTTGAGAGGTTTCATTTTTTTTACTGCTGCAGGTTTAACCAAATGTTAGTGGCGTAACGTACACCTCCGCAACCACCGCATTTCGGGGAAGAGAATGCAGGGTTCTCGGGGGGCGAAGTTTATGTTATGCTATGGTTTTACAATCCTTTGTAAGATTCAGCTTTGGGCCCAAAACCTGACTTTGCAGGGGGCTAATATTCTCCGTTACACCACTGATTTAAGCTACCAGCTCAGCTGGGAGAATACGCTCTGCTTAATTATTTATTTATAGGGAATGCAGATTTTCTTTCTTAAAACATGTTATTTAACAGAGCGAGCTTTTAAAAAAAAATCACCTCTTGTCACCTTGCATGTACTACGTATTTTTTATTTTTATTCTTCTTAAATCGCAACTATAGGAAATATTCATTAATATCCCTGAAAAACTATTTGTCCGAGTAATCGACTCAATTATTTAAAGTTAAGATTGTTTTAATTTTATAAATTTTATTTTTTTTAGGATACCATCAACAAAAGCTTTTAGTGCGTTTGAAAGAGAGCAGATTGTTTCTATATATGCAATAAAAGAGAGTGAAAGTATCTGAAATATCAAAACAATTTAGAATATCAAGCGAAAGCGTGATAAGGATATATGACGCATATTTAACTGAAGGTAGCACAAAAACTTCATCATCTAGGGGACATAGACCCAAGAAAATAACAAAACGTGATGAAAGGGAACTGAAGCGGATTGTGAAGAAAAATAGGGAAAGCAGACGATCGACAACTCTACAAATTACAAAAGAGTTCAATTTAAACTCGGAGACAAAGATCTCTCACGGAACAATACAAAGAGAACTTAAATTTTTCGGGCTTGTGAAAGTCGATGATCAACAAGAAAACCGTACTTGTCAGCTTTAAGGTATTCGACTACTTGCGACAACTTTTTTTTGAAAAAATGGAGATATGGAGATTTTTTTTGCGATTTTTAGATTTATTTAGTATTTTTAAGGAAACAATCGTAAAATTGAAAACAGAATTTATTATTATTATTATTAAAAGGGGAAAAAACTGGTGAAAATGTACAAAAAATTACATAAACGGGGCTCGCTCTGTACAAAAATGTTTTGAACAAATTTTCAATTTTTCAATTTTAATCTATTACTTTGTTATTCATGTTGGAAATGACCATCAGGATAATAGATATTTTAATTTTGACAAAAACTAGAGCACTCTATCTTAGTGACTATATGGAATTGCATAAAAAAACAGTGATTATATTCACATAAAGGACTGTAAATTTTGAAATAAAACAGTGATTGATAAATCTGAAGGTCAAAACACTTCCACTGTTATACAAAACATTCACAAAAAATTTCAGCAAATTATTTTCAAAACTTTTTAAGCAATCGCTGTCCCCGTTTGAGTTTTTCGAAAAAAGCACATTTCGAGTAAAACACATTTCAAAGTTTGACATTTTGAGTAAAGAGTTATGGCATCTTCTTTTATTAAAACACTTGTAGTTTAAGTTCTAGTGAATGGAAAATAAAAACCTTGGTATTTTTATTAAGCTAATAAGATGGCCTATAAAATAAAATCATTAAAAAATGTCAATTTTTGAAAAAAATCATGATTTTAGAGTAGTCGGATACCTTAAATAAAAAATATGCTTGGACTAAAGAATACAAAATCTGGGACGTAGAAATGTGAAGAAAAGTTGTATGGACCGATGAGATCCATTGTACACTTTTTACAAATGATGGTGAACAAAGAATTCGTCGGGAACAACATGAAGTTCTTCATCCAGATTGCATACAAGCAGTCGTGCAGGCTGGAGGTAAAGGATTAATGATCTGGGGGGGGGAGGCATTTGGTTGGAATGGTATTGGTTCCCTTATCACAATAAAGGGTAACAGAACTGGTAATGAGTACTTATCTCATCTAGAAAATGTTATTATATTATTAATAGAAGATTAGTTTCCAGATAGCGATGGAATACATCAAGACGACAATGCTACTCCCCATCGCGCCCATAGCTTTCCAATAGATATCAATGAAATAGAAATATCACTTTGAAGAGCATGGTCTGAAATCTCTATAAAAACATGGCAGAAGCTTATTACATTAGTACCACGACGAGTTAATGCTTTATACCAGCGTCTCTTAAACTTTCGATCGCCGCGGACCCCCTTTATGTATCAGGGTGACATTGCGGACCCCCAAAATTTTAAACATCCCTCCCCGACTTAATATTCTTGATCAAAATACATGTTCTTGTAGAGTTTTTCCATTGGGGACAATTTAGTAATCTAGTCTAGAATGGCACATTTTTCAATTTTTCCACGAGGCCTTTCAGGGTCTGCAAAAGAGGGAAATTTCAACATTACATAAGATTCCGCGGACCACAGCTTAAGAAGCGCTGCTCTGTACAATGCAAAAGGCGGAAGCATCAAATATTAGATGAGGTAACAAGTCATTTGGCCAGTATGTTTATAAGACCCATGAGCATAATATTAAGGTGACCTCCTTTTATAGGTTCTGTTAATTACAGTCCTCCTCTTATAGGTTCTGTTCTTTCTCGAAAAGTGTCCTCCTTTTCAATATTTCAAAATTGACCTGTTAATTTCTATTCAGAGATGAACCACAAACATGTTTCCAATATGTCGAAAAATGGTCTGAAAAAAATATCACAGGAAATAACGGTTTTCAAAGGTGTTCTTTTGACTTCATCGCAAGTAAATTGGGCAGAAATAGAAAATTGTGCTGAGTTTTTATCGAAAGAAATGCCCTGATATTAAAATAAATGACAATTGTCTCTTTAAATAAATTAGAAGACTGAATGTATATTTAAATTCTAACAAATTGGAACAATTGGTAAATCAGCATACTGAAAATGATAAAAGATGGGTGTAAATAATTAACCATTAAAAAAATTAGCCCTTTCCATATGGTAATTTATATATATATAGTTATTCTTGATGAATTTACGTTGTTCTGTCTCTCTCTCTCTCTCTCTGACCTGGAACTAATGCAGAAATTGAAAGAGTTTTTTCAGTTGGTAATAATTTTTGGAGAAGTGAGAAATCAAGATTGAATGTAGATACTTTAGCTGTAACACTTACTGTAATGCTCAATATAAAGGATATTTTTTACTCCGAAATTTCCTGTGTATTAGAAAATGATATATTGACAAAAAAAATATTCAATGAGAAAATACTCGTTTAAGTAAATACTAATTAAAAGGAATGCAAGGGTAATTAGCGTATTTCTATTTGAATTAATTAAATGTTTCATATAATTGCGCGTTAAAATATATGAAATAAATAAAATATCAAACGCGAATAAATTATCAAACTTTTTAATTAGCAGTTATATTAAACAAACAACAAAAATCGTAGTTGTATTTTCTTTAAAAGCCTTTTTGCAATTAAATATTTTCTGTGATATTTAATAAAACATTATTTTATTAATACAATTTTTTGCATTTTGAAATAAAACTTTTAGAATATATACTATAACGAAAATACAGAACTTTGTTTTAGAAATCGAACTGAAAATTAAGGAAAAAAGATGTGTAAATAAAAAGTCACAAAAACAAAATTTTAAAGAATCTAAAACAATGCATGAATTTTAAACAGATTTTTTTCGATAATTTACAGGAATAATTAATATATGTATTACTTTAACTTTATTAATATCTTTTAAATACTTGGAACTCATTTTTCTTTAATTTTTACTTTCATTTATAACAAGTTTTTCTAAAAAATTAATATTTTGATTTTCTGAAAAAGTTACGTCTCTCTTTCTCTCAAACGTTTCATATCTTATAACAGATAAAACTGAAGAAAAATAAGAGATAGATAAAATATAACATGAAAGTAACCACAAGTTGACAACAAAAACTTTTAACAAACCAGTTACGACTTCCTTGAATTATATTTAAAAAGCAAAATTAGAGATTTCCTTGTTCCAAAATACTTGATCTTATCTTAATATAACAACAGCAAAAAAGTTGAATCATCTTAAATGCTCGACTTATCTATATCAAATTTCATATCATTCCCAGTTGACATGACAATTCTTTTTCAAGGATACACATTCATGTGAAGATAACATTGGAAAAAATTGCATGAAGTAACTAAAACAGTAAATATTTTCTTTTATATTTAGCTGATAAATCAATTTAATCTTAGGCTTTACTTTCTCAATTTTAAGTAATAAGTATTTCAAATATCGATGTAATAAATGTATTAAGAAGCTTTTCTGTTGAATTATATTCAAAAAGGGACAGTACATTTTAAATTTATTTTTAGCAGATTTTATTGGTAATTTAGTATTTTAAAATATAATAAGTTAAATTTATTTCTTATAACCTCTTTTACAAAACTCTATAAGTGCATTTCATCTCTATATAGCGCACAAAATGTATTCTTTAGTAAGTTTCTATAAAAAAACTTAAAAGTTTATCTTTCACTTCTCTCATTCTATCCGAATTTCAGGAACATTTCCTTTAAAATTGAAAATTTTTTTAATAGTTTTAAAATAGTTTGTTTAGAATATCGTTTGCAAGAATATCCATGTTTTATGGCAATGAATTTTGTATTATTGATTTTCAGATTTACTGAAAAAATAAATTTAAAACTAAGCTATATATGTCTTCTTTTCTTTCATAAGAATTATTTCAAAACTCTTCCACAAATAATTATTTTTTAATAATGTTTTAGGCGAAAGAATTGAGTTACAAATTTAAGCTTTTTCATTTAATATCTAATACATATATTTTAATACAAATAAAAAAAATAAAAGAAAACGAAATAATGAATTGCTTCTCGCGTATATAACATATTGTTATTTCATGTTAAAAAGACAGATAATTTAGATGCTCTAATTATTTTAACTCAATAAATGTTTTATTTATTGACGTAAATGAGATAAAATATCATTCTCTTAATTTTTTTATAAAATAAATATTTTTTTTTCATTTCGAACTGTTGAATTTTTCCTCAAATATTTTTATAACCAAAATTTTCCCATCCTTAAATTTCTCAAATCTTAAATTTAAAAAAATAAATAAATTATCGGTAGAATTTATATTAAATATTTTTATCAAGCTTTTTACAGACTTAAGATAAAGAAGGTTGACATAAAACTACTTCTGTGAGGGGAATTCTTTAAATGAAGGAATTTTTTTTCGATTAGAATTTTATTTTTATTCCAATACTACAATTAAAACTCTGTTTTCTCCTTATAAAAAGTGACAATTAGAGCGGGTTACCAAAACGTCAGTTCATTAATTTTTTAAGTAATATGTACAATAATAATGAATTTTTTTAAAGAAATTATCATCAATGTCAGAAAATTCTTAGCAAAAATTTATTCTATTTCCCATAATATAAACAAATGATTTGGATCAATGGATTTATTATTAGCGAAAATTACCTAAAAAAACTCTTTAGGAGTAAAAAAAATTCTAGATTTACATCAAAATAAGGGAATAATTCAAAATTAGCACATAGCTTTCAACGTTTGTTGTTCCTTTGAAAAATCCATTGGTTGAATTTTTTTTAACAAAAAAACGTGTGTAGTTCCTACACACAGTTAAATAAATGACGTTATGATACACGCCCAACAAACTTTTATTATTATTGTTCAGCAATTGATAAATTCCAAAAGCAGGAAAAAAGAGTTATGTCGTTTGAAGCGTGTTTTACATTTATACACACGTGTGTAGCTTAAATACATGTCACACTGTCACTACTCTGTTATGGCTGTCATTGCTTTGAGAACATATTTGTTTGTTTCTTTTTCAATAACTATTCGATTTAAAAAATGATTTCGTTCATAAGCCAACCACATGTACTGCTGACAAACCCTTAGGTGAATTTGAAATGATGTCTGAATAAGGCTCACTATATATATTTATAAATATGAGGTTGCTGTTTAAATGTTTTTGTGTATATTTATTCTGCTAAATATGGTAAAAAATAAATGTTAACGATAATTAATGTTGAAGATTCCATTTATAAATGAAAGAACTTTTGAGATGCTTATACAAATAAAACGGAAGCATGCATAAACAAACGCCTAAATCCTTTCTACGATAAATTTTGTTTTATTTGACAAAAAAAAATCGAATTTAACGTAGTTTACACATTAGATATTTATACTTTATAAATAGTTTACAGGAATATTAATCTATAAAGATCTTAATCTATAAAATTAATAAAGCATATTATCATTTGCGAATATCTTAAGCTCATCTAGGACAATAATATTTTTTTAAAGAACATATTTTTCGACTAACCTGTGGTGATCTTGCCTTTCCAAAAGGGCTTACTGGAAGGTGCGTAAGTAAGACGCATATTCTGAATGTCCACTTTGTACTTTCGTCTGTACCACCTGTCCGGACTGCGAACTTTGTACATTACTGTGCCCATGGTCATGCCTTTTATGATCACCTGCAAAGGCATGGCTGTAAAGAAGAAACATGATCAAAATAAGCATTAAAAAATCAACTTCATTTTATTCTGCACAGGTAAATGTTCTCAATGGCGATGAATTGTTATTTTATTCCAAAATTAGTAATGGATGTGAAATTCAAAATATTTTGAAACAATTACAGAGAGATAGAGAGAGAGAAATCGGTTCTTATCTATCGTTAACTTCACTTAAATAATTTCATTTCATTTCATCGATTCTACTTTGGTCAATACATGTTCATTTCCCGGAGTTGATTTATGCAAATGCGTTAAGGGACTGAAGCAAACTGAGTCGTGTAATTTTATGTATAAAATCCCGTCTCTTCTCAATCAATCCAAAAGAGAGACACGATAGATGGATTACTAATGTGCTTAGAAGAAACATGGTAATTGACAATGAACCTCGTTATTTCGAGTTATGTCGAAGCAAACGAGAATGACACCTGCTTTGACACCCTGCTTTAATTTCCATACCACGCTTGCGCGAGAAGTTTGAGTCCCGACAGAGTTAATGTGCATTAGCTCTACTACTATACTATAACAAAACCGGTTTAGAACTATAAACATTTGAGGTGACAAAAGACAGGAGAGAACAGATGAAAGGCATTTATATTATGAGAACAGGAGCTATGTATAACAGACAGGGATGTCTTAAGGCATGAGTCAACTGGGCCTAGGGCCTCGGCCACAATGGGGGCCTCGTATCGTCTTAATAAGATCACAATTTAATTTCAACGGTCAAATGATATTTCCGGTTGTAATCTCCGAAAAACTGGGGAACTAGGGAATTTCGGAGAATATGTCAACTGGCTACATGTGATAACCGTCGTCCATGTCCAGGCCTAGGCCTATCACCATACACATGCAGTGGATTGAGCTGGTTTGTGCTAATGCAAGTCATGCACAGTTCTTTGTTTCGGGTTATTGTTTGTACGAGTATTTGAAAACGTATGCTGTGTATACTGTCAAACTTTTGGGGTCATAGGTGGGGCCTACTTTTGCGTAAGGGTCCAGGGCCTCGAGGTCTTAAGACATCCCTGATAACATAACTTTATCTAATAGGCACAGCAGTTGTTCCGATTTAACTTAAGGTGCATCAGACATAGATTTTTATTCAGTTATCAGTTTGCCCGAGTTGCAATTTGAATTTATTTTAGTATATATATATATATATATAGTATCTGTTTTGGCCAGTCTTTTTTTTTTCTCAAGTAAAACCTTGTTAGAACTCTCAAGCTGATAGTTTTTAATATGGTTTTCTAAGTAAAAAGTTATATTTAGTTCTCATTTTGTCTGGAGAATGCTTCACCTACGAGCAGTAGCGCACGCAGGAATTTTTCAAGGGGGGGGGAGGTCCAGGGTTGAAAGTCCACCATTCTCATATCATGCTTCTTTTGATTTTGTCGATTTTCGAAAACAAAAAACAGTAACAAACTAATTGTTGAATAAATAATTAGCATTAATTAATAAAATTATAATCATTAATAACAAATACTTATTTAAATTTTACGTACTATATACTTAGAATTATGATGAATCGGAAAAAAAATCAAGGCCTTTGGGGGAGTCCGGACCCCTAGGACCCCCTCTATGTGTGCGCCACTGCCTATCAGAGTTAGTTCAATTGCAAGAAATAGAGGTCTCGCACACTACAATATTATTTTAACATCGAAAATTTAAAATTATTAAGACCTCGTAACACCCCGAGGGGGAGGTGTCAATTTTCAAAAAGCTCTTAATGTAGCGGATCTTTACTCCATGAAAGTAACACACCATCTAAATTTCAAGTCTGTAGGACAAATAGTCCCGGAGATATCGTGATGAGTGAGTAGCTTTTCTCCTTTAAGAGCAGTTGGAAAGCTAAAATCTTGTGTTTTTGGCAATTTCAGATTTTTACATTTTTAAATTGTATAGATTTTAACCTTTCTAAAAATACCTTACTTTAACCTCTAGGCCGGCGATACTCAATTTGCGGCCCTCGGGCTGCATGTGGCCCACCGGGTCTTTTTAAGTGGCCAACATTGAATTAAAAATTTGGTGAGAAATTTTTTTGTCAAGAAATCAAATACATCAATTTTGTTTTTTGCTGTCGGTGTCGTGCGGATACGAATAGATTTTCTTTCTCTATTTGGAACGGTTACGGACAACAGTAGAATGGCAACAGTTTTATGGGTGGAACTAATTTTTAACTATCTTTCGTATCTTACAAGCAAAAAATATTCTTTAAAAAATCTATTCAAGACGAGTGGGAGGTTGACAATTTTGTAGTGAAAAACAAACATGGATTAGTAATTGTTTAAATTGTCACTAAAGTGTGTGTGTCCTGTACTTAAACTATTTTTAACTATTTTTCATATCTTAAAAGTGGGAAATATACTGTTTCATGGCGATTGGGAGTTTGACTATTTTGTAGTGAAAAACAAACATGGATCGGTAAATGTTTGATTTGTCACTAAAAAATTTGATTTGCTACGCATTTAAAAAATACCAATAAACAAGAATCAATGACACTTTTCTTAGAAGATCTCTTTCAAGAGATAATAAATAAGCTTTCTTGAATAATCTTTGCAACAGCGACAAAATATTTTGTCAGTGGTAATGTCACAGCGGTAACAAAGACATCCCATGAAGTTTGTTATATTATTGGTAATCATATGAAGCCGTTTACTGATGAAGAAATTGTGAAGGAGTGTTTCTTAAATGCTTCTAATTTAGTGTTAGTGCAAAAAAAAAAATACATAAAAAAATCATTATAAAAAAATCAAAACAGGAGTTATAATATTTTGATCAATTTTTCACATTTTAAATTTCCAATGTTATCATGTTATGTGAATTGATTTCTCCCGCCCCTACCCCATTTATTCTCATGTTGCGGCCTGCGTGAAATAACTAACATATGTATGCGGCCCGCGTAAAATAGCTGACATATTTATGCGGCCCATCAGAAAAAAAGGTTGAGGTAAAAAAAGGTAATTAGAAGCCCTTAAAACCTATTTTTAAATAATCGTTGAAACTGGGCCACGCACATTTGAATGGCGAAAAATGTAAACAAAGTACTTCATTTTTGCTTAAAAATTGAACGTCTGATATAAACCAAAATATGTATCTCTTATTCTAAACTGAGCCTTTTATTTTTTTATTTACTAGCCGATTAAAAGCCTTAATGTATACATTAAAATCAATTTATCTCAAAATGTAAATTTTGATGTTCGATGTACCTTTTCTGAGAAACTACTAACAGGTTTATAAATTTTTTATGAGAAATTTACAATGATGGCTAATATATACTAAAATGGGCTTTTTGTAAAAAAACTCAAAAATTTATTTTTTACAAATTTTTTACGAGAAAAATGGGTCAAAATTCGCATTGTGTGATAAAATATTTCATAAATTATTAAAAAATTCAAAATTAGCTAAAGGCTCATTTCAGTATAATTAGAAAGATGTATTTTTATTGTATGAAAAATTTCAAGCATGTACATTCTACAGATTTTGAAAAAAGGTACATCGAAAACAGCCAATTTAACATTGTCAGTATAGAGAGAGGTTTCCAACTCCCCTTAAATATATAGAAGTATTAGTATGTTATATATATATATATGCTATAATATATGATATATATATATATATGTATGCTATAATATATGATATATATATATATATATATATATATATATATATATATATATATATATTTATTTAATAAAAGTTCTTCCAGAAGTGCTTCAATAGAAATATTTATTTCTTCAATGCTAAGGAAAAATTAGAATTTATTACATGCACCCAGGTAGAAAATTAAATAGAACTTCCATAGAATTACACAATATAAAACTAATTTTTGTCTGCATACAAATATAATTTTTCTTTTTACTTTCACCATTTTTAAAAGCAGTTCTGGATTTTTAAAACAAATTTCATTTTAGTTATTTTTTCACCAATGAAATAACGAAAGCGACCAATAAAAATCATCACAATAGTTCTATACTTGAATTTCCAACACATCCCTCTAGTAAAAAAGAATTACTGTAAACACGGCAACTCAATGAGAGAAAAACAAAATATTTAAAATAACAGTCATGGCAATTTGCCTTATAAACGTATATTGTGTTATTTATCAAATAACAAAAAATTTAAGCACGAGTTTCCGTAGGCGAAATCGGTCTTTTCAAAACAAAAAAATAACACTCAAAAACTTATTTCGTAGAACAGTTTACAACAAAAACGAAAAGATAATGTAAAGAAGCTTTGTCTTGAGAAAATAGAACAAATTCAGGTCGTTGAAAAAGAAAAGGCCAAATAGTTTCAGCAGTGGGGGGCCTTGGATTCTGAAAATAATGCCGCAAATAATCAAATTAGCAGAAAATCGTGAGACGCGAACATGGCGCCGCCGAAATGAATGCTTGAACCGTGGAAAACGAAACTATAACTAATAGGTTGGTCATGAGATCATATATATATATATATATATATATATATATATATATATGCATAAAAAGTACAAAATGGAGTGAAGATTTCTTTTTTTATGATAACAAATCCTTATTTAACAATAAATAAAAAACAGATAGGAAGATAACCTTATAATTCACGTAAAAAAAACGAAGGGGAAAGTTAATTATTTAAGATAAATCAAGATTGTCACGACGAAAAATGAAAGCCACAGCTTCAAAAGGAATTTTAAACGGAAATATAACGAAATGTTCGTAAAAAATATAAAAGGAATGTTTCGTAGAAACATATTAAAAGCTGCTTTTAAAATGATTGGAGGTTGATAAATTTCTACATCATGTGTAAGAATTTTAAAGATAAATTGTCGAGAAATTAAAATTCAATCGAGAATTGTAGAAAGCGACTTATATCAAAACCAACATCAGTGGTGTAACGGAGAACATTTGGGCCCCCCTGCAAAGTCAAGTTTGGGGCCCAAAAGTCGGATTTTACAAAGGGTAGGTGCTTGACAGTCAGGTTTTGGGACCTTACGCCACTGACCAACATAGACTTATAATTAGAAGAGCATGAAAAAAAAAGAATTTTATAACATAATATTTTTTGCTGTTTTTAGAACTATATATATACATATATATATATATATGTATGTATCATGTGACTCTTCAAATTTTAAATAATATTTCTAACAACACATAGAACAGAATTGATAACTGTAGCATGAAACAAAATACCTCAAAAATTTCAAGTATTAGGTACATTGTTCTTAATAATAAATAAGTAATGCATCATTTATTCTATTTATATTATTTGAAAAACCAAAAAAGAAAAACAAGGGAACAAATTAAAAAGTTAGAATGGGAGCGTTTTATTCTTAAACTATAAGATTTCTTAAATTCTATTAATACGTGAAGTTTTCAAAGCTGGAAATACAAAAATATTTCAGAAAAGGGGACCAAAGTGACTATTTTACCAACGTTTACGAAAATCATCTTCGTTCACATAATTTTGGTTATCCACTTTTTATTAATTTAAAGATTATATTAAAATAATTACATTCCGAATTAAATGACGAAGTCTACGTTTGTACTGGCATCTGATTCTCTAAACTTGCATACATGAATATTTTTCATATGTAAGGTGCATCAGCCCCCATTATTCGACCCCTAAATCATTTTCAATCCTAATAAACCAGATTTTTAAAATTTTCTTCTATTCATTATTGAAGTTATGATTGCACAAACCAGTTTTCGAGCCACGTTAAATAACGTGCTTGTTCATAATTAAAGTTGTATAAAGTAATCAGTGATGAAAATAACTAATACATATTTTGAAAATTGATTCTGAGCCTTTAATAATAAAATTTGATTTTTATACATAAAATAAACTTCAAAAAAAATTAAGACGCAAACTAATTTTTAGTAAAATTAAAAGCTAAAAATGTAATTTTGAAACTTTTTAAAATTAATCTTTATTTTAAAAAATTCTTTTAATGAATACAAAAATACAGAAAAATCTTCAGTAAAACTATTTACTACAGGTAAAATTTCACATAATTAGAAAAAAAGACTTTACTAATGTATTATTTTCAAACTCCTAATAAAATTTCCATTTATAACTTTATTGTATGAAAAGGCTACAATAAGTAAAAATAAACATAGATAAAATAAATCCTTAGAAATTTTTTATATACATATTCAATTTAAGCTACGTAAGATTTAACTTGTTTAGCAGTTTTAGTATTGCAAGTCGTTATCTGTAAGTTAATAAAAATTCATATAATTTTTTTTTATTTTGATAATTTGGCAAACACTACAAGATATTTTTTTAAAAAAAAAGAATGTAAGCGACTGGCGAGAAAAGAAAAAGAAAATATAAATACTTTCACTACTAAATTTTGAATATTATATATAATGGAGTTTTTTAAAATAATCTCAGTAGTTGTGAAATATCTAAAGCTACTAGAACATTTTAAAAAAAAATTTTATGCTATAACAAACAGTTATAATAAATGATAACTTTAATGAAAGTTTTTTTCAAAAAGATTAGATTTAAAATAAAAGGGGGAAAAACATAATGAAATTAAATTTTGAAAGATTTGATTCCGTTATATATAACGGAAAACTTATTTTCTTTTCTTATTCTGTGTAAATTTTTTGCCAAACGATTTCATAATAATGATAGGTTACCATGGTTACCGTTTATGTATTTTTGCATTTACATTTTACAATATTGCGCGCTTTTTCTGATATTTTAATATCCTATAACTTCTTTAAAATATTGAAAAACTAATTAAATGTTTCTCAAAATATTTACCTTCACAACACATTTCCACTTTTACTTTTTCTAAAGACATCTTTATGGCTTCATGGCAGCGGCTCATTTATTTTCTATCTCCTCTGTGAGTCCAAAACAATTATGCATGAAGATCTCTGTTTACTACTCGCATTTAAGCGATTCTTTCTTTTTAAACGTTGTGGAATTTTCATCTCAGCAGATGGTTGTACCATCTGCTTGCAAACAATTGTCCGTAAAACAAAGTTTGAGTCCATCATTTTGTCGTGTGTTACTACGACGTAGTATTTCAGCAGTTTATGGATAAAATTGGCAACCCATAAGCAGCACGTAATTTGATCTTGACAGGACTTCAGCCATTCAGAGCTTTTCACATTATAATTAACCACAAGGATCGGATTTTCCGTTTGACTTAATTTGACCTTAAAAAAACTCAAGCATTTCAGTCGAAAAGGAGAGGGGGGAGGAGACTGGTAAGGGGAAAGTGAGAAATAAGACTGGTTGAAGAATAATTAGATTAATGATTTCTTCATTGCATTATAAACGGAACTGTAGTTGAGAAATAATTAAGATGCATTAATTTATAGTATGACTTGCAAAACATTTATTGTTTGAATTAAATTGCTTAACATTTAGTAAATTACTTAAGATCTATTAAATTACTTAACATATATTAAACTGCCTAACAAGCGCTGAATTACTTAATGATCAGTTGACATTTTATTCCAGAAGAAAAATTTTCAATATGATGACAGCGTCTACCTTTTTGTTCAAAATTTTCTTTCTCTTAACTTTGAAACATCAGCTTAAATTTTAAAAATATGGAAAATATTTTAAAAAGATTTTAAAAAATTCAGCAATATTACATCTAATTAATAGAGGTGTAAAGTAAAAAATTAAAAATAAAGTTAGAATTGTTCGATTTCTCCTTTTTTGACATAAATCAGTTCTATGCAATTTTAAAAACAAAGTACAAGCTTCTTGATTACCGTAATGCATATTCTAGATTTTAGGTGAAAATGAATTACCCAAAGATCATTTTCAGCAGTAACTTGTTTGGGAGATTTGATTTTGTAAAAGATCGTGTAGATATTTTAAAAATATGACTATTTATTCATTGTTAGACCAAAGAGAAATTAAGGAGAAAATAAAAAGGTGAGACACTATTTATAACTGTCAAATTTATCTGTTTGACCCCTTAGGTCTAGTTTAAGAGATGTTCAGTTAAGCAATCGGCACTTTTTGTTAAATTTATAATATTAATTATATTTTTTTAATAAAACAATTTGAAACAATTTATTTAAATGTTTTACTTAGTAGTTGGTGATGAAATATTTTCATAAATATATGAATTTTTGAATAACAATATATTTCAATAGTATCACAGTTACTAATGTGTATTATAATTATATATATAATTACACCGTATATGTATATTGTAATGTGAATTAGTTATCATTAATATTCTTTTAAAAAAGTTTTTCTCCAATACGCTGATCTTATTGAAATATTTGAAGTTGCCTTTTGTCCATTTGTCATTTTGGAACTATAAAATGTAACTACAATTATGTGGGTTTTCTTAGTATTTCTTAAATCTAAAATATTCATAACATTTACTTCAATAAAGTCTACAACAAATGAATTATGAGAAAAGGAGAAAAAAAACGAAATTTCTATCCATATTTTTCCTTTTATTGATTCAAAATATTTTAAAAGATTTTGAGGTGGGAAATTTCACAACTAAAGCACTAAAATAGTTTTAAAGTGTACTTTCAACAGGTCGAAAAAAACTAAGCAATTAAAAACCCTTTAAAATTATTTGCATTTAAGAAATATAGTTAAAAACGTCATAATATATATATTACGTTTAAGGACTTAAAATTCAGTAGAATACTTAGAAACTTCAAGCGAAGTGCTTACTTTAGTCGTTACTTAAAAAAAAAGTTCTACGTTATTTTAGTATAATTATGTTTCACACAAATAAATTCAAAGTTTTTGGATCTTTATAAAATTTTCAGGCTTTTTCTGAAGAAGGCAAAACATAGTTAAATTTTTGTATCGTAAAAAGAACAAGAAAAAAGGAATTATTTTTTTTTATATTTTAAATATTTATTGATGAGAAAGTACTAATTCATGGAATGTCTTGAGCTAATTCCAAAATATAACACCATGTAAAGATTTTTATAATATAAAACCTTTTCTTTCTTAATCGTTTGAGTCCCAGGGGGTACTGAAAAAACACTGTCGAAGAATCCCAAACAGTGCAACCGTACTTTCTCTGAATGAGTACGAAAAGATCCAAGCAGCGAGATAGCGCTTGTTTTATTTTATGTCGAGAAACACCAAGCGACGCGATAGCGCTTTATTCATTTTACACCGATTAATCTCAATCCGAGCTATAGTATTGTTTGACCCATTGTAAAATGTACTATTTATATTAAAAAGAGCTGTGTAATGTACTTGTTTCAGTAAATCTGAGCGCGCGACTTCAACAATCGGTAACGCACCGTCAGTTATGAATAATGTTCGAAATGTACTGCGTTTTCTCGATATAAAATCTCAACAGCGCGATCGTGCTGCTTGGGACCCAAATGGTTAAACAAGTAAAGACGGAAATTTAAATTTAAAAAAAAATATTTCAGGCATTTTGTGAAATACAGATAAAAATGCTTGCCCCATAATAATTTCAAAATATGCTTTATTTGTTATTTATAATTAACTGAGATTCAAACTAATAAATGTTTATATTAATACTGAAATTTTGATATGAGTTGGATTCCGAACCTATGCTAAGTTTTGAAGAAAAAATTTAACTCAGCAAGTAACAATATTTGTACACAAGCGTCAAGTATAATAAATTGCTATACATTTAGCAGACTTGAGCTCTGTGCAAAAAACACTCATCGCAAAAAGAACAAAATATTATTATTATTTTTTTATTTTTTAAAAAAGCGACGACTCTCACGATCGACCTTTTCTTGCGGAACTTAACCGCATTGGTATTCCACATCACTGGAGGTGCTG
This sequence comes from Trichonephila clavipes, assembly GCA_019973935.1. Taxonomy (NCBI): domain Eukaryota; kingdom Metazoa; phylum Arthropoda; class Arachnida; order Araneae; family Nephilidae; genus Trichonephila; species Trichonephila clavipes. The sequence goes on from BMAU01021430.1 coordinate 388,920, forward strand.
TTTGGTGCGTCATTCGTAAACAGCGACCTCAACCTAAGATTACCTATTTTTTCTCTCGAAAAAAAGGTGTCAAAATCCCGGATGTCCATCTATTACCCAGTACATGTAGTGAATACGCAGCGCAAAACAAATTTGAGATTGAAACTACTTTCTAATATTACTGCGAATGCATTTAATTAGGCTTCATTAATCTTGTTTTACTCATTAATCTTTGACAATAAATGGAATCAAATAGTTTCAAATGAAACCTTAGGCTTATTAAACAGTCTGTTAAAAAGAATATAACAGCATCATGACTGTCTGCAAAACAAGTAATATAAAAAAAAAATTTTAAGTCAATTCTTACTTAGATCAACAAAGAAAAATTTTATTTTAGCTACTTTTTATTTAATAGTTACAATTAATATAAATATGTATATACATATGACAGAATCACAACATTAAGTGGTAATTAACTTTATTAATTATCATTAAAGTATCGTATTGTCATCCAAAACAATCTTGTATTTTAAATTTCAGTTCAACTGAATGCTCTAAAACGTGAGAAAAAAACCTTTACAAGTTTGACTCAAGTAGCCAAAAGTGTCACTAAATCGCCAAAACTGATGCCAACGTGGCTGTATTTGTAATTCTTTAAATAATTAGTTTTAATAAATTAATTTTTATTAATTATAGTTAAATTATTGTATTGTCATCCAAAATAATCATGTATATAAAATTTCAGCTCAATTGAGTGCTTTAAAATGTATTTTATTAACGATCGAAAATTCCAGCAAGATAAATAAATAAATATAGAGAGAGGGTAAGCTAATAGTAGGAATTGACACAGGAAACATTAAAATAGCTATTTTGTGAAAATAATAATAATAATAATTTATTTTACAAGTATAGTTTCATAACTTACCGTAAAATCCGGCGTATATAATGCACACTTTTACTTTCAAACTGCATTTTTTAGTTTTTAGGTATATTCTCCGTATAACGCAGAACCCGTTTTTTATAAATGAACACCAAGTGAGCGTGTACAACGCTCTTGTGTTTTTAAGTCGTTTATTGGAAATATTATCCCAGGATTTTGAAAAAATAGTATACTTTTTGAATCAGAACCATTTAACTTCATTACATATGTCATTTCTTTCTAATAAACAGTATTTCGAACTGTGTAGAAGTCTATTTTTTCTTATACTCATCTCTTTTTCAATTCCTGCTGTTGGTTCACTCTCTCCCTATAAATATATATATATATATATATATATATATATATATATATATATACATATATACAGGGTGTTTCAGCTAAGATTTTACAAACTTCTAGGAGAGGTAGGGGACAACAAGACGACTCGAAGTATATAGGCAATGCTGGGTCGGAAATGCTTTCCTAAGGCTCCACGCGCCGACAAAATTTAGGGTGCAAAACTTCAACTGGTCTTAAAAACGGGAAAAATTGTCGAAACGCTTTGGGTTTTGGTCAAAATTATTGTTATTATTTATTATTTCATAAAAAAATTCTGAGCAATATTGCTGCTAAAAACATCGCTAGAGGGGCGCTTTAGACTTTGGAACGCTAGGAAAAAACATTTTTCAATATTTTTTAAGTTTTTTGATGGCTTTCATAAGTTGAAACTTTAACTTGAATTTTGATACCAGATTTGGTATCCTCGGGAAAATTGATGTAAAAAATCGAACATTGTTCAGGGCACTTAAAGCACTAACGGTGCTAAAAACGAGCAAAATGTTGGATTTCGGTGCGGTTTGCGCAAAAAGCATTCCGTTACTGACTAATTTGTTCAAAACAAATTTTGACATTGTTGCCAAATTTAAAACCAGAGGTGCTTCAGACAAGTAAAAAGGCATTTCCGACCGACCTTTCCTATGTGATTCCGAGTCATCTAGGTGTACTCTTCCACCAACGAGGTAGAGTACACCTAGACGACTCGGAATAACATAAGAAAGGTGGTCGAAATACCTTCCTGAAGCAGTAAGACCATCGAAAGCCTGATACGTAGCCCAGGAATTGCAAGTGTCGTGGCAGTGAATAAAGCGAGCAGGGTTCTCGGCGAAAATTTTAGCGAGATAGTGTTAAAGGCAGAATATGCAAATTTCACCGTCGAGAGTTGAATTAGCCGCCAGAGGGACAGAACGATAAGGAGTCCTCTTGAAGGAAGCTTTATTTCCATCGCACACAGACTGGCTGTACGATGGCAGAGTACACGAACGCAGAGAAAGCAGATATGATTCTGGCGTACGGGGCGACAGATTGCAATGGTCGAGCCGCTCAGAGGTTGTACGCCGAAAGGCATCCTGTCAGGCGGACTCCTGCTCATACCATGTTTGCTCGCCTACACCAGCAATTATGGGAGACCGGTTCATTCCAGAAGGCAGCACGTAATCGAGATCGGACGGCACGTACCAAATTGAACGAGGAAATTGCACTAGATATGGTAGAGACCACTCCCAGTTTAACTACACGAGGTATCGCTAATGAAATCGGGATTTCATACAGTAGCGTTTGGAGGATTCTCGATGATAGTGCCCTGCATCCATTTCACTACCAGCGCGTCCAGTCACTAAAGAATGTGACTTTGCACCTCGTCAGGCCTTTTCACAGTGGTAATTACAGCAACGAATTGCAAATCCCTTTTTTGCAGCCTCCGTGTTGTTCACAGATGAGGCGTCTTTTTCGAGAGAGGGTATTTTCAACACCCATAACAGCCACTCGTGGGCAGCAGCGAACCCACATGTAACATGTACTCGGGCTGCACAGGATCGTTTCCTGTTTAACGTATGGGCTGGCATTTTGGGGATCATCTAATAGGACCCTACATTCTGCCTGATCGCCTGACTGGTCCACGTTATCTGATATTCTTGGAACAAGTTTTGCCAGAGTTATTGGACAGCGCACATGTTACCGCTGCGACTCGTACTTCCATGTGGTTCCACCAAGAAGGAGCCCCCGCACATTTCAGTATTTCTATTCGGAATCACTTGGATGCAACATGTGGTGAACGATGGATTGGCCGTGGAGTTCCAGTGCATTGGCCTCCCCGATCGCCAGACCTTTCCTGTTTGGATTATTTCTTCTGGGGGCAAATGAAATCCTTGGTGTACGAAACACCCGTAAACAGCGCCGAGGAACTTGTAGCACGCATCAGCCGGGAAAATACGAAACACTCTAGAAATGTTATCGAATGTTCGACGCTCCATGAAGCGAAGATGTGAAGCCTGCATCACATGCGGCGGGCGTCAGTTCGAACACCTCCTTTGACAGCAGTTTTCCTTCTTTTCTTTACTTTTTCTTTTATGATTATGCATAGCAGTTAGTAAACAGCTTTTTTCCTCCTATTTTGAGTTTTTCCTTGTGTTTTACTTCTTGTGATTTGGTACTTGTGTTTTTTACCCTCTTTTACTAAAATTTTTTGCTATAAAACTACTTTTTTGCAACACAGACCAACTCGAATCTCATTTAGGAGGAAAAATTGCTAGTAATTATTCGGCTTACACCCAACCACAAAATTATCCAAATGAGTTTTCAAGTTGCAATGTCTGAAAGCGCCCTCTGGCTTTGATTAATGGCTACCAAGTCAAAATTTATTTTGAACAAATTAGTCAGTAACGGAATGCTTTTCGCGCAAACCGCACCGAAATCCAACATTTTGCTCGTTTTTTAGCATCGTTTGTGCTTTAAGTGCCCTGAACAATGTTCGATGTTTTACATCAATTTTCCCCGGAGGATACCAAATCTGGTATCAAAATTCAAGTTAAAGTTTCAACTTATGAAAGCCATCAAAAAACTTAAAAAATTATTGAAAAATGTTTTTTCCTAGCGTTCCAAAGTCTAAAGCGCCCTCTAGCGATGTTTTAGCAGCAATATTGCTCAGAATTTTTTTTATGAAATAATAAATAATAACAATAATTTTGACCAAAACCCAAAGCGTTTCGACAATTTTTCCCGTTTTTAAGACCAGTTGAAGTTTTGCACCCTAAATTTTGTCGGCGCGTGGAGCCTTAGGAAAGCATTTCCGACCCAGCATTGCCTATATACTTCGAGTCGTCTTGTTGTCCCCTACCTCTCCTAGAAGTTTGTAACATCTTAGCTGAAACACCCTGTATATATATATATATCTTGTTCAAATTTTCAGTCGTTAATAAAATACTTTCTATTCATCCATTCAAGTTCAAATAATTTTTTAAAAAACTTGTAGTGGATGACACTTGATGTTTATACAGATTTTCAAACATCAATTGATTAATTAAGTTTTATTTTTAATTTTAAATTAATTCCGCGTTATTTCTATCATAGTTACAACCAGCTGCAACAGATGACGCCAGTAAGTTTTTCTAACCAAGTAGGAATTGACGTTAAAAAAATTTTTATATATAACTTTTTATTTATTTTTTATATTACTTGTTTTTGAAGCTATCATTTTCATACCCGACGTGTAACGAGCACTCCTAAATTTAGATCTAATTTTTTGTGTTAAAAGTGCGGGTTATACACCGGATTTTACGGTAAGTATACTTCATTACAAGGCTTTATAGTAGTTTGACGCTATACAGCGTGACGCTGACGCTTTATTTTTATTAACAACCATCTTTTAATAAAAATTAATTTAATTACCACATTTTTATAAGTTCTTTTACTCTTTTGAATGCACTTTATTGCAAATTTATGCACTAATCTAGATTTCAAGATGAAAGGAATTCCATACAATTAACATGACGGTTACGAATGGGCTAAATTTATGTGACGTCATAATCACGTGACAATGATAACCACGTGCTTCTAGCCAATCAGTTCAAAAACTCATGTGCAACTTAATGGTGCAACATTAAAAAAAACTCACTTTCACTTGTCCAATTTCACATATAAGCTATCAACAATCTTGTTAAAAAACCTTTTATATATGTGTATTATTATATTCTCTTCTTTTTAGACTACGAAAATTGAGAGTATTAATATAGTATACGTAGATGAAAAAAATTGGTCCGCGGCGGCGAAAATTTCGTCACAAATGTAAAAAAAAAAAAGATGTTTAGAAAGGAAATATAATAATATATTTCAGGATTTTCTTCTTCAATATACAATAATTATTGTAATAATTAAAAAAAAGATTTATTTCTCACTATTTTATTAAAAATTTTAATATACCGTAAAATATGGCGTATAACACGCACGTACACTTTCAAGCTACATTTTAAAAAATTTTTAGGTATATTCGCTGTACAATGTGTACTCCCTTTTTTTACGAAGAAACATGAAATGTGCAATGCTATTTTGCTTTTTTAAGTCATTTATTCGAGGTATTATCCCGAGCTTTAGAAAAAAATAGTACACTTCTGGAACTACAACTCTTTAAGTCGGTTAGGTATATCATTTCTTTCAAATAAACAATACGTAGAAGTCTAATTTTTTTTTATGCTCATCTCTTTTTTATTTTAAAAGCTATCACTTTCACACCCAACGTATAGCGCACACCTGTAAATTTCGATCTTATTTTTTGTGTTAAAAATGTGCGTTAGACGCCGGATTTTTTACGGTATATAAATAACATAGAAAATAATGTTACGGAAAATTAATATTTATATATATTTCTGAACCTAGCTCGCTCAAATATTTTTCAATTGTTAATTTCATTTTTAACTATTTTTGTGATTTATATTTCCTTATTCAGAACTATAAAAATGGATATTTTATAGTTCTGATGTTATATAATGCACATTCGCTCTGTAGAATCTTAATAAATCAAATAAAAAGAAAAAGCACCGAAAAAGAAAATAGGCGACAATAAATTACATTATGACAGACGACATTCACTGTTCTCTTCTTACTTGAGATTTTATGATTCTACTCTGTTTTCTTTTTTTTTTCTTTTCTTTTTTCTATCACCTTAAAAAACTCCATGACCTTTCACAGCTTATCGTATGATTTTCGTCACAACAACATTTAATAATATTTTTGATGACTCCGTCTTTTAAAGGAACATTGATATCATTCAGAGTTCATTATATAGTTCACTTGAAGATTTCAAAATATGAAATTACATCTTGTCATTGTTATAGCCTTGTGTTGATTGAACAAGACGAAGGATGGAAAGTGTAGAGATGTATGAAATTAAAGAGGAAATAAAAATCAGCTGGGAGGGGTAGACTTAAGGCGGAACATCATTCCAACAATGCCTAGAGATGAGTGCCTAAAAAAACACAGCGGAACGACCTTGAAGTTAAGTAATGATACCAAACAGAAGAAAAAGTGAGATAAATAAGGAAAAGGAACATGCGGGTTCTTGAAAACGGTTTCTTTTTCGGTACATTGGTAAAACGATAATGACTTTGAAAAGATTAATTGTTGGACAATTTGTAAGCTTGAAAAAGGGTCTGTATTAAAGGGTACATATTAAAAAAGGATCTGTTTCAAGGAGTAGGGTTTATTATTAACACGCTTTTTAAGCTTCACTTGTATGTAACAGAATCTTTGAACTCGATCTTTACCCACTTTAAGAGGTTAGATTGACATTTTGAACACTTGTCAAGGACTGATGATAATACAATAATTTCATAATTTTGTTCAGGATCATCAGGAGTAACGATTTCCAGATTTGGCGACTAATTTCATATAAATGATAGTTTAAGAAACAAAAAATGCATGCTTTTATTGTAGATCGAACTAAAAAATGAAAAATAAATTATAGTTTAAAAAAACTAAAAAACACGCTTTTATGATTTTAATCGAGCTAAAAAGTAAAAAATAATTCTTAATATAAGAATAAAATGATTAACGCGAAAATTAATGTCATTGGGGTAAAAAGCGAGGGGTGATTTGCATTACATTTTTACACAAACTGAGCATTTCGGAATAGAGCCTGTTAGAAATTATAACAATTAATATAGAGCACTCCACAATTTATTAGAGCATTAATTTTTTCGTTTATCATTTTATTATATCAATAATTTTTTTAAAATTTTTTAGTTCGATTAACTATAAAAGCATGTTTTTTAGTTTTTTTTAAACCATTATTTATTTTAATGTTACTTTTTAAAATGAATTTTAAAAAAGAGAACGTGTTAACACGACATTTGTGCATATTTAATTTTTCGAGTATTAGCTTTGCATACTTAAAAGTTACTTATTAATACCCTTTTTAATTCATGCACAGGAAAATTTATATGCATATCACAAGCATTAAATGCTTAACAATAAAGATAAAAACAGAAATATTTTAAAACACATGATTATAAAAGAGAAAACTTCAACTGTTTTGACTCGAGAAACTAATACTTTTCTCCGTTTCTATGTTCCTTTTATTTTTACACTTAAAGATGACTATTTACATGAAAGAACTATTACATGAGCATACGCTTCATAAAGATAAAATATTATACATTTCTTTTCTTAACGTAAAACGCAACTACATTTAGAATATTCCCAAAACTAACTTCACTAAAATTCTGTTGCCAGATTCAAAGCGAATAAGCAAACACAAAGCAAAATATTAAATAATATCAATAATATCAAACAGGAAATGTCGAACTTATTAGGAGTGGCAACATCAACAATAATTACGATGTGATATGTATGAAAACCAAGTGATGTCGAGTGTTTTTATTGATGTCGTACTGTAAAGCAACACGAAGGCTGTTGGGTATGGACCTCGCAATTTTAAACCTTGGTCAAGTGACAAAAACTACAACTGAGCTTACATTTTCAAGATTATTCAATACTAAGTTTTTTCTGTTAGTACATTATCGTCAGTTTCTCTTTCCTCAAAAGCTCGTTTTTCTACCATGTTGATGAGAGATTCATCTTCAAGAGGTTTTGAGTCCGTTTAAATATACATACTTCATGACATCGCCGGTCAAATTCTAACTGCTTTTTTTCATATAAAACACTTAAAGAATCTTTTTCTTGATTTGATATCATACCGTGATTTGCGTGGCACCAATTTTGCTGCGGTGATGCTAATATGGAAGAATCATAAATTTAAAATGTTATATGTTTACTATGTTAAAAAAATTCGAAAGCTTCAAAAAAAAATTTATAGAGATGTACGTAAACAAAATAGTTTCATTCATATATATATATTTGAAAGTTTTTATGGTACTTTTCCGTTTCACCGACGCAGTAGATAAAATCGACGAAAATGATATAACCGATGCCAAACGGAATAATCCTGCTGACAACTTCGTACCACGGCATTTCAAAATAAGAGTCGCGGTCTTTTATTATCAGTAACATCTTTTTCAGAATACACAAAAAGTATATGAAAAAACAGTGAGAACTAGCATTGAAAAACATTTTTAATGTATATATTGTGTGTTGTCACCAATAAAGCCTACTTGGCAAGATTTGCGCCTGCAAACGGAAAAGTACCGTATTTATTACTGAAAGAATCATAAGACTGTCAAACAAATGCTTAAAAAATAATTTTTTTATGAAGATGAAGATGTAAATTGAGATAACAGTGTTTACATTCAAATATTAAATATTCGTGCATAAAATGATAAAAGTAAAAATATAATCCTGTAACTTTTTTATACATAAAATGCCTAATCACAAACCACTTGCCAGAGGATTTCCTTTTAGAAAACTTACTCGCAGAATAATAATGAGAAAAAAATAATGAAAACTTTACGGTAATTCCACGAGACATCAAGGACAGGGGAATGAGACACAATTTGGTTGCTAATGTAAAGTTCCGTGAATTAATTAGATTAGAAAATCAGTTAAAAGAAAAATACTCCGTAAAAGTCTCCTCCAATGAATTGATACTTTTCGTAATTATATATTGGAAGAAATTTTATTAATTAGTTCTATTTCCGGGAAATATGAAAAAGCAATAGAATTTTCTACGGAAAAAAGTAATTAATATACAGAACACGCATTCTTATTTTAGGCTTAGATTTTCGTATTTACCTGTTTAATATGGATTTATTAATCAAGAAAAAATTATTTTTTCTCAGGTAATACTTTAGAAAATTGTTATAATAGATATACAATAAGAATCTGCGATGAGATTTTCGAATAATATTGAAAATGGCAGTATTCACAGGAAATGTAAAACATACACCTCCGCTCTATGTTATTACTCAAGCGTGACAGCCAAATGTGAATTACAATTCAATTCAATACGCAATAGTTTGACATCCTAGCTTCCTGGTTGGAAGTGAATTGAACTCATTGTGTTTGCGTTACACTGAGCACAAAATATTTACACATATGGGTAGTTTTCTCTCTTTTAGAAGATTATGCAATTCTAATACACCCAAATCTTTTTTTTTTTTTTGTATGGTACATACGTTTTTAGAAAACCGTGTAAAAAATGGAGTAAAAAGTACACGTGACTTATGGTAAATTCGGGAATATGTTCCACACAACTATAAAAAATTATTTAAGAAAAAAAACTAAATTTTTTCCCAAAACCCGTGCAAAAAGTAATAATGAAATCCATGTAACATATTTATAAAACAAAAGTCATTCATTTTTATTACAAAAAAATTAAAATTAGTCTACAGTGATAATTCATTCTATAAGTACATACAACATATAAAAATTCAAATTGAAATTGAGAATAAAACTACTGACTAACAATTACTCATCCAGTGGCGTAAAGTACAACCCCACAACCCCCCACCATTGCGGAGGGGGAGGGGCCAAATATTCTCCGTTAAGCCACTGTATTCATCGTTACTCCGCAATAAAAATGCGTGTTAATTACGAACTGGATCAAAAACCTTATCATCAGTAGATGTGTTAGTATGTCTAGCACTACTGGCAGCTTTGATTCAAATCAAGAGTTTCGTTCGTGCTAGAACAAAAAATTGTGTAAAAAATATAATGGTGAATAGTTTTATTCAAAACCTTTAAAGAAAATCGTGCTAGAACAAAAAAAATTCATGTAAAATAATATATGGGTGATCCGTGTTATTTCAAAATCGTGTAAAAAAAGAGTTAGGCGTATATACGAGCTATTTTTTCGGTCTTTTTCAAACTTTTTTTTAAATGCATACTTTAGTGTCATCTTTGACACATTCAAGATCTTTCCTCACCAGCACAAGTATCTTACATAAAATTAATATTTTATCATCTTTCAGACTGGCAAAGTTTTTTTTTTAAATTTTAAGTTCAATGTAAAAATTTTTAAAACTAAGTTTCTTTCAATTTTTTAAAGTTTTTTTTTCTATTTTAACCAATTTTAACAAACATTAGGTAATGGAGAATGTTTCACACTCATCTTAAATGTCAAGAAGGGAGATAAAAGCCCGACAGGTCTACGTGCTTACTTACAATATATACATATTGCCAAATGCATTTGTGATTCTATAAATACGTACGTGTCTGGTCAATGAAATGGGCCAAATTCATGATGGTCACATGATAAATGTAATCGCGTGTTCTCCTTGAATTCAAAACTGACATTGGACATATTTACTGTTATTATCTAGCAAAATTTAAATAAAATTTCGAATTTTATAATTGGGTAAAGAAGTTTTATGATTTTTCCTCCATAATGTTTTTCACAATACTAAAACAAGTAAAATAAAAAAAAATTTAAGTCAATTCCTACTTAGATCAACAAAGAAAAATTTTATTTTAGCTACTTTTTATTAAATAGTTACAATTAATATAAATATGTATAACAAATGACAGAATCACATCATTAAGTGGTAATTAATTTTTATTAATTATCGTTAAAGTATCGTATTGTCATCCAAAACAATCGTGTATATAAAATTTCACTTCAACTGAATGCTTTAAAACGTGAGAAAAAAACTTTTAAAGTTTTTTTACCCCTTAAAGTGAAACCAACGCCAAAATGGTCACTAAGTCGCCACAAATGATGCCAACGTAGTTGTATTTGTAATTCTTTAAATAATTAGTTTTAATCAATTAATTTTTATTATGATTAAATTACTGTATTGTCATCCAAAATAATCCTGTATATAAAATTTCACCTCATTTGAGCGCTTTAAAATGTATTTTATTCACGATTGAAAATTCTACCAAGATAAATAAATAAATATGTAGTGAGTGTGAGCTAATAGTAGGAATTGAAAAATATTCTTATACGTGTCCTTTTAAATCAAGAGCTATGTGCGTTGTTATTGTTCACAAATTTGCATTTTTAAAAGAAAGCTTCTGTAAAAAGCCAAAGTTGGCAATAGCGAAGCACATAAACTGACTGGCTGGAAGCACGCGATTGCATTTGTCATGTGACTATGACGTCACATGAATTTATCCCACAGAATAATTTTATTCACAAGATTCAAGGAAAATAATATTTTGTTTTAGTATACGTGGAAACTCTTTATAAATTGAGTTTGATAAAAAGAAAGAGATCAAAAAATTGATAGGAAAAACAAACTATCCAAATTAAAGCGTTGTTATTTTTATGGCCATTCACGCGTTATACAAAAATAACAGTACTGTAAAGAAATTTAATTTTGAATTTTGAATTAAGGTATCTGACTACGTTCGGAACCGTGATTTTGCAAAAGCGTATAAATGGATAGTATTTACGATATTTAGATTAGAAAACGTATATAAAATTGTTTTAAGAATATTATTACAGTAAAAAATTATTTAAGTACAATATTTTGACAAAAAACATAGAATGACACATTTTCAAAATATTCTTCTTTTATGAAAAATGCTTCTATTATAATAATATTTTGCCTGTAAAAAGCTCAGACCTCTGTACAGAAGCTGAATTTGAATTTTTGAAACGTATAACTTAGAAGTGGATTTATCCATATTTTACCACAACAGAGGAGAGAAATTTTAAGAAAAAACGTCGGTAATATATTATTTCAATTGGTGCTAACTCTGAAAGTAATGTGAATTTTTCAAAAATCCTAGTTCAGACTCTCTGGAAAAATCTTTACTTTATCTAAGCAAAATATTATTATTATAGATGCATTTTTTATAAAAGGAGAACGTTTTGAAAAAAAGTTATTCTAAGTTAATTTTTTCCCAAAATATTGTATTTATATAATTGTTCTTGTCATAATGACCTTAAAACAATTTTATACATGTATTCTAATCTAAGTGACACTAAATATCAAGAAAATTATCCATTTATGCGCTTTTTTAAAATTACGGTTCCGAACGTAGTCGGATACCTGAAGTCGCAATAGTGATCACTAGGGCTATTGGTGAAGAACCTTGTAATTTTAAATCACTATCCAGTAAGGAGGACAACATGTGAGGTGTGGATGCCGCATGCATTTAATGCTCCAGACTTCCACACTACACCCTTTGAAGGCGTAGAGTCGTTCCATTTGACGTGCAACAGTCCCTATTATTCTTCATGGTGCGTTTAGTAATCGAGATTCGAACTTGAAGCTCGACTACGGTGACTACATATCCCATTGAAAAGTAGAACTGTAATGCTGCTTTATAATGTATAAGGATACATATTAATATTAAATATGAATAATTACAGAACATGCAAAAAAAAATGAAAGTATGCGCAGATAGTCTGTTATATAAAGCATACAGGATAGTATATTTTCTTATTTTCTAATATCATTATCACAATTTGTATTTCTTTAAAATTAATCAAAATTTACATAAAATTTGAGAGAATTCATTGGTAATTGGAATCCGTAGAATTATTGTCATTGTTATTATTTAAAAGATTTATCTGAAACTCTTCATCCGTACATTTAACATTAGAACTTGTGTTCGCGTAAAAGTTATAAATAGATTTCAATCCTACATATGAAACAAAATGAAATAGTTTTAATAGAAGTGATAAAACAGAAAAACATAAACATATTTATGATGAACCTTTTAACAGGGATGTGGAAAACACACACACTATTATTGTTTTGGTTTTTACGTCTTTCAAACTGGCGTGTTTAGTAAGGTTTTTCTGCTAGAAGGAAAATATTCATTTATCTTCCCTTACATTTTCACAAAAGGTTCGGTTTCCAAATAAGTAATAAAATTAAGTAAATAGGTGGTTTTTTTTTTTTTGCTATTTATCGTTTGTACATATACAAATAAAAAATTCGGAGTTAATATAATAAAAAATAACACGAAAACACAATTATATAGAAGTTGAAAATGAAAGCTTCAAGGAAGAGCTTAACTTAAAAACAGCAATAATTAATTATATAAATTTTAATTATTCGAAGAAACGTGCGTGCGTACGATTAGTTTTTACGAGAGGTTAAAATTTTTTGTAAAAGTAAGCCAGCCATCAAAACTGAATTGTAATACTTTTACGTTCGAATATACCTATTCTCCATTGAATTTTTATGAGTTCATCATATAAAGCAAAATGTTAAACCCGACATATGTACTTTAATCAAATTTAAAGTCATTTTTGCTTTATAATATGGTTGGAAAGTATTTTGCATAATTTATGAAATTAAGGCACATTTACGATTATTTATTTGGAATTATCGCCAAAAAGTTGGTGTAAGTGAGTGTTTAATTTACGTCGCAATACAAGGGCTTCCTAGATTCAAGGATGAGGGGAGGTCCGGACTTGTGCTGCCCCCCCCCCCTCTGTATGCACCACTGATTAATGTTAGTTATTTTATACAGTTTGTTTTATTATATCTATAATTAATTAACTATAATTCCATTGATTATATTCAAAATAAATTTTAAATAAATAAAAAAACTTACAGTAAATATACTTCTTGTATCTTTTATTTTCTATAATCGGTTTTTTCAGATTCATTTTCGCTCTTTCTATATATCGCAATTAAATGCTTTTTTTATATTTCTAATCAGCGGTCGCCAAACTGTTTGGCTTTTCACGAACCAGCAGACTTATAATTCAAATCCCGCGGACCACTAATGGGATTTTTTAAGTGTTAAATACATTTTTAAAAAAATTGTGATGTAAGATCACTTAAAATGTACCTAGTTTATAAAATAAAACTATTAATTGTAACTAAATTATGAAAGCTTTATTAATAAATCATAATAAAATAAATAAAAACTGTAAAAACAAAACAATTAAAAATAGTTTAAGTATATCAAAGTTTTAGTATTATGCATTCCGAGTGTGATGGATATTCCTGCCTACTTGAAATAAGATTATGGATATTTGGATCCAATATTGTCACTGTAAGACGGAAAACTGAATTTATTTCAAGTTGAGACCGAATATATATTGAATATATCTTATATTGAACTCAATACATCCTTAAGCCCACCTTTAAATGCTTCAACTGATATACATATGTGACATACAGGAGAGTGAAACATTAGAAGAGCGCGTAACGAGACAAGACAAAGCATGTAGCTAAAACAATGCAGCTAAGAACATTACGGCTTACGCTCGTATTCACCGCTAACCTAACCCAGCGATGAAACCTGGAGTTAAGTAACCGGCAGTCAACCCCAGGTTAGAGCTTCCATTCACAACTCTTTTTCGACCTCCAGTTACTTGACTCTGGGTTTCTTTACCTGGGTTTACTGGTCGATTCCCATTGGTCGAAATAAACTCCGTGACTTCCGGATGGAGCTATAATTTCTATATTCGCCTCGTGCCAGCTTGTTTTTAACCTCGAGTATCGCTAACTGTTTAAAATGAACGCCAACAGAATTTATTTTACGCATTTCGAAAAAGAGTTGGTGTTGGCTTTGATGAAGCCGCACTTACATATAATAGAATGTAGGGAAACAAATGCTGTTAGTAGCACAAAAAAATGAAGGGTATATTGAAATAACGTGGCAATTCAATGACACAGACGGAGTGGTGAATCCGCGAACACCACAACAGATCCATGTTATTTAAATTTAAAAAAGAAAATGATAAAGAAAAGTAGTAGAAAAGTTGCGGCAAGAAAACGCAAACGTAAACACTCGAAAAATCGCTTACTGCGCATGTGCGGTTAAAACTAACCCAGCTGTGACCCTGGGTCAGGATTTTTAACTTGAACCGGAGTTAAGTTATTAACTTGCGATGGTGAATAGTGTTGTCGACGAAATCCAGGTTTCCTTCTTCTAACCGGCGGTCAGGTTAGCGGTGAGAGAGAGAGAGAATATGGGCTTTATTTACCGTGTCGTTATTCTATGCATTAGAGTTTTTATAACATTTCACGTATTGTTATGAATTCAATTATGTTTCGATTCATCTTAAAACATAACTTAACGCAATGAGTAAGTATATATACCCAAATTTTTCTGAGGACCAGAGAAATTTTCTCACGGACCACCACTTTGGCGACCTCTGTTTCTAATGAAGCAGTGGACTGGTATTTTACCATTGCAGACCTAGTACATTCCCCGGGATTTGGTATCTCTTTTAAGTGCGGCACCATATGGGTGGTATATCCAGTGATGTGTGTAACGTACACTCCCGCAACCTCCGCATCGTGGGGAAAGGGGGGGCTGATATTCTCCGGAACATCACTGGAAATACCAATCGCCGCAAGTAATTTTGACGTTCAGTTTCCTCCGCAGAAGGAGGCACCCGATCCTTGAAGATGCGAAACCGTACTAGGAATTTAATTTTGCCGAGAGCATCCGAGCCAAACAGGCACTCAAGGGATCTTTTACCAGTGGCATAAAGGAGAATATTAATGCCCCCTACAAAGTCAGGTTTGGGGCCCAAGCCGGATCCTACAAAGGGTACATACTTGCTGTCAATCAGGCTTTGGACCCCCTGACCCCCTATGATGCGGGGGTTTCGGGGGTGTACGTTACGTTACTGCTGTTACATACCGCATAGTCATACGACATGGACGCGTCGAATTTTGCATTCATGAAAGTCCACCGACTTGGACTGGGGTCGATCCTCCAAACTTGGGTGTACAAGGCCAGCAACAAAAATAAATATTGGTCCTTGTAAAAGATTTGTATTTTTAACTTTTCTTTTATTGAATATGGTTTGACTCTTCAAATAGTGTTGCTTAAAATGATGGAGACAAATTGTTAATAAGATAAAAGGATCACTCAGAATCTCATTATTACATATCATATTTATCGTTTGATCTTCGAAACAATATGCGAAATGAATATTTACTAGTAAAAAGAAACAATATCATTACATCACAAATTTTAAGCATTTATGTATTGCTTTTTATATATATATATTAATGTTACTCAACCTCTCTTCGACCTTGACACTCCTATTACATTTCAATGATTCCCACAACATCCAAGTTCAATGTTCTTGCTTAAGGGTTTTATGTTCATGCGATGTCACATTTTAATTTATTACTTATTTCCCTCCTTCTACAGTTGAGTTTGAGGTGAAAGTGTATGATCTAACACGGAGAAAGCTGAGAATTACAAAGAAAAAGGTAAGATATTTTTAAAAAATCTGTCTTATCGAACAAATGTTCAATTATTCCTTATAAAAATGTATATGTATATATAAATATCCCAACTTGTTAATTATTTTATTCTATTTTTTATCTTTGAAAATGTTTTTTAAAGTTTCACCTTTTGAAGCCATTTTCCTGATCAACGCTAATTATATCAATCGTAGAATTGAACAGTCATAAGTAATACCATCATCATTGAATACAAGATAATTAAAACCTCAATTGAATTCTTACAAAGTTATCAGTTAAATTAAAGGGATTGTCTGCGCTCGAAATCATTATTTTGAAAAAGTGTACAATTTATATATATATATATATATATATATATATATATATATATATATATATATATATATATATAACGTCAGTTGCATCAGGATATACTTATAAAATTGTCTTATGAATATTCAAGAAAAATTATTTAAATGAAATTTTTTAGCTAACATTTAAAAAAGAATTACCTATTTTCAAAACATCTTCCTTTTACGGAAAATGCTTCTGAAAAAATAATATTTTGTTTATATATAGCTAGGAATACTATACAAAAGCTTAACTAGGATTTTCGAAATACATAATTTCGAAGTGTATTTGTCCGTACTTTATTATATAAGAGTAGTGAAATTTAAACAAAAACACCCAATATCAGGGATGGTGAACCAGTGGCACGAGTGCCATTCATGGCACACCAGTGTTCAAAATGGTTTACATTTTATTTCAAAATTTCAAAGTTCACTTTGAAGTATTACGAACAAACGCGAGTGATCGGCCGCGGGGCGGCGAGGAGCACACTCGTTTGTTATTGTCTTGCCTTAGTTACGTCAATTGCTTAAGATGTAAAGTTTGTCTATGCATAGCATAGTCATTTTCATTGACACAACTGTATTTTAATCTGTGTTATATTTACGGTTTACAACTCTTATTTAACATGGACAGTTCAGCAAAAGAACAAAAAGTGCAAGATAGTAAGCGTAACATGGAATTTTAAATTTTGTGGACTGAGAAATATGGCATTATTACAGGGGCGTAGCTACCACTGTATCAGTCGTATCAATGATACGGGGCCCCCGAGCTACGAGGGCCTAAACATGGGTAAGTACAATACCACTAACTGGGTTTTCATTTCTAAAATGAGCCCCGAAGGAGTTTTGATACGGGGCCCTCTCAGAACTAGCTACACCAGTGCATTATTAGTAAAGGCGACAAAGCGGTGTGTGTTTTATGTTCTGGAATAGTTGTATGCAAAACATCGTCTGTAAACCAAAACCTCTTGTCAAAATAATTGAACCACAGCAAAAATAATGAATTGCTTAGCAACCGTTTGGCAGATGACTCAGATTCGGCATGTATTCTACAAAAAATAACGTCTTACAATCCTAATATAAGTTATTTGTCATCACAATCTACAATTGAAATCACACTAATGTTACTTTAATTTGAATTACACGTAGAACTAAAAGGTTTATAACTTTACAGTGCAAAAGGTATTTTTTCGTAGTAAAGAGTTTTTTGTCAGTAATTATTTTTATTATTTTCCCAATAATCACAAGTCAAAATTATTTGACGGCATGTCCATACCTCATTAAACACTTATTTAGATAAAATGGCACGTTGATCCAAAAAATTTGCTACCCTTGCCTTATATTATTTCAATTGATCGTAACTCTGAAATTAATGTGAAATTTTCAAAAATCCTTGTTCAACTCCAGTATAGAAGTCCTAGCTTATAGGCAAAATATAATATTTTTAGAAACAATTTTCATAAATGGAAAATGTTTTGAAAATATGCCACTCTAGCTTTTTTCTTTTTTTGTCAAAAAATTGCATTTAAATAATTTTGCTTAAAATATTAGTCTTTAAAACAATTTTATGTGCATGTTCTAATTCAACTGACACTAAACATCAAAAAATTTATTCATTTATACGCTTTTTCAAAACCACGATTCCGAATGTAGTCACCTTAAAAGTAAAATTCTGAAATTTTATGAATATATCATCATAATAAAATTACGCATATAATAAAATTCAGTTAAATTTAGCGTAATTTGAAATTGCAACTTTCTTATTCATTTACATCAGTGTTCCCCGACCTTTTTATCGTCGCGGACCGTTCAACGTTTGTTAATTTTACCGCGATTGTTTATATTTTAAACTGTTTTTATTTAATAATTTTAACTTAATTGCATTTAGTCGCGACTTCTCAGAATAAAATAAAGTCACGCCAAAATATGAATATAAAGTGATTTAACAAGGAATATAAAGTGATTTTCCTAAAAAGTAGCCCAAAACCAAGAAAAATATACCACAGTAAATAGCGGACCGGTAGTATTTGATCCACGGACCGGAGGTTGGAGACCACTGATTTACATTATGCGAAAAATGAAAAATATTCTGTAAGTATAGCAAAACTGGCATCAATAATAAAAACTGAAGAAAATGATATAAACAACTGATGTAAGGGATTATGGAAATGGATCCGCCTATTGAACTACATGTAATCACATTTAAAATATAGAATTACTAGGAACACACACAACACTGATTTTTATTAGAATTTGAATACACAAACACAAAAATTTACTTCTTCACTTTATTTATTTTTGAAGGAAGAGGAAGACGGGTTTCTGAAATTTAATCGATAAACTTTTAAAATAAATAAACTAATAAAAATCTGTAAGCATCTTGTACATTGTGTTATAACTTTAAAGAAAGAGTTCTGACTTTAAGTACACTATCTACAAAACTAAATATATAATACATTATTAAACTAAAACATGAACGGAACTTTTACAAAAGTTTTCTATATTTCCTTCCCCTTTCTATATACTTAAGCAATCATTTTTAATTGCATTTTGTAACACGTTTCCTGTAATCATACAGTTAAGGATACCAGTAGCGAGCTCGAAGTTGAAGACATCTCGGAAGGATATTGACAACTGAAGTGATATCATAACGACTAACAACTAACATTTGTAGCTGTCACTGTATTTTTTTCACAAATGCTGTTAGTTCAGGTGGTACAATGGGAATAAATATTAGTTATCTCCCAAAAATTGTAAAAAATATAAGTAAATTTTCCAAATTTTTTTTTTTTTATATAATGTTTTGAACAACTCTTTTTATTTTGTTTTGCTGCTGCAAACATAAGTAATAATGAAAACATGCTACGTTGATTCGTTTAATGATTCACAATGCGAATAAGTTTTGCAATTAATTATAATCCCTAAATCTGTAATTCAATGCTGAATCTAAAAATACAAAGTATATAAAACGGAATAGAAAGAAAAGTAAAAAAAAAATGTGAAATTCTTATCTCAACATATTATGATTCTATATTTCCTTTATTAAAGTAAAAATGACATTAAACTCTCTTCTTATTAAGTGTTTCACAACTAACGTACAAGTTTTCGAATTTTAAATAATAAATTTTTGTTTAGAATTTAAAAAAGTAATGATTTTAATAAGTGACTAAAGCAACAAAATTATTAAAAAGAAAAATCATAATTCAATTTTATCACTCTTTTTATTGCTATTTTGTAAGAAAATGTTTTAAATAATTGTGTTTGTACAGTAAAGGAAAAAAAAAATTTTTTTTTTCGTGCTAAGAATCAGAGAGAATTAATGGAATTATAAACACAGCTGTTCCAATAAAAATCATTAAATTAAAGAACAATATGTTATAGGTCAGTTTTTTAAAAAATTCTACAGCGCGAAAGGGAAAAAAGATTAATTCTAATTTAATATGTACTAAACTTTCTCAATAACTTTAGAAAATAAAGTTTGAACAAAATCTGAATGAAAACATATAATTAAAGATTAAGTATCCACGATTAAATAACATGAAATATATATATATATATATATATATATATATGATATATATATATATATATATATATATATATATATATGATATATATATATATATATATATATATATATATGATATATAAAAAAAAGAAAATTCGATGTGAAAAGCGCGGGAAAAAATTTTGCAAAAAATGGAAAGAGCTAAATGGGGAAAAAAGATTCTGTCTCATCATCTTTTTTTTAATTTTCAGCTGGCAGCGCGTCAAATAAGAATAACACAAACTTTCAACTTACAAGCTTGGTGAGTCCC
The DNA here is from genome assembly GCA_019973935.1 of Trichonephila clavipes. NCBI lineage: Eukaryota > Metazoa > Arthropoda > Arachnida > Araneae > Nephilidae > Trichonephila > Trichonephila clavipes. The sequence goes on from BMAU01021430.1 coordinate 409,330, forward strand.
GCACGTGCTGTTTTCAGCACCCTCTTCCGCAAAACCTTCATTTTGAGGAAAATAAAGCCGTAGCCACTCCATGCTCACGATAAACACCCGCAAGTGACACTGTTGCAGAAAAAGTTCTTTCCGCAGTTCATTGTTGCACTCCTTTGTGGAGTTAATTGCTCAGAATTTACTATTTCTTCCATAAGTTTGTGGATTCCGTCCTACGATGAAGCGGCAACAACGAAAATCTCGTTTGGGTTTACGTCACGCCGTGACGTTGCAGTGACGTAACGTACTCATCGAGTTGGAAATGAATTCCACGCACCGTGCGGTGGTGTTTTTCAGGTGGACAAACAACCGCGAAATATGTCTGTCACAGGTAACGCGATGCATTTTAGATCGGTTTTTTTTTGTGTGCGTTTCACATTTTTTTGGTGCATAGGATTCGTTGTGGCATGCCGAATGATGCTGTTAGGAATTTTCGAATGGTGTTAAGTATTTAAATAAATTTATCACATTCGTCGTTATGTTTAATACAATCGTAATTATGTGATCAGCATAATAAAGCGTTATCTAAGCTAAACTAGGGGGATTATTCGTTTTGTGGAGTATCGTTCTATTTTTTGGTAGTATTTTTTATGGGATTTTCTTTGATTAAATAACAATGATGATAATAATAATAATAACTGTTGTTAATTTTTCTTAATGAGTTACGTGAATCCTCCCGCAACCCCGCATAAATTTCAGTATTGTCTTATGTACGTGAAGATCACATATATGACTTGGTTATTATATGTCCTTCCAGTGGCGTAACAGAGAATATTAGGACCCAAAGTTAGGTTTGGGGGCCCCAAGTCGGACCTCACAAAGTATTGCAAAACCATAAGGCACTTCAGTTTTGGCCCCCCTAGAATCCTGGACCCCCAGAATAAGGGGGTGTACGCTACACCACTGTGTACTACGCGGTTGCATTTTACAGTTTATGAAGTTAAAAATAAAGTTTTAAGGGTTAATTTTTTAATTCTATACCGATTGCATATTACTTTTTTAATTTATATATATATTCCAAAAATTCCATATTTATTATTATTTCCTTGATAGAAAATACGACAGATTGTAAAAGGAAACTTCAGTGCGAGATATAAATGTTTGCTATTCCAACTTTTGAGAAATGTATTATCAAACCCCTATGAATCATGGGCCTGATAATTGAGGACTGGTTCATTACATGATCAAAATAGCTCATTGTATTGTATTTGATAGATTGTAAATCATATTACATATACTCGTATTATATAATTTTAAACATAACCATTATGACATTAATTATTTATGGAAATTTTTATTTTTTACTTATTATTAAAATTACAATTATTGCACCTATTTGTGAAATTAATATCATTTAACTTACTTATTATAATTTTTGTGTTTTTATTTCGTTGATCTCATTGTTTATAACGAACATTTTCTACCATTCCACCATTTTCTACCAGCATAAAATACTTTTGATACATTAAATTCTAAGCATGAGCTTTAAGAAGAATAATTAAAGTTCTTTCTATTCAACTCTTTAGAATGACATAAAAATACTTATTTAATGTTTTAAGATCTGAGAGATTTCGAATTATGTCCTTTTTTAAAGAAAAAAATTTTAAAAAGTAATCTAATTTAAATTAAGAAGAAAGACTATACTTTTACGAGATATTTTTTACAAAGAAACAGCAAATTTAATGCAATACGAATTTTAAAAAAAGTGAAAGAGTATCAACATTCTTAAAATGACATTAACGTTATATTATGCTAATTTAGATTTTTCTCTAGATTAAGAGAGCAATTTTCCAGTGACTGATTCAAGGCTGAAAGAAAGGACATGATTTTAAAATGTTCTACAACACTGACTATGTTATTTTCTATGTTTACAGTTCTCTCTACATTTACCTTTTCTTCTCTTTCTAGAGATTATTTTTACATCCGAAAAAAAGAACCTTGATTTTTCTTTCGATGATGATTTCGAACACATTTATAAGGAGATTTCCAGATTCATATATATATGTGTAATAATTCCCTCTAGTATACCTTTTATTAACTCTTTGTACTAATATTTAAAATTAACATTGTAATCTTAATCGTAATCGGTTAGTCCGAAATCCCTGTCCCGCCCATTCAAGCCAATCAAAACTATTATTACGTAATAACCACTGTTGATATAAAAGCAAAAATCTGGTGTAATCGCGCTCTCTTTGTCTGCTTGCCTTCATCATGTAAAAATGAAAATAACAGCAACTCTGTGTCTTTGTGTTGTGTCCGTCAAGATTTCGCTTCTGTTATACTTTTCTGCTTACGTGTTTTTAACGAATAGATGTAAAATAAAAAGTGATTGACCAGTTAAACTATGTGTGCTTCAAAATAAAAGATGAAACTCAATTCTAAAGATGTTTTCAATAAACCAGATATGACATCAACCAACACCGGCCAACGCTACTACAATACGTTACAATAGAATCAAAGAACTATTAAATTTTGAGTTACTACTCTGTTTTTTTTAAATATGTATATATATATAGATAGAGATAGATAGATAGAGAGAGAGAGAGAGAGAAACAGTAGTAACTCAAAATTTAATAGTTCTTTGATTCTATTTTAAAACGTGATTAAAACAAAAAATAATAAATTTATTTTAAGTCTTCCGACACATTTTTCAAACATTTATTGACTTGAAATTAAATTTCGATTGTTTTTTCTTTCCCAATTAAACTTTATTTCTCAGCACATTATTTATTTTGACTTCACACCAAGAATGAAGAACCCGTTAGCTTAAAACAGGGGTGGTCAACCCTAATGACCTTGCGGTCATTTCGGAAGAATATGATATAATCCGGCGGGCCACTTCGGAAGAACATAATACCGTGGATCGCATATAAATATATATATGTTTATATTAGATTTGGACCGATTACTAACATTTACTGGAGTAAAAATTTTAAACAGAATGAACTATTATTGTTGTTTCCACTACACAGACATAGGTAATATAATAATTATAATACAATGATAAAATAATGATTAATTTATTTAAATAATGCGATATTTGTTTCTCAATTCTTTCACTTAATTTTAGCAAGTCGATCTCAATGCATGTATTTGCACATCGTAATTGATGTTGCGGTTTTCATCCGATAAGACTGAGCGCGATTTATGTTTGATAAATTTTGTTTCCGAAAAGAACAATTCGCAAGTGTAAGTTGAAAAAAAATTACAGCATCAAGCGTGATGCTGCAGGGTATTGGTGCAATGTAATACTGCCGACTTCTAAGCATGTATAAAAACAGAAGCAACTTAATAAAGTAGAAACAATTATGGGATTCATTTGTTACAAAACACCACACAAAAAACCAAAAATATTGCGCAAAAATAATCGTATTTTGTAAAGTTATAAAGAATCTCTCGGGTTGGTCACCCCTAGCTTAAGATTTACATGTGACGGCTGAGATTACAACTACGATCATTAGAGTAAAATTCTTACAAAAGAGGAGGTAAAACTTTTCATCTCTATCAAATGTATTTATGTTCACATTTATCTATTTTGTTTATTTCTTACGAATTTAAAACTGTAACTACAACTGTCAACTATATTTAGTCATCTAGTTGGATGTTATTTTCTACGTTTAAGTTATACTTACTGCAAATTTGCTGGGAAGCATGCTTTCTCCTTCAACAACTTAAATATTTCTTTTTTCTTCTGTGAAAATGCACCTTCTTTCATATTTTTTTGTTTTACTATTCAAGTTACGTATTTGAGAGTCACAATTATTTATTCTATAAATTTCTTATACTCTTAAAACACTCCTCAAAAGGGAAACTGCAGCACTAAAAAATAATGTAAGTAGCGTCATGCAAATTTCAGGAGCGATAATGGTAAGGTGGATATGCAACTGATTAAATTTGCGCTTGCATTGATCACGTGGTACTAATATTCGAACTATAAAGGCCAGCTACCTTTCGAAGAGGCATAGAAAATGCCTCTGAGATGTCGGTAAACTCAATAACATCATTTACCGACCGGGAGACGTGACCGCTTTACCGAACTTCATAAACTGGATTGCCCAACTCGTGTTGGGTACAATGTGAGTACAATCCAATGTTGTGTCACACCAGTAGCACACACAGGAAGTTTTCAAGGAAGGGTCCAGGGTCGAAAGCCCACCATTCTTGTATCATGCTCCTTTTGATTTTGTCGGTTTTCGGGAACAAAAAACAGTAAAAAACTAATAATTGAATAAATAATTAGCATTAATTAATAAAATTAATCATAAAACAATTATTTAATTAAATTTTACGTACTTTATACAAAGAATTATCATTAATCGGGAAAAAATCAAGGGGGTTTGGGGGTCGGATCCCCAGGACACCCCCTTCTTGTGTGCGCCACTGTGTCACACGATGGATTCAGGAAAGTCTATGTGCACGCTGAAAGGCAATGGCGTGCACAGGTGCACGTCAGAGCGCACAGACCGGAGTATTGGCCGATTGATTATTCGAGAACTTTTTCCATAGCACGTGGCATCCGAAGCCGTTTTCGTCCGGGATCAAGTGGATCTGCGTCCACTCAAATCATACGCAACAGATTACATGAAGCACAGTTGCATGCACGGGTACCAGCAACAGGGATATCGTTGACCGTTCAACACAGGGCTAGATGCCTGGTGTGGTATCATCGTCATCGTATCTGGACCATCGAATGGCGTCAAGTATTGTTCATGGATGAATTTCATTTCTGTCTGTGGAGGAATGACGGCCGTCGATGGGTATGGCGGTGAACAGAAGAACGCTACGAACCAACTCCTTTCACCAAGCGTCAAACCGGTCCTGCACCGGACATCATGGTTTGGGGTGGCTTAATGTTTGATCACAGGACGCCTCTGTCACACAATGACGGTCATTTGACAGCGGACTGCTATTCCCATTACTTGTTGAGCCTGTTGTTCTGCCCTTGTTGCAGGGTGCACCCAACACGGTATTACAGCATGACGACGTCTAGCCGCACGTCGCTCGACGAACTCTCATCAGCCTGACTGGATTTGACATCCTTCCCGACTAGCAAACTCTCCAGATTTGAATCGTATCAAACACCTATGGGATCTCTTTGGACGTGACATGAACCGCGGACTACTAGCACAAACCCAGAATGATCTTCAAACAGCAGTAGATGTGGCTTGGCAACAGTTACCTTACGCAACCATTTATGGACTTGTTGACAAAATGCCCCACCGGAGTGAGGCCTGTAAAGCTGGCCAAGATTGGCATGTTATATGCTGAATAAATTGGTTTGTAATGATTTTATTTGTCTGTTTTTCAGTCACTTGCATATCCACCTCACCAATATATCTCCTGAAATTTGTATGAAGCTATGTATATTATTTCTTGGTGTTGCAATTTCAGTTTTGAGGAGTGTCACTTAAATCTCATTTTTGCTAAGTAATGCTTTATTCAATCTCAAGTTCAGACAAAAATTTTGTAGTTTTTTTAAATTAGATAATTGCAATTATGTCTCCATTCAATGTATAAGTTATTTAAGCCATTTTTTGCTTTGGGCTTTCTAATGTAGTCATCGAAAAAAAGAGCCCTTCTTAACAACTTTCCGAATTTTCCCCGCAGCTAGAAAAGCTTCGTATCATTTTTGATGGCTCGAAGGGAAATCATTTTTTTATTTTCATGTTTTGTTATATATATATACAAAAGGAATAAATAATTTACAAATAATTATATGATTTTAAAGGTACATATGAAGTTAAAAATTTTTAGTGTAAAACGTTTTTCAAGGATATATATTTTGGAACCCTTACACTCTTACAAAAAATATTTTAAAAATTTTAAACAAGACTAAGCAAATAGAAAATACTAAAATTATAAAAGGAGTTGCAAAAAGATTATCTTAAAATATCTTCTTGGAGACGAACTAATTTGGGAAGAGTAAAAATGAAAGTACAGAAGACCAGATGTATACCAAAGCATTCAACAAAAACACAATACTTATTTTAGTAACAGTTGAAATAACTCCCGAAGAAACAACATGAACAACGTTTTAAGTAATAAGCTGTAGCTATATACGAGTATATATTTTTAGCTCACTTAGAAGAAACTACTAAAAGTTTTTTGAAAAAAATTCTGTTTTTATATATATATTCTTATTAATAATGAATTTCTGGTAAATTATTTTTATATTTTAAGGTATCCGAACACGTTGAAAATGACCAAATTCGGACAAGACCGATATTTTTGTTTTCTATTTTATTTAATACATCTATATTTTGGCTTCACAAAATATACTTTGTTTTGATTCTATGTTTCTTAGAGGCCAAGTTACAATCAATTTTATTAAGTTAGAAAAACCGGAAGTGGGTCTTTGATCTACTAGAAGTGGGTATTTAAATTGTTCGAAATCTATCATGGCGAGTTGGATCACACAAAATATTACAAATGTATTTCTATAAAACTTTTTGCACCTGATATTTATACTATTTTCTAGAGAATGTACTAAAATATTTCTTATAGTATGAATATATTATTTGAGTTAGGGCATGTTATTTAAATAATGGTCTCATAAAAGCGTTATTTTTCTTATAACGTTTACTCAATCTCATCTCTCTCTCTCTCTCTCTCTATATATATATATATATATATATATATATATAAAAGTTTCAAATTTTAATAAAACATTAAAATTTTTGTACATTCTTTAGATAAATGCATCTAGATTGTTTTGGTAATTCTTTTACTAATATAAGTTTATTACTTTTTTCTCTAATTGCTTTGAGGTTTTACAAAAATATTGCTAAAATTTCACATATTATTGTGATTTTTATGAAATTCCGGCAATTTATTTTAAATATTGTTGATTAAATATTAGTATTTATTGGTAATGACTCCTATAAAAAAGCCTTTATATGTTTAAATATGTTATTTTGTCAAAAAGTACTCTGAACGTGTACGGATACCTTAAGTCAAATGTGTTTTCCATTCTGTAAAAATCTCTTCTTATTAGAAATAAAGTCATTTAAGTTGCTAAAAATTTAACTTTACATTTAATTTTGTCTGCAGAAAAGTTTTCAATAAAAACAGCACCGGTGTTATTTTTATAAACGTTATTCTTTAAAAATTATAGCTATTCAATAAGGTGAAACTTCGTGCATTCTACAATCATATATTTTGAGCTGTCGTACTTTATTCAAAAAGCTGGGTTTTTTATGATCTGTGTGAGACTTTTACACTCAAGAATATGAATGGTCATCAAAATCCTGGATAATTTTTGCATATCTTAGAAACTGTAACATTGGAGATTAACAAATAAATGAATTACACACGTATTTTGCCTACATTGGACAATAGGAAGAGAACATAATGTGCCACAAAGCTCTTTGTCAAGAAAAAAAGAATCAACTAGGTTTTGGTGCATTTGTAAAAAAAAATACCAAATGCAGATTAATAAAGTGTGGGATTGCACCACAGTAATTTTCTTAAATGCTCTTATATTGCAGATCTATTTTGGACATTTCAATTTTCTTAAGCATTTTAAGAACCCATTAGATACGAAAGTTAATGATTACTTACGCGGTATTTTATAATTATTATACAGATGTGTGTTTCAGATGTTATTTTGAGAAATGTTATAGCCCTTTAATACTACAGCTATGAGTAGGATACAGTTGTTTGTTCTTATTTATATTGGTATTTTCAAGCAATTTAATGAGAAGGATACAAAAAATAAGACCCTTTTCGCTCTGTCTCTCCATTTCTTTATTACTTTGTGTGTTGGAAGTTATTTTGATGTAGAAGGTTTCATGAAATCTAACAAGTAGCCTGCCGGCTCAAAGATTTGTTTTTTCTCCCGCAAAATTTCCTCGTAGCATGCTAATAATTTTTTTATTCCTTGTTTTGTTGAAAAAATACGCTCTTCGTTGGAGTATATATATTGTAAAAAATTTGTAACCCTCTTTCAATTAAACTGGAGCCTGTCGAATTACCTACCGTCATTCGATCTTCTGATTAAACTGGATTTTACAGATTCAAATTCTTCAATGTCCTTCTATACTCATGCATTTCTATGAGCTCATCAATTGTTATCTCCTGATTGTGGAATACCGACAGTTCTTGAACATCATTACAGTTTCGATATATTTTTTTAATTCGTCGAAAATCTTCTAATATTTTCATTTGTTGATCAATATGTAACTGCAAACTTATTACAGCTATGAAAATTCAATTCCATTGCATTTTCGTAGCAGTGAATTTATTTTTATTAATCGTTATAAAATTACATCATTAAGTAATTATAATATCCTTAAAACCAATTACAAAAACGAGGAATTTTTCAAACTTTATTTGAATACCTAATAGAAATACAAATCAGTCAATGAAGTAATTGCAAGAAGGGAAATCCTGTTTTATAAATAAACACATATTTCATGCTTTGTTATCAAATCTTCTCTAAAAATATGACAGAATTCTTATTCTAGGGGGAAATTACAATGTTTCACCTTTCTTTTTACGTTTTTGTCTACTATTTCCTTCATTTTTTTATCAATGATACGTTACATCCGCTACGTTTATTGATTCAAACAAAATTTATGTAAATGTCAGGAAATGACCGCGAAAAAGTCTAGATAATAATTAATCATCCGTATGACATTTTTATGACATCGAACACGTTCTCTTGTCACACGTCACTGATGCGTAGTATGATTAAAATACGCTAATATCATTCCAAAAATATCTAATTAAATCGAAAAAAAAATAGAATATGATTTTGAGCAATACTTGTTCGAAAATGCTTCCATAACGAGTCAAATGAACAGTCTTAAAAAGGAAATAACATTTAAAAAATTAAACATACTTTTAACGAGGCTCAAAATACAATAAATAATACATTTTAATAAGAAAATATCGATGCAGAAATTGTCCATGAATTATATTATTATTAAATCATATTTTAAACTACTGTATACCGTATAGCGTTTTGTGTATGGCGTACACACACACAAAAAAAATAACATCGAAATTTAAGGATGTGCGTTATACGTCGAAGTATAAAAATAATAGCTTTAAAAATAAAGAAAAGATGAGCACGTATAAAATTAGATTTGTACGCACCGCAAAATCCGGTGTATAACGCGCACGTATGCTTTCAAGCTGCATTTGTTAATCTGTTGGTATTTTCCTCATGTAACGCGCACACCCTTTTATTTATAAAAAAACTGAAATGCACACAAGTTCAATGTTCTTATATTTTGAAGTCATTTATTCGAGGTATTATTCCCAGCTTTTGAAAAAATAGTACACTTCTAGAACTACAACCCTTTCAGTTCAAAAGGAATTTAATTTTTAAAAAAATAAACATAATTTTGATACATATAAAAGTCTAATTTTTTTTTATATATCCTCTCTCTCAACTTCTTTTTTTTTTACTTTTAAACCTATCATTTTTATACCCGCGGCGTGTGAAGCATACCCGTAAATTTTGATGTTATTTTTTGTGTCAAAAGTGCGCGTTATACACTAGATTTTACGGTACACATTTGGATTTTTTTACAAATGTTTTTTTATCTTCCATCTTCTAACACTATCGTTTAAACTTGGCTTTAAGTGGTTTATTGATACACGCCTCTAAAGGCTGAACGAATGCCTTTTAACTTGGAATAACTGCCATGCCTGTGTTGCACTCTGCCAGCAATTTGTTCATATTATTCGTTAGATGGGATCTGAATACGTCCCAAACTAAAAGACTTTCTGGATTCTGTAAGACACATGGGCGCTTTCGCTAAACTTGTTTTAACCACAATTTTACACCGTTTTCGTACATACATCAGTGGCGTAGCGTCGGGAGAGAGAGGTCAGGATTTTAGGGGGCCCATTGCAATCCTTTGAAAGGTCCCGCTTGGGTCCCCAAACCTGACTTTGGTGGGGGAGGGGAAACCTAATTTTCTCCGTTACGTCACTTCCATCCATCCTTCTCGTGTACAGGAATAAAAGCCCCTTCCGGAATTTTTTTTTTCTCCTTATTTCTAATGGGGCTGCGGATTGGTATTTTACTATTGCAGATCTAGTACATTCCCCGGAAACAGATATCTCGTTTTAGTGCGGCATCATATAGGCGGATACCAATCGCCGCAAGTAATTTCGACGCCCGATTTCCTCCACAGAGGGAGGCACCCGAGTTCTGACGATGCGAAACCGTACTAGGAATTTAATTTTTCCGAAATCACGTAAGCCAAACAGACACTGTAGGGATCTTTTACATGCTGTATAATCATACGACAGGACCACTGTGGATTTTCTGCATCATGAAAATCCACCGACTTGGACAGGGGTCGAGCCCGCAACCTTGGATGCAGAAAACCAGCAACAAACCAACCAACCAACCCTTTCGAAAAATTAGACTTCGGCATTATGGTGAAGTGAGATAGTTCGTAGCCTGTTTTTATGTGAAAATTTTTTGTCAAAAGATAAGAGCATTGCCCATGTATACTTTAGGTTTATTCGTAAAAATCCTAAAAATTAAAAAGTGCCGTTTAAAAGTATAGATGCGCATAATACGCCGGAATATACGGTAAATTTTTGTTAAAAAAATTGCTTATTGTCAAAACAGCAAAATATCATGAGAAGCATTTTTTTTTATCTTGAAAAATACAAATTCAATAAGATTATGAAATCAATACTTGCTATAAAAGTAACATAAGAATAATAAGAAAAGGATATTGTACACACACAACAAATATTGTGTAAGTTAATTTATATATATATATATATATATATATATATATATATAAAATTTTGGATAGAGCAAATACACACACACTCTAATTAAGCGCTCCTTATTTTTAAAAACAAACTGCTTTTTGTTCTACTTGCACACGTGTTATGCCATTCTGCGTAACACCTAATTGAAATATAAATTTTTTTAGTAGCTTTTCTAAGATCTGTTTGTTACAGTAATAGAATAATTTATCTAAAGTATTAGCACGCCCATTTTAAAAGTAAGTATTCTATGTACTTTTGAACAATTCAGAAGATGATTACTTGAGAACAAATATTATCTTAGCATTCGAAAGCAACCTTTCGTTTGCAATGGATATAATGCAACACATAAATCAAACAAGAAATAATTAAAAATGTTTTTCTTCGTCTCCTCCCTTTCCTTTTCTTGATGAAGTATCTTGGGTCAAAAAACTTGCTTCTTAATCACTGACCTCTTAAAATGCGAAACACGTCGACTACTAAAATTAAGCAACAGTAAATGAGTATGTAAATTTATACTTCATAACACCTGAGAGGAGTTCAGTTACGTATTTCGAAAATGCCATAAGATATGCAAAGACATATTATTTCTTACACTTTCTAATGATCGCTATAGTTAACAGGATCGCCTAATTGCGATAAATGCAGTACACACTTCAAAAGATATCAAAAGTGAATAGAAAAGTATCTTCTAAAATTCCGTACACACACAGTAAATTTTCAGAAAAAAGCAATGGTTGATCATTCTTCTTCAAGTCTATTCCTTTGAAACTGAAAAAAGTAATGTCCATAGTGTTATTTATTTAAAAATGTGCTGAATAAATATAATTTGAAAATTTTAAATAAAAAGATTCTTAGTAAAAATTCTTCCTAAAATCTCGTTCAATAAGTTAACCCATCTTCGCCTTAAAGAAACTATAGTTGAGATGTAAATCAGATTCTCGACTTATGAAACGGAAAAGAGTTTAGAATTTCACAATTTAGCAGTGACGAAATTATTACTAGAAATCTCCCAAGCTTTTCAACAGTGTACGGAATGATTATACCCTTTTCTATGATATGCCCCCTCAACCAGGGACGTCTTAAGGCATGGGTTAACTGGGCCCGGGGCCCCACCGGAGGTGAGGCCCCCGTTTCGTCCTAGACTCCATCTTAATAAGATTATAATTCGAATAATTTTAATGTGGTCAAATATTATTCCCGCACATATTCTCCGAAATTCAACTAGTAAAAGACTGCATTATTATGAGATGACCTTTATCCAGGTTTAGATCTAGGCCTATAATACCATAAACAATCATTCAACTCATTTTAGTAGCGACCATCGGTCGAACCGGTTTATGCCTAGGATTTTGAGATTGTGAATCGTGCAGAATTTTTTTTTTCCAAATTACCGTTGAAAACGAATATTTGACAATGCATGCCATATACTATCTACTTTTGAAGATTTCAGGTAAGGCCTACTTTTGCATAGGGTCCCAGGGCCTAAAAAAATCAAGATTTCTCTGGGTCCAGGGCCTCAAAGAGTCTTAAGACGTCCCTGCCCTGAACATTATTAAAACTTAAGTAAACTTAAAATTATAGTAATCTAAACGGTGTAATCTGCGTTTCTCTCTCTCTCTCTCTTTCCCTCTCTGTATTATTCTTTGTTGAAAACATACATCTGTAGCTTAGACATTTTGAATCTGATAAAATTTTTCAATGATGTGGAGTCTTTTTCCTTTTTTATAAACCCTGACAGAGATTTAAAGTTGTAAGCAGATATTTAAGACAGAACACGTTAAAATGACCGATTTTGATTTTAAACACATTTTTTGATTTTTTGAATTGAATAGAGCAGTCTTTCGGCTTTAAAAAACTTGTATTATTTTGTTTCTTCATTATATGAGGACAAGTTACAATATATATAAAATTAGAAAAACCAGCAGTCGGTGTTTATTATACCAAAAGTGAGCATTAACATTGTTCAAAATCTATCATGGCGAGTCCTATAACTAAAAATATTATAAATATATTTCGATGAAACTTTTTGAACCTGATATTTATATTATTTTCTAGAGAATATTCTAAAATAATTCTTATTGTATGGATGTTTTTAAGGTATGGATTGTTATTTCAATAATAACTTTATAAACACATGTTAAATTTCTTATAATATAATATTATTTCTTATAATATTTATTGGATCTGCTCTAAAATTTTTATAATTTAATAAGACACTAAAATTTTGGGCACATTCCATTGATAGATGTGTGTAGCAGTTTATTTTTGTAATATTTATATTGATATAAGTTCATAATTCTTTTTTCTCTCACTGCTTTAAAGAATTTTCAAGAAATCTGTAAAATTTCACATATAATTGTGATTTTTGTAAAATTTGTGACGGCTCTACCCGCATCCTTCTTATTATCAAATCCTCTTGGGGAATCTTTGATCCTTAAGGTATCCGACTACGTTCGAAACTTTGATTTTAAAAAGGCGCATAAATGGATAATTTTCATGATATTTAGTGTCACTTAGATTAGAATACAAGTATCAAATTGTTTTAAGGACATTTGGGTAAAAAAGATTATTTAAATACAATATTTTGGCAAAAAATTAACTTAGAATAACCTTTTTTTCAAAATGTTCTCCTTTTGTGAAAAATGCTTCTATTATAATAATATTTTTCCTGTATATAGCTCAGGCCTCTGTATAGAGGCTCAACTATGATTTTTGAACAATTCACATTATTTTCAGAGTTACAACCATTTGAAATAATTATCAGCGTTTTTTTTCTTAAAATTTCTGCCCTCTGTTGTCGTAAAACAGGGATATAAACCCACATCTAAGTTATATATTTCAAAAATTCTAGTAGAGCATCTGTACAGAGGTCTGAGCTATATACAGGCAAAATATTATTATAATAGAAGCATTTTTCACAAACGGAGAATATTTTGAAAATGGGTCATTCTATGTTCATTTTTTGTCAAAATATTGTACTTAAATAATTTTTTATTCCAATACTATTCTTAAAACAATTTTATATACATTTTCTAATCTAAATGACATTAAATATCATAAATATTATTCATTTATACGCTTTTGAAAAATCACGGTTCCGAACGTAGTCGGACACCTTAAAAACTATTTTATTAGAACACTCCCTCTGAAGAAGAGAACGTGAATATGTAAATTAGGTCTACTATATATAGTGTAGGCTTTCAAGCGAGAGAGAGGTAGGATAGATTGCTAGCGGAACAGCGATTAATCAAATTTATAGTGTAACGCAGATCTTTGCAATTTGATAATTGTAATGATTAAGGTGACGATTTGTCACTAGAGATTGCAAATAAAGATTAGATAGCTAGGAAGATAATGTATTCGAACCTGAAGTAAGAGTACTGGTCATTAAAGTCTTCTCATATACTTTGCGTACTTTGTTAATTGTCTCCACACAGCTTTAATTGGGTGCATCTCTTAATTTTGATTGACTGAACTTGTGTTGTTGATTGCGTTACAAGTAAATAGATTCGAGTGGATCCGAGATCCTTACAAGTTTAGATAATTTATTTTACATATTGCTGGTTAATTATCAATTTTTAATGGTATTGATCCCTAAAAAAGTATTTATAATGGTTTAGTATGCTATTTTTAAAAAAGCTGTCTGAACGCGTGTTAGGATTCTTAAATTGAATCCTAGAATCGGTTTGTTATGTAACTAAAATTTACTAACTATCTCAGTTGACTACATAGCTAGCTGATGATGCTCTATTTCCATTCTATTATTTTTGAAAAAAAAGCAAATTTATGAAATTATATTCAAAACTTTTCCAAATTAATATTTCTTGATATGTTAAAATTAATTTCTATAGGAAAAACATAATTATGATGCAATGCTAGTTATATGTAAATACAGCTTGCCACGCAGAATATATGGTAAAATAATAGCTGTTTTTGTAATTAGACAGTAAAATACCATTTTGTTTAACGTTTGCATGTAGATAAATATCAGGATCCACAGCAATTATTGACAAAATAGTTTCGGGTAAGTAGTTTGAATATTGTTTTCAGGAGTAATTATATGTTTAAGATAATCCATCAAAGATATTCATCAAAAACTAATTTCCTTTGTTGGGTTCAGCTCACGTTTTTCCCCAAAAATTGTCTTGTTTTTGTTTTTCAAGCAAAGAACTCCACTATTTTCAGAGAAACACGCAGCACACCTTGATAAACACCGGCTAATGATATTTTTACTGGGAATTTCTTAATATCTTCATTGTCCTTAAATTGTAAATCATATGTTCAAAGAAATTAGCTGGTCAAATGTCCAAGAAATGCTACAGACTTTTTTATCGTAATATTTTTTCTTCTAAAAATATGATTTTGATGTAATTTATTTGTTGGCTGGGTGGCGTGGTTGGTTTGTCGTTGGCCTTCTGTACCCAAGGTTGCAGGTTCGACCCCGGCCCAAATCGATAGATTTTGATGATACAGAAAATCGACAGCGGCCATGTCGTACGATTATATGGCATGTAAAAGATCCCTATAGGGCTGCTCTAGGCAAAATTAAATCCTAGTTCAGGTTCGCATCGTCAGAGCTCAGGTGCCTCGCTCTAGGGAGGAAACTGGGCATCAAAATTCCCTGCGGCGATTGATAACCGCTTATATGTCTCCGCATTAAAAAGACATACCTGCTTTCGGTGAATGTACTAGGTAGATTGATGAGCTATGTTAAAAACTGTTCATAATCTGCCATTAGAAAAAAATGTAATTTATAAAGTTGCAAAATCGTAGAAATGTTAATTTTTGAAATTTTACGAAGCAATGTAAAATTTTTTGGAAAAAAAAATTACTATACTTCAGAAAAAAAAAATAATTCAAGAAAGCACAACAGTACTATTGATCAAGATTTGTTTTCTCTTTTCAATTTTAAATACAATAATCTAAGATTTTCATCGTTAGGAAAACAACTGCAGAAATCTTACAAAAAGCTTATTTCTTGCCTTAAATTTTCTATAACAGCTAGAAATTTTAATGTGTCCTTTTTTACTATCCAGACAGAAATTGGTGTTTTTCTTCATAATGTCTGCGCACTTGAAGATGGTTATTATTTTACTGTGACTTTTTTTTTATTGTATTCACCTCAATCTCAATCTTTGAAACCTCAGAATGTAACATTTTTAACAAAAAATGAGTCAAATATCTTCTATATCAGTGGTCCTTAAACTGTGGTCCGTGGAGATTCTTGGGGGGTCCGCAAAGGTCTCTCATTTAATGTTAAGATGTTCCTCTTGCACAAATCTTGAAAGGTCTCGTGGAAAAATTGAATGATGTCCTTCCTAAACTAGATTGCTAATTTGCCTCCAATGAAAAAACTCTACTAGAACATGTATTTCGATCAAGAATAATAAATTAGGGTTTCTTTTTCTTCCTTACTATTGGTAACTAAATAGCCATTACTACAGAGTAGTATTTTTTTAAAAATGTAGAAACATATTTGTGCAAAAATTAAGAACTTGATTCATAGTATGCCAATACGGTAACGATAGCATTTAAATCACTCAGCCATGTGTTGGGAGTCTGAGAAAGGTATTCAAAATCTTAGGGGTCCGCGACGTCAGTTTGGAACATAAAGGGAGGGGGGGCGATTGAAACTAAAAGAACCGCTGCTCTATGTAGTTAGATAAAGACAGCTTTTTAATTATGTCAAATTAATTTTTAAAAGGAATTTGTAAAACAAATTAATCTTGTATGCAGTATATAAAAATCATAAATCTAAAAAGGAAGATACAATCACAGCTCTATTTAAGCTTCTTTACTATTAATCTTGCTTCCAATTATATATATATATATATATTGCAAATCGCCATTTAAATTTGAAAAATAAATAAAACTTATGAGAAAGAAGCAGGAAAAGGGATTAAAAAATGCTTTATTTCTATTGTCATTAAGTAATAGGAAGATAGACTGTTTTAAGTTTCTAAAGTATTAAATTTAACGCAATTATGAAATTTCTATTTCAAGTATCATTTTGTATATTTGGATATATTTCGCATATTAGGTTACAGACATTAATGCATTTAAAAGAAAAAAATTAAAAAGGTTTTATACAAAATAAGAAGGGGCGTACTAAAATTCCTCTATATGGCTGCATTATTAGTTTTTATTCATTTCTGTTGAAAATTTTCAAGAAAAAAACAAAAATAAAACTCGTTTTATACCGTTTTCCAAAACAGGTGTAATCAATAATTTTGAACAACATAACAAATAAAGAAGTATTTAAAGGTGATTGATGTTCCTTTTTGTGTAAAAAAAAGATAAGTAGGAATATCCATCAATGTCTTAAAGACTTCTTCAGGCTATAGACCTCTAAGCTGAAGTAAGTCTACCAGGGACGCTTTTATGTAGACAGTATATAGCAGTGGTCTTCAAACTGTGTTCCACGGAACCCTGGGGTTACACAAGGCATACCCAGGGGTTACACGAGTCACAATAAAAAAATTGAAAAGAAACTTATAAATATGTATGCAAAATGTGCATTCATGTTTTCTATGAAATCTGTATAACTACAAGTATCTAAAGCCCACCCCTTTGTATATATGTATATACTTCCTACTAGACCGTGAATATTCTATTGTTTTCTTTCTCGTGTTCCACGAGATAATTATATACTTGTTAGCACTGTGACATTTGAGATAAATAACGGCAGCGTAATATTGATTAATTCAGACTTTTAGTTTATTTACGTCACAGCTAAAATTTCCTGATTATACATTGAGGCTATTAAACTTTTTAAAAGGTTATTAGAGTTCAATTGATGTGGTTTGTGAGAGAGGAATTCTCTTTCGGGGTCAGCTCACTTCGAAGGTTTCAAATCATCTCTCGGTTCTCTCTCTCTCTTCTCTCTCTTCGGGGGTAACGGGTCGGTGCCTTTAACATCCTGCTAGTGGCGGGAAAAAGGTCCCTCGGGGTGTCAAGGGTTGCGGGTGAGATCCAAGGCGGGAGCCGCAATAACTTTCAACATGCAGCAGCGAATTGCACGTGTGATGATTATTTCCACAAAGAAGCTGATTGATTGATTGAAAAGTTGAAGGGGCTACAGACTTTACAGACTTTTCGTTGAGAAAAGTTTAAGTCGGGTGATGGTGACAGGGTGACTGACCTTGACAGATTATCGACACATATAAAAAAGTACCATAATATTTCTGAGTTGCAATTTAAATTATTAAAAAAAATGCCGAACTAAATTTTGAATTGCCTATCACTAGTGAGTGTTCTTGCTAGGGAACTTACACAAATTCAAATTACGAAAATGATCAATAACAATATAAGAAAACATGCTATTGCATTAAAAATATAAACACTCATATCACAATACTTATGAAAAATTATACTAACAACATGTTGACATCATATGCTAAGTGTACAACCTTACACATAAAATATTCTTCGCAGTATGCCTTTCATGTAATTTAAATAATCATGTCTATATTAACACACCAGATAGACAAAATTGAGCAAATTAATATTATTACTTTTCATAACGTTATCTTTTTGACATGCATCTCCATTCGAAATGATATACAGTATTAGTAATTAAACATAATTAACACAGTCATTAACCACTAGCAAATAAACATTATAAACAACAATTATTAGCCATTAGCAAATAAACATTACTAACAACAATTATTAACCATTTGCAGACAAACATTACTAACAGCAATTCTAATCCTTAGCAATAGAACATTATTAACAAGAATTACTAATAATCTACCCCGGATCTGTTGAAACTATCTGCATTTTTGTGACATTTACATGACCGATGTACCATTTTAATACCTCTACCAGATTAGTTAACTAATGCCTTAAAGTATCTGAGGATATTTTGAAGTCGCAAAGTATATTTATATGTCATGTATTCTTAAAAGAGATTCTTAAAAAGATCGCCACATAATATAAGGGAACACAAAAAGTGGTAAATTCGTCTGTCTGGAAAATTAACGCTAACAAAATGTAGAGAAAAAAACACTGGATTGTTACGAATCTGTACGGCACCTTTCCACTAATATTCTTAGGCGTCTTTGGGGATTGTAAATTCGCGTATATTTCCAATCAACTCTAAAAGGAGAAAACGGGATATGCAAAGTAGATAGGATATTTTTAAGTAGAGCGTTGTAAGTTAGCGGAGATGAAGGCAATTAAACCAGCAGCAGTAGTGAACACGTTTATAGGATTCAATTGGATTACGATAGTGAAGCATTGCTGTTAATACTCAACGAAGCAACCTTAGGAAGTTCATATACCTGAAGAGATTATAAGTACTACCAGGTGATATATTCTAGTTTAATACCGCTTACCAAAAGCGTTAGTTTAATAAAATTAGTTTCAGCTAATGAAAGCTACTAATTCAAGTTGCGTGTATTTCTCAGGCCTCCTATTCCGGTAAACCTTATTGATATTGCGTGTAGTTATTGATTAATTCACTGATTCTCAAACTTTCAATACTCGCGATCCAATATTCAATCTAAATTTTCATCGTGCCCCCCCATACAATAATAATGTACCGCTGGCGTATATAAACGTCTCTCTCAGCCAGTGCGTAAATTGCTCACGACGTATATATACGTCTTTCAAAAATACGATCTTTTCTGTTAACTGCTATCCATAAAATTATTCCGAAGGCTTTGGACTGCAATAAAATGACCTTGACAGTGTTTGTGCAAAGGATTTACTTATTTCAGAGAATTTTCATATTTATTTTCTCCCCCCCAATACCCCACATACGCGCGCATACGTGCAAAACTGTGCATTGGGGAGCGAATCGCGTAGCTTTTAATCGGCAGTCAAGGGATTAATTATAAATCGTACAAATGATCAAAATAAGTGCTAATTTTTGCATATAATTTTATATATGACAAGCCCGTTGGGTCACTGGTGTAACGTTTGAAAGAATAACGGTAGCGTATTCTTGGTTAATTTAAATATTGAATTTATTTACGTCACAACTATTGAATATTATTTACTGAATTATACATTGAAGTTATTAAACTTAAAGATTGTTAGAGTCCAATATTTTGTGAGAGGAAGAATCGTCTGGCCTCCGCTCCCGTGTAAGTTCAAAGCATCTCTCCCCCTCACCTTCCGGTCGACGGGGTTCGATTCCTCGGGGGTCAAAAAGGGGTTGCACTGCAGCTGCAAGATGCACGTGTGGGTGTCGGGTCCACCAAAGACGCCGATCGCTGTAGGGAGTTACGACGTTACACTGGTCATTATTAAATTTGTTCTGAACTTAGTATTTTAAATTAATTATAAAATGCATTGTGCACTATTGATACATTTATAGGTATATTATATCAGTGTAAATGGGTTTTTTTTTATCATGTCAGAATGTTTTTTTTTGCCTGCTTTCAATAAATTTGTAGATTATTTAATAATCTTTTGATTTCGACTTTTCAATGTGTTCGTGCCCCCCTCCTTGGGTTATCACGCCCCCCTTAGGGGGTGCGCCCCACAGTTTGAGAAGCACTGGATTAATTTCATATTTCGTAATTTAATTTAATACTAAAGGTAAATCCCTTTTGTTTGACGTAGGCATATAGATACTATTTGTCATTAGAGTTTTTGATATTTGAATCAAGTGAATAAATATAAGTTATTATTATACAAATGGCGTCTGGTCATTCTTTGCCTCAAATTAATCTTAGTGTCCAGGATGGGACCCAGAGGGATCCCCACAGGATATCTTAATCTTTGTTTTGTGAGATAATATTATATAATTGTATAAAATAACATGGGAATGTACGTAAATATGTCATTTAGAAAGTAAATTCCAACAAGAATACAAAAGATCATACATTTCTTGCTGTGTTTGAACTATCATCTTATCTCAGCTTGTGAACCTATTTAAAGTGAAAATGAAAGAAAAAAAGTAATATAAAAAAAATTAAGTCCATTCCTACTTAGGTCAACAAAGAAAAATTTTACTTTAGTTATTTTTTATTAAACAATTATAATTAATATAAACATATTTATACATATGACAGAATCACACTATTAAGTGGCAAAATAGAAAGCGATTTTCCTCGCAATTTTCCATTTTCCTTTTTATACATGGGGTTGGACAACATTTTTGTTCGTTTGTTACATTTTATTCATTAGTTAAATTATTCTAAAAAAATAGTATAGTAAAACAGAAATCCCATTTTCAGAAATTAGGCAATCCCAGGTGGTATTCAAACCCCCGATCTTTGGATTAGAAGTCCAATGAGCTACCCATTGCGCTACAGGGACATAATGAGTGATTTTCCTTTTTATATATGGTGTTGGACTATTATTTTTGTTTGTTACTAATTATTCAATAATTAATGAATTTATATTTGAAAAAAACTGTATTTACTTCAAGTGTCATTCACTACATCCTTAAAAAAATGTTTTAGGGGATAAATAAATAGTATTTTACTAACGACTGAAAATTTGAACAAGATATATATATATATATATATATATATATATATATATATATATATATATATATTATGCTATTTCTTGTTATGTTCTTTATTTATTATTTCTTATTTTTGATATATAATACATATTTCTTTTATATATATATATATATATATATATATATATATATATATATATATATATATATATATATATAAATATATAGGGAGAGTTTAACGAATAGAAGGAATTGAAAAAGAATTATATTAAGATTTTGCTATAAATGCAAAGTGTGCGCGTATAACTGATAATATAATCAATCGAAACATAAAAATAATCCTCATCCTCTCTTTCTTTCCACGTACTGAATAATTTTTGAACTATTTAGAATTTATCATAAGCAGTAAAATATAACAAGAAAAAAAGTCGTATGGGAAAAGTCATGGGAAATGAAAAATACATAATATTATTAAATATCTTACCAAATATCAGTGCAGTAATTTCTTTAAAATCATACAGCTCCAGGATGGAATATTAAATCGGCTGATTTGATTGTTAAATTTAAAATTATGTTTTAAAGTTCATTTTTCATGATTTAAATCTTTTAGCATGCATTTCATCTTAAGACAATTGCATTAACGCAACAGTGATGAAACAATCCTATTCCTAAAATATTGTGCAATAAGACATTCAAAATCGCTTGTGTGGAAAATAGAAATTAAGTATTCTGATCTCGAAATCAAGTAAGTTTCAGCACAAAAATGATGACACTATTTGTTTTTATGAAACATGTGATCATTAACATTTGAAAAAATATTTAAGAAGTCTTTTTTGTAACATTTTTTCGAAGTTTTAATTTACTGCATAAAAGATTCAATATATATGCTATTTAATAGATTTTAAGAATTCACTAATAATCATTTGAGAATGAACTATGAAAGAGGGAGAGAATTTGAATTCAGACAGTAAAGTAGTTTCTTATTTTATTTAATTCTTTATCAATTATTACTTTCCTTTTTACACTTCGCTTTTTTTCTTTTAAATCAGAAATTGCAACAAGAACTCAAACTAATGCTTTTACATAAAAAATAGGTACTTATATGTATTAGTCACCAGAGCCAAATTAGCGTCACGCGAATCAAGCCATTTTCCACTAAAATTTGACTAAATTGTTTTTCAGATAAAGTACGTAAGAATCTTTTTGCTACTTCGATATCATGGCGCGATTCACGTGGCGCAAATTTTTCTATGGTGATGCTAATACGTAAGTACCAAAAAATCTCTCCAAAAATTGTAAGTACAAAATTTCGTTCAAAAAATTTAATAATTTTTTTAAAAAGTAAGTAAAAAATTAATTTAAAGTTATTTGTTGTTTAAATTTAAAACAATATTGGCTACCATATTTCCCTTTTTTCCCGTTTAAACAATATTCGAAATTTTTATAATTTTATTATTTTTTAAACTCTTATCTCAAAGTTACAAATAAGCAAGAATTATCATTTTGTATTTCGTGTGAATTTCCACATTAGACTTTTATTAAACATTTATGAAACTTACTTTTTTTAAATTACTGAATAAACTTTTAACTAACAACTTATAATGTTATTACTTGAACGATTGTCACAATTAAGTGTTTCTAGCAACGTGCGCTGAAAACCTTATCTTATTTATTTTTATTTATAAATTAAGCATATCAATTTATTCATTTAAATAAACACGAGATATAATTTTAAGTACAGATAACGAATTAAAAAAAAAAAGTCAATGAATGCTGTTTTTCATCAATTTAGCATGGAATAGATAAAAATATAGTAGACGTATCTGAGTCAACGGAATACTATATCATAACAGATAAATGTAGATAAAAACGTATGCTAATGCTTACATAGCAAACTGCTAACGGAAAATTAAAAGGTTAAATGGTGAATTCTAGAAAGTTTTACACAGAGAACAAACATTTTTCATTTTACTTACATTAGCAAAATTAGGCTAAAAAGAATTTAACTTTATACAGATTCATAACTGTCAAATAACTGCATTTTTTTATCCATAAATTGGATTTTATTGTGCTTCAAATTTAATGTTAGATTCTTTGTTATTTTTTTATTTATATTGATTCTTGATTTTGTACCAATATATATAGTATATACTTGATTTTACGTATTGAAGTTACGTTTTAAATTAATTTTACGGCACCAAGAAACAAACTAAGCCACCATTTACTCCAATAAAATCTTTTATTAATAGAACAGCAAATTAAAAACATTATTTTCATTTAATCTTGTTGAGTAGTTCATATACTACTTCGCCAAACGATCATAGTTTATTTATCTTTAATCTAGACGTAACGAATCAGTTTTATAGAAATTAATTTTAAATGTAATAATTTATTTAAATTTCTTTTTCTTTTTCTATACAGTGATTTGCAAAAGCGTATAAATGAATAATGGTTTGATATTTAATGTCACTTGAATTAAAATATGCATACAATATTGTTTAAAGAATATAATTTAAGTAAAAAAATTAAAAATTATAGAAAAATGGTATATTTTCAAAATATATTCTGCCCCATTATGAAAATAACTTCTATAATTATATTTTTCCTAAATATAGCTAGGACTCCTGTGTACAGCCTGAACTATACTCATGTCCAAAATTAAGGTCACAAACATGTTTTTCGTCATAATTTTAAAATACTTCCAGTAAAACTAATAAAATTTGTATTTTATATATTTTGAAGAATATCAACCTTCAATTTAGCAAAAAGTGTTCTTTATATATATATATATATATATATATATATATCGTTAGTTTTTGCAGCATTACTGGATTGAGATCGTTCATGTATAGGGGAATTTTGCCTTCAGTTTTGTGAATATTACATTTAAACAAACAAGTTAGTCTGTTTGCAGCGAGAATAATTTCTCACACTCGTTTAGCTGGTTCCTTGAGATGTAGAGCCATTGGCAGGCTTGAAACTGGCCAGTCTCAAGCGAAGGTGGCTTGATGGTTACAGTAAATGGTCTTCCGGTTATGGAATAAATTCCAAACAAGTAGTACTGACACCAGGCAGGTCAACCAAGATCGCCACAGAACATCGACAACTGCACAGGATTGCTACGACGACAAAGGTGGACAATGGTTCTTCAGCCTTGCTCGTGACCTTGTTGCTGTGTCTGGAAGAAGAATTTTCAGGCAAACATTCTACAACCCTCTTGCAGAGACTGGTCTTAATGTCCGGTGTCCAGTCTTGTGCATCCCTTTGGCTGCATCCAGCAGGAAGCACAGGTGGAGCTGAAAACATCAATTGTGAACACCACAAGAATGGGGGCATGTTTTTTTCAGTGAAGAGTCGAAACAAGACTAGACAAAGTAATTGTCGTCGAATCTTCATCGGGAGAGAAAATGGAGCTCGCTTTCATCCCTCCTGTGTAACAAAAGTCGACGGATTTTGTGGCAAAGGAATTATTGTGCATGGTGGAATGTTGTCGGGCAGTCGTACACCACTGTACGATTTCAATGCATGTACTGTCAACTAACAGTGCTATAGGGATCAGATCCTAGAAACCTGTGTGAGGTTTTACTGGGTTACTACATTTTTATGGACGGTAATGCGCGGCCACACAGAACTCACACCGTCGATGAATTTCATGACAGAGCGGATATTCGATATATGGATTGACCCTCGAGGTCTCCGGATCACAGTTCTATTGAATATGTTTGGGATGGTCTAGGAAAGGGCATTTTTTAGCGCAGTACCCCTCCAACGACCCGCACAGGAATTGAAAGTTCTTTTAGAAAAATGGGCTCTGTTACCACAAATACTTATTGACACCCTTATAAACAGTATGACAGCTCGTTGTGAGGCTTGCATAGCAGGTCACAGTAGTCACACTCTATATTAGGTAGACTTTTCCTGAGTTAAGTGCTTTATCTCTGATTCATGATTTCACTCCTTAGATACCTTAATTCACAATTAAAATCTTTTCTATATTGCAATGTTACGATATTCTTTCTGACATTGTAATACATCTCTGTGCCAAATTTCGGGGCAACACAGTAAACAGTTCTTCAGTTTTTACAAATTTTATGTTTGTGACCTTAATTTTGGACATGAGTGTATAAGATATGTAATACAGTAGTGGATTTATTCATATTTAAATAAATCAGAATGAAGAAATTTTAACAAAACCCCCAGTTATTATATCGATTGATCATAACTCTTAAAATAATCTGAATTTTTGGAAAATTCTAGTTTAGGCTCTGTAGAGAAATCCTAGCTACATCTACTCAATATTTTATTATCATAGAAGCACTTATCATAAAAGGAATATGTTTTGAAAGTATATCGTTTTCTCTTCCTTTTTTGCCACAAAAATTGCATTTTAATAATTTTTTCTAGTAATAATACTTTAAAAAAATGTTATAAGTATATTCGAATTCAAGTGATACTAAATATTACAAAGATTGTTCATTTATATGCTCTTTCAAAATTACGGTTCCAAACGTAGTCACTTTACATACACGATGTTGTTTTATCTGTAGATTTACCATGCACATTTTTTTAATACATATATCTCCCATATACGTATATTGCATTTTTAATTAAATAATGCATAAATTAATTTATAGAAGAACGTTTAATATGTAAAGATATAAATGAGAAATGCATATTCATCAAACAAGTAAAATGCCATGTAGGTTTTTCGGAGATGAATTTGTAAATAAAACAGATGAAACAGGAAATCTATGATTATCATAGAAAAGAGTGTGATTCAGATGATAAAAATATTTAAAGATTTAAGGTATCCGAACACGTTGAAAATGACCAAATTCGGACAAGACTGATATTTTTGTTTTCTATTTTATTTAATACAGCTATATTTTGGCTTTACAAAACATACTTTGTTTTGATTCTATGCTTCTTAGAGGCCAAGTTACAATCAATTTTATTAAGTTAGAAAAACCGGAAGTGGGTCTTTGATCTACCAGAAGTGAGCATTTAAATTGTTCGAAATCTATCATGGCGAGTCTGATCACACAAAATATTACAAATGTATTTCTATAAAACTTATTGCACCTGATATTTATGCTATTTTCTAGACAACGTACTAAAATATTTCTTATAGTATGAATATTATTTGAGTTAGGGCATGTTATTTAAATAATGGTCTCATAAAAGCGTTATTTTTCTTATAACGTTTGCTCAATCATCTCTAAAAGTTTCAAATTTTAATAAAACATTAAAATTTTAGTAAATTCTCTAGATAAATGCCTCTAGATTGTTTTTTTAATTCTTTTACTAATATAAGTTTATTACTTTTTTCTCTAATTGCTTTGAAGTTTTACAAAAATATTGCTAAAATTTCACATATAATTGTGATTTTTATGAAATTCCGGCAATTTATTTTAAATATTGTTGATTAAATATTAGTATTTATTGGTATTGAATCCTAAAAAAGCCTTTATATTTTTAAATATGTTATTTTGTCAAAAAGTACTCTGAACGTGTTTGGATACCTTAAGGTGATAACAGATCTCACAAAACACATAATTTTTCTTAGCAGGAAAAATCAATTACAGTAAATATAGCGTATCACGATTTACCTATTTCTTATGTCAAAGGTTTTCGAATTAACATACTATTTTCCTTTCTTGAACAGAATGTGAAGTTGCGATTTATATAAGAAGAAACATTTCTGAATCAGAATGAATTTTTTCTATGAAGTACCTTATAACAAAAAGCAGTAGTTGTAAGAATTATTATTAAAAGATGTAAATGTGTCAAATAATTTAAAAAATTCAAGGACTACGATTCTTTACTTACGAATTCGTGAATTCCAAGGTGCATCCGTGAGTATGAAAAGGTCACTAAGGTCGGATTTCGAGATGATAGCAGTTTTTTTCCATCGATATTTCATTTTGAATAAAAATATTGTTTCTAGAGTATGCTGAACGAACAAAAATATGTTAATACAAAATGCAAATATCTTTATAAAGCTTTCTTTGATTTCCAACGCTGAGAGAATTCTAATAACGCAAACGATTTCTACCTTTCCTTTCTTCTTAATCTACAAAGCGAAAATGTTTCGACATTAAGCCTAACTTAGAATGGAAGATTCAACTACGATCAATGCTAATACTTTGTTTTCAATATCGAACGAAAGCATTATTTTGACACTCTTTTTAAGTTCCCATAGTTACGTTTTCGTGCATTCATAAGAAGAATGAGAAACGAAAAGAAAAAATAAAGATGGGAAAAACCAAGAAATTTTGTAAGTGTAGATGAGTATTCATCGAACTTGATTTTTAAATTCTATTTTCTACCATTTTATTTCATTCTTTAAACAGAATATTCAGTTATGAAACAAAAAGAGCAATTAATCATTTTTTGCAGCCTTTCAGACACGATGTAGCTGTTTTCTTTTAAATGCATTAATTTCACGAAACAAGAGATTTCTCTTCAATTTTTACACGCTTACATTTATAAAAAATACAAACACGTGTCTGAAGTGGTGGGTTTCGACAGTTAAGACATCTTGTTTCTCACTTTGGTTTAATTAAGCTCACTTTGTCTGCAAATGGGGCATATTATTCAATTCGAGCCTCCACTTTAAATTTACGCAATGATTCTATTAACGTTAATTTTTGTTCGCATTATGAACTGCTCTAGACGTAGTCTGAAACAACAATTATACTAATTCTTCGTAATTTATTCTTAATGAATTAATTTATATTGGAATAAACGGACTGCGAAATTTAAAAAAAAAACCCACTTGTTCAAAATATAAAAATGCTCTTAATTTCAGTCTTTCATGCTTCTAAATTGTGTTTTATATGGTAATGAAGAAAATTTGAAAACTGTGATTAATTGTTGTTTATTATCCTGGGAACATATGAAATACAAGAGAAGAACAGAAAGCATACAATACAAACAGAAGAATACACACTTTTTACAGATGATGATAATCCCAGCGTATAACAAGAAGGGGTACGCTGCCTTCCTTTCGAGACGAGAATCCATTTCAGGCGAAAGACTGACTTCTTTCCCAAAGAAGATACAACCATGTATTACTCGGGATTCGAACCCAAACCCACTCGGTTACAAGCCGAGAGTCATGGCCACCATACTGGCTGCGTGACTTGTGATTAATTATATATACTATTTATCATATGGGACTCAAAATAAATGAGAATAAGACCAAGTACATGCCTTGCGCTAAATCATGTTTTAACAATTCCCATTTTAAAATTGAAGAGTATAATTTTGAAGTTGTTGACAGTTTTTCACTCATTCAGATTCGGAAATTAACAATAGAAACGATTGTACTTTTGATATAGAAAAGAGATGGCTAATATTTAGATAATGGCATTAATGGAATATAAAAATATATGAAATCGAATATAATCAAAAGAAAAACAAAGGTTCTATTGTATTAAAGTCTTTTAAGATCAGTATTAACTTACACAAGGGAAACTTGGTCCCTGTCTCGAACAGATGAGAACATGATAAGTATCTACGAAAGGAAGATTTTAAGACTTATTTTTGGAGGAATTCATGAAAATGGAACTTGGTGAAGATCAAATTTCTAGCTCTATCAATCATATGAAGAATCTGACATTGTAAACTTCATCAAAATACAATGAATTAAATGGGCAGGTCACGTTGTCAGAGTGAACGAAGACCGCACAACTAAAAAAGTTTTCAATGCTCAACCAATTGGCACACGAAGAAAGGGCAGGCAAAACATTAGAAGGATTGATAGCCTAGAAAAAGATCTCCTAGTTTTGAGAACTAAGAATTGAAGAACACTAGCAGGGTAAGAAGGGTGGCCTGGAAAAGGCTTCTTGAGAAGGCCAAGGCCCACCCTAGAATATCGAGCCACTGAGGAAGGAAGGACTTATCTGTATATAAGATAAAAAGATATTCTTTAATTTATTATCATATTTGGATAAGACATTATTATTTTAATAACTATGCTTTTAAGAAACCGGCGAGAAAAGCCAAAAAGGAAATCAATTTGATTCATGAATTTTTCTGAAATATAAATTTGCGTGTTTATTAATGAATCGTGTTACATACATAAATTTCAATGACAACTAAACTTTGTAAAGATTAGTTGTGTTATGGTATGAAATAATTTGAACTGTCATATCGAAGCACTTTTCTTTATATCACTGTAATTCACAGACATATTTTTCCATTATACTAACATAGTATACATTTTTACTATACGACAAGGGTGTTTCCATATTTTATAAATTGTTAAGATAGACATTTAAAACCAAATTACGTGTGTTAGTGTTTAAATACAAAAACAAGTATAATATATATATGAAAAAAATTAAGTCAATCGCTATTTAGGTCGACAAAAAAAGTTTATTTTAGGTACTTTTTATTATATAGCTACAATTAATATAAATATGTATATACGATGTCTATTGGCAGAATACTCAAGATAACCTATCTCACCCGAAATGGATTTATTACTGCTACTTGCGACGGAACTTGAAATTTTGTGCCACGTTCAAGTGACGAGGTTGACATCTGAGTTGGCAACCCCTTTCCCGAGCTTCCACACTACGCCAACAGAAGGATTTTGAACTTTCACAGATAAAACATGTAAAAGCCCCTCTATATGGTGAGTCTTCCGTGGCACTAAGCTTCCTTCTCATGACGTGTCGGTAACCAGAGGTAGGGCCGGACAAACCAGACCCCTGCCCGGGGCGCCCAAGTTCTAAGGGCAGCATTTAGATCTTATTTTTTTAAAAATTATATTCCCAGAAATATTATTAGGTGTGAACTCGATATTTCATTTAATGTATCACTTCTTATTTCGCACTCTGTATGCTTAATGTCAACTTTCTTTTATGTTGAAACTTAAATTAAAGTGTTTTAATTATAATTTTTTGCTTTGGAGAAAAGGGTGGCATTTTGCATTATATATATATATATATATATATATATATATATATATATATATATATATATATATATATATATTCTGTGCGTGTGTATGTGACTAAACTCCTCCTGAACGGGCGAACCGATTTTGATGAAATTTTTTGTGTCTGTTCCAGTGGATTCGAGAATGGTTTAGATTCACAATTCGGTCCGATACCGCAATTAGTTAAAAAGATATTAATTACACGTGCGTTGATCAACAATTATCCTAACCTACAAATCTATTTGTGTAGCTAATTGATTACACACATTATTAATTTTTTTTTTGTTTAAAATGATTTCTTATCGGAAATCTATACTAATAAGAGAAACAGTTTTCGTGTGTGTTTCACTTCTAAGCAATTCAAAAGTATAAAACTTGGCACATAATTACTATATTTCCTAATGATATGCACTACGAAGAGTTTTCTTTCGATATTCGCTTTAGATTTTTTTTAAGATTAAAATTGTTAAGTGATTTTCCCATTTTTTTTCAACAAACGGATTTTAATTTGTAATTCGGCAACAGTCATTTTCGTTTTGCTTACATTTTATTTGATTATTTCAAACCATTTCTGGATGTTTATTTGATTGTGTCGCTTCTTTTTCAGCTTAAAAAAATCAATGTACTTTCGTATAACGTTGCTTATATTTTATTTTATTATTTCAAACTATTACTGGATATTATCGATTGATCCAATTGTGATAACCGTATATGTAATGACGTTAGATATTGTAATAAATTTTTAATACAAATTTTCATCAAAACGGTTCAGATTGTTAAAGCTTATTCATAAAAATTTGGCATTTTTGAATTTAAGATGTGTGTACAGGAGAACGTCTGTCGGGTCCACTAGTATATATATATATATATATATATATATATATATATATATATATATATATATATATATATATATATATATATATATATATATATATATAATAATAATTATAATAATAATAATAATAATAATAATAATGCTCTCTAGCATCATTTTTTTATTAACTCTTTTTAATAATATTTAAACAAGCGTTAATTCTGTGGTTCGAAAATGACACTTTAATCCTAATCGTAATCAACTAGTGTCCGAAATCCCTGTCCCGCCCATTTCAAGCAATCAGAACTACTATTGCATAATAATCGCGCGGTTGTCACTGCCGGTATATAAAGCGAAAATCTTGTGTGATCGCTCTCTTTGTCTATGTGTTCGTCTTGTAAAATGTAGCTACTGCTTGTCTCTTTGTCTGTTTTGTTTTCGCCATGTAATCGTCTAAGTCTGTGCCTCCAGCTCGTCGACGTGAAAATGTACAAATAGCTGCAGCTCTTTTATACTTTGTGCTTTATCTCTGTGCGTGTTCGTCCCTGTTCTAATATGAAATACCACTGTGATTGCAAGCTTTTGATGTGTGTGTCAAAGTAAAAATGCTGAACGTCCATTCAGAAAATGTTTCCTGGAACCCTATTAACGCTCAAAAAATAATACAACACCGGTCACTACGCTACATATATATATATTGTTATCCTGCCTTTTTGTCTACAAGAACTATTCCAGTTTTACTGGTGTGTATCTCCATGGGAACAATTTATCTGTTTTAATTATTATTATTATCTTGCTTTGGAGAGAAGGGCGGAATTTTCCATTTTTGTCCGGGGCGGCAAAACTGCTAGAGCCGGCCTTGCGGTTACTAACATGACAACTGCAGGTAAAAAGCTGCACCAAAATTGTCTTGTGGAGTAACAAGTGACTGCTGTGAATAAATAATATTTAAATTAATATAAAAATTTTCGCGTCAAGTGACATGAAATTAATCATGTCAGATGCAAATTCTCGCTTTACCATAGAATAATGAGATTCACTGCTAATCACTCGCGAGAGTAACACATTTATCTAAGTTACTAACTTACAAATGTGATAAACATGAAACAGAGTAAGAAATACAGGCAATTCTATGAGTAAATATTGGATCAAGTTACTCCTGACCTTCGAAAATAAAGTCCTTTTTTCCCATACCACACAAGCAATTACTATTCTTTATCTAACAAATTAATCTAGTAATTATCGTTAGGCATGGTACCGATGGTTTCAAACTCTGGGAGTCATTTAGAAAACTAAAGGACAATTTCAAGGTTGAAAAGATATATATACATATATCCATAACAACTTCGTTTGACTCCCGGTGCATGCATAATCAACTCAATATCAACACGTTGCATCCACTTCCTCTTTAAAACATATAATGAGACTAAAGACAGTTAAGTGGTGTTAAACAGAGAAAGTGATCCAGGCCCGGGGTTCACAAGTCTTTTTATTTGCGACCTTTTTGAAGCAGACTTTTCGCTTCCTCTAAACTACACCGCAGACAAATAATCTACAATTTCAATCTAACTGCAATTAAATATCAAACTGAATGAAAGAATGCGAGTGTTAACAGAATGAATGCATTTGTTTCTTTCAGTGTTGTAATTCGAGTCGTATCATAAAATGTATCAGTCCCTCCTTAAATAGTATGGCGTTGTCACTGCTCTTCAGATCAGAACGCCGTTAATTATTTTTAGTGTTTTTGTTGGAAACAAACATAATCAAAGCTAACACTTGCCGTTAATTAAACAAACAAAAAATTCTTTGCTACCGCTAAACCAGCAAAAAAATGCAAAGTTTTAATTCGTCCCTATTTAACATGATTTCAGCTCTATAAAACATAATTGTTATAACGCTTAAAAATTTAGAATTCTAACTATTTTCATTCGACTTACGCAAACTTGGAATTATGCAATTTTCAAATCTCGTCGAATCGTCTTTCGTTTGAGCGCTACAAAGCTCGATAACTCACTACCCGCTTTCTGTTTAGCTAATGTCCATGTTCGGATGTATCACACAGAATCGATGCTTAGCCATAGAAATTTCAGGAGTATGTTTGTTGTGACATGTTATAACATTGTTATATCGTGCTTGTTATATGTATTGTACCAACTTCAAATTTAAAAGACGACTAAGTGAGAGAACCCCCTGGGCTTAGAAACGAAGTCCTTATACCCAGTTCAATCAGAAGATCGTATTACAGTGTGTATGGAATATGACAGAAGGCCTAAGTTTAATTAAAAAATAATTACAAATTTTAGGAAATATAGACCCTAACGAAAAGCGTATATATATATATATATATATATATATATATATATATATATATATATATATATATATATATATATATATATATATATAAACAAAACAAGGAACAAAAAGTATAAGCATGCTACGAGGAAATTTTGCGGGAAAAAAATCTTTGAGCCGACAGACTACTTTGATAGATTTAATGAAACCTTCTACATAAAAATAACTTCGGTTTGCGATTTTGTGTATCTGTGTTATCTGAGGTTTTATTAATCTTTTTTCCTTCTAAATTATTATTTTATTTAGTCTCCTGACCCGCCAAAAAAGTAATCGACATGTTGTAAGGAACGGGCCTCCCCGTTTATTTGTGCTTGGGAGTTTAAAGATCAGCCATAGTCAGAAAAATTCTTGTTTATTATTTCTTTTGCTAAATTTCAACAACCCAGGGTAAAAAAATGCACACTACTATGAAGTATAGGAGCAACCACAAATCAGAAAGGATACTTAAAAATTTATAATGATTGAATTAACTTACTCTTAGAATTTGATTACTAATGGTCTGAATTACCGTAATTCCTTACTCGGCTATTCGACCTTTCATATATATCTTATTGACTTAATTGTCCATTAACAATCTTAAATATTAATCAATTAATCGTCGAGCCACTCTCGACTAGCTTTCCGTTACTTTACACTAATCACTAACTTCTATCATCCAACTCCTAACCTCTCTCTCCCTCGTTAATATTAAATAAAATAAATAACCTAAAAGTTAATGCTTAAATATAAACCTTCATTTACATAAACCGTGTCTTCTTCTTCTGGAGAATAACAATGGAACAACATTTAAAAGAAGTAAATTTCCCCAGTAGGATTAATTAGAGATTCGTGGATAGATCCGTTACAATGTATTTATATGAAAAACTATACCCCGACTTACGCGGTTATCACTCAGTTCCATTTATCGCGTAAGTTCGGGGTATTACTTTAAATGTGAACAAAATATGTATAAAAAGTTGAACAGTTTTAATATATTTCTTCAAAGAAGAATAGGCTGTGGTAGCTGAGTGCTCAAGGTCGCGAACTCGTGGCCGGTGTTGAAAAGTCCTGGTGACACTGACCCATCATGTGGAGGGGCTGATGCGCGTTAAATCTATCAAAAGTCAAAATCCTCTCGTTGATGTGGTGTGTAGGTATAGAGAAAGAAGCATTTTAAGTTCTGTATTATTTTAATGTAGCGCTCGTTACGAATCGACTTAGTGTGCTTACTTCTTATGATCCGTCTGCCAGGCCAGATTCTCAAAACCATTCTAAAGGAAGTTGCCATATTCTCTTCAGGATCTATGGTTGGGTTTACCACAGAAGTAAGAAGAGGGAATGTCAGCTCATTTATCTTTCTTGTCACGTGACCGTAATTTAAAATTACGAAATCTGTTACCAATAGCTCTCGAGCTGCACTTTTTTATTTGATTGTAATTATTAAAATCAAATAAAAAAAAGAACTAAAATTAAAACGCAAAATCTGGCGCAGAAATAAAAATTTGTAACTTCACATACTAAAAATTTCACCGTTATTATATTATTTTCAAATACATCAGCTATCTCTAGTTTCGTACTTTAAAAGAATAAACAGAAGAACGATTTTTTTCCCCTTCATTTTCAGCTTGAGCTTTTTATGAAATAAAACAACAGGCGAGTGCGTTCGTTTAAGTGAATAAATTAAGAACATATCAAGAATTCAATGTTAATTTTAAAGATCTTTTAGGAATTTCTATAATAACCTTTTAAAATATAGACCATATCGTTTATTGAATTGCAAAAATAAATACATAAAATAAAAATCTAAAAGCATTAAAAGTAAGCAATTTTTTTTCTATCTTTTTCTATATTTTTTCATTTCTTTTTCGAAAGCACTTCTTTGTATGCCTGTTTTTGTAATTCATCTGCAGAATTTCAGATTTTTAAAAAATATTTTAAAATGTATTCGGTATCAGAGAAAACTTGCAATATTGTAAATATTTCATACTCTTTTTGTTCTTTCAAATACACTTTACAGCTGGTGTGGGCATTAAGTCGATCGCGATATACCAGTGGACCGCTAAGACAATTTGAGGTGACCGCCTTCACTAAGACCTAATAGCCATTCCATCATACGAAGGTCTAGAAATACCGTATTTATTCTAATCTAAGCCGTGTTCCAAATTCTCAACAAGATTTTATGAAATTGAAATAAATTTAAAAGGAAAACTAATAAGAAGTGAATAATCAGCCATTTTATCAGTATTATAAACTTTTAAGCGCATGAAACTGTAATTGCTCTAAATACCCCATCCAACAAATTTTTCTCTTCGATTCTAAGCCGTGCCCAATTTTTAGTAGCATTAACATTGGGGGGAAAGTGTGGCTTAGATTCCAGTAAATACGGTATTTTAAAAGTACGGAGGAAAAAATCGAATCATAAGAGGAAATTCCGTTGAATAGAAAATGCATTTCGCTAATTGGAGGTTATTTTACGAAGAAAATTTAAAATGTTATTGGTTCCTGAAAAAAGTTCGCTGAATGGAAAATTTCGTAAAATGGAGGTCTGACTGTATTGTATACTATCTTCGAGTTCACTACACCTAAAGTGGCGCAACACCTTGAAAAAATTAAAAATAGCCCGCGCCCTTGAAAAGTCTGCCCACCCCTGCTTTACAGCATATAAATAAATGTAATAGTCATGATTTGACAAGTTAACTATAACTCAGATCTTTCAGAAATTTAATAGGCTTAATAAAACGTTCAAGAATTCAAGTAGGCTAATAGATGGAATCTTTGAATAGTCTATTCATTAGGTTCCATGAGCAATACGAAGTTCGGATTTTTCATTATTCAACAGAATAAGATTAGTATTAACTATTTTCAAATGATGTTTTCTCTAACTACACTATTTTAAATGCTATATAATTTTTTGCATACAGGGTGGTACAAACTTTAAGGATAGGTATAGGGCATTGTAATAATTATTTATTGTATAGAAATGTATCTTCGTAATTGACGCGGTGAGGCACAAACACAAAAAATAAGAGACGAAAGGAAAGTCAAAGTGTTTATTGAAAGCGTCGTCGACAAGCGTAATGTTAACAATAATTGTTCGAAATTGCGTTCACCAGTAGCGATACATGATTGACAGAGTTGGTGGAGCGATTAGTGTACAAGTTCAAAGATGCCAAGTATTTCACGCACGCGTGCAGCAGTTTCAGATATTCGAGTAACGAGATGCTTATCTGAGTCAAATGGAGTCGCATAACAAGATTCTTTAGATGTCCCCAACAAAAGTAATCGAGGCTCGATGAATCGGGAAATCGGGGCGGGGCCAAGTGACTGGTGCACCGCACTTAATCCATCGCACCTCAAATGGAGCATTCAGGTAAGTGCGCACATCAGTGCAAAAGTGGGCTGGCGCCCCATCATGCTGAAACCACATGCAGTTTCGAATGTCGTTCGGAACATCCTACAGAGAAGCTCAGGTAACACCAGTTCCAGAAAAATAAGATAACATTCGCCATTAAGTTGCGTTGGTGTAATAAGTATGGGTTCATCAAATGTCGTTGATAATACCAGCCCACACATTCACACAGAATGGTTGTTGATTCTCATGTGGTGGCGTTGCATATGTATTCTCGGTTGCCCACACATGGGAATTGTGCGCATTAAAGACACCCTCACGTGCAAACGTCGCCTCATCTGTAAATAGCACATGAGCTATGATGTTCTTATGCAGAACACATTTCTATACCATCCAGTGGCAGGAGTTTAGGCGGACAGGATAATAGTCTGCCAGATTTAAAACTTGTACTCGCTGAAAATGGGAGTGGTATAAGCGATTTTCGTTTAACATTCTAAAAACGATCTAATGACTCACACTTACATAATGAGCAACAGCTCTTGTGCTTTTCGGATCTATCAGCCACAACTTCAAGATGCTTTCTTCCAGGCTTGGACTTCATACAGCTTGCGGCAGTCTTCACCAAAGGATCCATTTCCCGTTGGGAACGAGTGACATCTCAACGGTCAAGCAGTTTCCCGTGGGAAAGTAGCCCAGACTGGACACCCCGGCGCTGATGTCCTGAGGGAAGTCAGCCTCTGAACACCCTTGATTTCGCCGACAGTAAGGTGACCAGCACAGTTCCCACGCCAACCGCCGGCTTCAAAGTATACCGGGTGAAGGGGGCCTTGAACCAATAGTAGAATGGTTTTCCCGAATACAGAAGCAGACTCTACATCACGAGTTACATTCATGTGTGGGACGTATTCCACTTTTAAAGAGGCTCTCGAATCGCTAGGGAAAAAGCAGAGACACCAACACTGACACAGAGACATTGCTTCTGTATTCCAACAGTCTCTCCCAAAAGCCTCACCAGCACCTGAGCCCCAGCATTTCCCAGCTCTCTGTAACGCCGCCTTCATCAGGAGCATACACAGCATTAACAGCGAATCCAACATCGCTGCCTTGAATAGAACCCGGCGTCGCATACCAATAGCGTCCCGATAAGCTCTTCGTCAACTAGCATCATGTATGGTGACTTGGAACTAACATGTTTTTTAATTGACTATGTTACCGTTGAAAAATTTTGTAATCGGGTATTCGTTGATCGGGAAACTGCGTGTGATACATTCGTAGCGCAGCTCTGCCGTTATATACCTATGTAATGCATGTCTGTTTTTTCAGCATACGTAAAGTCTCCCATCGTAGACGTCAGCACAATTGTGGATAGCACTTTATCCTACGGAGATGCATCATGTTGAACGGTGGCTAGACATCTTTTGCCCCCTACCGGCATCGCAACCAACCGATAACTCCATTTCTCATTTTTTTATTTCTCATGTTTGTGCCTCACCGAGTCACTTGCGCCCATACATTCCAAAACAATAAAGGATTGTTACACGCACACACAATGTCCTGTATCTACGCTTAAAGTTTGTACAGTGCATTCGGGACCACCCTGTATATATGTCGCAGGGAAATGATGAAGTTAGGGATTTCAACAAATCCCTAAAGGAGATGATCAATTCACGGAAGATGTTAAAATAAGAACTCTGTAAGGTGATTTCCCTAAGGAAAGTAAGTGATTTGATCAAATCCATAACCTGTTTCAGTGAAATGATGGAATAATATTATCAAGCGATTAAAAGTGTTTATTTAACAAATACGGTGCATTATTAAGAGTAGAGAAAGAAATATAACAATAATCATTGAATTACAAATGATTTTTTCGAAATTAATTAACAGAACAATGAGATAATTATGCTGGTATTTTTTGCTTCTCATAATATTGAAATATTATACTTTTATGGAAAACATATGATGAATAAGAACTGAAACTATAAAATTATTTATACAAAATGCTTTAATTAAAAAAAATTTAAAGCGCCGTTTCAAAAGAAATAAAAATTACATTAATGCAATACTTCAGAAAAGTATCCCAGTACCATTAAAGACCCGCCGTGTAGGGACGTTAAATCTGTCGAGAGCTGAAACGTCCTCCCGTTGGTGTGGTGTGGTAGTTAGGAGAGGGGAGTGCCAGCTCAGGTGTCGTCCACGTCACTTGACCATGGTTCAAAATTGCGTGGTCCGTCGCCAAAAGCCCTCGTGTAGCTGAGCAGTGCGACGTTAATATTCAATCAATCAATCAGAAAAGTATCCTGCTTTTTATTTGTAGCACCTTCTATTTTTAGTTATTATTTCACTTTTTTTTTTATCTAAAAAGGGGGCGTGGTCGAATTCCTTAATTTGTTTGCTTACATTTTTCAATTGAAGTTTTTCCCAATTTCTAGTTTTCAGACAAACAAAAGTAATGTATCAATCTAAAGAATGTAACGAAATGAAAATTAAGTATTTTTGTTTTGTGTGCGTCACGTGAAAAGCCCTGCGTTACCTGACACGGACGAGGAGAGAGGTGAAAGGGAGTGGTAACAAGCGAAAACACAGCTCTGCAAATGCCGACTTGTTGATTTCATTATTTCACTAAACAGTTCAGAGGTTTGATCAAATCACTTATTTGCATCAGGGAAGAGATGTAATATTAACATCCGTGAATTGATCATCTCCCTTAGGAATTTGATGAATTTCGTTATTTCCCTGCGACATATATTTAAACTCATAGAATTGATAGTTAATTATTCAAATATCGTCTGCATAACGCGAACGGAGAATTTGAATATCTTCGTTGTGGAATCCAAATACTGGTACGCAAAAACGCTCACCTAGTAATGGCTAAGCCAGTAATATGCAATTCAGCTATCAATTTATTTTAGAAGTTAGCAAAATTCACAAAGGATCTGTAATGTTTTTTTTATTTCTTTATTGACAATGATTCTATTATTTGCCTTTCAAATGCATTTAATTGTTCGAAGAAAAGAATCCATAACAAATTTCATCATGCATTTGTTTGATGTATTGTTTAGTTTCGAAATGTGTGTACTATATATATTGAATAGATTGCTGACGAAAACTGAAGTTCGAAACCAAGAGTATGTCTTCCTCGGCACACACAAATGCTGTGAGAGATATTTTTTTTGTTGAACAATAGATTATGGAAAATGCTGATTCAAACGAATTATTTCTATGTCAATGGAAACAATTTTAATTAAGTATAATCTATTCTCTCTCTCTCTCTCGGTGTTCATTTTTGCTACATATACCGTAATATCCACTGTATAACGCACACTTTTAACACACAAAAAAATAAGATTGAAATTTACGGGTGTGTGTTATACGCCGGGTATAAGATTGATATCTTTAAAAATAAGGAAATTATGAGCATAAAAAAATTATACTATATATCAGGCTATAAAAAAAATTCTACATACATCCAAATACTGTTAATTTAAAAGAAATTACATTCCTCATGAACGTAAAGGATTGTAGTTCTAGAGCAGGGATGGCGAACCAGTGGCAAGCGTGCCATTGATGGCACGCGATGCAATATTTTGGGCCCGTCACCGATCAAAACGGTTTGCATTTTAATTCAAATTAACAAAGTTCAATATGAAGTATTACGAGAAACGTGAGTGATCAGTCGCAGTTTTCAGCGAGATTGTCTAAGTTCACAAAGAATTATCGGAAACGGTCAAGTTTTTTATGTACCTTGATGTGACTTCATTTAATAAACTGAATTTGTCCTAATTTGTAAACTATTGATTGTAAATTGAAAAAATTGAAATGCAACTGATTGATTTCCAGTCTAGTTCAGTATGGATTCAAAAATTTGTTGAAAAAAGGAGAAAGTTCTAATTGATTAAAACAAAAAGATTAGCAAGCAATATAAGTAAAAATGCTAGTAATGAACTTTGGAAACATGGAATTCGATTCCAGATACATTTAGCTGTTTGAAAAAAACTGGGTCATGCTATTTTAATCATATTTTCATCTACCTATGCCTCCGAGTCATTATTTTCAGAGATAAATAACATTAAAAACTCGCTTAGAGACCGTTTGGAAGATGGCTCCAATTCAGCTTGAATTCTGGTAAAAGTAACATGTTACAATCCTAATACCTGTTAATTTACCACAACAGAATTCATACTAATGTTACTTTAATTAGAATTACAAGAATAAAATAAAATATTTACTACTATACTGTGCAAAATGTATTTTTTCGTTGTAATTAAAGAGTTTTGAGTTGTTAGTATTTAGTTTTATTATTTTCTCAATAATCACAAGTCAAAATTATTTGACAGCACGACATTTCTTAAAGAAAAAATGGCACGTTGGTCCAATAAGGTTCGCCACCCCTGTTCTAGAGGAATGCAATTTCTTTCCTTAAGTTTGGGATAATATCTCAAATAAATGACTTCAAAATACAAGAGCATTGCACTTTTAGGTAAACAAGAGGATGCGTGTTATACGCTGGATTTTACGGTATCTATATACAAATATTTGACTAAAGCAAAATCTCTGATATTATTAGTTCTACAGACTTGAAATTTGGCAGTCCTTTTTGGCAGAAAAATCTTTTAAAGTATTGAGACTAGTCTCTAAAAATAAAGCCAACGTAACTGTATCTATAATTATTAAAATAATTAGTTCCCGTCAGTTAATTTTAATTAATTATAATTAAATTATCGTATTTTCAGCCAAAACAATCGTGTATAGAAAACTTCAGCTCAAGTGAGCGCTTTAAAATATGAAGGGAAAAAAAAAACCTTCTAAAGTTTTGATACAAGTCGCCAAAAATGATGTCAACGTGGCTGTATCTGTAATTCTTCGAATAATTAGTTTTAATCAATTAATTTTTATTAATTATAATGAAATTACTGTATTATCATCCAAAATAATCGTGTATATAAAATTTCAGCTCAATCGAGTGCTTTAAAATGTATTTTATTGACGATTGAAAATTTGAACAAAATATAGGGAGATAGTGAACTAATAGTAGGAATTGAAAAGAAAAATGCCAACTTTCACATCGAGGACGATTAGGTATGATTCACAAAAGAATTGTTTTTCAGTAATGAGGGATGATAAAAGAAACTGACAGTTCTATCAATAAAGCAATTTTTTTACGAATTTCTCAAAATAAAACTTATAATAAGTCGAATAAGCATACTGAATTTTAAATAGTTATTGAAAAATCAAAATAAGTCTCGAATTCTCGATAACATAGCATAGTTTAAGAAAAATAGAATGTTGGAG
Source organism: Trichonephila clavipes (assembly GCA_019973935.1). Classification (NCBI taxonomy): domain Eukaryota; kingdom Metazoa; phylum Arthropoda; class Arachnida; order Araneae; family Nephilidae; genus Trichonephila; species Trichonephila clavipes. The sequence goes on from BMAU01021430.1 coordinate 451,268, forward strand.
TACAGTGTGTTGGTTCATAGTCCATTAATGTCTACTCTTTATACTTCCTTCATTTGGTAGTAAAATTCGTGGAAGAGTCGGCAATACCGCAAGAAAAGATTTTCGAAAATATCTAATATGGTTAATATTACTTAAGACGTAGGAGTGTGTTTAAATTGAATTTGCATTTGAGGAAATTAAAAGTTTTCAATATAATAATAGAATTACGATTTAGAAAAACAAAATAGAGGAAAGAAGTTATTTTTGTGTCTATTTGCCTTTTTATTAATGTTTACTCTTATACAGGCAGATGAGTTTATAAAGTCAACGTTCAGCATTAGTCAAAATATGAAAAATCCTCTAGAGGGGTGGCACATAGGTATTTGCTCTCGGGTGGCCGACATCTTAGGGTCGGGTTTGTTAATAGGCGAGATTGTGCTTGCCCATTGCCTAGGCTTGTGCTCCTTGGTTCTTCGGGTTTCCTCGTAACGTTTTCAATACCCTCAGTGATATAACGTACACCCCTGCATCGCGGAGGGGTGAGGTCTAAAGCCTGAGTAGTGCGAAGTACATATTTAACCAACTTATAAAATATTAAAGACAACACCTGACTTTGCAGAAGGGCCCTAATATTCTCCGTTACGCCACTGTGTGAATACCACATTGCAAAAAATTTCATTCCCAACTACTTTGAACTTTGAAGTCGCGAACCTTCTCTTCACGGTGTAGAGTTTCTCGACTGCTCACTCTCGCAAGCACTCTCATTGGAATCTGCGCATGCGCGAGACCTCCGTCAGCTGCAAGTAGTGCTTACTCGTGCAGGCACAAGGCCGAGAATTTTTAACTTTTTTTCAAAAAAAAATTACTGTAGAAAGTCGGCTTATCTGCTTATCCCGAAAAAAACTTTATTTGGTAAATCGAATAAATAAAAAAACTATCGGTTAGCCATGATGGAACAATTTAAATCTTTAACTTTTGGGGTATTTTGAATGGACTCTTTATCCTATAAAGGAAAAAAAAGTCACATAAATTCTTCGAAGTTGGTGTCAGATTCAGAGTTTCCGGACAGTTCTTAAAATTTACATTCATTCACGGGGATGTCTGAATGCATATGTTGATCATGTGGCGAACTTTTCCTCCAGTACAGGAAACATAGTTCGACCATCATTTAGCCTATGTAAGAGGGTGATTAATAAGTAAGGTCTCCAATAGTATAAAATAAGTTTCCGACAAGGAAAAAGAATAACAGAGGTATCAGAATGAAGGAAATTTGTTACGCTTACATATTGTAAACTCATTACTCAACCTAGCCGCAACTAACAGCTACACATTTGTTCAATCGTTCTATCCATTTCTTCATTCCGTTCATGTCATAGGTGCTCAACGTGGGCGATAACGCTCCCTTGGGGGTGTTTGAGGTTTTCAGGGGGGGGTAAAAGGACGCAGAGTAAGTTAGAGGGTGTTGAGATAGTATGGAGGGTCATGGGCAGATTAATCAAATATAGTCTACAAAAGACTAAAAACACGCTGATTATGTACTAACAAAAGTAAACTTTAGTGCTGATTACCCTGTTGATTGTATGCATTCAAAATTGTATATTCGTGGCAATAGCTATTTCAGATTTGCCAGTAAAAAAATGGTGGCTTTAGGGGGAAAAAACTAAATTAAAAAATATATATATTCTATTAGTAATATAATATTTTTTAAAATTTAATTCCTGTTTTCACAATGTATTACGTACTCTCTTATTTCTCTGGAGTGGGAGGGGGTGGTATCGAAATATTCACTAGAAAAGGGGGCGTCAGTTCAAAAAAAGGTTAGTAATCTATGGTACATGTAGAATGATTCTGTTTGGCTGCGTATCCATTTGCGCACGGCTGCCTGAATTTCGGCATCCGTTGAAAAACGTTGACCTTTTAACGGCTCCTTCAATTTTGTGAATAACTAAAAGTCCAGAGGGGCCAAATATGGGCTGTAAGAAGGTTGCAGAACCACTGTAAATTTCAGTTTTCCTATGTTTGTGCACTGCAATGCGGTCCTGCATTGCCGTGATGCAAAAGAAAGACGTTTCTTTCCGGTCTGATTCTGCGGATGCGTTGCTTGAGTGATCGCAATGTCGCACAGTACCTCTCTCTGCCGTAATTCACCATCAATCCTTTAGTCAGAAGTACCGTACAGAGCACACCACTTGCATCCCAAAAGATGGTGAGCATGACTTTTGTTGATGACATTAAAGATTTGAATTTCTTGACACTCGGATAACCAGGAAGGCAATATTCCACGGATTGTCTCTTGTTTTCTGGGTCATAATGATGAATCCAGGATGCCAAAGTTCAGTCAGCCATGTGCAAATGGATACGCAGCCAACCAGAATCTTTCTTCATGGACGGAATGAAGAAATGGATAGGACGATTGAACAAATGTGTAGCTGTTAGTGATGACAATGTTGAGAAATGAGTTTACAATATATGTACGAGTAATAAATTTCCTTCATTCTGATACCTCTGTCATTATTTTACTTTGTCGGAAACTATTTTTTACTGTTGGAGACCTTACTTATCAATCACCCCTCGTACGAATTTCTCTTCTTGCTCATTCAAAAAAAAAGTGGCGAAGAAAATATAATACTAGAACAGATATAATGCACAAGACAACAAATGAATGTGGGGAAAAATGTGTTGGCTGAAGGTAAGATTACCGGAAACAAAGGTGTCGTATCTGACATCTTAAATTACAACAATTGTATTGGAAAATATGTCACCCTTTATATTCTCTTCGTAACATATTTAAAAATTACTCGAATTATTTCTCCAATTCCACTTGTATACGGGTTTCGAACTTTGGGTAAATTTTTGGAGAAAAACGCATTTTCGGTGAACACACTGATCGTTTTACATTCGGAAATATACGGTATATTATAATTTTCTTAAAATCTGTATGTCATTTTAATACCTCTTTTGCTTAAGGTTGAACATAGAGTGCAAGCTGTGATTTTTAAAATAGATTGCCAAACCATATTAAAGATTACAAAGCAAAAAAAAAAAATAAATAAATAAAAAATAACATACAAATATTAACCGAAAAAATAATTCAACAGAATAAAATTCGATATTGAATTTAAAAAGAAAACAATAGATATGACGTGCATTCTGTACTTTAACCACAATTTATTCTTTTTTTTCTCATTTTAATAAAAATATCAAAAAGTCATTATACATATAAAGGTACTTGAATTCACTGAGAACCTTGGTAGCGAAGCCATCCTTAAGCTCCTGTTTTTTAAATATTTCTTCAAAGGCTGATTACGATGGAGAGTTTACATGCCGTAGGTTGTCATTATGTTTGTGAATAGTTTTCATGTGAGCTGCTGCTTTGATTAGTTGGGTGATTAGGAGCATATAACTTTTAGTTCTACGAAATTTCTAAACAAAATGAATTACGAAAAGTAGTAATTTGTTTGAAAACATGTTGTGATGTACCTCCCCTTGGAAATACATCCCTCGAAGCATCAGCGTGAGCTAGAGGTGTAGGGTTATCGTAAGAACTAGAATCAAACATTTGTGCCGAAATATTGACCACGCGAGGGCGCTGGTGTGCGCACATCTGTATTAAAATTGTAAAGATCGTGAGTGTGTGTGTAACTTGTATCGTAGAATGTAAGCCGCATCGCGGCAATTCGTATCTAATTAAACATTACTATACCTAAATCATCTCATGGAACTACTTATTGTGGACTGACTAACTAATTCGCCCGGATACACACTCCTTTCGTTTCGAAATAATTATGGACATTGCTTCGTTTATAATTCGCTACATGGTGCATCGGCCGGGAAGGTCATTCGCTGCGTGATGGGGGTGAGTACTTTCGTTTTGTCTAACTTTGAATTCGGTATTTGTCTAGTTAAGCTTATTTCTCATCATTTCTGATTTTGGTTTATTCGTAACTGTCGGTATTTGGAAGGTTGCTCTGGTATAGTTTTGTTTATTTGTATGCATATTGTTAAGCTGAATTTTGTTTGAAAGTGTTGAAAGTTGTACTAAGTTGCATTTGGAATTGGTGTTGTCATTTGTATATTTGTTTGCAATTATAGTGTTTTGGTTTAAAATGGATGCAGCAAATAAGGCTATATTAGAAAGAACGAAAAAGACTCGATCTGTTTCGAGATCCCTCGTGACAAAACAAATTAATAAATTAGAATCCGAAATAAGCAATACAGCTGATAAAACAACAGTACATGAGATATATATGCAATTAATTTCTAAATTTGAAGAGCTGAGTACACTCGATAAGGAAATTGAGAATTTAATAGATGTTGAGAGTCTAGAAGAAGAAATCGTAACTCGCGAAGAATATCGAGATAAATTTATAATTTGGAAATTCCGTGCTGAACGTTATGTAGAATCAGTTTCGAACACTGCTATTCAAAATTCGGTGGAAAATCAACCACAAAACATAACACTTCCTTTAAATAGTAGTTAGTTCTATTTTAACAAATCAACCGCGTTTACCTAAACTCACATTAGAATCTTTTTCGGGCAAGGATATCAGTAGTTTTCCCAGTTTTTGGGCTAGATTTAAATCCGCAGTACATGAAAATTCGAGTTTAAATGATGTGGACAAATTTTCTTATTTGAAATCGGTTGTCACATCTGATTGAAATCGGTTGTCACATCTGATGCAGAATTGGCAATACGAGGCTTAACTCTAACATCGGAAAATTATGCAAAAGCAATGAAAATTTTAGAAAATCGGTTCGGACGTAAAGAACTTATTGTTGACCTTCATATGAATCACTTGTTAAATCTGACCCCTGTCCGTAAATCGTTTGATGTTATTGCGTTAAGAAATTTATATGATCAGTTAGAAATTAATATAAGGGGACTTGAATCTCTTCAAATCTCTCCCGATTCCTATAGTTGTCTCTTGTTTCCGATAATTATGAAAGCTATTCCCCCTGATTTAGCATTAGAATATAATAAAAAACATAATGAAACACAATCACAAATCAATGATTTAATTGAATATTTGCGAAGCGAAGTAGAAAGTCGCGAACGCACAGAATTTTTAGTAAAACCGCATGACCTAGAATTGAAATGTAATAATTCCTATTCCAATACTAAGTATTTCGAAAGAACATCTCATAGCTATCCACAGTCAAATCGAAGGGTTCAAGGTCATTCTCGATTCCACCCATCTCATAAATCGTTTTCCTCTGCAAACGAATTGCTGACGGCTGCATTTTCGAATTGTTTATTTTGTTCCCCCAGAATACTCATGTCTGATTTGTGTGAGAATTTATGCGTTCAGAAAAAAAGAGCTAAATTAATTTAAGAAGGGAGATATTTCATTTGTTGCAACACTGGTTGTTATGTTAAAAAGTGCAAGAAAGAGGTTTGTTCGTATTGTTGTAAAGGTCGACATGCGCGTGCTATTTGTTTTAAGTTAGAAAAATCTAAGCAAAATTCACATTTGGATTTGGAGGAAAAGAATGTTGACGTTAAAACTACGTCTTCAAATTCTGTTTTTCATAACAGAGGTGGAGTTTTATTGCAATGTGTGAAGGCCGAAATTATAGGTCGTTCTTCATCGGATAAGATATTTTGCCTTTTTGATAATGGAAGTGAGAAGTCGTTCATGAAAAAAAATGTGTCTCGGAGGTTGGGGTTGAAAATATTGGGTTCGGAAAGGCTAAATATTTTTTCTCGTTCGGTTGTAAAACTCCTAAAACAAACTTGTAGTAAGGTCGAGGTTAGGCTAAGGAATGTATTAAGCGGAGAAGAAACTGTGATTGAGGCATTGGAAATTGAGGAAATTTCAAAGGCAACACTTAGCCTACCTAATCCAGATGCGTGGGCAGAAATGGAGTCGAAAGGGTTTAGGCTAACATTCAGTTGTAATGAATCCTCTGAGAATTGTGAAATTTCATTGTTAATAGGTTCCGATTTTTATTGGTCTTTAACACATCGGATAAAAAGATTAGATTCATCATTGGTTGCAGTCGAGACTAGGCTAGGATGGTCTCTTCAGGGAAAGTGTGATGAGCGGAGTGATTGTACTTTGGTACATTTGGTTCACAGTGAAGAGGAATCGATTTCGACTGAGCTAAGGAGATTTGGGGAGATAGAAAGTTTAGGAATACTTGACAAGGGTTTGGTGACTTTAGATAATGGGGATGAAGAGATACTTAGTGAGTTTGATAAATCAGTTAATTTCGTAGATGGTCGATATCGTGTAAATTAGCCATGGAAACCAGGTATGAGAGAGGCTTTACAAAATAATAAAACTGTCGCACGTAAGAGTTTTGAGGGGTTGGTTCGTAGGTTTAAATGTGATCACGAGTTGTTCTGCGATTATAAGGATGTAATTGATGACTATGTTAGGGAAGGTATTGTTGAGCGTACTTCTTGCGATTCTTTATTGGATAGTCAGGGATTTTACCTACCCCATCATGCAGTGATACGTAGCGACAAAACCACAAGTCGTATTCGAATAGTATTTGATGGTTCAGCACACGAAAATGGACAGTCATCGTTAAACCAAAGTTTATATACGGGACCAAATTTGCATCCCAACATTTTAGAACTGCTTTTATGTTTTCGAAAAAGTCTTGTAGCATTTACAGCTGATGTGAAATCGGCTTTTCTTCAAATTGAATTAGATTTCCGTGATCGAGATTTTACACGTTTCTTCTGGACTGATAATTTGAATAACGAGCCATACGTTTTGAATTTCACGAGAGTTCTATTTGGATTTCGACCTAGCCCATACCTTCTCGCAGCAACTTTAAAACATCATTTTAAGAAGTACAGAGAGCAATATCCTCATACATTTGAGTTGCTAAATAGTTCCATTTATGTTGATGACCTCATTTGTGGTCAGAATGATGTTCCGGACGCTCTACGTACTACCTTGGAGTGCTTGCAAATATTCAGTGACGCAGGCATGTTATTGCGCAAATGGCGAAGTAATTCGAACCAACTTAATTTGTTATGGCAGCAAGAAGGTGTCAAAACGGAATCCTCTGAAACTAGTGCTATTGATCTTAGACCTCCAACTAAGGTTTTAGGACTTGCTTGGGATCCAGAAAATGATTTAATTTATTTCGATCCAAAGGATCTATTGAAGTTTATGTCACGTAGAGGAGAATCGAAAAGATTTATTCTGAGTGTGGTTGGTCGCATCTTCGACCCCATTGGAATTCTTGGCCCATTCGTTATCAAATTGAAATGTCTACTTCAGGAACTTTAGATTCTAGGAGTAGAATGGGACTCTGAACTTCCCCCAAAGCTACGACACAAGTGGCAGCAGTGGAGTAGCGAAGCTGAGGGTTTGACTGAGATAGATACCACGGTTCTATTTAGGTAACATAGATAAAGAAATATCAAAGTGTGAAATACATTGTTTTTCTGACGCGAGTAAATCAGCTTATGGAACAATATTATACTTGCGATTTGTTACTTATAATAACGAAATCGAAACTAGTTTCATTTGCTCAAAAAGTCGTGTGGCACCTTTGAAATCATTGACGCTTCCTCGTCTTGAACTGACAGCAGCCTTATTGTCAGCTAGGTTGGCCAAACAGGTGTCATCTTGTCTCAAATTTGATGCTAATATATATTATTGGACCGATTCTCTCATTTCGTACTACTGGATACGTGGCGTATCTGCAACTCTGACTCAACTTCGGAAAAAATATTGGATACCTAAGGGTCGTCAGTTAGTGAAAACAATTATTCGAATCTGTCTCGTTTGTAAAAAATACAGCGCCAAACCAGCTGACCAGTTAAAGTGGTCAGTTGCCCCGAGATAGAATCACCCAATCTCTCTCTCTCCTCCTTTCCAAATTGTAGGAATTGATTTTACAGGAGCAATACTTGTTAAGGACAATCAAGGGACTCGCAAGTCTTATGTTTCTTTGTTTACATGTGCAGTCACTCGTGCCGTACACTTAGAACTTGTGTCGGACATGTCCACAAAGTGTTTTTTACTTCTTTACGGAGATTCCTCGCTCGTAGAGGTAATTGCAAGGTAATATACTCCGATAATGCACGTACATTTACAGCAGCTGAAAGGGAGCTAGCATATTTTGCAAACATCTTGAAAGACAGTGAATTTCAAAATTTTGTCGCAGATAAAGGTATTCACTGGAAGTTCATAGTTGAACGTGCGCCTTGGTGGGGTGGATTTTACGAACGTCTTGTTAAAACTGTAGCATATCCTATATTTTAACTCACTAGATGGTAGCACCTTACAATGAAGTGTACATCTAGAATAGTACTAGTTTTCTGCGCTAGGGTTGCAGTATATATACGTTGTGCTCATGGGTAATCTCTCTCTCTCTCTCAACACTCGCAGATGATTTAGAACGTGTGTCTACAATAAAGTTAAAGTTGTTAAGTTTTATCTGATTGCATCCTGATTGAACATTAACGCAACATATCCTTCAATGGTGACCTGCATGAATAAGATATTATGGCATTAAAATAATGCTTTATTTTTAAAATTTTCACGAAATAACTAAATATTGCGTAAGAACTGGTAACCACGTGTAAGCTTCAAAATGAATGACGTAGGCGCCGTCAAGATACCGGCATATAACTTTCACGATCCTGCTCTCTGGTTCACAATGTGCGATAGCACATTCCAACTTGGCTGTCCCAAGGCAATAACAGACAGCAAAACAAAATTTAATTACATCATCGCACATTTACCACCGGAAGCAGCAACCATCATTCGTGACGTCATTATGAATCCCGACCCTCTGTGGAGCCTTACGAAAAAGTGAGAACGGAGCTAATAAAAGAAGCGGTGAATCATCCCATCAAGAAATCAGGAAATTACTCATCGGAGAAGAACTCGGAGATAGACGTCCCAGCGAACTATTGCGAGTCATGAGGAGGCGCGCGGAATCTCATAGCGTTCCGGATGACCTCATGCTTGAACTTTTCAGCAGCATCTGCCCACTCGTGTACAATCCATTCTTGCAGCTATAAACCCGCTGACATTGGAGAAAGCTGCCGAAGTAGCCGATCGAGTCATGGAGGTGACGCCAATTGCGGTAAGTGCCTGTTCCGTTTCCTCAGACAAAATTCCATTGAAAGCCATGTACTTGAAGAAATAAAAAATTAAATTTGCGCATTGATGAAATTTCGCGTAGCAGAAGTCGTAGTCGTAATCGTAATCTCCCATTTCATAAACGCAATCGCTCTAAATCAAAAACATACGAGCAGTGCTGGTACCATTACAAATTTGGCTCAGCAGCTCAAAAATGTCACCCTCCATGTAAATTCTCAAAAAACGAGTCCGGTTAGGTATAATGGCGACTACTGCCTTGCCAAGAAATTCTCGTCGCCTTTTTATGCGAGATAGACGTACTAATGTCACATTTTTAATTGACACGGGATCTGATGTGTCCATAATTCCAGCAACAAAAACACAAAGGCAAAATAATTCACAAATGACACTTTCTGCCGCCAATACATCACCCATACACGTATACACAACTCAAACACTTTCTTTGGATTTAGGCTTAAGGAGAATTTTCCAATGGACATTTTTAGTTGGTAACGTTTCAACCCCAATTATCGGTGCTGATTTCTTGTACAACTTCCGTTTAGTACCGGATATAAGTAAGCAAGCATTGTTAGACTCGGAGACAAATATTAAATGTCATTGTATTTTAGGCAATAGTAGAATTCATTCAATTAAAACTGTGTCAGGTGATAGTGTTTATCATGAACTTTTAAGAAAATTTCCTGACATCACAAAACCTCCCGGCCTGATCAAGAAATTAAACATTCCGTAGTCCATTACATCGAAACAAATAGTCGACCTGTAACAGCTAAAGCTCGCCGCCTCGCTCCCGATCGTCTCCGCATCAAAGCGGAATTTGAGAACATGATTACTCTAGGTCATATGCGACCTTCCAAAAAGTAATTATGCCTCACCTTTACATATGGTTCCTAAAAAGACAGCACAGAGTGGCGACCAGTCGGCGATTACCGTGCACTCAATGCTCAAACTATTAAAGATAATTATAGCGTTCCCAATATTTTAGATTTTACTTCTAATCTTCACGGAACAAAAATTTATTCTCACATTGATCTCGTGAAGGCATATCATCAAATTCCAATTAACCCAGATGATGTACATAAAAGTGCAATCATCACACCTTTGGGTTATTTGAAAGCACTCGGATGCAGTTTGGTCTTTGTAATGCCGCTGCTACATTTCAACGATTCATAGATGAAGTCTTGCGAAATCTTCCATTTGTGTTCGCTTTTGTAGATGACATTCTGGTCGCGTCTTCTTCACCCGAAGAACATTTACAACATTTACAAATTTTATTCACACGCTTACAACAATATGGACTATCTTTAAAGCCCTCTAAATGCATTTTCGGTGTAACTTCAATAAAATTCTTAGGCTTTAAAGTATCTGAATCAGGAATAGAACCCTTGTCGGATCGCGTCGATTGCATTTTAAATTTTCCTCAACCTACTACACTCACGCAATTAAGACGTTTCCTCGGGTTATTTAATTTTTATCGACGCTTTGTTCCCAAAGCTGCTCATTTATTAGCCCCACTAAATAAATTTTTGGAAGGAATTACAAATTTTAAAAAGTCTAAAAAAGTTTCCTGTAAAAATTTGCGTGACTCAATTCAATGGACTGAGGAGGCAGAGCAGGCATTTAATGATGCCAAAAACGCTTTAGCTGACGCAATTCTTCTTCGACATCCCATTCCAGGTGCAAAATTAAGCCTTTGGACTGATGCGAGTGACAAAGCCGTAGGTGGTTCTCTTATGCAACTTTGCCAAAACAATTGGGAACCTGTTGCCTTTTTGTCAGTGAAACTCTCGAAAAGTCAGCAGAAATGGTCCACATATGACAGAGAACTCCTGGCAATATATATTTCGGTCAAACGTTTTCGTCACATGCTCGAAGGAAGAGACTTCATAATCTACACAGACCAGAAGCCTCTCATGTATGCCTTTATGCAAAATACTGACAAGTGCAGTCCACGGCAATGGCGACATCTAGATTTCATATCTCAATTCAGTACCGATGTTCGTCATATAAATGGTACCCGCAACGCAGTCGCTGATGCACTTTCAAGAATTGAAGTGAATCAAATATCCAATTCATTTTTAGATTTCGAGGCACTTTCAAAGGCTCAACTAGAAGACAACGAATTACAAAGTTTCCAAAATGACGAGAAATCTTCCCTTGTCTTTAAACGTGTGCCATCTCCAGTATCAGCCACTGAACTTATCTGTGATACTTCTACTGGCTCTCCCAGACCATTTGTACCACATAATTTTCGTAGGACCATATTTGAGCATTTTCACAACTTAGCTCACCCTGGTGTTGCAGCATCTTTCCAACTCATCGCATCCAGATATGTTTGGCCAAACATGCGGAAAACAGTGAAAGATTGGGTCCAGAATTGTATTGCTTGTCAACGTTCAAAAGTGCACAGACACACGAAGACACCTCTGGGCACTTTCGCCTTACCTGATGCAAGATTTTCACACATTCATGTGGATTTGATAGGTCCTTTACCATCATCAGAAGGAAAATCTTTTGCTTAACAATTGTCGATCGATTCACTAGGTGGCCAGAAGCAGTAGCCATAGAGAACATTACTGCAGAAACAGTTTCTCGTGCCATTTTTGACACTTGGATCTCTAGATTTGGTTGCCCAGTTTACCTAACGACTGACCAAGGCCGACAATTTGAAGCTGCTCTTTTCAAAGAATTAACGAAATTCCTGGGCACAAACCGCATCAGGACCACATCATACCACCCACAAGCAAACGGTTTAGTGGAACGTTTACATAGAGTGCTAAAGAGCGCCTTAATGGCTCATGAGAATATCAAGTGGACTGAGACCCTACCTGCAGTTCTTCTTGGCTTGCGAGTAGCTGTGAAACCCGACATCAATGCTTCAAGTGCAGAATTAGTGTATGGTGTTTCCCTCAGATTACCAGCCGAGATATGCACTGACACATCTTCAATGCCACTAGACTACGGATTTGTGCAACAGTTGAAAAACCACATGAATCATTTAAAACCCTTGTCAACATCCACTCATGGATTTTCAAAAATTTTTGTGCACCCTAAATTGGATGACTGTTCTCATGTGTTCCTCCGTGTTGACAAAGTTTCCCCATCATTGTCTCAGCCTTACACAGGGCCACACGAAGTCCTATCAAGGAATGACAAACACATAACCATTAATATAAATGGAAAGAAAAGTTGTGTATCACTTGATAGAGTAAAACCAGCATTTGTGTTCAAGGATTTGCCCGATACCATTCCTGATCCTATCATTAGTGCAGAATCATCACATCGCCATCCAGTGACAACAAACATGCAAACTACCAAATCAGGTAGACGGGTAAGATTTCCTCAGAGACTAATAACTGAAATTAAATAAACTATTCAAGTACCAAATGGACATATATATTTTTTCTAAGGAAAATTGTTTGACTTTTAATATCTTATGATTTTCATACCTTTTCATATTATGTATATTTATGTAATGTAATCTCAAATATCTGTATGCATATTATATTTTCTTACAACGTAATTTCAAGCATATGTATATATAATTTTCTTTTCAATGTAATTTTCAAGCATATTTCAAATGTATTTGAGATTTTGCTCATGAGCATGTCATATATCGTTCTTTCGATTCTCTCCATCACTGGGGGGATACTATTGTAGCATATCCTATATTTTAACTCACTAGATGGTAGCACCTTACAATGAAGTGTACATCTAGAATAGTACTAGTTTTCTCCGCTAGGGTTGCAGTATATATACGTTGTGCTCATGGGTAATCTCTCTCTCTCTCTCAACACTCGCAGATGATTTAGAACGTGTGTCTACAATAAAGTTAAAGTTGTTAAGTTTTATCTGATTGCATCCTGATTGAACATTAACGCAACATATCCTTCAAAACTATAAAGGATCCTTTACGTAAAATACTTGGCAGGGCACTTCTAACATTTGAAGAACTTTCAATGATACTTTCAGAAGTTGAAGTCATCGTTAATCATCGACCACTGACATACGTGGAGAATGATCCAGGAGAGCCGGAACCACTAACACCGGCCCACTTCCTCGAGTTAGGTTATGGTGACTCTAAATATCCTATATATTTCATCGAACTGATCGACGCCACTACGGCAAAGGAGTCGTACAAGAAAAGAAAGACTTACCGAACTCTTCTTTTAAAACAACTTTGGAGACGCTGGAGTATTTGCTCCAGTTAAAACCAGCTAATCATTTTAAAACACCATCTGTTCATAAGAATTTAAAATTAAATGACGTAGTTCTGGTTGAAGGAAATGTAAAATCAAAATTGTTGTGGGAACTTGGAATAATCAAAGAAATATTTATTGGAAGAGACGATAACGTAAGATCTTGTCTTGTAAAAACTTTTAAAGGTCACTTCAAAAAACCCATTCAATTGCTGTACCCTTTAGAAATTGTATAATATACTTGTACTAATTTGTTTATATTTTTCAGATTAATGGTAGGAGATTACACATTATAAATTAATCTCTGTTAAATTTATTTTTTGTGAAATTTTGAGGTATGTATCCTAGTATTTGTTGTGGCCGCGGTAGCCGAGTGGTATAGGTATCGGACCGTGGCTTGCTTTGTCACGGGTTCGAGCCCAGTACCACTAAAGACCCACCGTGTAGGACAGCGATGCACGTTAAATCTGTCGAGAGCTGAAACGTCCTCCCATTGGTGTGGTGTGGTAGTTAGGAGAGGGGGGTGCCAGCTCAGGTGTCGTCCACGTCACTTGACCATGGTTCAAAATTACGTGGTCCGTCGCCAAAAGCCCTCGTGTAGCTGAATAGTGCGACGTTAATATTCAATCAATCAATCAACCTAGTATTTGTTCGTTTGTAAATTGAAGCTTTGTCATCTTTAAGTTTCATTATATTGTGTACTTTAATGTATATTTACTTTTTTCTTTCTAATATGTATAATTTAGATTTGATTAGTAGTATTGTATCAGTATTTTCTTTGTAAGAATTGTATTTGAATAATTGTTTGTATTAATTGTGGTTCGATATTTACTGGGTGAACATTCTGTTCACCGGTGGGGTGTGTGCCGAAATATTGACCACGCGAGGGCGCTGGTGTGCGCACATCTGTATTAAAATTGTAAAGATCGTGAGTGTGTGTGTAACTTGTATCGTAGAATGTAAGCCGCATCGCGGCAATTCGTATCTAATTAAACATTACTATACCTAAATTATCTCATGGAACTACTTATTGTGGACTGACTAACTAATTCGCCCGGATACACACTCCTTTCGTTTCGAAATAATTATGGACATTGCTTCGTTTATAATTCGCTACAACATTATCTTAATATGACTTTATTAAGATATTCAACTTAAACTTTGAACAAATATAATATAACTACTTAATGAGAGAATCTACGATGAGAGACACGATGCGCAACACACAATATAATACAGACCTATATCAATAATTGAACCGCCTAATCTTCAAATATAATTATAGTAAGTAATCAATCCTACCTTATATTATTCTGTAATAAACTTGTCTTTATCTACAGTGGTATGCAGCCGTACATTTAACTTCTAATCAATCACCAATATGTTTATCCACGACACGTAGAACTTGAATCTTTGAACCACGAACTTCAATAATCATCCAATACCACAACGCACTTTAATTGTCGAACATTCCTTTACACTACCATTACATTGCCATCATTGCCCTCATTGCCATTACGCTTACTCAAAGATCCTATATTTATCCTATATTATTTGCATCTCTTCACTTCTCGTTTCTTGGATTTGGTTTGAAAAGAGTTGCCATTAATTCTGGCCCAAAGAACCCAAAGGACTTGTTAAAGAAAAGACGCGTAAGTCGTCACAATGTATTTACTGAAACAAAAGAATCACTTACTCAAAATACAAAACAATTCGAAAGAACTCAGTAAAGGTTTTATATCTTGCTGTTGTTGTTAATAATGGCGCCTGATCGGCAAAGGCCAGATCAGGGCCCACGAAATTCATCATGGTAAAGGGCTAAGTGACGCCTGTCGTTAGCTGTAGCTTTGAGCACCATACAGGTGACACATCGACTGTTGCTTTTGTTTATGTTGTTGTTGTTGCTTATGCTATGATAGACAGTAACATTAGTTCAAGGTCCACAACATTCAACGTGGCAAGGGACTAGTTGTATGCTAGTCGTTAGCCTTAGCTTTGAGACCCATGCAGGAGACCGCACGATTTTGCTCGGTTCCACCCACATTTTGAGGGAGAATAACCTGTGGTCAGAGGCCTCTCAACTCTCTTCCCCTTCCACCAACCTCACGATAGGACATGCGGTTCGACGGCTATTTAGAGTACCCCATGCCGCAAAGGCATTTACAAACATACATGCCTTTTCCGGGATTCGAACCCAAGCCCTACGGCATGGCAGTCAGTTTCACTAACCATTATACCGAATGGGCAGCGCTGTTGTTTCTAACGTCACCTGCCTGACGTTGTCAGATCGAGGTCCATGAAATTCATCGCGGCAAAGGGCTAGATGTACGCATGTCATCGGCCATAGCTTTGAGAACCATATAGTTGGCAGTATGATTTGGCTCGGTTCCACCCAAATTTCGAGGGAGAACACCCTGGAGGTGGTCAGAAATTTCCGACCTATCAGTGCTCCCCTACCTTTTTGTCGTCGAGGACTGGTCAACGTTTGATAAGTTAACCACGGCCCACTGTTAGGGGCGTTGATTGTTTGTATTTTAGATAGTTTAGATTTAATAATTTTAATTTCATTGTATTTAAATATGCCTTCAAAATAAAATACAGTAGCACCAAAAAATGAATATAAAGTGATTTCCATGGAAAGTTGCACAAACCCGGGAGAAATATACCACAATGAATAAAATGGAAATGATTTAATGTTTCTTGGGCGGACCGGTAACATTTGATCCACGGACCGGTACCGTTTTGAGGGTCGGAGACCACTGATTATTTAGAGCAGGGGTGTCCAACACGCGGCCCGCCAGTACGTAAGTTGCGGCCCGTTGACTCTTTTTAAAAGATTTTTAAATATCAGATTTTCAAATTTTTTCATTTTGAAATTTGAGGAGAAATTTATATATATGTGTGTGTGTGTGACTACAATGTATCTGTTCTTGTTTTAAAATAAACCATTTTTGATAATAGAAATGTCCTTTATATTAAAATAGATTAATATTTTATCAAACAGTTACATTTGATTTTACTACAGTAAATTACTTTTTTAATAAATTTCGAATTGCATTATGCATATCCTTTACTAGGGATGGTACATGATTTTCTGTGTGTGCGACTTTCGTTTCTCCTCCTTTTCTGTTTGGAGTGCCCAAGAAGCAAGAGGCAGTCAGAGATGTTTTTAAAGTTTAAAAAAACATTCAGAACGGTAAAGATAAAGGATAATGTATACTTAATCGTTTGCGAATGACAGCACTATCACATTTCACCAATGAGTAACGACAGATCAATTCAATAGGAACACCGTAATTCTAACAAATTAAGAATCTATTATAAAGTACACTATAACTGCGCTCAACTTTTTCACTCTGACAAAATTCCCGAGTTACGTTAGATAATACTTTTTCGAATGTTGTTGTTTTATTAAGTCACTTTTTTGTAACCAATTGTATTTAACTCGAGTTCTGTCTTTCATACACAAAAAAGTAATTTATAAATTTCTTACAAATGTAATCAGCATACAAAAAATACGTTCCATTACCTTCTCCAATCGAAGTGGATTTTTTTCTAGGAGCATCCATATTTCTTCCCCTAAGTCGCACTGGTGTCACTAACAGCGAATTTGTCTTTTACCTTGAGTTACCCGTACTTAGGTAAGAATCAATTCATATGAACTGAACGATAGGAATAATCAAGCGGAAAATGCGGGGAGGGGAGAAGAAAGGTTTTTTTTTCATTTTAATCAAAAGATAAGATAGGATTAATATTTTCCTTATCACCATCGTTTATATTCTTTAAAAAAAAAGACACTAAGCTTTAGGTATTGTAAGGTGACCAGTTTTTTTTTACAATGAAAAGGAGGACGCGCGCGAAAAATTTAAGAAAAAGTTGCAACGTAAATATATGAAACATTTTATTAATTCAAATAAAAATACGCTAATTACGCTTGCATTCCTTTTAGTTACTTATTAAACGAGTATTTTCCCATTGAATATTTTTTGTCAATATATCATTTTCTAATATATTGGAAATTTCGGAGCAAAAAAATATCCTTTATATTGACCTTTACAGTAAGTGTGCTACAGCTAAAGTATCAACATTCAATCTCGATTTCTCACACATTTGTCCAAAAATCATTACCAACTGAAAAAACTCTTTCAATTTATGCATTAGTTACAGAGAGAGAGAGAGGTCAGCACTACATAAATTCAACAAGAATAACTAAATTATCATATGAAAAGTGTTCTTTTTTCAAATATGGTTAGGTATTTCCACCCATATTTTATCAATTTCAGCATGCTGATTTGCCAATTGTTCCAATTTATTAGAATTTAAATATACATACAGTCTTCTAATTTATTCAAACAGACAATTGTCATCGATTTTAGTATCAGGCATTTCTTTCGATAAAAACTCAGCACAAGTTTCTACATCCGCCCAATAAACTTGCGATGAAGTCAGAAAACACCATTGAAAACTGCTATTTCCTGTGATATTTGTTTCAGACCATTCTCTGAGAAATTGGAAACATGTTTGGTTCACACACACACACATCTCTTAATGGAGAACTTATAGATCGTTTTTTTTTAAATATTGAAAAGGAGGACAAAAAAAATAGGACACTTTCGAGAAAGGACAAAACCTATAAAAGGAGGACTGTCCTCCTTAAAAGAGGACTGTTGGTCACCTCATTACTTGCTTTTCCTTCAGCAGCTAGAAGTTGCAAAAAACTATATTTATAGACTACACTGCTGGTCACCGTAAATGCAACACCAAGAAAGACAAGAGATAGCACAACCAAATTTATTTTGTAGATAACATGTTGACCAAGTATCAAATGATTAAATTTATAGACTTCTGTGAAGTGTGGTTCGTGCCAGAATCTGTTGCCAGAGCAGCCACCATTGTTGGAGATCAGCCCTGCCACACGCCTCGGTATTGATTCAAAGATACTTTGGATGTGTTCTTGGGGCACAGCAGACCAAGCAGCTTCCTCACGTTGCCAAAGTTGATCTGGTGTGGTAGTTGGAAGGTGTAATGTTTTCTATCGGCGAAAGATCCGGAGAGCGAGCCGGACAGGGAAGCAATTCAATCTGGTGATTGACGAACAACCTTTGGACAATGCGTGCCACGTGTGGTCGTGCATTATTCTGTTAAAGTATGGCTGTGGCCAAGCCTTGAAGGTAAGGAAGGACAACTGGCTCCAACACTTCGGAGATGTAGTGCTGGCTGTTTAAAGTACCGGCAATGCGTACTAGAGGAGTGCGAGAGTGATATCCAATACCGCCCCATACCATAATACCCGGTGCAGGACCAGTGTGTGGCGGTGCTGTTCAGCATCCTCTCTCCACGGTGTCTCCAGACTCGAATCCGACCATCGTGGTGTTGCAGACAGATACGTGACTCGTCAGTAAAGACAGCTTCATTCCATTCTGCCGCCCACATCCTTCTTTCATCACACCATTGGCGGCGGAGACGTCTGTGTTCTGCGTCAAGGGTAGACCAAACAATGGACGTCTTGCGGACAGACCATGGTACGAGCAGACGCTGAATAATGCGTTACAGACTCAATGTGCTGTGCTACGGTTCGTGATGTGACTGAGTGATCCGTCACTGCCATGCGCACAATTTGCCAGTCCTCACGTGAAGTAGTGCACTGAGGTGGATGCGATCGACCATGTCTGTCCGTCGTACCCTCCTCCATCCAACGGTCACATATCCACATTACAGTTGTTTGGTTTCGTCCAACACGACGACCGATTTGCCTGAAAGATAATCCACAATCTCGGTAGGCCACTATCCTTTCTCTGTCGAACTCGGATACTTGATCAAAAGCTGATCGCTGTTTTCTACGAGACATAACTGGTCGTTTTTTGAAAAACCACAAGAAAAACACAATTGCCGAACTTGAAATCGTCGAAATCTCCAAGTCTTAAATAGCGCTTTGAGGTGGCGCCACAGGCACAATTCGACAATTGCAATTATTTTTATTACCATATCAAAGTATCATGACAAAAGACATTTATTTTCTAAATGTATTTGTTACATTAAAAAGTTTAGAAAATAGATGATACAGCTTATAGAGTTAGTTCCCTATGCCTAATATCTAAGCTTTTTAAAAGTAACTGTCTGTTAAGTATATACTGGGATCCAAGCGGTTCCGCTCAACACTTGCGATGTTGCCGACAATCGAAAAAAGGCGCTCACAAGAAACAGATGATCCCACGATACTCATATACATCATGACTATTGAGTGAACGTGATGATAAATAGTTTTTTAGTTCGTGCCATTAAAGTACAGGATCATTCTTCAGGTGCATAACTGCCTGTGATAAATAGTGTTTAAATTCTTCGTTTTTACCAAATATGCCTTAAAACCTTCGTTTTTACCAAAACAGAAAAAATCAAGTGTCGATTTTCTAGGATGAAATATCGATTCACTGAATCAATTCAAAGCTACATATCGATTTAAAAATTCGATTCTTTTAACCGGATAAATCGATTTTTCGATCTCAGATCGCCATCCCTACCAATAAGACTGCATTCAAGGTCAAATAAATGTGCAACAAAACTTGGGGAAGTTTGTTTTACTAATGGTATCTTTTTAGTGAACTATATTTTGTTGAACGGCAGCCATTTGTTTTGATAAAATTGCCTCGGTGTCGAAACGACACCCGTGGACGTTCTAGGTATATTTAATCGTAAAATCACTCCCAATTAACCTCTAGAACCGCAAAACTTTTTCTGTGTAATCACCAGGGAAAATGAATACAAATCACGAAAGTTTTTCAAATTCCCTGCAAAAATGTGGGAAAGAGTACGTTGTCCAACTCACACCGACGGACGTTCTAGTGTTAAAATAAAATAAAATAAAAAAAACTGCTATAAAGCGTATATAATTCATTTCATTTTTTAACGATCCATTAACCCGGGAGCGCTCGCGTGGGGCTCACGAAATCGTTAATTCTATGGGAAAGCTGCTTATTTGTTACCAATGACCTTGACAGTATCCTCCTATATGAGTCTTCATAGGAGCTACAATGTATTTGTCACATATCTCTTTATTTGGGAGTAGCAAACGTTTTTTTACAATCTTAAGGTACTTGTTTTGGCTGAGTTTCCCCACGCGACTACTTTATTTCCAAAATATTTTCTATGATCATGCTAATAGAACTATTAAAAATTATCTCAAATCTTGTAAAGAAATTTCCAAAGTTAATAGAAATTTTTCCCGCACTTAAAGCCACTAATGATTTCAAGCAACAAGCTTTCCTAATTTTAGAATCCCTTTTAGAAAAAGTTAATTTTTATTAACTTATAAATATTTCTAAATTTTTCTACATTTTAAATTTTAATTTATCTTTTAATTCCACTCTCTTGCCTATATCTCAATAGTTTAATTTTTTCTACCGTGTCAGGTATGTGTGTGTGGTGTTTTAGAACAACAGCTCTCTCATCCAATAGTAACCCTTTTATCGCAAGCCGAAACCAAGTCTGATTGCTTCCCATTGGTCCTTGCCTTTATTTGCCACGCCTATCTCCCAACCACGACGGCAATACCAAGCCCAGTCTAGTCCCAGATATGGAACGGAGGAGTCTGCCAAGGTTCCAGCCAAATCTAAACGGTCTACATTTCTCTCCTGTGAACGACTTAGTGGTTTTCATTGTTGTGTGTCGTCTGATTTATTATAGTTTATAAATATAAATGAACAGAATGTAAAAAAAGAAATCAGAGAGCATCTGTGGTCTCCAGAGGCGCACACAAGGGGGGGGGGAAGGGGGGTCCACACCAACCCCCCAAAGCCCTAGATTTTTTTTTTCGATTGATTATAATTCTAAGTATATAGTACGTAAAATTTAATTAATTACTTGCTATTAATGATTAATTTTATTAATTAATGCTAATTATTTATTCAAAAATTAGTTTTTTACTGTGTTTTGTTCCCGAAAATCGACAAAAGCAAAAGGAGCATGATACAAGACTGGTGAACTTTCGACCCCGGACCCCCTCCCCCCTTTGAAAAATTCCTGTGTGCGCCACTGGTGGTCTCTATTAATGGAAGTTGAGACTGATCAACCAAGAGAAGAACCTGCTGAAATTATACGCATTAAATCATTATAGCAATAGCAAGTTTCAGAAAAGCGATGAACATGAAGCGTTGAAGTTGAAAGAAAAGTTTTCAAATACTACCTGAAAAAATTCCATCAAATAAGATATGAAGCCACAAGTGCGCACGAAACACACTGCGCCCTGTCAAAAAGACACAAGCAATAAAAAGTTCTACATGCTATTTGTTGATCATCGAAGACCAATAAAACTACAATAACTTGAACAAATCATGACAGTTTTACCTGCAAATATTACTATTCAATCTTAACGAAAAGTGGCAGGGATTTGTGTCCTTTATTAAGGTTACGCACATTTGAAACAATTTAGTTCAGTTTTATTGGATTTTTTTCTCAATTTATCAAAGAAAAATTGAGAAGTCATTAAAAAAGTAGATAAGTATACTTTTTAACCCTCTAACCGGATAGCACGGAAAATTCCGTCAGTGTAAAGATGCTTCGAAAATGCACTGCACAGATTTTTCTGCCTTCAAGTAACGTTTTCAAAAGCGGATTAGCCGCACTTCTCTGAAATCCTTTCCCCCTTTTAAAGGTTTAACATTATGAAAGATAATTGGGAACGGTGGAAGCAACACAGCAGGACACTGATAGGAAGTTTTATGGCTCGAACGAAACCCCGTGTTTTGACCCTGGGGCAATCGTAAAAAATCGAGGGGAAATTTCTTTAGACCCCAGGAAGTGTTTATTCGTTACCTCGTATTTTAAAAGTTTTGAAAAGTCCCTACGCATAAGTAAAATATGTTACAATTCCCTTTTGGTTTCATATTAATTTGAAACTGTAACAAGATGGGGCGTGTCAGTGCAATCTGCTATTTTATATAGTTAGACAGATTATCTTTTTTTAAGTATATTCTTTCGCTTCATTTTTCTTATTTTAATCAAAGCTTTCAGTTTT
This sequence comes from Trichonephila clavipes, assembly GCA_019973935.1. Lineage (NCBI taxonomy): Eukaryota > Metazoa > Arthropoda > Arachnida > Araneae > Nephilidae > Trichonephila > Trichonephila clavipes. Next base: position 473,530 of record BMAU01021430.1, read on the forward strand.
TGAAACATTATTATTTTATTATAAGATACCGAAAAAATTAATAAAACACCAAACTCTTTAAAATTTGAAACCTTTTCAATTTTGCAACCACTAAAAATGAATAAATTTAAACTTCATCAAATCATTTGAAACATTTTCTTACACTTTGATAAAAATAATAACGAAAAAAAAAACTAATTAAGATTTACTAGGTTTTTTTTTTTTTTTTAGATTTCAAAGCCCAAGTGTTCAGGGAAGTTTAAGTACAGTGCCTAGTTATATACTGTTAAAATACACCGAATTATATTTGAATTTTAAGTGCTTGAACTTCAGCTTACATCAAAGACAACATGAATGAAGATTTTCACACATTTTTTTTATAACTTGAATGTTTGAATAAATGGTAATCAAAAATATACGGAAACATTTACAGTAGACATTTATGCATATAAATAAACATAAAAATCAATTTTAAATTCGAGCTATTGAAAAACATTCGAATTATATATTGTTCAAAAATATCTATTTATACAAAATACCTCAACATTTATCTTTTTTAAAAGGCTATAACTGAATAAGTAATTAAAATCTGGATATTTTTTGAAATCTCGACCTTATAAAGCAAGAAATTTTATGTTAGAAATTCCATTTGAAATTTCGAAAAAAAAATGCATCGCGCAATTAAAAATTATTTACCATAAGTTTTAGCAATTGTTTGAGTATAATAAAAATTTCAAATTTTATTATATAGCTTCTTTGGTATCTTTTAATATATTTCGAAGATCTCATACAATTCAGTTGAAAACTGCATGCTAAGAGCAAAAAATATACTAAAAAAATTGATGAATATACAATTACAATAAATTCTTACATAGAAGCAAAACTGAGAAGCTAAAGCGTAGGAATGAAAAATTTTGAGTATATCTGAAGTAGTTTTCGAAATATTTATTTTAAAGTTCAGAAAATTTGTGTGCGTTATGTTATACTTAATATTAATTAAATGGTTAAAATAATATGTTAATATTAGTCATGTAATCGTTTGATGACACATTCATATACTAATAAAAATTATCATGGTCGTTGATGCGAATGTCAAGAATTTTATGTAATTTTAAATTCAGACATTAAGATATTGATGTAGAAAATATAAAACGACCATCTAAAATACATGAAAAATGCAGTCTGCTATAAAATGATCTTGACAAACAAAATCCGGCATTTTCACACTCCCTCATTCATTAGAGATTTATATAAGATTCTAACATTAAATTTTATTTTTCACCGAATAGGATCGAGTGGTAGTGTATAGTGCTTCCGCACCACAGGTCTGGGGTTCTATTAACGGGTTGCGCAAGGTCGACTCTGCCTTTCATCCCCGCCACATTGGGTCGATAAATGAGTACCAAGCTTGCTTCGGGTCTTAAACACTGAAGGTCTCTCTCTTCAGACAGACCACCAAATCGGGACATCTGTTCATGCACCTCAGCGTCCAATGGTCACGTGTATTATGAAGGGCACAGTAGTTCCTGGCCCTCATGGATTGTTGTGCTTCTGAGTTTGAGTCTTAAGTTTAAGGATTACCTCATTTTGGGGATACCCCTTAGATAAGCATGTATTTCCACTAATTTGCAATTAAACATTTTTCTTTCAATTACGTTTATTTCAGAAGGAAAAGTTTGATTTTTCAAATGTATTTGCTTAATAACATGTATATTTGTGTATTATATTAAACATTTTATCAATCCAAAATTACATGTTTTTAGCTCCTCTAAAAGCTTTTAGGATTTTACAACTGATCTTACAATCCATATACGTTTTATAGTAGTATATTTAAAAATGATAAAGACATTTTTACGACTGTGTGAGCTGTTATGCCTCGTTTATAAATATAAAAAATTGCATTCAGCTACAGTTTTTAAAATGTACTGAAATAAGTGGAGGAATAGGATATTAACATATTATGAATATTTTTGACTGCAGTAAGATATATTTATATATATTTCAGTTTCTTTACAATTTGAATAGAAGTTGTAAGCCATTTTGCGAATAGTTTGATATTGAGTATAAACCCATAGGCTGTTTAATATTGTAAAGTGTTTTACTTTGATACCAGCACACATTAATAAAATTATTCACCTGAATTACGAGTTTTATCGTGTACAATAAAAATAATTATATAAAAAAAAAGAATTGGGGGTGACTCAGTCACCTTGCGCGACCATTAACATTAGTATCCAGTGTGTCAATGCCGATTTATCCTTTGGGCGCTTGGGACAGGCGTCCAGGAGGGCCCGGATCAGGACGTCTTAGGGCTTCTTGAGGCGCTGGGTCCCTACGCAAAAGTAGGCATTGGGCCCTACACATATGTAGGTTCCATCTATGACTCTCAAAAATAGACAGTATTGGTGGGTTTACGTTGTCAAATACTTGTACAAATAATAGCCGGAAACAAATAAATCTGCATGACTTGCAATCGCACAAACCCGCTCAACCGACTTCCGCCTTTTGACTGCATAAATAATAGTGTACGGTGGTAGGCCTCGGCCTGTTTGTGGACGACGGTCATCACCTGTAGCCAGTTGACATATCGTCTAAAATTTCCAGTTATTCGGAGAAGACAACCGCGAAAAAACATTCAAGCGTAGAAATTATTCGAATCACGATCGTATTAAGACTGAGTCGAGGCCCCCATTGTGATGGAAGCTCTGGGTCCGGGCACATATACCTTAAAACGACCGGATAGGCTAGACTTCACCAGATTGTTCTAAATTTCGATGCCAAAGGGGCCCGAAATTATCTTAAATGGGCGCTGGAGTGCGTGCCAGCTGCCGGGTTAAAAACTATACTATCGATGAGTTATCCAACCGAAATTGAATGTATTCATTCACTACTATATAAGAACTATTATTTTTGTTTGTTACTATTTATATTCATTCATAAAACACATTCTTTGAAATTAGACCATCCCAGGTAGGATTCGAGTCCCCGACCTTTGGATTACAAATCCAACGCGCTACAGAGCGATTTTTCTTTTTATATGTGGTGTTGGACTATTATTTTTTTGTGACTATTTATTCATTAATTAACAAATTGTTATTTAAGGAAACTTTTAACATCAAGTGTCACCCACTACAAGTTTAGAAAAATGTACTTGAACTTGATTGGATGAATAAAAAGTATTTTATTAACGATTGAAAATTTCAACAAGATTATATAGGGAAAGTGTCAACTAATAATATGAATTGAAAAAAAGGGGATGTGGAAAAAGAAAACAATTACCAGTTATATGGAAAAAAACACACCATGTTCTTTGCTGATTCGGCGATTTAGGAAAAAACCCGAAATTCTATTTAACCGATATATACCGTAAAATCCGGCGTATAACGCGCACTTTGAACACAAAAAATGAGATCGAAATATAAGAGTGCACGTTATACCTCAGGTATAAAAATGATAGCTTTAAGAACAAGAAAACATATGAGCAAAAACAAAAATTTACTTCAATACTTTATCGAAATGCTGTTTATTTGAAAGAAATGACATACCTTATGAACTAAAAGAGTTCTAGTTCTAGAAATATACTATTATTTCCAAAGTCTGGAATAATATATGGGATAAATGACTTAAGAACATAACATATTGTATACTATCATTTCAGATTTCTTCGCAAAAAACGGGATGTGCGTTATACGGCGAACATACCTAAAAATTAAAAAATGCAGCTTGAAAGTGTAAATGCGCATTATACACTGGTGCGCGTTATACGCCGGATTTTACGCTACATATATATTTAACGGAACATTTATTTATTCTTTTACTGTAGATTCAATTTCCCTTTCTGCCATTAACACATAGTTAGAATCGTGACAATTAAATTTCCGGACTGCTCATACCCTAGCCGTTGATATAAGCTTTGTGTTGAAGGGTGGGAATGCAATATAGTTCACCTTTCCGGTGCTGGAGGCACGTTATTCCATCCCTCTATCTAGTTCCGTTTGTTTTTTTATCCTTGTTTGAGAAAGACGTTGTTGTGTCGAAGTGCCGCGATCATGATTAACGAAGAAATCAAGCTGAACCTAAATTCGAAATTCCTCGTGAAATTAAAAAATAAATAATTCCAACTGAACGTTTTAAATTCTTAAAGGAGTATTTGGAGATAATTGCACATCGCATAGTCGATGTTTTGGATGGCACAAATGATTTTCGGAAGATCGGGAGGTTGCTAAAGATGATGAACGTTCTAGTCGATCTGTGACATCAAGAGCAGATGATATTCATCGTTTTTGTTCGATAATAATGGCATTATCATGACTGAATGGGTACCTTGAGGCCAAACGTAAAACAGCAGTACTACATTGAAGTCCTGAGGAAGAAAATGCAAGATCTATACAGTAACAACACGCGGAAAGACAACGCCTAGATGCACATTCAGTAAAACAATTCTTTGAGGAGAAACGCATTACTGTATTTGAGCATCCCCCGTGCTCACCAGATCTCACACCATACGACCTGTATGTCAAAGTGAAAAATGCATTGATGGGAACACATTAGAAGATGTGAAGGTAAAAACGGCACACTTACTGACACCTAACGAGCCACAGCAGTGATGTGAAACTCGTGTGCAGCTATGGATTGATAGGGAAGGTATTTGTACATTGTTTTCAATAAAGTTAATTTTTTACACTAGTCCGGTGATTTAACTGTAACAGTACTACGTAATATTTTTTTATCTGCATCACGTATTTTTAGAAATGTAAATTATTTTTGAAGCCGCACTATAAAGCAACATGAGGCTACTATCGATGGTCAAGTGACGAGAATACCTGAACTTCTCCGAAAGAGTGAATATTAACATCGCACTGTTCAGCTACACGAGGGCTTTTGGCGACGGACCACGTAACTTTGAACCATGGTCAAGTGACGGGGACACCTGAGCTGGCACCCCCTCTCCTAACTACCACACCACATCAATGGGAGGACGTTTCAGCTCTCGACAGATTTAGCGTGCATCGCTGCCCTACAAGGTGGGTCTTAAGTGATACTGGCTCGAATTTGTGCCGATACCTATACCACTCGGCTCCCTTCCTCACAACGCAACGGAAGGACATTGAGTCTCAACAGATTTAACGCGCATCAGCCCCTCTGCAAGGCGAGTCTTCAGTACCACTAAGATGAAACTCGTGACACACCAGCCGCAAGTCCGTGACCTTAACCACTAGGCTCCTGCATATAATTCCAGATTTTTAAGTCCTACTTGTAATACTCTTCTATGGTCTATCATGTCAAATGAAAATATTTAAAATTTAATTAAAAATAGATATATATGAGGGATGATCAGAAAACAAAGTTACAAGCCGCAGCATTTGAAAACTATATATTCTGGAAACTTTGTTTCCCAAGAGTGCAGCTACTTGTCATACAGCTGGTTTGCGGGTAGGTGGAGAATGTTCACAGATGGTTCAGGATGATTGAAATGGCAAGACGCTTAGGAAATTGGTCTCGTTTGAAAGTGCGAGCCGTGAATCGATTTTTATGGGCAAAGAATGTGCCCGCATCTGACATTCACTGACAAATCGTGGAAGTGTATGGTGAAGAAGCAATGAGCAGACAACATGTAACAAAATGGTGTCATTCTTTTCACTCAGGGAAACAGGTGTCGAAAAATGCAATATGGCAGGGAGCGGCAGGCCAAGTTCTTCAACGACAGAAATGAACACGGTACGAATTGAAGGACCTGATTGCTACCAAGACGAGTTAAACAAGTTGGTTCAGCTTTCTGAGAAATGCCTAAATAGACTTGGTGGTTATGCGGAAAAGTAATAGGCACGAATGCCTCTTAATTTCCTTTTGTATTTTCTGTCTATTGTTAATAAATACTTCTTTATTTGACTTGTAAACTAACCTTTTTTTATCACCCCTCGTAATAAATGTAATTTTAATCATCGAAATCATACAAAATATAATTTCAAAGCTTACATATCACTAATAAAATGTGTGTGCATAGTTTTTGTGATACTTCTAAATGATTTGTTATTTTACATGTTAAATGATTTATTTATACAATGATAACATTTTGAATGTAGAAAATGCCTCCTAAATGACATGTTTCAATACAGCCAACAAAATCAACTTTCTTGTTAAAGATACAAAAACAAAAAAAAACATTTATCGGAATTAAGCTCTATTCTGGCAGAGCTTCCCTTAATGATTTTTTTAAGAAATTATCCTACAATACATTAAATTTTGAAAATAACTTTTTTAACTGAAAATATTTTTTGGCTTCTCCAAAAAAACATGTTTTTCTCAGTCAGACTAATTAAACTAATTATTCACTAAAAAGGATATATCTCATTACTAGATTTAATAGACAGCAGCTACAATCATTCCAAGATAATGTGATCAATACTCCAACTTGTGACCAAATGTGGAAATCAAGCCTTGACATAGCTAGTGGACTACAGGTGTCTTTCATACAACACAGTCAAAAAGTTTCCAGAGAGTTAAACCATGTTATATAAGATTACAATACAAAATTAAAGCTTTTAAAAGGTATTATTATATCTATGATTTTTATTTAATATATAAACATAGGTAAAACAAAAACAATTTATTCTTCAACATTGCTTACCACAAGGTAAGAGTGCTGATTATGATGAATATCATCAACACACACTTTCTGCACTCCTTTATTTTCATCGGGATTTTATTTATCTTCTGCCCTTGTAAAAAGATCTGTCATTTCAGTCCATTTGCTGGTCTAAAAAGCAACAAGTTTGTAGTAAATCTTGCTGGATGGAAAAAGTCAATTTTCAAGCTCGGTTTTGAATTTTTGGCATCTTTTGTGAACAAAAAATGTTTCAAGGTTTTTTTACTAAGCACAATTAGTAACTTCACAATTTTCACCAGAACCATCATTTTCCGGATCGCTTTGACAAACAATTTTTTTCAAACCTTCACTACACCATTTCTTCTACTAATACATTTTGGCCATACTCAACAGCTACTTATACAAAACATTTGTCTCCGATTGGTTTAGCAAGTTCTTAAATCCCTCTAATCCAATTTTCTGGAAATTCAAGCAAATTTTCTAATGACTTTGGTCATATCTTCTTTTAAATCAAATATTTGGTTGATGTGCACTTTTTCAGTTCTTTTATCAAAAGCAATATGATATTGATACAAATTTCAATTGAAATTACCGTCGTATGTAATATGTTTTAAAGAGGAACAAATTATCTGATCTAAAAGTAATATTTGGTGGTAAAAGCTGTACTAAGACCTTGGGCAAGTTGAATTCTATATAACTACCTGGCGTGTTATCTACAGTCAAACCTCTATAATGCAACTTTTTCCTGGAACCAAGAACATTTCACGATTTTCTGCGTAAAATAACCCCCCAATAGCAAAATGCATTTTCTACATAATGAACTTTTTTCTTGTGGTTCAATTTTTTTCTCCCTATTTTTAAATTATTTCTGGACATTTCAAGTTATTCTCTATTTTAACACATTTCATGGTGGTTATAAATCTTGAACTGGTGTTATTAGGTGCCTAACTCATCAAGAGAAATATAGTTCTGGGCATTTCATGCAAGAAGTGCCACCTTTAACCCCATTGTCCAGTTCACTGGAAACATCTTTGATATCCCCTTTCATCCAAAGTGGAGTCTTGTGTCCTTGAACTAGTCTCTGTTCATTTGTAATGTTGATTAGTTGAACTAGTAACTTCATTTCTTACAGCACAAAAATGTCAAATGCTTGAGCATCAAAGAAAAAAATTTAATTCTTCAGGAAGTGGATAAAGGCATCAAGAAACTTTTCTTGCAGTTTCTTTTTTTTATTGGTGAGATATGTCAAATAAATATATATTAATTTACAAAAAGGTGTCAAAAATTACTTTGTTTTAAATATATAGTGCTCATGAATTTAAAATTTGTTTTATGTGGTTTTCAAGAAAATTGAACCTTTATATAGCGAATTTTCCATATACAGTACAGTCCCGATAATCCGAACAATATCGGACCGACCCCTGTTCGGATTACGTGATTGTTCGGATTAGCCGGAGTAACAGCGAAATCACTATTTGAACTGGGAGTACGGGTTATGTTGTACAATTTTTCATACTAAACATTTGTGGTTCTGTTCTGTAGTTTATTCCATTTTAAAATTTGTACCATAACTTGATGTACAGTGCGTGAATATTAAATAAAGAACTGTTTTGAATTAAGGTTTATACTGTTTTATATTGAAATATTCACCGATTTTTCGTCCTTAAAATTATAAAATTTTTTCCGCGGAGCCGTTCGGATTAACCGGATGTTCGGATTAGCGGGTCTGTACTGTAACGAACTTTTTTAGGATTTAGCGACTTTGGTATATAGAAGTCCGATTGTATTTTTATTTCTTACACTTAACTTTATTTTTAGGTTGAATAAATATGAATTATAAAAAAGCATTGATTAAGTAAATTATTTTAATACAATGATATTATAGATGTAAATACATGATAAACCCAATAAAAATAAAACAAATGGACAATATTACCACAATTACAGTTTATTAAATACTGAACCAAAAATTTTACATTATAAATTACACAAACATTAATACTTGTTTTTGTCACAAGATATATAAAACTACAAGGTTATTGAAATGAATCATTATAGAATAATAATATCAATTGATTCTAAACATTAAGTGGCTTCATTTATAGAAATAGATAGATACCTTAACCATTGAAATAATAATAAAATTAAATGCTTTTGCTTCAAAAAGATTTTAATTATAGCATTTTTTAAAAAGGACAAAACAATGAAAAAACTCCCCAAAACACTTCTTTTTCCAGTACAAGGAATTAGAAACCTCTCAGCTATCATTCTTGTATCTCATCTAGCCAAAAGTTATGGAAGTTTTCTTACATATATATCTTACTACATATATACTTTAACATGTGATATAGCAGCTACTAATCAATTATACAGATAAAAATTAAAACGTTTAGTAGCTTATTAAAAACTAGAAATCATAGTAACCCCAAACTACAAAATATTGCAAACCATACTGGACGTAGAGAATATTACACCTTTAAAATATTACTAAACCCGTTCAGGGCCATGATCACATGAGATCACTTCAGGGCCTAGGGCATCATATGTGAGATTTCATTTTCCGTTTTGAGGATCAACATCAAACCAGTATGATCTGAATTTGGAATGTAAAGAATTTGGAATTATTATAAATTTTGGCATATTATATTATAGTAATTTTATATGAATTTTGGAGTTAGGCTTAACAGGAAAAACCACACAGTCCTGAAAGAGTTAAAAGAGATTTTCCTACAAGATAAATACAAATAACACATTAAACTCCCTTTCAAAAAGTAACAAAAGGAGTTTTTAGTTCGAGAAAGCTACCTAACAACTGCAACTATGAAATCAAAGAATGAAATTTCAGCAGGAAGTTCTCTTCCTTCTTTTTTTCATTGATATACATCAAATTCCACACAAAATTATCAAAAAATTACAATGCTACAGGTAATTTAATTTTTATGTATTCATTTACTATTTGAAAATAAAATACTTCACTGTTAATTTGCTTCGGATGTCATATTTTAATTACTTCATATTTTTTTACTTCATTAGTCTTTTTTCCATAAAATTTTAATAATCAGAAAAATAATTTAGTTTGAAGAACATGTGAAAAAATTAGCATTTTAACTCAATTCGTTTACCTGTAAGCACAAATAGCAATATTTCAGTATGCTCCAAGAACATCATGTTATATATTAAATCCAATTATGTAGTAAACAAAGCATCCAGGATTTAAGATAACTGTTACAAAACATTCAGACAGGGAAAAATTGTAAATATTCTTTTTGTTTCACAGCATTCCTTAACGTCTTAAACAAAGCTACAACAAAAACAAATACATAAATAAAATATCCTTTATCAATAAGCTAAATAATTTTCTTAAAATGCTTTTAGTTTCAATAGATATAAAAAATATTTCAAAGTAAGAAATAAAAAATATAATAAAGGAATGTTTATCATGTAAAAAAAATAATTGAATGAGAAAAGCTCAATTCTGTTTGTGTCAAGGATTAATCTTTAAAACTGTTTAGCATTAAAAACATATGTGGTTGTGCTTAATACCCTATATTAAGTAATATTTGGTCTCATAATTATTATTCTTTAAAAAATAATGAGATTTTACTTGAAAAAATTATTCAAGAATATTAATCTAATAAAAATAACAAATACTCATTCCTTGAGAAATTTTATAGTCTTCCAACACCTACTGTTTTAACTGTATAAAAAGACTCCAGTTAAAAGTAATACATCATTACATAACATTTTATTACCGTTTTCACTAATTTTTACTCACTTCTATACAATTAACATTATGTTCAAATGAAAACTTTAGGTTTTTAAAAGACACAAGAAAACAATATCAATGAAATAGATTTTTATAAAATTGCCAAGGAGGTTACGAAAATGCCTACTTAATTATCATAAGTCATTGGTTATAAAATGCAGCAAGGGAGAGATACAATACAAATAGAATTTCAAAGACCATTGTGTAGGAACCTTCTACATTTTAAAATGATCCTCGATATGATAATTTAAATATCTTGGGGGAACATCCGAGTTAAATAGTTGTCCGCAAACTGGACAAATAATGATTTTATGTTCCTTCTCAAGATGATTCGCAAGGTTTACAGCAGTTTTGGTAGAAATAGAAATCTCTTCAAAGCAGAAATTACAAGGGATCATCAGAAGGCTCTCCACATTTTGGTCTTCACTGAAACAAAATATTTTTAATGAGCAATAAATAAATTTGAAATCATTAGTATGTTAAGAAATACTGAGAATGGGTAAACAATATTAGAATGGTTTCAATAAAGGATTAAAAAAAATGCAAATATTTTAGGAAGGTTACTTCTGGTAATTAAAATTATAGCTTCTCACTTTTTATTAATTTTTTTTAGTGATAAATGTAAACAAGCTATGGATTGAAAGACATGTTTTACCCTTTCTAAGGAAAAAATATTATTCTGTAAACTATGAACAATGTGAAGTGAATTAGTGAGAGTTCTATTTACGAAGCACTTTAAAGCTACACGAGGGTTATTGGCGGCAAGGATAACACCTGAGCTGGCATCCCCCATCTTCTAACTTCCACACCACACCAACAGGGTATTTTAACATCGACATGTTTAACATGCAACTGCATCCTCTGCGCTGTGGGCCTTCAGCGGTATTAGGCTCGAAATGACATGCCTACTACAAGTCTGTGACCTTGACCATTAGGCTACCGTGGACACCATGAACACAGTGAAATGCATGGTATAAAAATTGTCAAATGCAAAACAATCAACACTATTAACCAGAAAGAAAAAGCCCTCATTTACTATGAAAAGTAGACTTCAAATGAGTGCCTGCTTCAAATGTTTAAATGAAGCCAATGGTAATGCTTCAAATGTTTAAATGAAGCCAATGGTAACAAAAGAAAAGCCATGACATGGAAATAAATTACAAACATATGTAGCAGCAATAAATAAAATAATACATCTAAATTTACTCCTTAAAAATTTAAACAACGTTTACTATCTTTTGCTAAGGCATGTAGTTCAATACAAGATAATTTTATGGTGCCCTAAGAGAAAACCATTCAACAGGAAATAAATAAAAATACATTGTTACTCTTAACAAAGCATAGGTTTTTTAAAATGACTGAAAAAAAAAAGATAAATTTACTATTGAAAATACAGATAAAAAGATGTCCAAACCTTGTTCCAAAAACACACTAAAAGTTTCGATACAGGCTTTTTGATTGATTTTTTTTCAATGGAGTATCAAAACCAAGAGTGGAAAGTAATAATAAAATCAACTCAGAATACTTTTGGGAGAAAGTTTTATGTGCAAACTTAACCCTCTCACAGCGTAGTGCAACATCTGCTATGTGTACTAAGCATGTGGAAATCGCGGGATGTGCAGCGAGAGGTTTAAGAAGCCCAACAATCAAAACAATTGCCAGTCATACCATAAAAAACTTACCACAACATTCTGGGGGAGAAGAAAAAATAGGCACAGCTGTTGCATGCATATTTTTTGACACATTCCAGCAATTTCACCAAACATTTAACCTATAGCCTATTCATTTTTAGTTTGCTGAAAACAATTTATTCCTAAAGCAAACCAACCACAATTGATGGATTGGAGAGTAGTAGATGAGTGTATGGTTGACTAACAAGTCCAGAAATCATATCAACTACTTAAAAAAAGTTAATCTTAACATTTTAAGAGTAAAATAGTTAACAAGTTAAAAATGTTACCAAGTTTTCATAGCTTCATTTATGCCTTAAAAATTATAGCTTGTACATAAAAAATATAGACCAAATATAAATAAAACTAGCTGCATGGCCCGGCGGGATCCTCTACTTTTATAAATTTTCCCTTTCCTTCACAAAACCAACACTACTATTACTCTTTTTCAAAATGACTTCCACCCTACCCCTCACCTTTGCTTAGCCCTGCATTGCTCTGGCTTTTATTGAGTGTATAACTTAAAATTCCCCGTTTTGAAACTTTTTCGCTTCTTTTCTTTGTCAGACAGGTTTATTTCCTTCTGGCATTGCATAAACATTTTTAAATGCATAACATATTGTCACAAAAATTGCCCTTTCCCTCTCGCTATCAGCCATTCACGGGATGTGTGTGAGATTTCTATATTAACGTCATTACAAAATTTGCATGGTAATTTCCCATAATTAATTATCACTGTCCTTTTAAAATTTGGGCTATCGCTGAAGACCCGATGTTGAATCTGTTAAGTGTTTAAAACATCCTAGCGTTGGTGTAATATGGTAGTTAAAAGAGATGGGTGTCCGCTAAAGTCTCATCCTCGTAACTTGACAATGGTTCAAAATGTTGAGGTGCGTCCCCAAAAGCTCTTCAGTAAGTGAACAGTGGGACTTTAATATCCTCTAACTCACTTTGCAACTTTTTAGGCCCCAGAAACAAAAATGTACTTTTTTAAAAAGAGTTGTATGTCGAAAAAAGTAGAAATTTTTATAATTACAAAATATCACAACTATATTAAATGTTGAAATTGTGAAAATTTTTTGAAATGTTCGATACACGAGAAAAAAGTTTCAAGCAATTATTTTTATAAATGAAGAAGTAAGTTTGATAAGTAGTTATTAAATATTTAAAATTTGAGTATTTTTTAAAAATTCGCAAAAAAAAAAGTTTTCGGCATTTTACTTTTTAAACCACTAACTCTAAAAGATCAAAGTTTGAGTTTTTGAAAAATCATTTTCATATAAATGCATCAATATTGATTCATTTTAGAAAAAAAATCATAAAATATGTAAAGTACCAACATACTGTATTGTGACAAAATAAATTATATTTTCAATTACAAAATTACTGGTGAAGTTATTAAATGCGTGAATAAAATTTTGAGTATTTTTTTAAAAATCATAAAAATTAAGCGGTGATGTTGTTTTGAACCTGGGTACAAACGTTAGTAATCAAGCACTCTTCCGATCGGGCCACGAAATCTTTGGAAAAAAGGAGTGAAAAGACCTTGAAAATAAAAGGAAAACATATTCAATTTTGCTAAACCTGGTGATTTTCAGTATTTGAAAGGGCATCTTCTTTTCTAGTGTAACCTTTCATCAAACGTGATGGGCACAGAGGAAAAGAGTTATTTGGCGCCAAACAGGTTTACACCGCCAAACCCTTGGCTATTGTAAAATTGTGTTATTTGCTAAAGTTTAAATTTTTTTAGGGCTTCATTTTTAAGTTAATGCCTTCAAACTTCATATATCGATTGCAAACAAAGGTAATTTTTAAACAAAAAAATGTAACTAAAATAATGCTTAAATATTTCTCGCAAAAAAAGGGAAAAAAACGAAAAACACAATTTTTTTTAAAACCGTAATTTAAGTAATTTTTTTAATCTTTCAACAGATTATGGATAATATCGTTCTACACATGGAAAAAAAGTTTTGTGAGATTATTTTTATAAATAAAGAAGTTATTAATTAAATAAAATTGAGTATTTTTTGAAAAATCGTAAAAAAAGTTTTTGACATTTAATTTTTTAAATGACTGATTCTAAAGGAGAAAAGCATGAACTTTATTAGTGTAGAGTATCATTTCATTAAAGCGAAAGAAAATGCAAACGGAAGGATTTAAAAATCATTTTCATAAAAACGTATTGATTTTGACTCATTTTAGAAAAAATCGAAAATATCATTATTTTGTAAAATAAATTGTACCGTGTATTGTGGCGAAGTAAATGATCTTTCCGATTCTGTAATTATTTTTTTGTCTGGGTCTAATAAAAAAAAATAGATCGTGTTTTAAAAACGTCTGGGATAAAAAAAAAAGGTCAAAGAATTGGAACTTTGCCGCTCGGCGGGAAAAATGGCCACAGGAGTAAAATAATTATGCATTTTATGGTTTTTAATTAATATCTTTTTAACTAATTGCAATATCGGAATATAAATGGTCAAAATGGATTCCTCAGATCATTTCTGATCTTTTGGTATCTTCGGCGAGTTTCTGCGTCGGGTAGTTCGCGAGAAGATAGATCCACATAGATAGTCAGATACGTTTGTTTGCTTACGAATTTTACCAGTGTAGATAATTCATTCTTAGTCTCAAACAAACGTATTTAAAAGATATTTGAAAATATTATATGAATCTCACAAACATAATTTCCACTGTTCGTATTTAGCATAGATTAATACAAGTAACTGCCGTGAAGGTTTTTAAATAATTTAAGTTAAAATGTTTTAGCTGCAGATTTTAATAATTTTCTAGCACACAAATTGTATTTGTCATAAACATACTAATTTTGACACCAAATCTGAATATTCTGACAAATATCAAATATATTATTCACACAGACATGTAATAACATATTTGAATTTTCTTTATGATTCATTTAAATATTAATAAACAGTCTTTAAAACATAAATCGAACAAAAAATCATTTAGTTAACAATAATAATTTAAAGTTAAGATTTTATTTCTTAAAGAATTTCTTTGTATAGATTTTAAGAAACAACATTATATAATCAAATATTTAAAAAACTAATTAAATTAATTTAAAGTCTAAACAAATAAAAATACTGAGTTTTCCCACTAATTACAATACATATTATTGAAAAAAAGTTTTAATAATTTTACATAACTTAAATTTTTTGAAAATCATATGCTTACTTTGAAGATTCTGGAAGTTCGACTACTTCAAAATTTTCCGTTTTCTGCACATCTTTCAGAGTTTCTGATCCAACGGATGATTTCTCAGAAGATTCACTAGATATATCTTCTGATGATAACTCACAAATACTTGATTCAGGATTTGCAGCTATTAAAATAATCCATTTTTAGTTGTCTTTTAAAAACTAAAACTTCATTTGTCAGACTAAGCACCCAACAGAGGGGAAAAAAGTTATTTTACATGTAGCAATGTTCATTTCATACACATAAATATTACAGAAGTAGAACTATAAAATGAAAATCACCCATTGATGTGACAAATAAGAATACATAAATTAACAAATATATATTCTTTCTGCATTATAAATTTACAGCCCAGCAATATTTTGCACATTAATGTGAGCTTTTAAAACAAATATCAGAATACTTTTTTCCCACTAATAGGCTGCATATTGGCATCATCTAGTGGTGATTCTTAAACAATTAAGACATTATAATTCAAGCTCTCATCGAATGCTAAATATGGCCGTGATTTAATTTTTCCAAGAGTACCAGAACCAAATTGATACTCAGGGGATCTTTTACATGCAACATAATCACATGACATGCGTGCCTACTTTTTGGGGGCAATAATACTTTAACTTATGATTTTTCATGTGTAATTCTTACAGCTTTCTCGATTTTATCAATCTTATTGAGAAAACAATCCATTGTTATCAATTATTACAGTCAATTTAGTTTTTGAAAAAAGAGAGAAAAAGTTATTTGAAGAATTAACTAGAGATATTTCAAACCATTATAACCAACAGAAGTAAAAAAAAGATTAACATAATTTAAATAAATGTTTATTAAAGATTAAATAGAATATATCATTTTTATTGAAATCTGTGATGCGTAATTAGAAAAAACTGTAGAGGAAGCTTATGAGCATGGTAATACATCTATTAATTATTTCAAGACTTAATTTTTCATAAATATATAACATGACTGTAGACACAGTTTAAGATTTATAATAGTATTCCCCAGATGATTTTGAAACACAAAGTGATTCAAATCAGACTACATATATAAAAGTATTTAAAAAAATTAATTCCAAACCAATTAGATAATGCAGCTATGAATATTTTGAATTCCATGACAGAGTAGTTCCTAGTTGTACAGGGAAGTGATGATTGATTTGTGTTTAGCATTTCTAACAATGACTCTTATAACACATTCAAGGATAAAGCTGCACATGCCATTCTAATTGGTCTGCTAATTTATGTCTGTGAATGTGTTAATGTGCCAATATTAATTCACTGGAGACAAATAGGTTTATTTTAAACAAATAATTAAGAACGTAATTAATTTCTTTAAGGAGAAATTTTATAGAATAGAATATTAATTATAACTGAATTATTATTACTTAAAGCAAGCACTTTCAAAAGTAAATTTGGAGTTAATGAGTAGAAGAAATGAATTCCTTCAAAATATTAAAAAAATCTAAATCACTTTGAATATATAGCCTGTATATGACAAAAAAAGTATTGCTCAGCATTACGAATTCTTTTCATATTTTTTAAACCAATTTTCATATATATGTAAGGATAATTAAATTAGATTAAAAATTAAATTCCCTATCTAGCACTTGACTCATCTTTCTGTTCCCATCTTCAAGTATCAAACTAATCACCCATTTATTTCTTCCGAACATATGGCCTAGCCAATAAACATGTCTAATTCAAGATCGTTAGATTTAATAGTCAACATATGTCAGCATTAACTTGCACAAGCACCCTCTTCAAAGCAGGGATACTTACCATATGTTTTTCAAGTGTTATTTCATGTGGATAACAGGATAACAGTTTTAAAAAGGAAGACCTTTATTCCATCATTTCTACATCTGTTCTGACAGAAAAAACACCATGGCATGTTTTTTGTCAGAACAGATGTAGAAATGATGGAATAAAGGTCTTCCTTTTTAAAACTTTAATCTGATTCTGTCTTCAAAATCATGACAGAATTAAAGCCGGCAGGATCTTTATCTGCGATCCTTATGTAAAAAACTAATCTTTTTTATAAAATATTTTAATATAAAAACGAAAGCCAACTGCAGTAATAACTGATATGAAGAATTTTATGGAAGACTGATGGCACTCTACATTTGTTAGCTGAGGACGTTGGGTTACCAGAATTAATCTATGGTACGGAAAAAGAAACGCGCTAGTAATCCCCGAAAGAACATCGCTCTTACCGCCAAAGAAATAGAATCATCCTCTTCTCCTAACAAGATTTCAGAAAGTCATACTTCAAAAATGGAACCAATGAATGAATTTAAAATTAAGCAAGAGAATTTAGATGCTCTGATGAAGAAAAATTACAACCTATAACCATTATTAAAAATGATATTCGATTTGAAGATCTACAGACTTTTTTCCAAAAAATATAACCTGGAAATACCCATCCAAACATTCATTAGAAATTTTGAAAGTACGTGCGATTCCTTCAATATACCAGAGAAACAGAAAATCGTATTTATAATCAAGTTAGTAGATGGAGCTGTGAAGACTTACATCCAATCACAATCTATCCCTAAAAGTTTTTAAGAACTGAAAAATAATTTAATACGTGAATTCGGAACACAAGTCAATCCAGCGGAGATTCATCTTCAATTATCTAAAACAGAAAAAACCTCAAAAGAGACCCACATAGAATATTTCTACAGAGTAAAAGAAATCGCATCCCGGATAAACATGGAAGAAGCTGAAAAATATTACATCATAAGAGGATTAAAAGAAAATAGAGCCATAGAAATACAGTTACAAAGCTGCAGCAACATAGAGGAACTGAAGGAAAAAATGAAACTCTTAGATATCCAAGAAAAATCAAAATCAAGTAAGAATGAAGTTATATACCCAAAGTATCCAATGACAAGAATACCTTATCATACAAATCAATTTGCCCATAAACAATATGGAGGATGGAATTGGAGAAATGACCAATCTCAATATCCGGATACCATAACCAATACAAGATATAAGGTATACTCTCCTCAGTTTCCATCACCTTATCATCACCCTTCCTTTTCAATTCAGCGGCCGACCCTATATCCGAGAAACCAACGATTTCCACAACGACCGACAGTTATGTGACCCAATGCTCCAACTTTCTATCCCCGTCAAAGAACACAAAACAATAATACGGTATTCCAACCTCATCAAACGTGAGAACTTATGATCATCCAGGGAAGAATCAACTTCAAACAAGTTGATGTCCTCTTGGATACAGGATCACAAGAGTGTCAATATTATTCCAAAAAATATAATATCACAAATCAAGGGATACCACAATGTAGAGTATATCAAAACAAAAATTGCCACGATCAATGGAGAAATTGAGGTGAGTGAGGCAATTACTTTACAATTGAAAATAGGAGAAATTATTGAAAATATTAAATTCCTCATAGTAAATGTAGAACTGAAATATTTAATAATTTCTAATAAAACTATGAGTATTTTTGAATTAAATATTAATTTTAGTGATTGTAAAATTTTTCAAAGAGGAAAACAAATTTTAAAAAATTATGAATCTAAGAAAATATTAAAGAAAATGAAACTTAAATTTAGTGTAATAATAAAATTATCACTAAGAAAACTGATAATGCGTTTAATATAGAAATAATTCCTAATAGTGATTATGATATTATTAATATGATTATTGATAAATATAAACATGTCTTTGCTAAAAATAAGTTTGATGTGGGCGAGTTAAAATGTAATTCTCCTAAAATAATACTTACCTCAGAATTACCCATTGCAAATCGACCATATAGGACATCTTTTAAAGATGATACGGAAATAAAAAAGCAATTAGATGCATTAATGAAAGCAGGAATAATAAAACCATCTTATAGTTCTTACGCTGCTCCTATAACATTGGCTTTTAAAAAAGAGGATAATGCTCGTACACGATTATGTATCGATTATAGAAAGCTAAACACTATCACAAAATTAGATGCAGAGCCAATTCCCCGAATAGATGCAGTTTTAGACAAATTAACACATGCAAAATTCTTCTCAACCATCGACCTATGTAGTGGTTATTGGCACATTAAATTAGATGATAATGAATCTGAAAAACTTGCATTTACATCAAATTACGGTCTTTTTCAATTTAATCGTATGCCTTTTGGATATAAAAATTCTCCAGCTATATTTCAAAGAGCTATTAGACAGATTTTAAATAAATACCAAATAAAATTTGCATTAAATTATTTTGATGATATAATATATATATAGTATTTTCGGAATCAATTGAAGAACATGCAAAACATTTAGAGGAAATTTTTAAAATTTGTGGAATAGAAAATATTAAATTAAAATTTTCAAAGTGTAAATTTGGCAAAGATACAATTGATTTCTTAGGATATGAAATAATACAAGGGTCATACACTCCAAATAATACAAATGTCGAAATAATTAAAAAACTTTTACCCCCTAGAAATGTAAAGGATTTACAAAGATTTCTTGGTAGTATTAATGTCTATTATAAATTCATTCCTCAATATGCAAAATTAAGAATGCCCTTAAATAATCTTCTTAAAAAGAATCAAAATTGGAATCGGACCCCAGAATGTCAACAATCTTTTCAAAAACTTAAAGTCAGCTTAATTTCAAAGCCCATTTTAGCTATATTCAATCCAAATTATCCCTGTCATCTTTATGTAGATGCATCGAAAACTGCAATCTCATGTATCCTCAAACAACAAAAACCCAATGGAAATCCACATCCGATTGCATTCCACTCGAGACGACTGAGAAATTATGAAATTAATTATACAATAACTGAATTAGAATGCTTAGCTATAATTGATAGTTTAGATAAATTCCATTGCTATCTTCATGGATCTCATTTCACAGTTCATACCAATCATAATGCATTAGTTTAGCTTAAAAATTTCAAAAATCCCACAGGTAGACTTTTTAGATGGTCTTTAAAAGTTTCTATGAATGATTTTGATATAAAATATAAGAGAGGTAGCACTAATGTTGAAGCTGATATGTTAACAAGAAATCCTATTGCTTATCATATAATTAATACACCCCCAGAGAGAACCTTTATTACATATCAATGAAATAAGTCATTTTCAAAATATAGAAAATACATCAGCTCCTAAATGTTTTAAGAGAGATGGTGTTTTTGTAGTTAAAAGACAAGGTTTAACTAAAATAATTGTACCCAAAGCTCTAAGAGTAAAATTAATGGAAACAACTCATAAAAAATTTGGCCATCCTGGTGTAGCTACCATGTTAAAATTAATATCACCACAATATTATTGGATAAACATTATTACTGTGATATACGAAATTATGTGAAACTTGTCAAATAAATAAGAAGTCACATCAGAGAAAATACGCACTGATGCAATCACTTCCCCTTTGTGAAAAATCCTTTGAACTTTTATCGATAGATAGTGTAGGTGGTTTAAATTATTACAACTCTGTTAAAAAATATTTACACATTATTATTGATCATGCAACTAGGTACATTTGGACTTTCCCATCAAAAAATGCAACAACAGATACTTAAATAAATTGTTTAAGACAAATCTTTCAGAATCACATACCGGAAAAAATTTTAAGTGATAGAAATACTGCGTTCACCTCTTCAAAATGTAAGCATTTTTTAAAACATAATAATATCACTCAATTATTAACTACTTCTCACAGGCCACAAACCAATGGAAAGGTTGAACGTGTAAATCAAACCATCATTACCCGCTTAAAATGTGAAATTAGTAATAGTTCAAATAAAGTCCCATAGACAAAAATTCTAGAAAAAGTAACCCATCAGTATAATCAAACTCCACATACAATAACAGGTTTCCCTCCAACCTACTTAATGTATGGTAATTTACCTTTCGAAATTTCGCTAAAAGATAATGAGATATATCCTCCCTTAGAATAAGCAAGAAAATTAGCCAAAGAAAGAACAGAACAATATTATAAAATAAATAAGATTAGATATGATAAAAAATTTCAGGAAGCTGATTTAAAGGTTGGTGACTTAATACTGTATGAGGAATTTCAATACCCCAATACAAGGAAATTAAGTCCCCCTTATTCAGGCCCTTATACCGTTTTAAGAAAATGTTCTGATGTATTATTTGAAATTGATAGACCCAATACCCTTAATAAAACTGACACTGAATTGGTTCATTCAGTTCGTTTAAGACATTTTCATCCATCTGAAAATTTTCAGTTAAATTACATTCAACAAAATACCCATAATAATGAGAATAAGATAATAACTAAAAGAAACATCTTAAGTAATACAGAAATAACTGAGTTCTGCTTAACAAGACTTTTCGGCGAAAAAGAATAATATATGATATGATATGGTATTTAATTTTTATAATATATATATAGTTGTGTTATAAATGAGATATTTTCTTTATATTTTAATTGAGAAAAACAAAGTATATAGGTTTAGTCATACAAAATTTTGAGAAATTTTAATATACTTCTCATAATTTTATCTTAAGATGTCGAATGAGTTAAGAGTTATGATAGAAATTGGTGTTTTAAAGTGAAAGATATAAATTAAGTTTTTAGAAAAATGACTAATGAGAGAACTAATACTAGAGATATTGATTTTTATAAGAAACAAAAGTAAAGTCAAGTTGTATTATTTTTCTCCATTGAATTAAATTGTTTTGTTAATTATTTTATTCAGCAGTAATCTTATTGCATGTCATTTAATTTTTTTTTTTTTTTGAAATTGTGTGTTTTGATATACTGGCCATATATCAGGATTCACTATTTCTCGAAATTTTCCTTATTTAAAATTAAAATTAATTTAATAACTTGAAGCTTATTTTTGGATATTATACAGTGGATGAGGGAGAATACAATCATTATAATTTTGTACATGTCTCGAAACATTAAGAGGACAAACTTGTTTAGTTTGATATGTACACCTCTCATTGTTTCTTATCAGCATCCCTGAACATCTGTGAGTTGATGACGCAGATTTCTCAGAGAGATGTGTTCAAAATTAAGTAAGGTGATACAGTTTTATTAGAGAATGTGTGATGCAAGAGAAACTCAACAATTTTTGTCTATGAAACGTATTTTTAGAAGGTTACAGAAAGATTCAAAACATTGCATGCGATATTAAGTTACAATGAATATTGTAAAAATTTTCAGAAATACTAAAAGTTATTATTGAAGTGAGTCCACTTTTCCGATTCAAAATAATAAAAAAGAGCTCTTATATTCTTATAACGCATATGAAATAAAACATTTTTTATTGTGTTGGATAGTGCATAGAAGTTGTGTGTTATACACCGTTTTCATATTATTAATAATTTCATTTTATTAGTGTCTATATATATATTTTTTAATCTTTTTAAAAAATGTATTTCATACATGCAAAATGTGTGTAACAATATAAGGTATTACTACGATGGCGCCAGAGTAGATTTTTATACAAAATTATTATTTTAACATTTGTATGATTTCATGTATTTTTATATTTACTATCTTATTGTTTGATATATTATTTTCCAACATAATTTTTTTGAAAATATCTACCAGCTATAATACGAATCTATTATTATGAAGGAATAGGAGGAAACGCGAGCTCTTATTCTAGATGTCGAATAGATTTGAACAAGCTAATCTTCAATTATATGTATGGAAATTCATGCTTATCAATTGATATGTTGGAAGTGTTCTTACTGTGTTTATTGTTAGAGTTTCGTTTAGTGTATTGCATTTTGATTTTAGTATTCCTATTGCTTAAATATTTCTACTGTGTATAATATGTCTTTCTAAATAATGTTATGTATTGTTTTGTGTTTATTGAAAATTGATTAAGTTTGTAAAGAGAGAAAAAAAACCACGCCATGACTCCCTTTTAAAATTGGGGGGCAAATGTAAGGATAATTAGATTAGATTAAAAATTAAATTCCCTATCTAGCACTTGACTCATCTTTCTGTTCCCATCTTCAAGTATCAAACTAATCACCCATTTATTTCTTCCGAACATATGGCCTAGCCAATAAACATGTCTAATTCCAGATCATTAGATTTAATAGTCAACATATGTCAGCATTAACTTGCAAGCACCCTTTTCAAAGCAGTGATACTTACCATATGTTTTTCAAGTGTTATCCACTTGAAACCACCACCACCATGGCGTGCTTTTTCCTCTCTGCTCTCAGGCAGAACTGATGTACAAATGATCGAATAAAGACCTTCCTTTTTAAACTTTAATCTGATTCTGTCTTAAAAATCATGACATATATATATATATAAACTAGCTGGTATATTCGTTCTTCGCACGGGGGAATTAAAAATTTAAGCAATACAGACTGACGGAAGTTTTTAATGAGTTAATTTTACGTGAATTGTAAATTAAACAAAAAAACAGCTTTTTGCATATCTCAGCTGAACAAAAAACCATGTTTTCTAAATTTTAAGTCAGTAGATATAAAAAAAGATGTTTTTTTCTAATAATGCCCCGTAACTCTCTTATGGATCGATTTTTGAAAACACCTTCCTTCTGCTCAGCAAAATTAACACATTGTTACAAATTTTGTGTAATAAACGCATTAAAATAATCTAAATGATTTGTATTTGGATGTGTAATATGTTATCACTTTCTGATGCATTTATTTTATGTTAAATGACTGTTAACCGTGACTTCGTCCAAGTGGAATTTAACAGAAAAGTGTTTACTCAATTTGCAGTTTACGAAAAGTTATTATATATTGCACGTAAAGAAATCCTATGCTATAAGTATAATGTCATTCTTCTACTTTGTGAATCAATGTTTCTTTTTTGTTTTACTTTTTTTTCTTTGTTTTTTGTTGAGCAAAGTGTGAGAGGGACACATGACCTTTGATACTGTCGATGGGGTGAGGACTGTAAAATCATTAGGATCAAAGGACACAGACGTGAAATGTTGTGGGTGACAGCAATCTAATCAAACAAAAAGGTTTAATATAACTGCTAGTAATCGTTGAGACAGAAGGCTCGCGAAATAAAACAATCCCTGTTGAATATAAATAATCCCCATTTGAATCGGATATTGTTCACATTGGTTTTAATTTTATTTCCACGGAACCCCAAATTAATTTTTTTAAACAAAAGTAGCCTGCCTAAGTTACTCCTTATAGCATTAGCTATCTGCCAGTGAAAGTTCCGTCAAAATTGGTGCAGCTGTTTCAGAGATTAGCCGGAACAAATAGAGACAAACACACAAATTTTAAAAATTGATTTTTTCATATAAGTACCGCATATATTTTTAAATGCATTTAGTAAAAAGCTGTTACTTTCAAATTACAAACAGACATTTCATTTTTATTTATGTGTATAGATATTGCGCAGGATAAATGAAGTTATTTAAGTTTTGGATAAACTTACTTTAATTTAAGGCTGTAAGTGCACTTTTCCACCTAAAACGTAGTTAAAAATATCTATTTCAGAAACGACTATCTACGTACTTAACTAAATAACACAACCTGTTGGCTCTGCGATCGCCACCCCCATCGCACACTCAAACTTGTACAATCACTCTTGAAAGACAAACATTTATTGTGACTGCTTTGTGCAGTGTTTGGCAATGAAATAAACAATAAAGGTATGAAATTGGCTTATCACTATTTAAATGCGAAGCCTTGTGAGAAATCAAATGACGTAAACCCCCAAAACTTCATAATTTAAGTTTAAATGCTGTCTATGTTATGGAAAAATTGATGTTACTCAGTGTTCTTGAGAGAGAATGAAATCAATTTGGAATGATTATAAGCATTGAATGCAACATTTCAAAACAGGCCTAAGTAGCAGTAGGGTGACATGAATCTGCAAGCAGGGGGGGAGAGGGTAGCGTGACCTTTGACACTGCCGATGAGGTGAGGACTGGGTAGGGTGAAAGAACACAAAAGAAGCCGCAAGCAAGGGATAAGAGAGATGCATGACCTTTGACAGTGTCGATGGTGTGAAGACTGTTAAAATCATTAGTATCAGACATGAACGGGAAAAACTGCAAGTGTCAGTAACCTAATCAAACAAAAAAGTTTGATATAACTGCTGGAAATGTTGAGACAGATGGCTCGCGAAATAAAATAATCCCAATTTAAAATGGATATTGTTCACCATTTCATTCATTTTAATTTTATTTTTGCAGAACCCTAATTTTTTTTTCTATATTCAAAGTAGCCTAAGTTATTTCTTATAACATTAGCTATCTGCCACTGAAAGTTTTATCAAAATTGGTCCAGCCGTTTCAGAGATTAGCCGGAATAAACAGACAGGCAGACAAAAATTTTAAAAATTGACTTTTTCATATGAGTACCGTATATACATTTAAATGCATTTAGTAAAAAGCTGTTAATGTCAAATTACAAACAGACACTTCATTTTTATTTATATGAATAGATAACTTTCCTTTAAAATTCTGTCCACTTAATTTTTTTTTTAAATTTCAACACATGCATTTAGGGTAACAGAAAAATTACATGTTTAACAAATAATGATAATAAATATTGTTTTTCAAACAACAAATAAGTCTATTTTAATTTTGTGAGCCAATACAATCAATTATAGCTGAATTTCAGCAAAAGTCATTGCTTTTACTTGTAAAGAGTCAAATAAAATATTCATCGGTAAAAAAATATATGTAGTGAATAGTGTACATATACATTTAAATATTGTAATCAATTATAAAATTTAAAAATACATACATATTAAAATTTTATATCATAAAAAAATCCCTACTTACATTCATCAACAGTATTTTCAGACACTAGGGAAGAACTGGTACTTGAAGGACCAGATGCATTTGCCTTTGGCCTAGCACCTAATGGCTTTCCCCCTTCACATCTTCCATTACTCTGGAAAAAATATAAATGAGAATAGCAGAAAAGAAATAACATTTAATGGAAAATCTGTTAAGAAAGCAGACAAAAATAATACATACAACAGCAATTGATTCTTCAGAGTTACTGTAATAACTAATCTAAAAAACTAAACTGATTACTTTACCAACTTAATTTTAATTTATGAAAGAATAATTGAATTACTAAACTGTCCTGATTATTAAAGCAAACAAGTTATATTAACCAGAATTTAACATTCTTATTATATATATAAAAAATCTATAAAATAATCAGTTTTCATCATGAAAGCCTAAATTCTAAAACGAAAATAAATCTGTAATGCATTCAAAGGTAATTTGTCTCAATAACCAACATGGAAAAACAACATATAAGACTTTTAATTATACATCAAAATATTATTTTTATACTTACATTTTGTCCAGATGCAGATACATGCTCACCAGTGTCTGAATCACTTATATTTTTCTGTGGTTGAGATCTTTCAGCTTCCAATGGTAAAGCAGCTGAATAGAGAAAACATAAAAAAATTCCTCACAAAAATTCTTTCATAACATTAAATATATTAACTCTTATGACATGAAAATACTTTTTCAATGGGTGGATCCATATAAAAATTATTAAGACATAGTAAAAAGTTCAATCTAAATTTTTTCTGCGTCTTCAAATAATACAGAAGACAAACATGAGAAGAAACACAAAAATAAATTGGGGGTGGGGGATATCATAATCAGTGTATTTCAGCAAAAAATGAATTTTACTAACATAACTGAAAACTAAGAACTTTAAACTATAAAAATTTATTCAATGCTTACTGTTTCTACTTTCAGAAGAGTTTACTTCTCCTGATGAAGATATCATCTAAAGAAAAAAAAAGTATTAAAGTATTAGTGTAATTTTTTTTAAATAAAATAAACTGTACAAAAAATTGATTACTAACAAATATATGTTAAAAACTATTAAAATTAATCATATAAATTTGTTAAAGTATACAAAATACTAATTTTATAACAAAAATTTTAAAAATTCCTTTAAATCCTAATAATAATAACTACAATATAACTAACATAAAAAATAACAATTTATTTAAATACTAAACAAAACTTCCCAAGACTACATTACAATGAATAATAAAATTTTTTTCATTTTTATTAAAATTTATCTCTTCTATATTACTAGAAACAGAGGTTACAAGCAATGTTCACAGGTTGAAAATTATTGGTTTAATACCTTTCATCTTTTAAATGCTAAGCTTCTTTTATTTCCTTTAACCTGCACAGAACCAACTAAATGCATATATTTAAAATTCATCATACTCAGAAATCTGAATGATTTTCAAACTGTCAAATAAAACTGAAAAACAACTACAAGCAGTTGCCAACTGACAATACATTATCCTTAAAATATATTATCTTACTAGCTGCATGGCTCGGCGTTGCTCGGGTTTTCTCTACTTTTATAAAAATGTTCCCTTTCCTTCATAAAATCAGCACTTCTAATACTCTTTTTCAAAATGACTTTCACCCCACCCCCACTTCCTCTGCTTAGCCCGGCGTTGCTCAGCCTTTTTCCAAGTGTATAACTTAAAATTTGCTGTTTCGAAATTTTTTTTGCTTCTTTTCTCTCAGACAGGTTTATTTCCCCCCGGCGTTGCTTGAACATTTTTAAATGCATAACACATTGTCATGGAAATTCCCCTTCCCCTCTCGCTATAATATGTCTTGAGTAAGTGAAGATTGAGACCTTAATATTTCACTCACTCACTATGCAACATTTTAGAACCCGAAAACGAAAATGTACCTTTTTAAAAATAGTTGTATGTTCAGAAAAGTAGAAATTTTTATAATTACAAAATTTCACAACTGTATTTAAATGTTGAATAAAAATTGTGAGCATTTTTTGAAATGTTCGATAAATGGAAAAAAGTTTTATGCAATTATATTTATATAAATGAAAAAGTTATAAAAACTTTGAATTTTATAAGTAGTTGTTAAATATTTAAAATTTGAGTATATTTTAACTGATGCAACATATTTAAAAAATAAAACACTATAAAGAATTAAAATTTATTTAAGTAATTCTCAGTTGAATAAAAATGTTACTTTGTCTTCTATTTTTTAAAAAATATTAAAACTACCTTTTTTACTAATTATTATAATACTTAGTATTACACTTTCTTGAAAGGTTTAGAATTATGCATTGACAGACTTATAAAACCTTCGATATACATCCAGTATCAATTTTACTGTAGTTTTGTTATAGGTTTATAATATTCCTAACTATCCACCGATCTTCAAGTTTAGTGAAATGGGTGTCCTACACTTGGCCTTTTTCAACTCAGTTTGTTTTGTTTTTCGATATTATCTTTTGAACTGTAAATTTGTTTTAATATTTTTTTATCCACTACAAATAGTATTTAAATTTTAAATTATCGCCTTGCTTAATGGAAACTATTATTACAACTTTGTATTCAAATGGGAGAATCGATCTTATGTTGAATTTAAAAGACATTTATTGAGTATGAGGACCTCTTTCTTTCTGTTAATATTTAACTTGCAAAATAATTTCACTAACGTCATTCAAACTATCAAATATCGTTTTATCTCGCGTTGTGTAAATCGAAAAGTACACTGAATCTTCGAATTCTGTGTAAGCGACATTAAATTACCAAAACTGAAAACTATATAGCACGATTTAAAAAAAACAACAGTGAAAAGCTTTTCCCGAAAAATGGCATAAATCAATCTTGGTTCAAAATGCATTCTTTTCCAGGTTGATTAATTCGAGACGTATTCGTTTTTGCAAGGATTTTTATAGAATAATTGTCTGTGTTTTGTCTTTAGAATTTCAGAGAATTTTTAATTAATATTGCGCAGTCCGTAAACATTAAATTTTAAAAATTAGCGAAAATAACACTCGAACTTTTCTAAAATCATAAGCAAATCAACAATGCTATTTTTTTTATTAAAATAGTATAAATAATTTATATCTGGAAGTGTAATACGTTAATATTACTTTTTGTTGTATTTTTTTTTATGTTAAAATTGTAATCAGCCTCACACTCTGCCTGTTCAAACTTTCGCAGTTCCTGGTGCCTGGAGTAGACAAAACAAAATGCAAAGGTTAGCTTCACACAAAAAAGATATTTGCTGTCACTGGCTTTTTTGCAGATGGCAGAATTTTTTCCTACTTACTTGACAATTAATTATTGTTATATTTTAGACACTTCACACAATATCTATAAATTATAGCCTATGTGTTATTCTGATGTATAAGCTATACTATTGTAAAGTTTTATTAAAATCCATTTTTAGTTGTTTTTGCGTGAAAGACTCCCAAACATCCTCACAAACTTTCACATTTATAATATATATTAGGATTTGCAACAAACTTTGTAGTTTTCACATTAGGAGCAATATCATACCGGTCACTGTGACAAATCCATGTCCGTTCGACATGTCACAAAATGTGAATCCCATGCCTTTTTGGATGCATTAACAAAATCAAATTCCTCTTTATAACATACTTTATATGCTTGAAAATATATCATTTTGCCTTTGTTGGATATCACTGTAACATTCAACCAAAACAAATTGTTTGGCAGTATGAAGCATAGGGAATTGAAATACATCCAAAAACAAGAGAAGTTCTTGACAATTGCTGTAGAAGGAAGGGGGGGGGGAGAATACAAATCAAATAGGAATCAATACCTAATTAAATACAATATGTGGAAGAAAGAACAAGATTCAAGAATTTTATAAAAATGTCCTGGATATACAAGTTCTAAAGCAGGACTTGGCAGCCTATGGCACGTATGCCACTAAGCTGATAAATTTGTAATGGATCTTTATTTGACAAACATTTTGAGAATTATGGACATTTACGGAATTACGAAAAAATTCGAAAAGTAACTGTAAATATAAATGTACAGCTATTTTGTAAATTATTGAATGTCATTGCTAGAGATTTAATTGTTGGAAGAGATGAAATTGCATGAACTCTGCTTTCAGCTTTTGTTTCTACATAACTCAGTAAAAGAAACCTTACCTCATATAAAAAATATTTCAAGTCCACAAAGAAATTGTTTAACAACTGAATGCTCAGAATCGTGTGTCAAATTAAAAGTCACAAATTGTACTCCTGATTTTGCAATATGAAAGTAGAGCGGTGCAAGCACTATGGTTTGAATTAAAATTGTTATTAATCTTTTTATTAAACAATAATGAAAGAGCTACTTATATTTTTACGTTTTCTATTTCTTATTTTAATTAATATGCTTAAAAAAACAAAATATATGAACAATTTAATTTTTTATATTTTTGTTGAAGAAATAGTTATATTTTAGGCTGCTTTTTTAAAATGATGCAAAACTAATATATAATAAAATTGTAAATCCATATTATTGACCTCTATTCTCTAACTTAGCATACATTATCACAGGAATCGAATTATTTTGAAAACGTCCTACAGTGTGGCACGTTGAATCATATTGGTAGATTGCTTTGGCCCACCGCAGCTAAAAGGTTGCCCCAACCCCTGCTCTTAAGTTTTTGAGAGTAGAAAAAGATAAGAACTAAAGAAGAAAATATAGGCAAATGATTAAAATTTTGCAAAAAAGATTAATTTAGGCACAAAAGCATAATGAAAGGCTGAAAAGAGTAAATTTTACTCCCAACAAGTTGGTAGATGCAATACTTTGATTTAATTTTTTTATCGGTGTCACACTTTGAAGCTGCATGAGGGCTATTAGCAGCCTTGGTCAAGTAATAACAGCACTTGAGCTGGCACACCACTCTCCAAATTTCTACACCATGCTAGCATAGGAACTTTGCCTCAATAGATTTAATGCATATCAGTCCCTCTACATAGCTGATCTTCAGTGGTATTAGGGCTCGACAACACTAGCAATGGATAATACTTTGATAAAAACAATACAAGTATATTTTCAGAAAGTGATTAAAAATTCATGAAAACATTACAACTTTTTAACAATTAACAAGTTAAATATGAATAAAACTTACAGGGTTAAGTTTATATTTTTTCAATTTTTTCTTCAACTTTTCAATCATCAAGAACTGTTTCTTGTATACTTCTGCAGCTTCAGCTAGACGAGCAGTATAATCCATAACAGTTTCTTGAAGAGTTTTTTCTTTTAACAGCAAATTCCTCTGTTGAACAGAAAGAAAGCCTCAATCAGTCAAAAGCTTATTCTACACAAAGAAATTTGAAAATTGTATAAAAATTTGCATTGTAAATATATAACTAATTGATTTACTTATAAATTCCTTTATTAATTTTTAATAATAATATTAGTGCAGTCACTATGATAAGAGTGATAAAAATGAATTTTTTTCCTTTGTAATTTCTTAAACATAATTATAAAAAAGTTTGTTTTGGAAAGAGAACACATTTTATAATATTTTAATACTACAGTATTTGAAAAGCATATACCATTAATGAATAAATACATATTTGAACAAAAAAAGGAAATACTTATACTAGTTTTCATTAAATTCTCATGTTTATAATTTAATTCTATATCTTTTAATACAATAAAATTTGTAAAGAGAATAATACCTTATCAGCTGTCAAAAAATCAATAGCAGCATTTTTCGATATATTTTCTTCTTTCGACTAATAACAGCAAAAAAAAAAGTATTTTGTAACATTAAGCAAAATACAAGTAATAATAAAATCAATTAGTATGTTTTGAAATGCTAGGAATTTCAATGTGTACTTCAAAAATATCGATTTCAATCATCTTTATAAGTAAAATTAAAAGGTTGAAAATGAAATTATGATAAATACTGATATAAAAATTCCTTTAACTCTCAATAAAAAAATCTGAAAAGTTTATATAATTTTTTTTAATTTAATAATTAAAGTAATTTTGATTTTGATTAGAGCATCCAATTATTGATTCAAATAGAACTAACTGTAAGAAACAACAAACAAACAAAACAGAATTGTAAGGAATGATTGAAATGCAACACCAAGTGAACTATTAACTTGTGTTTAGCAGTAGCGCACACAGGAATTTTTCAGGGAAGGGGGGGGGGTCAGGGGTCAAAAGTCCCCCCCTTGTGTGCGCCACTGGTGTTTAGATATACTTTTACCATTACTTATATATTCTAGTGATATATATATATATATATACATGTAAGGTTAATTAAATTAGATTTAAAATTAAATTCCCTATACAACATTTAAGTTTTAGTTCCCATTACATCTTCAAGTCTTAAATTAAACATCCAATTATTTCGCTGAAAAAATGGCCCAAACATAAAACACTTCTAATTCCAGATAATTATATTTCATAGTCCTATATGTCAGCATTAACTTTCAAGTACAACCCATAACTAAGAATGGTACTTCACATATGGACATAAGTGGTAAAGCCACTTAAATTTTCACTAGGCGTCTTTTTTTCTCAGAGTAAATAAAACCATTTTTTTAAAAAAAGCTTAGTGTTGACTTGAAACATGTCACATATATATATATAATTTAAATTAACAAAAAAATACATTACAAAACAATGCTGGACAAATTTTTATGCACTTTTTGCAGTGACAAATATTAAGCGATTTACTCTTCAACAATACACATAAAAAGCAGGATGTGAAATTCAGATCTTTTAGCATACCTCAATAGTAATTGCAAGGTAATAATAGATTTTGCCTGAAGTGAATCATATGGTACAAGCGACATAATTTTAAAGACAGATAATTTCAAAAGAATAGCATCATTTGATGAAACTTGTGTTTCATCATCTGAAAACCTTATTAGGTTGAAAATAAAGTAGTTTATACAATGCAGGAAAATATTTCAACAATCTTCTTTTCTCCAACCCTTTAACTAAATTTTGCAAACTCAAAATAAACCTACAGACTTTTACCCTAAAATTTTTTTTTTTGGTAACCATCAAAATGAGTAATGAAGCCTTTATCATTTAAAAAAATTAAAATTAATAATTAAAACATTTTAGAGCAAAATATACAGGATACCATTTAAGTTAAGACACAGAACTATTTTGCTATACTTCACTATGCCTGAAATTGCTGCTTCCAGATTATGTAACCAAATAATTTTCAATTGGTTGTTCAATTCAGAAATTTAATGCAACCCTTTACAATTTTTATTTTCACTCTAGAAAGAAATCATCAAGAAGAAAAGGATCAAGTGGTTCTCTTCACAGCACTCATGCAAACAAATCCCCCTGTAATCTTTTAAAAAAATTTAATTTATTGAGAAATTTTTAAACAGAACCAAATCTTTCTGCACTAGCTCATTCTAAAAGAGACTTAAAATCTGCTACAAAACTACATATCACAGATATGAAGAACACATTTGGATTATCAAGCACTGTTATCCATAAGTTGACATTGTGTATACTATCCAATAAATAAAATGCTGTTCAAAATGACCATCACTGAAACATTTTAAACAAAACAATGTACTAGAAGTAACAAATGAATTGATAGATAACAAAATAAGTTTAAAATATTTTTTTTTTAAATATTTCATCAATCAAAAAGACTCTAACAAAAGGAACCGAATACGATTTTTTTTTTTAACACAGTTCAATTTGAATTTCACAGTATTTCTATCAGAAATTTGAAAGTTAGAAAAACAAAAAAACTAATGATTGATCCGTGGCATTATGTAAGCCCCCACATCGTGGGGAGGGGCAGGATTCAAAAGTGTCCAAAGCCTGCCTGACTGATGACTAGCATGTATAATTTTGCTATCCTTTTGTAAGATCTGACTTGAGGCCCAAAACCTGACATTGTGGGAGGGGGTCTATTATTCATCACTATGCCATTATGTGTGATAAATACAGATAATAAGTAACATGTAAATAAATAAATGGAAGATTTTTCAAAGAAATAAAATTAATTCAAATATACTGATTTTAATACATAACATTTTTGAAATTGTTATGTGCTTTATAGCACATTATCTCTAAAAGGTTTCATTTGAAGGGGGATGAAGAGTGTGCTGAGGAAGTAAAAGCAAGACAGACACACATAACCATGTGTATATACAGTCAGGTCTCGTTTTATGCGGTGGATACGTTCTACCAAAAAACACATATAAAAAAATCGCATTAAAAAAGACATTACTTGAATGGAAAAAAAGTAGGGATACGTTCCTTAGTTTTCTGAAATCGCATAAAACCAAAACAACTAGTTAAAATTAACTTAAAACCGCATAAAAAAAATTGCAGAAATGAAAAGAAGTAGGCTGCATGATAAATTACTTCGAATGTCTGAAAGAAATTAATACAAAAGCTAAAAAAAAAAAAAACTTGTATTCAAACCTTAATTCATTTTATTTTATGGAAAAGTAATACACATGGTTTTACATTTTTAATCATTATCGCTACCTGATAATAGTTTGCACCGTTTGCAAGTGGTTCCAAATCACCATCATCAGAGGAGACTGACTCTGCAATAGATATTTGCGGTAAAGGCCACGGACTTTCACAAACTTCATTGTCGTTCTGTGTAGCTCTTCCTTTTCTGACAGTGTAATCAGTAATTAAACTTTGCGATGATGATTCTTTTATTTTTTATATAGTTCACGATATCCAGACATGCAGTTCTGCAGCTCACATTGTAATTTAGAGGCTCGTTCAGAATTGGGGTCATTAATAAGAAAATGATTTTCTAATTTACCGCAAAGTTGAAGACCTTCTTGAATTAATTTTCCAGTGAGGGGAGTTGATTTTTCTTCCTCATCATTATCACCTTCTAGACCTACGATGCCGTCTACAGTTAGATCTAAAGTTAAGTCAATAATATCATTGTCACTTAATGCATCATCCACAAACAATTCATCTATATCATCGTGGCTGAATGTATTAAAACCATCTCCTCCAATTTCATGTGCCAAATTAATTATTTCATCTGATAGTGTCGATGTTTGAGTGGTTGTATTGTCTGTCACACATGCTGGCCAAATCTTTTTCCAACAGGCATTTAAAGTTCTAGGTCTTATTTGAGCGGAAGCAGATGCAACATGAAATAAACAATCAAAAATAGAAAATTGTTTCCACATGTCTTTTACTGTTAAGGACTCATTTTCTAGTTTATTCAAGATGAATTTGTACGTTGTCTTAATATAATATTTTTTAAAAGTTGCAATTATGCCTTGATCTAAAAGGCTTGTTGTATTGGGCGGAAGAAATACTAGTTGAACATTTGGATGTTCTAATTGTGGATGACTTGCTGCATTGTCAACAATTAATAAGACTTTAAAATCGAGAGATTTTTCCTTCATATAGGCTTCCACTTCAGGAACGAAACAATTATTGAACCATTCTGTAAAGATAGCTGTTGTCATCCAGGCTTTCGGGTTAGCCATCCAATGCACGGGCAGTTGTTTTAAATCTTTACCTTTAAGGGCGCGTGGTCTAAGAGATTTATTTATTAAGAGAGGTTTCAACATCCGATCTCCTGATGCATTGCTACAAAGTAATAAAGTGACTCGATCTTTACTTGCTTTATGTCCCACTTGCAGTTTTTTCATCCTTTGCAATGTAAGTACGGTTAGGCAATTTTTTCCAATAAATTCCTGTTTGATAAATGTTAAATACTTGATCGGCAGAATAGTCCCCATCTTCAATAATTTTCGCTAGCTCCTCTGGAAATATTTTTGCTGCTCCTTCATCTGCTGTCGCACTCTCCCCTGTTATCTTAATATGAAGTGCATTTCTTTTTAAGAACCCGGTTAGCCATCCTTTGCTAGCTGAAAATTCTTTTCTAGCTTGGGAAGTGGAAGTTGATGGTTCTGACTATTTTATTGACTTGTAAAACTGAAGAGCTTTTTCTTGGATTAAATAACCACTTACAGGAATCCTTCTTTGAACTTGTTCCTCAATCCAAATTGCGATGGCTCGTTCCGTTCTTTTTAATAATACATCCATTATGTACGATGCAAATTCAGTGCTTAACTTTGTACCAGAAATGACCGATTTTCTTAATGCAGCTTCATTCTTTTTAATTGCTCTGACAGTAGATTCGCCTAAATTAAAATGTTTTCCAATAGCTGTAGATCCTTCTCCTTTTCCTAAGCGATCTAAAATTGCAATTTTCGTTTCCAACGAAATTGACTGTCTTTGATGTTTTTTTTCTCCATTGGGCCAAATAAAATCTTAGAAAAGAAATTTTAAAAAATCACACTTACGATTTTCTAATGAAAAATAAAACTTTATGACACTCACTTTAAATCTAGAAATCAAAATTTGCTGCTTATTATATTGCAACATAAATTCGCCCCTTATTAAAGTGAAACTTTTATAAAAATGAACGAGGCACCGCTAAGAGAAAATATAATTTCGAAATAATGATATTGTATCGGTATACTACTGAAATAACGAATGCGAATCTAAGATTGTCGCAGCCGAGCCGCAGACGTAAGCACCAAAAAGATACGGAAATTCTCGGAATACTACGATCTACGTCTCAGTATAAAAATAATAATAATAACAAAAATCTTGAAATGTTTGGAACACAAATGGTAAATGTTTGAAATATAAACCGCACAACTTCAAAATCGCATAAAAACAATCCGCATAAAAAGAGACCTGACTGTATATATAATTATTAATAATACATTAAATTTCTATAATTCTAACTTGTTAAACAATAAGTATATAAAAAAAGACAGAACAGGACAAAGTAGAATAAACACTGTAATACAATAAAAAAACTCTTAGGCTTAGGCCCATCCTAATGAGAGATTTTATTACATTTTTAAAAACTTATTGATCTATAAATGCAATATTACATTTACATTAATAAATTAAGACTGTTAATCAATCCCGAAAACAACAAAGCTTTCCAATTCCTAAAGCTTTACTTTTAATATGTTTAAAAAAAATCTACAAATGCAATAATTTAACTGTGCAAAATAAATACTATTAAATGGTTATCAATGTCCTTAATGAATACAGATTACAAAAATATTTAGTTAAAAATAAAATGTTACTTTTAAAAAGAAATGTCATTAAAATAAATATTCCCATGCTAGGAATATATATATATATATATATCTTATTTATATACAATATTTTTTTAAAAAAAGTCAGACAAACTTAATTTTTTTACTAAATACTTTAAAAATAAACTATTAATAAGTCCAAAACATATTTTTCAGAGGAAATGAATTATCCAAATATAATTTTTTTACTTTTGTCAGCTCGGCTTCCTTTGCAGCAAGAATAGATTTAATCTCTATTTCTGTACCTGACCGATCGTATGATTCTTTGAATAATTTATCTGTTTCTTTGAATAATTCATCTGTTTTTTGTTGCAGCTTGAAAATACAATATGAAATAAATACTAAGACAATCTTATTTATTTTTATTAATATGAAAAGAAATGTGCAAAACTATAAAGAGAAAGAACTTAATTTATGAATTAAAATGATAAAAAATGAAATATTACTATATAAGTTTTAAATCTGCAAAAAATTATAAAATATGACAAACATATTGATCTAAATATTACATTGAGATGGAAAATACTACCTTTTGTACATATTAAAAACTTTTGCATACATAATTTTTGTCAAAATATAAATTTTTTTCTCTATACCTCCCTTACTTGTCATATGTTGGTCACCTAATTGAAGGGGGAGACTTATTTTGGTTTCATATTTTTTTTAAAAAATGTACTCCATTCAGCTGAGACATCTACTAAATTAATAAATTAAATTTCTAATAATTGAAAATGTAACATAAATTACAAACTTCATTTTCTAAACATTAAAAAATATATTTCACTTCTTAGTAACAATTTTAAATAACTAAACACAAAATGAATATATATAAATAAACGCTAATCTCATTATACATACATAATCAACAATACAATAAATGTACAGAAAGGGTGAAAGTATTTTTAAAAAATATATAAATTAAACAGCAAGTTTGATACAATGACAAGATTGCTGTCATAATTTTTTTAAAAATAATACTAAAATATTTTTAATAAGTTACTAACCTTCCTTAACTCTGCTTTATGCTTTTCAAAATGCTCTATCAAAACGGACATTTGGTAACGAGTTTTGCATTTGTCCAATAGCAGCTAATGGAAAATGAATAAAATATTTTATTAATGTTATATTAGAAGAAGAATAGGAATTTTAAAAAATTCCACTTTTTAAGCACTATTTTTCAGTCATTTTCAGAAATAAATTTCTCTAGAATTGGGAGGGAGGAAGTAAAACTTGCAACATAGATATTTTCAAACACTTCCAAAAATAGAAAAACATCCTTTCCACATACGGAACACAAAGAGCACTATGAGATTAGTCATGAGCAAATATTGAGGATAGTATATACAAAATATATAAACATGTCATCCCTAATTCAGTATAACAGAAATAAAAAGAAATCAACTTTGTCACTTTAGTTTGTCTACCGACCCCACCATATTAAAAAAAGGGAGTACAATTTTATTACAAAAATATTTCACATTGAAAATTTTAAAAAAGATAAAAGTTAAACATGAGCCTTGCCACACACACACATACAAAAAAATTGAAAATTTAAGGTATACAAAGATATGAAAAATGATTCATTATTTTTCATTACTAACATTTTACTTAGAATTGCTAACAGAAGGGGCAGATTTTGAACTCTTAGGTGTCGCAGAGAAAAAGAGAACCTAAATAATTGTTCTAGTTAAAAAGTAAACCATAATTAAATGAGTAATAAAAATTTTAAAAAAATGATAATGCCCCTAGAAGGATTCACTAAAAGATTAATCTTCCACACATATCAATGTTTTTCAGAGACTAATTCAAAACTTACAATTTTCCACCCTTATTTAAAAAAAAGTTATACAGACACAATCAAATGTATATTGTCTTTGATCTATAGGTATCTTTATTGTATTCATTTAAAAGGAAAAACTAACACACATGAAGTTTTCTTTCACATTCAATATTCTATTTATGATATTATAATAACTATAATGATAAAAAAAATGAAAGCAAAGTAATTTACACTAATTTGCTGTTTAGGAGGTAAGGCAGCGTATTCCATATTATAACCCTAAAAAAAATAAATAAAACATGTGTAAAACAAATGAAATTTATTCCACACACATTTATAACAGCTTCATAATGTAAGATTGATAATTAAATATATGTAAAATTAATGGGAGAGATCAAATTAAACATATTAAAAAATAATTCAGCTCTACAAATGTCCTAAAATATTTAAAAAAGATTAAATTTCAACAAATAATGCAAAATAAATTATTTTAAAATTTAACTACAAGGAATGAATATGTATGTATATGAAAAATAAAAAATTAGAAGGAATAAAAATGATTTCACACAGAAATTAGAACAATATATTAAATGATGCATGCAAAAATTTAGACTTTAAAAATTGTAAATTTGATAAATGAGATGCATGCATTTTTAAGAGCAAAATATACATTAGAAAAACATATATGAAATTATCTTACAGTAAACATATGGGACCAATCATTAGTAGTATACAGATGATTTTTCATAGTGGTTACAATTCTTTCCTATAAAAATAAATTATAAATTAAAGGATAATTAAATGAAGAATATACAAACAATATGCATGAGTAAGTATAAAATATATGCATTGAATTTTCTCACATTTTATATAACATTTTTAACAGCACTGTTCAATTAACTTCAAAAAGTATCAAAATTTTCTATAAACATGAAAAAAAAATTAAGTACATTGTGCTGGGCTTGTAAATTAAATTTAAATAGTTGACAAAATTGGATTTACAATAGAAATTAACAAGAGAGAAGGTGAGTTAGTATATTTGATGATTTAAACGAATTATATGCTAAACAATTTTTACTTGCTTGGTTTTCATACAATTCTTGAATAGCACATTAATACAGAAACAAACTTTTAAAAAAGAAAAATATTTTTTTTTCAATTAGTTAATTTCAATAATTGTTAAATTATATCTAACTTGCTTTTAAAATTTATTTTCCTTTTTTTTTTGGTGTTACAATTTGAAATTTTGGAATGTGTCAAAATGCAAAACTGCAACTATAATTACAGAATTTGAAAACATAGCATGCATTAAAAATGAGGAATATGATACTTAATGTGCACCAAAGTATATTTCATTAAATACACTAAGACAGTGGTGATCAATTTGTAGGTATTGCACCAAACATAGCACCTTAGACATTACAAACATTGCATTGGATCCTTGGGGGGATATTTAATCTTTCAAAGTAAGCCTCAAAGTTAAATTCATCTATTCATTACAATTCTCTCAATTCACGTTCTAGTGTAAAATGCAGACTACATATGCATTTCATGCAAACTACTCTCACAAACAACTTTTCTTTATGATTGATATTGTGCGAAATATGGCCTACATACTTGTACAGTTTGTTCAATTTTTAAATTCTAAACTTTTAAAATTTTGTTTACATTTCAGTTATCTCTCATAATGTGGAAGAATAAAGAAAGCAATAGTAAGTTGTTGAGTTGTGTGGTGAATTGAAATTCATGTTATATTCAAAACTGCAAAAAATGTCCTATAAAAAATACCCAAATATTAATTTATTTGGACTTTGTGTGTTATACTTTTAATATTTTTAAATACTATTTAATTGTATTTGAGTCAATCACTATTTTTTTTTCTGGAGAAAAATATGCTCTATAATTTTAAATACGCTTTAAACTTTATGTGTCCCAGTGAAAAGTCACATGTTTTTGGAATGATTCTTAATTTAAAAAATACTGTATAATACACAGATGTAAGCATTACAATGACACCAATTTATCTGAAAACTGAAATAATTTTTTGCTTAAAAATGTGTTGCATATTATATTGCACGACATATATTATAATATCATCATCACAGTTGCATATTGCACATCAAATAAAGACAGCTTTATAAATAGTGATTCTTCCCCTTTTATCAATTTATCCCTGGGTCATTTACTTAAGTTCAATGGATTCCTTGTGTGTGATTATACATAATAATCAGGTATACCTTTCAAAATCTAATGTCCCTAAACAGTGGGTTTAAACAAATTTTTTCTTAACATGCTTTTTTAATAAAGTTTTTCTAATGAAAAATTGACAGATGTTAAAAAGAAAGTATTTTAAAAACAACAAAAATCTGTCATTTTTACAAGAATTAATTTAGCAGTTAGTAAATCATATGTTGAAACACAAAATTGTTTTAAGTCTGAATTTCACTATTCATTTAAAAAGAGAAGAATATTAAATAAATCTTAATAAATAAACTATTGTGATACATAATTACTATATATTCAAAGTAACTTCCTCTGCAAATTCTATTCTATATATTTCAGTGAAAAAAATAAATGACCTAACATTAGTTTCTTTTATATATAAATAGGAAGATTTACTATACTGAATTTATCTTTGATTGCATTTATAGGAAACAGTTAAATATAGCTCCTTAATAACTATCTAATTTTCATTCCTATTTAAATGAATCTGATATTTATCATGGAGGGATAGTTTTCAGGGTATATTTATTGCAAAAGTACTTACCATAAAATCCGGCATATGACGCGCATCTATACTTTCAAGCAACAATTTTTAATTGTTAGGTACATTCACCGTATAATGCATACACACTTTTTTACGAAGGAACCTGAAATGTATGTGTGTTATGTTTATGTTTTAACACTAGAACCGCGGATGGGGTCATTTTGACCCAAAAGCAAATTTGTTTTTGTTTTTCTCAAAAAGTTACTAACGGAATTGAAAAAAAAATGTCTTGATTTTTCCAATTTTTATACCAATAATAACCTGTAAAAATATATGTGAAATACTTATAATTTTTTTTGTTTTTAATACTTATACCTAAAACTGCGGAATTTATCATTTTGATCCTATTATAATCACAAGTACTAAATTTGCAATTCAATGATTCCTGAAGTGGGAAAAGCTGTTTCAGTCATCTAAGATACCGTACCTAATTTTCCTGTACAATGTACTAGCAGAAAAACTACTTCTGGGAAGAAAAACAATGTGTAAATAAACTTAAAAAGTTATCAGATTCAAATCCAAATGAAATTAACTCTGGAACTCTTGTTAGAAATGATGGAATGGGTTGGGAAAGCATCACCTCAGGAAGAATTGTTGAACATAATTTTTTCAAAGAAAAGAATGGCCCACCCAGTTACGCAAAGCGAAATATTGAAAATGGCTAGGCAATTAAATATATGGAGGCTTTTTAAAGATGAGCCTATACTTCGTCATATCAAAAAATGTATGAGGAAGAAGCTCATCGGCAACTGGGAAAAAATTAATGGTTAACGACTTTAGACGAACTGGATGATTTTATATCAATTTTGTATGCTCAAGGTATATATGGTGCAAATAATCTAGAACTTGATAGTCTGTGGTCTGTTGTTTACGGTCCACCTTCTTTCCACGATACTATGGAGAGAGATAGATTCAAAGAACTTAAGAAATTTCTGAGATTCGACAAAAAAAAAATACACTATCTGAACATCTTCAAAAAGATAAATTGTGTTTTATTTCTGAAGTTTGGAAGAAATTCATTGAAAATTCGATAATTTGCTATAAAAACCAGGACCATACATAATTATTGATGAACAACTGTTTCGTCTAAAGCTAGATGTCATTTCATGCAATATATGCCAAGTAAACCAGATAAATTTCGCAATAAGTTCTGGCTTGCCACTGATATTAATAGTAAATATGTGCTCAATGATTATCCATATTTGTGTAAATATGATGAACGTCCTGTAAACCTATTTCTCTCTGAATATGTCGTTTAAAGTTTGATAGAACCTTTCGAAAATAAAGCAAGACATCACTAAAGATAATTTTTTCATTACACTAAATCTGTCCCAAATGTTAAAAACAAAGAACACTAGTTTAACTGGGACGATGAAACAAAATCGGAAAGAAGTACCTGAATTTGTGAAAAAAGTAAAGATGCCGTTATACGATACATTGTTATAGGAGTATAATGATCAGAGAAAACTAAAGAAAAAAAGTCTTATTATTGAGCTCCCTTCATCCCACAGTTGATATCGGCAATAATCACCCAAAAAAGATTCCAGAAACAATATCATTTTATAACTCAACAAAATTTGGTGTCGACATTGCCGACCAAATGGCTCAGAATTATTCTGTGTAGAGGCACGGTCAAGGAGGTGGCCAGTTCATGTATTCTACAATATTCTTGATCTTGCAGGGATTAATTCACGGATTTTATACAAAGAAGTTACAGGTAAAAAACTTACGAGGAAAGAATATCTTCAATAACTCATTGCAGGTTGACTTTTAATCATCTTTCATAGTGATTACACAGAAAAAGGTTTATGTGGTTCTAAGTTAATTAGGAGATATTTTTCAACTCAATGTACCTAGAAAGTCCGCTCGTGTCGTTTCGACACCAAGGCAATTTGTCATAATAAATAGCTGTCATTCAGCAAAAGATAGTTCACTAAGTAGATACCATCAGTAAAACAAACTTCCGTGAGTAATATTGCATATTTATTTGACCTTGAATGCGGTGTTATTGGCTTCACAGCGGAAATGAGTCAGTTATACACGTAGCACGTATATTCACAAAAGAAAATACAAGTCAGATACACAGACAAATGCAGATACTACTGAAGAATCTGCACATATGCGAAAAAGGGTTCATTGCAAAGATTTCCAGTGTAAAAACAAAACTGTAGATACTTGTTCCAACTGTAAAATATCGATAAGTGGAAAGTGCACAAAATATATAAAAAGTTACACAAATTGTGCATGAATGAACTGTGTAGGAAATCGTGACTGGTAAGAAATTAAATATTTATATTCCAAGTTGTCTGTATCTTTTATTAACTGTATACAATATTCCATATTGCAATATCTTATTATTTTTTATCACTTGTAACAATTTAATGTTAAAAATGAATAAATGTCATTGCCAAATACTTACAGCGTACCTTAAGCATAACATGGGTTTTTATTATTTGGGGTCAATTTGACCCCACCCGCAGTTTTAGGTATACTGAAACTGCAGCGATTCTAGTGTTAAAGTAATTGAATCGAGGTATTATCCCAAGCTTTAAGAAAAAAAAGAGTATACATTTAGAACTATAACCCTTTAACTCTCCGCATACGGCTCCTGCGATTTGAGTAGGGTATCTATTTCGTCCCCAATTATGGGTCCTGTGGAAATCACAGGCAAAGAATTTTTTCCCCTCATTTCAATACTAATCCCACTTTTTCCCAATGTAGGTTAAAAAGCTTTATTTGATGCTTATTTTCGCTGCTAGAGCGTACTAGAAGTTTCAGGAATTTCTTTTCACTTGCTTGTTCCCCTCCCCTGTATTTGAGATTGCATAC
This sequence comes from Trichonephila clavipes, assembly GCA_019973935.1. NCBI lineage: Eukaryota > Metazoa > Arthropoda > Arachnida > Araneae > Nephilidae > Trichonephila > Trichonephila clavipes. The sequence goes on from BMAU01021430.1 coordinate 518,006, forward strand.
TTTTTGTTCATCTTTCATGCGATAAATATTTATGAAAGATACATCCATAATATTGATGTAAGTAAAAATAATATAGTCTTTATTTCTAAAATCAGTATAAATAGTCATATTTAATAATAATGAATTTTTTTACATATTTATGTATATATTCCAACAAAGTAAAACTGACAATTTTCTTTTCTTTTTTTCCCTGCTTTATTACAAAATTTCTGTAACATTTTTCGAGAAAAAATGTTTAAAAATTATATTCATTTGAAAATAAAAATATCGCACGAATTTTTTAACTTATAAGCTCTGCCTGCTGTATTATATATTTTTTGAAAACTATTTTAAAACAACTGATGAAAATGTAACATATGTAGATCAAGAAAACATAAAAAAAATCGCCCGTATTTCAGGAAAGTATAAAAAGTTATCTGTATGCTGAGGGTTAAGTTCATAAGGAATGTTGTTTCATTTAAATAAATAATATTAAGATATATGTAGAAGTCTAATTTTTTTTATGATATTATCTTTTTATATTTTTTAAGCTTTCATTTTTATACCCAGCATATAACGTGCACACGTAAATTTCGATTTTATTTTTTGTGTTACAAGTGCGCGTTATATGCCAAATTTTACGATATATACTTTTAGGAATATTATTATGCATCCTTCTAAAAAATAATAGTTAATACATCTGATAACAAAGGTAACAAGCAAAAAGAAAATACTTTAAAAATCTTACAATGCAAAGAAACTTCCTTCTCAGGGAATAAGTTCTTGATTTACGTCTTCGAGCCCTTTCATTTAAATGAGATTCATCCTTTGAATCAGAATCAGATGAATCACATTCACAGTCTGTGTCAAAAGGGCTAAATTTGATAACCTATAATATATAGATAATAGAAAAATAATATCAAGACAAATTACTTTGAATAATCACAAATATAATTTTTAAAAAAACAGTTATTCTGAATTATGATATTTATTACACATTTATATAAATTGCTTTGTTCATAACTATTACAATTGAAGATATGCGACCTCCTTCCAAAATTATTAAATTCATAATTTACTCTTTATAATACACAGGAAAAATCGACTTTTAAAAAGGATTGAAGCAGTAACTATAAAGTTGTGTTAGCAGGGATGATTTTGTGTATGAAAAGAGCAAATTCTATTACAGAAAATGATGACATCCATCCAGACATTCTAATGAATGAAAATGAATTTCGCAAACTATTTTGAAACTTGGATTCTGACACAGACTTTGATGTGATTTCCTCCCTCCCTTTTGCAAAAAAATTGCATTCAAAATACCTAAAAAAAGTATGCTAAACAATTTGAGTCACTTAACACTTGGTAAGGTACCCATATTTTTTATGACATTCTACATATAAGTTGATTCTCGTAACTGAGCTTCATAAAAAATTCTCAGCTTATATATAAAAATAAGCAATACGTAAATATTCAACCTTGAGACAGTTTATGTGATAACCTGGTGTCCAAACGACTATGCAAATCAAAGAGCAAAAAATAGTGTAGGATTATAAGCTTACTTTTTTTTAGAGATTTAACTATACAGTAAAAAATATGTATTACATTTTTGCAAACATGATCAATGTGGAAGACAAAAGTTAATTTTGTCTAAAACCAGTCCTAAGTTTTAAAATGTTCGCCCGAGCTGGCTGACAGGATACTGCAGGGTACTGTCATTTCCTGGAATGCAAACTATTACCACTTCAGAAACAAATGCAGATATGATATAATGGGGGACGGGAAGGGAGAGGGAAATTAACAAAGGCTATGATCAACATCCATCAATGTTCAGTGGAGAAAAAGAAGCAAACTTCTTGACAATATTCTATAAAATAAACTAGTATCATAATCATTTGAATTCAAGCTTGGGAGAGGAGACTATTATTTTTCACTATGATAACATAGCTGAACATTGAGATCACTCTGGAATACTTAATTTAGGGATAGGTGGCTACTTCCAAGAAATCGTTGTACCGTATATATTTTTCAATGCATTTAGTAAAAAGCTGTTAATTTCAAATTACAAACAGACACTTTTTTTTATTTATATGAATAGATATTGCGCAAGATAAATGAAGTTATTTACAGTTTTGAATAAGCTTACTTAATTTAAGGGTGTAAGTGCACTTTTTCACCTAAAACGTAATTAAAAATATTTATTTTAGAAACAACTATCTACGTACTTAAATAAATAACACAACCTGTTGGCTCTGCGATCGCCCCCCCCACCACACACTCAAACTTGTACAATCACTCTTGCAAGACAAACATTTATTGTGACTGCTTTGTGCAGTGTTTGCCAATGAAATTAACTTACCTCTATTTAATTGCGGAGCCTTGTGAGAAGTCAAATGACGTAAAACCCAAAAACTTCCTAATTTAAGTTTAAATGTGGTCTATGTTATGGAAAAATTGATGTTGCTCAGTGTTCTTGAGAGAGAATGAAGTCATTGGAATGATTATAAGTGTTGAATGCAACAGTGCAAAACAGGTCTAAGTAGCAGTAGGGTGAAACGAATCTGCAAGCAGGGGGTAGGGTCGCGTGACCTTTGACACTATTGATGGGGTGAGGATTGGGTAGGGTGAAACTAACACAAAAGAAGCTGCAAGCAAGGGATAAGAGAGATGCATGACCTTTGACAGTGTCAATGGTGTGAAGACTGTTAAAATCATTAGTATGAGACATGAATGGGAAAAATCGTGAGTGTCAGTAACCTAATTAAACAAAAAAATTTGATAAAACTGCTAGAAACGTTGAGACAGAAGGCTCACGAAATAAAACAATCCCTATTGACTAAAAATAATTCCTAATGAATAAAAACAATCGCTATTGAAATAAATAATCCCTATTTGAAACGGATATTGTTCGCCATTTCATTCGTTTTAATTTTATTTATGCTGAACCCTAATTTCCCCCCCTATAATTAAAGTAGTCTAAGTTATTCCTTATAACATTAGCTATCTGCCAGTTAAAGTCTCGTCAAAATTGGTCCAGCCATTTCAGAGATTAGCCGGAACAAACAGACAGACAAAAAATTTAAAAATAGGTTTTTTCATATACCGTAATTTCGCACATATAGACCGCAGACACAATTTTATATAAAAAATTTCAAAAATCGTCAGACAGTCCGCTGACTATACGTCCGAAATTACATTATATTACTATGGCAATATTAATGTATTTTAGAAACAAAGTACTTCCTTACTAATATACCTTCAGAAATAAAACACTAAATACAAATAAAAAAACAGTGCTTACTAATTAATCATATATTAATTAATCACACATTCTACTACATTAACAAAAACCTTCAAAGTCTGATTCATTGCGCATGCGCGGTATCAGAATTAAACAGTTCTAATATATTTTCGGGAAGAGTGTCCGAAAGTTCATTTTCAGCATCCTATATTCACAGTCAGTGATTTCCTCGCTTTCACTAACAATCCCGGCTTTTATAAATCCCGATCGGATAGTGGACACTTTAACACTTTTCCAGGATTTATCGACACATTCGGCAACTTCAGTGTATGAAGCGTGTCTCATATTTCCTCCTTTTGTACAAGTATGTAAACCTTCCGACATCCAGTTCTCCCAGCAAGCATATACTTGGGACTTGAAACTTCTGTTCACACTAATATCTAGAGGTTGCAGGATTTTTGTTAAACCTCCTGAAATAACGCTAAGTTCAGCACTGCGACACATTCGGCAACTTCAGTGTATGAAGCGTGTCTCATATTTCCTCCTTTTGTACAAGTATGTAAACCTTCCGACATCCAGTTCTCCCAGCAAGCACATACTTGGGACTTGAAACTTCTGTTCACACTAATATCTAGAGGTTGCAGGATTTTTTGTTAAACCTCCTGGAATAACGCTAAGTTCAGCACTGATATTTTTTTTTCGCTTCCGCCTTTACACTGTCTTTTATGTGTGCCCTCATGGAATCCATAATTAGTACTCCTTTGGAATTGAAAAAGGCACTTTCTCTCTTCTTCCAAACTTCTTGAAACCAATCGAGCATAATGTCCTCGTTGCACCAACCCTTTTCATTGCACCATATTACAACGCTTTGAAGAAAATTTTCCTTGGGAATTGTTTTTCTCTTAAAGATTAATAGCAGCTTCAACTTTGTGCCGTCAGCACAGCCGGTGAGCATCACTGTGAAATGGGTCTTTTCTTGACCAGTTGTTGTTATTGATACTGTTTTCACTCCGCAAGTATCGACAGTGCGATTCGGTGATGTTTATGGAATCAAATGTTAATGGAACTTCGTCCATATTTTTTTATAATATTTTTTAGGGAATACTTCCCTTCTGCAATAACTTTCCTCGTAAATTGAAAGAAAGAAGCTTTTTTTTCACCTACGTCGTCTGGAACAGCCTGACATGTTGTTCTGCTGCGAACTCTCAAGGTTTTACGACGCATGAAGCGGTAAACCCAATTTATTCCTCCCTTGAAATCCGTTATCTGCATCGCTTCTGCCCTGGACTTCGCTCAGAGACAGATTTTAACTGTTTAAATGGAGCGTCCGGCATTTGTTTGGTCGAAAACCCATCTCAGTAAATTTTCCTCTAAAGCTGGCCATTTTACTTTTCCGTTCCGATTGAGTCGCTTTCTTCCAATGCTTTTTAACACATCCTTTTGTTTGCGCCAATTTCTCACCACTTTCTCGTTCACTTCAAAATAATGGACCGCTTCTTTATTTCCATCTTTTTCAGCTTTCTCAACTACCTTGAGTTTAAACTCAGCAATAAAACTCCGGCGATGTTTCATCAACATTATCGAAGATGAAAGACAAAATACGAAAACAAAATACTGTGCAACGTGCTATCCTCGTGATATGTGGTAATGAAATGTGACCTTCGACCACACTCACTCGGTGTTGCCAAACCACGCTATAAGAAATGAATCACGTTTTTTTTCGTACTCCAGGTAATTGCTACTAAGGCTCCTAAAAATCGAGCTGACGCATCAACTACTTTTCCCCCTCCTGGCAGTCGCTTTAACCATGAACAACCGGCGTATTATCCGCACTGGTGGATATAGTCTGCAGCTTCAAAAATTCGCATTTTAAACACAGATAGTGCGCGGACTATACACACGAAATTACGGTAAGAGCCATACATACTTTTAAATGCATTTAGTAAAAAGCTGTTAATTTCAAATTACAAACAGACACTTCATTTTTATTTATATGTACAGATATAGATTTAAAAATTCACCCTTTTTTAAAAGGAATTAAAAAAAACTTACATCATCACTTATATCTGACAAACCAGCATATCTATTCAAAATTCTCTCTGTCATTCGATTAACAGCAGCAACATCATCCATATCCAAAGTACGAATACCCTGCATGAAAAACCATAAATCATAAATATTTCTAAGGACCAGCCAAAAGTAAAAACAAGTTTGCAATATTAATTAATGAAATAAATCAAAAGCATTTTTTATACAGTAAAATATTCATAGATAAAAACTATTTTTGAATTTTTAACTAATTTTAAATGACTTGACACATCAACATCATTCTTTCAATTTTTATTTTTTTGTTAATAAATGTTAACTTTGGAATTTTTAATCCAAGAAAAATGGTTTTTAAAAATAAAATTAAAGAGAGCCATGTATCTTTTCTTTCTTTTTGCACATGAACAAAGGTAATAAACAATTTTATGCATCATAAAAATTACACAAAAATGATCCCATTTAAATGAAATTTTAAACTTAAATAGAAAAATCAGGGGTGTCCAACATGCAGCCCGCCAACTCTTTTTAAAAAAATTTTAAATAACAGATTTTTAAAGTTTTTTTATTTTGAAATTTATTTGAGGGGAAATTTATATAATATATATATGCATCTACAATGTATTTGCCTGTTACCTGTTCTTGCTTTAAAATAAATCCTTTTTGATAGTAGAAATGTCTTTTAGATTAAAATAGATTAATATTTTATCAAACAGTTACACTTGGTTTTATTATAATAAATTACTTAATTAATAATGTCCGAATTGCGTTATGTATGCAATTCAAAATTATTGAATTCATTATGTATGCATTTCACCTTTACTATGGATGGTACATGATTCTCTGTGTGTGAGACTTTCATTTCTCCTCCTCCTTTTCTGTTTGGAGTGCCCAAAAAGCAAGAGGCAGTCAGGGATGTTTTTAAAGTTTAAAAAAACATTCAGGACGGTAAAGATAAAGGATAATGTATACTTAATCATTTGCGAATGACAGCACTATCAAATTTCAACAATAAGTAACAAAAGATCAATTCAATAAGAACACCATAATTTTCAAGAAAATTGCAACTCTAATATTTTATACATTATTTGATCATTGCATTATCTATATATATAAAAATGTTGTGTTGGTTTGTGTACGCGCGCATAACTAAAAAAGTTCTGCATGGATTAATCTGAAATATTGACACAACATTGCATTTGTCTCTGGTCAGGATCTTATGTACTTTTTATTTCGAAATTCTCTCTAAATTTTTTAAAATTTAATTTTTAAGTGATTTTTTGGTATTATGACGTCATACACTGCTGGACAATTGCTAAGGACGGATAACACTATCGTCCATAGCAACCACAAAATGAAAGGAAGCAAAATGTGGAAAATTAGAATAAGTGCGGGATATTAGTAAAAAGAAGTATGAGTATGCAAATTTTTTCCCACATCTGTTCATCACGTGATAGCGTTCATAACAGCTTTAAAGGTTTTGACGCGTGTGGACAGTTGTTGTTTCAAGTCAAAGTTTTACAGGAAAGATTTAATAGACGAACTTAAAATTTTTGGCATGTCTTCCCGACATCACATAGATGATTTTATGCGTGGCCGAATTATTGGAAAGATCGAAGAAGGGCGAAAAATAACAGATGTTGCCAGGGAGTTCGACATCGCTCACAGCGTTGTTTCACGGCTGTAGAAGTAATTTAAAACTACTGGAATGTGTAGTAGATGGCATGGGGGAGGTCGTGTTAGAAGTACGACGCCTGCAGAAGACAGATATATCGTCCTATCAGCAAAAAGGAACAGGCGCACCACAGCTCAACAGGTGGCAAATCAGTTTCTTGCTGCCTCAGGAAAGCAGATCTCCCGAAAAACTGTTGCCAGACGTTTGAGGGGAGGAGGACTATACGCACGCAGACCTGTTGTGTGTGTCCCATTGACCAGACAGCACCATACTGCCCGTTTGCAATGGTGTCGTGAGCATCACAATTGGACTGAACAGGACTGGGCATGCGTACTACTCCCAGATGAGAGTAGGTTCAGTCTGTCATCGGATTGTAGACGCCAACTGATCTGGCGCGAGAGTGGTACTGTTTATCGTCCAGAAAATATCCAGGAAAAGGACCGATATCCGACATGCAGCATCATGGTGTGGTCTGGCATCATGATCAATGGCCGCATGCGCCTACATGTGGTTGCGAATGGGACTATGGCGGGCCAAAGATACATTGATGAAGTACTACTTCCTCATGTTCGTCTTTTCCGTGGTGCTGTCGGTGATAAATTTGTTTTTATGGATGACAACGCAACATGTCATCGAACACTCGCTGTTCAGGATTGTCTAGACAGCGAGGGTATTCAACGTCTCGTATGGCCAGCGCGTTCTCCACATCTAAACCCCATTGAAAATGTGTGGGATGCTTTGGGGAGGCAAGTTGCTGGTCGAAACTATCCTCCGACAAACAAGAACACCCTCATCCGGGCACTCACAGAGGAATGAGATAAATTGCCTCAACAGCTGCTGGATAATGTTGTGCAAAGTATGGTACGACGTGTGGAATGTTGCATCACACTCCACGGTGGACATATCCCGTACTGATATCTTTCTTTAAGGTGCCTGCTGACTTTTAGATGCATTGTTCCATTTCTCCGTACGCAGATCAAATGACCATTTTTTTTTCTTTCAGATGTTTCGCAGCTTTTGTACTTTCCAGAACAATAAATATTCTTTATTCTAATGTCTGAACAGTGTGGCAACTATATTTTATCCTACTAGGCCTCATGTCTTGCTTAATGTTATGCTACATAGCAATTTGTGATCCATCCTTAGCAATTGTCCAGAAGTGTATGACGTCACGATTCGCTCTGAATGCGAAAATTTAAACTTTACACTTAGATTTTTCGAAATTATTGTATAACTCTTCTATAGTTATGTTTATGTGTTGTCATATTTATCTATTTATTGTCCTTTGATACGTAATTGGGATTATTTTTCGATTAAATATTTTTTAAAATTATTCTTTCAAGAACTCAAATTTTGTTTTGTAGGTTTGGCAACAGTCGGATAGCATTATCGCGGGATGTTTACAACTTTGATTAAATTCTACGTCGTGTCATTCTACATTTGAGTCATCAGAATATTGCACCTTATTTTTTTTTCATTGCTTTATAAGATTATAACCTTTTTAAACAGATTCCATTAGTAATTTGTTTAAAAAAAATACTTGAAGTTATTATGGTTTGCTTTTGTCAGGGACGTACAGCTACCACTGTATCAACGATGCAGGAGCCCCAACGAATGTTATTACAATTCCACTTACATGGTGCTCATATCTGAAAAAGGGCCACAAAGGAATTCGGATACAAGGCCCACTCAGAACTGTTTTTTAAATTCATATGTTTTTGTTTAAACCTTCACTTTAATTGCAGTCAATCGGCTTGAGTACATAAAATTGTATTGCAGAAACTCGAACTTAGGTCATCATACTGGCCAAGCAAACGCAGTGCGAGGGATAAATGCTGATCAAATTAGAGTAAGCATCAGTGAATGAGCAAAACAGACAGAGGGAACAAATACATCTTGAGGAAGCAGGTGGTCATAAGATTGTAATTATTTTTTCAAATTATACTTTCGTGTTGATAAAGATAGTTCAGCTCTTTTTATGTCAATTACTGTTAGTATTGCATATCATTTTTCAATTTATTTTTAAGCACAGGATATTTACTTTGGATAATTTTTAAGTATAAAATACTAAATTTAATTCTGTACACTATGTATGTGTTTAGTGAGTAGCATACCGATTAAAATCTTCCACCTTCCGTAAAATCAGGCGTATAACACGCACTTTGAACACAAAAACTAAGATCAAAATTTACAGGTGTGAGTTATACGCTGGGTATAAAAATGACGGCTTTAAAAATTAAAAAATAAATGAGCATAAAAAGTTAAACTTCTAAATATTTCGAAATACTATTTATTTAAAAGATATGACATTCTTATTGAACTTAAAAGGTGGTAGTTCTAAAAGTATACTATTTTTGCAATTGCTTAGATAAACACCTTGAATAAATCGCTTTTAAACAGCATTGCATTTTTACATTTCAGGTTTCTTCGTAAAAAAGGGGTGCACGTTATATAGCGAATATACCTAAAATTTAAAAATTGCAGCTTGAAAGTATGGGTGTGCATTAAATGCCGGACTTTATGGTATATTTTATCTTTCTCCAATGAATCTAAATTAAATTAATATATAATTTTTTATGGTACTTATATTTTTTCTTTAGTCAGCCAAAATCAAAAGACATCGCCAAATACTGCAATATGCATTCAATAAGGGAAGAACATTCTATACCTGTTTGTGCACAATAATACTTTTTTGCACTTGGTAGTGAATTTTTCCACGAAATAGTTATTGTATTTTTTAATAGTTAGGGCAATAACATTAGACTCACAAAATATCTATTTTGTGTAATTTCAAAATTTTGTTAGGTGTTACTTGTGAAATATAAATGGAAAAATTAAGATTTTCTGATGCATATTTTGTGTTTGTTTTGATATTTATGTATTATCGCAACCATATTGGCATCATTAGCACTTAATTGCCTATTCACCGTGTATGATGCGAACAAAATCGGGGGATTGATATAGTTGCAACAGTACCCAAGTACCTTTGTTTGTAACTTTTTTTGGAGATTTTATCAAAATGATAATTTGTTAATAATAATTGGTTTTTGATAGCTTTTTATCATTTAAGTTTGTTATAACTAGCAGTACCCAATCATGTTTTCCTGTGGCTCAGTCTGGTTAAAAAGAAAGAAAAGAGAAAGCACACATTTCTAATATCTTTAACTGCTTGCACTTGAGGTATGATTTTTTTATATAAAAAAATGTGGAAATATACATTAAAAAAAAACTTTTAAATTAACAAAACTTTTCTAAACAGATTTCATTTGTGATTTGTTAACAGAATACTCCCAAGTTATTATGGTTTTTTTGTCCTGTTATGAATCTAAAATTATTTGCATTTTCTCCATAGAAGAGGTACCAAGTTTGAAAACAAATTTAAAATGACTCTTCTTGAGGTGAAAGGGTTAATTTTACAATGCTTATGAGTAGACATTTTGTATTACTTCATTGTCTGTATATATACAGAAATTGTCTGCTGTGCCTACTTTAGAGCAGTAGTTGCCATTTTTCAACACTTCATGAATCACTTAATGTATAACTTTATAATTAGCGTTTCACTAATAGGATTGACCTCTATGTAGTGGAGCACTATAGCTATATTTACGTCTTTATTTAATCTTCTATGCCCTGAAAATAAGCTTCAAGAAAAGCAACAATCAACAGACTGAAGTGTTTTGCCTACAATTTTCCAAAAATTGGTTGAGGTTACCAAAAATCGCTATCCTCAGGAATTTTGTTTTTTTGTTTAGTTATTTCGGTAACTAAAAGCTTTTAGTAAAGAATAATTTGTGTTCCGTAATATCTTTTTTTGTTGTTCATCTTTTTTTAAACTGAATCTTCATAAAAATATAAATAATTTCCCAATTTTTCTGCATACCATCCAAAATTTTTCACGCATCACCAATTGGTGACTGCTGCTCTATAACACACATCAGTAATTATGTATTAGCATCACTGTAACAAAATTGGTGCCATGTGTATTGTACCTTAATATCTAAAGAATAAAGATTCTAAAATTTTTTTTATGAAAAAAGAAATGGAGGGAAAATGTTGCGATTTGCATGGCGGTAATTTGGCTGCGGTGATGCTAATATTTATGTACACAGATAACAAATAATTGTCCATGTGAAAAGCTGTCTGTGTCTAGATATAAGCCACTCTGTTTTAAAGATAGGCCCTTAACTTATTTGATAACAATTGCTAATGCTAATCGAATTGTGAATTGCAAAAATACTCCATCACTATCAACACTTTGTCGTAGTTTTCTGCTGCAAAATCCGTGTTTATATTGGAATTTTCCTGGCGTATTTGATTAAAAACACCTTCAGCCTCTTATTGCGTTGAATTTCAGCTGTGTCAATTGATGCATGTTTAGTTAAATATTTCATTAGCATTTTTTATTTTTTCCTTTTCTTTTTGTTCCAAATTTTTTTTTTTTAATGTTTTGAAATTTTATAAGTTTTTGTTTTATTTTTCTTTTCTTTTTAAGTGTAGTTTTAAGTTTGTAAGAAATTTTATATGCTTTGTTTGAATTTTTTTTATTTTTAAGTGCAGTCAATTGGCTTCACTAGATAAAAATAATGCCTTGCGGGAAATCAAACTTAGGTTGTCATACTTGCGGGAAATCAAACTTAGGTTGCCATACTTGCCAGGCATAAGTACTACAATGAGTGTAATTGCACATTAAACTGAGAAAGAATGGATATCAGCAAACGAGAGAAGCAGACAAAGAATGTCACAAACACAGGCTGAGGGTGCAGCAGAGCAACATGCAGCCAGACTTGAGGATGCACATTTGCGAGCACATCATTCGTGTTTTACAATATCAGAAAGATGTTAACCAGGAACAGCACATCTGCGTCAAACATGATTTTGTGGTGAGCAATCACACAATAACAGTCAACTTGCATTCCGGTACAACCCAGTGGAAGATTCTAGGTTCAGACAGTATGTTCTCATTTACACAATGATGGAAGTGTATCCTTATTGCAATGTTCTGGAATTTAAGGGACAAACCAAAGGAATGTTTTGTACCACTGAAAAAATTAAACTGCCTCAACTCAGGGAACAGAGCCATTACAAATTTTGCTTGCTAGATATACTGCGGAATCAAAACATTTCCTATATAACATCAGGAAATACAATTCATGTTTCCAAGTGACATTGTTTGGATAAATGTGCATTTGTGAACACACCTCTGATTTAATAAAAATATCCATAAGCATTGTAAAACTAACCCATATCCCTCAATGAATCCAGAGTGGAGCCATTTAAAATTTATCTTCAAACTTGAGGTCGCCACTTTAAAGACAATGTAAATAAATTTAGAGAGAGAGAGAGAAGTTCATAACATGACATAAGGACAAAAATAAGCTGTAATAACTTCAAGCATTTGGTTAACAAATTATAAATATCAGTTTAGGAAAGTTTTTCGTATATATATTTATACATTTTTTTTATAAAAGATTTTTTATAAAGATACCTGCAATGCAAATTATTTAACATACTGAAGATATGTCCTTTCTGTTTAACAAGACTGAGCCACAGCAAGGTGTGGCAGGGTACAGCTAGTTATATTATATAAACATTATTATATCTCATCTATGTTTGGGGGGTATACATGAACAATAATGAAAATAATAATTATTCATTCTGTTTTAAATTTTCCCTCCAATAATGCTTTTTTGTTTCCAAATCTGATATAAAGGTACACATTTTTATGTGCGGTCCGCAAGATTATGTTTTTCCGAAGTGGCTGCAAGGTCATTTGGGTTGGACACCCCTCTGCTTTAAATAACCAAATTATTCTAAAAAATGTTTTTCAAACTAACCATATGTTCAGTGTACGTATGTAAATGTAGAGCGCCCTCTAGCGCTCAGAGTGTCTAACGAATCTGTGTAACCTCTGACTCCATCGAGAAAGGAGTCGAATCGAGCGAGCTGAGCTACAAGTAATAAAAACTACAGTCCACTGAGAGAGACCTTTTTCTTGAGTTTTACTTGTCACCCAACATTCTGGTCCAGTCTCAACCGGAGAGACCTATGCATTGAAAATACGAGGTATGTGTTGTTTTTTGACTTTTCGTTGAAAAATCGAACTTTAAACTTTAACGATGTTTAAAGGAGCAAAAAAAGAAGACTTGAGGCGAATCGCTTCTGAATTAGAGTTGTGTGAGTGATAAATTAACTGTTTTAGACTTCATGGATCTTATAAAAAACTGTGATAGATACAAAAACGATCCTGATTCCGTGCATGAGTTAGCAAATTTAATTATCGAAGAAAGGAAGTATGACGAAAGTCAGCAATTAGAGCTAGAAAAAATAAGAGAAAAGTCTAAGCTTGATTTAGAGATAGCGAGAATACGAGCAAATGATAAAGACAATAATACTGAAGTTAATTATAATGATTCCTCTTCTTTAGATTCTTTAATTAAAAGTATCTGCACACTTACAATGAAAATTCCCGACAAACCTGAGGGATGGAGTTTCTTTTTTTTATCATTAGAACATGCATTTGCAGCCAAAAGTGTTACTGATAAATTTAAGCCTGAGATTTTGTTAAATTTATTAGGAGAAAAAGCTGCAAATATCATTATATATCTGAAAGATGAGGATCTTAAAAATTATGATAAAATAAAGTCCATAATACTCCAAGAATTTGAGCCAACTCCTCAATCGTGTTTAGAGAATTTTAAGAAAGCAACACGGCAAAATTGTGAATCCCATGTCCAGTTTGCGAGTAGATTAACAACAAATTGGGAATACTATTTAAAATTGAGAAATGTTTCAAATTTCGAGGTATTAAAACAATTAATAAACTCCTGTTTGTGAAAATTGCAACACCATGAAGGAAGCATCATAGTTGAATGAAATTTAATACACAGTTGAGTGGTAATGGTACAAATAAATGATTACATTTTCAAACCAAACAAACAATTAAAAGAGACAGAAATTAGTATTTTGTGTGGCCACCACGCGCCACAATAAGAGCTGCTACACGACGCGGCATGGAGTTAAACAAATTTTTAATATCTGTCTGCGGAAGAGTATTCCATATTGTTTGTATGCGCAACCAAAGTTCGTCTGTCGAAGTAACAGGACGAAGATCACGAGCGATATGCCGCCCAACGATATCCCACTCATGTTCAATCGGTGACATATCCGGCGAATATGCAGGCCAAGGAAGAAGCTGTACCTGCTTCAAATCAAGATAGGATTTGACAGTCTTGGCGACATGTGGACGTGCATTATCGTGCTGGAATACAGCCCCTGGCAATCCTTGCAGGAAAGGAATATCTTAGGGCTGTAAAACTTCGTTTATGTATCGAGTACTGTTCAAATTTCCCACAATTCGTAGCAATTGTGATCATCCATGATATGCTATGGCACCCCAGACCATAACTCCGGGTGTTCGGCCACTGTGGCGTTCGATAATGCACTCCGGAATGCGCCGTTCACCGGCATAGAGCCTGACTCGAATTAGGCCATCATGGTGCCACAAATTGAAGCGGGATTTGTCAGAAAAGACGACCTGCTGCCAATCAGCACGCCAGCTCCTATGCACATTGGCCCAGTGTAGTCGCAGGCGGCGATGGTTTTGCATGAGAGGAATCCTGTATAAAGGAATCCTTGCGCGCAGCCCACGCTGCAGCAGACGTCTCCGAATTGATGAAGCACACAATGAAACACGTGTAGCTGTTGACCACTGTGTTGCCAGTTGTCTAGAAAAAACTGTGCGGTCCGTCTGAGCCATTCGCACCAGGCGTCTGTCTTCGCGAGCTGACGCCACATTTCGGGGTCCACTCACGGATTTCCAAGCTGTCCGACCCTCGTCCGTCCACTGCTTTGAAACACGCATGATTGTGCTGCTGTTACGCTGCACACGAGCGGCTACTGCACGATAAGACAATCCAGCTTCACGAAGGTCGACGATTCTGCCCCGTTCAAACACCGAAATTTGCTCAAATTTCACTCTCTTTCATCGACGAGGCATAGTAAAGATTCAGTTAACGTTTACACTAGCATATAACCACCGATAATAATACACGCCTCGCTACAGCTGTCTATTTATATTCGGTTTGATCTACTCTTCAGAGGGCGCTGCTCAGCATACGCTACCGGTCTGCAATTCTAATCATTTGCATATCATGCCCTACTTTACACATTTCCTGAAAATTTCAGCTCACTCGCGTAGGTCCTTTGTGGTGTTGCAATTTTCACAAACAGGAGTATAGTTTCAGACAAAATATTTAGTACTTTAGATAAAGAAACCGCATCGCATATCCAACAGTCGAGTAAAAACACTCAATCCATTTATTGATAGTGAAGGGATTTTGAGAGTTGGAGGTCGATTGAGAAGTAGTGATATTAATTATAACTAGAAATTTTCAATTCTTTTGCCTTCGAAACATATATTGACTTATTTAATAGTTGAGTATTTTCATAAAAAGTTTTTACATAGTGGTCCACAATCCTTGTTATATCAGATCAGGCAAAATTTTTGGATATTGAATGGCCGTAATATTTGTAGAAAAGTTGTTCATAATTGTGTAATTTGTTGTAAGGCCAATTCTACTTGCACTGATCAAATAATGGCTGACTTGCCAAAGGATAGAGTTATCAAAAATTATCCATTCAATGTGTCAGGTGTGGACTTCTGTGGCCCCTTTTACATTAAGTATAAAGGGCAGAGAAAAGGTGTATATAACAAAATCTATGTTTGTATATTTATAGGTTTTGATTCTAAAGCTGTGCACTTAGATATTGTGACTGATTTAACCTCTAATGCATTTATTGCTACACTTAAGCGATTTATATTTAGAAGAGGTAAATGTGCTAAATTGTATTCTGATAATGCAACAAATTTTGTGAGTGCAAATATAGAACTTAAAAAAATATTTAATTTGGTGTGTAAACCTGATGAGGCACTTGCAAGTTATATGGCCTCTGAAGGAATAGATTGGAAATTCCTCCCCCCTAGAGCCCCAAATTTTGGAGGTCTCTGGGAGGCAGGCGTTAAATCTTTTAAGTTCTATTTAAAGAGAGTAGTAGGTAACATTAGATTAACATATGAAGAGTTTCTGACCGTGATTGTCCAAATAGAGGGGATGTTAAATTCTCGTCCTCTTGTCCCATTATCTTCTTAGATGATATAAATGTATTGACTCCTCATTTTTTGATAGGTAGATCAATTACATCAATTGTTGAGCCTGATTTAACTAATTTAAATGAAAATAGGTTGGATAATTAGCAGAAAATTACAAAAATAATTCAATTAATTTGGAAAAGATGGAGTGTAGACTATCTAAATAGTTTGCAGCAGAGAAATAAGTGGCATTTCGAGAAAAAGAATGCTAAAATTGGAGATATGGTTATGATAAAAGAGGATAATTTACCTTCATGTCAATGGTCATTAGGTAGAATCAACAATATTTATCCAGGAAAGGATTCTAAAGTAAGAGTAGTGGAAGTCAAAACCACCAGAGGTATATTTAAGAGACCCATTTCGAAACTGTGCATTCTACCAATTGAAACAGTGTGTGTGTGAAGTAGCATATATAACCCTTCAGATAGTAATGTTTGTGTGTAGAATAGTATTTTTTTTAAAATTCTGTGTGATTTATCAATTGCTTTATACATTGTCTTCATTTGTATGTTGTTTTGTTTGTATTTTGAAGTATTGTATTTCTGTGAATTATCTTTATGATTATGTTCTATGTAAATCTTGCATGTTGAAAAACATTGCAAGGCCGGGCGGCATGTTCAGTGTACATATGTAAATGTAGAGCGCCCTCTAGCGCTCAGAGTGTCTAACGAATCTGTGTAACCTCTGACTCCATCGAGAAAGGAGTCGAATCGAGCAAGCTGAGCTACAAGTAATAAAAACTACAGTCCACTGAGAGAGACCTTTTTCTTGAGTTTTACTTGTCACCCAACACCATATTTCAGTTTACTTTAATCCATTATAATTTAGTTACTTAAGATTCATGTGAACAACAAAATATACACTGTATAGAAACTAAATGCATCCCTTTTCTTATTTTTTATGACAGTATAAATATTTTTTATGGAATATAAGTTTAAACTCATCGGCTACATTAATGGACAAATGTTTTTAGAAGTGTGCTGAAGAAGGAAAAAAGAAATTTTGACTAAGCAATTATAATTTATCACAAGGGGGGGAGTAAAAAATATAGTATATGATGAAAATTAATATCAATGTAATAAATGAAGCTATGACTTCCTATATTTGTTTTTCTGGATTTTTTTGCAGCTTAAACAAAAAAAAGTATATATTTCAATAAAGCTTAAGCATAAAAAGGTATATATTTCTGTTCAAAAACTTGAAAACTACATACAAATTGCAGTTACTTATGTCATTATGAAGTTACATTAAATCAAAACGATTATTATACTTTATTAAGAGTCTTTCATCCAATTTTTTTTTTTAAAGAAAAGTAGAAAAATAAACCTTATATAAGAAATTTACAACGAAATCCTGCTTTTATTCAGAATCTAATTTTTACAATTATTTAACAAAGATAAATATATATACAAGATTATTTTACTTCCAAGACTTATTTTAAAAAAGAAAGTTTAAAGTGATTCAATTCATTTTGATTTTTAGGCAAATGATAATTTATAAATCCTTATTTATATTAATTGCTTAAGATGAACTATATTGAATATTATTATATTACTAGCTGCATGGCTCGGTGTTGCACGGGCCTTCTCTACTTTTATATATAAATTTTCTTTCCTTCACAAAATCAGCACTTCTAATACTCTTTTTCAAAATGACTTTTACCTCTCCTCCTCCATTTAGCCCGGTATTGCTAGGGGTTTTACCGAGTGTATAATTTAAAATTCTCTGTTTCGAAATTTTTTCGCTTCTTTTCTTTGTCATACAGGTTTATTTCCACTTGGCATAGCACAAACATTTTTAAATGCATAACATATTTCATGGAAATTCCCCTCTCGCTATCAGAGCCTAGAGTAAGTGAACAGTGGGACTTTAATATTCACTCACTTTGCAGCTTTTTAGGTCCCGGAAACGAAAATGTACATTTTTAAAAATAGTTTTATGTTTAAAAAAGTAGGAATTTTTATAATTACAAAATTTTACAACTGTATTAAATGTTGAATACAATTATTTTTATACATGAAGAAGTTATAAAAACTTTGAATTTGTTAAGTATATTAGGTGCTTGTTTAGTAGCACTCAAATAAATAATCAGTGTATTAAGTTTCAAAACATTTCTGAATTAAAACAGTTTCAGCATCTACTAGAACTTTTATTGTGCGTGTCTATTCGATGCAGTCAGAAAAGCAAGTGAAAATCGTTTTACAAAAATGCCACATTTTTTACAAAAAATACAGTTTTGTTACTGTTAATCATATTTACTATCGATAGAGGTAAAAAAGTAATAATACAAAAACTTAAACATAAATTATGAGAATCATTTTAAAAATTAAGAGTAATTAAGTTAATTTAAATAAATTAAGTTTAACATTTATTAGAATAGTATTAATTTGGATGTTCTAAGAGCATGCCAGTTTATTTCACGGATTTTTAAACAGCTTGACAGGTGCAGCCATCTAGTGGCTAAAAATAATGAATTATTGTACAAAGAAATAATGAATTATTGTGTCTTCACATTACTCCCTCACAAGTAACTGAGTTACGATAATCAGTAAACACTGGTAAAATTATTAAATATTTTAAAATTTGAGTATTTTTTAAAAATTTGTAAAAAAAAGTTTTCAGCATTTTATTTTTTAAATCACTAACTCTAAAAGAACAAAGTGCGAGTTCTTTAAAAATCGTTTTCATATAAACACATCGATATTGACTCATTTTAGAAAAAAATCATAAAATGTATAAAGTATCGTTTTCTTTTTTTAAAAAAATACTGAATTGTGATGAAATAAATTATCTTTCCAATTACAAAATTGCTGGCAAAGTTATTAAATGCACGAATAAAATTTTGAGTATTTTTTAAAAAAAATCATAAAACTAAGTGATGATGTTGTTTTGAACCCGGGTACAAATGCTACTAATCCACACAGGGCTCTAACCAACTGCTCCACAAAATCTTCGGAAAAAAGATATAAAAGGCATTCAATTTTGCCTTACATTATTTGCTAAAGTTTTGATTTTTTCGGGCTTCATTTTTAAGTTAATGCCTTCAAATTTCATATATCAATTGCAAACAATGGTAATTTTTAAACAAAAATAATGCTTAAATATATCTTGCAAAAAAAGGGGAAAAAGAAGGAAAAAAATTTAAAAGAAAAATTTTTTTTTTAAACCGTAATTTTTTTAATCTTTGTACAGATACGGATAATATCGTTCTGCACACAGAAAAAAAGTTTCGTGAGATTATTTTTATAAATAAAGTTATTAAAGTTATAAGTATTTAAATAAAATTTTGAGTATTTTTTGAAAAATCGTAAACAAAAGTTTTTGACATTTAATTTTTTAAATGATTGATTCTAAAAGAGAAAAGCATGAACTTTTTTAGGGTAGAATATTATTACATTAACGCGAAAGAGAATGCAAACGAAACAATTTAGAAACCATTTTCATAAAAATGCATCAATTTTGACTCTGTTTAGAAAAAATCATGAAAATAGAAAATATCATTATTTTCTAAAAAAAATTGTACCTTATCGTGGCGAAGGAAATGATCTTTCTGATTCTGTAATTATTTTTTGTCCGAGTCTCATAAAAAAAATTAGATCGTGATTTAAAAACATCTGGGATAAAAAAAAAGGTCAAAGAATTCGAACTACACTGCTAGGCGGGAAAAAATGGGCCACAGGTGTAAAATAATTATATACATTTTAAGGTTTTTAATTAATATCTTCTTAACTAATTGCAATATCGGAATATAAATGGCCAAAATGGATTCCTCAGGTCATTCTTGAACTTTTGGTACTGTCGGCGAGTTTCTGCATTGTGCGGTTCGTGAGAAGATAGTGCTAGTCGCATAGAAACGTTTGTTTACCTACGAATTTTAAAAGTGTAGATAGAAAACAAAAGATGAAACTTTCTATTCCAGAAAAAACATCTTGATTTAAAAACAAACAAGTATGAAATATTTTCCTCTTTGATAGTAAAATCAAAATAAAACATTACCTACAGAAGAATTTTTCTATCAGAAAACAATTCTGTTTTCCACAAAAACTAAAGACAGCCTTTAAGTCATATAACTCATAAAAAATTACAGAACATATCAACATTAAAAATGCTCAAGTACAGTAATATGTATATACAATCAGTAATCAAATGAATATCATAACAGTAAAATATACTTACAAAATATATTTTAAAAAAATATATACTCACAGGTGTATTAAGTTCATTCATTATCTGAAATTTTACATTTGGAATAATGTCAGAAACTTCAGGCATCTATAATCAGAAGGATGGAGAAAAATACATATATAAAAATACACTCATAAATTATTCTTTTTTAAAAAAAAATAAATAAAAGGTGATTATTTTATAATAATTTTAGGTACAGTAAAAAAAACCCCAAAACATCAATTTTGTTCAGTTGCAATAAGAATACCAAAATTTATCAAAGGTGTTTTATTTCTTTATAGAAAATATATAATGAAAAATAACTGTGTACAAGTCTGTGAACCTTGTGTATACAAAGAAATAAATATTTAGCAGGTTAAAAAAGTAAATTATAAATTATAAACTCAATACCTTTTGCAAATCTTCATTAGAATTTTCTTGTGCAGTTCCGTCAGATTGTCTGAAAATAAGTAATGAGTCAGTCAAGTTGTCTTATCACCAGTAAATTTTAAAAACCTTATAGATATCATTAAGATGAAGTACATTAAGAAAGATAAAAACAGCGCTGTTTACAACTTTTTTTGTTTGAAATTCTTGAATTTAAATGAAAATTAATTTTAATCAACACAACGGTTAAGTACACTGAGTAACTTAAAACTTAATTTTCCAAAATAATTGTACGGACGCCAAAGTTTTCTGTCTAAACTTTTTTTCTTGCTTTTTACATATGCTAATTTAAAAACTTGTTTTAATATCAGTTATGTAAGCATGCTTTTTTTTAATGAAATATATGTCTGGTCTACGATCACTTTTTGATCCACATTCTACACACTGATTCAAAGACGAGTAATTCAGTTATTTAGAACTGATTGCATGGAAAAAATACTGCTACTTTCTTTTATTACTGAATAATGAGGCAAGTGACTAGTGCAGATACTCTCTTCCATCTTTAGAAACTTCAACAACATTTGTGAATTCATCCATTCTTGATTATGTTTTCAGTCTTTGTAAAATTATTCATTAAGAATGAATCAATCCATTCGTAAAGTTAACTCCATTTTACATATAATCTTTTCATTTCAAAATTGAAATTGTAAGGTAAAAGCAATTTATCATCAGTCCAAGGCAAGTAAACTTTATAACGAATATTCTTGAAAATTTAACAGTTTCCATAAATTGGCCTTTAGTCCACAGACTAAAGAGCAATCTGTTTTTCAATTCCTACTATTAGCTCACATTCTCTATATATTTATTTATTTATCTTTTGAGGAATTTTCAATTGTTAATAAAATACATTTTAAAGTGCTCAATTGAGCTGAAATTTTATATACATGATTATTTTGGATAACAATACAGTAATTTAATTATAATTAATAAAAATTATTTGATTAAAACTAATTATTCAAAGAATTACAAATACAGCCCCGTTGGCATCATTTTTGGCGACGTGTCAAAAAAAGTAAAGGTTTTTTCCCCTCACATTTTAAAGCACTTGTTTGAGCTGCAATTTTCTATACACTATTGTTTTGGGTAAAAATATGATAATTTAATTATAATTAATTGACTGAAACTAATTATTTAAATTACAGACACAGCCTTGTTGGTTTCATTTATAGCGACTTGGGTCAAAACTTCTCACGTTTTAAGCATTCAGGTTGAACTAAAATTTTATATACATGATTGCTTTGAATGACAATACGATACTTTAATGATAATTAATAAAAATTAATTACCGCTTAATGTTGTGATTCTGTCATATGTATATACACATTTATATTAATTGTAACTATTTAATAAAAAGTAGCTAAAATAAAATTTTTCTTTTTTGATCTAAGCAGGAATCGACTTAGATCAAAATTGACGACTTATATTACTTGTTTTTACTTCTGTAATCTATACATTGACTTCAATCACAAACAAAAATATCATATTAATTTTTGCCAGATTTTCCACGTCTATTAATTTATAAAGAAAATAAGTGACATAATGGAGAACATTTGGATCCCCCTGCAAAGTCAAGTTTTGGGCCCCCAAGTTGGATTTTTTAAAGGGACTTGGCGGCAGTCAGGCTTTGGGGCCCCCTGCATTGGGGGTGTACGCTATGCCACTGTAGAATACGTGTAATTAATATTGGAATAAGATAATTAAAAGAAACTGGATATTCTTACAATCTACTGCTATGTAGGATTAATTGAGCTCCGTATATAACCCTTTGCTATATTAACTCATGCATTCTATTTATATAAAGCATCTTTGTATCTGTTAAATATTCTTTGCACACTGTTAAAAGTTACATCACATGTGCTATATAATAGCATTGTGAAGAAAATTATCTATTGTTCATTAAACTTCATCTTAAAAATAATGATGAAGTTTGAATAGAAATTTAAATTGTACTAATTTAAAAGCTGAAATATAAACAATGACTGAACTTTTGCAAAGTATTTTGACAGCATTTATCATCTAGTTTTTAAAATCTCAACACATTGAGATAAAAAAACAACTTCTAAAGGGAAAAAATTAAAAATATAGAAATCAAACATATTTATCACTTTCAATTTTAGACACACACACAAATATTTTGGAATTTAATTAAAATGATAGAATACCAAATAAAAAAATAAATAATCATAAAATTACCATAGCCTATGGCATTTTTTTGCTCAATTTGATAGATATTACCAATAATAAATACATAGTTAACTTCTGCCTTTTATAATACTATGGCATACATAATAGATTATATTTCTTATTAACATTGAAACTTACTCTTTTTCTTTGACATCCAAAGAGACATCCTTTGACTCCTTTTTTCTTCGACATCCTTCAGACTTTGAATCCTGAACAGATGATACATCTAACAATAAATAAATAGTTTTTACTTGAGTATTTTTAATATCAAAATAGAATAATTATCATATGGAGGAAAACAAATGCATACCATTCCTTTCATTTGAACATGAAGACTGTACCTCAAATGCAATACTAAAATAAATAAATACTTGTTAAAACTTATTTAGATTAAGGTATTAAATATTAATATAAAAGAAAGAAAATTTTATATAAATTTTACAAGTATGTATTTAAATTATTTCAAGTGAAAAAAATTTCCAAGAATCACATTTTTGAATTAGATTTGTCTCTGGTCTCCAATTTTCTACTGCTTCTCTTATAATTTTCATCTGCTGAATCTGTAAATATTGAAGGATATATTATCCTAATAAATCTAATTTTAAATTAATTATTAATGTTAAATACAAAAGAAACAAACATACCATTATCTTTTGAGGAGCATGGAATTAAAGCAGCCCCAATGCTAAGAGAAAAAGAAATAAAAGTTAAATATTAGAAACCTTAAAGTACACTTAACAGAATGGATGAACTAATACAATTAAAAAAAATGTAAGTATGAGTAAAACAATAAAAAAAAAAATTTTTTTTTAATTAACTAACTTATATAATATATTTTACTCATATATTAAACTTATACTAAGCTACATGTAAAATAAGAATTTAAAAAAAAATACCTATTGCACAACAAATTCAAATGTCCTAAATTAATAGGAATATTTTAAACTGATGAGAAAATTGTTAAAATTAGAGAATTTATACATAATTCACAAAATAAGGCAATAACTAGATAAATCAAAAGACTGTACTACATGTTCTCTAATAGTTTAAATTTAAGATTCTTGTTTGAATAATTAGAAAATAAAGTATTTAGGTTCAATATGTAATACTTCACAATGAACAAATCCATATTATATATATATATATATATATATATATATATATATATATATATATATATATATATATATATATATATATATATTATGATACTCCATATTTAATTTCTTTAGATATGGCTTTTCCTGAATTCATATTGAATCTGAATCTTCCAAGACATTATCCTACCTTTAACTGTTTATAATAGCGCATTCAATGGAAAAAGTAAATGGAACTGCAAACTTATATTTAAAAAAAAAAAAATGCTGTCAAATTTTTTATGTGAGCTGATGTAATATTTTATCATCCATCAGAACCAACCAGCTTGTAAAAATTAAATCCTGTGATATTTTAGAATATTCTAGAAGTTTTGCAGGTTTGAATAACATGATGGCTTTAAGATTAAATTGAGAACATTTTTTTGCCTCCTAAGCTTTGCACCCATATTTTTGTGTCGATGCTGCTGCCTTTATGTTATGTGAATTTTTCTTCCTTCATATGATGTGCCATTTTCAAAATGTCTCATAGTTAATAAACGAAACATAAGAGCATATATCCATAGATCTTTTTGGACACAACTACAACCCTTCATTATATATAAAGCTAAAAAATAAGATTTCCCAACAATGTAAATTATAAAAAATAATAATTTAAGCTCCAATGAATGTTCATTAATGGAGTGAAATTATACCAAAAGTTGCTAGATATATCATTTTAATGTAAGTTAAAAAAAAAAAAAACAGGGGTACAAAAATTATTTACAATGTTTATATTTCAATGTAAGCGCATCATAATATATATAAGCCACCTGGAAAGTGGAAACTTATGGTACTTCCTTAATAAAATACCTTACACAGAGTTTTGCTAAGATAGGTTTTAAACTCATACCAAAAAGGATTAAATTTTATTGAAAATACTCCTTTTAAGCCAACAATATAGAATCAAAACTCCATTTCTCTTGCAAAAAAAATAAATAAATTAATAAATAAATAAAAAATTCTTTAGTACATCAGAAACTTTTAAGAATTTACAGTATTAATAGAGGATTCAATAAATTACTTAATCTTTTGTTCAATATAAAAGGTAAATTAAATAAAAATAAATCTTAACTTTTTTTTAATCATAAATAAGAACTTTTCCCAAATTTTACTGTCACGTTATTTCTGTATGAGGTTCATTTCATTAATCTGATTAACTGAGATAAATGTATTCCATAAACTTAATAGACTAAAGAAAATTCAGAAAAATAAAGATTCATTTATTATTTTTAATAAATATTTCATAATGCAACTCAGTTACAATTTCTAGTAAAGGTTCCCAAATATCAGACAATAAATGGGCTACAAAAATATTTATACAGGCTTTCCAATATGTTTTATTAAGTTGCATTCCGAGTATGAATTCTAAACCAAATTTAAAACTGGAAACACATTAGAATTTATGTGAGAATATTTTAATTAAATTTTTGTGTAGAATATATAAATTTTTTGCATATACTTATGATCTTTTTCTAATAAATCACATGGTGAAAATGGTACGTTCTATATAAAACAGTGTATTTCCCGAGTGAACATAGCAGATTGACAATTTTGTGGAGATAGAAAACGTCCTACAAATCAAAAGAACAGTCTATATTAATTCATTAAGTAAACAGAGAATACCAATATTATAATATTCACAAATTTGTGAATTTTTTTACTAACATCACACTTTGAAGCTGTTTGAAGGCTATTGGTGATAGACCTCATAATTTTGAAAAGTGTTCTAGTTGTCGCTGGGCATATGGCTCGCGGTGCAAGCCTCCATCCCATATCATAGTTATTAATGGTGCCTGAGGGAGTAGCAGTCCTTGGTGAGAGAAAACAACCTGATTAGTCGTTGGTACGTGGAGAGAGGGCATGGCTATGAGGAACTTGGAGACATAGTCAAATTGGTAAAAAAATCCATCCTGGAATAGCTGAAAGGCTGCCTTGTAATTTGACAAGGGGGATGAGTGAACTAGCTCTGGATTGGCTGCTCTGAAGTTAACAAGAGAATTACTGAATGGGAAAGTTGCCTGAGTGGGCGAATTGTGAAATTAAAAATTAACAGAAAAATAAATAAAAAATTTAGCTGGTCATTTGCCATCAGGCAAATGAGGTCAATTAATGTTACGGCGGATTATAGGAGTCGAGGAGTATTCTCCTTGGCCCTTTGGTATTGTCATGGGGAATGTAATTTTCCTGATTTAAAATGTGGTAATTATTAGTGAGAAGTAATGAATCAAAAAATTTTGTTGCAAGTTTCTTAATGAAATTTTTAAATGTTAGGAGTTTAAGAGCTTTATAAATATCAGAGTTTTTCATATACATATTCGCATGAACAATCATGCAAATAGTTTTGTTTTGAGAAATTTCTAACATTTTAAAATTACTATTAGCAGCATATCCCCCACACAGGACCACCGTAAATCATGATGGGTGGCAAAACAGCTGTGTAGAGAAGAACCTTATTTTCAATTGTCATTGTAGAATTCCTGCAAATTAGGGGGTATATTACTATAAGGGCATTTCGGAATTTATTTCGCGCATATATAATGTGTTGTTTCCACAAGTGAGTTCATTATCTAGTAAGAGTCCTAGGTAAACTGTGTTTTGAGACCATTGGAGTGGTGTGGAATATAGTGTTGGCAGTGTTGCAGGTTTTCTTTTCCTTGTGAAAAGTACTGCAACAGTTTTGTCAATTTTAAGTTTAATTTTCCAAGTATTAAAGTATGTCTCGAGTAGCGTTAAGTGATTGTTCAGAGCTTTGGTGATATATTTGTGATTTTTGTGTGTCGCAGCTATGGCAGTATCATCTGGATACATATTGAGACTGGTCTATGGGTGCATGGGTATATCATTTATATAGATGTTAAATATAACTGGCCCGAGTCAACTTCCTTGTGGAGCCCCGATATTAACATTATAGGCAATTGAAAGAGTGTCCTTAACTCGAATTTGATAAGATCTGTTAATAAGATAAGAGTTGATTATGTGAATTAGAACAAGAGGGAAGTTGTAAATTATTAGTTTGTAAATTAGGCCACTGATCCAGACTCGATCGAACGCCTTCTGAAAATCCAGAAAAATTGCTTCAGTGAATCTGTTCATCTGAAATCCAGAAGTAATTTTCTCAGTCAGTCTGAGGAGTGGAGAGGCATCTTGTAAATATCCAAATTGATTGGGGTTAATAAAGTTTGTATCTGAAATGAAGGTGTTAATCCTATTAAGAATGATGTGTTCAGTAATTTTACTCAGGGAGGAAAGGAGGGAAATAGGTCTATAACTAGTTGGATGATGGTTATTTTTACCAGGTTTTTTAATTGGGAAGATAATAGCATTTTTCCAAATTTTTGGAAAATGTCTTAATTTTAGAATTTTGTTGATTAAGTGAGAATTAAAAATGCTTTGAGCAGTAACTTTTTAACCATTTTATAGGAAATCATGTCTGAACCTGGAGATTTATTATTTTTTAGTTTACTAGCATAATTAATTATTTCATCCGGATCGGTTGGAGTAATGGGGATAGAGAAGAAATTTCTAAAGCATTAGTTACGAGTGAATCTATATTTGTATTGAAGTTCTCTGGCCTTACGTTATCAGTTAAGTTATTCTGAAAAGTCGCAGCTAATAAGTTGGCTTTTTGTTTATCAGTAATTGCTGCACCATTAAGTGATGGAATATCCTAGCGTTTTTTATGGAAAAATTTTTGATACTGCCATAAGGTGTTGTCTTGTGTATTCATTGCTTCTAATTTTGTTTTCCAGGTTTGATCTGAGAATTTTTTAAGTTCTTTTTTAATCTTTTTCTGTAATCTATTATAATTTGTTTTGTGAATGGGGTTTAGTGTGCTTTGAAAGGTTTTTCTAGCTTTATTTTTCAGTCTTAAGAGATTTTGGATGTGCTGTGGAGTGTATGTGTGATTGGTCGGGAGGCATGTTTGTGGCCGGAGCGGACATCTTCGGTGAACAGGTAGATTTTACTTTCTAAAATATTTCGATTTTTGAAGTCCGAAATATGAATATTTGTATTGATGTATTCTGAAAATTTTGACCAACAGGTGACAATTTCTCTAGCATTATCCTTATGTATATTAGAATTAAAAGAGAAGTTAAGAAGTAAGAGGTTATGATCTGATGAAAGTTCCAGAATTGAAAGGATTGTACATGGGTAGTGAAAATTGTTTATGAGCACTAAGTTTAATGTATTAGAGGAGTTATGCCCGAATCTGGTTCGGGTGTCGGAGAAAGCAATTTCAATATCTAGAATATCTGTAAAATTTTTATGTTGATTTCCACAAGTGGAGTTGTGGAAGAAGTTCCACGCATTGTGTGTGGCGTTAAAATTGCCAAAAATCACACAATTACTGTTGATCTGAATTAGGTTTTCTAAGAAGAGTGTAAAAAGTCTATTATCAGAGCTCGGGGGGGGGTAGATACTAATGATTGTAAGAGGGTTGAAATTTGGAGGATTAATTGTTACAATGGTAGCTTCAGAGTACTGAAGTTGGGGTATTGGTGGGTTGAAGTGATTTAAGGAGCTTTTAATTAAAGTTAGAGTACCACATTGAGCATGTCCTTCCGCAACACAGTTGTTTCTATAACATGTGTAGTTTGCAATTCTAATGTTATGTGTTGGTCTCAATTTTGTTTCTTGCACTAGAATAATGTTGGGAGAGTACTTCTCTACAAAAAGTTTAAATTCAGTTATTTTACTAAGTAAGCCGTTTGCATTCCATGAACACAAACTCAGGCCAATCAAAGGGCAACTAATCATCATCATCATCTTTGATTAGTGCCTCAAACAGGGTGTATAATTCTTTTTTGCGTTACGCTTTCTTTGATTTTTTAGGTTGCGGTGGTGGGGGGAGACTTGTTGCATTACGGATATGTTGAGTAAGCATGGAAAGGGCGAGAATTGTTTGTTGAAGAGTGTTTGAGTAATAAAGTTGAGGTCAAATGTTCCATTGTTCGTATTATTAACAGCAGGTGGGGGGAGTAAACTTGATTGATTTGCCTGGTTTGTTACCAAAGCAGCAGCCCTTGTCATGTGGTGCCCTCTGTTGCCTGTTTTTGGAATTAGAAGTACTTGCGGCTTGTGAGTACGAAATTCCTGGTCTAACAATGCTGTTGACAGTGTTTGTGTAAGTGTTGCTATTAACTTGCGTGCCTTTACGTGGTTTGGGGAATTTGGGGCAACCTGAGTAGTTTGCCATGTGTCTGTATGTTTCGCAGTTGATACAGTATCTTTTTTCAACTCTTTATATTTGACAGTCACGCGTTTGGTGCGCTTCCCCGCATTTAGTGCACCTTGGCGTGAAGTGGCAATTTTCATCTGTGTGGTGGAATCGGTTACAGGAACAGCATTGGGTTACCCTTTTGCCATCGTAACTGTCCACGATAACATTCATGTAGCTCACTTTAGTTAGGTCGAAAATCTTAGTGTTGCGTATGTTTCTAGGAAGTGAGACAAGAAAGATCAGGAGTGGTTGTTTGTTTTTTTGGCCCATAAGTTGAGAAACTTTATCGACCGTGTATCCTAGTTCAGTAAAGTCGTTATGAATATCTTCAGGTTTGAAATCTGAGGGTAAGCTCTTGATTACCACTTTAATAGGTCGTTCTGCTTTAGGTTGAATTGCGTCTAATTTGTGAATTAATTCTCTGTGTTGATCGTCCATATCCATGTAGTTCTACATATTCTCTAGTGAGTTCACTGCAAAGGTCCGGGTAAATATAGTCAAGGGTTTTTCATTTGATTTCTATGTGTGTCCGTAATTTTAAGAGAAACTGGTGGTGAGAGATTTTTGTTTGTGGGGGGAGGGTATTAGCTTTAGGTTGGAGGTTAGTAATTTTGGTGTTGTTAGAGTGAGAAGATCCTGCTGCTTTAATATCCTTGGGCTGAAGATTTTTAAACCGGTTTTCTAAATTAATTTTAAATTTTTCTTTATAAGTTATGCTGTACTTAAAGACTTTTCCTGGGGGAGGAGAGGAGAAACCGTCCTCGTCCTTTCTTTTTTCTTTTAGTGGGTTGAGATTTTACTGAGGATGTTGTAGGGATTTCGTGTACAGGGCAGCCAGGGGTAGAGAGCAAAATTCACTCACCACTTTTTCTAGAAGATCTTCATTATATGGTGCCCTGTTTGACCATCTCAACAAAAGTGGGATCATGTTCATCTTGAACATTGGGTTGGCCAAGAGTCATTATAATGTTCTTGAAACCCTGAACAATGAGAGTGCAATGACAGATGTCCGCCTTGGTAGCCTCGAGCCTTGCACATGAGGTTGTGTCTGGTCGGCCGTTCCAGTGACGAGTTTCCAGATTTTGGGAGGGTAGCATTTTGGTAGTCCATATCCGTAAGGAGGTCGGTATTCAATCCCATGGTCGTCAACATATGATTTAGTTTTAGTTCAGCAAGTCAACTCAGCTCTAAAAAGAGCTATAAGTACGATATAGTGGAGTGCGTGGTAATGACAGACGTAGGAGCTCGCTCGAAGAACGTTCTTACACTTCAGTGTCTAACCTTCTAATTTTTCTCAAATTTTCCGAAAAGTGTTCTAGTGACCTTACACAAGATGACTCTACTCTTGAAACTTCAACACCATGCCAACTTTGAGCCATGACAGAAGAGAAACATGCATCAGCCCTAATACATAGTGGGTATTCAGTTTCATAATGTTGGCAATGAGTTTGCAACCATGACCGCATAGATTTGAAGGACTTGCATATTTACTGTAAAATCCAGCGTATAACATGCACCTATACTTTCAAGCTGCAATTTTTAGTTTTTAGGTCCATTAGTTGTATAACGCACATCCCCCTTTTTATGAAGAAACCTGAAATGTAGGGAAGTTGCTCGTATGTTTTAAAGTCATTTATTCGAGGTATTATTCTAAACTTCAGAAAAAAATAGTATACCTTCAGAACAACAACCCTTTAAGTTCATAAGGAATGCCATTTCTTTAAACCTTTCAGGACGAAAGACACAAATTCGTGCGTACTGCCAGGGCTGGAGGTTTCTGTCGCGAGTGTCACTCACAGGCCAGAGGGTTTTGTGTAGCTAAGCCTAACTCCATTAAAATACTGAAACTTGAATGCGCTATTTAATATAGTTCTGTAGAATACACAATAAACATATGCTTTCTATATTTTGTATTTACATACTGCATTCACTTAAGTAACTTTCTGCTCAAATACAATTTTTTAAACATTTTTTTTTATTATTTATTTATCAATAACTTTTAAAACTATATATTTGAAATTTAAAAAATGTTACTTAAAATTCTTTTTTAGTATGAAAAATTTAAAAACAAGGATATACACAAGATGTTTCATATAATTACGTTATTTCTTGTTAAAATACTTTTTACATCTTTTATATTCATTATTTATGTACCATATTTAAGTACTTTTTTACATAATACATTTCAAAGCTAATATTGTATTTAAATTCTTTTTTTGAGTTCAGTTAAACACTTCCTACACTTCGACATTATAACAAAAAAAAAAAAAAAAAGAGAAATTTCATCTACAAGATCTAAAAAAAGATAAAAACTAGACTACAAAACAAAACCCAATCCTCTGGAGAAAATAAAAAGTAAGAATAAAAAAAGACAAATTTTGTCTACCAGATCTAATTATCCATTAAAAACTAGACTTCAAATGCAAATCAAATGCTTTAGTGAAAATAAATCTCCCATCTTCACTATAAACAAATACCACGTGCACATTTCAAGAGCTGTCATAAAGCATTCAATTCAGAAACATTCCCTTTCCCTTATGTTTATAAAACAAAAACCAATTGTATGTGAGTAATATTTCTCTTATTTCGAGTAGAAGGTCAGATCTCCATGTATCTCAAATTTTATGGACATAGAATGCCATCTTTTGCCAAAAAAAAAAATGAACTTACAAAACGTCACAAATGCCTGGCACATGGGTGAGCCCTTCAGCCTACGGAGAAGAAACACACTGTCCCATTTTGCAGTCATTCGGCCTCTGGCTGTGCTTTGCGCTGGCTCACATTCATCCCAAAAGGCTTAAAGAAACAGCATTTTGATATATGTGGAAGTCTAATTTTTTTTCTATGCTGATCTTTATTTTACTTTTAAAGCTCTCGATTTTATATCTGGCGTATTACGCGCACCCATAAATTTCGATCTTATTTTTTGTGTTAAAAGTGTGCATTATACGCCGGATTTTACGGTGTGTTAATTTGCTAGTGATGGCAAACTCCAGTCACATAGAATATCTCAATAGGATTGTTCATGGCTAACTTCAGTTTATGTAATACAGAAGTACAAAATGCTCATATAAAGATTATGCAGAAGTAATGCACCACAAAATTTGAATAAATCTTCAATAATATTTTTTCTATATTTCCAATTGATTTAAGCTAAGATAAATCAATATCTTATAAATTATAACTTACAGCAAGATATCTTTCACCATCCAGTAAGTACTGTTTGATAGTTGAATTCATTATGTTAAACATTTCCGTGACTGAGTAAAAGAAGTATTTGTGAATACTCTCAGGTAAACACATAGCAGCTCTTCATGCAATCAGTTGAATTTTTAATAACGAAGATAAAAATTTCGTAAGTGAAAAGTTTCAGATTTACAAAGTTTGAACCAAAATAATGAATGTCTTAAATAAAAAATTGAGAACAACTGACATTAAAAATATATTTTATGGAAATTTATTTTTCATTATATTATTTTTAACATTAGGCCTTCATTTGTGGACTTCATTGTAATCTCAGATCACCAAGATATATTTTTTGTCTTCATCTGGACTTAAATCCAATAGTAAATTGCAGTTATTCATTTTTACAAGTGATTACATATTTGGTAAAACTGAAATTTAATACAAAGTTAAAAACACATAAATATAAATTAAACAGGACAAAAGAAAGTGAAGCTTAATTTTAATGCACAATACCGAGCAATGAAACAGTAAAGTTGATTTTTAAAAAGTGGAAACATATTGACAAATACTCCACCCAACTTTCAAAAAGCTGTGTATCAATATATATTTTGCAAAATCCTATCATATGTAAAGGCAAACAAAAATTATGTAATAAGTAAAAGAGTAAATATGGGGGGAAAAACAATGCTACAATGAAAAGAAAAATCAGAGCTATTAATGTATAGTATTTAAAAAAAATATTTATACAATACATGATTTCAAGCTCCCTTATTCACCATATTATTGTAATAGAAACATTTTAAGAAAGTATTGTAACATATTTAAAATTCCCTTACATAACAAATCTATTGGGTTTATTCTATGTTCAATATTAGAATAAAATGAATCAAATGATATGAACTCAAAGGTTTTTTTAAAAAAATCTAATACAATATATATCATCTATATATTTACACATACATGCAAGCACAGAAATACACATGCATTATTTATCTTACCATGTATTATTTTCTTGAGCATTGAGAAAAGCCTCCAAGGTAGCCTCCACTATATAAAAAAAATCAATTTTAGAATCAATGTTACTATTGAAAAGTATTCTAAAAAGTAGAAAAAAAATAGAAATTTACCTTGACCTTTGGGAGGTACTTTTAATTGCCTTAAACTGCAAAATAAATAAAAAAATACTGTGCTTAATTTGAATAAAATTAAAAATGATTTACTTTTTAAAAAATTACATTATAAAAATTATTAAAAAGAATCTAAAGAAATCTGAAAAGAAAAAAATTATCTAATTTTAAAATTTTAAGTATCCAAATTACCTATTTATTGCCTCTTTTGCTTCAGCTATTCGATTTGCACGGCTTTCTCCTGTTTCACCCAAGGGTCTTCGCATGTTGCTCAGCAAAATAAGTAACTAAAATAATTTTATACAAATATTAAACAATAATCCCACATGAAAAATGAAACATTTTTAAAATCTAAATATAACATAGTTTACTTATTCATACAATTAGTAAAAAGTGGATACTTAATTTTTTTAAAAAATTATCATTACATAATATATTTTGCACTCATGTTATTATTTTAATACATATTTAGAATAGTACAAAAAAATTATTAATTACCTTATATTATATTCATGAAATATTCTTCACTACAGTGATAAAGAGTTTCATAGAAATTTATGCACACAAATAAACGTGTTAAATTTTAGTAATCAAAACAATGAAAGAAATTTTAAAGTCATTACATTTCTAAGATTTAAAAAATTGCACTTGCTTTACTTTTTATTTGCAATTAATTTTATAAAATATGAAGTAATTCTTGTACCAGGTATTTCATAAAAGTAAGTTATCAAAGCATTACAGAATTTAAATTACCATTCTGTGTGCAGTATGTTACCACAAAATAGATTCTTTATTCCCCTCCCCCTTTAATATTAATAGCCTATCATCATTCAGAACTTTGGTATTTTTTAATTAAGTTAAAAAAAAAATCGACAGCATAGTAAATTTTTAAAAAAAAATTGAGTATTACATAAATATTTTATTCCTTCCTTCCTCAGTGGCACGACAGCCCAGGGTAGGCCTTGGCCTTCTCAAAAAGCCTTTTCCAGGTCAGCCTTCTTCCTGCTAGTGTTCTCCAATTCCTAGTTCTTCAAACTAAGGGTTCTTTTTCTAGGCCATCAATTCATCTGAGATTTAGCCTGCCCTTTCCTCATGTGCCCATTGGATGAGCATTGAAGACTTTTTTAGTGGTGTGGTCATCATTCATTCTGATAACGTGATCTGCCCATTTAATTCGTTGTATTTTGACGAAGTTAACAACGTCACATTCCTTATATGATCGATAGAACTCTAAATTTGATCTTCTTCGCCATGTACCATTTTCCTGAGAATTCCTCAAAAAATGGATCTTAAAATCTTCCTTTCACAGATATACTTACGTTTTCATCTGTTTGAGACATGGACCAAGTTTCACATGCATAAGTTAATACTCTGATCTTAAAAGACTTTTACACAATAGAACCTTTGTTTTTCTTTTGATTAAATTTGTGATTTCATGTATTTTCGTATTCCATTAAGACATCTATTATAGCCATTGTAATTCTCTTTTGGATTTCAGAAGTACAATTGTTTCTATTGTTACTTTCTGAACCTAAATAGGTGAAGCAGTCAACAACTTCAAAACTATACTCTTCAATTTTAAATGGGAATTGTTAAAACATGATTTAGTACAAGGCATGTACTTGGTCTTTAAATATTTTATTAGATATGATAAAATAATACTCATTTTAAAAACTAAACATTACACACATATTAAAAAGCACAATTAAATCATTATATTGGGGGGGGAGGCAGCACCATATAAACATTTTGTGATATTTCCCTATTATTGTGAAAATAATTGCAACAATTAAGCATTAAGTTTTATACGTGTTCTATAATTTATACTTTAATTTTGGGTTTAATATTTTTTAAAGGGTTATTAGAAATTTTGAATTTTTAGTTAATTTCCTTCATAACTACTTTATTCATTCAATGTTTCATATTTTAACAGCAGTACTTTGTAAATATTCAACTAAAAAGAAACTTTTAAGTATTTTTCAAGACACAAAATTTGTCAGGAATTTTTAAAATATCAAATAATATTAGAAAATGACAAGAACTAAATAAAAAAAGGAAAATAACTATTAGTGACAAAGACAAATAGGACATATGATTAATTCCATCTATTGCATTATAATTTCTTCAAAGATATTAAAATTAATTTTACATATGTTAAATAACTCACAAAATAATTTTGATAACTTTTTTCAGATGGCTACATTACAAATCAAAAGTAAATAAGGATATTCTTAAGATCACTTAAAATTCAGAACATTCATTACCTGAATTTTCAATTCATAAAAATTTCTTGATTCAAATGAACAATTAAAATTTGTAAGTTTAGACAGCTCAGCTATTAATGAACGAAATTCCTAGAATTAAAAAAAAAAAACACTCAAAAGTGATATAATACAAGGATAAAAACTTTTAAGCTTGACCCTCATTAAATTTAATACATATGGAAAATTCATATAGTGAAGTTCCAATTATACTACTACACTATAGCTATTTTGCAATAACATAATATATCAGATTCATCCATGTATATTTAAACAGCTTTTAAATAATTCTTAATGACTTTTTAAAGGG
Organism: Trichonephila clavipes; assembly: GCA_019973935.1. Lineage (NCBI taxonomy): Eukaryota > Metazoa > Arthropoda > Arachnida > Araneae > Nephilidae > Trichonephila > Trichonephila clavipes. The sequence goes on from BMAU01021430.1 coordinate 554,128, forward strand.
AATAGTAAATGATTTATTTGTATTACAACTTCATTTTTGGAAAACAGATTTTATTTTATAATTAGGAATGACAAATATCGATTTACATTCCAATGATTTTTACAGAGCAAATTTTAAAAGAATTTAGGTGTTTACTGCACAATAGGCAGTTATACCATATTAGATGCACCATGTTGCTTGAATTTAATTTCTTGCAAAAACTGAAATGCTTTAAATTTTTATTTAAAAAGAGCTTGTTTATTTTTTATCATCATTTTTTGAGATTTTTACAAGATGAATATGTACACCCTATAAAACAATTACTTATTTTTCTGTTAAATAATAAATTATTAACTACCAGCAATAAAGCAGTAAAGTCAGTTTTTTTCAGTATTTACTCTTTCCACATTCTTCTCCTACATATATCTTATATGAATCTTAACAGACAAATAATTCTGAGAGTTGGAATGAAATCCAATTTTTAAAAAAATGTACATCTATAGACAATTTTCTTTATAATTACACTATCAAAATAACTTACTTTGATTTTATCCGATGCTTCTTCAAAAAGATGCCATTTTTTAACCTCAATACTGTTCTCTGTTTTATTCAATACTGATCTTTTATTCAATAATTCTTCATAAAGATAATATTTTTCAATTAACATATTGGCCTCTGATGTTATATACGATGTATCTTTCAAAAGATGCCATTTTTCAACTCCAATACTGTTCTTTGATGTTCTCTTAGACTATCATGAAAATTAAAATTGGTAATATAAATAAACTTAAAACAAACCAAAAAAATTTTAAATACATAATTCAAAATTGGGTATCTTTTAGGAACTAAAGCAGTTAAAATTATAAGCAATTAGTATGAGGTTGCAACTTCTCTGTTTACAGGTTTAAAAAAAAATATGTTGCTTTTATTTCAAGATAATAAAATGTTAATCGAAATATATCTTTAAAAAATTGCAACCTCAACCATTTTGACTAGCAAATACTTTAAATTTTAAAAAAAAATTCAAAGTTCCCATTATGAAAAAAAAAAAAACATTACTGGGAAAAACAGTATCAATACATCAAAGGAGGAATATCATTGATAAATTTTTTTTTTTTTAACATTATACAAGAAATGAAAGAAAGAAAAAAATGCACAAGCAATCGCTTGAAATTTGACATAAGCTAAGGATAAGACTGTAGATACAAGAGGGAAGTCTTCTGTGCATTTCAATTGCCTTTTGTGCTTTCTCCTTGTGACCAACTGCAAAGCCTTTCCTCAAATACACACACACACACAAACAACTTTTACACTTCATTTGTTAAAAAAAGAGATAGCATTAATAATCTTTTGTGAAGATGAGTTATTGTACAGAAGTTGCAAGTCATATTCCCTTTATATGAATGCCCTGTGGCAAGTGGCATGTAACTTACGGAGTGCCTGTCCCGGAACGGGACGTACCTCCTCATCAGAATTTTAAAATTAAGGGCCGAATTAATGATTTTACTTAAAATTAAATTTAAAAGAAATAATAAAAATGGGCAGAACAATTATGCTGGAACGGCGACAGAGTGAATCTGTCGGCCGAAGGAACAGTCGCACCACTTTCCTGCGATCTGATTGGCCGAGGCCGTTCGCTCGCAGAGAAGTGGGCGTGGAAATGGATTGGGTCGATCCGAAAATAAACGACCCGAGACAAGGAGATCTTGAATTTAAATTCAAAAGATCTCATGCAAAAATAGGGGGAGAATACAAATTTTGAATAAAAATTTAAATGAACCAACTTGCACTTTGCCGGGATAAAGGGGTGGGGGTAGGACTAAAAAAGATAGAAATATGAAACATCGGTTTTAGGAAAAATAATGACGCAATGAAGTCATATATGTGATACAATCATGAATAATAATTGATAGATGTAGATATGGAATGTCCAGTTCCCAAAAATATAAGCGGTCGTTCGAAGGAACGATTTAATTAATGATTGCTGGACGTGAAACGAATTTTAAGAGAGCTCTAGATAGTACAGAATCGTGCCTCCATCTGGTGGCCGAAAAGATAAATGCCCTGTTTATATATTTTAGCACAGACATAGATTACATTCATTAAAGTTCAGGCAGATCATAGTACACACAGGAAAAAAAACTAATGCTCAATTCCAAATAATGGCATTCAAGAGCAGGTTTGTACTGTTGCAGTTTCTTCATTGACCCCTCATAACTCAAATCATATACAACTAACTTTTACAGAACTTACTGCAATATTATCATGCAACATAGAATTTACCCCTTATAACAATCAATAAAAGAAATCCCCTGTATTAGTGAGTTGCTGAAACAAATCTCGTCAATAAAAATATTTGCTTGATATAACAAATCTCCCTTTTGCATTAATTGGAATAATGGTAAACAGTGACCATATTGTTTCATGGAGAAGGAAAAACTTTATACCTGTCTATGTTATTAATACATACATCCAACATCTAGATTGAAGGTCCAGGGTGCCTTGAGTTTTTAACCTATTTACAGATGACATTGACATTCCAGAGACGTATAACGAAATTTTTTCTAATTAATGACTTTACCATTCAAATTGCAAATGCAGCTCCCTGCTCCAATTATATACCTCAAACAGACTGGGTGTAGCAGTATATTTTAAAGTGTTTCAGATAAATGAATGCATAACAGAAAGCTGAGAATAATGCTTTTATTCATCACAAAATTTTCCATCATTATTAAACACCAAATATACCATAGCTGATAAAAGCAAGCAGTATAGGCTCTTGGAGTGGATGAAATCATCAAGCCATTTTCATACTTTATCCACAGTACAGAAGTGTACAGGAAGCAAAACATTGTGCACATCAACCCCCTCAGCCAAACATCACTAATGTCACTTAATCTCAATTTTGCAACTTCAGGCCTTGTATTATGTAGCAATTTCATGGGATGCAAATCCCTTGCCAGTAAATGGACCCATTTTAAAGCTCAACTGCAGAAAATATTGCTTATAACATTTATTTTAAAGCTCAATTGCAGCAAACGTTGCTTATAACATTTATCAGATACGCTTAAACCAAGCTCCAACAGTTTGTAATTGAGTACATTCACTGGGATTCACCCAATGCTTTTTGCATTTCAGATCACCATAACATTCATTTTTCACATCTCCCATTAAGATTTTCCAAAAGAAAGAATTCGTGTTACATGTTTAACAAATAAATGCACTTCAAGACACAAGCTCATCTTTGCTCCTTTGGTTCATGTCGCACCCATCTTCCCACTATCTGAATCTTTCCCAAAGTGTGTAAACAGTTGGGAATCATTTTCAGCGATCCTCATAACTATTTCGCAAGGGGTTTGTGTGTGTGAAATCCATTTTCCATCAGCAAAGCTTAAAAATTCTCATGCTCACTTTTTAGTTGAGTGCTGCTATGTTTTTGATTTAAATTTGAAGATGTCAGATCGAAGTAACGAGAGACAGTGACTACTGATGTTCAAACCAATTAATTTGTTAACACCACACATCAAAGCAATACGAGGGTTATTAATGACAGATCTTTTAATTTTAAACCATGGTCAAGTGACAGAGGTGACATTTTGCTGTATGGAGCTCTTTTATTCTCCAAATTTCTACACCATAACAATATAAAGATTTTCAGTCCCAACAAATCATCTACATCAGTGTTCCGCAACCTTTTTAACGCTACGGACCAGTCAACATTTGATAATTTTACCGCGGCCCGCTGAGGGTGGGGCACGTTGATTGTTTATATTTTAGATTGTTTTGATTTAACAATTTTAATTTAGTTACATTTAAATATGCCTTCAGAATATAGTTGCATCAAAAATGAATAAAAGTGATTTAACGTGGAGTATATAGTGATTTCTGTGGAAAGTTGCACAAATCCGAGAGAAATGCACCCCTTTAAATAAAATGGCAATAGTTTAATGTTCTTTAGGTGACCCGGCACCATTTGATCCCCAGGCTGGTACTGGTCCGCAGATCACTGGTCTTCATGACAGGTCTTTAGTGACACCAGGATTCACCACACATAAGACTGGCAAAAGTTCATGAGTTGTACTATGGTGTTATTGTGTAACTGTCATACAAATACTCTCATTATTAACATTCCTTTTCTTTGGTTTGAATTGCCTCATAAGTTTTTCACAGTAACAGTATCTTTAAAACTTCAGAATTTCTTCCTTCTTGGACAAAACTTTAATGAAAATTTTTTATAGTTCAAAAAAGCAGTAGCCATGATTTTGCCAATGCATTGGTAGTCTTTTTGTCAGACAATGCCTTTCCCGTGAGATAGGGGTATAGTGTGCCAACCCTGTTCTGTCACTAGTCACAATAGAATCAAAGGATATTTTCACCTTTGAGCTTGAAGCACTTGAAAAATTCTGGCAACATGTAATTCAATTCTGTTGCTTTTGATCTGCAAGATGTTTTGAAACTACTTTGCACACAATATTCAAAATTTAAGTTTTTTAATAATGAATTCAGGAAGAAAAGATCTTAAAAGTTCAGGAAACAGTTCAGTGTTAAGTTTCATGTGAAATCAATCAATGATCATCATAAACCATTTCTTTGATTTTGTCACGATTAACAGACATCCACTCCTTGACTTATTACAAACATTCATTTTGCCAGATTTGCACTCATGACATCATACGTTCACAATTACAGTTCATAAACCCTAAAGAACTTTTAATCTGTTGAAAATCCAGAATTCCAGTTTTCCTTCATGAGATAAAAACTAGATATTTCTCAACTTGCATCGGGTGCAATCAGAATCAAGACACTCATTTCAATATGGCCTTGCAACATAGTTGCAACGTATCTTACAATCAACAGACATATTGATTATTGTACATTCCACTTCCAAGACATTGAATAAATTTTTTTTTTTTTAAAAAAAGGCCTTTTTGACTATCAAAGCCTGAATATTCGTATTTTCTGGACTTGCTCATTTTTTGAAACATTGAAATCACCCTACAACTCTTTAAAAATAATAAGATTTAACAAGAATGACTTTTTGTTTAAATACATTTATAATCCAGGAAGAAAAATAGATTGATAGATTTATTTCATACTACTTGAGAACTCCTGCATTACTTCCTCATATCAAATTTATATATATATATATAATACATATTTATTCTATAATTAATTTTTTAATATATAGAACATAATGAGAAAATTTTAAAAGCTTATTGTGAAATATTTCAAGTGACCAATATAATTAATACTTGTTAATTAATAATTTTTCTTAATTTTTAGAAATTAGTGTACTTAATTATTAAATTTTCAAAAGTAAGGTTCAGTTAACAATTTCAAGCTTGTTTACATAAGAAATATTTCTAATTTCCATATTTTTTTTTTATTAAACTTCAATTATCCAAAATTTACACCAATTTGATTACCTTTGTTTCAGTTTCTGATTCTTTTTGCAATTTGGTTGATTTTTTTTCAGATTTTGATGGCTTTAACTCATTTTTCAGTTTCTGAATTTCAGTTTCCGAAATTTCAATTTTAAGGGTTTGCTGAAGGAGAAAAATACATTAAAATAAGTAATTTCATCCTAAAATAATCATTTTTTGAAACATTGAAATCACCCTACAACTCTTTAAAAATAATAAGATTTAACAAGAATGACTTTTTGTTTAAATACATTTATAATCCAGGAAGAAAAATAGATTGATAGATTTATTTCATACTACTTGAGAACTCCTGCATTACTTCCTCATATCAAATTTATATATATATATATAATACATATTTATTCTATAATTAATTTTTTAATATATAGAACATAATGAGAAAATTTTAAAAGCTTATTGTGAAATATTTCAAGTGACCAATATAATTAATACTTGTTAATTAATAATTTTTCTTAATTTTTAGAAATTAGTGTACTTAATTATTAAATTTTCAAAAGTAAGGTTCAGTTAACAATTTCAAGCTTGTTTACATAAGAAATATTTCTAATTTCCATATTTTTTTTTTTTATTAAACTTCAATTATCCAAAATTTACACCAATTTGATTACCTTTGTTTCAGCTTCTGATTCTTTCTGCAATTTGGTAGAATTTTTTTCAGATTTTGATGGCTTTAACTCATTTTTCAGTTTCTGAATTTCATTTTCCAAAATTTCAATTTTAAGGGTTTGCTGAAGGAGAAAAATACATTAAAATAAGTAATTTCCTCCTAAAATAATAGTTACATGAAAAATTCTAAAATTTTGAAAGATAATTACAGTAGTTAAAACATCTTCTTTCTCTCCCAGAACTTGCATCAGATCACTAACTTCTTTACACAATTTTTGGATTTCCTCATTTTGCTAAACATAAGGATAAAAGATTTTAATAATCATTACACACAATCTGTTTCCTATAAATTAATTTTTAGCTAAAAATCTACGTATATAACAAAATAAAAATATGCTTTGTTAAAAAAATAATTTTAAAAAAATGGATAAATAACTATAACAGAAAATTTTGCATGCCTTTACAATGCAGGAAGTAATATTATAAAACAATAATAGATTTAAATGAAACAATCCTTTTTCTTTTGACTAATTAATATGAAGTTTTGTAGTTAAATATACTATAAATTGGTTTGTTAAGGTATTCGACTACGTTGAAAACATCCTTTTCGGTCAAAAATCACATTTTCTTTTTATTTGATATTTTTAAAATTCAAACAATTATCTTTCTAAATCTGCCTTTGTTTTGTCTGTGCGATAATTAGAAAAAAAGTTACAGGTGTTTAAAATATTATTACAGCGGTGAAATTGAAACCGGAAGAGGTGAAATCGAAACCGGAAGTTGACTGCTTAACATGCTTTTTACCCGTAATTTTTGCAATTTCAACCCATTATAATTTTAAAAACAATTTCTGACATTTTTTTAAACTATTTTATTTATAGGCAACATCTGTTTCTTCTGACCTCACGTTTTTGTTTTGATTTGAATCTTTCGAATGTTGCTCGCAAATTTCTTCAAAAACCTGATTTTTTTTTTGCTTTAATTGTACAATTTTTAATTGTTTCTGAACATTCTGCTTTTGATATTATCTGCTTATAAGGGTTAAAAAATGAATCAAACTAACCTCTTGAAAACGCAACTATGCTGGTGAGACATTTACAAAAACAGTGGAAGTGTTGACTTGTAATGTTCTTGACTTGAAGTGCTCAAACTTGTAATGAACGAAAACTATGATAAGTAAAGGTATTTACACAGAACAAAGAATGTTTTAGTGGAACAGTAAGAGGTAATAGAATATTTTATTTAAATTTGGAAGTGTGTTTTCAAGTTTGTGTTTCTCCAATTGTTTTGAGAACAATCTGTACCTGCATGAAGATTACATGTTTGGACTGACTTCTAATGTGACTTCAAAAATGCTCCGATTAAAATTTTATCGTCCTTTTTTCAGCTACTGAGAAGCTAAAAATGCAAAGTGTTATTAATTTGCAACTTATTTGTGGAAGGTGAGTGATTGAAAGATGATATTTATCTGTGAAAAAGCTATGTGCTAAGCTGAACTGGCCTTGTATGACAAAAGGAGCATTTAGACTTTGTGAAAGAAAGTCTTGTCTGTGCTGCTACACCAACGGCTAAAGATGCTATGAACGACACTGCTTTTTAAGCGAAAAGCATTATAAAATGTTTCAAAATGTCAGTTGAAGAATGTGGAATATCTGTTGACGGCAGAGACACATGGACATTCATTGCTAAATGTGGTTTCTATAGAAACTTTATACATTGACACTGGGAAATTCTAGATTTGGAAATGTTATCAAAGTTTTTTAGAATTCTATAAGTCCAGTCATACATGCGTGTTCCTGCAATCATCTGGGATTTACTTCAAACATAGTGCGTACAAAATCTTTGTATGTTTTTGCACTACGAAATCTTAAATATATGTATTTCTTTTGTGATGGTGATTCCAAGGATACCTTTCTGTTAAAGATGTGTATGGTGTCAACAATGTCATCATATGAGTGCATAAGATACTTCTAAGAAAGATTGAGTAGTCGGAAAGGAAAATTTTTAAAAAAGGCGAGATAAACCTCAGTGAGAAGGAAAAACTTATCAATGTTATGTTTAATAAAATTCTACACTGTTTTAGCACTAACACCAATCACGCGAAAGCTATGCTAAGTGCTACAATAGCAGTATTTTTTCACTGTTGCTCCAGCAGGGAGAAACCCATATATGGGCCGTGCCCGATTTGAGCTGAGAACTGGTGTGACTATCAACGAGGAAATGACAGCAGAAAACAATAAACAGAAAAAATTGTATGTATTTCTGTGAAACTTTAAAATATTGTTAAACCTGTGTACACAAAGCAGAGTGATAAGCAGTTATTATAAAATTGCCTCCACGGTAAGACACAAATAAAATGTATCATTTAACGCCTGTTTGTGGCAAATCATTTTGAAAGAAACTTTTATCGAGCTAAAAGCATTTTCTTTGGGTACCCATATATTACCGTCATTATTTTTAAAAAAGCTTTCATTGATGTGTTAGGTATTTTGAAAGCATTTGGCATAAATGCAGGGAATTATATACTGCGTGATGAGAGATTTTTTTGACATCTTTCGAGTCGGTGACTCGAAACAACATTCTTTGCCTTTTTTAAAATCAACCAGAAAAAAAAAAGGAGGCCAAAAGAAAGAAAAAATTTAACAAATTTCCAAAGAGTGGGAGTGTTAATTATAAATCAGGAGAGTTTTAGTAATATACTTGTCATATTTTGTTTTGAAATTGATTTTATAAAGTTTAAATGCATTTTTCTCAAAACCATTTTTTTGTAAATTTCATGATATTTCAAATATGATATCTAAAAAACTATTAGAGATACTTGTATGAAATTTTACACAAATGTTATTATTGGTATTATCTAGAGAATGACCTACGAGCTAAGAAATTGAACAATTTTTAGTTATTTTATAGTTGAACTTCCTAGTTTGCAAGCTCGACTGGCCATAACTTTTGATTCAAAATAAGTAATTTAACACTTGTAGGTCATTCTCTAGAAATGTGTTTTAAAAATGTATTGCAGCAATATTTTATGAAAAATATAAAATATTTTAAAAAATAGAGTGTTTGAAAAAATTCCAAAATTTGATTAAAATTTCTTTAAAAATTTAAATTTTTGCAAATTTTTATGTACATATATTATTTCTAACTGTACTTTTTATTGTGTATAAAAGTGAAACTAAAAATGTAACAATATTAGGGATTTTTTAAAAACTTTAAAAAAAAGTCTCCCAACACACGTAGTCGGATACCTTAAATAAATTTTATATATATATATAGTCGGATACCTTAAATAAATTTTATAAAAAGTTAAAATATATATTTTTCAAAAAATTCAAATCCTGAGAGAATACCTTTTCTTCGACTAAAGCGGCAGTCATCAATTTAGCCTTGCATTCATGTAATTCTCCTCTCATGCAGTTTAGTGCATCAGTACGCTAAAAATAAATATTTATTCTTTAATGTCAAAAATCACATTTGATAGTTTTTTTCTCCACAACCAAAAAGCTTAAGTTTTAAATTAATACTTTAATCTGTCAAATTATGTGTGCATGTGTATATACACATACAATTTACATTACTAGCATTAGACAATTTCTTGTTACACAAACTTACCTTGCTTAATGATACAGATAAATCAGCCATTTCTTTCATAGCAAGTTGTTTACTATCCTCCAAAGCTTTAATCATGCATAATTGATCTTCTAATTGTTCCAAATAGTTACGTTTGTCAGATAATAGTGCATCATGCTCCTAGGAAGACATATGTTTACATTTAGAATAATACATCAGTTCTAAACACACAATAAAACTTAAGTTTTTAGAAACTTAATTAACTGAAGGTGGAAATATATAAATGTATACCTGCCAACTTTTGAAAATGACAAGTGTAAATAAGTGCATGAACTACATTTCAACCAATGCTCAAAATAACCCATGTAAAACATTTTACGTTTAAAACCACACAATATGCAACTTTTAAAAAAATAATACAAGCGTGAGTTGGAAAGTAAGTTTTCCCTTTCAACTGTGGTCAGGGTTGTGATTGAAAGTCAAAACACAGAATGAGACATTAAAGATAAGACATAATTTTTTTTTTCCACTTAAGTACCAAGTACATTGTGACATTTGTTATACCGCTTGGTAAGCTTCAAAAACTCCTCCAGGAAAAATTCAGAGCTTTGCATACAGACTTGTTTGACTTAAGCATTGCTTCTGAAGTGTCTTAAGACGAGATTCTTCTTCAAAGCCAGAAACACTGAAAGTCACTTGGTGCAACATTAGGACTGGCAGATGGTGTAGGTGCCCCCAACCAAGAGTTGAAAGCAAAACATTGCTTTTAGAAGTAAAGAAACTGCACTTTTTTATGATGCCCAATGTATTAAACGACATGTAACCTCTACTCATTCCCCCCTCCCTTTAGATAGTTAACAGCTCTATTCCTGTTGCATTACTGTAGCATTGTCTGTCATAAATGTAACTAAATGCTCAACAGGAATCCTACATTTTAAAAATTCATTCATAATGAATTGGTTAATATTTTTTCCAGTAGAATCCTCAACATTTGGAATTGCAAAAAGGTGATTTTTCGATTTAAGCATTTTGCAAGATTAGAAAGTGGCAACAATGGGATATAATTTGTAGTTTATATCACTACTGCCATCAGATGATGCAATAAAAGGACTTTGTTTCATGAATTTATTAATCCATATACTATGAGTAGAAGCTAATTAACTAATCACAGCAGATGTTTTTATCTTTGCACATCTGTACTGCTTGACAAAGAAACATTTTCTAAAACAGAGAGCAGGCATGATTGGATGAAATCAAATGCCAGAACTACAGTTTCACTTTAAGAAAGAGTGCTTAACTTTTTTTTTAATTGATAAACTTGCAACCCCAAACAACAGTCAGGATGAAAAAGCTACTAATAAAAATACATTTTTTACTTTAAACCTCTTAGTAAAAAAGCAACAAAAATGCAGCATAAAACTTTAGATCAGGGGAGGCAGACTCAAATGACCTTTGGGCAACTTCAGAAAAACATTATAATCCCACAGCCTCATGTAAAAGTATATATTATTTTTATATTAGATTTGAACCCATTATAAACATTTACTGGAATGAAAATTTAAAACAAAATCACATATTATTGTTTTTCATGTATACAAACATACGTAACATAACAATAATCCAATGATCAAATAACGCATAATTTATTTCATTAGTGAGATATTTGTATCTCAACTTTCACTTTTTTTTTTTTAGTCGATCTCAGTATGTGTATTTGCGGATTGTAATTTTTGTGGCAGGTTTATGTCCGTTAAGTTTGAGTGTGATTTATATTTGATAAATTTCATTTATGAAAAAAAAAAGATTTGCAGTAACAGAAGTTTGTTATAAAATAAGAACAGTAATGGTATTTGTTAAAACACACACACACACACAGAAAACCACAAATACTGCACAAAATGGTCACATTTTGTAAAGTTGTAATGAATCTTGTGGAGGCCTCAAAATTGTTCAAGGCAGGTTGGCTACCTGCTTTAGATGATGCTAACTAACACTTGGAAAATGAGGATTTTTTACAGAATCCATACTTAATGACACAAAATACTTCAAGAAAAATATGAATATGAATTGTATCTAATCAGAAATTATTTTTACTGATTTTTTTCTAAACTTTAAACCAAAAAAATCAGTTTTTCTACTGTCTAATAATGTTCTTGGTTTCTTTTCGTGTAAGGGAAAGTAAAGTATGAAAAATGTAGCATATGTTTAAGAACGTAATGTTTGAGTGTGTCTTCAATGATAACCACATAAAAAAATCTTCACCGTCTAATTTTCTGAGTTAAACTAAAAACTAAACTCAAAAGTGGTGCAACAGCCCACAAGGGTCAAGGCCTACTGTATCCATCTCAGTATTTGTGACCTTGGGCACTGTGGTGCATGAGCATATGTTACGGTCAGGTGGTCAGTCTGACGCAATGAATTAAATTATATAAATCAAATTATTTATATTAGAATGGAAGTTACAAGTTATTCATTCAAGTTAAAAACTTTTTACTACCCCCTCAAAAAATAAAGAAACCATACAAAATAAAATTCCTTAAGAAAAATATTTTCACTAACCCATTTTTTGTTAGATTAACTAAATGCTCTATAATGAGGTATTTCTAAGTAAAACTCATTAGCTCCTTTTAAATTTTACAGCATGGAGTATCCTTTTAATCAGCCAATATCACTCTAGATCAGAAAAATAATTCATCGTACTTGCAACCCCATTGGTAGAAATCACAAAAGTTAAAAAATGTGCCAAATTCGGGCAACCTAGCATCATTACTTAATGGCAACCATGCAATTTCTAGTTGTGTTTTGACAATTAGCAATCAAAGTTTTTTTTTTTTTTTCTAGTTTGGCCTTTCCGAGGCCATTGTCCCCACACACACTAAAACACACATAAACAAAAAGTGAAATAATATTGCTTTAAGAATAAAGCATTTTACTACAGAAGAGTAGAATGTGCTAAGTTACATGTTATAAAATTATAGCTCAGCAAACATGCATTTAAGTTCAGAAATGCAATGTTCAAAATTGTAATAAACACATTAAGAAATCAAAACAATTATTTCAAAAATAGTAGCTAGTATTTTATCATAGTTATATTATTTTTATATGGTATTTTAAACAATAAATCTACCATTTTAAAAAGAATCAAATAGTCCTCTCCCTCACTTAGAAACATACAATTTCTAAAAAAGTAATTAAAAATGAAAACATAGCAGCAGAAAAGCCAACAATAACTTTTTATTTATAAACTATTATTCTCCTATGAAAAGTTGCAAAACTTTGTCGATGTGGTTATATTAGGATATAAGTACTAAATTAAGATGAAGAATAATTATATAAAAAAGGCATATTAAGCTTGGTAACCAAATAAATGTAAATACTTTTTTACATATAATGTTCTTGCAGCAATAAATCAATTATTAAACATATTAGAGTATTTAAAAAAACTGCAATTACATATAATTTCACAGCAATAAACACCTCATAATTCCCCAGCAAAGAGATTAAAATGAATGCTTTTTGAATAGCCTACTAAAAAAAAAGTAGCATTTTTGTTTTATTTTTAAAAAATGACTTTTTTTTATACTTACTTTTGAAAAATCCTTCAATAGTGTGAGCTCCTTATGCAGACTGAGTAATTCTTCACAATTTTTGTCTAAATTACGTTCCAACATTTTATTTCTTTGTTGAAGTATTTTGTAATTTTTCTTAAGGTCATCCATTTCTCCCTTATGCTTCTCAATTATATTTATTTTATCAGACATCTGAGATTCCATGAGTGAATTCTGTGATTTCAAATATGAAATTTGTTCATTTAATGAAAAAATGGTTTCCTGAAACATTAAAATTAGGCTTAGCAACAAAAGAAAAACAAATTCTCTAAAAATAAATAAAGAGAAAAGCTTAAGATACAATGAAATACATAGAATTCTTAAATTAAATTCCCCCCATCAATGGGGCCTTGGATTGGTATTTACCATTGCAGACACAATATATTCTCAAGGAGCTGGAATTACTTTTTAGTATGGCACCATATAGGTGGAATACCAAGTGCCACAATGTAATTTTGATGCCCAGTTTCCTTCCCAGAGGGAGACACCTGAGCTTTGACAATGCAAACCTGAACAAGGACATTAATTTTGTTGAGAGTACCAAACAGGAACTATAGGGATCTTTAACCATCCGTATACTCATACGAGATGGATGCTGTCGATTTTCTGCATCAAGAAAATCCATCGACTTGGACCAAGGTCCAACCCGCAACCAGAGGCAGCGCAAGGCGTGGGCCACTGCACACAGCCTCCCTGTGCATAGGGCCTCAAAGCCAAAATAAATTGAACGAAAAGTGAAAATCCAAAAGTGCACTCCACAGGGGTTTTTTTAGAATTGATAAATTAGAACATTCTAAACTATCTGCTTTTTCACCATAAGATACTGAAAAATTGATAAATCGACATTTTATAAAAAGATATTTTACTTATCGGTGCATGAAAGCATATGAATAAATAATTCATGAAAATATTGTTTTCCATTTTCATTTATTAAAAATTTCTTAAATTTGTCGTTTCCGCTCATTCGTTCATATTTAATCTAGCAACATTAGCTAAAGTTAAGCTGCTATCGCGGGAAGTCCCCAGTCAGAGACAGGGCATAACTCGGGACTTCTCATCGTTAGAAAGCCAATTAAAGTATTGCATGCAGATGCAGTCTCGCTTTCTGTTTCTGCATCATATTATAAATTTTAAAAGTATTTGATGCAAGAATAAATAATAGTGGCACTGGGCATTTTTCATAATTTATCGATCATCTTCAGGCTTAAGATACTAAGAAAGATGGAGATAAAGAGAGAAAGTTGGAATCTGGTGCAGCAAAAAGAAATAGAAAAGTGGAAAGAGTTGAATCCAACCAGGTTTAAAGGTATGATGAAATTTCTCAAGCAGAAACTGAATCTGGAAGAACAGAATCAAATTAATTGGTTCCTTCGACTTCTCAACAACATTTATTAGTATCCGAGTCTCTGTTAAATTTGGAAGTTACTCCAGATGCACCGACTATTGATACCGAACGACAGAAGTAGAAATAGTATCAAAAGCTTGCCAATGCTGAGATTTCTGTGTTAATATTGAATAACATAAGTTACAATCAAGAAGAAGGGATTGAGGTTAGTTCTTCCCCTGTGAACAGATGCCAGTGACGTAGTAAAACAAGCATTTTCCAGTTTTGACCCATGATTGTTTATGTGTATGTTTTCTAGGACAGATGCTCACCGGTCATGATATAGTTCAAAGTTGTCCCACACAGTAGTTAAATAACAGTGATGAATATTATCTTAAAAATGATGATCATGGACACTTTTCCAATTTTCATTTCTCGAGAAAACTAATAATGGTGAAACTCACACACAGAACGTCGTCGCTGGTTGGTTTATTCAAGTTGTAAAAATAAAGTTTTTTTGTTTTCCATGCAGACTATTTGGCAATTTACAAACTCAAATGGTACAGGAAGGGTGCTGTGATAGGAAATACTTTAGTATTTTATAGAGATATGGGAATACTAAAGAACATATGGCCTATATGTTCCTATGGATAACATTAGAGAAGGGAATAAAGCACGGAAAAACAGACTGAGAAAACAAAAGGATCTCAATGATCAAGGATTCTTGAATCTCAAAAACATTGGTACAATTTGTTTCAGATTTTAATTGATACTATACATTTCTTAGCATAATCTGGCTAAGAGGTCACAGAGAATCTCTCAAAACAGACGAAAACACTAAGAATTCTGCAAACTTTATAGATTTATTTAAATTAATAGTTAAATATGATCCTAAGTTACAGGAATATATAAATCGCATTGATAGTAAACAACTAGCACACCATTATCTAAGCCATATTCAAAATGAATTGATCACAATCATGTCAAACACAGTTATCAGTAAAGTGATTGGTAGGATAAAAAAGGTGAAATATTCTTTTTTACTCGACTGCACTACAGACTGTAGTAGAATTTAACAAATGTTGGTCATCTTAAGATATTGTTGCTCATCAACTGGAAGTATAGAAGAAAACTTTATCGGATTTCTTGCTGTCACTGAAACGACTGGAGAATATTTGACCAATGCAATATTGGGAGAAGTAGAAAAAAATGGCTTAGATAATCAGAATTGTCGTGATGACAATGGTGCAAATATGATAGGCATAAATAGTGGAGTTAAAACTCGAATATGAAATATAAATCCCAGGGCGATTTTCACACCTTGCGGTTGTCATAGCTGGAATCTGTTACTGGTGAACGCAGCTAATTTGTCAGTGGCAACAAAAACATTTTTTGGTTTTATTCAGAAGATTTTTTTTGCTATTTTCAAGTTCCAGCAAATGCTGAAAAATTATCAAAGATAAATTAAGGCTTACTATTAAGCCTTTATCAGATACAAGATGGGAAAACAGAATCGAGGCGGAGAAGGCAGCATTATTACAATTTGATGATGTTGTTAAACGCATAGAAAACTTAAAAAACCAAACGAAACAATCCGACACACTCAACGATTGTGATTCCGTTTTGAATGAAATGTTCAGTTTGGAATTTATCGTATCATTACATGTAAGGTATGGATTATTAACGCATGTCAATATCATAAGCAAATTATGGCAATCTGTACAAGCCCATTTATACATTACTCTTGAACATCTGTGTACACTTTGTAGCTGGATTAAAGATTATCCACAAATTGGATTCAGAAAATGCTTGTCTGACGCTCATAAGTTTATTGAGAAAAGTAGCTATGATTTGCCAAAAGATTTTAAAAGTAAAAGGGTAGTCAAAAAGAAAAGAATGTTTAATTATGATGGCAGCGATCAACCTATAGTCTGTCAAAAGCCAGTATGAAATATACTTTTTTAATATTACGATTGATTCTGTGATAAGCAATATGGATTCAAGATTTATGTCTTTAAATCAACATTTTGAAACTTTTGGTTTCATCTGACTTAAACGAATTAAAAATATTACAGAGTAAATACTGAAAAACTGCCAAGATTTACACAGTCCTCCAAGTACGTGAGAGCATTGACTTCCAACCTTACAAATTATATGAAGAATTACAAAATATCCTCCCAATTTCCCCAACACCATTACAGATGTGCTCCAATATGTCATAGAGAACAATTTCAAAGAATTTTCCCAAATATTCGAAAAATTTCAAATTTTATTAACAATGCCTGTAAGTTCTGCTGAAAGGAGCTTTTCAAAATGAAAACTGATAAAAAAATTATGTAAGAAATACAATGGGTCAGGAAAGACTTTCAGCTTTAGTAGTTTTATTTATTGAAGCAGCATCTAAGATAAATTACGAACCAATCATTAAGGATTACAACAAAACTAAAAGTAGGAAATTTCTGGGTTTTTTTTTCTTTCATTATTTGTTTAATGTGCCAAAGAAATATGAGTAATAATGTGCCAAAGAAATATGAGTAAAAAGTTTGGTTTTTTCTTTATGAATAAAAATTGTTTTTTTATTTTATAAACCCTTTTTTTATGCCACCAGAGGGCCTAGCAAAATGTATCTTGCCCACATTAAGTTCAGGTCTCGTGCCGCCACTGCCCGCAACCTTAGGTGTACAAGGCCATCACCAAACCAACTATCCACCCAGCCTGTCATAGATTTAATATTCATTCATATATTTAATTGCATTTCTGCATATCAAAGCTGCCCAGTATAATTTATGTTTTGTTTTTGAACAGAAAGTAACTTTTCACACATACACAGTTTTAGTGATTTTCCATTTTTAAAAAAAGATTGTTCATACATTTTACTTGCTATAAAATATCATTGATTCATTAATTCAAACATTAATACATAAGATTCAAATGTGTTTTACACTTAATGTATTTCATTAAATGTTATGTAAAATGAATTTAATAGCAAGTGATACAATTAGAAAAACATTCCATTAATTTATTTATATAAATATATATATAATGATATCTTGTATCAAGGACAATTACATTATAATACAATTTCTGAGAAAACAGACAAATCAAAGTAAAACAAAATTCTAAATTTTGTATAAAGTGTAGTGTTATATTTTCCTATCCTACAACTACGTAAAAATTTTCATTTCCCAAATAATTACTGACCTACTTCTTTACTTTCTACCTTACATTAACTTACTGCATGCATTATTTTTAAAAAAACATCTTGGTCTATGAAAAAATAAAATTAAAATTCAAAACCCATTTGGTTTCAATAAAGCTGTTCAACTGAATATTTTAAAATAATTTTTTAAAAAGAATATTGAAAAAACACTTGAATTGGCTAGCATCTACATGAAGATTTCACTGAGTATTTTCTGGTCCTCTGATCCAAAATATCAACTCCATATTTAATTAAATAGTAAATATGTACAATTTTGAATGTCTTTTTTTTTTACTACATGGTGCTCATTGTTGGATGAGGGATTATTTTTTATGCCCAGTTTTTTTAACCTAGAAGAACCCTATATAGTAAATTTAGCAAAAGGTAAATAGATACACACAACCATTTTATCTATATCAGTGATGACAAACTTATGACCCACAATTGCAAGGCAACCACTTGTTTGTTTAAGTGGGTTTATTTAGATTTTCTAATTTGTGTAGATTATTTATATTCTATTTGTATTTTTTCAAGCATTGCATTGACACAAAAACAATTTAAACATCATCTATAATCTTCAGTTTTATCATTACAGTTGGGAAGTTACGCGAATGATCACAAATGTATATGAAAGAATGTAGTATATGAAATAAAGCAAAAGTGTTTACAAAATTTCAAATAAAGCGTATAATTTTACTCACC
Organism: Trichonephila clavipes; assembly: GCA_019973935.1. Classification (NCBI taxonomy): domain Eukaryota; kingdom Metazoa; phylum Arthropoda; class Arachnida; order Araneae; family Nephilidae; genus Trichonephila; species Trichonephila clavipes. The sequence goes on from BMAU01021430.1 coordinate 572,560, forward strand.
TTTTGTTTGTTGAAAAAAATCGACAAACCAGAGCATATTTAAAGCACTTTTTTCAGACAAAATACACGTTTGCAAGGTTATGTTTGTAGAAAGAGGCTTCCATTTTCCAGTGAACTTCACATCAGTTGTAATAAAAGTAATCAACTTTATAAATGCAAAAGCTCTTTATAAATGGCAATTCTTAGAGGAAGATTTCGACATACAACAATGTGTAATGGCTTAATTTCGAGCTAGTCCTTCATCGCTTTGTAGTGTTATTAGAAAAAAAATAAAGCTCTTTTTAATTAAAAAAGACAATAGTTTCAAAGAATTGTCCAATATACAATGGTGATATATTTTCATGCATCACTCAGCATTTTATAATGATCTGAATAAAAAACTTCAAGGGCATTTACTGATTGTTTTAATGTAGTTTGGAAATATTAAAATATTTATGATGAAACTTGACATCATTACTGGGGATTTCGAAATGAAAATAATGAAATATTACAAAATAATGAAATATTACATGAATCATTATTCTTAATTTCCTCAATTATAAACACATTTTCAAAACCCAATAGTTTTTGAAAACTCCGTTGACATTCAAGAAAATGCAATTAAAAAATATTTAATGATTATGCTGGAAATAAAATAAGCCTTTGAGGAGAGATTCAATGAATTCAAAAGTTTGAAAAACACATTTATAACTTTATTTTATATCCATATAAAACAGAATTTGAAACAATGGAGTTAACCAAATTTTAGTGGCTAGGTATCGATAATTTAGAAATGGAATTAGTTGAATTTCAAAGCAGTAAAGAGTGGAAAACCAAATTTGAAGACTTGATTTCTGAATTAGAAGGAAAACTGTCTGAAAGAGTAATGCAAATAATATGATTCCACAGTCAAAATTTAAAATGTTATATTAAACGTATGGGATTTTTTTACCAAATAATTTTACATCAATGAAAAAACTAGTAAATGCTCTTTTAATGATGTTTGTGTCCACATATTCAGGTAAAAAATTGTTTTCTTCAATGAACTTTGTAAAATCTTCTAATAGAAAAAGAAGACAGAGAATTAACTGCAAAATGTGTTTAACTAATGAATATGAAATATTAACCTAATATTAAAAAACTATCTGAAAATAAACAGCAACAGATTTCTCATTAAATACTATATAATAAATTTTGTTATACATATATATACTAATAAATAATATCCTATAATATATATTGTATGTAATTTTTGTCACTCCTTGTTCATTCAAACACTTATTGCCATTTGTACCAAAGAATTTTTAATCCTATTCAAAAATTTTTAAATCCTCAAACCCTGCCCATTTTTTATACTCAGTTAAAAAATTTTAAACTTCACTCTGGTGCTAATGGGCATTAGTGACCCAAGAGCTAGTATTAAAAAAGAAATATGAACAAAATTTTACCTACATCTCAAAAAGGTTCACTATCCCTGATCTATATCATAAATATCTGCATTATTTCTTTATTAACATTTGCATAATTATCTTATCTTAATTTTATAAACAATTTTATTTTTTAATAATAAATTTACTCATAATAATTTTCAAAAACTAACTTTATCAAGAATTAGTGTCTAACCTCTTTATCTTTACAAATCATTTTATTGGAAAGTTTAAGATGTTCCACTACAGAAATCAGAGTCTGGTTCTTCATGCGATGCTTCTCCACCAAATCTTCTAATAACTGGTTCTTTCTCTCAATTCCATGACGAACTAAAAGAAAATCATCATCTGCTTTTTCTGCAATAACATCATCATCTGACAATTCAGCTCTTGTTTGATTTTGGATTCGTTTTATTTCGAAAGGCATACTCGCTCCACACACTTCTTTGTCACAAGTCACATAAAGGAATTGATAGAAACCATCTTCAAGGAGAGGCAATGTACTAACTAGAAAATAATATTCTTTGTAAGTTAAGAATAACTTATTAAATTAACAAACAAGTTAAAAAAAAAGAAACAAATGGTTTTTCAGTTGATATAAATTTTGGATGTTTTAAGTGTATAAATAGTTGCCATTTGTTTCTCTGTGTATGTACATGTTCTGAAATATGTATGTACAGACACACCTAGAGATCCTCTAGAGCATCTTTTAAATACAGCCAATATTTTAAACAAATCATTTTATGTTAATGACAGTGTTTGTAATTATGTACAGTTGAAGAAGTGGGTAGGTTTATAGCAGAATCAAAATCATTTTAGTCATTTCCAAAATTTAACCTTTAAGGATGGCAGTCAAGTTGTTCAGCAGAAATGGATTCCTTGGAATCTAAAGATTATGTTGGTATCATGGGCTAAAAGTTGGGCAAGTTTGCATATAAAACCAATTCTCATGGGAAAGGGCATTTAGTGGCAACCAAATGTGCTCTTCTCTACTTTGCACATAAAGTTTTTGATTGTGTACTGGATTCTTTTCTCCCATGACCTTGCTTTTGAAATAAATTCTTAAAGAATGCTAGGGATTAAATTGGGATGACAATCTTCCTGAACATTTGGCTACACAGTATTTCAATCATAAAAAGAAAGATATTAGTCTTCATGTCTTATGTGATACATCTAAGTATGCATGTATGGCTTGGATTTTATTATGAGTCAAAACAAATCACTGCATGTATGTTAGTTTCATTAGATCACCTACCAGAGTAGCTCCATTTAAGAACATTTCTATATTTTGTCTGGAACTTTTGGCATATTCCATTAAAGCTAGATTTGGAAATAAAATTATTGATTTAATAAAAAATTCAAGTACTTTCTATTGACATTATTTGATGACAGCCCAGAGTTTGATAATACATGATAATTGGAGTACTTTTATGTATATTAGAGAGCAATAGATAAATAATTTGATACAGGTACATGAACAACACCATAAAGTATGAAAATGCTTTCATACAGGATGTTCACCAAAGAAATTTCTGAAGCTGAAATACTTGAAGAGTCTAGTACAGTTTAAAGAGAATCAAGCTGGCACCAAAATGATGAAACCCTTGATTAAACAAAAATAAATCCTGCAATACCTGTGGTAGTTCTCACCTAGAGTGTTGAATGAGTGAATATTAACGTCGCATTGTTAAGCTACAGGAGGGATTTTGGTGACAAACCTCGTAATTTTGAACCATGGTCAAGTGACAAGAACGACACCTGAGCTGGCACCCCCTCTCCTAGCTATTACACCAACAGAAGGTTTAAACTCTTGACAGATTTAATGTGCATTGCTCCCCTACACAGCAAGTCTTCAGTGGTACTGGGCTGGAACTCATGGCATGCCAGCCACGATCTGATGCCCTGACCACTAGGCTACAGCAGCCACTCACCAAGAGTATTAAGAATGATGTATGGTATTGAAAAAATTTTCCGCTGTTCAAGGATAGTATACATAGAATTTTTATACAGCATTTTAAAGATAAAGTGTTTCCTTTTTACGAGCTCAATTTTTAATAATGAAGTACAACAGGGTTAGCAAATGGTAATAATTTGCCATTAGATAAATAAACAGAAATATGAATTTTAAAAAAATGCCTGTCAAACATACAATAAATTTAGGGACATTTAAAACTAAATATTAGAATGTTTTACTTACGATTAAAAATGCAATGCTGAAGTTTTCCATCATCTTCACATTTTGTCTCCGACAACAACTTGGATGCTATACATTGTGAAAGATTTTCATAACCTATGCGATATAATCCAACAAAGTCACATGGATCTTCATGAACATTGTCAGTAATTTGAAATTTACATTCAACATTGCCTGAAGTTGCATCATAAAACAAGTAGCAGAATATAACTTTAGCATAATCAGATTTACACAGCTCCTGCCATTCATCTGTTAGCACACTTTCAGAAGAAGAATCTGCAGAATCCTCTGCAGACAATTTATTTGATTCTTCCATTATCCTGAAATAAATATTACTTTTAAAAAATTGCTTTCCATTATCCTGAAATAAATATTACTTTTAAAAAATATTGCTTCTTAACAAAAAAATACTCAAATTAAATAGCAACTCAAAATTTTTTTACCTGTAACATTTCTGTTGATCTGAAAATTATATAAAATGGTAAAGGAAATAATAAAATGTGATGCCAATATCTTGATTAAAAGTGTAGTTGCTATTCTAAAGCAAATCTTTCTGATATTACTTGCCATAAAGTTTATGATAGGATGGTAACTATTTTTGCATAATTTCCATATTTATTCAAATCTAAGTCACTTTTTTTCTAACCTTTATCCTATTGAAAATTGGGTGCAGCTCAGAATCGAAGGCAAAAAAGTTTGTTGGATGAGGAAAATTCAGCACGATATTGACGATTAGAGCAATTACAGAGATTCATGTTTTATTTAAAAGTTTTTAATATTGGTGAAATAAATTAATTATTCACCTCTTGTTAATTCTCATTTCAATTATTTTTTAATTTCATAAATTTCAAACATCAATAAACTTTTTTTACACTATTTTTTTTATTTTTTTCACAAAAATATGTTGAGAATTTGGGATGCGTTTTAGAATCAATGGTGGCTTAGATTGTAAGAGCAAAAGATGTTATTTCAATTATATTTTTTTTATATAAGTAAAACCATGGATCTAATTCAATTTTTTAAAAAACTTACATGCAAGTATTTTAAATACTTTTTCAGCAATCTGTCTTATTCCATTATTCTTGACTACATCCTGTGATTGCCATAGGCAACATGTAACAAAATTTCTTCTAGATAGTGATAGCATCCCCAGTTAGTTTCTGTTTCTAAATCCCCATATACTTTAATAGAAGCCAGATAGGAAAATCAAATATGAAATTAAAAAAAGCGTAATTATAATAAAAATGTAAATTTTGCACTTATTGTAAGAAATAGGGACACAAGAGATTTTAGCTTCCACTTATCCAGAAATCACTCACTAGGGGTGTTTGGTACACCCCGACAAAAAACCTTCCAGCCTTTCCAGGCAGGATGCAACTACTGCCCTCAGTATTCACTCCACATTTCCTAATCACCCTCAAGGCATGAGAGGTCATCTCCTAGCCTAACTCCCTTATTGGCAAGAAAGCTAGTAGAAAGGCATCTTTATATTAGGACCTTACAAAAGACCATACTAAATGTCATTTTACTAGATTTATCAACTTTAAGGGAGCATCAAAAATTAGGTACTGTATGCCAAATGAATAAAATAGGAGATTCTTTTAGTTTATGAAAGTTATTGAGGGATAAGTTTACTGTGTACTTGCCACAAAGTGTTTTCTTAATTACTGTACAAGAGGAAAATGAGACATCAATGCTATTAAGCAATTCATAAAATAAAACTTTACAGATCGTATTTAACTAGATAACTGTCAGCACATAGGTGAAAGCATACACTGCATTAAAAATGAACTATCAGAATTTCCTTATCCTAAAGAATCAAAGAATAGAGCTAACTACCCAATAGATTTGGTACAATAGCAACCTCTGTGGATAGATTCAAATGCAAAGTGTAAGTGAGAAATGCTACTACCTTACCTTTGTTGAAGATTAACAAAATATGTGCCTATTTTTTTTATTCATTATTTTTAAAAAAAGCTGAAGTTTTTAGAAGCAATAATATGGAAGAATACATCTGGAAAGGAATTAAAATTTTTCAGAAGGATTAAGGAATTATTCATTAGTTGACTATGCTGCACTCACTTGTACAGACAGAACTGTTTTTAACCTCCCTGGCATCCTAAGTACTTTAAATTGTTCCAACCCAGTGTATTTCCAGAGCACTCTCTCCTTCAGTTGAAGGGATTTTTAATGAAATTCTCTTACTCTTTCCCCCTTTCTTTATTTTACTGTTTGGAAAGTAATCATTATCCACCAACAATGTACCTACCATGCCCTGGACTGGCAACCGTATGGAAAGGATAGAGGCATGGTTTGGCCATTCATGTTCCTTTTTTACCTTATGACATCACAGATCGCCCTTGTAAATTAGAACAGTAAATTAATGAAACTTTTTGCAATTACAGCATAGAGCGAGGGTGGCGAACCTTTAAGATTCAACGTCCCATTTTTTCTAAAGAAATACTAAATGAGGTACACACGTGATTTCAAATAATTTTGACATGTGATTATTGGGAAAATAATAAAACTGAATGCTAACAACACAAAACTCTTTATTTACTACAGAAAAATACATTTTGTATTTTCTTGTAGAAAATGTGTTAGTTAAACATGTATTTCAAATTACATTAGCATGATTTCTGCTGTTGCAGATTAGATGACAAATAAATTATATTAGGATTGGGTATATAAGATGTTACTTTTAGCAGAATGCATGCTGAATTGGAGTCATTTGCCAAATGGTTTCTAAGCAAGTCTTTAATGTTATTCATCACTGAAAATAATTACCCGTAAGTATAGGTCGATGAAAATATGGTTAAAATAGCATGAACCTGCTTCTTCAAACAGTTAAACGTATATGGAATCGAATTCAATGTTTCCAAAATTTCGTTACTGGCATTTTTACTTATACTGCTTGTTAATCTTCCTGTTCAATCAATTCTAACTTTTTCCTTGTTTCAATAAATTTTTGAATCCATATTGAACTAGACTAGAAATCACACACACAATAAGTTGCATTTAAAAATCTTGTTTCTAATGTAGAATTGTAGCAAGTTCAGTTAATTAAATGATATCACATCGCGGTACATAATAAAGTTGAGCATTTCTGACAATTCTTTGAACTGAGAAAATCTAACTGAAAATTCCTTGATTGAAGAATCAATCACGGTTGATCGTTTTGATGGGTGGAGTGCCCAAAATATTGTGTCGCGTGCCATCAATGGTTCGCCATTCCTGGTATAGAGTATACATAATTGTATGAACTGTTTTAAACTTGTTTATTATTTTTTTCATTACTTATTGCTTTAACATCTTTTACTTTTAAACATCCTTTTTCTTTGTTGAGTCACTGTCATTGTAGTGGTACAAAAAGTTTTCCTGAGCTTTGATCACTGCGAAATCGTCAATAACATCATTGTAATTAATTTCCATGACAATCATTTTGAGTGTTGTAACATCCAATTTTTTTTATTTTCCATAGATCTCATTCCAGTCTTTACTCTCTTAAGGGCAGAAATGCTTCTCTCGTGGTTCATTAGCAGTGGAACGTTCATTGTAATTTTTATTTTATTCTCTTTTTTTGCCCTCCAATTTTGTGCGTCCAAGGAATGTGCTTAGTGTACCTCAGCAGAAAAGTGGCCCTGCCTATAGAACATACAACAGAATAGATGAATGAGTCTAGTTGAGATCGCTTGATGTCTCTAGTTTTGAAGCATATCTACTTTGAAGATTTGGGCTGAAACAATTACGGCAGCAAATTTCATTCAAAGCACACAAAGAAAACATGATTCATAATATAGATTGATCAGAAATTTATCTTTCCAACATAAGAATATACGGATCAGGAGCCTTTGCATACAATCATAAAAGTAAAAGAAAAATATTAAATGAAAAAACTATTATATGGATTCTGACAGGCAATACAAACAAAGAAGCAAAAGTTATAGAATTTACATATCTCTCAAGTAATTATTAGTAGAACAATCAGATTCATGAAAGATGACCAAAGTGAAAAACCGCAATTGTGTTGTACTTCTTCCAACAATATGAAATCAAACTAAAGCTTGGAGAATTGAGAGGTAGCCGAAATCCTTCAAATCAACTTTAACAAAATATAGCATATAATTGTCTAATTATAAAAGAAAGCAGCAAGACCGTATACATCATTCTCTACGTTCATGATCTTTTGATTGGAAGCCAAAATGAAAACAAATTAAAGGAAAAAGTGGAAATCCTCCAAGAAAAGTTCAAAAATTAAAGACTTCAGATAAGAGAAAAACCATATTTGAATCAATATCCAAAGAGATTTAAATGGAAATTTTCTCATAAATAAAATGATTTTAATCATAGTTTAAACAATTATAATGCACAATAATAATGGAAAACAATTATTTGTGGAGGTGGAGATAGGTGGTGTCGCTTCTAAGGTATAGAAGTCTAACCTGCCTCCGGTTCTGGCAACTTTACCTTCCTACAATCATAACAGAACTTTGTTTTTATAATAATCCATTAAAAAATTTGTTGAATATCTTTCTGTTCATATGATGTACATCAATATTTAAAAATTCTTTGCTATAATGAGGTTACAGCTTTTTAAGTCCCAATTATATGCAGAATTTAAATATGTAATAAAAAATATACATCTTTAGAAAAAATTTTGTTTAAAAATCTGGCCGCCAAAGTGTTAACAGCATCATAATTTGAAGAAGGATTATTTGTGGTAGGATGGTGAATTTGTAAATGAAAATAGAATAAATCAACCATCCATCTCACAATTTATTAATTATATGGCACAATACACTTAAAAGTTTAAAATACACACAAAAACAAAAACAGAGTCATATATATAAACAATCTTTGCAAAAACACTATATCCAAGCAACACTACCTTCTCACAATCATCAATGACCCATAATTTGAAATACTACGTTATCCATTATAAATTACAGTCGAACCTCTATAAATAAACCTCTATATTGCGAATTTTTCTATATAGCGAACTTCTTCCTGGAACCTGAAACATTTCATGATTTTCTTCATAACCACCTCTCCATAGCAAAGTGCATTTTTTATATAATGAACTTTTTCTTTTGTGAATCAATTTTTGTTCTTTTTTTTAAAGTATTTCTGAAAAAATTTAAGTTATTCTCTAACACATTTTATGGTGGTCGTAAATCTTGAACTGGTTTTATTAGATCCTAACTTGCCGAGAGCAATATAGTTCTGGACGTTTCATCCAAGAAGTGCAACCTTTAACCCTCATTGCCCAGTTTCACTAGAAATATCTTTGATATCCTCTTTCACCCTCAGTGGAGTTGTCCCTGTTCTAATTATAAAATAATGTAAGTTTAACATTACTTGTATACATTAAATTATAAAACGTCCTTAAAATTCATTAATTTTAGTATAAAATTATTTTCTTAGTATTGAAAATACAGTGAATTTTTCGACATTCTTTTTTCTTGTTTTCCTTGCAGTTTTTCTTTTTTTTTTAATGAGAAAGATATATAAAATAAACATATATTAATTTAAAAAAGGTGAGGATAATTACTTTTTATAATACATAGCATTTATGAATTTAAAATTTATTTTATGTGGTTTATAAAGTATATTAAAAGATGAATCTCTATATAACGAATTTTCCATAAAACAAACTTTTTTCCTGGATTTAGCTATTTTGTTACATAGAGGTCAGACTGTAATTTAATTTAAAATCTGAGAGAACTTCACATAATAAAAATAGTAATACAGATTTGTATCAGTTATCACACTTGTTTTCCTCAGGGAGAAACTAAATACAATTGAGATAAAGAATTGAAAAATATCAACATTCTTATGTCAATCTGTACAATCATTATACATGCATGTATCATTACACATGTATCTATTAATCTTAATCAATAATTAATAACTAGTTCCAAAGTACAAAATGTAATGTGTTCTTTACATATCCCAACCTTTTTTTTACACACACAATATTGATTATTTTTGTTAAATATCTATTATTTTGAAATTTGGAAATATTTCTTTAATATTCAACCACAGTCAGTTTAAAACCAATATTCACTACTTTTAACAAACTACTAACGATAACCACAAATCATTAACCCATTGAATTAAATGTTGTTCTCGTGTCCATGAATAAATGCAGTAGAAATCACTAGATTCCGTCGAAAGTCTTGATCACTGCCTCTGCTATTCTGGGAGCATCAGGGCTGTACAGGAGCTCCCACAAAGAGTCCCTCAGAGGGGCCATTCCCATTTTTAGTAACTTTGTTGCGACGGTTGGGCATTCCAAGATGTGATTGGGCGTCAGTTGAAGATCTGGGCAGTGTTTGCATTGAACATATGATCTTGTCTTGTCTGGGTGAATCTTCATGCCCTTAAGGCAGTGTTTCTCAAAGTGTGGGGCGCGCCCCCTAAGGCAGTGTTTCTCAAAGTGGGGGCGCGCCCCCTGGGGCGCGATAACCCTGCAAGGGGGCGAGCATATCGAAAATTTAATGATTTTTTAAAAAAATAACAGGAAAGAAGTGAAACAAAATACTTTTTCCATAATAAAAGAAATACACAACAACACTGATATAATTTATGTTTATCATCTGGCGTTCTTCTGTTTTAACATAAAATATTACTCGTTAAAAGAAAAAACGAAACTCAGACCCTGCGAAAAATTCTAAGATAAACATTTCATCACTTTAATTATTATTGAAATACTGTATATTAGTTGTAGAAAGAAAAGGAAGACATGATTCACTTTTCAACCAGGCAGCATAATAAATTTGCTAGTCATTTATTTGATTGACCTTCAAACTTACTGGTAGGGTTTCTACATTAGTTTCATCCCATCTTTTATGTATTTGTTTTTCGCATAGGAAAATTGTAAATAATGAAGAGTTTTACGATATTTGGAAAGAATTGATTGATTTTTGAAGGATTATTTGGCTAAGATTTATTTTTACGAGTAATCTGAAACATATAAAGCATAGTGAGAAACGTCATAATACTTTTTTAGAGCATCCGTATTTTTTCTGAATACACTTATAACCAGGCAGCGGTGGCATCTGTGATCTGTATTGAAGGAAGTTGAAACTGATGCATATTATTCATGATTGAGAAACACGATGAACATGAAACTAAATGAAAATTTTCAATGGCTTCCTAAAGAACTCCATCAACTGAAATATGAAGCCATAAGTGTACCACAAGGTTCAGTTCGACTTGTCAAAAAGACACAAGAAAGAAAAAAGTTCAACTTGTTATTTGTTGATCACCAAAGGTGTTACGAGTTTGAGCCCAGTACCACTAAAGACCCGTCGTGAAAGGGAGAGGTGCACGTTAAATTTGTAAAGAGCTCAAACGTCCTCTTGTTGGAATGGTGTGGTAGTTAAGAGGCCAGCTCAAGTATCGTCCTCGTCAACCATGGTTCAAAATTACGAGGTCCGTCTCTAAAAGCCCTCGTGTAGCTGAACAGTGCGACGTTAATATTCACTCACTCGATCATGAATGCTCATTAAAACTACAATTACTTGAACAAAATATGACAGCTTTGCCAGCAAGTAACATTTCTGTAATATTAGTGAAAAGTATCTTTGCTTTTCGTCCTTTATTAAGGTCTATCACTTGTCAATCATTTTAGTTCAGTTTTATTGGACTTTTTCTCAAATCATCAAAGAAAGATTGAACATTCTTTGAAAGCCGGTAAGTATACTTTCTCTTAATTAAATTATTCACTGGAATTTTTTCCAATTTGTATCGTGTAGAGTAAAAATAATTATAAATAAATGATTGGGGTGACTGAGTTCTCCCGCACTACCATCAGCCTTAGTATCGAGTGCGTGCCTGCTCCCGGGTTAAAACATTTTGAAGTCTTCTCGCTTTAAATATTAAAAAGTAACACAATTATTCTTCATAGGAATTTTATATTCTTTTTCATTACTTAACATTAATTCTAAATGCTAATTCTGTGATTCTTAAAATTACAGTTCTTTTAAACAGTTATTTACAATTATAGCATTTATCTAAAAAAAATCATTTTACATTTTTGTATACAATGTCGTGCACGCAGTTTTACTCTCCTTACAGTTTAGCTATTATATCAAGAATAATGTTATATTTTTTTAAAAAATTAATTCGTGTGAAGAGCCGGTGTTTCAGCCAGTATACGTTTAATGTATCAGTACTGAAGAAGGTATTTTATAAATAATTTCTTAATACTAAATTAATCTAAGTTTAATAATTATCAGTGACTTCCATGGGCTTGTCTTGTAGAGCTAAGTTTTTCAAAGAAAGGTTTAATATCAGATATTGACACTGAGTTATTTTTCTTTATTTAGCTGAGATCTATATTTTGTCTTCAAAGCAGCCACCGCATAAAATCCTGTTTAACATAGGTAGGATTTTCAAAATGGTAATAGTATACGAAGTGCTTTTGTTTTCAGTGCAGAAATTATGATTGAAAATTGAATCGCCAGTATTGAAAGTTCGAGAAACACTGGTGTACTATAAAAATAATTATAAAAAAAGGATTGGGGTGACTAAATAACCCCGCTGTACCATTAGTATCGAGTGCGCGCCTGCTCCAGGGTTAAAACATGTTGAAGTCTTCGCTTTAAATATTAAAAATAATACAATTATTCTTCATCTGAATTTTATATTATTGTTCATTATTCAACATCAATTCTAAATGATAATTCTGTAAGGCTTAAAATTATAGTTCGCTTTAAACTAATTATACTTTGAGCAATCATTTAAAAAAATCATTTTACATTTTTGTAAACATTGTCGCGCACTTGTCTTTACTCTCCTTAAAATTCAGCGATTATTTCAATAATGTTTTATTTTCTTATAAATGAACTCGTGCAAGCGGGTACTTCAGCCGGTATACTTTTAATGTATCAGTGCTCCATAGTAGTTTATAACTAATTAATTAATACTAAATTAAGAACAAGTTTAATAAGTATTAACGACTTCCATGGGCTTGTCTTGCAAAGCAAAGTTTTTATAAGGAATGCTTATGATTAGAAATTCACCCTCTGAGTTCTTTTTCTATATTTAGCAGATATCTATATTTTGTCTTCTAAGCAGCCACCGTATTTTGCAATAAGTCCAATTTAAAAATTAGAGAAAGGAAAAATAACACACATAATAATTATCCTATTATTTTATTTATTTTTTGCTTAAAAGTAGTATACAAAATTTAATACTTATGTTACTAATTTGTATGGTTTATAATTAAGATCGCCTTTTGTAGCTTTAGCATCAAAGTTCATTATTATTGCATTCAGTGCATTATTAATGTATAAGGGGGGCGCGATAAAAATTGTGATCGAAAAGGGGGCGCCAGTATTGAAAGTTTGAGAAGCACTGCCTTAAGGTGTTCAGTTCTCAATCTGGCAATTGTGGATGTTATAATTCGGGGACAGTCAAATTCCATAACTAGGGGTTTTTTAAAAGTGTGATTCATAATTCTATGTTTGGCTACTGCATTAGCATCATCAAGTGTGATGGTGGTGCACTTATGTTCGATGTCTCTAGCTTCTTTGGCGAGAGGCTATATATATATATATATATATATATATGCACATTCATTACCCTCAATGTTGACATGTGCGGGTATCCATTGCAGGATACAGGATTTTCTTTTGTTGTGCAGCTGTTCTAGAAGGGTAATAATATCACAGACGTTAGTCTCTCCGTTTCTTATGGCTTCTATAGATGATTTAGAATCTGAGAAGATTACTAATCCTTCTGTAGAATCAATAACATGTGGGTTTTGTTGATATAATATAAGGGCCTCTCTAATTGCCACGAGTTCACTTGTGAAGTTTGAGGCGATTATGCCTGTGTTAATTTTGTGTTTGTAGTTATTACCATCTGGGAGGAGTAAGATGATTCCGGCACCTCCATTGCTGAGGGATCTGTCTGAGGAACCATCGGTGTAGGTGATTGCAAAGTTATCTTGAGAGAGTATTGCTATCGTTTCCAGTCCTTTTTGTCTGAGAGTTACAGGGTCTTCTTTTTTGGAACATGGCTGCAACAATTCCAATTCAAAACAGGTATTCTTTGGTGGGTTTTTTGGAATGAGGGGCTCCTGAAGGAACTCTAAGGAGGAATGATCCAAATTGAGTTCTTTTCTGATTTCACTATCAAGTTGGAGAGTCGAAGATCTTTTGAGCCTTGTATTGAATTAAATGATTGACAGATATGGTTCTTCACTACCAATATTTTCTGGCATAGAGCTTTTTGAAGGGAATTATGAGCCATATTTAAATCATTCTTTGAAGTTAGCTAGTACAGGATAACGAAACAAAAAATTTACTAATGAAAGGCAATATCGTAAGTACTCCAAATAAGCAGATATTTAAGAATTATTTAATTTTATACAAAAACAGAATTAGAAATGAATCACACATTTAAATATACTTGTGTATTTTATTAGGTGTACAACTTTGCTTCTGCTGTTTTTTTCAGAAATTCGAAACTTTACTGTAAAAAACTGATTATACATTTATGATTCAATGATTGTGTTCGATAACGATCGTCTGTGATTGTTTCAGTCGGTTTTAACAACTCATAATACACTACGCTGAGCTGGTCCCACTAAATGCCATGCTAGTCTTCGACCTCAAAATCACCGTTCTTGAAGCGTTGAAACCACTCTCGGCACATTTTTTCACTAATAGCGGCCTCACCATAGGTATTTGAGAGCATTCGATGAGCCTCAGCCGCAGATTTCTTCATATTAAAGCAGAAAACTAAAATCTCCCGCAAATGACGAGAATTTGGCTCGTAAGCTGACATGTTTAATAGAGAATAACTTTATGATGCAGACACAAATCGACTAATATTTCGATGGCGTTATGTTTACAAATACCTAAGCTTATTGTATGACATCTACGATCTATTTATTTTGACTACCACTTACCGCTACAGCCATCTATTGCAAAACGGCAGAAGCAAAGTTGTACACCTAATACTTTTAAGAAGAAAAAAAACTCAGAAAGTGAATTTTAACAACTTCTTTAAACTAACATGATCAGATTTTGAAGTCTGAAATTCGAGATACTATATGTAGTTTTTTTTTTACAAGTAAATTATTTCATTATTAGGTATAGTTATTTTGATGGAGATTAAGGTAGGTCAATATATATACATAAGTCAAAGTAAACAATTTTTGTTTTACTTTTCAAAAGTAATATTTTTTAAATATAAATAAGGAATAAATAAAAACAAAGTATTCTATTTTAAACAAACTAATAAATTTATATATAACCCTTCTAAATTATTTTGATAAAGTAGCCTTATATTTTTCTAGAGAGGAATATTTCTTTGAATATCTTTTCCTTTTTTTTATCTTATTAAAGTCTGTGTAATTTAATATTGTTTTAATTGATGTAATAAAATTTAATTAATAATTTTTTTAGTTTTGTGATTAAATTACCCTTTAAAGTGTCCACATCAAGCTGCGTCTTATAACTAGCTAACAGCTGTTTATAATGCTAAGTACTCACTCAGTTGTAGCATTTGCGCCAGCAAGACAAAAGAAAAACTGTCAATTTTAAAATATTTAAACAAGGATTCAGGTTATTATAATGTTTTTTAAACCAATAATTCCATTTTAAAAATAAATAAGTTTTCTTTCCATTGCTTTTAAAGCAATATTAAATTCTTCACAAAAGAAAAGTTCTTTAAGTGCTAAGGATTGAAATTTCAATTTTAAAATACGTAACATTTATCGAAAAAGTAGCAAAATTAGCAATGTAAAATAGTACACGACAATCGAGACAAAGACGGGCATTTAATGGTCCTTTTTCTATGTTACATTTAGAAATGCATCACGAAATGGTTATGTTTACCAAGAAAAGAAGACCACATTAGTTTAACACACTTAGAAGTATTATTAGTTTTATACTATTTCTAGCATTATTTGCAAAAGTTAGGCTCATTTTAAATTAAAAGTTAAGTAGCTTTCCTTTCATTGTTAACAAGTTTCTTCTTATTTACGGTTCCAATGGTATACGATCACATTATAGTCCTTACTACTACAATTATATATTAAATATGCAACTAAATAAATAAAACATTTTCTACCTTCTCCCTTTTCAATAAGGTGCATTTTCAATTAAAAAAATAATGTAACGATAGTTGAATTTAAATAAAACAAAAATATATACGCAATAAGGTGCAATTCGAGATTTGCACCAAGTAAAATAATCATCATGCAACAAAAATTTTAAAAAATAAATAAAAAGTTCAAACAAAGCTAACGAAAACAACTTACAAGCACAGAATCCACTCTGTCACTGTTCTTCAATGAAATTTGTCAACAAACGAATATATATAAACAACGCATTCACTTCTCATACAAACATGGATTCCACAAGAGCTAAATGGCTAACACAGGGACAGGAAAATCCTATTGTTAAAAATAACCTACATCGCCAGGGAGCGCTGACATCGTGAGGGAAAGGGAAAATTTAGTTGAATTTAAAAAGAAAAACCAAAAAAACAAAAATTACCAAACAAAATTTACCAAAAGGGAAAAATTTTGATAATAGTTTTCCACTTTAGTTTTGCGGATAGATTTGGGACAGAAAGAAATTTCCAAGGAAGAATTCCAGAAAGCATGCATGCAACTAATAAATAAAGCATCCCCAGAACAATATGGTAATTTTTAAGAACTACTGTCGATTCATCGCATTTATTCCCTGAAGCTAATCAAGAACTTTGAATATGGAGCCTCCAAATAAAAAGATAAAGACACAGAGATATGTTTCAACAAAAAAAGAGGACTTCTCAGAAAACTTACACTACATTGAGAAAACCTACCCAGGAAGAATTTCAAAGTGTATCAACGAGTCTGGTTTTGACAGTAGTTAAACTAATCTTTATTTAAAATAATTTTAGAATTTTCAGGTATACATGTGCAATACATGTAATTTTTTATTGTAGGTGTTTTTAGATCATAGTGCAATGCTGATTAACTAGAAGGCATTGAATAATTCCTAATGATTTATGCGTATGTGCAATACATGTATGTTTCTTTTTATTGTAGGCAGTTTTAGGTAATTCCAATGTAGAGTTCCTGATTCACAGGAAGGCATTTAAAAATTTTTAAGTCTATAAATTTAAATTCCTGGCAAGTATATAATGTGCAATATGTATTTTCTTTTTTACTGTAGTTTTTAGATTCACTGAAAACTCCAGATTAACAATGTATTTTTAATAGCTGATTTAAATAAAAAAAAGAATACATTTGGATTTTTTTGTGTAAATGGGTAACTATAATAAATAACCTGGTTATATACATAAATTTAAAGTCTCAATAGTAATAATATTGGAACTACTTAAAGTAAAGATTTCTTAACTGAATAAACTCATATCTTATTTGCAATCACTTACCCAAAAAAATAGTTGTCATAATAAAGTTTTGTCATGTTTAATTTTCTAAATATTACAAGTGATTTACAAACAAAATTTATATTTTTTCAGAAGTTGATTTTGTTCCCTAAGATACCTATTTGTAGAGGTTCAACTGTATTCACTTCTCTGTGGCTGCTACCTTGACATGGTAGAGAAGCTTAAATATCATTTGAAATTGCAAATGGTATGACTAAAAGCAGTCTTAAACTAAATTATCCATAATAAAATTTCAGTTTATGAAAACTAATTTAAATACACATTCTGTATTTTAATGTATTGCTCTTTATTTCTAGAAAAGTTTTTTTTTTAAACTTAGATACACTTATAATTCAAATATTTTACATATGGTCTGCCAAAAAAGGAACTTTAAATCAAATCTCTATAGTTATTCTAAGTTCTTTTTGGGTCTCAAATTACTTGATCATTATTAAATAAATCTGAATTTAGCATTTTTTTGAATTACGTAAATGTGTCAAATTATGCGAGGCCTACCACAAAATGTAAACATAGCTCTGTAATGACATTAGGAGTAGAGTAAGTTTTCTCTCAAAAAGTTTAATGTTGTGTTTTACACTTACTTCTAAATCCCATAAAAGCAAGAACTGAACCAAAAGAATGCATATAAAAAAAAAAATTTAAATAAAACTACAGTTACCAAAAGCTCTCTTCAAACCTAGTTTATACACAAAATGTTTCCATCAACCATTGATTGTTTTTTAGTTATGTTTTACTTTTTTTAATATTTGACTTATATTGTGATTTTAAAGGAAAAAAAAATTTTAATAACTTATTAAAAAGAAGTCTTTAACATTTCAGATGTAAAAAAATCACTGTTGCATTATCATTTATAATATTTTGTTGGTGACAATCCCTTATGATTTCCAATTTATAGCATAGTAAAAATAGAATTAATAAACTTAAATCTTAATATATTTTTCAGGAGAACATTAATTAATCTTCTGAAGTCATTTATTTTATATTGATCTTGCATTCATCTGTCTTTATAAAGGATCATTAATTCTCTCATGCATTACTGATTAAAACAGTAATAGTACAGACTAAGACAGTCTTAAATTTATCTGTAATTTAATAAATAGTATCTTTTTATAGAACCATGAATTTTTCATCAAACCTAATGATGTTAAATGAGCAAAACATTTGATTTCCAAAGCGAATTTCTGTTATACCAAAGTCTTGATTCTAGTTATAGTTAAGTTTGAATAAAAAAATTATCTATACCTTTATGTTCTGCAATTGATAATATTTCACTTTTTGTGTACATGTGTGTTGCTCTTTTATTCTGCTTTCTACCATTTCATATTTACACCTTGGAAGTTCAGATTGATTGATTGAATATTAACGTCACACTGTTCAGCTACACGAGGACTTTTGGCGACAGACCACGTAATTTTGAACCATGGTCAAGTGACATGGACGACACCTGAGCTGGCACTCCACTCTCCTTATTACCACACCAACGGGAGGATGTTTCAGCTCGACAGATTTAACGTGCATCTCTGCCTTACATGCCGGGTCTTTAATGGTACTGGGCTCGAACTCATGACAAGGCAAGCCACGATCCAATACCTATACCACTCGGCTACCGCGGCCATTGGCAGTTCAGAAACCTGCCATACATTTTCAAGTAAATAGGGAATATTTAAATGAAAGAAGTGAAAAATACTGTGCAAAGTAATGCATTTGATATATATATGTAAATTAAAAAATAAGTAATACTACTCAAATGTATGTAAATATCTGGTTTAGAACTTTCAAATGAGAAAATGTGTATTACTTTTACTATTTACAAGATGAGTGTCACAATTTATAAAAGGTATGATTGGAAAACTAGTGATAGCCAAAAACTGTTATCTTGTACAACTTTATACCAAATTGAAAGGTTAGTAATTATATATGAATAACTTAAATCAATTTTTTTGTACATTAAATATTAATTTAAATGTAAGAATATATGTGAAAATATTTATTGTTAGGTTACTTTGTTGGAAATTTCAAATCAAACAAAAATATGGATTATATACATTCCTGACTTATTTTTTCAGGGCACTTTTTTAATTTATTTTTATTTGTGTTTTATAAGAATTTTGTTTGATTGAAATACTAGCTGATGTTTTTTATTAGGCTAAATTTATTTATAATTTTAGTCTTTTAAAGAATATTTGTTAGTGACTATTCAATGTACATCATTGCATTTGTGTAATTCTTTTAATTAAGATTCATTTTGATTGTACTAATATTGTGGATGTTAATTACATCTGTATACATATAGTGTTGAAATTTTGTATGAAATAAAAAATTTCTTTTGTCCATGAAATTTTTAATTTGACTGAATTACATTACACAAATAAATGTAATTAATACATTGGAATAACTTTTATGAATTATTCATAAAAAAAATTTCAGGTTACCATAACTTTAAAAAATAAATACAAAATTGAATGTGAACTAAGTTATTAAAAAATAAAAATATAATTATATTTACCCTTGTTTGAAAGACAATACATTAAAATCATGACAGAAGTATTAGAAATCATTCAGTGTGATATTTTTTACTCTATATCAGTGGTCTTCAAACTGTGTTCCACAGAGTTCTGGGGTTCCAAAAGTCAGTAAAAAAAAATCGAGAAGAAACAAATATGTATGCAAATTTGATTCATGTTCTCTATGAAGTTTGTTCAGTTACAAATATCTAAAGCTCATCCTATTAATTAAAACTGAAAATTTTATTTATATATAATAACTTCAATTTTGCAACACTTTTTAAACTTTTATTATAATATAATAAAAGAAAATTAAAATGTGTATTTTATCTTTATATATATACTTCCTACTAGATTGTAGATATTCTATTTTTTACTATCTCAGGGGTTCCACAAGATAACTTTATACTCATTAATTAGCACAATGTCTTGGAAAACAAAATATTTTCTAATGAAAAAAGTATCTGTTTACATTTATGGAAAATATACCTACAATGATGGTGAATGGGTTTCCACGAAAACACTTTCTAGTTCTAAAGGTTCTATGAAAGCACCTTCAAGTTCTAGGGGTTTTGTGAGTTGAAAGTTTGAAGACCACTGCTTTATATCTGTTAACATAGTATTTTCAGGTACTGAAATTACAGGTTGCCAAATTTTCTAATCAAACATTGATAATTTGATTTCTTTTAAGTCCCTCATTTCTGTGTTAAACCCAAAATTGCACAAATTATTAATAAATAAACCAAATATTTTTTTCTATTATTTTTTTAAATATTTGTTATTAAGTCAGATATTAGTACATACTAGTTATATTAAATTTCCATCAGGGAGAAATATTTTAAATTAGCACTGAATGAAATTGAGAAAAGTATAAATGATTTCTTAACTTTCGCAGTTACTTCTCATTGTACTTTGGGAAGAAATAAGTCTCAGAAATTTAATATCCTTTATCTATTTATTGAAGACAAGTAATTTATCTCATGAAATTCCAAAAATAGCTTTACAAGGATTTAATCTTCTTAAGTTCGTACAACCCAAGAAAACGGAATGTACATATTATAACTTCAACTTAATAGTAAAAAAAAAGAATTTCTCAAACATAATTTTATGTAAATTTCTAGAAATACATCGTTAGAATCATCTTATGCAATCTACTTTTTCAGAGAAATTTATTTCTTACATCTTCAATAAACATTTTAGACTAGTATTGAAAGAAGTTATATAAGAAAGAGACTGCAGATTACATTTTAAAACTGGATAACTTGTTTTACATACTGACTGATTGCTTTTTTTGGGAAAAAATCTTTTCTTTAACTTGTTTATTCATTTGTAGGCTAATAATTTACCTCCTAAAATTTCAAAAGAAATGCTTTAAAATAATAAACCATTTTAATTAAACAAAAATGTATATAAAAAAATCTAAGTTTATATCATAAGTAAATCGTTTCCAAAAAAAAAGACAAAAATATGTATATAATCTACTCTAATTTCCTACTAACTGAAAAATATATTTTTCTCAAATGTAAATTTTCTGCAGGAATACATCTGCATTATAATTTTGCAGTATCTACTGTGCAGCAATATATCCTTCCTGTTATTTCGTATTTATAAGAAAAATGAATGTTTTCAACTTTTTTGCACTAACTAGGCTTGTTGAAAATTATGGATTTATTGCAAGCATTAGTACATTATATTGAAGTATTTGCATAGGATATTTTCTTTTATGAAAATACAAATGCAAGAAATTTAAAATTTTATATGAACACTAATTATATACAATGTTTAAAAAGAGAAATATATCAAATGTTATGCTATTAACTGTTACAAATGGTTATTTATTTAGTTTTTAGGCAATTTAGAACTTTGCTTAAAAGCTCAGAACTTTGTGTTGAAGTTTTTTTTCACTAATTACTTTTAAAACCTTTATTCTGCTATAGAATCTTCTGTGAAAAACACCATAACAAGTATTTATTTATTGGGGATGAATTTACACTCAACATTTTTTTTTCTTTTTGCTGTTTTTGTATGATAATGAAAAAGTATCATTCCAAAAATGCTTAAAATTTTCTTTCAAAATCAATAGAACTAATACTACTTCAAACCTCATAATATTTAATTTAATCATCTTAAAAGTCAATTATTTAGAAAAATAGGAAACATTTAAGCTTCTTTAAAAACTAATAGAAACCTTGTGTTGCATCAAGATATATATATATCAAATTTTTTATTCCTTTCCTCTCATATTCTAACATATTCGCATTATTACTATCCTTGTTCTCGGATTCAATGATCTAGGATTCTTCCTGTCGAAATCCCTTTTTCGTCTATCCAAAAATCCCTATTCCCTCAAGATTTTCCTGACCCCAACGCTATGTAACATCAAATCATTAATCCTCACTATCAGAGCACATTCCACAGAGCATGTCAAAGATTCCATTTCATACAAGTGAAACTTTTAAAAACGTGTTAATAATCTGACCTTTTAAAGTGGGTAAAAATCGAGTTCAAAGATTCCATTTCATACAAGTGAAACTTATAAAAAAGTGTTAAAAAAACGTTGGATTCATTCAAAATATTTCACATTATCTGATAGAATTTCATTGTAAAATACACCAAGTTTTATGTGCGAAGCATGGTTTATAAACATTTTTCAGTGTATAATGTCAGTTGTAATAAAAATAATCAATTTTATAAACGCAAGAGCTCTTTGTAAACGGCAATTTGCACAATTCTTAGAGGAAATTGAATTGCAATATTCAGGGATTTTGAGATACAACAACGTGCGAGCGTTGCGTTCAAACGAGCAAAATGTTAGAGATTGAATTGTGCCAATTTCAGCAGGCCAATTTTTTGAAAACGAGTCTGCTGATAGTAGAGATCCCAAGCGTTTATTTTAAACTTCAAATAACAACATTCAAGACTAAACTGCCGCCCACCTGATATAGTGGGTAGTGACGCTGACTGCTGAGCCGTAGGGGCTGGGTTTGAATCTCGGAGAAGACATGGATGTTTGTAAATTATAGTGCCATTGTGGCAGGGGAGTACTCTAAATAACCGCCGAGCAGCAAGTCCTCTAGTGAGGTTGGTGGAAGGAGATGTGGTTGGCCTGTGACCACTTCCAGGGTGCTCTCCCTCAAAATTGGGGTAGAACCGAGTAAAATAGTACTGTCACCTGCATGGAGCTCAAAGCTAATTACAGGCGTACAAATCTAGCCCTTAGCCGCGATGAACCTCGTGGACCTTGATCTGATGTTCCTGTCAATCAGGTGGTTTAAGTAACAACAACAACAGAAGAAAATAAAACATCTCCTATGGCTCGATATCTTCCAAAAATTCTTATTGCATCTGTCCCCTTTAAGTTAGCAGTCACCGGACATTCTGTGGGTGGAAGGAGTGTCCCTTGTCACCCACTCGGGATGGAGAGAAAGTTACAGAAAAAAATAAGAAAAAACATTTCAGATTTCATGATTTAACATCAACCTCGAACCCTTCAAGGTTCAACACATAAGAAAATTGACTTTAAACGTACACAGTACAGAATAAGAAAATAAGATACATGAAATTAAGTACCAGATTCACAATGCTAGATACAAATATATAACTGGAAATTGAAAAAAAAAATTAATCAAATACATTTTTAAAAATAAATTCTGTCAGAAAGCCAGTCAAATATTTAAATGGTCATGTAAATGCAATTAATTTTTTTATAGATATATTTATAAATTAGAAAAGAATGAACAATAGCTTTTTAACAAACATAATTTTTAGTTCTACATTAAAGCAGAATTTCGAAGGAACTGCAATTTGCCGAATGCTGCTCTTTGTAGAATACATACCTATATTTAACGAAGTCGCTAAATCCCGAAAAAATTTCGTTGTATGGAAAATTCGTTATAAAGAGGTTTATCTATTAATATAAATTATAAGCCACATAAAACAATTTTTAAATTCATAAACACTATCTATTGAAAAAAAGTAATTATTAACACTTTTTTGTAAATTAATACATTTATTTTATGTATCACCCATTAAAAAAAACACAAGAAAGAAGAATGTTGAGGAATACACTGTATTTTCGACACTAAGATACTTCGACACTTCTATTAAAATTTATGAATTTTAAGGACATTTTCTAATTTAAAGCATACAAGTAATTTTAAACATACATTTTATAACGTTATTTATTTATTGTAGATGTTTCTAGTGATCTGGACAATGAGTGTTAAAGGTTGCACTTCTTTTATAAGACGCCCAGAATTCTATCGCTCTCGGCGAGATAGGCACCTTTTTAAACCAGTTCAAGATTTATGAACACCATAAAATGCGTTAAAAGATAGAACATCTTGAAATGCCAAGAAATACTTTAAAAGTATAGAGAAAAAAATTGAATCACAAGCGAAAAAGTTCCTTGTATAGAAAATGTACTTCGAAATTGGAAGGTTATTTTACGAAGAAAATCGTGAATTGTTCTTGGCTCCAAGAAAAAGCTAGCTGTATAGAAAAATTCGCTATGTAAAGGTTCGACTGTGTTCTGTTTTGTGCACATTTGTCACTCTTAACGTAGTAATAGCATATACAAAAAATAATCGTTTCCCCTTTATATCTGGACAGTGAAAATCTTGTCAAGATAAGCATATGTTCCTGTATCCTGAGATCGGGGGCCTATATACTTGTTACAACAAATCACACCGCAGAATAATTTTATTTTTTAAAAAAGTTATTGTCATTATAAATTTTACTAGTAGCAGTCGGCATTTCAATTCAGTCTAAAATAAAATTCCAAGTATTTAAACCAGGTACGAGGTTTCCAAAGTAATATAATAATAATGTTTCAAAAAATACTTTCATACAAATTTGTTTGTAACAAAAAAAAGTATTGTTCAAATTTGGTCCAAATGCCACCCATAAAATATGCCGCCTCGGACATGCGTCCAGTTTTCCCGGCTCTAGAGCCACCCCTGCTGCTAACATAGGGACAATCGTAAACACAGTAAGGGACTAAGTGGATTAGATCGTATGCAATTACTCTCCAACTAGGAGATTGAGTATACATGTAAATGTGGGCAGATATATATAACTCAAGATTAGCTTTTCATAAATGTTTTGTTTTAATTCCGTTTTGTTTTTTTCACTATTCCTTCTATTACTGAACTCTCTCTCTCTCTATATATAAATCTTCTGTGCGTGTGTATGTGACTCAACTCCTCCTAAACGGGTGGACCGATTTTGATGAAATTTTTTGTGTCTGTGGATTCGAGAGAATGGTTATATACACAATTCGGTCCGATATAGCAATTAGTTAAAAAGATATTAATTACACTTGCGTTAATCAACAATTATCCTAACCTACAAATCTATTTGTGTAGCTAATTGATTACCCACACACACACACACACACACACACACACATATATATATATATATATATATATATATATATATATATATATATATATAATTATTAAACTTTTTTATTTAAAATTATTTCTTATCGGAAATCTATACTAATAAGAGAAACAGTTTTTGTGTGTGTTTCACTTCTAAACAACTCAGAAGTATAAAACCTGGCACATAATTACTATATTTCCTACTGATGTGCACTACGAAGAGTTTTTTTCGATATTCGCTTTAGATTTTTTTTTAAGATTAAATTTTTAAGTGATTTTCCCATTTTTTTTCAACAACTGGATTTTAATTTGTTAATTTGGCAACAGTCATTTTTGTTTTGCTTATATTTTATTTGATTATTTCAAACCATTTCTGGATGTTTATTTGATTGTGTCGTTTCTTTTTCAGCTTAAAAAAAATCGATGTTATTTGGTATAACGTTGCTTACATTTTATTTTATTATTTCAAACTGTTTCTGGATATTATCGATTGATCCAATTGTGATAACCGTATATGTAATGATGTTAGATATTGTAATAACTTTTTAATACAAATTTTCATCAAAACGGTTGAGATTGTTAAGGCTTATTAATAAACATTTGACATTTTTGAATTTAAGATGTGTGTACAGGACAACGTCTGTAAGGGATTTTATACTTGAAAAAACCCATACAACACTTGGCAGAACGGAGGGGGAAAAAATCTGTCTGAGAGAGAGAGACAAAGAGATGAAGTTAATGAAATTTCTGAAAAAGGGATTTAAATGACTGATTGATTGAATATTAAGGTCACACTGATCAGCTACACGAGAGCTTTTGGCGACGGACCAGGTAATTTTGAACCATGGTCAAGTGACGTGAGCGACACCTGAGCTAGCATCCCCTCTCCTTACTACCACACCAACGGGAGGACGTTTCAGCTCTCGACAGATTTAACGTGCATCGCTGCCCTACACGGCGGGTCTTTAGTGGTACTGGGCTCGAATTGTTACAAGCCAGCCTCGATCTACTTGGTGTTAAGACAGTTTTTTTAAATATTAATTCATTAATTAAATTAACCTATGCCCTGACCACTAGGCTACCACGGCCTTGAATCCCACCAGGGATGGCCTAGTTTCTGAGAATGTGATTTTTTTTTTACTATAATGCTTTATTAGAATAATTAAAATGAATTAATGAATAAATAGCAACAAACATAAAAAAAATAGCTTAACACCATATATACAAAGGAAAATGGAAAATTACAAGGAAAATCGCTTTTGCCACTTAATATTGTGATTCTGTCATATGTATAGACATATTTTTGTTAATCGTAACTATTTAATATAAAAAGTAACTAAAATAAAGTTTTTCTTTGCGGATCGTAGGAATAGGCTTAAATTTTTTTTATATTACTTGTTTTAAGTTAGCGTTTCTCAAACTGTGGGCACGCCACCTTAGGGGGCGGGACAACCTTACGTGGGGGCGCAAGCATATCAAAAAGTCGAAAACAAAAGATTATTAAAAAAAAAATTTTTTTTTATTTACTTACAGAAAGAAAGCAAAATAAAATACATTCTGACACAATAAAAAATAAAATACGCACATTTACACTGATAGAATACACTTCGAAATGTATCAGTACTGCAAAATGTATTTGATAATTAATTTTTATGAATATTAAATTAAGAGCGAGTTTAATAATTACCAGTGAAGCTGTCATTTTCTAAAACTATATACAAAATTTAATACTTGTCTTGATAATATGTACGGTTTATAATTAAAGTCGTGTTCTTGCTTTAGTGTCAAAGTATATTATTATTGATTTCAATACATTATTATTGTATGGGGAGGGGGAGGCGGGATGAAAATTACGTTTGAAAATTGGGTCGCAAGTATTGAAGGTTTCAGAAGCTCTGGATTAACTCATGAAAGTTTTCTCTAAACACTTGTAGTTTTGCCACGTAGGATTATAAGTTCAGTATAATTTCATATTGAATTTTATTTTTCAAACTATTATTTAATTAGAGCGCAAAGCATTTCAAAACATGTACGATGTAGAATACAATACAAAAGGGAAGAATTAAATTTTTAGTTAAAAAATATCACCCTCTGCAATGCTTATTTTATAAAACTTACCTAAGCAATATTTTTGTCATTAACAACTAACGAAACATTTCCATTTAATAACTTGAGTGATTTTGCAATTCAAATTTGAGTTGCTTACTAATTTATTTTGCGTTGCATTGAGAGATAAATTCTTTGTTCATTGTTCCGAGAATAATTTTGGTTTTGGGCAAGTGAGTGTGTTTTTATTAACGGCGCACTGTACAGGAACAAGAGGTCTATTAGTGATACAGCTTTTAGTTGGGAGCCCGGGTCCAGTGAGTTTCAAATATGCTTTGAAATGAAAATCATTTGCACAAAAGTTAAAAGAAGCTGCAAGATTTTTTTCACTAATAACTTAAAACTACAAGAAACTATCTTGATAGAGGTATATCTCACTATAAAAAAGAAAACGGGCATTTTTTATTACAGTTGTAAAAATCACTTCTTCCCTATATTTTGTTTTTCTAATTGTTTTTGTTCTAAATTGTAAGGTTATTATTAAATTGAAAGCTTTTAATTTCCCCAAATGCACATTGAATTTAACCCTTCATCTACCACATTACGATTTACTGCAGTTTTTTTCGTGCAATATTTTTTTTTTTTTTTGAATCACTCCATTGGAAATTAAGGGATAAATATAAAAAAATACTCAACTTTGGGAAATTTAATCCGTTAGAGCTAATTAATTAATTAAAGGTATTCAACTGAAAATTAATTATATATACACTGTTCACTTAAAATAAATAGTCAAATCGTTTTCCAAAATCTTCATTAACATACAAATAAATAAATAAAATATCTTTTGAATTGAAATTTTAACGGGGAATTCCGTCAATCAAGCTTTCAATTTTGCTGTGGATGTCGTATGGGTACGAATAGCAAAAAAAAATTTCTCTTTGTAACTGTATTGGTTATTAATAAGAAATACCAGTGAAGTATCGAAATAAACAGGAGTAGTGACTATTTCTTATGGGTGAAACTGAATTTCAATTATAAACAAATAATATTGATTTCAGTCAGGAATTTAGTCAAAATTCTTCTTTGCTACCATTTTGCATTTGATAAATTAATATTTGAAATAAAAATAAGAGAGGTTTCGCCAAAAGAACGACGTGGGAGAGAAGCGATTTCACATATGTAGAAACATCCAGTTATATATAGAGATATTTTAATCATGGTGCAATACACACACAGAGCCGTTTTGAACCTCTCCGGCACCCTAAGTACATCAAGTTGTTACGCTAAGTACATATCCTTTGTAAGATCCTACTTGGGAATCAAAACCTTTTTGCGGGGGGGCTTAATATTCTCTGTTACGCCACTGGAAAGAACCCATCCATTATCAGTGGCGTAACGTACACCCCGCATCGCAGGGGGCTCAGGCTTCTAGGGGAAAGCCAAAGCCTGATTACCGTCAAGTACCTGCTCTTTGAAGAATCCAACTTGAGGGCCCAAAACCTGACTTTGCAGGGGGTCCAAATGTTCTCCATTACGCCACTGCCCATTAGTGTATGAGGATCAAAAGGAAGATTAGCCATAGTCAATACAAACTCTATTTACAATTCTCAACAACTTAACAAATATCAACAACCCAAGTTAAGAAATG
Organism: Trichonephila clavipes; assembly: GCA_019973935.1. Classification (NCBI taxonomy): domain Eukaryota; kingdom Metazoa; phylum Arthropoda; class Arachnida; order Araneae; family Nephilidae; genus Trichonephila; species Trichonephila clavipes. The sequence goes on from BMAU01021430.1 coordinate 601,163, forward strand.
CACCAATAGTTAAATATGGAAGCAATGGAAAGGTAGACATGATAACTGGAGACATAATAATAGATCGGATCACTTACACTTAGCACGTCCAGGCAATACACCTTCTAATATTTGAAGATAATTTCTAAAGTAATCTAATTCAAACCGACCCGAATCCAATTTTACAACTAATTGACCAAATCGCCAATCTTAATATTAATCAAATAATCTACGAAGCGCTTTCCTCTAACGTTATGTTAATCATTACTTTCTATCCTGTTAGCTCCTAACCTCTCTCTCTTCCAGCTTGAAAGCTAATCTTTAAATACAAGCCTTGATTTGAATAAACAACGGCTTCTTTGGAGGAAAGTTTTCAATAGAATAATATTTAAAGACCCATTATTCCCCAAGAGGGTTCTTAGTAGGATGAACGCGTATAGACCCGTTACAAAATGACGAGGACAATACTCGAGTTGGCACCTCACTCTTCCAACTTCCACTTCATGCCATTGAATATTAAAGGAGAAAAATAATAAACAAAGAATTCTTGAATGATTTGTTTCTAATTGATATCTTATTACTAGCGTTTTTCTAGACGTGAATCTGTTTAATCTATATATAATTTTTCCTTCATTTAGAACCTCTAATAATTTACTCTGATCATTAATTTATTCTTTAGACTCAGTAAAAGCAATACAAGCAAATCTTATCCTTTCCTTTAAATTTATGATAATGATTATTTTATTTATACGTAATTGTATACAAATACAATGAAAATCGTTTAACACGAAACTGAGGGGGAGGGGCTGAAAAATTTTTTTTTCATGTTAAAAGAATTCCGTGTTAAAGGATATTGCAAAAAGAAAGAAAAAAACATGTATTTAACAAAATTAAGTTTATTAGAGTACATTCTATTTACATAGATAAATATATATGCATAATTCGATGAAGCAAAAACCTTCCCAAGAATTTAATGAAATTTAATACAAAATTCTAAAATTCCTTTGTTTTTGATAACAGCCTTAAGAAGCTCCATTTTAATTTTAAGCGAAATAGAAGTTTGCTTCCCCCCTGAGCTCTTTGCCATGGAGCTCGTAAAAAAATCCTTCAAAAATAGAAGGAAAAAGAAAGAAAGAAACGCGAACCAGACTCACCGATTTTTATTCACTCTGCCATTGCCACCGGATTCCAAAGCCAACTGATGTGCGATGAGATGTATTTGTGTGGGAGTTGGCTAAAAGTAGTCTATAGATAAACAAAATTGGCTTGTCACAGGCTATTTAGAAGGTATTTCAAAGTCAAGTTAGCCTCCTTTCTACGAAACATGTGAAAAGACCTCTCTTTCATTTCACACCCCTTTTAAAGCTCACCTGCGTGGCTGGTGTTTTCCGCATTTTGTTCATTCCCAGAAGGGAAATCTTTTCGTGTTAAGCGAGTTTTGTTTCGTTTTAAGGGAAAAAAATCCGTGGAATTACATAGTAGTTTGTCGGGACCGTTGTATTATTTCGTGTTAGCCGATATTTCGTCTTAAGCGTTTTGGCTTTAAGGTATCCGACTACGTTCAGAATCGTGATTTTAAAAAAGCACATAAGCGGATAATTTTCATGATATTTTGTGTCACTTAGATTAGAATACATGTATAAAATTGTTTAAAGGACATTTTGATAAAAAAAAAGTTATTTAAATACAATGTTTCGGCAAAAAGTTAACTTAGAATAACCTTTTTTCGAAATGTTCTCCTTTTGTGAAAAATGATTCTATTATAATATTTTGCCTGTATATAGCTCAGACCTCTGTACAGAGGCCCAACTATGATTTTTGAAAAATTCACATTATTTTCAGAGTTACTACCATTTGAAATAATTATCGGCGTTTTTTTCTTAAAATTTCTCCCCTCTGTTGTCGAAAACATGGTGGTAGAACCCCCTCAGTATAGAGGGCGCTGCTTGTAAAAACATGCTTTGTTTACACCAGAGATCGTGTACGTGACCGAGTGCAGACGCACTCCATATTCCATTAAACTTATTATTTAATCTTACACTTGTCCTCGATGATTTATTGAATTAAATTGAGTCTAATGATTGTGATGATATGAGCGTTGATTGATATAAAAGCATTCTACCACTGATTAACTGAACCATTGGTGATCGTAACACATGGATAAACCCACTTCTAAGTTATATATTTCAAAAAGTACTAGTTGAGCCTCTGTATGGAGGTGTGAGCTATATACAAGCAAAATATTATTATAATAGAAGCATTTTTCGTAAAAAAAGAACGTTTTGAAAATGAGTCCTTCTATGTTCATTTTTTGTCAAAATATTGTACTTAAATAATTTTGATTGTAATACTATTCTTAAAACAATTTTATATACATTTTCTAATCTAAGTGACACTAAATATCATAAATATTATCCATTTATACGCGCCCCAAAATCACAGTTCCGAACGTAGCCGGATACCTTAAACGTATTTCACTGTACGTATCTTACTACAAGGGACCCTTTTATATGTTATGGTATTCCTGCTTTATTATAAAATTGATGAGAATCTCTTTATATATACAATCGAACCTCCATATTAAGAGCCTCTGTATTGCGAATGTTTCTATATAGTGAACTTTTTCCTGGAACCAAAAACATTTCATGATTTTCTTGAACCTCTCAATAGCAAAGGGCATTTTCTATATATTGAACTTTTTTTCTCCCTTTTTTAAAGTATTTCTGGATATTTTAAGTTATTCTCTCTCTTAACACATTTTATGGTGGTCATGAACTAGTTTTATTAGATGCCTAACTCACCAAGAGCAATAGAATTATGGGCGTTTAAATTGTATTTCAATTGTAATTTGTACGTTTAGAATTTCTAGTAATGAAATATAATGTATATGTTAAGAATTTGTTAAAAAATAATGTATATTTATAAAATTACTTGTATGCTTTAAATTAAAAAATGTCTTTAAAATTCATAAAATTTTTAACATACAATTATTTTTTTAATGATGAAAATATATAGTGTATTCTTCTACGTTCTTTTTTCTTGTTTTCCTAGCAGTTTTACTTTCTTTCTTATTTTTTTTAATCGGTAAAATATATAAAATAAATATATATTAATGTTCAAAAAGGTGTGGATAATTATTTTTTTTAATATATAATGTTCCTGAGTTTAAAATTTGTTTTATGTGAGTTTATTAAGTATATTTAAGATGAACCTCTGTATAACGAATTTTCCATACAATGAACTTTTTTTCGGGATTTAGCGACTTCGTTAAATAGAGGACGACTGTATATAATGTAACATTTTTTAAAAAAATTTTTTTTATGAAAATAATATTTTATGTATTTATACAAAAGTTAATTTAATTCTAATTATTAAGTTCCATTAATTGCAGTTTTAAATAAAAATTTTCACTTCTTTTAAATATTAAACGAAAATAATGTATTTTAGAAGCTTCATCCTAGTTTTCATACTAATTTTTTCTACCATACATCACCATTGTATAATACAGCACATTTTCAGAACTTTACAACATTTACGCTCTGTGTGAGGTATTTATATTCTATTAAAAAAATCAAATAATTCTCTGAAACAAAAAAAAGAGTACATATATTTTATTTGCTTCACTAATTTAAACGATAGCAAAGAAAAAAAATCGAAAAACAAACATTTTAAATAAAAGTTTTGTAACTTTAGATAATTAACTACGTGCGGAACCGTGATTTTGAAAAAGTGTACAAATGAGAGAATGCATGTTTTATATTTAGTGTAAATTGGAGTAGTAAAATTATTTTAAGAGTATTAATACAAAAAAAAGTATTTCAATGCACTTTTTTCACAAAAAATTGCATTTAAATAATTTTAAATGTAATAATATTTTTCAAATATTTGTATATGTATATAAGAATTCTACTGACACTAAAATATATATTAAAAAAATCCTTTCATGTGGTTTTTCAAAATCACGGCTTAGAATGTAATCACTTAAATACTGACCTGAAGTCCTGAAGATTGTACGTAGATCACTTCTTATGGATGAACTAAAAATAAATATCCGAGATTAGTTCCCCACAATCTTAGGTGATGACGACACACGTAACTATGGTAACTGGCATCCCGAAACTTCGCAGCATAAGCAAGCCTTCGATCGATTTTATTTGGCCGGCACGTGCGGCTTTTCAGAATTGAAATTGCGAAAGAATTCCGCAAAATGTTTTCTCAACGTTTCCGAGAAGGAGCTAAATCAAAGCTTACTACACGGATGTACTTTCTACATCTACAACAAAGGTGTCAAACTAAAAGACGAATTTGGGTCAAACAAATAGGATTTAACTTTAGGTGGGTTGCAAAAAGAATCAATATTCACAGAAACGTAAATTTATTCCGAATAATACATGAAAAAAAAACGCAAATAAAAGAACAAGAAAAATTTCAGGAGGCTGACCCTTGTGACAGCCTGTTTTTTAAGCATATTTAGGAAGTTTTTTTTTTTTTTTGACGACCGGGGTAAAATGATAGAACTTTACGTTTTTTATCATTTATTTATATGCATCTCGAGAGTATTATATAAAACTAACGGACCCGACAGACGTTGTCCTGTACATACATCTTAAATTCAAAAATGCCAAATTTTTATGACTAAGCTTTAACAATCTGAACCGTTTTGATAAAAGTTTGTATTAAAAAGTTATTACAATATCTAACGCCATTACATATACGGTTATCACAAGTGGATCAATCGATAATATCCAGAAATAGTTTGAATAATAAAATAAAATATAAGCAACGTTAAACCAAATTACATTGATTTTTTTAAGCTGAAAAAGGAACGACACAATCAAATCAATATCCAGAAATGGTTTGAAATAATCAAAGAATATTGTTTAAAAATCAAATATTGTATTTAAATATTTTTTTTTTTGTCAAAATGTCCTTAAAACAATTTTACACATGTATTGTAATCTAAGTGACACTAAATATCATGAAAATTATCCATTTATGTGCCTTTTTAAAATCACGGTTCCGAATGTAGTCGGATACCTTAAGAAACGTACGTGGAAAAGTTTTGTGTTCCAAAGAACATTTTGAGCAATTTCAATTTTTTTTAATTCTAATTTTCTCATTTTTTTCAAATTTTTGTAACTCAGACATTTTGTAACTTAACTTTTGTAATTTTATATAATCCCATTAAAAGAAAATCACCTTGTAGTATTTACTGTAGTGGTTACACTGCTTGTACACCTAAATAATTCATGTATCCATATGGGGTTACAATGGGATTTTGTTCTATACATAACGTGAATCCACTAGCTACTAGCTTGCATGGTGCGCAAGGGTTTAAATTCAATATGCATTTGGAGAAATTAAAAAAGTTAAAAACCTCACAATTTAGAAAAACAAAAAATAGAGGAAAGAAGTTATGTTTGTGTCTATTTGAATTTTTATTAATATTTTACTTTTTACTCTCTTATACAGGTAGATGAGTTAATAACGCCAATGTTAAGGTATCTTCATCTATGGCAACTGATGGTTTCCGTAAAAATTTGAAGTACATTAATCCTGATGCTTAGAAATGATCCTTTTATAAAAAGAGTTTTTTTTTTCAGGTATAGAAGTTTAAGTTGGCATTACTTTCCAAGATGGCGACCGATTTAACAGCTGTCAAGTGATTTATTCTCAGTTTGGTTTGGCAATTCATCCAAACGATCATCAAGCAAGGCGTAGATTCGTCGAATGGGCCCAAAACGAGATTGCCGTTGTTCCCGATTTTCATAAGCGAATTTTGTTTAGCGATGAAGTGCACTTCTGGTTGAATGGCTACGTCAACAAACAAAACTGCCGCATTTCGAGTGAAGCTAATCCACAAGTGTATGTCGAAACACCGTTACATCCAGAAAAACTGACTGTTTGGTGCGCTTTATGGGCTGGTGGAATCATTGGTCCGTACTTCTTCAAAAACGATGAAGGCCACAACGTTACAGTCAATGGTGATCGGTATAGAGCCATGATTACTAACTTTTTCATTCCTGAATTGAACAATCATGATGTCCAGGAGCTGAGGTTCCAACAAGACGGCGCAACATGTCACACAGCTCGTGCCACAATCGATTTATTGAAAGACACATTTGGTGACCGCCTAATTTCACGTTTTGGACCTGTGAATTGGCCTCCAAGATCTTGTGATTTTACACCGCTAGACTATTTTCTGTGGGGCTATGTAAAGTCATTGGTCTATGCGGATAAGCCACAAACGCTTGACCATTTGGAAGACAACATTCGCCGTGTTATTGCCGATATACGGCCACAAATGTTGGAAAAAGTCATCTTAAATTGGACGTCCAGATTGGACTACATCCGAGCCAGCCGTGGCAGTCCTATGCCAGAAATCATAGTTAAAATGTAATGCCACAAGATTATCTTTCGAATAAAAAAAATTCATGTCAATCGAATAATACATCGTTGTTTTATTGCAATTTAAAGTTCTATACCTCTAAAAAAACACCCTTTATAAGTGATAATGTGCATGTTGTACGGGAATGTGTTGATGTAGAGCAGGTGTCGATAACTGTTTAGCTGCGCAATGTCAAACCAATCTACCAATATGATTCAGCGAGCCCCGCAGTAGGACATTTTTGAAACAGATTCCCGCTATAATGCATGCAGAGTTGGAGAATAGAGGTCAATAATATAGATTGATAGTTTTACTATGTATTAATTTTGCATCATTTAAGGTATCCGACTACGTTCGGAACCGGGATTTAAAAAAAGCGCATAAATGGATATTTTTCACGATATTTAGCGTCACTTAGATTAGAATATATGTATATGGCATGCAGCCAAAAGCAACGCAGTCTTCGCGCGCAGGCGCATTGAAATGAAACAAAAACTTTTGGACATTAGGGCAGAGAAAGAGAGAAGCAGCGAAGGAGAACGCGAGAGGTGCGCGAGCAGGCGTTACCTTCTGAATATCATCGTCATACTTATCTGTAAAAACTTATCTACCTTTTTAATTAATTTTTGTTTAATGTTAAATAAACCATAAGAAAGAGAAACGTATTGGACCCCTTGTATTCTCCCACAAATTATGGGGGCTCGGCCGCGATAGATAAAATTTCGATTTTGAACCAAAGTCTGGACAATGAACAACAGCGTCCGTGAAGGAGACGCGCCGCCATTTTTCGGAAACTTCGTTCAACCTGTGTAGAGGTTGAATTTTTCAACTTCATTCCGCCTGTGTAGAGGTCGGAACAAATAACAAAATAACCTGTGTAGAGGTGTATTTTTCAACGAACCATCGACAAATATTCCACCTGTGTAGAGGTCGGAACAAATAACAAAATAACCTGTGTAGAGGTGTATTTTTCAACGAACCATCGACAAATATTCCGCCTGTGTAGAGGTTGGAAAACCCATCGACGAAAATTCCGCCTGTGTAGAGGTTGGAACCACTCACAAACACCTGCGAAGAGGTGAAATCAGTGGAATCAACGTTTTTATTGGATACATCGTACGTGCGAGCAACAAGGGAGCCAGAAAAAAAAAAAAAAAAGGTAGGATCTTTCTAAATTTTTCTAAAATGTATAAAAACGCTCTTAAAGAGGATCTCATAAGAGTTGTTGAGGAGCTAGACGGTACTGTCGAAAGTACTGACACTATAGTTAAACTAAAGACTAAAATTGAGAACAGTAGTACATTTGAAAGTGATCCAGATTTCGTTAAAACTTTAATTCAAAACTGTATAGATGAGAGAGTATCGCAAAACGAAAGAGAGGTAACTTCAGAACAAAAAATTGAGCTCGCGAAACTTCAGTTAGCAAAATTAGAAAAAGAAATCGAACTTCAATTGGCTAAAAATAAAGCATTAAGTTTAAATCCTGCAGCTAAAGTCGAAGAAAAACAGTTCGAAACTAACATAGAAAATATGATAAAAAGTATAAAAACTTTATCTCTTCCTGTTCCCACCAGATCTGAAAATTTTAATCTGTTCTTCCAATCATTAGAACGCGCATTTTTAACCAAGAAAATAAATGACGAATATAAATCTGAAATTTTAATAAATCTTCTGGGCGAAAAGAGCTCATAACGTCTTACTGTATATTAAAGAAGAGGAATTAAATGACTATGAAAAACTAAAATCTATAGTACTCAGAGAATTCCAATTAACCCCTCGCGAGTGTTTAAACTCATTTAAAAATGCTGTAAAATCATCAGGCGAGACATACATCCAATTTGCTGCAAGATTGACGGCAAACTTCCAATATTATTGTTCGTTAAGAAAAGTTAATTCCTTTGAATCTCTATGTGATCTTATAATTTCTGATAAATTATTTGAAACTTTAAATAAGGAAACTGCAACTCATATTGGCATTCGAGAAGCAGAAGATTGGTTTAGGCCTATTGATTTAGCTAAAGAGTGTGATATTTATATTTCATCTAGAAGCGGATCACATAAAGAAATTCCTATTACTTATGGATATACCCAAGACCCCTTTAAAAATAGATCACAAAACTTTAAACCAAAGGTTAAAGAGAACTACCCCCAATATCATGAAAGAGAAAATAAAAATTGCTATATATGTGGTGATTCATCTAATTACGCAAGAGACTGTAAGAAGCGTTTTAAATCTAAAGAGTCTAACAGCCACATCCGTAATAAAATAAACGTGAATACTTTGAAAGTCAAGAGCGAAAAACAAAATAGCGGTGAGATCGCAAATCTTCAATACGTAAACATTTTTGTGGAAAATCAGCCCGTAACAGCATTGATTGATTCAGGTTGCCAGATCCCAGTTTTAAATTCCTCACTAATTAGAGTGCAAACACCTTCCGAAGAGATCATAACATTAAGTTCATGTTTTGGCGAACAGCGTATGGTAGAAGTTAAACCCATAAATATTTCTCTTAATCAACACTCTCCTAGCTTAAGTGTTGGAACGGCAATATCACCGACCTTGACCGAAGAATTTATTATACATCCCAGTGTATATTCTGAAATAGAGAAACTAGGCCACGCAAAGAGCGATGTTTTATTGAGTGAAAATGAATCCTCTTTAGGTGCTCATGCTTATGCTTATTCTAGTGCTATTTCTTTTCCAAATGTTTCTGTTTCAAATGTGATAGAAAAGTCTAGTTATGATTTATCACATGTTAAAAACTTTAATACTAGAAATGATTCGAGTTCTCTAATTAAGGATTATAAATGTAATAAAATTAAGATTACTAAGTTAAAATTGAGTATTGTAAGAGAAAAATGTTCTGATATAGTATTGTGTAAGAAAGCCAATGGTGCCATGAAAACGAGTTCCGTGGAATTTATCTCCCGCTCACCTAACCCTTTACCTATGAAGAGTGAACATCGACGGTTTGTGTTGCTCCGAAAAATTTTTGAGCCTTGGCAGTGGAAACGAAGGAAAAAGAGAAATCGTTTTGAACAGACGTCCAGAACTCTACAGAGGAAAATATCGATGCGTTCAACCAAAGATCAACTTGTTAAAAAAGACGTTCTTATGCCTGTGAAACAATGTTTTCCTGTGGAACCTTCCGGATGTCGAAGAGGTGCCTTCACATGATGGAGAAACTGTCTAGTTCAACAAAATTTTGATATGTTAAATCTTTGTGTATTTGTCGTATAGTCCTTGTCTGTTCCGTTTTTTTTTTTTTTTTGTATGTTTCAGATTCTCCTCTGGTCTCCATGGAAATACCGCTGCGGACAGCGTACAGTCAGAATGGCCGTTATGGCATGCAGCCAAAAGCAACGCAGTCTTCGCGCGCAGGCGCATTGAAATGAAACAAAAACTTTTGGACATTAGGGCAGAGAAAGAGAGAAGCAGCGAAGGAGAACGCGAGAGGTGCGCGAGCAGGCGTTACCTTCTGAATATCATCGTCATACTTATCTGTAAAAACTTATCTACCTTTTTAATTAATTTTTGTTTAATGTTAAATAAACCATAAGAAAGAGAAACGTATTGGACCCCTTGTTGTCTCCCACATGTATAACATTGTTTTAAGGACATTTTGACAAAAAATATTATTTAAATACAATATTTCGGCAAAAAATTAACTTAGAATAACCTTTTTTCCAAATATTCTCATTTTGTGAAAATCTTCAATTATAATAATATTTTGCCTGTATATAGCTCAGACCTCTGTACAGAGGCTCAATTATGATGTTTGAAAAATTCACAATATTTTCAGAGTTACAACCAATTGAAATAATTTTTATTGGAGTTTTTTTCTTAAAATTTCTCCCCTCTGTTGTCGTAAAACATGGATAAACCCACTTCTAACTAAGTGATATATTTCAAAAATTCTAGTCCAGCATCTGTACAGAGGTCTGAGCTATATACAGGCAAAATATTATTAAATAGAAGCATTTTTCACAAAAGGAGAATATTTTGAAAATGGCTCATTCTATGTTCATTTTTTGTCTAAATAGTGTACTTAAATTTTTTTTTTTTATTGTAATACTATTCTTAAAACAATTTTATATACGTTTTCTAATCTAAGTGAAAATAAATATCATAAATATTATTTATTTATATATTTTTTTCTTATATATTTTATTTCTATCTCGGTTCCGAACGTAGTCGGATACCTTAAGCCAGTGATTCTCAACCTTTTTTTTTTTGTTGCGGCACATATTTAACGATTTCAAAATTTGGCGGCAGACAAAGAAAAAGATAAAAATTATTTACTTACTACAACACACTGCATAAATAGTTTATGACAAAAATTTTAAATATACGAAATAAAAACTAATATATACTACAATAATAACTAAACGTTTATTAAGGGATTAATTACAAGCTAATAATAAAAATATTTTTAATGCGAAATTTGAGCTTGATGTTTTTTGATAATTTCATTTATATTTGGTCGTAAAAATGACAATGCTACTCTCATATCGTCTTCTACATTTAACAATCTTGATCTTTTTTTAGTTTTAATGTTGGCTAATGCTGAAAATCCGAATTCACACAAATAAGATGTGGAAAATTGTAATAATATGTTTAAAGCTTTTTTGGCTATCATTGGATAATCGCATCTGATGTTAATCCAAAATGAATTAATTGATTCTTCTGAATGTTTTAAAATTACATCTCGATTATTGGAAAGCAAAATGAGAGTTCTTCCTCTTCATTCAAAGTTAAGTCAAATACAGAAGTATACGTTATGAGAAATGGATTACGAACCCAATCAAATTTCTTAATATCTAATTTTGGGAAATAATGAATAATTCTCTCCTCTAATGTTGTCAAATGATCAACAACAATTAATTTAATAGTTTTATAACTGTCTTTAGGGACTGACTAAAACTTTTTTCTAAATTGCCTTCCTGAGCTTTATTTTTCCATAAAGTTATTTGTTTTTGAATCCCACCAGCTTATCGGTTGAGTTTAAGATATTTTCATTAGGCCCTTGCAGACTTGAATTGATGTTGTTAAAAATAACAAAAATCTCTGTTAAGTAAGCCAGTTTAGTACACCATATTTTATCTTCCAACAAATGAACAAATTCATAACTTTTATTTTGTTCAAAAAATATTTTCATTTCGTCTTTTAATTTCAGCACACGAGATATACCTTTTCCTCTGAACAACCATCTTACTTCTATATGGAGTAACAAGGATTCGTACTTGGCTTCCATAGCTTGGCATAATTTACTAAATAATCTACTTTTTAATGGTCTTGATTTGATATAATTAACCATTTTAACACATTGTTCCAGAACTATTTTCAAATCTGATGGCAAAAATTTTGTAACAAGTGCTTCTCGATGCAAAAAACAATGGGTAACTAATATATCCTCATTCAGTTCTTTAACATGTGCTACAAATCCTTTTAGATGCCCAGTCATAGCTGGAGCACCATCTGTGCAAATGCCAATACATGACTTCCAAGAAACTTTAATTTCTTCTAAATATGAACTAATTTCTTGAAAAATATGTTTACCAGTTGTAAAATCAGGTAACTTCCGACAACATAAAAATTGATTAATTATATCATTTTCGTGAATAAATCTAACGAATGCAATTAATTCAGCATTTCCTGTAATATCTGTTGTTTCGTCGACTTGTAGAGCCAAATTCGAATTTGCAAGAGTTTTTGCAGTATTTTGCTCAATATTTTCTGACATATCTTTAATTCTGCGATGGATTGTATCATTTGAAAGTGGTATTTTGAAAATATCAATATCAGCTGATCCACCAATCATTGTTTTTACAATTTTGCGACAAGCAGGTAATATAATTTCTTCAGCCAAATTGTGAGGTTTTAAGTTAACAGCAATCAATTCAGCTATTTCGTAAGAAGCTACTTGAGCCTTTTCAGACACACATACTTGTTTTTCAAAAACTTTTACTTGCTTAATTTTTGATGATAAAGACCTTTCAAAGTAGCTTTTATCTTTTGTTGAAAGCGAAGGATGATTAGTCACCAAGTGACGTTGGAGTTTGTTAGGAACCATAGCACTATTTGATAATTTAAAACCATATATCACACACTCGGGAACAACTATGTCATTTTCCATTGTAGAGGTAAATCCAAATTTCAAAAAAATCATCATTATATTTCCGATGGACAACGTATTTTTTTGAGCAAGAAGTATTTTTACTTGTGCCGGGGGTTGGCTCATTAACTTGGTCCCTAACGTTATCATTATCACTATTATCATCATTAAACTTTCTTCTTTTTAACCATTTATCCATTTTCAGAAGGATCTGCAAATAAATTAATGCAAATAAATTAATGCAAAATATTACTACATGCAAATAAATTAATATTAAACCGAATCACATACATTTGCCAATTTTAACGAAAGAAAAGGTGCAGTAACTACTATGCAACACCTTGTGAATCCCAACTATCACTAAACCAACACGTTTTGTACGCAGAAGAGGCAAGCGTGCGCCGACTTGAGACATATTCCTATTGCTATGCACGCCGCTTCATCATAATTTGGCACTAAGAAAAAACGCGTTGCAAAGCAAATAATAAAATAATTTATTTTTTTGTGGATTTAAATATATATCCATGTGTTATATATATATATATATATATATATATATATATATATATATATATATATATATATATATATATATATATATATATATATTTCTTTTTAAATGATATAATTTTATAATATTAACATTATTATATATTTGCAAAATTTGGCGGCACACAAAAGTGCCGCGGCACAGTGGTTGAGAATCACTGCCTTAAGCAACAAAAGCATTTTTCAACATACATCAACGTGTAATGAATTTTTGTGTTTAAATGAAAAGAAAAATTGTTTCTCTGAATATCATCAAATTAAGTTCATGTGTAAAAGCTGTTTTTTAAAGTAAATAAATTTTTAAAATTTAAGAATCTTTTAAAATAATATTTTGTGTAGTAAAATATTAGTGTTCTCTGGATATTCAGCATTTTTAAAACTGTGTTAAAAAGTCATTCGGTCTTTTCGTATAATGAAAATATTTTAGATCTTTGTGGACTGACGGTACTTTAAAGTACCAATTTAATTAATTAGCTCTAGTGGATTAAATTTCCCAAAGTTGAATATTTTATTTATGTATGTAGTGATACAAAAAAATATATTTTATGAAAAAATTTCAATAAATCATAATGCGATAGATAAAGAGTTAATCATTCGGAAATGAATTTACGCCATTAGAACGATCTTCAAATGACATTTTGTGAATGTTGAAAGGAAAAATAATAGTTGAGAAACGCGTGTAGTTATCCTAAACTTAGAAACTAATTAAGAAATTACATTTTTTTATGAAATTTTCTTTGAAAACTACACGTTTTTGAATTCATCCAGGTAAATTAAGGAAATGAATTTAATTAGTATTCTTAGGTTCCAAGTATTGTTGCATATATTTCTTAATTTACAGTTTTTAAGCTATTATGTTAATTACTTGTTTTGAAGTAATTTATAATAGTTGAAACAATGGAAGATCAAAAACACAAAGCTAAATTTCCAATAATTTTAAACGCAGGATGTGTGTAAACATTGATGAACAATGGACCAACACACTCAGTGTATTAACATTCTACATTTTTTAAACTGTGTTAAGCTATTGGGAAACCGGAACTTATTTTGATTTTTCAATAACTACCTTTAAATCCGGCGTATAACGCGCACCTTCATTTTAGAGCTGCAATTTTTAATTTTTAGATATATTCGCCGTATAACGCGCACAACCTTTTTTTACGAAGAAATGTTTGTTTGCGATGCTCGTATGTTATGAAGTCATTTATTCGTGGTATTATCTCAGACTTTTGACACAAAATAGTTTTCTTCTAAAACTACAACTCTTTTGCGTCATAAGGCAAGTCGGTTTTTTTAAATAAATAGTATTTCGATATATGTAGAAGTCTTAATTTTTTCTATGCTCATCTTTTTCATTTTTCAAGGTATCACTTTTCTACCCGGCGTATAACGTGCACACGTAAATTACGATCTTTTTTGTGTGTGTTAAAAGCGTGCATTATGTGCCGGATTTTACGGCATTTAAAATTCAACATATTCATTCAACTTATTACAAGTTTTATTTTGAGAAATTTGAAATTTTCTTTGCTTGATTGATAGAGCTATATCTTTTAACCGCCCGCGTGTGGTGCACACCTGCTAGGATCGGCCCTCCTCGAAGTTGATTAGTCTGGCTGAGAAATCCAACACAATCGTCAGCCGATAACATGTGGTTATGGGAATAAACTTAAGAATTTACTTTTTTTTTTTGAAACGCGAAGTAGAAGGCGAAGAACGCTTACAGATTGCTAGAAATGGAATGAAGTTTGAATTCAACAATGGTAATTTGACGAGTGAGAAAAAACAAAATTTAGATGAGAGAGTGCCCACTGCGAGTAATTTATTTTCGGGGGACATGTCAAAAAGACAGCTTCATTGGGCGTTCTGTGACAAATCCCACGAAAGTAAAGATTACTTCTTAGCACAAAATTGGTCTTTGGGCAAGAAAAAGAAAGCTATAAGTAATAAGAAGGCGTGTTATGTTTGTTTCAAGGGCAGTCACAGAGCAAGCAGAGGCAGATTAAGTTAGTTAGAGGCCCCTGGCGGTAAAAGGTTTAAGGCCCATGGGCTCAAGAGTCGAAAAACTAAAATAGTAAAATGATCCACTGACCTTAAATCTTTTTTTTTTTTTTAAAAAAGAAGATTTTGCTAATAATAAAACTCAGCGTCTAAAGAAAATTTTTAACTGTATTTAAAAAAATTAAAAACGTAACAACAGAGCTTGCAATTTCGCCGTACAGCTTTACTTCGTGATTTCTTTCTGGCAAATTCATAAATTATTTTTGCCACACCTATTTTGTCGAAAACATTTTGGGTTCTATATATAATATGTTCTTGTTCAATTTGTCTTCTTTTCCAGAGTACTTCTTAAATAATTTTAACACGCTTTAAAACTTATAAAGATCTCTCTCCTGATACATTCGATACCGGTATAGTTAAAACTATTTTCGAAAGTATCTCAACATTAGTATTTCTCTTACAGCTCGATAATTTTCTGGTGGGATCTTCATTTTATCTTTGTTTTCTTTTGAAAATAGTAGTAAAAAATCTAAATTCATATCGTCAAAATTAAAAGATTCAATATCGTCTTTGTAACACTTTCTTTTAGTTTCAATGTGTGTGTGGATTACTTTTTAATTTCAGGTAATACAGTTAAGTGTTCTATAACAATTCCATAAATCTCAGCTCTTCGGGATGGTTCTGTTATTGCCCTATCGCGTATGACGTAAAATGAATTCACTGTGGAATTTCCCCTTCTTTTAAAAATTCATAACTGACTTCTTTATTTTCACCGAAAATAATTTTTTTTTGTGTGTGTTGCCTGCGAGTTTGCTCAGCTTCCTCTTCAAACGAAAGCTCTTATAAATCCGTTTCTGAAGTATTGGATATAATTTTCCAGAGATTTTAATAAACTAGATCCTTTTAATAAAAAATTCACACTTAATTTATTGCAATGATTTGCTATTAGTTTTGATTCTCTGGAGTAGGGTATTTCAAACTATGGTCATTAGGGAAGTTTCATATTTGTCCAACTGTTTCAAAGGAAAGTTTCCTCTTTCGTATCAGAGATTTCAGCCAGGGCTGCTTTTATTCACCTTTATTTTGCTATTAAGACCTAAATTCAACTAGTTTTAAATAACTTGCTTTGAACTAGACATATCTTTTATCACATAACTTCATTTTGTTTCACTTATCTTCATTATTTAAATACAACTGTGACGGATCTATTCGCGTACTTTCCTCTAATCCTCTTGGGAAATCTTTGGGCTATCAATTCGCGTTTATTCACAACCAACCCTTTTGAAGAAGAAACTGTGATATTTAAATAAAGTCTACTATATATAGCCAAGGTTTTCTAGCTAGCAATGAGGAGAAAGAAAGAGAGAAAGCCAGAAGTCAGGCGAGATTGCTATTGATCCGGTATCATTCAAATTTATAAAATATTTCAAACATTAAATAGACGAAAGATTTGTGTGACAATTGGTCACTAAAATTACATGAACGGGGATAATAGAATTGATCCTAAAATAAAGAGGTCGATATTTGTAGTCTTCTTATAAATCGTCCATCTCGTTTTTGTTACACGCATATTGCTTACATTGAGACATTCTCTTCTTGAAATTATTTGAATTAAGTTGGTAAATTGTTTTATCAATAAATAAGTTGATTTTGAATATGTCTGGTATCCCTTCCCTTCCTCCCACACATCTACGCAGCCAATAGAGGGGGATGATTCCCTCACACCAACAATGGAAATAAAAATCCCAACAACAAGAAGGAATTGGGCAATATGAACTAAATTTGGTAGGCGTGTTTATACATCTGAAAGATGACTTCGGTTCAAATTCTGCGTTAGGCGCATAAATTTGGTGCTAGTTGCGCTAATCTGTGGATAGGAATTAAGTGTATTTTAAAAACGCGCTATGAAGTTTGTGAATGTTATTAATCGTTGAGATTTGATGTCGTGAATTGATGTTAGTCCTGAAAGACATTAAAGAGACGAAGAAGCCATTATCAACAACTCGCTGAGTTTGAACAAGGTAGTATAATAGAGCTAAAAATAAGTGAAATAAATTTCTTTCCTCGATGTTGCAGAAATATTTGGTAGGAATGTATCCCTGTGTATGATTTTTGGCATCAGTGGTTCTCAAGGAAACTATGGTCCAACCACGCTCGGGTCACCACTGAAAGAGAAGACCTCTGTATTCACTGGGGAATATCATAGTGCATCTACAGCAGAAATAACACAGGTTTTTTTTCGGCACCAGAGTGACACTGTAACAAATCAATCGTTTGCGAAATAGCTCCTAGCCAGAAACCCTGTAGCATTCATGCCATTGGCTCCAACTTCAGTAACGGCCCACTAGAGATCATTGGAGAGCAAAGTGGTGACATGTTGTGTTCGCCGATCAAAGCAGATTCTGTCTTGGTGCCAGTGATGGCTGTATATTTATCAGAAGAAAGCCAGGATTTTGCCTGCAAACAACCTTTCTGCGGCCTAGACACACTGGGCGTACACCTAGAGTTATGGTCTAGCGCGAGCAATTTTCTTTGATTGCAGGTGCTCTCTCGAGGTTAATTCACACATCCTGGCTGCAAATTTGTACATCAGTCTGGTGATTCAAACTGTTGCACTCTCATTTATAAACATCATTCAAGGTGTGTTTTCGAACAGGATAACGAGAACCTTTACACTCAGTTGTAACCCAATATGCAGAATAAAGTGTCAACGTGTTACCTTGGCCTGCTAGATCATCAGATCCTACTTCATTTGAACACGAATGAGACATCATTGGTCTATAGCGATAGCGTCATCCACAAACAGAATTAAACAACCTTGTATTGACCTACCAATAGCATTAGGCATGCAGTTCCATCCGACAAACTGATATCCGATGCTTGTACGACACATTGTATGCATACGTTTACATGCTTGCATTTAAAATTCTGACGGTTACACTGGTTTATAATGTATCATCATGTGACATTTGAAATGGATTTTCTAGCGCTTACATAAACCTGTGATTTTGAAACTTTAATCAATTAAATGTTACCAAGACAAAAGTATTGCCAAAGTTTTATTAGTCTACAACAGTTTTTTTTCTTATTGTTGGGACTTTTTTCTTCTTCAGTGTAAGATGTATCCAAGAGTAACTAAACACGGTTGTGAACTAAAGATGAACTTGTCTGACTTAAATAGCTTACGTTTGTTCGAAAGAAAATTAGTGCAAAAAGAAACAAAGCGCATGTGAAAATTTTGTACAGATTGCAACAATACAGATGTACGGAAGAAAGATGGCTATGGCTGCTACACGACTCAAATCCGTGGATATCAGAGGCGTAACACCCCTGCAAACCTTGCATTGACAGGGGGTTCTAGTGAGCCCCAAACCTGACTTTGCAAGGAGGCCCTAATATTCTCGATTACGTAACTGGGGAAAATTATTGGGGTTGCAAAATCGGTTCAAGATCTTTTTGCTGCACGTTGAATTTTTAACCAGAATCCATCAAGAATGGGGCCTCTTCTGGTGGTGGGGGCCCCTGGAGTCTGCCAAGTCCTCCAGCCACTTAATCCGCCTCTGACGCAAAGACTAATCATGATGTACCTTGTAATTGGAAACAACGGTCAAGTGACAGGGTCGGCTGTAGCAGTTTTGCCACCGCGGACAAAAATGGAAAATGCCGCCTCTCTCCCTAAAGCAGTGTTTCTCAAACTGTGGGGAGTGCCCCCCAGGGGGCGTGATAACTCTACGAGGGGGGCGCGAGCATGTTGAAAAATCGAAAACAAAAGATTATTTAAAAAAATTATAAATTTACTGATAGTAAACAAACTACATTCTGGCATAATAAAAAGGTAAAATACACATTTACACTGATGTAACAAACTTGTAAATATATCAATACTGCGCAATGTATTTTATAATTAATTTAACAATACTAAGTTAAGAACAAGTTTATTAATTACCAGTGACCCCATGGATTTGTCATGTATAAAATTATAGGCAAAAATTAACACTTATCTTAATCCCATAAATACGGATTAAAAATTCTGGGATTCGTTCTCCAATGCCACTTTTTAACACGCAGGCGAACCTATAGGGTGTATTTTTTTGGGGGGAGGGTAGGTCGAAAATTAATAAATAAGCAAATCCTCTGAAATAAGTAAATCCTTCGCAAACACTGTCAAGTTCACTTTGCTGCATTCCAAAACCTTCGGAATAATTTTATGGATAGCAGTGCACAGAGAAGATTGTACTTCGGAAAAACGTATATATACGTCCGGGGCAATTAACGCACTGGTTGAGCGAGACGCTTATATACGTCGGCGGCACTTAAGAGGTTTAAGTCGTATTATAGGTTTAGCGTCAAAGTGTATTGTTTAAATACATTGTTATTGTATGGAAGGGGGGGGCGATGAAAATTAGGATCGAATATTGGGTCGCCTATATTGAAAGTTTGAGAAGCACTGTCTTAAAGCAAAAAAATTATAATTAAGAAAGACAAATTATTCGCATAGATACACGCCTATAAAGCTTGAATAATTCTTACGAACAAAAAAAGGCAGTAGAATAATATTGTATATATATATTATTTTAAGTCAAATACAAAATATTCGAAATTACGGACATAATTACCTGTTATTATTTCAAACAAGTGAAGTATGAAAGAAGGAATGGCCCATTTCAGCATGCCAATTTCTTCTAAAAAGAGTTTACCGATGGTAAAGATCACAAACATTTATTTTAACTGAAAGTAGCTATACTCAGGACTAAAATAAAACATCTCTAAGTGCCCATTCCCAGAAGAACAATTGTTTTCTTGATAATAAATATTCAGTATTCTCCCTCTCAAGAATATAATGCGCCTCATTTGCTTGCGTTTTGAGCACATTAAGAAAAAATATTAACCATTCACTTTCTATCTACAAAAAATCTTATTGCCCATGTCCCCTTTTGGATAGTTGACACCGGACGTGTATGGGTGAAAGGAATGTCCGTAGTGATCCCATTCGAGGATGGGGAGAAAGTTTCTAGTAAAAGAGATGCGTAAACTTATCAAATGTCATCATTGTGAACATATATTCCCGCCTCTGACTCTTAAGTTTCAACATAAAAGAAGTCGCCCAGCCAGTATGATGGCTATGACCCTCGGCTTGTAACCGAATGGGTTCGAATCCCGAGTAAGACTTGGTTGTATCTTCTTCGGGAAAGAAGTCGGTCTTTCGCCTGAAATGGATTTTCGTTTCGAAAGGAAAGCAGCGCACCCCTTCTTGTTATAAGCTGGGATCATCGTTTGTAATAAAATCTGTATTCTTCTGTGGCTGTGTTATATGTTTCTGTTCATCTATCTCACGTTTTTCGTATGTATCCCAGTAATAAACACACGACAACAACATAAAAGAAAACTAACATCAAACACACAAAAATAAGCAGTAAGATACGTTAAATAAATACCAAATTCCCACCCAATAACATTTCGGAAAATATATCAAATTTTTTGAAAAAACAAAAAATATTTTTCTAATTTGATCCGAATGCCGCCCCGAACAGGGGTCCTGTCTGTCCGGCCGTAGAGCCGCCCCTGCAAGTAACGAGTCGATGCCTGAACTAGCATCCCATACCAAACTTCCACCCCACGTCATGTTGAATGCTGAAGGAGCGGACGTTGATAGTTTATATTTTAGACTGTTTTGATTTTATAATTTTAATTTAATTGTACTTCAGAATAATATATAGTTACACCAAAAAGTGAATATAAAGTGATTTAACAAGGAATATAAAGTGATTTTTATAAAAAATAGCCCAAACCGAAGAAAAATATACCGTAGTAAATAAAATGGAAATAATTTAAAAGTTTTGTGTGTATGTGTGGACCAGTAGTATTTAATCCACGGACCAGGAGTTGGAGACCACTGTGTTAATGGATAGCGTATTCCGTTAAAAAAAAATGTTTTGATCTTTTTCTGCTGCAAACTTTTTGGCTGTGCTGTTATTTCTCTTTCCATAGAAGTTTTTAAAAGCTTGCCTTAATTTTTCCTGTGTCTAAAACATTGCCGAAATTTTAAAAACAGGAAACATAAAGAAACCATCTTTCAAGGGCAGTTTTAAATAAAATCTACAATAAATGCGGTCATTTAGATTCGTGCTGCCATCTATTGATGCAAAGAGAAATAAAAATCTACCTTTTGTAAAAAAAAAAAATTGCTGTTAAAAATATCATAGTTTTATTTAAAAACAAATTGGCAAAAGGTGGTTTATCTTTTAACCAGTTCCCTTGAAAGAGTTTTAAAGCCAAAAGCTCTGGATTGGATTTATTCAGTGATTACAATGCTTTAAAACAAGTGATAGTGATTCGCTGACTTATAAAAGCACAAGGCTAGGGGCGCTAGGTGTTTCTACGTATTGTAGCTACATTAAAAATGTTTGCTCAAAATTGCTTAGCCCTTTGGGAGAACAAACTTTACCACTCCAGTAATGGTAATTTTTATAAATAACTCATTTACTTGGTAAATTTGATCCAATGATGGAGAAGCATGTCCAAAAACTGAAAAAGGAAGAGGCTTGGGAAAAATATTCAGAATGAGATAATTTCTCTTTTAAATAAAAATATCAAACTACATAGTGTTCGTAAAATTGAACAAGCTAAATATTATTCAATATTTTTAGGTTACACTTCTGGTGCTAGTAAGATTGAACAAATGACATTTTGGATGAGACATGTATGTATTGAGAAATCTAACCTGGATGAAGTTACCGTTAAAATTAATTAAAGTTTTTAATGCTTTCTTACAGTTAAATGACGTTTTGGAAAATAATATTTAAATTAAACTATGGGGGAAAATTGGGGTTAAATTTGCCAGATATGCGGATATTGATAGAATTTTTGCCCTGCAAAATTTTTGTAAGGACAGAAACAAAAAATAATCGGAAAATGCTTATTTTGGGAAGTATGGTGGATGCGACAGAATTTCCCAGCCTAGCTCTGCTAGTTTCTGAGGAGTCCCAAAAGCAGCAAGTGACCTAGCATTATCGTGAAGCAGAATGATGACTTCCCTATTGAACTTTGAAGATCTCTTTCCATGGAGGTCTCTTTCCATGCTGCTTTTATATTATCCAATTGCTGACAGTGCATCTCCGAGTTAAGCTTCTAGTTCGGTTTTGACAGCTCAGAATGTTTTGGTTGTCGAATGTCCCTCATGTACATTCTTTTACTGAGACTCAACTTCGGTTTAAAGAAGGAGGTTTCCGTGTCATCTATATGCTTTTTTTCCTTTCGACGTTTTCATAGGTAATCCACTTTTCGTTTTCAGCAGGGCCGATTTAAGCTCATTTCGGGCCCTGGGTGCAGAAGATCTACAGGCTCCCTTGGCACTGGATGATCAAAATTTATAACCAGAAAATGTGGTTAAGTCAATTTTATCCGGGCCCTTCTTGGCCTTTCCGGGTCCCTGGGCACCTGCCCAAGCGCCCAATGGATAGACCGGCACTAGTTCTCAGTTATCATCCGGTCTCAGAAAGGGTGTCGATTTTGTTCGGCGCTAGTAGAGATGCGCGTATGATGATTAAGTCTCACTTTTTTTATTTCGAATATTTCCTCACCGTTCATACTTTCTGTATATGGGCCGAAGTGGGTTGTTGAGCTGAATCAAGCAATTTTTCAATCTCCGATGTTGCCAAAAAATGATTTAGCTCTAACGTGATCTTGACAGTATCGTCGTCGATCATAGATGGCCCTCGGAGTGTGACTTAATCAGAAAAGTCGAAATCACCTATTTGAAATTTCTCGAACCCTCTTCTGCAAACTCTATCAGAAATTTTATCTGCACCAAACACTTTCGATAAATTTCTACACGCTTCTGTAGCATTTCTTCCTTTTTGGAATTATTAAGTAGCCATCCCTAGGCACTGGCGGTTCGAAATTTATTAACAGAAAACCTGATTAAGTACAGTTAATCCGGGCCCTGGTCCCTGGGTGCGGGATGGATAAGCCGTCACTGGCCATGGGTACACAATCGTGTCTCACTTAATACTAACATAAATCATCTCCATTTCGATTCATTTTCTAGTGCAGGATGTAGACATCCAGTTATAAAAAGAGAGAACCAAATATGCATCAAATGAATATGCGCATACTTGTTGAAACTGGAACGGATTGAACTTTCCAATACACCTAATATATATATGCCCCAAATTCTGCTCTGCCAGATTCCTCGTTGGAAGTGCATAAAAAATGCCCAAAGAACTCTACCTGTACGATCCATAATTTACGAGAAAAATACGGTAAATGATGATGAATAAAGAGCGATTCACGATGGGGCCCTGGCGCATTTCTGTGCTCCTGTACGTGATTGGCTGGATATGGCATACTCCAGCCACTGGATCGGACCTGTAGGTCCGGTTCTATGGTCACCATGATCACTAAATCTCACAATGTTGCTTTTTTTTCCAATGAGGGAATCTCAAGGCATTGGTGTATCGAGACATATTAACTTCTCAAACATACTTTGTTGCTCGTCTGCATGCTGCTTGTATTTAGGTAGACACCACGCTGCTGTGACGAAGCACTCATCCATTTCACGACTCACTCAAGCCTGCTTCGATAGGCCCGACGGACACTTTGAACATCTTTATTTTTAAATATTTGCAAATACTGTGTTGAAGTAACCCACTGGCTACGACGTCATATTTTGTTTTTCGTATTTTCCTCGTTAGCTATGGATCGTGTGAATATAGTTCTTTGGACCTTTTTTCATATATTCCCAACGGGGAATATAGCTGTGCAGAGTTTGGGTGCTATTTTTGGGACATCCCATACAGTTTTATATTAATCTCTACCAAGGAGACAGAAATTATTTGAGTACCAAAGATATATATATATATATATATTGTTATGCTGTCTTTTTGTTCGGAAGAGCTGTTCAATCTATGAACAATTTATGTATCTTTTTTAGTAATTTTTTAATTTGAGGAAAGGAGTGCTTTTCTATATTTTTGTCCAGGGTGGCAAAACTGCTGGAGCCTGCTCTAGTGGGATATTTTTTCTTCATTTTTGTGAAAGATAAAATGATGTGTATGTTTGTGAAGAACAAGATATTCTCTCGTTCTCACCTAGAGATGCAGGGGAAGGGAGGGAAGACTAGCCATATACAAAAACAATCTATTTATCGATCACACAACTAGCAACACAACTCAAGTAATTTCAAAGAGAAGAGATGTTTTCAAATTAAGCAATATGTGGATTAATAACTAGATACGCCAAGTGTGTGAAGACATTAAATACCAACCTACTTAATCCTAGATCAAATCTACTCACCAGATTATTTGATCACTAATTAAACTGTAGCACCCAATCGTCACTTTAGTTCTTACACTTCTCCAAAATCTGAAATATATTATGAAATTGAAATATATCTGATCAGTAGCAATCTATCCTATCTCCTCACTTTCTCTCTCCCTCTAGTTTGAAAACCTAGACTATATATAGCCGACCTAATTTACATATTTAAGGTTTCTTCTTCAGAGAATTGGTTGTGGTTAAACTGGAACTGATAGATCAAAGATTTCCCAAGAGGACTAAATGAAAAGACTTGGATAAATACGTCACAATTCCCTCCGTGAAGGAAACGTGATTTATCTGAGGGTCTTAACGAACCGATAGAAATTCAGTTATAGTAAACTTTAACACTATGATGCTCCACCCGCTGGGGGTATCATCTCGTCACCCTCCACGCGACCTATGTTTGAGGGAATGAAGGATTGACCACTAAACTCTGCCATAATAAAATTAGTTTATTATGATCTCAATATATATTCAATAAAACAACACTAGACTAGGAGGCTTATGATCAGGAGTGATGCGACGTAAACTGTAATTCTTACAAATAGCGCAATTTTTTTTAACCACAGAATCAACATTTATAGATTATTTCCTAACTTAATAGAATCCTCCCCAGTCTTAAAGATTAAGCAGACTGTCTTATCGCTATTTCCTCGGTGAACAGCTACGGTCCTTATATCTTCAATTTATTCTTAGATCCAACTTGATCCGGCTAAGGGCCTCTTCTGGTCTCGGACCAACTTATTAATCAGCTTCGCTGGCACTATTAAACCGACTCATAGAACTCATAGAATACACTAAGACTCGTCTCCCAGAACTTCATCTACAGCTTTACTTCACTTCATTTAGCTTTACTTAGAGCTACTTAGTGCCCCCTGCGAATACAAACGTTCCAATATATACAATTCCTAATCTGCATAACCACGCTCTCTTCTTGTGTTGGTTGGAAAGAATTGCCATTCTGGCCCCAAAGATATCCCAAGAGGATTATTAGAAGAAGTACCGATAAAGCCCCGTCACAACACTAAACCAAGAATTGCCAACTAAATTATAAATTTAACTCTTCTTCTTGCCTAGAATTCAAATACACAAGACTATGCAAAAAACAACTAGTGTAAATTCATATTGAATTAATTGAGACATCTCTTGTAAATAATAAAATCCCTATAGTGCACACTATTCGGGTGAGAATCAAGGGAAAACTTCGTAAGGAAAAACCCCTGGTCGTGCATACTACTTAATTACTAAAAACTACTTAAATACTTACAAAAGATTCCTTCTTACAACAGTTTTCAAGACATCCTTCTAAAGAAAATCTGGGTCAGCCATCTTGAAATGAAAATAGGATCAATACCGGCGCAAAAAAATATCAATCAATACTATATATACACATTGACAACATTCCACTTTCAAGCTTATATCTCTAATACCAATCATTTTAAATGTATACACTTTCACATAAATAAACACCATATGGTTTTTTCACTGAACTCCCCATCCTTTCGCTATGCTCTTTAGAGTTGTAATTAGTTTTTTCTATTTACGCCGCATCCCCAAATAAGATATTATATACAAACATATCTTATTTGGTTATATATAATTATCTTATTTGGTTATATATATTATATATCTTATCTTATTATATATAAACATATCTTCACATAAATACTGTGAAGGTCTCCTAGGACCTCACTTTGAGAACGATAATAAATAGGAGTCATGTAAGAACCAGTAGCCATTTTTATAAACAACTTTCTTTATTTGGTTATCTTATCCAAATATAATCAAAGACTTATTAACAAATTTGTCTACTAGTATTATGAGGCTTTAAAGGTAATATCCTTTAAATTAACTTAATTAATTAATGATCCAATTAATTAATTTATTAAATAACGATCACGCAGAAATTACCACGATAAGAGATCCCAGAATTATATTTAATAATGTTCTTATTGAACATTTAACTTTAATCTCACTCCTAAAATTTTAATGAGACTTTAAACACAAATCAATATTTACCACTCAGAATCTCAATTCTTGAGATTAAATATCTCTAATAAGAAATCTTCAATTTAAATCCACGATAACTTTCTGCTTCAATCTCTATCACCTACTGCTCCAAACTTTACTATTTCGTTTGACTTAAATACTTAATCTAATCTGCATAACAAGCAATCCTGTCCGCTTTTTGGAGTTGATTGGAAATAGGTAGGGAATTAAATTTCCCTAAAAAGGTCGACTCAGAAGGTTAGTGATAAAGTTCCGTATAGATTCGTCACAATACATACATAAATATATACTACAAACAATACATAAATATATACTACATACAATACATAAATATTATAAACAAACGTACAATATTATAAACAAACAATGCAAGGAATTCTCGCACAATCGCTAAGTCTTATTTTGTAGCAAAACAAATGTAAATAAGCAAATGTTTTCCACTTTTTGGAATAAAATTTCATGTACAAAAGTTCATTTTTCTAACAGCAAGAAAAATGCATTCAACTCAGTGACAACTTTTGCACTGTTAAACACTTTAAGAAAATGAGACTTATTCTTTACAAATATAACCTGACTGCTTGTCTGTAAGGGAAAAAAAGAAACAATACAACTTGGCCATCCTTCTTTAAATTCTTTCCTATGAACCTCCACAAAACACTTCTAAACTTATCGATCTTTGGCTTGAGCAATTCTACAAATGATGCAGGCTGCCTCGACTTCTCTGCACAACATGGACTCCTCATACTCCCCTGCTGCATCGCTTGTAGGATTGAGCTCCGCTTTTCCTATTCCTTGCAATTTCTACTTTTCTTGTTCTAGTCATATATATAGTTGTTCTTCCAGATGCCGCTGGCCTATCGTTGTTACGCATCTGGTTGCGCAAGGGATATGGACTTGACCTCCTGCATTGCTCTTGTCTTCCGATGAAACGACGTTTGTTGCACAAGAGGTATGGACTTTGTAACGGATCTATCCGCGATCCTTCAACTAATCATCTAGGGAAATCTTTGGGCTATCAATTCGCGTTATTCACAACCAACCCTTCGGAAGAAGAAAATCGTGGTATTCAAGTTAACTTACTATATATATTGGAAGTTTTCTAGCTAGAATAGAGAGTAGGAGAGGAGATATACCCTACCAGGTGAGATTGTTACTGACAAGCATAATATTTGAATTATTGTGATTTGAGACTTATTTGGAGGAAGCTTTAAAGTGACGATTGTTCACTGAGATTAACTTGATATTAGATTAAATCGGATGATAGATTAGATCCTTTATAAAGTAAGGATCGAGTTTGATAGTCTCCTAATATTTCGTGCATTGCCGTCGTTGTTCCAATTTCGTAGTTAGTATCCTCTTACTATTATTAATTGAATTTGTGTCATTTCATTTGTGAGAGAAATAAGTAGATGATTGGATTATGGCTAGTGTTTCTTCCCTACCTCCCACATATCTAGGTGCCCAAGAGAGAGGTGTTAGCTTCTTACAACCTTACCACTCAGGCTGGACTTGTCTGGACCGGACTGGTCTTTCCTCGGCTGCCGCAGCTCCTCGTGACGAACAGGTACTGGGCTTTCTGGACAGACTAGTCTTTTGTTGATTGCTGCTGCTCCTCTTCGAGGACAGGGACTGGACTTTCTGGAAACGACTTGTCTTTCCTTGGCCTCTTTTCTCTTGGTTTTTTTCCTTGTTGATGGCCCGGAAGAAATTGAGCTGGGGATTGTCCTTTTACTCTATTTAGGGTTCCCCAGGGGCCTTTTCTTGATGGTATGAAGAAGGGCTTTGCTTCTTCCAGTTGCGTCCTTCTTTGTTGTCTATGCTGACGATTTGTTGAAGATTCAGCCGAATCTTTGCTCATCCTACTCTTACCTCGCCATTGCTCCACATTATTACTCTACTCCCTGGCTAAACCAAAACTGTCCTCAGTTTCTGCCAGCGCTGCTGTTCTATATCTGTTACCATTTTCCTACTCTACCTTTGCTACACTGCATCCATCACTATCCAATCCTTCAGTCACCACAACACCTTCAACCCTTTCTCTTGGGTGATAAATCCGTATTTGATCTATATTCACCAATATCTGTGAATACCCATTTTCCAGATAACGATGTTGTTCTCAACTTTTAATACCTCACAGAGACCTCCAAATTTAGGTTTGAATTTACCCATTATCCTTTTATTTGCGGAGCTTACAGGATGAGTTTGCACCACAATACCAGATCTTTAACCTCCAGATTCTCTAACCTCCCATCTTCGCTTGTTATAATACTTTGCCCATCTTTCCATCATTCCACCTCGCCTCCTCAAACAATTTCTCAATATTACCACACACCAAGTCCGCTCCGTCCGTTACCATCACCAACTTTTGAAATAGAATTATTAATTTTCGACCTAAAAATATTTCTACACGCGTTTTCCCCGTTTTTCTCGTGAACAGCCGTTCTAATGGCACATGCGAACTCCTTAAGAAATTGATCCCAATTTTCATGATTCTCCTCTACCTAGCTGGAGATCGTTTGGAGAAGGGTACGGTTAACCCTCTCAGTTTGAGACGATTGCTGTCTAAACATGACTGTTTTCACGTGCTTTATGTGCAACCTGTGACATAAGTGCTCAAAAACTTCGAATATAAATTGAGGATCATTATCACTAATCACTTTTATTGGAGCTGCATAACGCGATATATAATTTTCAAATAGGACATTCGCAGTTGCTTTAGTGGAGGCTTTTCTAAAGGATACAATTTCCACCCACTTAGAGAAATCATCTGTTATCATTAAAATAAATTTATATTGTTCCAGCCTAGAAGCTGGGTATGGGCCTAATAAATCTAATCAAACTATTTCGTTTGGATAATTCGTTACTATAGGTATTAAAAGAACAGCTGATAACGCGTTTTTAAATATAATGGATACGTTAACACAAGTCACACGTTGCAACATATTCATATTTATATTTTCTCATGTAGGGAAAGTAACATGAATCTTTCATTTTGAAATCTGTTTTCTTTTTACCGAGGTGTCCAAACATTAGCTTGTCATGGAACTCACGCATAACATCACTCCGAAGAGTTCGCGGAATATATACTCTTAGTTCTCCAAGAGTGGTACTATATTTCGCGTAGAATAATAATCCATCGATTAACTTAAAATTGTGGGACCAATTCTCGCTGACTGCTACGCTAACCTTAACTATCCTCGGGATTTTCTAAAAAATCTACAAATATGACCTAATTCGGGGTCATTTTCCTGTTCCTCTATTAATTGTTCCCTCGGCGACAGCACTAATCATCGAATAACCACACAACACTTCTTCGATTCAGATAAACTTTCTACTGGGTTCCTTGATAACAAATCCGCTACCACATGTTGAGTTCCTGGGAGATGTTCCTATTCCACATTGAACTCTGCTAGCTTAAGTGCTGCTCCCTCCTTAACTCTGCTCCCTCCTTACCATCCTACTGGACAAATTTTTTCCGTTAGTTAATTTTGTTAGCGCTGCGTGGTTTGTTATGACTTTCACCGGCAGTGACCCGAAGTACGTGCGATATTTATTTAACACCCTGATAACAGCCAAACATTCCCTCTTTCTATAATAGTATAATTCCTTTCCTCCTTTTTTAGAGTTCTCGATGCGAATGCAATAGGTTTCGATTGCTGCGTCAATACTGCGCCAATTCCTACTGCTCTCGCATCCGTAAACAACTCACAATTATTGTCGAAATCCGGTAGTTTCAAAACCGGTGCTTCTGTAACTAATTTTTTAATGCGTTGAAAAGCTGCCTGTGCAGCCTCTGACTCAACAATTTTAACCTTTTTCCTTTTCAACGTATACAACGGTTCGCAAAGAACTGCGTAATCCTTAATAAATTTCTGATACCATCCGGTCATTCCCAGAAATTTTGCTACCTCCCGAACATTTTTCGGAGGTTTCATCTCCGTGATCGCTTTTATTTTCGCTTCATCAGTTCGAACCCCCACCTAACTTGATGCGATGAAAAAAACTTCGCCTCTTGTTCAGACCTATTTCCAACAACCGGAAAATTTTCCGCTAAGCGCAGAAAAAATGGAAATTATGAAGAGAAAACTGTCTGAAGCTTTTATTTCCTTTTGATATCATTTTCTTTAATCGGTTATCAACCGTAAGGAATAAGAACTATAATAAAATAACAGTATAGTCCTGGTAGAAAAAATTTCAGGACTTAACGAAAAGGACAACATTATCAGATTAGCTCAGTGCTTCTCAAACTTTCAACATTTGCGACTTAATTTTCAATCAGAATTAATTTCAATGGCCTTCTTCCTTCCAATAGCAATGTAATGAATTCCATAGTAATGTGATGCTTTGATGCTAAAGTTACAATATGATTTTAACTATAAACCGTACAAATTATTAAGATAAGTATTATTTTTTTTTGTAATGGGGCTGAGTATTGATATTTCTACCTCTACCTTTGCAGACCTAGTACATTCCCCAGGAGCTGGTATCACTTTTGAGTGCGGCATCATTTAGGCGATACCAATTACTGCAAGTAATTTTGACGCCCAGTTTCTTCTCCAGAGGGAGGGAACTGAGATATGCATATGCGAAATTTGTACTTGGGAATTTAATTTTGCCGAGACCATTCAAGCCAAACGGAAACTCAAGGGATCTTTTTCATGTCGTATAATCATACGACATAGCCGCTGTCGATTTTCTGTATCAGGAAAATCCACAAACTTGGGCCGGAGTGGAATCTCCAACCTTGGGTACAAAGGGCCAGCGACAAACCAAATACGCCACCTAGCCATCATTTGGTACATATAATTATATATGACAAACCCATTAAATCAC
This sequence comes from Trichonephila clavipes, assembly GCA_019973935.1. Classification (NCBI taxonomy): domain Eukaryota; kingdom Metazoa; phylum Arthropoda; class Arachnida; order Araneae; family Nephilidae; genus Trichonephila; species Trichonephila clavipes. The sequence goes on from BMAU01021430.1 coordinate 632,354, forward strand.
TGGTAATTATAAAACTTGTTCTTAACTTAGCATTGTTAATTTGATTATCAAATACATTGTGCAGTACTGATGCATTTATAAGTATATTATATTAGTGTAAATGTGTATTTTTTTTTATGTCCGAATGTATTTTCTTTTGCTTCCTTTCAGTAAATTAATAATTTTTTTAAAAATAATTTTTTGTTTTCGACTTTTTTATATGCCTGCGCTTCCCACCTAGAGTTATCACGCCCCCTAGAGTTATCACGTCCCACAGTTCGAGAAATGCTGGATTAGCTTTTTAGCACACACACGAATTAGTTTTCTGATAAAACTGAATGAATCCGGAGTGTTCTGTTTAATGGAATAAAGATTGCGTATACCATGTACCCCTTCAAAGAGAGAGATACATTTAGTATATTCAAAAACCTTCTGCAATATAAGATGAAACATGGCACAATGAAAAATGAAAAGTAGAAGCATATATAAGAAAAAAAAAGAAAGCATCCCCGGTTAGACCAGTTGCACAAGCTGTCTAAAACGCGTAATACAAACGTGTCATTAACAGTTTTTCCTTCAGTGAAAATAAAATAAAAATGAAATGGATACGAAGCTTCTCGTTATATTACCCCCCTCCCCACCCACCCCACGACTTACTTGCCCAAGAGAGTTTGACAAAGGGGTTTAACCCGCCCCCCAGTCCCACCAGGGCAATTACTTCAACCAAAGGAGGTGTTAGATTAAGGTGTGATTAATTGAAGAGAAATATCCAGGGATAACAAGCGGCCATGATTACAGACCGTGGACGTTTGCGAAATGTGAATCGAGGGGGGAAAAATGCGGACGTTTTTCCCTTTCGAAAGAGGGAAAGATAATTCTGCGAGCGATGGTAATTGTGATGTCATGGTTGGTCAAAAAAAAAAAAAAAAAATGTTAAGGCTAAGAATTTTTTATTTTTTGGGGGTATATGCAATGAAACTTTTTCTTTCTTTTTTTTGCCGTAAAAAATTAGGGATCGAAAAAAGTGGTGGGTAATTATAGAATGCTATTCTTTTTTCATAGCCTCGACAAATGGTGTAAGAATATTTAAAACATCATGGGACGCATCTGTTCCATTAAATTCATTATTTCCCCCCTGTTTGAGAGAAACCTGGGTTGAAGAAACCCATGCTTTAAGTTCGAGTCATGAAATATATCTTACTATTTGACTTTATTTGTGACTGAATTTTAGATTAGAAAATATTTTCTATTTGGTGCACTCTTATCCAAAAAAAGCGTTAAAACAATTCAGCCTGTTAAAAGAAGAGAGCGCGCGAGAGAAAAATAATGGAAGAGCCCATTAGCCATCTCTTGCCCGCCTAGATGTGTGGGAGGAAGGGAAGGAATACCAGACATGCTCAAAATCAGCTTATTTATTGATCAACCAAATTATCAACACTGATTCACTAAAATTCGAGAAGTGAATGTCTCAATATGAACAATACAAGTGGAACAATAACAAGATGTGCTATGAATTATACGAAAACTAAGAATATCGACCACTTTAATTTAGGATCAATTCAATTATCCATATTAGCTTAACGTTACTTTATGTTTAGGGACCAATCATGATTTTAAATCTTCGTCTATTTAATATTTGAAATAGTCAATATATAATTTGTAGCGATACCCCTGATCTGTAGAAATCTCACCTGACGCCTGGCTTTCTTTCTCTCCTTCTCGTGCTATCAAGAAACCCCTATATATATAGTACATTAAATTTGAATATCACGATTTCTTCTTCAGAAGGATTGGTTGTGAGTAAACGCGAATGATAGACCAAAGATTTCACAAGAGGATTAGCGGAAGGAACGCGAATAGATCCGTCACAAGTGTACGTATGCACCATTCAAACAGGGAATATTAAACATAATTTTTTCTCACAATACATATTGTTTACAAGAATTTTTCTATAAGAGCTCCCACAAACTTTACTTTACAAAAGAATTATTTGGACCTAATGACACATTTTTATCTCTTTACTCCTTCTACTATAAAACAATTATTAGAAATACAAAAGACAGAGTTTTAAGATAAATTGCAAGCATTAAATCATAAGAAGCATTTAATAGAATAATTTAAAGTTTACTGAGACGCTCCCATAAGCTACGAACATTTTGTTTGGCTTAAATTTAGATATGTAATTAAAGAAAACAATAGTTAAGCGCTTTATTTTAAGTAATTTGAAAATGGCTCAAAATTACTGAGAAATTCGTTTTGTCTCATTTCGATAAATTAATTAAATGATTGATTGGTTGTTAATTTTATTAGCGTTGCATTTAGAAACGATATGAGGAGCATGGTGATGGATCTCGTAATTTTGAACCATTTTCAAGTAACGAGGAAGAAGCCTGTGATGTCATTCCTTTGTCCGAATTTCAACAGTACGCCGACGTGAGGATTTTGAACCTAATAAGATGTAAAGGGCATTATATCGAATTTATGACTCGACTGAAATAATGCCGATCAATTCAAAACGACTCAAGATCATAGCCCCCAGCAACAGCGGCCGTGTACATTAAGCAAAATAGCACACAAAATATCTAGAAATACCTTAAAAAGTGTCTAAAAAGTTGACTTAGTTAAAGTAACGCTTCGAACATTATAGAGTTTACGCTTTTTGAAGTGATAACTTTTTTAGGCGCGTTTTGCTGGAGAGTGAACTTGAATGTGGTGCGTTTTAAAAAGCCAAGCATTGTTACGCTCGGGTTTGTAACGCTCGTAACAATGGTAACAATACTGAATCATTTGGGTTTAATGAGTCATGTATCTTGAAAATTTGTGCAGCGAAATGTACAGCAGAAAATGGACAAATAATTCTAATGGTTACTATTTACATTTCACCAAATCAAAGTGCAGAGAAAATTATCTAATTTCATTCACAAAAATTTAGTTGCCTACACTGAAGCCGGATAAACTCTTCTGAACAAATTGCCAATTATTTGAAGAGGGGATTTTTATATAGATTTTTCAAAAGACAAATCAAAGCATTTAGAAAATTTTTTTAAAAAATCAAGATTCAATTTAATTATGTCAAATTATCCAAATGAAAGCATGACAAAGTACGTAATAACGCTTGACGGAGATTTTTTTAGATATTTAAATAATTTTGAATCTATAAAGTATAACTAAACTAACTAAGTTTAACTACCATAAACCTATTGTTTCCTTCTTAGAATACAATTAATTCACAGATATGATTGTATATTCCGCAAAAAATACTACTTTATGAGTACAGACATATGAATAAATAATTTTATATGGCAATACTAATATCCCTTGCTTTTATTCTCACCTAATTAATCCCTGAAGTAACATTACAAAATTTGAAGTTATCACTTCTATCGTGTGGTCACAAGCACGCACGCTTTTTTTTCTTCACAAGCCTTAGCTTTTTTTTAATTGACTTATTTCTCTCACCGAAAAGATTATCATGGCAATAAGTAATTCAAAAATATAGTTGCATTCTATGAAAAATTCATTATTGCAATAATTGACAAAAGACGTATTCGAACAAGATTATTTAAAAAATTCTTTGTGAAAAGTTTAGTAAAAATATATTTTTTGATGTTACTACCTCTACTTTGAAAAATTGGAGATTTCATACCATTCATGAACTTAATTAAGAAATAAAAAAAATATGTATGAAACCATATTTTCCGTATTGTTAATTTATATGTTTGTTCCAGATTAAGCAAAATTTATAGATCATTATTTAATTCTTCATGACAAATGAAGCTGAACAAAGTTACTTAACCATGAAAATATAAATTATAATTTTTTTTTCTCTCATCACATATTCTAAAGCAACTGCATTTTTCAAAATTCTAAAAATATAGGATTTTTTTCAATATCTTCTATTTTACATTTAAAAAACCCATCTGTTTTTTTAAATCACAGAAATATATTTTTAAATACATGTAAACGTACTATTTTTAAAGAAATAATTTTATTTTTTTACATTCAAAGTAGTCTTTTATTCAATATATTCCGTCGAGGATTACTATTCGTCTGGTCTACCTCTCGCTTATTTACATGATTTTGTAGCTTCAAATGTTTTATGTCAAGATTTTAGTAAATGGTACAATTTAAAAAGAAATGTTTAACAAACATTCAATGCATCAAATATATATTGACAATTACGAATCGAAAGGTAAAGTGATGAACTTAAATATTTTAAGAAATATAATTTTAAAGTTAATTTTACTTATAAGAAATGGTTATTTTTGCATAAAGTTAGACTTATAAAAACACACTGATATATTTATTGTATCTCCAATTGATTTTATTGGATAAGAGGCATATTTTTCTGCCAAACGATAGTATGAAATATTATTCTACGAAATAAATATTACAAAAGAACTAAAATGATTAACTTTTAGAAAGAATATCTTTAATTAAGTTACAATCATTGCGGAACTATTTTCAATGTATCAATTAACACAATAATATTAGTTTCGAGAAATAAATGCTACTTAATTAAAACTACTACTCCAACACGATTCTGTTAAGGTATCCGACTGCGTTCGGAACCAGGATTTTGAAAAGCGCATAAATGGATAATTTTCATGATATTTAGTGTCACTTAGATTAGAATACATGCATAAAATTGTTTTAAGGACATTTTGACAAATTTTTTTTATTTAAATACAATATTTTGGCAAAAAATTAACTTAGAATAATCTTTTATTCCAAATGTTCCCTTTCTGTGAAAAATGCTCCTATTATAATAATATTTTGCCTCTATATACCTCAGAACTCTCTACAGAGGCTCAGCTAGAATTTTTGAAATATATAACATAGAAGTGGGTTTATTCATATTTTACGACAACAGAGGGGAGCAATTTTAACAAAAAAACGCCAATAGTTATTTCAATTAGTGATAACTCTGAAAATAATGAGAAATTTTCAAAAATTCTAGTTGAACCTCTGTAGAGAGGTCTGAGCTATATACGGACAAAATATTATTATAATAGAACCATTTTTCACAAAAGGAGAACATTTGGAAAAAAGAGTATTCTAAGTTAATTTTTTGCCAAAATATTATATTTAAATAAATTTTTTTGTCAAAATGTCCTTAAAACAATCTTATGCATGTATTCTAACACCTGAGTGACACTAAATATCATGAAAATTATCCATTTATGCGCTTTTTTAAAATCACATTTCCGAACGTAGTCGGTTACCTTAAATGCGCACAAATGCAAAATCTATGCTGTGCCTATTGTATCTCTTCTGCCCTCAAAGAATAATTACAAAAACGATTCATTAATAAAATCTGAGAGGTATCAAGTAGGTGATAAATAGATTTGAGGGAAAAACGCCTTGATGAAAAAATCCCTACTCTAAGCAAAAGCGAAGAAACTCGTTGGCGTTTAAATTACAGGGTAGATGCTTGAAGACGGATAGCTGACGCCAGAGTTTTTCAGCACTGCTGTAATTAGTCGATGATTACACGCAGTTTAAACATAATTAACCCGCTGGAAGGTGTTTCGATTCACACTTCGGGCTCGAAGTCTTTTGGTGATCGTGATTGTTCTGCCCGCGGTCAACGCTCTAGACAACTTCTTACAACACCTTCAACAGTTGGAAGACGAATGGTAGTTGCAGAATCATGCGCACACCGTTAACCAAATATGCACAAATTAGAGGGACGGAGAAGAATGGTTGCTGTTGGCGTGAATATTTGCTTTATCAATTGCAAGATCCGGATCGCTTTAATGTTTTTTTCTATGTAGCATATTCGAAATGGTCCACCTTTCCACCCTTGCTTCGAACGAAACGATCGTCTTCGACTCTTTTTCAAATCGTTTGCAGTAGTTCGTGAAATGTTTCGGAATCGTTTACGAACAATTCGTATAGACAGAAAAAATAAATAAGCGAATAAAGAAAAAGTGTTCTGTGTGTGTGTTCCGCGTGTCTGGGTCTTTTTCACTTCTTTTCCAAAAGCAGTGTGATGGGGGGGCTTTGACACGTTCATCGTATTAAATGTAATTAATTGCTGTTTTTCTTTATCAATCGATCATTATAATTAATGTAATAAATTAGATAATTGGTCCCAACACAGCGTAAGCTGTAAAAGAAATAAATGCAATGTTGTTTTTTTTGGAGAAAAAAAAATATATTGCTGTGTGAATGTCTTTTTTTATGCGAATCATCAGCTCATTTAAACATTAGTGTGAATGAAGAGACGGAATTGCATTGAAGAATTGAGTGTGGAGAGATAAATTATCCACAATCATTTATCAGTAAATTCGTATGGTAAATAAATAAGTTAATTATGCTGCAGCTTAGTTTATCTTAGCTAAAATACGTTGTTTGGATTGCTTTTTTAAAGAAATAAATACTAAATTTTTTTAGTGTTTAGTTTTGATAGGAAAATATATATATATTTTCGCATTTCACATTGCTGCTAATGCCGCTAATCTTTAGGGGTCATAACTAATTTATAATTTAAAAAGACAAAATACCTTCACATTGGTAATATAGTCTAAAGGGAAAAAAAAAATCTCTACTTCTAACTTTCATGTGGTTAAGCTCGATGCTTCTTTTTTAATTCGACAAAAATTGTTATTTAACTCCCCGTCAATTTTCTACATTTTAATATAAAAAAAATTGTTAATTTATAATTTTTTTTCAGTTTTAAAAAACATTAGAAATATTTTTTAAAGAAGTACTTTTATAATAAAGATCATTAATTATTTAATGCAGTCACAGGGAAAAAATGAATTATTTGTAACTCATCAAAAGTTTAACATATGTGAAATTCTTGTATTTTCCCGAAATCAACATTTCTTGCCCTTTCTCTGACAGTTTTGGATATTTTCAAGATGAAACCTTACGATAGGAAATCTCGGGCGTTTATGAGAGATCTTGAACTAGTTTATAAACCTTAGTTGTCAATCCATTTATTACACAATGTTTAAAAACGGAGAAAATATTTTAACTTATTTGTGTGAAGTAAATGTAGTATATTCCCCCCTTACAGTTTTTCCTGCATATTTCTGAAACTAATTGCAATAAAGTAGTATTTGGAACATATTTAAATCCTTTTCTACCTAATTCTTCAAAATATTTGGATACAGTTATAGAAAAAAAATTCTTAGAAATTCATTGAACAAAGTTAAGTTAATTATAATCCATTAATTCTTCATTTAATGGAGTCCTGAGATATTAATAACTGTACCAATTTTTCCAGTTGCTATTAGAATTACGAAAGCTATTAAAAAAAGTCTGCTTTATCAAATACATCTTCTCTAACCACCATTCATATTGATAATGCGTACGTAAGTTTTATGGATATACAAGTATATATGTGGCAACACGTTCCAAAATCAACTGTACAGGTTTTTTGGGTTTTATTTTATACTAGCTGGCATACCCGTTCTTCGAACGAGTGAATTCAAAAATTAAACAATACAAATTGAAGGATAAAGGAATTTATTATGAGTTAATTTTACGTGAATTGCAAATTAAATAAAAAAAAAGCTTTATGCGTATCTCAGCTGTACAACCTCCCCCCTATTTGTTAAATTTTAAGTTTGTAGATTTTATTTATATATATGGCATGCAGCCAAAACCAAGCAGTCTTCGCGCGCAGGCGCAGTGAATTAAAACTGAAACTTGAACTAGTGGAAGAGAAACAAAAACTCTTGGACATTAGAGAGAGAAAAAAGGAGAACGCGAGAGGTGCGCGAGCAGGCGTTACCTTCTGAATATCATCGTCAAACTTATCTGTAAAAACAACTACCTTTTTAATTAATTTTTGTTTAATGTTAAATAAACCATAAGAGAAACGTATTGGACCCCTTGTTGTATCCCACAAATTATGGGGGCTCGGCCGGGATCGATAAAATTTCGATTTTGAACCAAAGTCTGGACGCTCCGCCATTTTTCGGAAACTTCGTTCAACCTGTGTAGAGGTTGAATTTTTCAACTTCATTCCGCCTGTGTCGGAACAAATAACAAAATAACCTGTGTAGGTGTATTTTTTCAACGAACCATCGACAAATATTCCGCCTGTGTAGAGGTCGGAACAAATAACAAAATAACCTGTGTAGAGGTGTATTTTCAACGAACCATCGACAAATATTCCGCCTGTGTAGAGGTCGGAACAAATAACAAAATAACCTGTGTAGAGGTGTATTTTTCAACGAACCATCGACAAATATTCCGCCTGTGTAGAGGTTGGAAAACCCATCGACGAAAATTCCGCCTGTGTAGAGGTTGGAACCACTCACAAACACCTGCGAAGAGGTGTCAATTCGAACAATTTCAAGAACTATTTTTCATCTAACGATATAACCTGCGAAGAGGTGAAATCAGTGGAATCAACGTTTTTATTGGATACATCGTACGTGCGAGCAACAAGGGAGCCAGAAAAAAAAAAGGTAGGATCTTTCTAAATTTTTCTAAAATGTATAAAAACGCTCTTAAAGAGGATCTCATAAGAGTTGTTGAGGAGCTAGACGGTACTGTCGAAAGTACTGACACTATAGTTAAACTAAAGACTAAAATTGAGAACAGTAGTACATTTGAAAGTGATCCAGATTTCGTTAAAACTTTAATTCAAAACTGTATAGATGAGAGAGTATCGCAAAACGAAAGAGAGGTAACTTCAGAACAAAAAATTGAGCTCGCGAAACTTCAGTTAGCAAAATTAGAAAAAGAAATCGAACTTCAATTGGCTAAAAATAAAGCATTAAGTTTAAATCCTGCAGCTAAAGTCGAAGAAAAACAGTTCGAAACTAACATAGAAAATATGATAAAAAGTATAAAAACTTTATCTCTTCCTGTTCCCACCAGATCTGAAAATTTTAATCTGTTCTTCCAATCATTAGAACGCGCATTTTTAACCAAGAAAATAAATGACGAATATAAATCTGAAATTTTAATAAATCTTCTGGGCGAAACAGCTCATAACGTCTTACTGTATATTAAAGAAGAGGAATTAAATGACTATGAAAAACTAAAATCTATAGTACTCAGAGAATTCCAATTAACCCCTCGCGAGTGTTTAAACTCATTTAAAAATGCTGTAAAATCATCAGGCGAGACATACATCCAATTTGCTGCAAGATTGACGGCAAACTTCCAATATTATTGTTCGTTAAGAAAAGTTAATTCCTTTGAATCTCTATGTGATCTTATAATTTCTGATAAATTATTTGAAACTTTAAATAAGGAAACTGCAACTCATATTGGCATTCGAGAAGCAGAAGATTGGTTTAGGCCTATTGATTTAGCTAAAGAGTGTGATATTTATATTTCATCTAGAAGCGGATAACATAAAGAAATTCCTATTACTTATGGATATACCCAAGACCCCTTTAAAAATAGATCACAAAACTTTAAACCAAAGGTTAAAGAGAACTATCCCCAATATCATGAAAGAGAAAATAAAAATTGCTATATATGTGGTGATTCATCTAATTGCGCAAGAGACTGTGAGAAGCGTTTTAAATCTAAAGAATCTAACGAGCCACATCCATAATAAAATAAACGTGAATACTTTGAAAATCAAGAGCGAAAAACAAAATAGCGATGAATTCGCACAACAATCTACAATTCGTAAACATTTTTGTGGAAAATCAGCCCATAACAGCTTTGATTGATTCAGGTTGCCAGATCCCAGTTTTAAATTCCTCACTAATTAGAGTGCAAACACCTTCCGAAGAGATCATAACATTAAGTTCATGTTTTGGCGAAAAGCGAATGGTAGAAGTTAAACCCATAAATATTTCTCTTAATCAACACTCTCCTAGCTTAAGTGTTGGAACGGCAATATCACCGACCTTGACCGAAGAATTTATTATACATCCCAGTGTATATTTTGAAATAGAGAAACTAGGCCACGCAAAGAGCGATGTTTTATTGAGTGAAAATGAATCCTCTTTAGTGCTCATTTGTGTTATGTTTAATTCTAGTGCTATTTCTTTTCCAAATGTTTCTGTTTCAAATGTGATAGAAAAGTCTAGTTATGATTTATCACATGTTAAAAACTTTAATACTAGAAATGATTCGAGTTCTCTAATTAAGGATTATAAATGTAATAAAATTAAGATTACTAAGCTAAAATTGAGTATTGTAAGAGAAAAATGTTCTGATATAGTATTGTGTAAGAAAGCCAATGGTGCCATGAAAACGAGTTCCGTGGAATTTATCTCCCGCTCACCTAACCCTTTACCTATGAAGAGTGAACATCGACGGTTTGTGTTGCTCCGAAAAATTTTTGAGCCCTGGCAGTGGAAGCGAAGGAAAAAGAGAAATCGTTTTGAACAGACGTCCAGAACTCTACAGAGGAAAATATCGATGCGTTCAACCAAAGATCAACTTGTAAAAAAAGACGTTCTTATGCCTGTGAAACACAATGTTTTCCTGTGGAACCTTCCGGATGTCGAAGAGGTGCCTCCACATGATGGAGAAACTGTCTAGTTCAGAAAAATTATGATATGTTTAATCTCTATATATTTGTCGTATAGTCCTTGTCTGTTTTTTTTTTTGTATGTTTCAGATTCTCCTCTGGTCTCCATGGAAATACCGCTGCGGACAGCGTACAGTCAGAATGGCCGTTATGGCATGCAGCCAAAACCAAGCAGTCTTCGCGCGCAGGCGCAGTGAATTAAAACTGAAACTTGAACTAGTGGAAGAGAAACAAAAACTCTTGGACATTAGAGAGAGAAAAAAGGAGAACGCGAGAGGTGCGCGAGCAGGCGTTACCTTCTGAATATCATCGTCAAACTTATCTGTAAAAACAACTACCTTTTTAATTAATTTTTGTTTAATGTTAAATAAACCATAAGAGAAACGTATTGGACCCCTTGTTGTCTCCCACATATATATAATGAATGCTGCGCAACTCTCTCGTGGGTCGATATTTGAAAACACCTTCTTAAGCTGATCTCTCCTCAGCAAAAGTAACACATTGTTTCACATTTCGCATAATGAACGCTTGAAATAGTGTAAATAATTTATATATGGATGTGTAATCAGTTAATATTACTTTCTGTTGTATTTATTTTATGTTAAAATTGTAATATTCACAAGCAACGCCATTTCTTAAATTATAATGGCAATTCAATGAAAAACATAGCGAAATGTTAATGATAGAGTCAATTTGGCAAATGTCTAGCTACTTTCATAGCTCGAGCTTTATTAGAGCTTTGTAAGACCCGCCATGTAGGGCAGCGATACACGTTAATAATTTATCCACCGCATTATGATTTACAGCAGTTTTTTTCATACAATATTTTTTTTTATCCCTACATTGAAAATTAAGGGATATACATAAACAAATTACTCCACTTTGGGAAATTTAATCCGTTAGAGCTAATTAATTAATTAAAGATATACCACTGTAAAATTCATTATATACATTGTTCACTTAAAATAAATAGTCAAATCGTTTTCTAAGGTCTTCATTAACATACAAAAAAATAAGACACTTAAAATTTGACATTAACTATTTTTTCGGGACAAAAATGATAATATTTGCAATCCGCTGAAAACGCCGTCAGCTGAAAACCCAATATCTGCTACAAAACTATTCGCCTTCCCTGCTAAACTACTCATCATAGAACCCGTGCTACCATATATCTTGGAAGAGTGGATTACAAAGAATATTCCTGCTAAGTATTTGTAGAATGTTCCTGCTAAGTTGGTGTGGTGTGGTGGTTAGGAGGAGGGGATGCCAGCTCAGGTGTCGTCCACGTCACTTGACCATGGTTCAAAATTACGTGGTCCGTCGCCAAAAGCCCTCGTGTAGCTGAACAGTGCAACGTCAATATTCACTCGCTCCAAAAAATCCAGTACAATAGTTATAATTATTTTTATACTTAAAAATGCAATATCTGCCTATTCAATTAAAATTATAGCGTTATAATTAACTACTAACTACAAACAAATTTTGAAAATTTGTCCAAATGATGTAGTGTGAAAGAGAGTTTGAAAAAGATTTTGCTTAACTATGTGCATTATATTATATCGTTGACAAATATGTACTTTCTAAAAGGAAGTTTCTGCAGAAAGCAAAAGTTGGCAACAGTGAAGCACATGAAATAATGGGCTCAATTCATGAAGTCACATGATAAAAACAAACACGTGTTTTCCATTGAATTCAAAACAAACATTAAACTAATTGTACTTGCTGTTCTATTTGTAAAACTCGCATAAAATTTCTTATTTGGGTAAAGACGTTTAAATGTTAGGAAAAAAATATTTCTTTAAAAAGATTTTTTTTAATTAAAAAAAATCATATTTTATGTTTATACTTTTAAATAAAATGCATTTTGTGTACAATGTACTTTTTAAGAGAAAGTTTCTGCAAAAAACAAAACTTGGCAACACCGGAGCGCGTGAACTGATTAGCTAAAAACACTAGATAGTCTTTATCGTGTGACTATGACGTCGCATGAGTTTTTGAATTGATTGGCTAGAATCCCATGGCTTTCACTATCATGTGACTATGAATTGAGCCCATTGGCTGGAAACGCGTAATTATATTTGTGACATAATTATGACGCTGCATTAATTTATGAATTGATTGGCTGAAAAAACGTGAATAAGTTTTCATGTGACTTGGACGTCACATGAATTTAGTCCATTGTTTCACGTGTCAAATATTGTTATCATGTAAATGATCATCAATACGTATTAAAATGTATTGACTTTGCTTTAATTGAATATGTGTATTTACCAAAAGGTCATTTTCAAAATTTCACAGTTAGATTAAAGTTCAAGCCACTCTATGTCCCCAATTTATGACAAACTTAACCAAAAATTTCTCAGCATTTTCATCTTTCTAGAAGGGGGAGAAAAAAAACACATGTAGGCTATAAGAAACAGTAATAAAAACCGATTTTCTCCTTGTATATATCTATCATCTTTCTTCGAGATAGTCATTAAGGTACCCGCCCGTGTGTTAAGTACAGTAAAGGTTTGTTGCTGTCCAACGAGCCGTATCATAATCATGTCAACCACGAGTTAACTTCCAAGCATTTTATTTTTGTTCGTAAAATGTGGAAGAGTTAAACAGTGGTTTTTCCCCTTTAGTTTCGGAATATTTAAAATGTTTATCTGACACTTATAAAACATTGAATTTGAGATAATCAAAAAATAACTTATCGTTTGAATACGTTGCTGGTGGATAAGATATATTATTTGTTTAGAACGGTCGACGAGCATGCTGAAGAGATTTTTCTTGAAAAAAACTGAGATCTCTGTTTTAATTTTATGAAGCAAAACGAACGTTCGTAAGATTCGTATTAAACAAGATTTAATTTAAACGGAAATCATGACAGGTAAAATTAATTATTTCTTTTTTTTTTTAACTAAACACATATTTTATCAGAAAAGTGATTATGAAGTATTTATTTATTAAGCATTTCTTAAAATAACTAAAAAATACAGTTGCTAACGTTTGTATCTTTTTTCATTTAAAAAGCAATATAGTTTAACCATTTCTGCATAAAGAATTAATGACTTGAGCACTTACCGAAGATTGACCCCCTTTTATTATAGAAATATAGGTACTTACGTATTAGCTTCACCGCAGCCAAATTGAAACCACGCAAATCACGCCATTTTCCACCAAATTTTGTCGCGGTTTTTTTTCATGTAAAACATGTGAGAATTTATGTTGTTTTGATATCATGGTGTGATTCGCAAGCCGCCAAACTGGCTGTGGTGACGCCAATACGTAAGTACGAAATAGATTTGTACTGTATTTTTTTTCGATAATTAAGGCGAATTTTTCTCGCCAGGAACACTTATATATATATCACGAAATTTCCCTAAAATACCATAATTCTAAGTTAGTAATCATCGGGAATATTACTATATGCGCTACCACGATTCTCTACAAATAAATTTATCAAAAGAAGGAACTAATTTGTTATGGATACACTACCTACCAATGTCTTATTTGGCGTAATTTAAATCGCGCCAAATAGGCCTTGGATTAAAATTACTTTTTATTTATCTAAGATGGCTGACTAGCTTCTTTAAAAAAATGGATTATGATGAATTAAAAAAAATGAGTGAAACCTGTGATGAGAGAGAGAGAGAGAGAGAAGCAAATGAGGACAGTAGAATTGCAACCATTTAAAAAAGATTTTAAAAGTTAAATAAGAAGAAACGCATACTTACATTTTCCATGTAAAACGGCGCTAAAAATTAGGAATATGTGTACCAGGATTAAAAAACAGAATACAAGGACTTTCTAAATAAAGGACAAAAAAAAAAAAAAAAAAAAGAAAAATGTTAAAATCAAAAGATGCTGTAAAAAAAAATTTTTTTTTAATTATTTGAGGTTGTAAAAAGAATCATGTATTCATAAAGAAAAAGTGACGTAATTGTGGAATATGAAAAACAATTAAATCATTTAATAAAAATAAAATAGTGAAGATTCACTTTTTGCTATCATTAAAAAATATTCTGCTTGAAAGAACTATTAATATGCCAGTGCGAATTCGAACCGTAAGATCCACAGAAAAAATTCTACCGTTCAATGTATTACCTTTTTTTGTGAAATAATGGTTACATCTCTACCACATTTAGAACATTTCATAAGGGTAAAAATCAATAAAATTCTTAAGATTGAAAATAATAAATCCAAACATTTAGAAAGCAAAATCGACCAAAAGGCCGAATTTAATAAACTTATTCGTCCCTATTAATTTAACGTAGAATTCTCGAATTCTTTTAAAAAAATGATCCTGGTACTCAGAAATAATTTCTGAGGTATCCATTATTCAACGGAAAGAAAACGCAAAAGTAGAACACGAATACTGTAACAACAGCGTCCAATATAGAAATGATTAATTTTTTTAAAAAATTCGAATTATATAGTTGCTTGAAATTTTTAGGGTTATAACAATAAAAACAAACAGATAAAGAAACACCATACCAAACAGAGTGCCAAACGATAAAAACGAAGGTAACCATATTATAATGTTATCGTCCAACTTGACGAAAATTTAAAACAATGTGGGGGAGGGAAGGTAAAGTACTGATACCAAATTAGTACCCAAAAGAAATATATTATTTTTTATTTTCTGCATTTATATAAATATAATTATTCTTCAAGTAAGCGTTAAATTTTCTTTCACTAAACTAATGTAAATTTTGTATTCCTTTTCCTTTTAAAACTTTTTAGATGTTTTGCTTTGTGTGTTCGGGTCTTATTTTTAATTAATTTTTTGATTTGTCGCCAATTTGGTGAATTACTGTCATCGTATTGCATAGAAGTTCGATGCAGAAAAATGACCTGTTTTAATTTGGAGTCTTATTTTTCTGTGTGCTAATAGTCTAAATTGAACTAAAATTGGTTTTGGTACTTCCGTCATCACATCGGAACTGGCGCCACGCGAATCGTACCTTGATATAAAAAAAATTCTAACGTGTTTTATATGAAAAAATACAAAAAAAAAAGTCAGATTTCTGTAGAAAATGGCGCGATTCGTGTGGCGCCAATTTGGCTAAGGTACTGCTAACACGTAAGTACCTTGTTTTTTTAAAAGTTTCATCAAAGCTAATCCTATTTTATTTGTTTTAGATACATTTTTGACTGAAGTTAATGTTGTTGTTTTTACTCCTTTAGCCTAAAGCAGCTTCATATTTATTGATTAATAATTATTAGTTTATGAATTGTACTGTTACATTTTTATTGTGATTTTCAAAAGAGCATGCTGATTGCTTAAATGGCTATATAGTTAACTTTGTTTTTACCAATAACAAGTAATATAAAAAAAAATCTAAGTCAATTCCTACCTTGAATGGATGAATAGAAAGTATTTTATTAACGATTGAAAATTTGAACTGGGCTCTATGCTATTATATCTATGTTATCTCTCTCTCTCTCTCGGCCCTTATTAAAAGAATTCATAAAATATCTAGAAAGATGATGAGTCTTATTTTAAAGATTTACTTATGCGAAAAGAACTGTACGCCAACTAGTTTTAAGTAAAATGAATACTCTGTTTCGTGAAAATGAGTTATTTTTGTTTATATTATTGTTTTGTTGCTTGTTTTGTTACCAAAACGAAAAATAGTGAAATTTTCACCAATTAACGGAGAAGTATAATTTTTTTTCGGTGAACATATAACGTAATATGATTGTATTCCGATGCAAAGTCATAGCATTGGCGCTCTTAGTGAGTAATTCTCGCCAAGATAGCTATAATTTGTAAGTATTAAACATTTTCCTTGAATATGGCAAAAATACCCAACAGGAAACATATCCAAATCTTCAGTGTATTTGATGTAAGCCAAAGATTTTAAATAGAATTGGAAGAATAATTAGAGAAATAAAAGAAATACGCAAAAAATAATGGCAACACTTTTCAGCATAATAAAATTTCTTAGCTTCCAAAAAATTATGAAGAAATAATTTGAAATTCTGAAGAGAAATACGGTTACAGAACAACTGTTTCCAAATTTTGAGATTGGCGGGAATATGAAGGATGGGGTCTGTCATGTGTCATGATCATTGCTTGGTTTTGGCTTAAAATTACGAAATCCGTTGCAAATAATTTTCCTTTTGCTTGTAGTAGGACATGAATCCAATCGCGAAAAATAAAGATATTTATACGATGTTATTATAGATTTTACACGTATCACATAACACTTTGTTGGCTATAAAAGAGAAAATAGCAAAATATATTACTCAAAAAGCATTTTAGATTCATACATTTTAAATCAGTGTGAATTCCATTACTTTAAATATGTACAGAAAAACAAGTTTTAAATGCAGCTATTCATCATAATTTAAAAATATGCATTTATGAGATATTTAATGAATGAACATTATACAAAAAATAGGGAGAGAATCCTTGATGAAAAAGAAATCTATGCGATCAATCAGATGTCCAAATTTGCATGCGACTATATTCTAATACACATGGTGTTTCGCTACCAAACCGACAAACTGGTAGAATTTGTAGGGAGTACAGAACTGACTCGGAATCACGCAGGAATGCAAAATCGCAAATGCCGTAATCGTGAGCTAAAGTGCAAAGAAGCAGAGAAAAAGAACAGAAACGTCATACTTTAATGAGGCTGAAAACATCTTATTGAGAGGTTGTTCTACAACAGGTGTTCGAAAGTGCATGAACTTCTTCTAGGTTCACATAAAGATTTTGGTGAACGGACGCCTGTTCCTTCAGTTAAGGAAACGCTCAAATATCTGTAGCTGCCGAAAAAATATGTGACATGCCAGGAGTCTTCCAAAACTTAAGGAATTCCATGCAGCGTCGCTGTCAGGCATACAAGATGACTTCTGGTCGTAATTTCGAGCACCTGTTGTAGTACAACCTTTCAATAAAATGTTTTCTGTCCCATGAATGTGTTGCTATTTCTGTCCCTTTTTTCTGTTTCTTTGCACCACAGCTCTTAACTGTGGCATTTGCAACCCTGCATTCCTATGTGTTTCTTGTACGTCTATGCACCCCTACACACCCTACCAATTTGCCGATCTAGCGAATCCCCTGTATAAAAAAAGCATTCATTTATTTACTATACATTTTCTGTATAATTTCTCCTTGGCTATACATATTTGCATGAAAAATGTGAGCCTAATATCATCTACTTCCTTCTAATATCATGTAAATTCCTTTTTATTTTCGTGCGTTTTAAAAGTAGTTTACCACCTTTTTGAGGGGGGAGAGGGGGTAACACACACAAAAAAATAATGTCGCATTTTTCAATCACAACATTCTATAAAGCCCATTCTATGAGAAACATAAGCTTTGCTTAAAAATACTACAACGTTAAATAAAGAAGCTCGTAGATTTACGGGTATCAGTCATTTGCAGAAGTTTCATTGCATTTAAAAATTCATAGAGGCTGAAGTATAAGGTGAAAATTATTTAACAATTTAATAAATATCCAAAATATAAGTAAAACACCTAATGGAGCTAATAATAATGAAAATGCAAATTTAACTAATGATGGAATTCTTTATAATAAAAGGAGAATTTTCATGCCCTAAGTAATTAAGCTTACAAAATAATTAGCTGTGAATTAATTTTGTCTGTATTCTACATTGTACTTTTTTTAGAAGGTGATTTCGATCCTTTCGATTTGGATAAAGAAGAGTTCAATCCTGATCTTTACATGTTAAAGTTGATAGAAGATTACAATCTTCATCAGATAATATCGAAAAAAGAACACCTGGAAATGGAAATTCGAGGTATATCCAACGGAATTCAAAGTATGCTGTACGATAATTATTCAAAATTTATTACTGCCTCGGATGTTGTTTCAAAAATTAAAATCAACTTTGAAGAAATGGAAGAAAACATGAATCAGCTTGAACTTAAGATGAGTTGCGTTGAAGATACCAGTTCAAAAATCTTGAAGAATTTGCAACCAACAAAAGAGAAAAATTTAAAACTTATTAAATCTAAAGAAAATATCAATAAACTGGCTTCGATAATCAACCTAGTCCCCAAACTGAAGGAGTACGTTGAGGAAGGCGATTTCGTCACAGCTGCTCAGCATTACTTGAAAAATAAAAGCCTTCTGGAACTGTATCGACACTCACAGTCTTTCAAAGGAATATTAGAAGAAAGCAAGGATATTATGTGGTATATTCAAGGAAAGTTAAGAAACAAGTTAGACTGTTGCCTTTACACTACCGAAGAAATCTCAGCAACACTAAATCTAATATTAGATTTTGAAGAAATGAAAGAAGACACTTTACAAGATTTTCTATTTATTACTAAGAATAATCTGAATCAAATGCTTCTCAAAATTGAAGACAGTTACCTTACGGGAAATGATGATATCGTAACATCTGCAGAATATAAAATTTTTGGTTGCTCCGATTTCAGCTGTAAATATTTTGACATTCTGTCAAAAACTATCGATATAGTCCGCAAAGTGTTCTTAAGAGAAGATATTATACTTTGTGCAAGTTCAGTTTTAACAACTTTTGTGACAGACAATATCGACAGGTTGTTTACCCTTGTTAGATTAGTTTTTAAACAACAGTTTGGCAATATCTCTGATGAGTTGTTATCCAATACTCTAGATCAAGTATATCGCAAATGCCACGATTGCGTGTTACAAGTTCCTGAAATTGCTGTATCTCACATAAGCTCAGAAATGATTCTTAGCATCTGCAGAGATCGATGTGAATATCATTTTCGGAAAATGAAATGCGATTTTGAAACCCATTTCCATTGCTTTATAGATAAATTTAAAGATGAAGTGTTACCTTCGAAAGATTCACTTGCATCTCTAAACGAAGCAGTTCAAGACATATTCGTATATGCTTTGAATTCACTTTGCTGTTATATCCGACCGGAATATAAATACAGTCGAGATTCACATTTTAGAAAATGCTTTTGCAAAGCTCTTGCTCGTGAAAGTGTTTTTGCATCATTCCTTCGATACTTAAATGGTACTATTGCAGATTTATTTTCCACTTCAAAACAAAAGAAAGAGACATCTTTAAAGTTATGTGTACTGTTAGGAAGATATGCATTAGAACTCTACCACATCAGAGCATGGAACTTCATCAGCATAGTCGACGATAAATTTAACGCATCAACGGAAAATCTTACTCTAACATCAATGTCAGAAATTTCAGACAGATGCAAAGAAACAGCTGAGAATATAATTAAACTTTACATTGACGAAAGACAAAGGCGCATGTCGATTATGTTTAAAAGAAGTATCGAAAATAAAAACTGGATGTTGTTGAAAGAACCATGGAAGGTCAGTGCCGCAGTTAGAAGAGTTTTGGAAGATTTTCTGGAAGCAGTTAGGGAACTTGAACCTTTATTTGAAAATGCAAAAGCCTCAGTGAGTGACAGGGTAAGCGACTCTGGGAGATCTGTCAATTTCAGTTTTTCATCCTCAGCAAATGAGTTAGCGCACAGCATTTCCAATGACAGGATGATCATTCGCATTAATAAGTTGTTTTCAAAATCTTCTGAGGCATTAGAGAATGCAGAATTTACAAGTGACTTCATTTTAAATCGCATCATGAAAATGACATTGAAATCGTACTTGGAATACATCCGTCAGAAAACATTCAACCGGTTTGGTTTACAGCAAATACAAATTGACGTGCTTTGCTTAGAACTTCGGATCTTGCCACATTTAAAGAACGAGGGCATCTTCAAATCCCTCTTTGATGACATAATATCTAGTTGTTATAGCAGGACTATTCAACCGGAGTTTATGAATCTTCAAGTCGTCTCTTTGTTGTGTCAGAATTTTTAAAGGGAATGTCACGCATATCGTTTTGCTTTGTCTTTTTTCCCCTACAGAAGCAACAGTAACAAATACTTACTGTAAATTAAGCAGTTATTTCCGTTTCAACTTTGGAGCTTCAAAAATCATTATAAGCTAGCAGTTTGTACATCATCTTGAAAAAGGGCTGTTGCCTTTATATTAAACAAAATCTTTATTATTGAAATTTAAAAAATTCTTTTATTCTATGTCAAATTAATATTTCTGTTTCAAAATTATGTAAAATTATTTATACATTAAAATGGTACTTTTCTACAAATCATATTTGTTGCAAAAGACTTCAGTAAATGACAGCATCAATGTAGAGACTGTAATTTTTGCTTTAAAATGTTAGAACTTTAAATGGAATTTAAATTATTTACTTCTTCATCAATGGCTCGACAGCCCTGGGTGGGCCCTGGCTTTCTCCAGAAGTTTTCTCCAGTCATCTCTACTATTGGCAACTGTTTTGCAGTTTTTGACCTTTAAAATATTTAGTTCTTTTTTAACATAGTCAATCTATCTTAACAGAGTTCTGCCCCGAGGTCTATTTACCATGAGCTTTGCCAGAAAGATTTTATTGCAGCAATGATCTTCATTCATTTTAGACAAATGACCAACCCATTTAAGTCTCTGTAGTTTGTCAAATTTTACAATATCAGGTTGTTTGTAAATTTTGTAGAGTTCTAAGTTAGAACTTCTCCATGATCCCTTCACCAGGATCCCACCAAGAATGCAGAGTAAGATCTTTCTATCGAAAATTCCCAAAGCTTCCTCATCGCGTAAAGTCAATGACCTAATCTCTGATGCATAAGTCAAGACAGATCTTATAAGACTTTTGTAAAGAAGCAATCTACACTATTAAAATTCGTAGGTAAACAAACGTATCTATGTATGAATATTTTCATATTTTCTCACGAACCACACGATGCAGAAACTCGCCAAAGGTACCAAAATTTCGGGTATGATCCGAGGAAACCGTTTTCACCATTTATATTCCGATATTCCAATTAGTTAAAAAGATATTAATTAAAAACCTTAAAACGCATAATTAGTACCATTTCTCACAGCCAGGGGAAAATTCGGAACTTCTTTTTTTTCAGACGTTTTTAAAACGCGATCTAATTTTTTTCATGAAACTCACACAAAAAATAATTGCAGATTCGTAAAGATCATTTATTCCGCCACGATATGCTGCAATTTATTTTACAAAATAACAATATTTTGCATTTTTTACGATTTTTTTAAAATGAGCTGAAATTGGTTCCTTTTTTTGAATATAAAATTCTAAGTTGTTCCACTTGCACTTTCTCTCGTGTTAATGAAAAGAATATTTTACACTGAAAAAGTTCATGCTTTTCTCTTTTAGAATCAGTCATTTAAAAAATTTAATGTCAAAAACCTTTTTTTTTTACGATTTTTAAAAAAATACTCAAAATTTTATTTAAATACTTAATAACTTCTTTATTAATAAAAATAATCTCACGAAACTTTTTTTCCGCGTGTAGAACAATATTATACGTAATCTGTACAAAGATTGATAAAATATCTTAATAATTACGGTTTTTAAAAAAATATGTTTTTCGTCTTTTTTCCTTCTTGAGAAATATGTGAGCATTATTTTTTTAAAGTTTTTTGTTTAAAAATTACCGTTGTTTCCAATCGATATATGAAGTTTGAATACATTAACTTAAAAATGAAGCCCCCCAATTTTTTTTTTACTTTAACAAATAACGAAATGCAAAATTGAAGAAATCTTCCTTTATTTTAAAGGTATTTTCACCGCTTTTTCCTGAAGGAACCCACAGTAGTTTACCCACAGTAGTAGTTTTTATAAAACAGTAGTTCCCAGGTTCGAAACTGAAGAGGAAGAGATATTAAATTTCGCATTGCGCTATTTGTTAAAGTTTAATTTTTTTTTTAGTGGAATAAAAAAGGTTAAAATTAAAATAAGATATCAAAATGTTTTTATCAGATCGGTTTTTTAATGTTTTTTTCAGTGCATGTATATAAATAATATATATATATATATATATATATATATATATATATATATATATATATATACATAGGCTTTCCCCCATACTGTTTTTTTTTCCTAACATATATATTTATATGTTTAATCGAACGTTCAGAAAAAAGCAATAGTTTCAATAGCTATCTGTTAATTTTTCTTTCATTTATTACTTATAGAAATTTGATTTTAATAAATATATATATGTTTTTTTAAAAAGGATTATTTCTATTATTTCATTACGAAAATAATTCTTTGTTAATTAAAAAGTACATCGTCTATTATTTTGGATCAAAATACATTTTAGAGACATTTTTAAGCTAACTATATGTAACGATTGATTGATTCATGAAAATCTGAAATCTGTTTTATTATTTTAGATTCTTAGAACTATTATTAAAAAATGATGAACGTTGTTTTTTGTTTTACTCTAAGCATCAGAATCGTTTTCTATTTATTGCTTTACATTAATAATTTTTTAATTCTAACGGAATATATTGTTTTTTATAAGTCATACATCGAAATTTGAAGCTATATCTTATCTGTGAGAAGGAGAGGAAGATAGAACAATAATTTTACACTAAAAAAACGTGTTCGGGCTATAGAGAGGGGAAAGAAATCTGTCTTAAATAAAAAAATAAGTGGAATGGAACAAATTTCGAAAAAGGGAAATTTTTTGACACAATTTTAGAAATCACTCACATTGTGCGCGTACAAACACACACACAGAAATGCTGGTGTCATGAGGAAAAGAGAAAGCATGAGTAACGCCGGGCTAAGTGTGTGTGGGGGGGAAGTCATTTTGAAAAAAAGTATTAGCTGTGCTGATTTTGTGAAGGAAAGCGAAAATTTATAAAAGTAGAGAAAGCCCGTGCAACGCCGGGCCATGCAGCTAGTTTAGTTCTTAATTTGAGAAAACTGGATTTTAAATAACTCTTCAAGGCGTAAAAACATCTATTTGCAGCAATGATTCCTTTATAAATTTCTGAAGCCAGCTAATTTTTATTATTTATCTCCGTTCCCAAATAAGTAACTATTAACAGACTTTTGTAAAGAAGCAATTTAGTTCTTAATTTGAGAAAGCTAGATTAAATTATTTACTTCCTTCCTCAGTGGCTCGACAGCCCAGGCTTTCTCAAGAAGCCTTTTCCAGGCCAGCCTTCTTCCTGCTAGTGTTCTCCAATTCTTAGTTCTCAAAGCTAGGAGATCTTTTTCTATGCCATCAATCCATCTAAGGTTTGACCTGCCCTTTTTTCGTGTACCATTTGGTTGAGCATTGAAGACCCTTTTAGTGGTGCGGTCTTCGTTCATTCGGGCAGCGTGATCTGCCCATTTAATTCATTGTATTTTAAATTATTTGCTATCATTTGATAATAGAGTATTACTTCTCTTGTATAATCTTACTTCTCTGTAAAAGTTATTTGTATGATTAAAAATAATAATTATTTATTTTAATCTAATTAATGAATGCTTCTTTTGATCTGGATAGACAACTAGATATGGGCCTTGTCATTTTGAATAACGTACTGTATAGGGCTGTGGGTAGCCTAGTGGTTAGAGCATAGGACTTCAAACCGGAAGGCATGGGTTCGATGCCCGATGCCACCAAACACCGTGATAGAGGTCGTGTCGCCATCTATCGTCCCTTCGGGGAATTTCGCCGAGCTAAATCGTACTGTCACCTGTAGGGTGTTCAAGGCCAACGACAGGCGTACCTCTTGCCCATGCCACGATGAATTTCGTGGGCCTCGATCTGACTACGTCAGACAGGTGGCATTAGAAAACAACAAAAACGTACTGTATATAACACATGAGTTGCAATACCTATACTAGTTAGCAAAGTTGGAGAATTTGCAAATTACGTGTATTTTTGCAAATAGTATTGAATTCTCGAAGTACTAATAATGCCATTGAAGAATTTTGCAATACGTGTATTTTTGCAAAAAGTATTGAATTCGAAGAACTAATAATGCCATTGAAAATTTTTGCAAATATTGAGAGTCGAATATACGTAAGTATGCATTTATGTATATGAGGATCTGTTACTGTAAAGAAAGTCTTAGAACTATCACAGGAATGCGTTCGCAATTTGTGTGTTGGTACACCTCATGACATTCGCCTTCTTTCTCTCTTTCTCTTAAGATTTGAATAAATTTTATAAGATATCAAGTATATAAAATGAAGAGCCACTAACGTACAGATAAAGGAACGTGAGATGGGAACATTGTGTTCGTGTGGACTGGAGACAGGTCAATAACAAGCTCAGGTAGCTACAGAGCTCTCTATTATCCATAAAAAAAATATTTTCAAATAACTCGCGCATGTTTTTGTATGTTGATTACTACTAATTTTGCAGAAACACTACTCTTTCTTTTCACTTATCCTTTTAAGATCCAGCTTGCACGATCGTGCGGGTTAGACACATTGATGCCTTAAGACTTTTTGAGGTCCTTGGCTCTTATGCAAAAGTAGGCCCTGGACCCTAACAAAAATGTAGACCCCACATTTGACCCTTAAAAGTAGACGTACGTTGTCAAATACTCGTACAAAAAGTAACTCGAAACAAATAAATGCGCATGACTTACAATCATACAAACTGACTCGAATGATTGCCGCCTTTTAACTGAAGGAATTATGATGGTGTATAGTGGTAGGCCTAGGCCTAAACATGAAAAATGGTCATCACATAATAATGCTGTCTGTCTACTATTGCCAGTTGACATATAATTTGAAATTCTCGATTTTTTGGAGAATACGTTCGGAAATGACATTTGGCCGTTAATATTATTCCAAAAATGATCTTATTAAGACTAAGTCAAGAATGGGGCGAGACCCCTTCGAGGCCAAGGCCCAGGAGCAGTTGGCCTATGCCTTAAGGGGAGTTGGAAACCTCTCTCTCCCTCTATACTGACAATGTTAAAATGGCTGTTTTCGATGTACCTTTCCTCAAAATCTGTTTTATGTGTATGCTTGAAATTTTTCATACTATTAAAGTACACCTCTCTCATTATACTAAAATAAGCTTTTAGCTAATTTTGAATTTTTTAATAAATTATGAAATATTTTATCAAACATTGCGAAGTTTAACCAATTTTTAATTAAAAAATTTGTAAAAATTAAATTTTTGAGTTTTTTACAAAAAGCTCATTTTAGTATACATTAGACATCATTATAAATAATTCATAAAAAAATTACATACCTGTGAACAGTAGTTTCTCAGAAAAGGTACATCGCACATTAAAATTTACATTTTGAGATAAATTGATTTTAATGTATACAGTGAGACTTCTAATCCGCTAGGAAATAAAAAAATAAAAGGCTCAATTTAAAATAAAAGATACATGTTTTGGTTTATATCAGTCGTTACACTTATAAGCAAAAACAAAGTAATTTGTTTAAAATTTTCACCATTAAAATGGGCGTGGCCCAAATTCAACGATTATTTAAAAATACGTTTTAAGGGCTTCTAAATACTCTAGAGGTTAAAGCAAGGTATTTTTAGAAAGGTTAAAATCTATACAAATTGAAAGTGTAAAAATCTCAAATTGTCAAAAAAATAAAATTTTAGCTTTCCAACACCCCTTAAGACATCCTAATTAAACATTCTTATCCCTTTATGACATGAAATATTTTTATTTTTAAATATTAGATTCTTCTGGTTATTAACACTATACTGACACAAATAACACTAGAAAAAAATAAAAAAAAAACATTCTCTGCTCCCCTGAAACGTGGAATATTCCGGCAAGTGAGTGAGTGAATGAATATTAACGTCTCACTGTTCAGCCACTCGATGGCTTTTGGTGACGGACCTCATAATTTTGAACCATGTTCAAGTGACGACTGGGTCTTAATGGGTTATGTAAATTATAGATTATAACTTTTACAGATGGCTTACAACATATAAATTACCTTAGGAATAATTCAAATTTTTTAAAAATCTTGTATTTAATAGCCTTATTGATACTATCAAGTATAGTTGGAGGTACACTTTTTTTCATTACATTCTAACTTTCTCCAGCTGACTATTTTCCTGTTAAATAATATTGGGATGGGAAAAAGAAGTCCATTACTTTTTCGGTAGATGGCTGTCGTGTCGATATCTCGTGAAGTATCGGTCAAACAATTTCAAATTTATGCTCCTTGTCTCACGGTGACATTTCACACTAAAAAAATTATTTTGCTGTTATTAGTTTGGCCCATTCAGGGTGTTGAAAATGGAAGTCAACAAAGAGAAAATTCGGTACATTTTACAGTTCTTCTTTGATAAAGGCGAAAAAGCAAGCTAGGCGGCTGAAATTGTGAATGGTGTTTATGGTGCCGATACTGTAACAGCTAATTACGTGCAATTTTGGTTTCGTCGATTCTGTTCAGGCATTTTTGATGCTAAAGATGCACCTCGCACAGGCAGGCCCATCGTCGAAAATGTCGACGAAATCACAGAAAAATCGAACTTGACCGGTATGTTAGTAGTCGTAGCATCGCCCAGAAGCTAAAGATCGACCATAAAACTGTTTTAAGCCATTTAAGCAAAGTTGGATTCAAAAAGAAGCTCGATGTTTGGGTGTCATACCAATTAACACCAAAAAACATGATGGATCAAATTTCCATCTGCGAAGCCCTGGCCAAACGGAATGAAATCGACCCATTTCTTAAACAGATGGTGACTGGGGATAAGAAATGAGTCACATACGACAATATTGTGCGAAAAGGATCGTGGTCAAAGCGCGTTGAAGCAGCTCAAATGGTGGCCACACCAGGACTAACATCCAGGAAGGTTCTAATGTATATTTGGTGAGATTGGAAAGGAATAATTTATTATGAGTTTTTTCCGTAGGGCCAAACACTAAATTCAGGTCTCTACTGTCAACAACGGGACCTTTTGAAGCTAGCGACGGACCTGAAACGGCCAGAATTGGCCAATAGAAGTGTTGTGTTTCGTCAGGACAACGCCACGCCACACACGTCTGTAGTGACACGCCAGAAACTCTGGGAGCCTGGTTGAGAAATTTTAATGCATCCACCATATAGTCCGGACCTAGCAAAAAATTATTACCACCTTTTTCTCGCATTGCAAAACTTCCTGAGTGATAAGAAATTGGAATCAAGATTGTGAAAATCGATTACTAGAATTTTTCGCCAATAAAGGCCAAGACTTCTATGAGATAGGCAATATGAAGCTACCTTTAAAATGGCAACAAATTATACAACAAAACGGTGCATATTTGACCCAAATCGGACCATCCGAAATATTTAAATAAAGTTTTGAATTCAATGCAAAAATAATGGATTTCTTTTTCCCCAACCTAATATGACTTTTGTCACCTTTATTCCTTTAGTGTCTGATAAATATTAGTAGTTGGGTACAATAAAGACTGAAGGAATAAACTGATTTCAAAAGCTGAGTCGATTTACCTTGTTAGATAGAAAACTAAGCTTTAAATCGTGTTGCAATAACTCATTTAGAACTAGTGTAACCATTTGGTAAAGTAAATCTTTTGGATGAAAAATTGCATTTTTAAGATCCCACCAAACTTCAATTCGCTTTATTTCAAATTTCTGTTACTCAATATTTTTAATGCGTGCCTTTCTTGAGCAGTATGTTTGAGAATAATAATTTATATATAAAAATCTTCTGTGCGTGTGTTTGTCACTAAACTCCTCCTAAACGGCTGGACCGATTTTGATGAAATTTTTTGTGTGGGTTCAAGTAAATTCAAGAATGGTTTCGATTCACAATTTGGTCCGATATTGCAATTAGTTAAAAATATATTAATTAAAAACTTTCAAAAAAATACAACTCAACATTCACCTGCATTCTTGTAACAACGCTATTGTTATAAAATAAAATTTCCTTTCAACTGAATGCTTTAGCATGTGAGAAAAAAACCTTTTCAAATTTTGACATAAGTCGGCAAAATGGTCGCTAAGTCGCCAACGTGACTGTATTTGTAATTTTTAAAATAAATAGCTTTAATCAATTAATTTTTATTAATTATAATTAAAAATTATAGTACTGTCATCCAAAATAATCATGTACATTACATTTCAGCTCAATTAAGCGTATTAAAATGTATTTTATTAACGATTGAAAATTCCACCAAGATAAATAAATGAATAAACAAACAAACAAATAAAATATGTATAGAAATCGTGCGCTAATAGTAGGAATTGAAAAAGACGTAAGTTTGCGTCGAAAATTGATTTTCAGCCAAACCCGGTCTCTATTGTTACGAAAATGCAGACGCGATTCACGCTTTTTAGCGCGTTTTTCAGATAATCTTTATATACACTCAGGAACATTGAAAATAGTGACCCAAGAAGAAAGCATCGGATTGAAATGAAATTTAATACGCATAATGACACAGATGAGAGATTCATTTGATCTTAAAAACAAGACAATTAAACGAATACAGGGTGTGCAACGACACAAATACTGGGCAACTTCAATAGCGCGTTGGACCACCTCCAGCTGCAATACATGCCGCCAAACGGTCCGGCATTGAGTTGATTAGACACCTTATGTTATCCTGAGGCAGATGGGCCCACAAATCTTGAACAGTCAACTCTAAATCACGTACAGAGTGAGACGATGGCATCTGCCGTTTTAGCTGATCCCACACATGCTCTACAGGGGACAAATCGGGGGAAAGAATCGGGACAAATCGGCCATGGAAGAGTCTGAAAATGACATAGGAAGCCTTGAGCAACTCTTGCTGTATGCGGACGAGCATTATCTTGCTGGAAAATTGCCCCTGGGAGACCATTTAGGAAAGGTCCTACATGGAGTCGAAGAATATCATCAACGTAACGTTGGCCCGTTAAGGTACCACGCATCACAATTAAAGTGGACCGGCTATCATAGGCTATGGCCCCCAGACCATTACACCAGCTGTGCGGGCAGTGTGACGTAGAGCAGTGTGGAGGGAATTGTACCGCTCACCATGGCACCTTCACACCCGTACTCGGTTATCATCTGTCCCCAAAACAAACCGGGATTCATCACTAAACACAACCTTTTGCCAATCTGTGACATTCCACATTGATCTGGCTTGGCACCACTGTAGACGCAGTTGCCGATGTTCCGGTGTTAAAGGGAGTGCACGGAAAGGGTACTTGGATTTAAGATTCGCTTCTGCAAGGTGTCTGGAAACTGTTTGTGGAACAATTGCTACGCCTACGTCTGTTCGTATCGTTGAACGAGTCACTGTGGGGTCCACAAGTGCTTGCCGCACGATCCTTCGATCTCTCTCCTCGCGGTCTTCCTGTTCGCTCCAGACCAGGTTTTCCGCGCGTGGGTACCTTCTCGTGTCCACTGCTCCCAACAATTTCTAACGGCACACTCCGAACGATCCACCTGGCTAGCAACACGGCGCGTCAACTAGCCTGTAGTTTTCATCCTGATGATCAGGCCTCTCTCAAACTCGCTTAACTGTGAGAAATGTCTTCTAGCACGTTTACCTGGCATGTTTCGCTTACCAAAGTCTTCCTCCAATCGGCGGGAAATCATCACGTTTATGAATCTTCGAATTTGCGATGGCTTATATAGCACCCTCTTCCTGATTGTAGCGCTACCTCGGCATGTATGAGCATGCGTATTGGCACAAAACTTGGATCATTTGCATATCACATTACGCTGTACTTATTTGCAAAGTTTCGCGATTGTACTTTGCTTCCTTCTTGGGTCGCTATTTTCAATGTTCCTGAGTGTATGTAATTCTTCTGTGCGTGTGTATGTAACTGAACTCCTCCTAAACGGCTGGACCGATTTTGAAGAAAGTTTTTGTCTGTTCCAGTTTACTCGAGAATGGTTTATATTTATAATTCGGTTTAGAAATGTTTACTTAATTAATTTTTTATTCATAAATTGTTGATCTTGGAATGTTTTACATTGGATCCGGCAGACTGCGCTACGATCGCAGTATCGAATATTCAAAAACCTTTTATTTTGAATTTAAGATGTGTGTACAGGACAACGTCTGTCGGGTCCTCTAGTATATATATATAATTTTTGACCTCAAGTGAAAAATAGTTGTGATACATTGGATTGTAAAAGCATTGAAAAGCATTTGTATTGCTTTTAAAAGCTTCGAAAGCATTAATACTATCGAGTGTTCAGTCTGCAAAAATGACATGCGTTCGATTTGAGAAGTAAGATTCCCCTGATGAATTTTTTTTAGAATACCGCCAAAGAGAAAAAGGAATAAAGGAGCTCCGTATTTGAAACTTCATGAGAGAGAATACTTGGTTTGAAGAAAGAAAATTTGATATGATCCAGACTTTAATGATATACAGTCGGACCCCGATTTGACGAACCCCTATTTAACGAATTTCGTGATTTAGCGGATTTTTTTCTTTTCCCGATAAAAATGAAGGCAAAAAACCCCTATTTAACGAGCAACAAACCCCAAATTTTTTCAGCAGCTGAAATTTTTTTATTAGTTTATTGGATTAGATTTTTGTTTCAAATGACATCCTTTTTGTCCGGATAAAAAAAAAAGATTTTTCTTGTAAGTCGCCAATTTTGTCGGCCAAGGGGGCGAAGCGTTGTTAGACTTAACAGGTGCAGATGAGTCATGGGTGTAATCTATCGCACGAGTTTTGAACAGGACAGGAAACTCCTTTCTTATCTTATCCCACTCCACAACGCAGTGGAATATTTAAGGTTTTTACGATCATTACATTTGATAACGGACTGCCTATCTGTGCAACCGAGGTTCTGTTGATTTGTGCGAGCCAATGAATAGTGACTCTGATGCAGATATTGATAGGTAGCCGCTGTAGCAGGGTGGTATAGGTATCGGATCATGACTTGCCTTGTCACGAGTTCGAACCCAGTACCACTAAAGACCCGCCGTGTAGGGCAGCGATGCACGTTAAATCTGTCGAAAGATGAAGCATCCTCCCGTTGGTGTGGTGTGGTAGTTAGGAGAGGGTGTGTGTAGGAGTGGGAAGGTCCATTAACACCTGCTAAAGGGGATGGGTAGTTCCCCTCCCCCTTGGAATGTGGAATGTGAAGTTTCACCATTCGGTCTTTGGGTACGACGGAGAGAAATCATGTCCGAGTGTTTGCTAACTGTATAATAACTGTTTTCTTTAAATGTTTTTTTAATAAACCTTAATATTTAAAATTGAGATGCCATTTTCTTAATTTGTTTCCGTGCCCATTGATTAGAATCAAACTTTAGTGGCGCAACCGGTAGGATCAATCCTTAGCGGCAAACCCCATAGGATGAACGTTAGAAACGGAAATTTCGAGTTTTTTGGATTCCCGCGAAGAAATGAATCAGGTAAGAGTTTTTGCTTGCAACTCCCTGTATTGTAAGACGAGAGAAATTTATAAAATTATACTGTTTAATATCCATTTATTAAGAGAGAATTTTGATTTTATTTTTTGTATACGTCAGTGTACGTTTTTTTTTGCTCTGCATATCCATGCAGTTGTAACTTGTTGAACGCCAGTTCAATTTTGAATTAGTATATACATCAGTATATATTTTATTAGTCTTGTTCTATATAAATGGAAAACAAGTTTTAGAACATCAGTTCTAAAAATTAAGGAAAACTTCAAAATCATTAATTCTCTCAGTATATTATTTTATTGCATATCCATGCAGTTATAAAATTTTTTGAACTCCAGTTCAATTGTGAATTATTATATACATCAGTATATATTTTATTATTATTGTTCCATATAAATGGAAAGTGTTTTAGAACATCAGTTCTATAAATTAAGGAAAGCTTCAAAATCATTAATTCTCTCAGTATATTTTATTGCATATCCATGCGGTTATGAAATTTTGAACGCCAGTTCAAATTAAAATTATTATACATCAGTGTATAATTTATTATTTTTGCTAGTAAGGGTTAGAGCATCAGTTCTAAATTCAGTTATTCCTGCATTCAGAATATTTATGTTACACTCGGACAGATATAGTTCGAACATCAGTTCGCGATTTATATGTGTATTTAACATTTTTTAATACATTTTATATAAGATTGTTGCTGACAAGTAACTACCCGAATTACTTATTGTATTTTATGAGAGTTTTTGAAAACTCATTAAGCTGTATATTCCAAATTGTTTAATACGTATAATTGGGTAATTGTATTCGTATTTTGATGCATTAAGCAATGTAAATCGGTAAAATATACGAGTTATTTGAAACAGTTTGTGTAATCGAAAATTAATATAGAAAGATTGTATGTTTTTTTTTCATGATATTGTATTTATTTATTTTTGTAATGCACAATAATAAGTTCACGTCAGGGAATAGCAATTGAGTTTAATGAAAAATTAATGCTAAAGAATAATACCTATTTCATGTCAATGAAATTATTTTGTGCTTATGTACGCATAGTATTTTTCGATTAATATGAAAAAAAAATATCAGTTTAAATTGGAGATAAAACTACCGAAATATTTTGTAGGGTTCCATTATTCCAGCCAGGAATAGATTAAGTTGTGCTTATCGGTAATATTTAAAGGGATTATTGTGTATCAGTAATATTTTAAGTGATTATTTTATTAGTTATTTAAGTACACTTGGTATATTGCGAAATATATAATACATTATTCTGGAATTCCTCCTAATTCATTGAGCGTTGTGTTAGTGTAGCGGATGCTTATTGTAAACAAAGATATATTTGCGGTGTTTAATTTTTGGCAATCCCTTTCGGGTGTTATTTTCATTTGATTATTTGTTTAGTTGCGGTACATTGGAAAAAGAAAAATTTCAAATGGCATTTTTGAAGAAAGCTAAAAAGCATGATTTAGTTTTGTTGGCTGAGGAGTTAAGTCAGAAGGTATCAGATAAAATGACGATTATAGATTTAAAGAATATCATAATCGGTAGCAAAGATTACGAAGAGGAGTTCGTTAGAGCTCAGTTATCCGTTATTTCAGAGGAACGCGTTGAAAGGGAAACAGAGGAAAAAATCGCCAGGCAGCAGCTGCCCTGGGAATCAGAATTGAATGAACTGCGGTTAGAGATGGAAAGTATTCGTTCGAATGTTAAGCGGACGAGTTGTGCAGAAGATCGTAAGAAGACATCTTCAAATTACCGAATTAGTATCGGGAGGGCCAAGGAACATATGAGGGAAACATCTCCTGCTGTGTTGATGGCTGAAGCTACGATACCAGTAACTACTCCTATCAAGGAAGAAAATGGAATGGACGATTTAAGGGTTGTTTACGTCAAGGTTAAGGGTGAGCAAGAAATGGTGAATGCTATCATGGACATAGGTGCCCAGGTGCCCGTGGTAAGACCAGATGTTATCGAAGGACAAAGCATTGATAACAGAGGGTCAATTCAAATAACGTCTGCATTTGGGGAGCATGAAATGGGTGAAGTAAAAGATTCCAACGTGGAATTGAATGACCTTAGGCACGGTGTTGTGCCTGTCTCTAAAAATTTGGTTAACGACATGTTAATCTGTTCCTCTGATTATGAAGTATTAATAGAAAACTCTCGCAAAAAAATGATTCGCAATCCTGCGAAACTTCGAGAACCTTCAAAGGAAGAAGGAATTATTAGTTCAACAGATTCAAAATCAGTTTGCAGCCAAGAAGTGATCACCAATCTACGTCCTGTTACTTACACACAGTCTTTATTGAATGTTCCAAACGGAGATTTGGTTGCAGTAAAAATTAATGCATCGAATGTCCAAACAAATGGACAAGGTATAAAAGAAAGCAAGAGAGAGGTTGCCTTTACTTGTGTATTTAAAAATAGAATCTTGTATAGTAATAGGCGGGGTCAGCCCCGTAAGGAATGTATTTCCAAATTTATTGACTCAATCCTGGTGCAATGTTGTCGTGATCTCATAACAGGTATTGTTAAATTGGAGTTGAAAGCAGGATTGGAAGTATTTAAGGTTCGCGTGGATATTTTATGGACAATAACATGCATTGGTTGCTTTTTGTCGCTTTTGGGATTGAAAAGGATTTTTCTTGCTTTCATTCTACATAGAAATTGGAAGAAAAAGAGAAAGAGAATTTTTTAAATGTTTAAACCTGGTACAATAAAAGAATTAACGTTTGGCTGAAGGCTTACGCATGTAAAAGTACTGAATTATCCAGATTGCCTGCTCCTGTTAAATAGATAAGATTTAAGCCAATGATTATATATATACTTAACGTTTTTCTGTACCATAATTTCTGAAAACTGCTAAAGATTAAAACTTTGGCTTCTATATATGCTTTGCTAATACATGTTGTATAACTATTTTAGATTTTGTGCAATATTTTTAGTAACTTGTCTTTTATATTGTAATATTTTTGAGTATTATTTGTGGTTGTATCTTGTATGGATATTAATTTTTCTAGCATATTAATGTGATTTGCAAAACTATGTGGGAGTTGTATTAGCAAAAGCTCTTTTTACGTGAAACATGGAACAAAAAATTTCTCTCGTTATCTCGTTTCTTGCCATGTAGTACGTATGCATGTGTTTTTTGTTTTTGTTTTTTATAGTTTCTTTTCAGCTGCATCGTCCTGGAATGACGGATGAGCTTTTTAAGGGGGGAGGTGTAGGAGTGGGAAGGTCCATTAACACCTGCTAAAGGGGATGGGTAGTTCCCCTCCCCCTTGGAATGTGAAGTTTCACCATTCGGTCTTTGGGTACGACGGAGTGAAATCATGTCCGAGTGTTTGCTAACTGTATAATAACTGTTTTCTTTAAATGTTTTTTTTTAATAAACCTTAATATTTAAAATTTAGACGCCATGTTCTTAATTTGTTTCCGTGCCCATTGATTAGAATCAAACTTTAGTGGGTGCCAGCTCATGTGTCGTCCACGTCACTTGACCATGATTCAAAATTACGTGGTCCGTCACCAAAAGACCTCGTGTAGCTGAACAGTGCGACGTTAATATTCAATCAATGAAGATTGATAATGAAACTTGTTGTGGATCTATACGCGTTTCTTCAATTATTCCTCTTGGGAAATCTTTCAGCTATTAATTCGCGTTTTTCACAACCAACCCTTCGGAAGAAGAGAATCGTGATATTTAAATTAACTTATTATATATAGCTGAGGTTTTCGAGCTTGAGAGAGAGAGTCGGAGAGAAGATATACTCGAGTCAGGTGAGATTGCTACTGAAGGTATAATATCGGAATTCTAGTGATTTGATTCTTATTAGGAGAGAATTTAAAAGTGACGATTGTTCTCTAGGATTGATTTGATATTAGATTAAATCGGATGATAGGTTAGTCCTTTATTAAGGTGAGGATCAAGTTTGATAGAATTCTAATCGTTCGCGTTTTTCCGTCGTTGTTCCACTTTCCCGGTTAACAGTGAGACATTCTCTTTCTATTCTTAGTTGAAATTGTGTCTGTTCTTTGTGGGGTAAATAAATAGATTATAATTGGATCATGTCGGGTGCTTCTTCCCACACATCTAGGTGCCCGAGAGAGAAGCGCTAATCTCTCACAAATTCTTATCAAAACTGTTACTTTTCCTAAAACCTTACGTTGTTTGGAAACTGTGAGAACATAGCTTATGCAGCAGGATGTAAATGACGCAGGATTTTTATCTGTGCATAAAGTAAAACAAAGAACTCTTTCGAGTAAGGAATCAAAAAGATTTTCAAACATCTATCAGTCAGCATTTTAAAACTTCCAATTATATAACCAGTGTGTGATAATTCGGTAATAGTATTTATAGCTGATGAATAAAAAGTGTGTAATTTCTAACCATGGATATTTCTTGTGTAGTTGTTTATTGTAGAATTTCCGAAAGGCAAATGCAAAAAATTTCTATTTTGTTTGGATCCCGATTTAACGAACGAAATCTTCGATCCCGATGAATTCGTTAAATCGAGATCCGACTGTATATACTATTTTTAATATCCCCGAGCGATCAAAATTTTGAGAAGTGGCTTGAAATCTAAGAAAAAGTGTTCAAAATATCACACGTATTAAGAACGTAAGAGTTTTTCTCTTACTTTCAAATGATTAGATCTACCGAGTGTACAAAAGTTATTTAACTTGATTACCAAAATATTTTAATTAAAAATTTGAAAAAATATGCTGGTATTTCTTTGATAAATTCAAAATAGTGAAGATATTTAGCATAATTTCATTGACACTTTGATATTGAGTTGTCTTTCTTTTACAATGTTTGCATTTTATTTTTTTGAAAATTTTCGGAATTTATATGTAGGAGAAAAACGACTCACATTCCCTTAACGCGAGATTTCCAGAATTTTTAAATCTACAATCTTGAAATTTGGCAGGCATGTTCCTTTTGTTGAGTAGAGATTTGTTAAGAACGGGAAGTCTATTTGCGAAAATCAACTCCCAAGAAGGATTGCGGGGGTGTTAGAGATAAAAATTCCCGTTTTTGAATTATTACCCACACAGACTTGAAATTTAACAAACAAGTTTTTTTATGGGATAGAGATTCGTTAATATAAATCGCATTACAGCTAAAACAATATTCGTTTCTGAACTATTAGACTTAAGACATTTTAAATGTAGAAACATATATTTCTTCTTTTGAGTGGAGGTCCGGTAAATGCGGATTTTGCAGAAATTGACCTCAAAGGGGTTTGTGGGGGATTCATATGCACTACAGATAAAAAGTAATATAAAAAAAATTAAGTCAATTCCTATTTAGATCAACAAAGTAAAGTCTTATTTAGCTACTTTTTATTAAATAGTTACGATTAATATAAATATGTATATGCATATGATAGAATCACAACATTAAGTGGTAATTAATTTTTATTCATTATCATTAAAGTATCGTATTGTCATCCAAAACAATCGTGTATATATAATTTCAATTCAACTGAATACTTTAAAACGTGAGAAAAAAATCTTTTAAAAGTTTTGACCCAAGTCGTTAAAAATGAAACCTACGTGGCTGTATCTTTAATTCTTTAAATAATTAGTTTCAGTCAATTAATTTTAATTAATTATAATTCAATTATCGTGTTTTTACCCAAAACAATAGTGTATAAAAAATTTCAGCTCAAACGAGCGCTTTAAAATGTGAGGAAAAAAACCCTTCTCTAGTTTTGACACAAGTCACCAAAAGGGTCGCTAAGTCGCCAAAAATGATGCCAACGTGGCTGTTTTTGTAATTCTTTGAATAATTAGTTGTAATCAATTAATTTTTATTAATTATAATTAAACTACTGTATTGTCATCCAAAATAATCATGTATATAAAATTTCAGCTCAATTGAGAGCTTTAAAATGTATTTTATTAACGATTGAAAATTCCACGAAGATAAATAAATAAATGTATAAGAGAGTGTGAGCTAATAGTAGGAATTGAATAAAAATCCTGTTTTTGAACAATTAGACCAGTGATTCTCAAAGTCATCTATATCGTCCCCAAGGAGTCTACAACGACCTCTAAGGAGTGTACGTTAGCAGGAAAAAGAATTGGGGGTCCATGAGGTATAAATGGTGGTCTATGATTGTAGCTCTCATTTAACCAGTTCGTAACTTTAATTTTAACTTTCAGTAAATGGAATAAATATTACTTATTTACTTACATAATATAAACATCATTATAATAAAAACATATCTTAACTCAGTGGCGCAACAGCCCATGAGGGCCAAGGCTTACTGTGCGCATACCAGAATACGTGACCTTGAGCACTGAGGTGCATGAACAGATATTCCGATCAGGTGGTCAGTCTGAAGCGAAACCCCCAGTGTTTAGTTCCCAAGCTAGCTTCGTACTCGTTTATCGACCTATCGAAACATATCTATCTATGATGAATTATGGAATATCGTGAGAAAGTAGTGGAAAGAAATTTCAGCACGGTTACCAATCTTCATTTAAAAAAAAAGAATGGATGCTGCTAACTGAAGAGATGTAGGATTCAATCCAAAAAAATTGATGCCACATGTTGAAAATTTGCTAAAAAGCATCTGATTCATCCCTCCTGTTAAAACCATTTAATTAATACATGTTTAAAATTAAGATGTGTGTTCGTTTTCTAAAGTTTTTCACTCCACACTTCACTGTAGTTATAAGTTTAAATCTTTTAAAGTAAGCTCTACACCAGCTATCGAAAATCCATTTAAGTAGATGAATTTGCAAAATTTCAATATTAAGTAAGCAGAAGGGGGGTGTACCCGAAACCGGAAAACATAGCAAAGGGTCTATAAGACAAAAAAGTTTGGGATACTCTGAATTAGACCAACAGGTTTAGAATTTTTCAAGCATATTTTTTTTTAGTGCAAATGTATATCACATGAAAAATATATATACTTCTGTTTTAGAAATTCGAATCCTACCTTTTTTTAATCAAGGGGCTATAAGAATATTTTTCAATTCGATGAAAAACTTAATGCTAGGATTTAGATAACAATAACTTAAAAACAAGTAACATAAAAAAATTTTGTGTCAATTCCTTCATAGGTCAACAAAGAAAAATTTGATTTTAGTTACTTTTTATTAAATAGCTACAATTAATATAAATATGTACATAGATATGACAGAATCACGCTATTAAGTGACTAAATAGAAAGCGATTTTCCTTGCAACTTTCCATTTTCCTTTCTATATACGGTGTTGAACTATTATTTCTTTTGTTACAATTCATTCATCTTTTAATTTAATTAATGAATTTATACTTTAAAAAACTGCATTAACATCAAGTGTCATGCACCACAAGTTTAAAAATTTGTATTTGAACTTGAATGGATGAATAGACAGTATTTTATAAACGATTGAAAATTTGAACAAGATATATACATAGGGAGGAGAAGTAAACTAATAGTAGAATAATAATGCAAAGTGCAGCCTGTGTGTAACGGTTAGTAATATATTACTTTAATTTCTTTGTATTGCTTTTTCTTCTTTTATTTGTAAGACTTATACGAAATATGTAGAAATCTGTAATTGTTGTTTTTCGTGTGGGTAAAACAATGTTATTCAGTTTGTTCAATATATTCGTGCACTCTATCTTCTCCATATTTCAAAGAGACAAATTATGAATATAAATGATTTCGTTATTAATGACTTATAAATAATTCACGATGAAGGGACTCATTTAACACGGACCTTGCTAGTCAAATGTACAAATTCGGAAATTAATCTACTTCCCCACTGATTTGCACCTTGCCTACGCACCAAGGGCTGCACAATAAATCAGGGGACATTTAACGTTAAAGTCGATT
The DNA here is from genome assembly GCA_019973935.1 of Trichonephila clavipes. Taxonomy (NCBI): domain Eukaryota; kingdom Metazoa; phylum Arthropoda; class Arachnida; order Araneae; family Nephilidae; genus Trichonephila; species Trichonephila clavipes. The sequence goes on from BMAU01021430.1 coordinate 671,770, forward strand.
CAATCTGCCCTCCGCAGCTTCCTCAATCAATTAACCGCTCTGTGATTACCCGGGGAGGGGTATGTCGGAGCGATTTTATCTGGACAGAAGTGTAAAGTATTGCAAAATGCTGCTTTCCGTGCTTGTTGAACACCTGGCTGAAGATGAAGTGATAACCTTGTAGACAACTCGTTTGTCAGTTTTGTAGTAAGCGACAATTGCTATTCTCTTGTCCCTTGATAAAAGAGGCAAGATCAGGCCACGATAAATTTTCTAAAGAATCTAGATAGCTTGAAGTGAATTTTATCTCAAGTAGATATGTTTGATGAAATCAAATCGATGATTAAGTTCGGGTCCTCAAACTACCTTTTGCAATTCAAATTATCTTCCCTAAAGTTAAAAATCTACATTTTATGGGGACGTATTACCCTATAAATGATCAGAATATCAAATTTTTTTTTTCATTGCCTCATTTAAAATATATATATTTTTTTTTTTGTCTCCCAACCGGTATAGTGGTTAGCGACGCTGACGGCGGTGCCGTCAGCGTCGGAGAAGACATGGATGTTTGTAAATGTATAGTGCAGGGTTGATTGATTGATTGATTGAATATTAACGTCGCACTGTTCAGCTACACGAGGGCTTTTGGCGACGGACCACGTAATTTTGAACCATGGTCAAGTGACGTGGACGACACCTGAGCTGGCACCCTCTCCTAACTACCACACCACGCCAGTATAGTGCAGGGATGGCGTGCTATTGAAGGCACGCGAAACAATATTTTGGGCACGCCACCGATCAAAACGGTTTGCATTTTAATTCAAAATAACTAAGTTCAATATGGAGTATTACGAACAAATACGAGTGATCAGTTGGAGTTTTTAGCAAGATTTTCTCAGTCAAAGAATTATCAGAAACGGTCAAGTTTTATTATGTACCCTGAGAGATGTGACTTCCTTTAATAAACTGAATTTATCTCTATTCGATTATTTGTAAATTGAAACATTTGCAATGCAACTGATTGATTTCCAGTCTAGTTCAATATGGATTCAAAAATTTGTTGAAAAAAGAAGAAAGTTGGAATTAAATTGAAACAGAAAGATTAACAAGCAATATAAGTAAAAATGCAAGTAAGGAAATTTCGGAAACATGGAATTCGATTCCAGATCAATTTAGCTATTTGAAGAAACTGGCTCATACTATTTTAATCATATTTTCATCTACCTATGATTGCGAGTTATTATTTTCAGAGATGAATATATAACATTAAAAGACTCACTTAGAAACCGTTTGGCCGATGACTCAAATTCAGCTTGCATTCTGCTGAAAGTAACGTCTTACAATCCTAATACAAGTTATTTGTCATCTAATCTGCTACAACAGAATTCACACTGTTACTTTAGTTTGAGTTACACGTATAAACTGAGGCGTAGCTACCACCGTATAAATGATACGGGGCCTCCAAGCTACAGGGGTTCCAGCATATGTAACTACAGTCTCACTAACATGGCACCCATATCTAAAAAAGGGCCCCCGGAGTAATTTTGATACAGAGTCCCCTCTGAGATAGTTACACCAGTGCGTATAAATAAAACATGTACTACTATATACAGTGCAAAATGCAATTTTTTCGTTGTAAAGAGCTTTGATATATTTAGTATTTAGTTTTATTATTTTCTCAATAATCATAAGTCAAAATTATTTTACGGCACATCTATACCTCATTAAACATTTCTTAAAGAAAAAATGGCACGTTGATCCAAAAAGGTTCACCACCCCTGGTATAGTGCCTGTGCGGCATGGGGGTACTTTAAATAGCCGTCGAGTTGCAAGTCCTCTCGTGTGGTTGGTGGAAGGCCCCTGGCCATGGGGTGGAACCGAGCAAAATCGCACTGCCACCTGCATGGTGCTCAAAGCTAAGGCAAACGACAGGTGTAAAAATTCTAGCCCTTAGCCGCGATGATATTCGCGGGCCTCGATCTGACTTCGTCCGGCAGGTGGCATTAGTCACAAGAACAACAAATATTTTTTTTTAAATTTCGTAGCTCTAATTACATTATATTTGCCAGTTATTTAACATTTTTAACAGTACATCGCAGAGAAAATCGAAATTAGACCACATGATGTCTGTATTAAGCTCTTTCATTTATTTTAAGGATCCTTAAAACTTTAAATGGCTTTTTCTCGGGTTTTTATTTTTCGCGGGAATCGTGTACTATTTAAAGCGGACTAAGACTTTTTATTTCTCTCTCTATATATAAAAAAAAAAATTCTGTATGATGAAATAAATTTATTTGTTTATCTCACACACGAGAACAATTATAACAAGTAATATTAAAAAAATTAAGTCAATTCCTACTTAGGTCAACAAAGAATAATTATTTTAGTTACTTTTTATTAAATAGTTACAATTACTATAAATATGCATATACATATGAAGAATCATACTATTAAATGACAAAATAGAAAGCGATTTTCCTTGCAATTTTCCAATGTTCTTTCTTTATAGGGTGTTGGACTATTTTTGTTTGTTTGTTACTACTTATTCATTAATTAAATTTAATTATTCTAACAAAATAGTATAGTAAAAACAAATCACATTCTTAGAAATTAGGCCATCCCAGGAGGGATTCAAATCCACGACTTTTGAATTATAAGTCCAACGCGCTATCCATTGACAACTCGAACGATTTTCCTTTTTCTGCATGGTGTTGAACTATTACCTTTGTTTGTTACTATTTATTCATTAATTAATAAATTAATATTTGAAAAAACCGTATTAACATCAAGTGTCATCCACTACAAGTTTGACAAAATGTATTTGAACTTGAATGGATGGAAAGACAGTATTTTATTAACGATTGAAAAGTTCAGTTCAGTACAGTGAAATCACTAATAGTGGAGACTTGGCTAACGACGATCGAAAATTTGAACAAGTTGGCCAGGTGGTTATAAATAAAGTTACACTATTCAGTTGCCAGTAGAACCTGTTCTAGCTATCCGATTTTGATGAAACTTGGAATATATACTATATGGACCACGGGGAAAAGTTTCTGCAATAAAAAAAATTAGCACAAACCAGATGGCTTTTATCGGATATTCCTTATGCATAAATCCGTAAAACCTCTGTATAAACTTGCAGTCATATCCATAAAATCCTTCAGCGTGCGTTTTTCATCGTTTTTTAGTCATACCCTTATTTAAAAAAGATCGAGCATTAATGGTAAAACAGTTTTATCGGAAAGGCAGCAACCACTTAGCTGCTCTGCGTGAATATCGTCGTTTAAAGCAGAGCTCTGCAACCTTTTTATCACCGCGGACCGGTCAACATTTGTTAATTTTACCGCGGCCCGCTTAGGAGAAGAACATTGATTGTTCATATTTTAGACTATTTTTTGATTTAATCATTTTAGTTTATATATATATATATATATATATATATATATATATATATAATTGTACTTAATCGTGACTTAATAAAATATAGCTACACCAAAAAATGAATATAAAGTGATTTAACAAGGAATATTAAGGTATCCGACTACGTTCGGAACCGGGATTTAAAAAAAAGCGCATAAATGGATAGTTTTCATGATATTTAGTGACACTTAGATTAAAATACATGTATAAGATTATTTTAAGAACATTTTGATAAAAAAAAGTTAGTTAAATACAATATTTTGGCAAAAAATTAACTTAGAATAGCCTTTTTCCAAAATGTTCTACTTTTGTGAAAAATGCTTCTACTATAATAATATTTTTGCCTGTTTATAGCTCTGACCTCTGTACAGAGGCTCAACTATGATTTTTGAACAATTCACATTATTTTCAGAGTTACAACCAATTGAAATAATTTTATCGGCGTTTTTTTCTTAAAATTTCTCCCCTCTGTTGTCGTAAAACATGGATAAATCCCCTTCTATATTATATATTTCAAAAATTCTAGTTGAGCCTCTGTACAGAGGTATGAGCTATGTACAGGCAAAATATTATTATAATAGAAGCATTTTTCACAAAAGGAGAATATTTTGAAAATGGGTCATTCTATGTTCATTTTTTGACAAAATATTGTACTTAAATAATTTTTTATTGTAATACTATTCTTAAAACAATTTTATATACATTTTCTAATATAAGTGAAACTTAATAATCATAAATATTATCCATTTATACGCTTTTGAAAATTCACGGTTCCGAACGTAATCGGATACCTTAAGTGATTTTCATAAAAAGTAGCCCAAACCTAAGAAAAACATACCACAGTAAATAAAAGAGAAATAATTTAATGTTTCTTGTGCGGACCGGTAGTATTTGATTCACGGACCGGTACCGGTCCGTGGACTGGGGGTTACGGAACACTGGTTTAAAGGATCTGCGGAAAGGCCCCATATCGAGGATTGGTTTGAAAAAATGATTATAAAATTTGAAGAAACTTGGAATTTTTTGGGTGTGCTTCCCGGAAGAGGACGGAAACCGGTTGGGACTGAAGCTACGGAAGTAGTCTCTACTGCTACGGTTGAAAGATCATCCAGTTCCATCTTTTCTTCTTCAAGTGGTCGATCAGTGTCCCGCGAGTAGAAGATTCCGTGGTCGACAGTATGAAAAATTCTGCGATGCATTTTGAAACGGTATTCGTATAAGATCCACGTGATGCAAACGCTGAAACCTCAAGATCAGAAAACGCGTCTTGAATCTGCTTGCCGATTTTTGACGAGAATGGAAGTTGATGTGTGGCCTTGGAAAACTCTACGGCCAGACGAGGCACACTTTTATTTAGATGGAGCTGCGAATACTCAAAATTGCCGCATATAGGGTACTTCACACACACCTCCAAATATCCTGCATCAACAACAACTGCATTCTGAATATGTGACTGCTTGATGTGGATTTTCTGCTGAGTTCTTATCCTCGGACCTTTTTTCTTTGAAACTCTCACTCCGCAAGGTCCTAAAAGATGCTCGGTCAGGAGTCCACGGTACAGAGAACTTCTTCAACAACAGATCATTTCTGCTTTACAGGAAAGACAATGTTAGCAGTTTATGCAAGATGGAGCAACTCCTCACATTGGGCGTCAAGACAAAGCACTGCTTAGTTCTAACTTTGGCGATAATCGTGTAATATCCAGACATTTTCCGGATGCATGGCCTTCTCGTTCACCTGTTATTTCTGGTTGTGGAAATTTCTAAAAGACGGTATTTATAGAGGAGGAATTAGGACTTTACCTGATTTGAAAGCTAGCATTATACGGTATGTGGCTGAAATCCCTCGTGAGTTGCTTCGAACTACCATTGAAAACGCCATAATGTGCTTTCAACACGTTATTGATGTCAACGAAGCACATATTGAGCATATTCTGTATTGAATACTGTTTCTATCATCAATTTCCGATTCACAGGCCGTTGCACCAATGTTACTATCATCGGTGGTTCAGTTAATCAGTGGTAGAATGCTTTTATATCAATCAACTTTCATATCATCACAATCCGTTAGACTCAATTAATTTCAATAAATCATCGAATACAAGTGTAAGATTAAATAATAAGTTTAATGGAATATGGAGTGCGTCTGCACTCGGTCACGTACAGAAGATCTCTGATGTCAACAACACATGTTATTACAAGCAGCGCCCTCTATACTGAGGGGGGTTCTACCATTACTCCCCACTTAAACTCCTGCGGAGTTTACATTAAGATAATTCAAATTCTAAGGTAATTTAAGTAAAATTCATGCAAAATGAAATAATACAAATAAAATTCATGCAATGTGAAATAATACAAATAAAATTCATGCAATGTGAAATAATAAAAATAAAATCCTATGAATTCAATTCTCAAATCACATGCATCATCAATAATTCTGAAATAAAATTAGCAATTCTTAAATCACATGCATATCAATAATTCTGAAATAAAGTTAGCAATTCTTAAATCACATGAGTTATCAATAATACTGAAAATCAAATTAGCAATTATGTACATAGAACAATATAAAGGTTAAAGTTCAAGAAATTGTAAAATGTGTTCAACTGTTCCTCTCTACAGTTGCAGGATCAACTGGAATAGGTAAAGGCACCACCCTTGTGATGGCTCGTTTTAAAATACCTGTTGAGGTCCTCACACTAGCCACTCTTACAAGACCATCACTACCGGGAAATACTTCAAGAACACGCCCCATAGGCCAGTCCAGGGGCCTGGTGTTGGGATCCTTTAAAAGAACCAGCCGATTCTCCATCAAGTTAGGGTTCCGAAGACTCCACCCAGCACGGGTCCGAAGATGGGTCAGACACTCGGTGCTCCAACGGTTCCAAAATTTGCCTCTCAGAGATTGAACGAGTTTCCACCTGGAATGATAGGACAAAGAATCCGAAGCAGTATAAGGTTCAGGAAAGGATGAAATTGCACAGTTCGTCAAGAAATGCCCCGGGGTCAAAGGGTTAAGATCATTGGGGTCCGAAGAAAGTGGAGACAAGGGACGTGAATTCAGAACTGCTTCGATTTGTGCCATCAACGTAGTTAACTCTTCGAAGTTCATGATAGCCGATTTCGCTACCCTCAATAAAATGCGTTTCATGGACTTAATGTTTGCTTCCCACAATCCACCGAAATGGGGAGAAGCGGGTGGAATGAAGTTCCATTCGATTCCCTCTTCCGCGCTGAATAGCTGAATTCTGTTGGACTTGCAAATTTCGTTCCATTCATTAAGAATGTTTCTTGCTCCCTTGAAGTTCGTTGCCTTTGGCAACATCATTTGATGTTTTTGGAATTCAGATAGGGTCGAATGTTTCAATCTACCTCCTGGGTCAAATAATCGACCTGCGGCTTGTAACAAATATCTTTTTGTATTAATTCCTTTAGAAAGAAATGTTCCTAAATCGCTGGAATCAAAATAGAATGTGTCAGATTTTTCATTCCAACCAACTCCTAAGACCTTTGAAGCTATCAACGTGTTCAATGACTCTTTATGTTCATCTACTTCAAAATTTAAATTTTTAACCTTTGATTTAGCTCGGAAGAGTTGGTTCTCCATTTCCGAAGATCCATACTTGCATCTTCCAAAATTTGTTTACTTTCTATGCAGGTCGTCAAGGCTGCTTGGACACTGACATTTCCACACAGAAAATCATCAACATACAATGACTGGTTAAGATGGTTAAAGGTATCAGGAAAAATATCCACATATTTTTTAAGATGATGCTTTATCGTAGCTGCAAGAAGAAATGGACTTGATTTTACTCCAAATAAAACCCTAGTCATTCGGAAAATATCAAGCCGTTTGTTTTCTAACTCAATTCCTGGATTTTCATCCCAGAAAATCTTGTAAAATCCCTTTCACGTTCGTCTATCTCAATCATCAAAAATGCCATTTTTATGTCAGCTACAAATGCAATTGGATTCATTCTAAATTTGATTAATAGAAAAAAATAGGTTAGGTATAAAATTTAGCCCTGTGTGTAAACAATCGTTCAAAGATAGCTGTGATTTCGCATGTGATGACGCATCAAATACGATTCGCAATTTGCTTGTAGTTTTATCAGTACGTATTACTGCTCTATGTGGTAGATAAAAAATATTATGCTTTAGATTTTCTTCTTCAAATGGAACACGTTCTATGATTTTCTCAGAAAGATAATTATTTACAACTAATTTGTAATCCTCAAATAAGGAACTGTCATTTTTAAAACGTGATCTTAACTTTAGAAATCTTTTCCTAGCAACTTCTTCATTATTTTCTAATAATGTTTTCATGTTAGGTTTCCAAGGGAATTTAACTTTATACCGCTTATTTTGGTATGAAATTTCCGCTTCAAATTCAGACATTATATCATTATCAATATTTTCCTCATCGGACACCTCTGCTTCTATTCCTGAGTTCTCTAAATTCCAAAATTCACTAAGCTGTTTAGAAATATTGGATTCATTAACAATAACACTCATTGTTAAAAGGTCCTCAGAATCTGTACTCTGCCCTTGTAAAGACCACCCGAATAATGTTTCTACTGTTACAAGATTTTTGTTTAGACGCGTAATTCTACCTGTAACTACTTGATAATAATAGTCCGCACCAATAAGAATTGATATTTCTTCATCGTTAAATTCATAAGAATCGGCTAATTGTACATTTTTTAAATATCTAAATTTTTTATCAATATTTCTATCAGGAGTCGGTAAATTCGTGATAGAAATATGTTCTGTCTCTACCGCCTCTATTTCAATGCACAAATTTGGATCATCCCTGTTTTTCAATTTTATTTTAACTATATTTAAAGTTTTTATTTCAGTTTCTTTAGCACCAAATGTGCAAATGGAAAGGTTTTCTTTTCTAAGAATTGGATAGTTAAATTTCTCAGAAGTACTCTTTAAAACAAAACTTCTCTGTGAACCATTATCTAAAAATAATCTAACAACTTCTTGTTCATTTTTGACATCTATTAATGCGGCGCATGTTTGTAACAATACACTATTTACTTCTGTTTTAATTGCTGTTGAAATTACATTATCAGTGTCCCTTTTCGGAGACAAGTCGTCATCATGTCGATTCCGAAAACATATTGAGAAATGGTGAGACCCATTACAAATAGGACACGACTCCCTCTTAACACACATTGCTCTATGACCGGGCGACAAACATAAAAAACAACAGCCCTTCTTCCTTAAAATTTCTCGCTTTTCGTGAGCACCAAAGGAACGGCAAGTGTCGAGTTCATGACCTTTGTTGCAGTATAAACATTTTCGGTTTCTAGGTTCTACTTTCTCCCAGGGGTGGGAAATAAATGTGCTCCGAAATGTACTCTATTCAGGGGTGGCTTCATGCGTTGTCCGGGGAAATAGGAGCCTTTATTTTTTGTTCTGTTTTGCGATGGAGGGGAATAATGACATAGTTTATGACTGTTTATTTGAGAAGCTCGTTCCCTACTACGGATTTCTAAGTGTAGGAACTGTAACAGAGCGCTCAGGTCAAACCCTTCGTCCTTTGAGAACGATTGAATTCCAAAACGAGTTCCGAGGGTATCTGTTTCAACAGGATGGGTGTTAATAAGTTTGAGTAGGATTCTCCTTTAACTCCTAAACTTTCAAGACTCCTTATTTGCGTTTCTGCTCTATCGTACAAATTTCTTAAGCCCACAATATCAGTAGGGTTTCTAACAGGTGTTAAATTTAATAAATTGCTCAAATGAGCGTTAATTAACATGTTTTTATTTCCAAATCTATCTTTTAATAAATCAAGAGCTCTATCATAATTATCATCAGAAATTGAAATCCATTAATACAAGCAAGCGCATTACCACATAAATATGATTTTAAATAATTAAATTTATCAACTTTGCTTAGTCTATTGTTATTATGAATAGAGCTTTCAAATAAAGTATAAAAATCTAACCATTCAGAATAATTTCCAGAATACTTATTTATATGCAATTTAGGTAAATTTATGTTCATACATTCAAAACTATTGGAATCAATAACTTGGATATTTCGAGAAACTGTATCAACCTGGATAGAGTCAAAATTTATTCTCCTAATTTTAGAAGAAAGCTTCGTTTTTCAAAATATAATCTTCTCTTTAATTTCTTCCGAAGCTTCTATATCTTCAGTAATAGTGTCAACAGACAAACGGTCTTCAATTAGTGTATTTAATAAACTTAAGTTACTTTCTTTGTCATTTAATTGCTCTATAAAAAGCTTCAAATTGATCAACAGGTTCATTTTCATTGTTGATCTTTCCTTCAATTTTATTTATCAATTTTGTCAACGAAGAACGTACCGCAGTACGCTTCTTTTTAAATTTTGAGAGATCTTCTGACATTTTAATCTTCTATTCAGGTATAATTCAGTTTTTCAATAAAAATTCGGCTTACCTGAATTCACTATATATATTCACTATGATATTCCAACCTCTTGGTCGAGGGTATCAAAAATGATTCTTTCATCAATTTCATAAATTTTCATTAATTTCAGGCCGATGCACCAATGTTTCTATCATCAATTTCCGATTTACAGGCCGTTGCACCAATGTTACTATCATCGGTGGTTCAGTTAATCAGTGGTAGAATGCTTTTATATCAATCAACTTTCATATCATCACAATCCGTTAGACTCAATTAATTTCAATAAATCATCGAATACAAGTGTAAGATTAAATAATAAGTTTAATGGAATATGGAGTGCGTCTGCACTCGGTCACGTACAGAAGATCTCTGATGTCAACAACACATGTTATTACAAGCAGCGCCCTCTATAGTGAGGGGGGTTCTACCAAATACATTTTATCGATTCTAACATATTATTTGGGCACCATATTTCCTCTTGGTGGTCAAAATTTGAACTATTTTTTTATTGCAGAAATCTTTTCCCCATGGTCCATATAGTATATATTCCAAATTTCATCAAAATCCGATAAGCAGAACGGGTTCTAGAGACCTCTGAAAAGTGTAACTTTAATTATAACCACCTGGTATATGGAAATAAATATATATATAGAGAGAGAGTGAACTAAAAGTATAGAATTGAATGAAAAACACTGATTGGAGTACAAGAATCATGATCCCGACCGCTACCAGAGCCCTCCAGTGCAAACGTATGCATAGAATTAATTCCGGCTCTTTAATAGTTTAATTGTCTTGTACACACAAAGTTTGAGGACCACCGATATATCGTAACACTTAACATCTGCATTTAGCCATGTTGCATGAACCCTTACATTTTATGCTGCTTGTTTCTTATTTTTATAAACATTCTTAAGACATATACATAACATATGCACAGTTTTGATTTTTTTAATTTATTGGTTATTTTTAAGTTAATAAATATCTTTCAACAAGAAATGAGCCGCCCATCCGGTTTAGTGGTTAGTGACGCTGACTGCGGTGCCGTTGGGACTGGGTTCGAATCCTGGAGAAGGCATGGATATTTGTAAATGTATAGTGGCATGGAGGTACTCTAAATAGCCGTCGAGCCACAAGTCCTCTCGTGAGGTTGGGGGAAGGGAAAGAAATGCCCTGACCACCACCAGGATGTTCTCCTTCAAAATTGGGGTGGAACCGATAAAAAACGAACTGTCACCTGCATGGCGCTAACAATTAAGGCTAACGTCAGACGTAAAAATCTACCCCTTAGCCGCGATGAATTTCGTGGACCTTGATCTGATGTTACTGTCGATCAGGTGCCATAAGTAACAACAACAAATGATGTATAATTATTATACATAATGAAACTGTAAACCTATTTTTGACCTCTATTCCCTAAATCTGCATTGTCGCAGGAATCGAATTGTTTCAATTATTTGCCATTACGTGGCACTCTTAATCATATTGGTATATTGGCTTGGCACAGCGCAGCTACAAGGTTGCCGACCCCTGTTATACAGCCTTCTAGAAGTTTCTTAAGTTTGAATAAGCTGAAGTAAAATCAGGTTCACGGTGAAATCAAATTTTTTTAATTATATAATCATTTATATATATAGTAAACCTTATCAAAATTATTAGATAGCGATATATGAGAATATAATTAAGAAAACTCTAACAACAAAAACTAATGATTTCTAGACTATTCATATGCATGTTTAAATTGCTTCTCGATGGGAAATTTTTGCATTTCATGTTTCATAAAATTAGTGCTTTTACATATAATGAATGAGCAATGAAATAATATATTAATAAATAAAACATCTAAGAAACAAAATTATTTAATCCAGTAATACCCAACTTACGAGTTTTTTTTAAATTCCGTCGACTCTTCTTCTTTTTGTTTACTTTTTTTCTTCTATACCTGAAACTCAAGAGGAATCAGTGCCAGAGCCTGATGAAATCAGTAACTTGATTGAAGAAGTTGTCAATCTTGCCAGGCAAATAAATTTACGATAGTGATAACGTTCAAGAACTGCTGGATTCCCCCAATCAGGACTGGCAATGGATGAGCTCATAGAAACGCATGAGCAACAGCAAGACAGAGAAAAACTTGAGTCTTTAGACCCAGTTCAATCAGAAGATTGAATGACAGTTATTTGACTGAAGGTCTCAGTTTAATTTCAAAGAATACAAAAATTATTAGCATGCTACGAGGAAATTTTGCCGGAGAAAAAAAATCTTTCCGCCGAAAAAGACAACTTTGTTATAGATTTTATGAAACTTGCTACATGAAAATAACTTCGGTTTGTGAGATTTTGTATTTATGTTATTTAAGATTTTATGAAGCATTTTTTTTTAAATGTTATTATCTTCCTTCGTCTCCGGTCCCAACTAAAAATAATTTATATGTATTCATATGTGAAATTATACCCCGACTTACGCAAATTCGACTTACATGGTTATCACTCAGTCCCATCTATCGTATAAGAGAAAGTTCGAGGTATTACTATACTACAATAGTTTCATTTCATTCTGTTCGAAGATGCAAACTAATATACTTTTTTTTAATACGTAACTTCTTGAGTTCTGTAAAATATTGTTACAGCAATACACTCATTTAGGGTCTGATCTTAGTAAGATAACTTTTTAACATCGTGTCGTCCATTTAACTTTGGGGGAAAAAGGGGAGGGCACAAGTTAAAAAGAATTTAAAATCCCGATCCGACGTATCAAATTATGTTAGGTTTATTATGAAACACAAACTTTTAACAAATCCTACTTAAAAATTTGGAAATCATCGCATAGAGACAAATAAATGTAAGCGAACGACTTTGAGTTGTGTCTACAAGCCTTACAGTATAAGAAAAAGAGAACGTGTTATTATTCCTTTTTATCCCAGGGCACAGCTCACTTTTTCCCCCCTCTTCCATTTAAGTAATTAACCTCCCCGTCCCCTTGTAAGTGACGAGAGATCAAGGTGTAGCCATCTCCGTGAACCGCATCCAAGGTGTTGTTTTAACACTGACATCGTTTAAAGCGAAGTGCCGGCTCGGTGTATAAACTTGTTTTCGGCGATTTTCTTTTCTTCCGGCAAGTATGCTGCGATGGTAGGCAGATAGTGATCTCCCTGACGAGTGTCAATTGGCTCATGAATTATGCAGGCCGTGGCAGATATGTAAAGACTCTTCATGTGGATTGACGGCTGTCATTAGGAAGGTAGCTTGCCGTTTAACTAAACAGCCGCTGCACGGGGGGAGGTGTGCTTATTGACGATTCGAAAAGGGCTCGTTTCTCCGAAAGGTGAGAGCGATTCTCGCTTATTCCAAATGTTAGCATCGACTGTGGTTTTACCACTTGAGTTGTCCGTTTTGAACATTTTATTGGTAGAAGACACTCCAAACTGTAAAAATCCTACTAAAAAAAATCTGAGTCAGTGTTACGTTCTTGTTTTTATTCGGTTAGTTTAACTGTTAATTTTATTTAAAGAGTTGTAACTCTGGTTTTTTCAGTCTATCCAAGGGCTGGAACAACTCCACTTTGCAAACGAACGTCACTACTAAATAGCATAGTTGTTGTTTTGTGAGAACAATATATATATGTGTGTGTGTGTGTAAAGTATTGTAGTAGCGTTGGCCGGTGTTAGTTTGTTGTCATATCGGTTTTATTAAAGACATCTCAGAATAAATTTTCCTCCTTTATATTATGAAGCTCACATCACACACACAGCAGATTAAAACACAATTGCGGTACATTTTCACATCTATTTGTTAAAAACACGTAAGCAGACACATATAACAGAGGTGACATTTTGACGGACACAACACAAAGACAAACATAGATCAACATAGAACGCGTTGCAGCAAATTGATTACATGATGAAGGCAGGCAGACAAAAGAGAGCGATTACACCAGATTTTTGCTTTTATATCAACAGTGGTTATTACGTAATAGTAGTTCTGATTGGCTAGAATGGTCGGGATAGGGATTTCGGACTAGCCGATTACGATTAAGATTACTCTTTTTTTTTAAACCAAAGATATAGGTTATTTTAAATTTTAGTACAAAGAGTTAATAAAAATGACACTAGAGGGAATTATTACACACACACACACACACACACACACACACACATATATATATATATATATATATATATATATATATATATATATATATATATATATATATATATATATATAGCCACATTAGTGAGTTCTTGAGTTATACTTTTGAGATCCAGCCCGCAAATTCGTGCAGGAACACTTCACGTTCCGGGGAAGGAAGGGGGGGTAGCAAAATTTTTATCATTAATTAATTCTTTCCACTACCAGTATAGTGTTAATAACCAGTAGAACGTAATATTTAAAGATAAAATATATTGGATCTTTAAGAGATAAGAATGCCCAACCCGCGCGATCGTGCGAGTTGGGTCCTAAAGGGTTGAAAAGTCCCCTAGCTATTAGAACATATTGGAGGATTTCTCTTTGGTTATTTTCAGAGGTTGCATCTTATTTAAGATATAAATACTCTTTATTATTTAGAGTCTTGAATGCATGTCGTGTAATCACTTCTGAAGTTTAAATTATTAAAAGTAAATTCCTATGAATACCTGTGTGTGCATGTTGAACATCAATTCATTTCTGATTTAATGACTTCTATAACTATGCTGGGTTCGGATCCCCCCCCCGGGAAACCCAACAATCGGCGAGATCTCCTCAACCAACACGAGGAGGAGCTGTTCCTGTTTAATATGGGCGTTAAGGGCCGGAGGAACATGTCATGAATTCCATGATCAAAGAGTTTTTAATGCATGGGCCAACTGGTTCCGGGCCCAGAGCATCGTCTCAGTCCCAATAAGATCATGATCCGAAAATTTGAGCTACACGCCAACTGGCAACAGTAGTAAGACTAAATTACTATTAGTCGAAAGACGGTAGTCGGCATAGTAGACGCACAATTATTTGTCACGGGTTTATTGTTTGTACGAGTATTGACAACGTATGCTATGTAATGTCTACTTAAAAAGGTCGTACGGAAAGCTTACTTTCACTAAGAGGCCCAAGTCCTCAAGAAGTTTTAAGGCGTCACAATTCATGACCATGGAAAATCGTCGATGTAAGCTCTAGCTCTTCAGTGAAATAATTAAGGGCATCTGTACATTAAGCTTTATTGTCTATAATTATTTTCATAATCATTATTATTTTCTTTGGCATGGATAACAGGATATGAATGTATTGGCTCAGGTATGCTGCTCATCCTCAGACCGGAATTCTTCCTTCAACAGCTACAGCTATCGAGTTACAACAATTCAAATCAATCATTTGAAAATTATCAACGTCATAATGTAAATTCTATGAAATTCCTAATAACCCTCCCAATTTCTAGTCTATTGTATTGCTTGAAACCAATAAAATTTATTCTAATTAAATTTAAAAATAGGGAGATTTTTATTTATGTATTTTTTCTTTCATTTTCGTAAGTATTACGTTAATACATTTATTTTAATGATTCATTTTGAATTCTTAGAATCTAAAAAATACTTTCTAAAATGAGATGTATGTGTGTGTGTAAGGAGGGGGGAGGAGGGGGGTAATCTGATAGAGAAACTTTATATTTTTACTCTTTTAGATGGATTTTATCGCATTATAATCAAAATAAAATATTCAAATGTTTCTTCACCCTCAGAATACTTTTTCGACATTATTGTAGATTAAGAAATGGTTTTGTTCCAGCTCGAAATCCAAAACATCAACGTCAAACTTTTCTTTAACTCACAATAAAAACTCAGATGCGTTCAAGTAAGTTCTTAGGGCTTCACAGACTATATATTCTATGTTTAAAACTCTTTGTTTTTAATCTTTCTCTCATTAGTAACTTTAATTCGCTTTTTCTTTCTTTTATTGATTAATTATTTTGTTCCCCTGCAACTTAAACATAATTAACAATTAACATATCCTCTTGAAGTAGTCAAAATTCTACACATTTATTTTTCAATTTTCGATTGTGAAAAATCATTTTCATGCAAAAAGTAATTCTAAAGAGTGTTTTTTTTTTCAGGTATAGAAGTTTAAGTTGGCATTACTTTCCAAGATGGCGACCGATTTAACAGCTGTCAAGTGATTTATTCTCAGTTTGGTTTGGCAATTCATCAAAACGATCATCAAGCAAGGCGTAGATTCGTCGAATGGGCCCAAAACGAGATTGCCGTTGTTCCCGATTTTCATAAGCTAATTTTGTTTAGCGATGAAGCGCACTTCTGGTTGAATGGCTACGTCAACAAACAAAACTGCCGCATTTGGAGTGAAGCTAATCCACAAGTGCATGTCGAAACACCGTTACATCCAGAAAAACTGACTGTTTGGTGCGCTCTATGGGCTGGTGGAATTCTTCTTCAAAAACGATGAAGGCCACAACGGCCTTCATCGTATAGAGCCATGATTACTAACTTTTTCATTCCTGAAATGAACAATCATGATGTCCAGGAGCTGTGGTTCCAACAAGACGGCGCGACATGTCACACAGCTCGTGCCACAATCGATTTATTGAAAGACACGTTTGGTGACCGCCTGATTTCACATGTGAATTGGCCTCCAAGATCTTGTGATTTAACACCGCTAGACTATTTTCTGTGGGGCTATGTAAAGTCATTGGTCTATGCGGATAAGCCACAAACGCTTGACCATTTTGAAGACAACATTCGCCGTGTTATTGCCTATATACGTCCACAAATGTTGGGAAAAGTCATCGAAAATTGGACGTCCAGATTGGACTACATCCGAGCCATCCGTGGTAGTCCTTTGCCAGAAATCATATTTAAAATGTAATGCCACAAGATTATCTTTCGAATAAAAAAAAATTCATGTCAATCGAATGATACATCGTTGTTTTATTGCAATTTAAAGTTCTATACCTCTAAAAAAACACCCTTTAGTTCTTTTTCTGGGTGTGCCCTCCTATCTTATGTTTATTTGAATAATTCAATTATTATTTATTCTACAAATGCAATCGTACATAATGTTATACTTTATATGCAAATAATTCAAAAAATGTCAAAAATAACCATTCCATTAGCATTGTACAGTCCCCCCCCCCTCCCTCTCCTTTTCCTTGCAGAGCACAAACTGTGTGACGGAATCCCAAACTCTACGTAACTCTTTGAGTCCTCCTAGCTCTGCCATCTAAGATTTTGACACGGACCCAGAGAGTGAATAGCAGAGAGCAGTGGCGCACACAAAGGAGGTACCCTCAGGTCCGGAGCCCCCACCCAAAGCCCTTGATTTTTTTTCGATTGATTATAGTCCTATATATACAGTATAAAAAATTCAATTAAGTATTCGTTATTAATAATTAATTGTATTAATCAAAGCTAATTATTCATTCAATAATTAATTTTTTAGTGTTTTTATTCCGAAAATCGACAAAATAAAAAGAATATGTTGGGCGGCGTATTGAAGTATATGAGAATGGTGGACTTTCGACCCTGCCCCCTTCTTGAAAAATTCCTGCGTGTGCCACTGGTAAAGACCATTCCAAAAATTACAGACACAAATATATGGCAACTATATTTGATTATCAATTAGCTTAAGGTATCCGGAACCGTGATTTTAAAAAATCGCATAAATGGATAATTTTCATGATATTTAGTATCACTTAGATTAGAATGCATGCATAAAATAGTTTTAAGGACATTATGACGAAAAAAAATTATTTAAATACAATATTTTGGCAAAAAAGGAACTTAAAATAACCTTTTTTCAAAACGTTTGTCTCTTATAAAAAATGCTTCTAAAATAATAATATTTTGCTTATTTAAAGTAACTAGCAATTTTGAAAAATTCACATTATTTTCAGAGTTACCACCAATTGAAATAACTATCATCGGTGTTTTTTTCCTAAAATTTATCCCCATTGTTGTAGTAAAATATGGATAAATTCACTTCTAAACTATATATTTCAAAAATTCAAGTTCGGCCTTTGTACAGAGGTCTGAGCTATATATAGGCAAAATATTATTATAATGTTAGAAGCATTTTTCATAAAAGGAGAATGTTTTGAAAATTGGTCATTCTATGTTCATTTTTTGTCAAAATATTGTACTTAAATAATTATTTATGTAATAATATATTCTTAAAACAATTTTATATACATTTTCTAATCTAAGTGACACTAAACATCATAAATATTATCCATTTATAAGCTTTTCAAAATCACGGTTCCGAACGTTGTCGGATACCTTAAGTATATGAGGGAAAGATAGAATATTATGCACTACACTCTGTAGGTATAATTAAGCTCTACTTCTCTGATACCACTAAAACGGGATGCAGTGCAAGCCTCCAATACTATCTTCCTCAAATTCTCAGAATTCCCAAGCGAACTTAGCCAATATATTCTGATGATAATGCACTAGATCAGGGATCGGAAAACTGTGGCTCGCGAGCCGCATGCCGCTCTTTCTATAGATGTTATAGACTTAATATAGCTCTTCAAAATTCTAGCTGTATGAATTATTAAAAATAATTATATGCACTAAAAATTATTTTCTTTTTTTTTCTCTTTCTCCTTTAAAATTATTCTTTTAAAAATATTTACCTTACTTGATTCTACAATTAAACATTTGATTTTTCTTAAGATTTATGTACTATATTGTTCTTTATTGACAATGTGTATTGCGAATCATTGAAAATAAAATTGGTTCTATAGCAATAAAAATCTAATTTATTGGTATAAATTCTACCATGGGAAGACACTCCTTTATGTTTGCAACGTTTGCTTAGTTGCGTACATGAGTTAGGGAGCACTCTTGAAGATGAGCAAAATATACAAATAAACCCCCAACATATGTGACAAAAACACGTGCTGTATTTTGTGACATGTTTAAGGGCTAGTTAAAAGTGAGCTGAAGGGATTTTTAGGTGCAGGAACATTCAAAGTCAATTTTAATTGTTAGTATAAACATGACATTTCAGAATAAAGTTTTAAAGACTATAAATCCTATAAACAATTGTTTCACACGAGGATTGGAATCTTAATTCCGATATTGTGATTTTTTGACATTGGTAGTTCTTGTATTGAGCCATAAAAATAAAAATATCTTTTATAGTGCAACAGACCGAGATCGCAGCTCTGTTACTGGAGTCTCCCCCTTTCCTGCGCACGTGTTATGTCACTCTTTGTATAAATATGGCTTATTAATACCTTAATTATCTTGTTTTCCATACAATTTTGCCCTTCTCACCAGAAGTTTGCCGACCTCTGTACAAGACTAATATTCACGATGTTGGCAGCATTTCAGATCCTTTTATATAGTACTAGCTATTTGTATATCACGTTCCTCTGTTAGAAAGTGGCAATTAGAAATTGTTAATAACTTCAAGAAAATCCGAAGCTAGTTTTTAGAAGGAAATCTCGCAAGGTAGCCCATCACACAACTGAATGCAATATACCAAGTTTCTCGTTTTTTGAATAAGGATTTTGATTTGCTAAATAAGTTTTGCATTCAAACACGTACCTATATTTGAAATGAGACGATCGTCGGATATACTTACCAAATGAAAATCTTCAGATGCGAGATACTTTCTTAAAAAAGGTTTAGTTGCCTTTTTCCTTTAAATAGAACGTTTAAAATTCTGGTTGGCTTAAAATCCTGAAATTAAAAAATTATTTGTAAAATTATTCCTTAAAATTTTTAATTCATACAGTACAGTGATCACTTCCAAACTTTTAATTTGCTTTAGAAGTTAATAATTTCTGAAGTGTCGAAATGACACTACAGAAATTATTAAGTAGCACAAAAAAAATAGTACTAATGAAGACTGAATTTGATTGAATTAAATTATATTCCCTGAATTAAATTGTTGGAAATTCGTGCTCAAGTACACTTTCGTCTAGTACAGGGGTGTTAAACTCTCAAAGACTAACTCGTGCCAAACAAAGTTTAACTTCAGGTGTGGGCCACAGTAAAAAAAATCCATATTCACAGAAATGTAGATTTATTTTAAATAATACGTTATCATAAACATAGAAAAAAATAAGAAGAAAAAATTCATGTTTACATCCTGACATTGACATCTATTCTCTGCTACTATTTTTCCAATTTGGGGAGAAATTTTGTTCGCAATGATTACTTTCGAAACTGACCCAAGGTGAGTGGTCATTAATACTATTTCTAACAGGAGCTTTATTCTCTTTCATAACTGAAAATAACTGCGCTCGCACCGATAATAACTTTCAAACTTGGTAATAAGCGGATTTTCGAGTATTTTCAAAACTGGTTGGTAGATATTTGTGAAATACAAGCGCACCCACTTCAATGAATTTCGCTTTCAAGTTTAAATCGTACTGAATCTCGATCACCTCTATTTGAATATGGCTGGGTACAAAGTCTGTATTTAGTGAGAAAATCGAAGAAAACGAACAAAATTTGTCTCCCAGAGAATTAAAATCTTTAAGTCTTGTTTCAATTCAATTCTAAGATTAGAAATTTTTTCTATATAAAAAGTGTTTTATTTTCCAGGTATAGAAGTTTAGGTTGGCATTACTTTCCAAGATGGCGACCGATTTAACAGCTGTCAAGTGATTTATTCTCGGTTTGGTTTGGCAATTCATCAGAACGATCATCAAGCAAGGTGTAGATTCGTCGAATGGGCCCAAAACGAGATTGCCGTTGTTCCCGATTTTCATAAGCGAATTTTGTTTAGCGATGAAGCGCACTTCTGGTTGAATGGCTACGTCAACAAACAAAACTGCCGCATTTGGAGTGAAGCTAATCCACAAGTGTATGTCGAAACACCGTTACATCCAGAAAAACTGACTGTTTGGTGCGCTTTATGGGCTGGTGGAATCATTGGTCCGTACTTCTTCAAAAACGATGAACGCCAGATTGGACTACATCCGAGCAAGCCGTGGCAGTCCTATGCCAGAAATCATATTTAAAATGTAATGTCACAAGATTATCTTTCGAATAAAAAAAATTCATGTCAATCGAATAATACATCGTTGTTTTATTGCAATTTAAAGTTCTATACCTCTAAAAAAACACCCTATATATATGTAGCGTAGTGACCGGTGTTGTATTATTTTTTGAGCGTTAATAGGATTCCAGGAAACATTTTCTGAATGGACGATCAGGATTTTTACTTTGACACACACATCAAAAGCTTATAATCACAGTGGTATTTCCTATTAGAACAGGGACGAACACGCACACAGATAAAGCAGAAAGGATAAAAGAGCTGCAGCTATTTGTATATTTTCACGTCGACGAGCTGGAGGCACAGACTTCGACGATTACATGGCGAAAACAAAACAGACAAAGAGACAAGCAGTAGCTACATTCTACAAGACGAACGCATAGACAAAGAGAGCGATCACACAAGATTTTCGCTTTATATACCGGCAGTGACAACCGCGTGATTATTATGTAATAGTGGTTCTGATTGCTTGAAATGGGCGGGACAGGGATTTCGGACACTAGTTGATTACGATTAGGATTAAAGTGTTATTTTCGAACCACAGAATTAACGCTTGTTTAAATATTATTAAAAAGAGTTAATAAAAAAATGATGCTAGAGAGAATTATTATTATTATTATTATATATGTGGGAGTCCGAATAAATCTTCGAATAAAAATCAGACTCTTCAGAAGGCGGGATTTTAGATTGGCGAGGTGGCTTGTCTAGGGGTAAGTATTTAAGGGTGAGTGATGAATTAAATGAATCTAAGTCATTAAAACACGAATACTTCTTTTAAGTAAAAGAGAGAATTTATTTAAAGTTAAAGGAAAATATTTACAAAAAAAAGATAATTACAAATAGAAAGAAATGCAGGAATTAAGTTAATTAAAAGTTGAGTAATACCTTTAGAAGACGGGGAAATGAACTTTCTCATTATTGGACGTTAGGACTGGCGGTGCCGCGTTGGGCGCGGAAATGCGGTAGACGCGATGTGTTGATCAAGCAGTAGTTAGTTGGCCTCTGCCGAAAAATTATTCAAGCCAGAGCTACGAAAGCTCACTAGGTGGCGCTGCTTCGGAATGCAGTAATAAATCAAATTGAGATTTATGGTCCTCTGAAAAGGATATCACTCAACCTTTTTACAAATGTTTCAAAGGGAAAATCCTACAGAATCACCCTCTCCTGACAGAGCTGGTCTCTCAGCTCTTACAAAATGTTGAGAGCTTAAGTACTTTAAATACAAACTATTTTTAGTTACAACTATAAATTTGATGATTATTGGAATATGAATGTAATAAAGACAAATAATAAGATTCTTAAAGATAATAAAATAAAATATTACAGATGAAAAGATGTATACCTAATGTTCACAATTCGGACCTAAAATAAAGCATATAAAAACAAAATATTCCATGTTGTGATCTACAATTAACTAAACCATAAAAATGCTTCGCATCAATAGAAAGATAATGAATAATACGAAAATATAATAAATATTACAAGCGAATATAAAATGATTAATGGAAACGAGTGTTACCATAGAACATCTATTAATTTCTCAAGAGAGATATGAGAAAAATTAAAAATAATAACTAATATAAAAAATTCAATTAAGCATAAAAAAGTTTCATCAAATCAGCAGAGGTGGTGGTTGAGTTCGGTCCATCGTGCTGACCAACCTTTTCCACTTCATACCTATCCTTGGAATTAACTTTTGTTACTTTGTAAGGGCCTAAGAACTTTGGTCTTAGTTTCAGTCCAGCTCCAAATTGGGTTCTTTGGATGGCAACTAAATCACCTTCTTTGTATAACGAAGCTTTCTTTCTTCTTCTGTTATACGTCTTTCTATTTTCAGACTGTAGGGTTTCGATGTTCTTTTTGCATCGTTTCTTAAAAATTCGCGTTGTTCTAGTAATTCTTTCGCCATTTCTTCTAGAAGTAAGTCTTTGATTAGGATGTCTTCCTTGTTACGCATTTTGATTCCCACTAATAGTTCGAATGGTGTCCATTTTGTACTGCGACTTATAGTACTATTTAGTATTCTCTGTAATCTGTCGACGTATTTGTACCATTTCGTTGAGTCGTCTAATGATAGTTTGGTGAGAACTGGAATCAAAGTTCGATGAATTCGTTCAACTTGTCCGTTTCCTCGAGGAACACCTGTCGCTATTTGTAGATGTTGAATGTTTTCTTCATCACAGTAGTCGTTGAATAATTTTGAAGTGAACGCTGAACCTCTATCAGAGATAATTCTGATGGGATTACCAAAGGTCTTCTGCTGTTGTTTTAATTTTTCGAGGGCACTTTCAGCAGATACAGTTTTGACGGGATATAGCCAAGTAAATTTGGTAAATGCGTCTACTACGGTGAAAATGTGTTGATAATTTTTGTTTGTGGAGGGTAAAGGACCAATGAAGTCAACATGGTACGTACTTAAAGGAATGCTTTCCTTAGAAATAGGATTCAAAAACCCTTCCTTTTGCCAGTTTTCTTATTAGCTAAGATACATGGAACACAATTAGTTATTACTTTTTAACGACGTTGGATAAATTTGGGATAAAAAATTCCTGTTTCACAATTTCTTCTGTTTTTCCTACTGAGAAATGACCATTTTCGTGAATTAATTTAATTAGTTCAGCTTGCATTGCTTTAGGTGTTACAATTAATTCTCGACCATTTAAGTACTTGTAGAGTATACCATTTCGCTCAAAAATTCTTCTGATTCTTGCTTCTCTAGAAGTGATTTCAATGTTTGGATGTTGTCATCTTCCTCTTGTGCGTTTTTAAGCTTTGAAGTTAATGTATCATTGCATACCATCATTACGGGATATCGGCTAAGAGCATCAACGTGCTTCATACGACTTCCAGCTCTGTGCTCTATTTCATAATCGAATTCTTCTAATTGAAGCGCCCATCTGGCTATGCGAGTAATTAGCTCCTTTTTTGCATAGTCTTCTGAAAAGCTGAACAGTCAGTTACTATTTTAAAGTGTTGTCCTAAAAGATAAACACGAAATTTCTTTAATGCGTTGATAATTGCTAGTACCTCTAATTCGTAGCTGTCATACTTTTTTCTTCTGCTGTATTTGTCTTTTTCGACATGTAGTAAACGGGATGTAACTTTCCATCTTCTGCTTCTTGTAACAAAATTGCGCCGTACCCTTGTTTACAGGCGTCTGTATGCAGTTCTGTTTTTCTTCCATACTTGTAGAGGTGCAAGATTGGGCCTTCCGACATGATTTTCTTCAATTTTTCAAATGCTTCTTTTTGTTGAATCCCGAAAACAAAGAGGTTTTCTTTTCTTGTTAAATCGCTAAGTGGTTTAGCTATCTTTGAATAATCCTTGATGTACTTGCGGAAATATCCAGTTAAACCAAGAAAACTTTGTACTTGTTTTTATTGTTGTTGGTTCTGGAAATTTTCGGACAGCTAGTGTCTTCGGGAGATGGTTTAATAGTTCCGCTTTCTACAATGTGACCTAGAAATTCAATTTTCTTTTAAGAATTGGCACTTCTTGAACTTAATTTCTAATCCGTATTTCTTTGCGACTTCAAAAATAATTTTAAGTTTTTCGAGACCTTCCTGTTCGTTTTTCGCTGGAATGACGAGATCATCTAAATAACTGATTACAATTCCTTTCCGAGTAATATCTCTAAATATACTTGATACGTAGCGTTGGAAAACTCCTGGACTTGTGCTTAGTCCGAAAGGAACTTTGTTGAATTCAAATTGTCCATCTGGGACGATAAAGGATGTATACTTTCTGCAATCTTCGTCAACATCGACGTGGAAGAAACCATTGCGTAAATCTAATGTAGAATATACCTTTGCTTCTTGCAAAGTGTCTAAAACATCTTCGATGATAGGTAACGGAAATTTATCTTTCACAAGCTTCTGATTCAATTTTCTGTAGTCAATGCACATTCTCGAAGATCCATCTTTCTTTTACCATTACGATTGGACTTGCATATTCCGCAGAACTCGGACGTATAATGCATTCGTTGAGCCATTCTTCTATCTGTTTGTTTACTTCTTGTCTTTCTGTGAAAGCTAGTCGACGAGGAGGTTGATAGACTGGTTCTTCGTCTTTTAAAATAATTCTCATTGTGACGTCAGTAGATGCTGTTTTTTCTGGCTTGTAGTCTTGAATTAACTTTTCAAGTTCCTTCTTGATTTGACGATTTTCAACATGACGTAGGTCTAGTTCTTCTTGAAGATTTTCAGCAGATATTTGCATAAGCTGTGCATGATTCTCATATTTGTTGAATTTAACTCCTTCTTTAGTAAAACTTATTGATGCTTGTTCCAAAAGATCTGATCCAATAACTGCTTCGAATTTTAATTTATCAGTCGGTACAACATGCCAAGTTAACGAGTAATTTTCATCATCTATTTTCAACTCATGTTCAAAGGAACCGATAGTTGTCACTTGTGCTTCACCAATACCTGTGAGAAGCATCTTGTTCTTCGATAATTTTGTTGGATCCATTATTCTTCTGCTTGTGTTTTCTCTAAGCAAACTTACGGTACTACCACTGTCTATGAGCGCCGTGATTTTCACCTTTCCAAAAAATATCTCTTTAGTACGTAAACCTTCCTTAACGATGAGTGTGCAAGTTTCTTTTGGAAATTCTTTGAATTTCTGTGATTTTGAATAGTTTGTTTGAGCATGCTTGGAAGCATTGTGATTTGAGTATTTCTCGTAATTTTTGTTGTAATACCCTTTCTGCGCGCTGTCTTGATATCTTTGAACAGATTCGTACTTGGTGACAGGGGCTTCGTAATGTTTGTTGTAATTCGTTGACGCTGGAAACTTCTTATCTTTCTTGTTATACTCGAATTTTCCTGGTGATTCATATCTGCGATTCTTTTCTGAGAATCTGAATTCTTGTTTCTTCACATTTGGACCACTCGATTTTTTGTTTCAGAGTCCTTTTAAAGTCTTCGAATTCTTCTAGTTTTTCTGCTAATTGAACAGGGAGTTCATATTTGCCCATTCATCAAGATAATATTCTTTAAATTCAAAAGGAGTTTTCGTTTGAGTTGATCTGTTATGATTAGATCTGATAACTTGTTGAAAGTATCTATCTTCAATCCATCTATCCATCCGTTGAAGTAAGTGTTTAACTCATGGTAAAAATCAATCCATGTTCTTTCAGATGCTTTTTGGTGAGTGACAAATAGTTGTCGAAACTTTTCTGGAGTTAGTTTAAAGCGTTTCAGCAGTAAATCTTTAACGTGTTCGTAAGAGTTAGCTTTATCGTCAGGCTCTCTCGCTATGATGTGAGATACTTCCGTCGGTAACAAGCCTAACAGATGAGAAACCCAGTTTTCTTGATCAATATTCAATCTCTGCGCTTGACGTTCAAATAATTTTTAGATAAAGACTGATGTCTTCTTTCAAATCAAAACGATGTATAAACTTTGAAACTTCTTTGACGAGAAATTTAGTATCACTTTCTTTGGATGTATCAGCGCCTAACTTGGATTGTGTTTGGATTCTTAACTTTTCCAACTCAAACTCATCTTTGCGTTTTTGCTCATCTAACCTCAATTGTTCGAAGCGTAATTTTTCTTCTCGTTCTTCAATGCGTAATTTTTCTTTTTGCTCTTCAATGCGTAAATTTTCTTCTCTGGCGTTGTGATCCTCAACAATCGTTGAATGTATGTTTTTGGTCAGTTCTTCGTCATAATCTTCACTACTAATAATTAGATCTTTAAGTGTGGCGATGGTCATTGATTTATCGAATTTTTAAATTTAATTCCGTGGCTAAGACAAATAAATCTTCGCGTCGACCTTTGCCAAGATACGCCATTTTAAAATTTAAATTTAAGTTTAGATAGTAACCAAAGGAATAAACAAAATTGTCACGCGTTCAAACAAAAACAATGATGTTGCTATTGGCAATTCTCGTTTGCATTTACAAAAAATTCTCAAGTTAAAATGATATTGCATCAAAATACACTAAATATACATTGAAATATTCAAATTCTATTCATTTAGAAATATTTTAAACCAGTAACGTGTAAAGACAACAGTGCGAGCTAAAATACGTAATGCTTAATTTAAAAAGTAGTCAAATCATTAATTTCAACTAAAAACAAAACCTTTTTTTTTTAAAAAAAACCATTTGATATATCAGTTCTCATTTCGTTATAACAAATGCAAAAAGAATTTGAAAGAAAAAATAAATTAATATAAATGTTGTTTAGAAACTGTGATTAAATTTGTTGTGATATGAAGATTTAATCATTTAAAAGTTCTTTGCTGAAAAAAAAAAAACAATTAGAAGTTATTCAATTAAGAAAAATCTCATATATATTTTTTATTACACTAATAAAAATAAAATCTTTTTAGGATATCATCAGCACATTCTAAGGATGAACACATGTTTCAGCATAATAATTCTGTCAAAAATGAACTCAAAATACTTATATATTGAATGATATTATGCATCATTTAAAATAAGATTATACACGATCCTTCATCAATTCTAAAAACATAGCATATTTCTTTCAAAATATATTTCTGGAATACTCGTAAAAAATAATTAATTACTAAACATCTGCAAGAGAAATGTTAAACTATATGAGTCATCGAAATTACGATCGCTTCGAAACGGTAATGTTTAGGAATGGAAAACATTAATTTCTTAGTTCAAGGTCAATGACGCAACCCAAAAAATGAAATGCAATTCCTTATTAAATGAGATAGCAATTCCTTATTAAATGAGATACAAACTTGAATATTGCGTACGACTTTCTTAATATTTTAAAAGATATACTTGTAGAAAATTTTAATTGATACAATTTCTATACACAAATAGAAAAGTAGTATTTCAGAAAAACACACATGATATTTAAAAATATAAATTATTCCATGAAATCGACTACAACAATTTTTTCATAGTCAAATTAACGGTGACTCACGTATTCTTTTAGATTTTTTTTCTTTTGAAGAACAATTTAAAAAGTACCTGATACAGTTGACGACGTGTGAATTACTTGAAAACAAAAACTTCAAAGGATCCTGGATGTGTTCACTGGACTTGTGAAACTCTTGTAGTTGTTGTACACGGCAGAAAATAACGTGGTTGATGTCTTCGGGAGTCGTTTTGTTTCATGCACCTAAATGTTAGTATGTTAAGAGAGGCAATCCGCATTTTCAATTCAGTCCGTTTATAAATTAGGCTTGCAGCCAAAAATGGTTTTTTTTAACGAAGAAGAGGGTTAGAAGGTTATCAACTTATTATTTAGAGAAGATTTTCGAAATCAAATCCCAGGCGATCCCCCAATTATTTCTGTGGGAGTCCGAATAAATCTTCGAATAAAAATCAGACTCTTCAGAAGGCGGGATTTTAGATTGGCGAGGTGGCTTGTCTAGGGGTAAGCATTTAAGGGTGAGTGATGAATTAAATGAATCTAAGTCATTAAAACACGAATACTTCTTTTAAGTAAAAGAGAGAATTTATTTAAAGTTAAAGGAAAATATTTACAAAAAAAAAAAAAAAAGATAATTACAAATAGAAAGAAATGCAGGAATTAAGTTAATTAAAAGTTGAGTAATACCTTTAGAAGACGGGGAAATGAACCTTTCTCATTATTGGACGTTAGGACTGGCGGTGCCGCGTTGGGCGCGGAAATGCGGTAGACGCGATGTGTTGATCAAGCAGTAGTTAGTTGGCCTCTGCCGAAAAATTATTCAAGCCGGAGCTACGAAAGCTCACTAGGTGGCGCTGCTTCGGAATGCAGTAATAAATCAAATTGAGATTTATGGTCCTCTGAAAAGGATATCACTCAACCTTTTTTACAAATGTTTCAAAGGGAAAATCCTACATATATATATATATATATATATATATATATATATATATATATATATATGTTGTGTGTGTGTGTGTGTGTGTGTGTGGGAGACAACAAGGGGTCCAAGACTTTTGTCTTTTTTCACATTTATTTTAAAATTAACAAAAATTAATTAAAAAGGTAGCTATTCTAACAGATAAGTTTCGATGATGTGTTCATGGTAACGCCTGCTCGCGCACCTCTGTCTTTCTTTTTTCGCTTTCTCTCTTTCTCTAATTCTTCAAAGTCCACAGGTTTCAGTTTTGATTAGCTGCGCCTGCGCGCGAAGACTGCTTGGCTTTGGCTGCATGCCACAACCGGCCAACCTGACTGTCCACTGTCCGCAGCGGTACGTCCTCCTTTTTTTTTCTTTTTCATCGTTTTATTGCCGATATACGGCCACAAATGTTGGAAAAAGTCATCGAAAATTGGACGTCCAGATTGGACTACATCCGATCCAGCCGTGGCAGTCCTATGCCAGAAATCATATTTAAAATGTAATGCCACAAGATTATCTTTCGAATAAAAAAAAATTCATGTCAATCGAATAATACATCGTTGTTTTATTGCAATTTGAAGTTCTATACCTCTAAAAAAAACACTCTTTATATTTGATATACGAGGGCATTTCGAAAAGTAAAGATACACCATACGCCAGAGGAAAAGAAAAGTTTTGGCGAGCAAGTTGGCAACACAGGTGTTAACCTTGAACCATTAGCTTTCTTCTCGCGGTCGTTCGGCATTACAACGTTGATTCCTTTCTTCATGCAAAAGGCAAGCGACCAGTGGATATTCACAAAGAAATTGTTTCTGTTTATGGGAACATTATGAATCTACAAAATGTAACGAAATGGTGTCGTCATTTCTCTGAAGGCAGGATCAATGTTCATGACGAACAAAGAGCGGGTCGGCCATCTGTGATTTCTGATGCCCTTCTTCAGAGAACGGAGGAAGCAATTCGTGCGAATAGACGTCTCAAATTGAAAGAAATGCATCAGATCATACCGAAAGTGTCAATGACAACTCTTTATGAAGTTGTGACTGTCAAGTTAGGGTACAGGAAATTGTGTGCACGCTGGGTTCCAAAAATGTTAACGGAAGAACACAAAAAGAAAAGGCTGGGCTTTGCACTCGACTTCCTCACACGCTATGCAGAAGCAGGTGATGAGTTCCTTGATCACATTGTGACAGGTGACGAGACGTGGGTTTATCACCATACACCGGAATCCAAGCAACAATCAATGCAATGGTGCCATTCGAATTCACCATAACCCAAGGAATGCAAAACTTCGATTTCAGCGAAAAAATGATGGCTTCTGTTTTTTGGGAGAGACAAGGCATTCTCCTGTTGAAATTTATGCCTCCCGGAACGACAATTAATGCTACTGCATATAGCCAGACTTTGAAACGTCTTCGAAGGGCAATTCAAAACAAACGCAGGGAATGCTGACAAATGGAGGCCGCTTGCTTCATGACAACGCTCGACCTCACACAGCACTCGTAACCAAAGCAATACTCAAACAATTCAAATGGGAAGTATTGGACCATCCGCCATACAGCCCGGACCTTGCGCCCAGCGACTTCCATTTATTCCGTTACCTGAAGTCGCATCTTGGTGGAAAATCATTCCACGACGATGATGAGATCAAAGATAAAGTTTATAAATGTGGTTCCGACAATAGGCGGCAACCTTCTATGATTGTGGGATACAAAAGCTTGTGCATCGACTTAATCACCCCCGTTATCCAAACATTTGTTATGTCAAAAATAATAAATAATCCAGTTAATAAGATGTAACTGACGTTTTCTAAATAAACGTTTTTTTTTAAGGAATGCGAGCCATTGTATCTTTACTTTTCGAAATGCCCTCGTATATACGGTGCAGTATCATCTAAACTTGATTTGTTCATGTTGCATTTCGGGAAGGGCTTTAAATCTTCCTTTTTGAGTTGTTTTTACTACCGAACTAAAATTACATTTGAATTCTTTCATTATGTCAAACATGTTCGTAATCATCTGACCTTTTCCTTGTAATGATAAATTTAAATAGGTCAAGTGTTTTGTTATATAAACCATGAAAGATAAATCTTGCAACCATATTGGATAGGAAAACAAGCTTGTGTCTTGATTTTTAATTTTTAAAAACTGACATATTTCTTCTTTTAAATCCCGGAATTGTTTGAGAATCTTGGAGCAAGATAACCAACTGCACTTGGAGCAATTGAAAAACCAATAAGCAACAATCTTATATAATCTGTGTGTCTCATTTTGCGAGAACAAAATATTTTCCAGCACCAGTAGCGCACACAAGAATTTTTCAAGGGGGGTGTCCAGGGTCGAAAGTCTACCATTCTTGTATCATGCTCCTTTTCATTTTGTCGGTTTTCAGGAACAAAAAATAGTAAAAAACTAGTTATTGAATAAATAATTAGCATTAATTTATAAAATTAATCTCTCTCTCTCATTAAAACAAATATTTAATTAAATTTTACGTACTTAGAATTATAATCAATCGGAAAAAAATAAAGGACTTTGGGGGGGGGTCCGGACCCCTAAGACACCCCCCTTGTGTGCGCCACTGACATGCACTAATCCTTACTAGAGTTGTAGAAATGAGACCCATATTATTGCGCATTGACTATATATAAAATTTATGCAAATCAGTTGTTTTTACAACTAAATACTGTTAATTATTTAACAGGATATCTTGTTAATAATTTATATTTTTTCAGCTTTTTTTTGTTCAACAACAAATTACTGTTAATTATTCTCTCTCAGCAATTGAATAATTAATCAACTTTCCTAAAACATTTCGTTAGTATGTTTTAAAATTATTTCAAAATTTTTTATCCATCAAAAAATTAATCTCTTTACTTTTGATATATCATTTATGATTAGATACCTTATTTATACCTAATTGTGGTATATTCAAGATAAATGAACACCTTTTGTTTAATAACACACACAAAAAAGGAATATAATTTTAAAAAATGTTTAGCGAGTTCTACCTATCATATTTTTATTATGCGTCGGTTTGTTGTTTATTTATTATTGTGTGCCGATGCATTGGTCTCAGGCCGCAAAAATGCTCATTGTGGGCCACGAGTTTGACACCCCTGGTCTAGTAGTCCTTGCTCATATAAACTGACAAACATCTTGTCAGTTGATTACAGTTGGTTAATTGTTATACGCTAAAGAAAAGGCTTGAAAAAAAATCCTTGGACATACCTCCTCCTTCTCACAGGACAGGAGAGAGTTTTCTACTAAATTTGTTTTTTCATTCATACTTCTCTGATTCCCTGAGCAGCATAAGCTTTTCACTGACGCTTATCCTACAACTAATTTCACTCAGGAGAAAGTTTCAGGGCTCCAAAAGTTTAAATTTAAAAATTAAGTAAAGGGTGTTTTTTTAGAGGTATAGAACTTTAAATTGCAATAAAACAACGATGTATTATTCGATTGACATGAATTTTTTTTTATTCGAAAGATAATCTTGTGGCATTACATTTTAAATATGATTTCTGGCATAGGACTGCCACGGCTGGCTCGGATGTAGTCCAATCTGGACGTCCAATTTTCGATGACTTTTTCCAACATTTGTGGCCGTATATCGGCAATAACACGGCGAATGTTGTCTTTCAAATGGTCAAGCGTTTGTGGCTTATCCGCATAGACCAATGACTTTACATAGCCCCACAGAAAATAGTCTAGCGGTGTAAAATCACAAGATCTTGGAGGCCAATTCACAGGTCCAAAACGTGAAATTAGGCGGTCACCAAACGTGTCTTTCAATAAATCGATTGTGGCACGAGCTGTGTGACATGTTGCGCCGTCTTGTTGGAACCACATCTCCTGGACATCATGATTGTTCAATTCAGGAATGAAAAAGTTAGTAATTCCACCAGCCCATAAAGCGCACCAAACAGTCAGTTTTTCTGGATGTAACGGTGTTTCGACATACACTTGTGGATTAGCTTCACTCGAAATGCGGCAGTTTTGTTTGTTGACGTAGCCATTCAACCAGAAGTGCGCTTCATCGCTAAACAAAATTCGCTTATGAAAATCGGGAACAACGGCAATCTCGTTTTCGGCCCATTCGATGAATCTAAAAGCGTTGTTCAGGCGTGAGTCTATTTATGATGAATTGCCAAACCAAACTGAGAATAAATCACTTGACAGCTGTTAAATCGGTCGCCATCTTGGAAAGTAATGCCAACTTAAACTTCTATACCTGGAAAAAAACACTCTTTACAATAAACAAAGTTTTGCTATTTAAGTATTTATATTAAAAAATAATGAAAGAAATTCCAGTTTGGTTGTTTTTTAATTTATGGCATTTATGTATTGAATAATTCTTCAAACCAGAATGTTACTGGATCAACTGAATCTGCATTCTCTCACATACACATAATTCCATGTTTTTCCACTCAAGTACCATAAACTAGTAAAGAAGTTCCTTAAAACTTTGTTCAATTCTTGAAACGTGATAAATTGAAAAAGTAAGGTAAAAAATATTAATTTATATTTTCAGTTATATTTATTGATAAAATGGAAATCTACTTGTGTAGAGGATCCAGAAACGCCCCTAGTAGACTCAGAGAGAATCTCAGTCTAACCTTAATCCTAAGACTAACAGGCTGTTTTATAATAATCATGTAGCGCAGTGAAGAACACAAGTGGGTGTCCACGGGTCCGGACCCCCTATAGCCCTTGTTTTTGTTTACCGATTGATTATAATCCTATGTATATAGAACGCAAAATTTAATTAAGTAGTTGTTATTAATAACTAATTTTATTAATTAATGCTAATTATATTTATTCAATAATTAATATTAATTATTAATTAATTAATTTCTTACTGTTTTTGTTCCAGAAAATTGACTAAATCAAAAGAATTTGTTGGGTGCTGTACTGGAATATGATACGAGAATGGTGAACTTTCGACCCTTGACCCCGCCCCACCCCTTCTTGAAAAATTCCAGTGTACGCCACTGATGTAGAGCGATACCTATTCCTTTTCGTATTTTTCCTGGGCTGTGATGCCAGTAAATAAATACTGACATCTACTAGCTAGCCGTGTCATCACTGTTGCACTTGTCCTTCGAAATATGTTTAGGTCATAATGTATAAACTTATATTAAATCAAGGCCATCATATCAAAGGTGTAAGTTTGATGCGAATAAACAGCTATTGAGATGAGTGTAGATATGTTAGATTATAATTTTCTTATCACACAGAATAAAATCTAGATTTCATTTAGCAATTTCAACCTTTTTAATTCTTCTTTAAATTAGTAAAATAGGAAATTCAAAGTAAATAGTCATTCTGAAATGGGACAAAATCATTATCTAAAATTTCATTATGGATACGCGCCTTGATATTAGATGATATTTGAATTTCAGAGAATGTTAAGAGAAATTGCAAGCGAAAAAAAACCTAAGTATGCACAATAAAAAATTAGCTCTCAATTCTTTTATTATTATTATTATTATTTATTTATTTATTTATTTAAAAGAATCTAAAGGAGAAATTTTAAAATAAATCAAGCATTTTTTGTTACTAGCAAAGCATTATTATATTTTATTAAGCATCAATATATGAAAAAACAGGATTGAAAGCGATATTAAAAGTTCACTAAATAAAAAGTTCAACTTAAATTTCGCGTGGAATTTTTTAAGAGCAGCTCGATTAGAGGAAGCGTAGATGTTTTTATACAGAGGGATTTTTAATTTCATCCCCGCTTCTGAAATAGTTCTTATATTTAATAGCAGAGTATGATCCCATATACTTTTTGAAAAATGTTTAAACTCTTAATTAATTGAAGCATACTCCCCTTCATCTTAATATAAAAACCCTTCAAAGGAGCAAAAAATTCACATTCTTAAGATATGTGAAAAAACCATCATAAGAAAATCCATTTCTTATACTTAAAATGCTTTGCTCAATTTTGCAGAATTATAGAGTAACATGTTCTATTTTATGGAATGATAGCTTTAAAAAAATTGAAGGAAGACTTATGGTATATCCTTGCTTAATAAATTATTTTCCAACATATTTTCTTATAAATTATCAAAATAATGCTCCATTTTTATGTCATGGTATTTTTTAAAAAAGAATAAATTAATTGTGATTCAAAAAATCAATGTAATAAAATGTTTTGCGCTAAAAAGGAAGGAGCTAACATTGATTTTTACTCTGCGTAGTAGTGTTATAGATAAACAAGTAATATAGAAAAAAAAATTTAGTCAATTCCTGCTTAGATCAATAAAGAAAATTTTTATTTTAGCTACTTTTTATTAAATAGTTACAATTAATGTAAATATCTATATCCATATGACAGAATCACAACATTAAGTGGTAATTAATTTTTATTCATTATCATTTAAGTATCGTATTGCCCCCAAAAACAATCGTGTATATAAAACTTTAGTTCAACTGAATGTTTTAAAACGTGAGAAAAAAAAAACCTTTCAAGTTTTGGCACAAGTCGCCAATGTTGCTGTATTTGTAATTCTTTAAATAATTAGTTTTAGTCAATTTTTATTAATTATAATTAAATTATTGTATTGTCATCTAAAATATTTATGTATATAAACTTTCAGCTGAATTGAGCGCTTTAAAATGTATTTTATTAACGATTGAAAATTCCACCAATATAAATAAATAAACAAATAAATAAATATACAGAGATTGTGAGCTAATAGTAGGAATTGAATAAATTATTTTTACCTATTACTATGAATAATTCAATTCTGTAGATCGAAAAAATCCCGTTTGAAATATTTATTTAAAGCAGCGTGACTTTTTTATTTCTTGCAAATTAAATTATTTTGAGTCCCGAAAACCCACGCAATTCATTATTTTTAAATTAAAGGATTGCGGGGTTTGGTGACAGATGTGGTTACAGTAATCTTCAGTAATATCAATTCACTAATTTCAAGCATTAATATTTCAAGCTTACTTTTTAATTGTCTTTAAATTTAAAAAAAGTTTTGTCTCTAAAAAGGAAAAATTGCACTGTATGCTTGTAAAAAGAAAAGTTCACAGAGTTTGAATATAATTTAAAGACACTCTTATTTATGAATAACAAGTGGTGCACGCAGGGGAGGGGCCATGGGTCCAGACCCTCCCGCATATTGCCCTTGATTTTCTTTCTCGATTGATTATAATCCCATGTATATAATACGTAAAACTTAATTATTTGTTATTAATAATTTATTTTATTAATTGATGGTAGTTATTTATTCAATAATTTATTTTTTACTCTTTTTTGTTCACGACAATTAACAAAATCAAAAGAATATGTTTATCGGCGTTTTGGGGTATGATACGAGAATGGTGGACTCTCGACCCTCACCCGCTATCTCCTTGAAAAATTCTTGTTGCGCCACTATGAATACCACAAGAACTTATTGGCCATCCAATTTGTGCCATCGCTGTGTTAAATATAATGCAAGAAAGATTTACTTTATAAATTTTGTAATTTTGAATCACATGGCTGGATCTCAAAAGTTAATATACAATCTCTTGCATTTCTTTTTCCGGGTTTTCTTATGACTTTCAAATTTAAGTATGATGTAATTAGAGATTGCAATACCGGTATTTTGAGCCATTTGTACAATTTTGTAATACCGGTATTCACAAGTTTATATACCGGTTTTTCGGTATTTAATAGAAAATTTTTAAAACTGTCTCCACTATATGTCCAGCGACTGCCAACCCAGCAAAACAGTATACGTTTTTGTTTTTGTGTCTTCCTAAGGGAGAAATTAATGCATCGTACAATTAAGAGTAGTGATAAAATATGTGAATTATCCAAGGAGGGGGGCCCAAACTATTCTGTTACAGCTCAGAGCGATACTGCACACGCACAGGATTTGTAGTCTGATATTCGTTTCTGTGAAAACAAGGTTGTAGTTGCGAGGAAAATGCGTAATATTTCGATATTTTTTTAATTGGCGAGTTTGTTATTCACATTGTAATTGCATATCATACTTGTGTATTTACATCTCATCAGGATTTTATAAATGAAAATGAAAAAAAAGGAAAGAGATTATATATTTATATATATATAACCAGTGTGAGTGTCCTAGGGGTCCTGACACCCCCATAGCCCTTGATTTTTTTTATTAGTTATAATCCTATGTATATATTACGTAAAATTTAAGTATGTATTTGTTATTAATAATTAATTTTATTAATTAATGCTAATTATTTATTCAATAATAATTTTGTATTGTTTTTGTTCCCGAAAATCGACAAAATCAAAAGAATATGTTGGGCGGCGTATTGGAGCATGATACCAAAACGGTGGACTTCCGATTCTGGACTCCCTCCTTGAAAAAATTTTGTGTGCGCTACCGTATATAACCAATTCAAATTTGATCAAGTTTATAGTATATTTTCTTAAAATGTATTACCCACAAACCTTATTCACATTTAGAAGAATTCAATATAGTTATTGAAGATGAGGATGGATGGACACTAATGTTGATGCTGGAAAGGAATTGTCTCTTGAGCATAAATTAGAATTAGTGATAACTAAAAAAATTTCAACAAATATCAAAATACAATACAGAAATCAGCTATATTCAAAATCATCCGTCGCGAAATCGATTTATTTGAAGATGAGGGATTTAGAGGTAAAATACTCGGAAAAAGTATATTGTGTATTGCTAACAGTACCACCAACTAGAAATGGATGTTAGATGGTACATTCTCTGAACCACCACAGAGATCAACTCCTGGTTGACAAGTTTCAGCTAGTTGACTACTCAAGTTTCCAATAGATGTCAGAGGCTCATTGTATGCGATGGGTTTATGCAGTGGTTCATTCTTTGGTTACCTATGAGTCTCTTGAGTTGTATCTTTTGGAAGTGACTGTGTTATGTATTTTTAAGTGTAAATGAAAGTGATTCTTGTTATATTTGATACAAATTAAATAAGTACATATATTATGTAACTGAATAAGTCAATATTACAATAATTAGTACCTTACATGTGCATTGCTAGAATGAAAATATGAGAATCCAAAAAAATGTACCACCACGCTATTGAAGGCCATCTTCTTTACACACACAACACACACACACAGATACAAAATCATTTCGCTTATTTTTTTCGCAATAATGGACATGTTTATTTAGCCAGATAGATTTGCTGTAAGTTACATTTCTTAAATAATAATAATATTTATTAAATAATAGTACAAACAAAATTACACAAATGTCCTTAATGAGTTACAGGTTATGTTCAGGAAAAATTAAATACATCTAATGCATTTATTATACATGTTGACTAAATAAAAACTAGGTAAAATAAAATAATGTAGAGAATAGAACATTTAAAGCTATAAAACTAACATTATGTAAATTAGGACTAAACTAAAATTAAGCTTACAACGTTATATTAGGAAAAACTGAAAATGTTTTAATATATATGATGAATAACAGTATAAGATGAATAAGTGTGTATTTATTTATTTTCTACTATACTATCATTTGTAACTTCAAGAAATAAACGTTAGACAACCAGTAGAAATTTTAAAATCGAGAATAAGAGACTCTATGTACCCAAAAAACACACGCTTGAAGAGTCCTTCCCATCTAAAATATTTGTAATTATTTCCCTCTAGTGTATAATTTTTATCAAAAATTCAGTGCATTAAGGAGTTAAATAGGTGAGACTACAATTTTTCACTAGAAAGCTGAAATTTTACCGTATTAATAAACCTATTTTGGGATCAAATATAATAAAATTACAATGTTTTGAGTTTTGACAAATTTTTTTTATGGATTTTCTTCGAAAAGGCTTGCAATTTGAGCGAATTGCTTAGTTACTGTAATAAGTACTTGTGACGGTTCTATTCACGTACCTTCTTCTAATCCTTTTGGAAATCTTTGGGCCATCAATTCGCCTTTATTCACAACCAACCCTTTTGAAGAAGAAACTGTGATATTTTCAAATTAAGTCTACTTACATATAGTCAAAGTTTTTTTAGCTAATAACGAGGAGAAGGAGAGAGAACGTGGTGAGATAAAATTGATTGCTACTGTGATCAGGTTTTATAACTTTCCATAGAGTATTTCAAATATTTGATAGAGGTTAACTAAAAAAGGTTTAAGGTTAAAGGTTTGAACTAAAGTGACGATTGAATTAGTATTAAATTAAGTAAGATAGTAGATTTGATCCTGTAATAAGGAGATCGATATTGATAGTCTCCTTGTAATTCGTGTATCTTGCTGTTAATCCACATTTGGTTCACATTGAGAACATTTCTTCACGTGGAAATTAATTGAATCAGTGTTGCTATTTTGTGAGATCAATACATAGATTGTTTCTGATTATGGCTGGTGTTTCTTCCCTTCCTCCCACATTTGTAGGCGGGCAAGAGAGAGGGACGAATCCCTCACATACTATTCCTTAAAAAATAAGTACGAGTAATAGAAAGACAATGTATGTATTATATTGTAACGTAGATCGGGGGTTCGAAAATTTTATGCAGATCAGTCGCAAAGGACAAGACAGTTCTTTAAGAGCGATGAGAATTTATTGTAGAAAATCCACTCCTTTGAATACAGGATTCAGCAGCAATATTCACAAATAAATCTCAGAAGGTCTTCACACCTTCAACAACACTCGGGCACAATAATTGGCGTCTAAAATACTCGTATATAAAAGATTATTCACAAGCAATCGCTCGTTCAACAGCACAGTTCAAGTAATCACTAATCACTTCAACAGTCAAAACAATACTAACTGATCGCTAGTCAAAACCAGATTGACTTTCGTTAGCCATTCTCTATTTATATCCCTCGCGGATAATTCGAGAAAAACCCACTTGTGTCATAGGTCTTGAAATTAGTGGATTTCTCTACTAATTTCTAGAAGAATCCAGAGGGTCCCGAACTCATCAAAAATGATCACCAAAGTCGCCAATTTAGTCGCCAAGTCACCACCAATTTGGCAGCCACAAATGACGCCAACTTGTCTCTATCGCCAAGATTTCGCCAAGTTCCCATTGAATCACCATTATAACGTAAGGGTTGCTTGTGACTATTACAATTGTAACGTAAATTAAATCTAATTTAGAGTAAGATAAAGGCATTATACACACACATCCAAATACAAATTATTTACACTATTTTACATAAAATTCGTAACAATATTTTATAATAGTACATCTCTATAAATCCAGAACAGAAATCGAGAGTTAATTTCACATGTGAATAAAAAATAGGTAGCAGGGAGTATATCAGAGGAAATATTTTCAGAAATTTTTTACCATATACATAAGGGTGATATTCGTTTTTTGTTACAGTAAAAAATACAAAAAAATACTTGAATTAATTCGATTTTTTAGTCATTGCGATTGCGTAACCATGTCAACAGAAAAGAAAAACGATAACGCGCTGCAAGCTTTTGGAATTCGAAAACCGTTTTCTCCTCTCTCAAGCAGTAAACACATAACTGTAAAATCAAAGTTCAGTATAACGAAGTATTTTTAAGATCTAACTCAGCATTAAAACAATTTAGCATTTTTAAAACTTTATTTAAAGATTAATTTTTATTTCATCGAAACATTTCTCAGTCAATCTTCAATATTTTTAGATTCCCGAATTAGTTAATTTTCAAAATGTCTACAAAAATTGTAACACTCAGTGATTCCGATTTTGAGAGAGAGTAATGCAGGGTTATTCATTAATCCATCCAAGGTTTCGCGAAGAGCTTATAGTAATAATAATAATAATAATAAAAGAAACTAAAATGAATACAGATTTAAAGAACATTTGAAAGAATACAAAAACAATTCAAGTTTTATTTACATATTTTACATGTGTTCTCTGAGTGATACCTTGGTTACACGACATACATCAATGCGATAGTTCAAAAAAAAAAAAAAATTCCTGCTACACTATTCAACATGGTACCATCAACGTTTTTCACAGTACGTGTTAACCTTTCATGCAGTTTTGCTACATCACGCAGCAAAGGGAGTACGAAAACTTGGTTTTATGTACGACCAAATTTTCGAATAACACGTATAACGCGGTAAGGATAATATGTGCTGTCAATATCGTTGATAGCACCATCTTCCAGTCAGTGGCGTGACAGAGAATATTAAGGCCCCCTGCAAAGTCAGGTTTAGTGCCCCAAGCCGGAGTTTACAAGGGGTGTGTACTTGGCATCAATCAGATTTTTGGGCTTCCTAGAGTCCTGCCCCCTCCGCAATGCGGGGGTGTACGTTACGCACCTGGTTCCAGAAGAGTGTGGCAGAAACTGGACTATCACATTAATGTATGCCGTCTGACCATGGTTTCACGCATAGAACACCTACAAAATATAAGTAAAACTTGAATTGTTTCTGTAATCTTTCAATTTTTTTAAAATTCTTCTGTATTTGTCTTATTTTTTTACCATAACGCTTCAAATCCTTGGGAGGGGGGAATTATGAATAACCCTGTACTTTGATGGATATCATTTTCTTACAACTGATCGGAAGAGGCCTACGCTTTTCCCCGCTGCAATATGGGGGCGGCCCCTTCCATATAAAAATGAACAGATAGTGGATTCTAGTTGACCTCGAGAATCTGACGGTATTTGAAAGCAGCCCGATCGTGTCTCAGGTGTGAAAATTACTGACTTCAATCGCCGAGTAATTGGGGCCCCTTATCGCGCAGCGGCATCTATGGCAGCCGGGGCCCGATGCGGCCCTCAAAACGGTGGGGTGTGAAAAAGGTTCAGAGGGAATAATGAACGGTTTGCGCGAAAAAAGATCTCTTTCCATATGTAAAAGAATGCTGAGTCAAAGTTCTAGGGCAAGGTAATAGTTGCTATTTACCGAGATGTGCCAAAAGTGGTCAGAAGGAAAAAAAAGAACCGCGTCTTGTT
The DNA here is from genome assembly GCA_019973935.1 of Trichonephila clavipes. Classification (NCBI taxonomy): domain Eukaryota; kingdom Metazoa; phylum Arthropoda; class Arachnida; order Araneae; family Nephilidae; genus Trichonephila; species Trichonephila clavipes. Next base: position 713,283 of record BMAU01021430.1, read on the forward strand.
TGAAATGCGCAGATATGTATTGTTGAGTCATCTACGCAGCTGCGGCTCAGATAGGGGAAACACGATGAGTGTAAATATAGGGTGTTTAAAAAGATACAACGGAGCCTTGTGAAGTTTAATATAGACACCTACCATTTACCCAATTTCTTAGACCATCGACAATACGGCAATCGATTATCTTTATCTCAAGTTTCTTAAGGTATTGTGTTATTTTAAACACGTTATCAACGGCATTTTGGAAATATTTTTTTAATAATGTCAAATGAAATATTGAGTTTAAAAGATCGTACGATTCGAGAATATTTATAAGTCAAGCGTCGGATTCGTTTTAAATTTATTGCAAAAGTTTTATTCGTTCAATTTTATTCACTTATATAATTAATTTACTTGAGTCGTTAGAATGTTATTAAAAATATTTATGTATAGACATTTTTTTATCAACATGAAGAGGTTATTTTTGGTAAGGATAGGTAAAATAATTAGCAACAGTTATATATTTTACACAATTTCTTAGTCGAGAATTTCTTAGAAGTTATATACAATTTGTTAAGAGTATGGTACTTTACATATTAAAATGGAAAATACTGTAGTTATTTGCTTTTCATTTTGAAATTAATTTAAATAGTTAATGTTTGCTGAGAAGATCATACATCAATAACTTATCAATAATCAATTTAATCTTAGATGCACATCTAAAAATTCATAAATGTCGTAAATTTATGTCGTAAATTTTCCCAAGTTCGGACCCCTCCCCCCCCCCAAGCTCTTGATTTTTGTTTTTTTTATTGTAATCTTATGTACCGTAAAATCCGGCGAACAACACGCATTTTTAACACAAAAAGTAAGATCGAAATTAAGGTGCGCGTTATACTCCGGGTATAAAATGAGAGCTTTAAAAATGAAAAAAGATGATAAAAAAAAATTACACTTCTATATGTATAGAAATACCGTTTATTTAAAAGAAATGTGACATTTCTTATGAACTTAAAGGATTGTATTTATAGAAGTGTACTATTTTTCCAGAAGTCAGGAATAATATCTCGGATAAATGACTTAAAAATATAAGAACCTTGCGTGTGTACAATTCATGTTTCTTCATAAACAAAGGGAATGCGCGTTATACGGGGAATAGAGCTAAAACTTAAAAATTGCAGCTCTAAAGTATAGGTGCGCGTTATGCGGCGGTGCGAGTTATACGCCGGATTTTACGGTATATAGTACGTAAAATTTAATTAAGTATTTGTTATAAAGAATTAATTTTATTAATTAATGCTAATTATTTATTCAATAATTAATTTTGTACTGTTTTTTGTTCCCGAAAATCGACAAAATGAAAAGAATATGGGCGGCTTATTGGAGTATGATAAGAGAACGGTGGACTTTCAACCTTGGACCCCCCTTGAAAAATTCCCGTGGGCGCCACTGACTTATAGTCATAAAATATACTATGCATTGTTTTACCATAGTACTTAAAAAGCATGTTCCAGAGCTTAGGTTTAATCAAAGAGCGGAGAAATGTCGATAAACAAACTTATCGTAATTATGTTAATGGAATGTATTGAAAATGCAATAAATGCTCTGCACAATTATATCGCCTTTTCTCAAATCACTTCTAAAGTGAAACAGATAAGTAATTAAAATAATCGTTTGGCTTGGTTGAAATTGGATAATATGTATTTAATTACAGGTTTACTCTTAAAAAGAACAGAAGATAATTATTCATACTAATGTCGATAACGAAATACAAATTACCTTAATTTGAATTAATTAAATAATTAACTTAATTATGTTAGGTTTTTTCTATCAAATGAGGCGTCGTACGGGTTGCTTTTAACGTGAAATATCACATATTTTTAATCAAGAAGAAAGGAATTTATTCCTTGAAATTATTTAGTAGGATGGCAACCACGTATCACACATTTCTGATTATATTATGGCTATATTTAAAAGAAAATAGATAGATTTAACAATTATATGTGGTAGGAATATATATATTTTTTCTGTTTATAACCCCTTAACTGTGACGTATATTTCAGAAAAATGGACCAAAAATGGAAAAAAATTTTGACTGTTTAATTTTGTTCTTTTTATCATTATAAAAGTTAGAAAATTGTTTTTTATTTTAAAAATAAAAATTTAAATACAATAACTACTATATATATATATATATATATATATATATATATATATATATATATATATATATATATATATATATATGTATATATATATATATATAATTTTTACATACACATCAAAAAGTAATGGGTTGCACACATATTTTATTTCATTAAAGAAAATTAAGGTATCCGACTACGTTCGGAACCGTGATTTTAAAAAGGCGCATAAATGGATCATTTTCACGATATTTAGTGTCACTTAGATTAGAATACATGTATAAAATTGTTTTAAGGATATTTTGGCAAAAAAAAATTATTTAAATACAATATTTCGGCAAAAAATTAACTTAAAATAACCTTTTTTCAAAATGTTCTCCTTTTGTAAAAAATTCTTCTATTATAATAATATTTTGCCTGTATTTAGCTAAGATCTCTGTACTAGTGCTCAACTATGATTTTTGAAAAATTCACATTATTTTCAGAGTTACAACCATTTGAAATAATTATCGGCGTTTTTTTCTTAAAATTTCTCCCCGCTGTTGTAGTAAAACATGGATAAATCCCCTTCTGAGTCATATATTTCAAAAATTTTAGTTGGGCCTATGTAGAGAGGTCTGAGCTATATGCAGGCAAAATATTATTATCATAGAAGCATTTTTCACAAAAGGAAAATACTTTGAAAATGGGTCATTCTATGTTCATTTTTTGACAAAATATTGTACTTAAAAATTTTTTTTATTGTAATAATATTCTTAAAACAATTTTATATACGTTTTCTAATCTAAGTGACACTAAGTATCATAAATATTATCCATTTATACGCTTTTGCAAAATCACTGTTCCGAACGTAGTCGGATACTTTAAACAATATTTTGAACATAAATATAATATAACTAGTATAATATTATAACATAAAAACACAACACAATTTTCGATACATACGTTTTACAAATCTTTTACAGTATAGTCAGTGGCGTAACGGAGAACATTTGGGCTCCCCTGCAAAGTCAAGTTTTGGGCCCCCAAGTTGGATTTAACAAAGGGTAGGTACTTGGCAGCAGTAAGGCTTTGGGGCCCCTAGAACCCTGCCCCCTACGCAGTGCAGGGGTTGCGAGGGTGAACGTTATGCCACTGAGTATGGTATGTCCTGAAACACAGTACTGCACACTCTAGCCCATATCACACTCTTTGCAATTAGCTTCTGGTTCATGTCTTATCCCGTGGTATGACATCTAATAGGAAAATAGTGAATTAAGTACCCTAAAGTAGAAACGCACTCAGCTCGGCATTCACAAAATAGAAACTTTCATTTTTCTCCTTCCCGAAGTCAGTTCAAGCATCACAAATATTGCACGTAGTGGTTGCCCGGACTGTATTCGGGCGACATTGACAAGGGGTTAGGATCCGTAGGGTAGCCGTAACGGGCTCTATTTGCGTTTCTTACTAATCCTCCAGGAAAATCCTTTTTAACTGTAGTATGATAATAAAATCACTTTCCGTGGAAGAACAGTAATTTATACTAATCTGAGTTGCTGCTTAAAGTCAAGTGAAAAGAGAGAGGTAGTCGATCGTCGTCAGGCTGATACTGAAGTTAGTGTGTTAGAGTAATAATAAGTGTAGCTATCGGAGTTTCAGTAAAGGAAGCGAGATATCCCAACAGAGAAAGATCATCAGTGCTGCGGAATTAATCGTCAAAGTGTCTCAATATAAGTGTTTGATATTTAAGTTAGTAATTAAGTTGACAACTCCCTTCGCTAAAATAACCTCTTGATAGTACGTTGGCTGTTCAATAAGTAATAAGACTAATTTTATTGCCGCGAAACCACTCATCCTATTGTTAAATTTCTGTGGCATAAAAAAAGATTTTTTGTCTGTATTAACAAAAGCTACCGATAGATGACGTGTATAGACTTATGGTCTTGAGTACCAAGTGCTCAAACTGAAGCGTGTTTGTGGGCGCCTACGAGACGCGGCCAGTTGTCGAAATGGGAGCAAAAATCTGCAGAAATAAGCATCGGAGACCTTTGATATGATACAATATGATTTCAGACTGAAACAAGAAGGCGAAAATATCTTATATATAAAGCGCTTCATCACAGCAGACAAAGCTTGGTTGTATCACTGATCCAACCATAAAACAACAAAGCAGTGTAAGAAAACATCCGTCTTCACCTACTTCCCAGAAAGCAAAAACTGTGAAATTGGTTGGTAAAGTTATGACCATAAATTTTTTTGATTATGAAGGAATTGTGTAACTACACGCTGTCGAAACCGGTACTACTGTAAACGGATCGTACTATGCGAATATTCTGCGAGCAATGATACAGCATGTTAAAAGGAAACGTCCATTGCTTCCAAATGGCTTCCTTTTGCGCCATGACAATGCCCGACCACATATTCCTCATTGCGTACTGGATGTTTCGCAGCAGAACACACACACACACAACGTAGAGATTTTACCACATCCTCCATACAGTCCTTATAAAACTCCATGCGATTTCTGGTTGTTTCCTCAAGAAACCATTACGAGGTAAACGTTTTGCAAGCAACAAAGCATGTGTAAAGGCTGCGTAGGCGATTTTGACAAAGCTCTCACTAAATGGACAGAATGTTGGGATAAATACATTACATGCCACGAAAGTTATTTTGAAAAAGACCATGTAAATGATGACGATTAAAGGGGGGTTTTTTTATAATTTTAGTCTTATTACTTATTGAACAGGTCTCGTAATTTGAACGTTAAATAAAGGTGTTGTTTCTGATGCCACCTGATCTCGACTGTGTCAATCATTGCAAAGGCCAAGAAGGTACGCAATGTCGTTAGCTACAGTTTTGAGCAACAACCAAGTTGACAGTACGATTTAACTCGATTTCATCATAATTTTGAGGGAAAACACCCAGAAGGGGATCAGAGGTCTCCCACCTCTCTTCCCCTTTCACCAACCTCACTAGAGGACTTGTCGATCGACGGCTATTTAGAGAACCCCATGCCGCAAAGGCACTATATATGTACAAACATCCATGCCTTCTTCTGGATTCAAACCCAGCTCTACGCCCCAGTAGTCAGCGTCATTAACCAGTATACCGGATGGGTGGCAAATAAAAGTGATTTTATTAAAATGTATTTTGATTCTGTGCATTCAAATTCCTCAGCGACTGCCGGGTCGCAACACAACTTTATAGACAACTTTATAACAGAGTATATATGGAGTGAGGGAGTGTTTTATTGATGTCGCACTCTATAAAGCAGCACAAGGGCTACTGGTGACGAACCTCACAATTTTGAACTGTGATCAACAGACGTGGATGACACCTGAGTTGCCCCCCCCTCTCTCCGAAAATCTGTACAACAGCAATGGGAGCACTTGGCCTCGATAGATTTAACATGTATCAGCTCCTCTACACGTCGAGCTTCATTAGTACTAGATTCGAACTCATGACACGCTGTTCACGAATCCGTGACCATCAGTGCCGGTTCATACACTGGGCGCTTGGAGCGTGCGCCCAGGTACCCGGGGCCTGGAAGAGCCCATAGGGACCCGGATAAGCTGGGCTCAATCAGGTTTTTTGTTAACAAATTTCGATCCACCACTGCCAAGGGGCCAGTAGATCTGCTGCGTCCATTCCCGAAATAAGCTTAAATCGGCACTGGTGGCCATAACCATTAGGTTACTGCGGCCACCAGCGTTTATGAGGAACGTTAATAGTTAGAATGGCAAGTAGCGTAGCATGTTTCATAAATACAAATTGATTCAAAAATAATTTTCTTATTAAAAACAATCAGTCATCGAGATGAAATCATGATTTTTTCCCGAATGTTTTGCTAATATATTGTTTATTTATTTTCTTAATTTTAATGTATTTCATTCCTTTCGCTATTTAAGTTTTTCATCTAGTTTCGTTCATATTCTTGTTCTTAACTTTTTATGGATTCTTCTAGCTATTTTCTCTAAACAATCAAAATGGTAATGATAAAGAAATGAATAATAGAATGCAATAGCTTTCGTGTTCTCTCTCCCTCTTCTAGTTCATCTCTTTCAAATTATCATAAAAAAAATTTAATATCCATATCCTCTTTGCTTTATAAAGTATCAACATTTAATGACCCACATTTTATCTGTTTGTAATCCTCGTTTTCAATTCTGACCAAAGCTCTAACAAATTTGTTCGCAAAGAGGGAATAATAAGAATAATAATAAAAAAGAGAAGCAGACAACACACATTTCTTTCAGATCTTTCTTCCAGGTCATCTTATTTTAGAACGATAATGTGGAGAATGACAATGGAATGATTCTTCGGTCTTTCTTCTTATCGTTTTGCATTTTTTGCGCTATATATATATGCAGATAATGTCTACGCAAATCTTTTTGTTTGCGAAATCACTAGGTATTTCGTTTCTAATGCCTCAGCTTTGCTGTAATATCGTAAGTAGATCAAGAAAATGTTTTTGCATGGGACTGCTAATTTAGGAGTCAAATGTCAGTTTTTTCTTCGCGATTTGATTTTTGTTTTACATTTTATACCAGAGAGCAACAAAGATCTATCAGTTTGATTACTTCTTGATCTGGCGATCATCGAAATTCTTGAGCGAATCAAGTTCTATTTTAGTGTAATCCTGCAACTCGTGAATAGAATATAAGAGCATAGAATTTAAATATAAGAGCAAGTTTCTGTTATGAAGATTCTTTCAAAGGAGAATATCTTCCCATCAGAAAACTATTTTCACATTTTTCTTTAGGGATTGATTTTTATAATAAATGTATAACACTGATTCAAAAATATCACTGAGGATGAGAGGACTTTTGATTAATAATGCCATATGCTATCTGTATTTATTGGAAGAGTTCATAGATTTATTGACTTATGACAGGTTTCCTGACTTATGGTATCTAAATGATGACTTGGACCACTAAAATCGTATTTTTAAATCAATTACATTTTTCAGTTAGTGATATAAAAACATTATTTTTTATTGTCTTTTATTTATTGACCATTTTTACCTGTTTTTACTTATCAATGGACAATACTGTATTTTGAAGCATTGAGTGTTGGGAATCCTTCATCTGAGAGAGTGTTTCTCCTTTTGCTTCTCTCCTACATATTTCTTTAAAATCTAAAAAGTTATAAAATTAAATTTAAAAGGGTATATGTTACATAACTAATTAGTTCATGATTCGAATGCTAATAATTTAGTAATTGCAGAGTGTTATGGCTCACTAATGGAAGTAATTGGTCTTCCAATTAAAAAGTGTGCCGGTGTCAAAACCGACAAATCGTCTATATCCGTTGACAAAGGGGTGAGAGGACGGGAATTCAAAATTCCCTCAATTTGAGTCATAATGGTTAGAAACTCTTCATAAGTAAACCTAGAATTGCGCTGGACTCTCAAGACACAGAAAATACTTCGGAAACTCAGTTTCTTCCCTCAGTTTTCAGACACAATTTCCGGCACAATTTTAACTCATCACTACACGCGGTTTTTCTCCGGCTCGACGGACCATGTTTTGGCCCATCGATAGCTCTATTTAAAATAAATTGAGTCATACTCAATAAAAGAAGTGGACTGTATATTTTTGTGAGGATCACTTCCTAAAAACGCATTCTAGAGATGAGGAGGGTCGGTATGTGGTTAAAATGCCCCTTAAAAACGAACCAAATTGTTTAGGTGAGTCGAGGGACATCGCTCTAAAACGATTGAATGCGCTGTGGACTCGATTAATCAGAGATCCTCAATATCTTAAGTTGTAATAAACAGAGTTAAAAATATACAGTCCACTTCTTTTATTGAGTATGACTCAATTTATTTTAAATAGAGCTATCGATGGGCCAAAACACAGAGTTTGCAGCATTTTTAAACTTATTTTGAGAATTTACTTTCCAAAGTGGTTAAAAACGTGGAGATGGCTTTAATTTTTTATATAAGTTAGTCTCATGTTGAAGCCCAGGGGTTGAGCGGTAAACCAAGGGTGTCAAACTCAAAGCCTAAATTGGACCAAATAAACAAGGTTTAACTTAAAGTGTGCCGCAAAAAAAAAATTAATACTCATAAAAACGTAGGTTTATTTCGAATAATAGATTATAATAAACATATATAAAAGAATAAGAACAATTCCATGTTGAAGTCCTGATACTTGAGATCTCCTTTCTACTACTATCTTTTCTATTTCTGGAGGATTTTTTTAAAAATATATATATTATTGTGTACCGATATATTGGCCGGGCCGCAAAATGTTTCGTTGGGGGCCCCATGTATCCCGCGTGTTTGACACCCCTGGAAGTAGACTATCGCACTTCCACGCCACAGGTCCGGGGTTTAAGCCCCGAGCTGGACAAGGTCAACTCAGCCTTTTATCCTTTCAGTGGGTCAATAAATGAGTTCCAAGCTTGCTTGGGAACTGAACGTTGAGCATTTCGCATTAGACTGACCACCTGACCGGAACATCTGCTCGTCCACTTCTTCAGTTCCCAATGTCATTAAAACCGAGATGGGAACGATAAATCTTGGCCCTCATGGGCTGTTGCGCCACTGAGTTTTAATTTAGTTTAGTCTTCATTAAGTACTCATCATGCAGAAGAGCTATACGTGTTAAATCTCTCTAGATTCAAAAACCACTGCACATTAATGTGATGTGGAAATTGAGAAAATGAGGGCTCCGCTCAGGCATTGCTTTCATCACTCGTTCATGTTTCTACTTTCCAAGGTTTGTCATCAACAGCTATCAAAATTGAATTCTAGTCATGTCACCACTTACAGTCGATAAAGTTTCTAAAACTGTACCTAATAACGCACCTGAGAGAGTCATCTCTGGAATTCCTCCCGTTTCCCTAATTTATCAAACAAAATTATACTAAACCTCAAATCTGGTATCTTCGGAATTTTGTCTTATTAGTTTCACACACAACGACCCATTTATCCTCAAATCATTATATAACTATTAATGGGATAAATTCCTGCAACTGCAATATCCAATAGATCGCGGTTCTATGGAGAAAAAAAAAATTATTATTAATCGGAATCTACCTATGCTGAAAAGATGTTCCATGGTATGGAAATTAGAAGAAAAACAATTGAAAAAATTATTTCAAGGAGGGGGGAATCCAGGGTCGCGTCGCGCGTGCGAAAGTCCACCATTCTTGCATCGTGTTTCTTTTGATTTTGTCGATTTTCGGAAAAGACAGTAACAAATTAATTATTGAATAAATAATTAACATTAATTAATAAAATTAATTATCAAAAACAAAAAATTAGTTATATTTTACGTACTATATACATAGGATTATAATTAATCCGAAAAAATCAAGGGATTTGGGGTCCGGACCCGGGGACCCCCTCCTTGTGTGCGCCACTGCACAAAGGGGCTAAATTTTCGAAAAAATGGGAAAATGCTTAAATTTAGATTAGTTAATTTTAGTTAGATGATCGAGAGCATAATGAAAAGTCGAAGAAAAAAAAGGTTTAAATTAAGTATTAATTTACTGAGATTAAGGAAAACCAAAATATTCTGTCATAATAAAAATTAAATACATACACATTTACACTCATATAATATACAGTCGGACCTCTATATAATGAAGTTGCTAAATCCCGAAAAAAGTTCGTTATACAGAAAATTCGTTATATAGAGGTTCATCTTTCAATTTTCTTTATAAATTACATAAAACAAATTTTAAATTCATAAACATTGTACATTAAAAACAAGTCATTATTCACACTTTTTTGTAAATTAGTATATTTTTATTTTACATATCTTACCTAACAAAAGAAAAAAAGTAAAGTAAGGAAGAAAAACTGTAAGAAAAGTTTCTTGGCGCCTTTATCCACTTCCTGAAGAATTTTTTTTTCCCTTTGATGCTCAAGCACTTACGTTTTGACCTTTTCGAGTTACAAGAAATGAAGTTACCAATGCAACTTATCCCCACTACAAATAAATGGAGACTAGTTCAAGGACACGGAAACACGAAACGACTCCACTGAGGGTGAAAGGGATATTGAAGATGTTTCAAGTGAACTGGACAACGGGGGTTAAAGGTTGCACTTCTGTCAGGAAACGCCCAGAATTCCATTGCTCTCGGTGAGTTAGGCATCTAATAAAACCAGTTCAAGATTTATGACCACCAAAAAGTATGTTAAAAGAGAGAATAACTTAAAATGCCCAGAAATAGATTAAAAATAGAGAGAGAAAAATTGAATTACAAGATAAAAAATTCGTTATTTTGAAAATGCACTTCGCTATTGGGAGGTTATTTTACGAGGAAAATCGTGAAATGTTATTGGTTCCAGGAAAAAGTTCGCTGTATAGAAAAATTCGCAATATAGAGGTTCGTAATATGGAGGTTTGACAATACTTACAAACGTATCGGTAATGTACAATGTTTTTGATAATTAATTTATCAATATACCAGTAGCGCACACAGGAATTTTTCAAGTGGGAAGGGGGTCCAGGTTCGAAAGTCCACTATTCTCGTATCATGCTCCAATACGCGGCCCAGCATATTCTTTTGATTTTGTCAATTTTCGGGAACAAAAAACAGTAAAAAATTAATTATTGAAGGAATAATTAGCATTAATTAATAAAACTAAGTGCTGCTAATTATATTCATTCAATAATTAATTTTAACAAATACTTAATTAAATTTTAGGTAGTATATACATAGGATTATAATCAATCGAAAAAAAATCAAGGGCTTTGGGGGGCTCTGTACCCGAGGACTCCTCCCCTTGAGTGTGCCATTGATCAATACTAAAATAAAAACAAGTTTAATAATTACTAGTCGCTCCCATGGGCCTGTTATATATAAAATTGAATACTTATCTCGATAACTTGTATGGTTTACAGTCAAAGTCGTATTGTAGCTTTAGCATTAAAGCGCATTTTCATTGCATTTGATACATTGCTATTGTATGGGAGGGGGGCGCAATGAAAAATATAATTGAAAATTGGGTCGCAAATACTGAAAGTTAGAGAAGTACTGTCTTACACTGTCATTTCGACAGTAGGCTTTAAAAAATTATCATAAAAGAAGCTATTAAATGCACCTGATGTTTTTTTTTCTCTTATAACTATTTAGTAGATGTCTTTTCATCGCTATAAATGTTTAATGCCTGTTTATCTTGAACAAAAATTACATTGAATTTTTACCATCAAAAGGCTCAATTACGTAAACTCCATTTTCCTTGTGACAGTACTTAACATGAAAATTAATTAATTTTATTTTTCCATTTGTAACTATGCGGAATTGATACAACCCTCACCCCTCTATACATGTCCAGTTTGACATATGGAAAACATGTAGCTCGCTTGTGGGTTGGAGACTGAACGCGTGGCTTTGGGGTCATTGTCCATTGTTTGGATTCTGATCCTCGATGTTAGCAGGGGTATAATCATAAAAGGCTAGACAGAGTCCCGTTGTGTATCCATTGACGGGGCCTGTCCGACTTAGCGGACTGACGCCTTGGAGGACGTTGACAGGTTTCTTCAATAAAAGGAATGGCGACGTCTGGGACAAAGAGTCCAGATGTTCGGACGGGTCGTCTGGCACCGGTGCATTCAAGAAGGACCAGAGAGAGCGATTGTTTGGTCCACGCCAATAGGACGCTAATGAATCCGAGGACCGTGTGCAGACTTTTGTTGGTCAGCCAATGAGAAATGACGAGAGGCATATAGTGGACCCACCACTGGACTTTAAAAGGCTGATTGTATTGCAAAGAGAAGGAAACGGGTGGAAATGCTCTTTACGTGTTGGGCGTATCGTCATGATGAGAACGAGTGGAGTCTTGTAGGGGGTCTTGTGATGCTGAGGGACTGCGTAGGGCCAACACCCTCCAGAGAAACGACTACCCGACGGTTGTGCAACGGTTAGGTAACCGTGAAGTCCCCCCCCCAATTCAACATGGGACTATATTTTGTTATCCTTACGTCCAAACAAGGGACTAATTAGTCTACAATTTACATTATACTGCTTGAATTGAAATAATATTGACGTAGAATATGAAAAAAGTAAATTCTTTTAATGTCTTGCTGTGTGACTAAAAACACTACCTCGTCACTACATTACACATTCATCTGTATACCATGTGGAGGTGTGATATCTATATGAACTTGTACCAACATCACGTGAAGACGATCGTTTTGGCGTGATCGGTAAAGTACTCGCTTTCGTTCGGAACCGAGACACCCAGAACGAACCTTCCTTCCTTCATTGGTAACCCTGGCCGTGCAAAAGAACCACACCCTTCTCGCGCCACTGTCGTGGCGCCATCTATCCACCGCACAAGCAACCAAGCCGTCAAACATTGACGCAAATAAGCCGTTACTTCTCAAAGTCGTCTAACACAAATGACGCAATTAAACCGACACACAAAGGACGCAATTCTCAAGCCGTCACGCACGAATGACGCAACCCACCAAGTGACGCAACTGCTTACATGCTCGCCACGAATATGGTATCGTTCGTTCGCCTATTCGCCGAAACATTTACAGGTGAGTATGTGGCGGTGTAATATCTATATGAACTAGTACCAACATCACGCGAAGACGATCGTTTTGGCCTGATTGGTTAAAGTACTCGCATTCGTTCGGAACGGAAGGTACCCAGAACGAACCTTCCTTCCTTCAATCATAAAATATCTTTTCCGCTTAAGTAGGTTTCGAAAATCTGAAAATTTTTTTGATCCATCATAATATCTAATTTATTTATATTGAGGATCCTTCTTAATGTGAGATTTAAACGGAGGGATCCAGGATCGCGTTCGAGTGTTTTTAAAATTCAACTTAAAATATTTTAATATCATTTTTCCAAACAAAGATGTCCTGGTACCACTAAAGATCTATCGTGTAGAGATCATGTTAACTTTGTTAAGACTCAGAGGAGAGTATGTTTGTTGGGGGAGGGGTCTTCTCAGATATCGTTATTTGACTGCAATTCAGAGTTATGCCAATTGCCTTTTTGTTACTTAGAAATGTAAAGATGTATCACATTCTTGGCCAATTGCGCTTAGGTTCTAGATCAAGGTGTCACACTCAAAGGCTAATTTGGACCAAACAAACAAGAATTAACTTTAAGTGGGTAACAAAAAAAAATATTCAAAGAAACGTAGGTTTATTTCGAATGATACATTATAATAAACAGATATAAAAGAACAAGAAAAATTTAATGTTTACTTACAACTGACTGATTACTGACACTTGACAACTCTTCTGCTACTATCTTTCCTATTTCGAGAGAAATTTTGATATTTCATTCTATATTATTGTGAGTATATATATATTATTTTATTACATATATTATTGTGTTGATATTTAATTATATAAACTGGCCCGGGGCTGTAAAATGTTAGCTGCAGGCCACGAGTTTAACACCCCTATTCTAGATGTATGTAAACAATTGAAATCAGAAAAATATATTTAGAAGAATATATTATATAGTTTCTCTTTGCTTGAATTTTGATTTATTTCTCAACAAAATCAATAATTTCAATGTTAACCTTTTCTTTGGTAAATATGTTTTACGCATTGTTTATATCTATTGTTTATTGCTATTTTAGGATCTTTCGAATTCAATAAATCGCACAGAAGATTAAATATCACATAATTGTTCAAAAAACTCGAACAGATTCAGAGACACAATCCAACATCCATTTCTTATCGGACGATGCATTAGGATTCTTTCTTTACTCACACAATCACAATTACTTCTAAATCCATGTATCTCGAGCGTCATTTTTGAAGATATCCTTCAAATACGCATTAAGATTTCCGCAACGATGAAGGAGTGGAAAAAACCTCGTCCCCCGTTATTAGAACATCAAGATTGGACTCGGATTGACACTTTGAAGATGGACGAAGCGTGCCGTGTGTGGGCGGTAAGATTCAAAAATTCAAGGAAATATGTTTTTCCTTTGCCATTTTATTACTTGTGTGTTTTTTGTTCGATGGCCAAATCTGAGGTGCAATTGCAATGGATCTCAAAGTGGGTTTAAAAGAGAGGAAAAAGCAGCGTAAACGCAGTAATCATGTGAGTGTAAAGGTACTTAACGCATCTAAATCTCTTCATCTCTACCAGCACGAGGTAATAAAAAGAATTTCGAATTGTAAAATAAATGGTATTTTTTTGCAATGGAGTGCATCAATAGATCTCTTTCCCTCTTTTTTTTCTCCAAGACGATTCGGGGGAAAGTAAACTGTGCTTTAACATCTTTTTTTTGTAGTTGTTGTTTTGTTTTAGTTTGTTATTATTCATAAACCTTACAAATCCACACCATATGTGTTTAATTCATCCCTGTCGTTACTTTGTTCTTAGAAATATTATAAATTACAAGTACAAAAAAAGGTGACAGACTTCGCCAACTGGCCGAGGTTCTAAATTATGAGAGCTAGTTAGCTTACTCGAGATTTGAAGAAGCACCCCAAATATCCTACGCAAACACGGATTTTCTGGATATAGAATTAAATGTAAATACCTCTTTTTTTTTTAAGTGACTCTTCCAAGCAGCAGAAACTCTCTCTTGCAACCTCTCATTTTCAGTAGAGCCTAGTCAGGAAGAAATATGGTAATTATGAAAAACCATCCATGTTTTTCACAATTCCTACTATTATATATATATATATATATATATATATATATATATATATATATATATATATATATATATATATATATATATACTAGCTGCATGGCCGGCTTTGCACGGGCTTTCTCTTTCCCTCATGACGCCAGCAATTATGTGTGTGTTTGTACGCGCGCAGTGTGAGTGATTTCTAAAATTATTTCATTAAATTTCCCTTTTTCAAAATTTGTTCCACATATTTTCGATTTAAGACAGGTTTTTTTCCCCTTCCTCTAGCCCGGCATATCACGGTTCTTTTAGTGTAAAATTACTGTTTCCTCTTCCCCTCACAGATAAAATATAGCTTCAAATTTCGATCTATGACTTTTAAAAAACAATATTGCATTAGTTAAAAAATTATTAAAGTGAAGCAATAAAAAGAAAACGATTCTTTAGTTAACTTAAAAATGTCTCTGAAATGTATTTTTATCCAAAATAATACACAATGTACTTTTTTAATTAACAAATAATTAATTTAGTAATGAATTAATAGAAATACTTTTAAAAACATGTGTATATATATATATATATATATATATATATATATATTGTTTATATTTTTATTTTTATTTTATTTGGTTTTCCTACCGAGTTGCAAAGGGGGAAGGTTGGCGCCTTCAAACTAGTTTAACCCCACTTATTCGGTCCTAAGTCCGAAATTGCTTTCTGACTCGCTAGGTTCTTCTTTTTGTAGTTCTTTTATTTCTCTATAATTTTTGTTCTTCATGTTCAGCTTTTTATATTTTTATTACGCTATTTCTTGTTATGTTCTTTATCTATTATTTCTTGTTTTTGTTAAATAATGCATATTTCTTTTATATATATATATATATATATATGTATGTATATAAATAAATAAATAAGTTATAAAAAAAACAGTATGGGGGAAGCGTAGATATATATTTACATGTACTGAAAAAAGAACATTCAAAAAGAAAGAAAAATTAAATGATAAAAACATTTTGATATTTTATTTTAATTTCATAGTTTTCCTTCCACTGTCATAGTTACAAATTTTGTGTAATGAATGCATAAAATAGTGTAAATAATTTATAACAGGAAGTGTAATACATTAATATTACTTTTTGTTGTATTTATTTTATGTTAAAATCTTGCCACCACCTCTCCCTTCGAAATCTAGTTTTATTATGAAATAAAAATAGTGATGACACAGATGAACGGAATAAATGAAAAGCGAAAGCGCACTGAGGGATGGCGTAGACAAAACAGAAGGGATAAAAAAGATAGATGAATGCTGTCACGGGCTTTTTTGCAAATGGCAGAATTTTTTCCTACTTTCTTGACAAATGTCGTTATATTTTGAAAACTTCTCGCAATATCTTTATAAATTTTAGCCTATGTGTTATTCTGATTTATAAGATATATTAGTGTAAAGTTTCATTAAAATCCATTCAGTTATTTTTGCGTGAAAGACCCACAAAGATACTCACAAACTTTCGCATTTATAATATATATTAGATATAGTCCACTCTCATTATATATATATATATATATATATATATATATATATATATATATATATATATATATTACAAATTTTCAATCATTAATAAAATACTTATTATTCATCCACTCAAGTTAACATACAGTTTTTTAAACTTATAGTGGATGACACTTGATGTTAATACAGTTTCTTTAAATATTAATTCATAATTAAATTTAATTAATTATAGTGTGTGAGAGAGATATATTACAGTCGATATTATTCTTCTAGATGACAGCATCATTGGATAAAACAGTTTTTGTTAAATTTGTGATATAGCTTTAACTTAATCTAAATAATTATATGCTAGTTAGACGTTAGCATTCCTTTTGCACTGGTTTTAAGATAAATTCTTACCTATTATATTCAATTTTATTAAAAAATATAATTACAAATTTAATGTGGTTAAAAATTTTTTAATGTTAATTTAAAAGTTGTTAAGCCACTTAATATTGTGATTCTATCACATGTATATACATATTTATATTAATTGTAATTATTTAATAAAAAGTAACTAAAATAAAAATTTTCTTTGTTGGCCTAAGTTGGAATTGACTTAATTTATATTTATATATATATATATATATATATATATATATATATATATATATATATATTAGATTAGGGAAAAAGAAATCCATTATTTTTGCATGAAAATCAAGACTTTATTTAACATGCTTCCGATTGTCCGATTTGAGTCAAATATGCACCATTTTGTTGTATAATTTGTTGTCATTTTAAAAGTAGCTTCATAATGCCTCTCTCATAGAAGCCTTGGCCCTTATTGGCGAAAACATCTAGTAATCGATTTTCACAGTCTTCGATTGATCCCAATTTTTTATCACTGAGAAAGTTTTGCAATGTGAGAAAAAGGTGGTAATCGTTTGGTGCCAGGACCGGACTATATGGTGGATGCATTAAAACTTCCCAACCAAGCTCCCAGAGGATCTGGCGAATCACTGCAGAAGTGTGTGGCCTGGCGTTGTCCTGACGGAACACAACTCCTTTGGCCAATTCTGGTCAAACGCTAGCTTCAAATGGTCCAGTTGTTGACAGTAGAGATCTGAATTTAGTGTTTGGCCAAGCGGAAGCAACTTCTAATAAATGATTCCTTTCTAGTCCCACCAAATACACAGTGGAAAATTTCTGGCCGTTAGTCCTGGTTTGGCCACCGTTTAAGCTGCTTCACCGCGCTTTGACCATGATCGTTTTCGCACAATATTGTAGTATGTGACCCATTTCTCATCCCCAGTCACCATCCGCTTAAGAAATGGGTCGATTTCAATCCGCTTGGCTAAGGCTTCGCAGATGGAAATTCGATCCATCATGTTTCTTGGTGTTAATTGGAGTGGCACCCAAACATGAAGCTTCTTTTTGAATACAACTTTGCGCAAATGGCTGGAAACTATTTTATGGTCAATCTTTAACTCCTGGGCGATGCTACGACTACTAACATGCCAGTGAACTTCGCATATTTCTGTGATTTTATCGACATTTTCGACGACGGGCTTGCCTGTGTGAGGTACATCTTTAACATAAAAAATACCTGAACGGAATCGACGAAACCAAACTTGTACGTAATTGGCTGTTACAGTATCAGCACCATAAATACCATTCACAATTTCAGCCGCCTGGCTTGCATTTTCGCCTTTATCAAAGAAAAACTGTAAAAAGAACCGAATTTTCTCTTTGTTGACTTCCATTTTTAACACCCAGTAACTCACAACTGAATCGACCAAACAAAATAAAGCAGAACATTTTTTTAGTGTAAAATGTCATCTTGACAAAGAGTATAAATTTGAAACTGTTTGATCGATAATTCTCGAGATATCGACACTACAGCCATCTTCCGAAAAAATATATAATGGATTTCTTTTTCCCCAACAAAATATATATTACTTGTTTGTTCTTAATTTTTGTTGATGGTATTTGCTGTTTTTACCCCCAACTTATCCTAAAATAATAAATATCTGTTACACTCTAAATCAGTGGTCTTCAAACTTCATCGACTCTTGGGATTGTTTTAACTGAAAGATGTTTTGGGGAAACCCCATTCAATCCTTAGAAACTATTATAATAGAATATTTAAAGCAGATCAACACGTTATAGTTAATTTAGGTAAAGACAATTAAAAAAGTATTGTATTTGTTATTAAAAATTTTTAATATAATATTGATGTGATTTATACTCATTATAATAATGTTAATATTTCTGTCGTATGTGTCTCAACTGCGTAGAGAATTTGAATACACGTTTATAATATTCTTTTCGAATTTTTCTTTCGACTAGGGTAAACCCAGGGTTTCGTGCACACTGCACTAAACAATGCCTTCGATGAACCAAACCCCGAATCTACAAATTTTAGTTTAATCTTCAACTCTACAATTGTCAAAATCGAACTTCATACAAAAAAAAATTGGCTTCTTAAAAGGCTGATTGCACACACATACACACATTCTTATTTAAATTTCTCTCCCACTTATTTCACGAACTGTTAAGTGTTAATATAATTTTTTAACCCTCTCGTTGCGTAGTGCTACCTTTGCTACGTGTACTTTGCCCGTGGAAATCGCGGGATACTCAGCGAAAGGGTTAATAAAGCTTTAGCTTTTTAAAACTAAAATGCGTTGAAATGCGATTTTAAATATTTTATAAATAAAAAGTAAGAATACATCTGAAGTTTGCGCAAGCAAGCCTATACTCAAAACCAATATTTCTTTAACGGTTCCCTCATTTGTGACAAAAAAACATTCGTAACCCATAAAATTATGCAAGCCACATTGCAAATAATTAATCAAATCCCTGATCCTAAATTACCTCTATGATAATGTCTTTATAATCAACCTTGACAGACGGAACACATAAAAAACGACTTATTGCAGCTCGATTTAGAAACCAGATACCAATCTCGTAGTCAAATCAAATATTACATTGCAAACATGTATGCCATAATCTTCATTTAATGTACAAAACATCCATTATCAAGAAATAGGACTCAATGTCACATTACTCGCTCTGTTCTGCCTATCTTGTTTTATGCCTATAACCTTGCGTGACGTTTTTCGAATGATTCTCTGTTTTCCCCCCATCCCCAAGATCGAAATATTTTCATCTGAATGCGTGAATAAGAGGGAGTAGCTGGTTTGGAGCACCAACCATTTCTGTCGCTCCTAAGCTGTGGTTTCATCACCTGAGATGTGATGATGGATAGCATTTAAGGATGCTAATAGCAGCAGAGCATCTGTCGGCTATCTGATTAAGGTTCATTTAGGAATTATCTTCTTGGCTGCGGGTGTCACCAGTTGGCTTGAAGAACAGGTGACACGGCGGTGATGGAATGGTGTGTTTTGCCACACCGAAAGCTGTTGCTTGCCAATCAGTTCTGTCCCTAAAGATGTATTTAAATAATGATTTTCTTTCTTTCTTTTTTATACTTTCGCTCTCTGATTTTTGTTTATAAGGAAACTTGTTTTGCTTTCGATTTTTTTAAGGCGAGCTACAATTAAAAAAGTTCATTGTATTTTGAAGTTTCTGGAGTCAAATTCAACCAATGACGAGCACGCAATAATCTGGACCAATGAGAACACTCCTTTCCACATTCTTAAGAAAATAGATCTTAAGGTATCCGACTATGTTCGGAACCGTGATTTTAAAAAAGTGCATAAATGGATAATTTTCATGATATTTAGTGTCATTTAGATTATAATACATGTATAAAATTGTTTTAAGAATATTATGACAAAAAAAATTATTTAAATACAATATTTTGTCAAAAAATTAACTTAGAATAACCTTTTTTCTCAAAACGTTCTCCTTTAATAAAAAATGCTTCTATAATAATAATATTTTGCTTATATAAAGTCTTACCTTCTGCAGAGAATCTGAACTAGGATTTTTGAAAAATTCACATTATTTTCAGTTACCACCAATTGAAATAATTATCGGCGTTTTCTTCTTAAAATTTCTCTCCTCTGTTGTAATAAAATGTGGATAAATCCACTTCTAAGCTATATATTTCAAATATTTTAGTTGAACCTCTGTACAGAGGTCTGAGCTACATACAGGCAAAATATTATTGTAATCGAAGCATTTTTCATAAAAGGAAAATATTTTGAAAATGGGTCATTCTATGTTCATTTTTTGTCAAAATATTGTACTTAAATAACTTTTTATTGTAATAATATTCTTAAAACAATTTTCTATATGTTTTCTAATCTAAGTGACACAAAATATCATAAATATCATCCATTTATGTGCTTTTGCAAAATCACGGTTCCGAGCGTAGTCGGATACCTTAAAACAATATTCAAAATAGATCAACATGTTATTGGTACTTTATGGACAATTAAAAAAGGAATTGTATTTGTTAGTAAAAATTTTAATGTGATTTTAATATAATTTACTCACATTAATAATATTGATTTCTGAACCAAGTATCACATATCCATGCATTATACTGAAAAAATGCTATATATGCTTACATTTTTTTACACAAACTGTCGACAGTCGCATTTCACACATATTGAACTTTATATTAGTTTTTATATTCTATTTTTGTAGTCGCTTACACGTTGAGACAGATTTTTCACTTTAATATATAGTTCTGAATGTGTGAGCATCTTGTGTTTTGCATGGGTTTGCAGCCTAAAATTTAGGAGGTATTCTTGCTGGTATTTAGTTTTTAACATCGAATCGATGTTATTACCTCTCCTTTATAAAAATTTTTTTTTTCACTACAAATGAAAATAGGTGCATTTTCGATCACAAAACACAATTTAGTTTTTCCAGACATTGTACTAACGAGGGTAAAATTATTTGGTGGAACCCAGAATACTAAACAATGGAATATTCTCAATCTAGTAGGTACAACATTTAAAGAGAAAAAACATTTTAATACCCTTTTATTTTATAATAAAAAAATTTAAAAAAAGTATTACAAAATAAGGTTATGTGTAAATTAATTATTTTTATTTTTAATGATGGGGATGAGTTTTAGATATCTGTGTTTATACAAACTTTATAGAGAGCAGGAATCCATTTTGCACACACATTTACAATTTTCTTTTCGATTTTTTATTGTGACTTTTGGAACCCCTAGATTTGCCTCGTGGAGTCTGAGGGCTCCATGGAACACAATTTCAGCACCATTGTGTGTGTGTGATTTAGATATTTTTAATTTCTCTCAAAAATACAGCGATAAAATGCAAGAAATAAACCAAATAATTTTTTAAAAAATCCATTACTACTGTAAATTTGAATTTTGATCAAGGAGAAATAGTGTAGAATGCCAATTATTTGACAGTTTATGGAATTCTAAAAACAAGATGAAATGCCATTCCTTTCGATTTCAATTGATCATGAGAATCACTCATTCTTTACGTAAGCAAAAAGGTGGAACACTCTATACCCCCCTTCTCCAGCCTTAGAAAAGCTATAAGTACTTTTACAGTTAGTTCTTGAAGCAAACGAAAAAATGAGACATTAATTTGTACATTGTAATCAAATCAATTCTGCGATCTGAAACAGTAATTTTTCTTGCCATGTTTTAAACCCTCGCTCAATCATAAACTTTATTAAGTTGGTACTTTATCTCATATTTTAAAATACTTTTACTGTAATTGTTATATTTTAATAATTATCATTCTCATTATTAAAAATATCAATAATAATCTATTTAAAACATCGAGTATTTATTACTTTGCTTTCTCACTTATATACTATGTAACTGTATATTTCTTCATTCGTATTTTATTTATTAAAAATCTCTCTGTCTCAGTGTGTATATATGTCAGTACTTCTAAAGACTATTTAAGGGTTTTTCAAAAATTTGCAAAATAATCTGAAAAATTCCAGAAAGCATTTTCTTTATTGTTCATCATTTTATTTTTCAAACCTTAACGAATAATAGATCTTCAATTATTAAGTGCGGAAAAATATTTGCAACCACTGGAAAAACATTTTTTCAGAATTTCATAAGAATTTGTCAATAAGTAGGAATACGTTTTATGATAAGTGGAATTTCTACACACAAGTGGCGCACACAAAATTCCTTGATTTTTTTTTCGATTGATTATAATCCTACGTATAAAGTACGTAAAATTTAATTATTTGTTATTAATAATTAATTTTATTAATTAATACTAATTATTTATTTAGCAATTAATATTTTTTACTGTTTTTTGTTCCAGAAAATCGACAAAATCAAAAGAATATGTCGGGTGTTATTTTGGAGCATAATACGAGGTTGGTGGACTTTCGAGCCTGGACCTCCCCGCTTGAAAAATTCCTGTGTGCGCCGCTGATTTCTACATATATGTATTATTGGCCAAAAAAGTAATTTTTATTGAAAGCTTAATTTATAAAATAAAAATGATTTCCACATTTTAATTTTTATTTGAAAATAGCGAGAGGTCCGTCAAATTGTTGTGTATAAGCCTAGTTAAAATAATAATATATAACTTTAAAGAGAGGAATTTAAAACATATTTGGAACAATTATTTTATTACTTCCCTGTCTTCCAATATGTTTCTCTCTCTATATATATACATATACATATAATTAATATTTCAAATAATCATTATCTTAGAATATTCTGAAGTGAGAATAAATAGACGAAACAATTGGTTAATATACAGCAATCTGGAACTATGCCAAGGAGATAATTAAATAAATAAATCGTTCCAAAAATGAGCGCTTAGAGTCACTTGCGGCGCCGTCCAGTCCACGTCCATTAAATTTAGCAGCTAATAATGGACCCTAATTAACTTGAAGAATTTTAATTATTGGTAATCACTGTGAACAAAATTGTGCAGCTTCATTACACAAATGGCTTATGACATGTATGGTAGTTAATATGGAATAAAATATCTTGATAAATAACAGTTAATTTCTCCAGGTCGATTATTTCGCATTAAACAGTCTTTTAGAGTCCCACATTTCTAATCTCTTTCTGGTCATTCAAATGATTTCTGAATTAGTCATGTCTATTAAGCTATATTGATGGGTGTGGGAAATTACATTTTATTGTTGAAATGTCCCTCAGACAAGGCTATAACAAGCGAAGGTGGGGGATTGTATTTGAGTTATTTCAAGACAACTTTTAGCAATTAACAATAAAGTTCTGTAAGGATATTAAATGGCAGGAATCTACGAATCTTTAATTTGCGGAGATTTCTTCTTGTGATATCTCTATCCACGTTCTTGTGACTAACAAGTCCTCTTGGGAAATCTTTGGTCCTTTAAGTCTATTTTATTTGCAACGAACCCTCTGAAAAAGAGAACGTGATTATGTAAATTAGATCTACTATATGTAGGTGAAAGAGATAGGATAGATTACTAGCGGATCAGTGATTAATCAAATTGTAAATGTTACGCAGATATTTGATAATTGTAATTTTTAAAGTGACGATTAGTCACTAGAGATTAGATAGCTAGGAAGATAGTGCATTCGAACCAGAAGTAAGTGTACCAGTGGCGCACACAGCGGTCCGGACAGCCCCCATAGCCCTTGACTTTTCTTCGTTTGGTTAAAAACCTATGTATATATTACGTAAAATTTAATTATGTATTTGTTATTAATAATTAATTGTATATACTAATGGGCTAATTATTTATTCAATAATTAATTTTGAATTGTTTTTGTTCCCCAAAATCAAAAGAATGTGTTGGGCGGCGTATTGGAGCATGATACCAAAATGGTGGACTTTCGACCCTGGACCCCCCCTTGAAAAATTTTTGTGTGCGCTACTGAAGTGTACTGATATTTAAAGTCTTCTCATACTTCGCGTTCCTCGTTATTTGTCAACATATTGTTTCAACTGGGCACATCTCTTAATTGAGATTGCTTGAACTTGTGTTGTTAATTGCGTGACAATAAATTGAGTAATTTTGGATATGGCTAATCTTCCTTCCCTTCCTGCCACATTTCTAGGCGTGAATCAACAAGGGACCTCCCATACTTAATACAATTCTGAAATAAAATAATATATTTTTACTTAACTCTCCAAATTTACATGTCAATAGTAATCTCTGTTCTATAAGTATGTCATTTGGATTAATATCCAAGTTAATGCACACTCTCATCAAATCAGCCTTGAAACACTGGATCGGTTAGAGATGATGGGAGAATAGTGTTCAGTTACATATCCTCCAGACCAATGGACGTCAAACCTTGTCGATCACCGCCCATCTGGTAAAGAGGTTAGTGACGCTGACTACGGTGCCGTAGGGACTGGGTTCGAATTCCGGAGAAGGCATGGATGTTTTCAAATGTATAGTGCCTTCGCGGCATGGGAGTACTTTAAATAGCCGTCGAGCTGCAAGTCCTCTCGTGAGGTTAGTGGAAGGGGAAGAAAGGTAGGAGGCCCCTGACCACTCCTAGGATGTTCTCTCTCAAAATTGGGGAGGAACCGAGCAAAATTGTACTGTCTCTTGCATGGTGCTCAAAGCTAAGGCTAACGCCAGGTGTAAAAATCTAGCCCTTAGCCACGATAAATTTCGTGAATCTTGGTCCGATATTACTGCCGATCAGGTGGCATAAGTAGCAACAACAACAAACTTTGCCGAATTACAGAGCCCTTGAAACTCTAAGGCAGGGGTATTCAACCTTTTTCTCCGCAAGGCCACATACATATTACTGATATCTCACGTGGGCCGCATCATGAGGATAATGGCGAGAAAATCTCTGTATGCACCAAAGCAATATTGGACATAGCAAAATTAATCTAATTATTAAAGTATTTTTTTGTGTTTGGCTTTTACTTTAATACAACACAAGTAGCGCACACAGGAAATTTTCCAGGGGGTCCAGGGTCGACAGTCCACCATTCTTGTATCACGCTCTTTTTGATTTTGTCGATTTTCCAGAACAGTAAAAACTAATTATTGAATAAATAATTAGCATTAATTAATAAAATTAATCATTAATAAGAAATATTTAACTATAAATTTTATATGCTATATACTTAGAATTATAATCAATCGGACAAAAAATCAAGGGCTTTCGGGGAGGAAGGTCCGGACCCTCAGGAACCCCCCCTTGTGTGTAACACTGTACTACACTCATATCCATAAATTGAGGATAATTCAAAATCCCATGGAAATAGAACTCTACTTTAAAAATTTCACTTGTGGAATTATCACATACATCTTCAACAATAATATGCAAATCACAGGAAGCCACCAGATGACACCAACAGTACATTACAAAGACGAGAGTGTAAAAGAGGGGTATATAAGAAATAGTGGCGAAGAATTAAAATTGTTTACAAGCGTTTTGTAAGCCACTCAGTAACATAACTGAATAGTTATGACACAGAGGAAGCATGAGGATCTTTTTTTACGTAGCAAAACTATCAGCAGCATGGAATATAGCGTACTTAGATAGATATAACAGAGGAACTTGGAATTGCACAAAATGTCATTTCTGAACTTTGGTAGTAGATGTTACAATACAGATCACTCCCGAGTTACAACGCCGAATGAAGACCGATGTTTGGCAGTAACTCCCCAAAAAAGTAGCATCCGACCCGTCTCGTCAGCTATCTGCAGCTACAGGTACGACAGTTTCAAAACAAACCGTGAACAGACGATTGATTATAATAACATGTATCATCCTATCCTATGTACGTAAAATTTAATAAGTATTTATTATTAACTAGCTGGTGTAACCGTTCTTTGCACGGATGAATGTAAAAATTAAAAAATACAGACTGAAGGATAAGGAAGTTTTTAATGAGTTAATTTTACTTGAATTGTATAAATTAAACAAAAAAAAAGCTTTTTACATAACCAGCTGAACAAAAAAAAAACCCATGTTTGCTAAATTTTAAGTCTTTAGGAATAATTACTGATTTTTTTTATTATTGTTATTATTATTTATGACGCCCCGTAACTTTCTTGTGGGTCGATTTTTGAAAACACCTACCTGCTCAGCAAAAGTAACACATTGTTACAAATTTTGTGTAATAAACGTTAAAAATAGTGTAAATAATTTTTATCTGGATGTGTAATACGTTAATATTACTTTCTGATGCATTTATTTTATGTTAAATAGCTGTTAGCCGCGACTTCGTCCACGTGGAATTTAACAAAAAAGTGTTTCTTCACGTCGCAGAGTTTACGAAAACTTTTCTTCTACTATGTGAATCTATGTTTCTTTTTTTTTTATTTTTTTTCTTTGCTTTTTGTTGAGCAAGGGGTGAAAGGGACGCATGACCTTTGACACTGTCGATGGGGTGAGGACTAAAATCTTTAGGATCAAAATAGGTCTAAGTAGCAAGTAGGGTGAAACGCGAACACAAACGAAGCCGCAAGGAAGAGGGTGAAAGGGACGCAAGACCTTTGACAATGCAGTTAAGGATTGTACAATCATTAGGATCAAGACATGAATGGAAAATGTCGCGAAAGGGAAAAACCTAATCAAAGAAAAAAGTTTGATATAACTGCTAGCAATCGTTGAGACAGAAGGCTCGCGAAATAAAATAATCCCTATTGAATAAAATAGTCCCTATTGAAGTAAATAATCCCTATTTGTATCGGATATTGCTCACTATTTCATTGGTTTTAATTTTATATTTTCTCGGAATCCTAATTTTTTTTTCTAAAATAAAAGTAGCCTAAGTTATTCCTTATAACATTAGTTATCTGCTAGTGAAAGTTTCGTCAAAATTGGTCCATCCGTTTCAGAGATTAGTCGAAACAAACAGACAGACAGAAAGACAGATAGATAGACAGACACACACAAAAATTTTAAAAATTGATTTTTTCATGTAAGTACCGTATATACTTTTAAATGCATTTAGTAAAAAGCTGTTAATTTCAAATTACAAATAGACACTTCATTTTTATTTATATATATATATAATTTCTTTTGCGGCGTTTTCGGGTACGATACGAGAATGGTAGACTTTTGAATTTGGAACCCTTTCTCCTTGAAAAATTCTTGTGTGGACCACTGCATGTGTATGAATTGCAATGTTGAAAATGTTCAAGAAAATCGAGACATTTTTCTGTATGAAAATGTGCACCACGTTTATTTCAGGCTGTCCTACATTTGGCAAAGACTGCCTTAATCAAATAAAACCAATTCAAATTATAGTTTTACGTTGACATATTTTAAAAATAGTGTTATTGAATTTTTATAAAAGGAAAATACCAAATCAATTGTTCAATCTGCACAGTATATACATAAATATTTATTTCATTGTAAATTCGAAATTTCTAATACAATCCGTACGATTTATGTGTCAAACTATTCTTTTTATTTCCAAGTTTTTTTTTAAACCTCATGACGACTCAATACAAAAAAAAAGATACGCTAAACTCAGTGTCGCAAAAGCCTACGAAGGTCAAGGCCTGCTGTGCCCATCTCAGTCTACGTGACCATTGGGCACTGAGATGTGAGATGTATGAACAGATGTCCCGATCAGGTGGTCGGTCAAGCAAAGCCCCCAGTGTTTAGCCCCTAAGTAAGCTTGTACTTATTTATCGACTCACTGAAGGGATGAAAGGCTGAGTCGACCTTGCCCAACTCAGGAACATACCCGGACCTGGGGTGTGGAAGTGCGATACGCTACCACTCGACCACTGGGCCTCAAAAATAAATGTTTATTTTAAATATAGTGAAACGACTTAATATAAACAAAAATAACGCTGATGAAACTGGCTTATGTATACAAATTCATACTTTCACTATTCAAATTACTTAAACTAGCCACTTAGCAAGATAAAAGATGCCAAATAGCCCATTTTAACAAGAATTTTGCTTCGAACAAGTATTTGAAACCAATATATATACTTTTTACTTTTCTAACAAATATAAAGATTAGTTTTAAATGAGAGAGAGAATTATGAGATTCTCTCTTTCTACAAATGGCAAAGACAAGTCCTATAGTTACAAGATTATTAATGGTGCCATCTCATTACTTGTATAATTTTTTACAAGCCGAGAAACCTAAAAATTGTACTTATAATCATAAAATAATATACCTTCGCCAGCGGGCTATCATTTAGCAAATTACTTCATCGAAGTTAGTTAATGGCTGCGTGAAAAACTTTCATTACATACCATAACGACCATTCAATTTGCACCATCTACGGATCTATTAAACATTGATTCATGTCTAATGATCTTGTGAGAGCTTTAATGAACCTAAAGCTGACATTAGTACTTCTCTGGCAGCCTTATTCCTTTTGCTTTCCAATATTTTCTGAAGAACATGTTCTGGTTTTTTCCTTTTTTTTTTCTCTTGAAATGATAGTAAAAAATAGTTTCATTCAAAGTTTTATTTAATTCTTTCATGTGCTAAATTTTTGACAAAAATAATGCACTAGAGCAGTGGTTCCCAAACCTTTTGAACCCATTGATCCCTTTTTATAAATAGTAAAAACCTGTCCATGGGCCCCTTTTTAGTAGTCAAAACTTGCCCACGGACCCCTTTTTAAAGTCAAACTTTTCCAAGGACCCCCAAGTGAAAAAGCTACATAAATGCATGTTAAAAAAAATATAAATTTAAAAAACATTTTGTTGAAGAATTATCTATTGAAATTATAACTTTTGTTTAAGGTATCCGACTACGTTCGGAACCGTAATTTTACAGAAGCATGTAAATGGATAATTTTCATAATATTTAGTGTCACTCAGATTAGAATACATGCATAAAATTGTTTCAAGGACATTTTGACAAAAAAAAATTATTTAAATATAATATTTTGGCAAAAAATTAACTTAGAATAATCTTGTTTCCAAATGTTCTCCTTTTGTGAAAAATGGTTCTATTACAATAATATTTTGCCTGTATATAGCTCAGACCTCTCTACAGAGGCTCAACTAGAATTTTTGAAAAATTCACATTATTTTCGGAGTTACCACCAATTGAAATAATTATTCGCGTTTTTTTCTTAAAATTGCTCCCCTCTGTTGTCGTAAAATATGAATAAACCCACTTCTAAGTTATATATTTCAAAAATTCTAGTTGAGCCTCTGAACAGAGGTCTGAGCTATATACAGGCAAACTATTATTCTAATAGAGGCATTTTTCACAAAAGGAGAATATTTGGAAAAAAGATTATTCTAAGTTAATTTTTTGCCAAAATATCGTATTTAAATAAATTTTTTTCTCAAAATGTCCTTAAAACAATTTTATGCATATATTCTAATCTAAGTGACACTAAATATTATGAAAATTATCCATTTATGCACTTTTGAAAATCACGATTCCGAACGTAGTCGGATACCTTAAAATAAAATAAAAAAATTAATGGCTTGGATGGACTTGATGAGATGTAAGAAGAGTATTTATAACCGTCTCAATGTTTATGAGTAACAAACGCAAATCCCCACAAGCACTAGTTTGTATGTGCTGATATTTTTTTACGGCACTGAATCCACGTTCTACCAAATTGCAAGACGGGAAAGTAGTCAACAACTTCTGTACAATAACCCAAAATGCAGATATAAAATTGGGATCTATTTTTGTAATCAGAATTTGTTTTTGCCCTTGTTGAAGCATTGGTTTAAGTCCTTCATTTGTGGATACTTCAAAAAGATGCTCCTGTATTTGTATGGATTCTTCTGTGTTTGGGATCTGAGAAAGTCCACGCGCAAAAGGGCTCAACACCCAGCTGGGAATATGCAAGTGAATTATTGTTATTTATTTTAATGTCCATAAAAAAAAAATAAAAATTATCAATTGTTTAAAATTTTATATTAAACCTTGCAGGGACCCCTTGACGTTGTTCATGGACCCCCAAATCAATTTTAATTTTCCACGGATCCCCTGAATAATATCGAGGACCTCGGGGGGTCCGTGGGACCACTTTGGGAACAACTGCACTAGAAAGAAATAATTAAAAATATTTTAAACAAACCCCTAACATAAAACTATAATTATTGAGTAAAAGCTGATACATATTAATAATATTAAACACTTTCCGAAATAAAGGGTGTCCACAGTTTCAAAAACAGGTGGTACACATTTTTATACCACCACGCTTCAAGCAGCATGATAGTTCTGTAAACATGATTTTTTTCTTCCCTAGGAACAATGGATTTTTGCAGACACACAACTCATCCATTCTTTTACAGTTGGAAAATAAATGAATACACTTCTTCACATCTTATGCTGTTATTCATCCTATATATTAAAACATTTTCAGTTTTCCTAATCTGATGCTGTAAGCTTAATTGTAGTCTAGTCCTAATGTTATTATTATTAGTTTTAATTTTAGTTAGTTTTAATTTTAAATATTCTATTCTCTACATTATTTTATTTTTTACCTAGTTTTTATTTAGTCAACATATATAATAACTGTATTAGATTATTTAATTTTTCCTAGAGTGATTGAGTGAGTGAATATAACGTCGAACTGTTCACTATGATCTCACCCCCTCGTAGAGTTATCACGTCCCCCTGGGCGTGCGCCCCGTAATTTGAGAAACGCTGCTCTAGATTATAGTGTAAAAAGGAAAATGAGGTATGGGTACAAAAAACACGGTCTTCGAGTTGGCCTTTGCTTGAAAATAATATCTATAACAAGCCATATTGAAAACTGATTACAAAATTACATTTGTAATAAATTCACATGAAAATAATTGGAATTTCAAGTTAATTCTTAATCCTACAGCATCAATTAATTTTTTTCAACATTTTGGCAAATTTTCAAAGCAACAAGGATACTAATTATTAGTTTTATATTTACTTTATAGCAGTGGTTCTTAAACTTTCATTCGCTTTTGTCCCCCTTTACGTATCAGCCTGACACCGCTGATCCCCACAATTTTGAATACCCCTTCCCCTGACTCTCAACACATGGCTGAGTGATTAAAGGCTCCTATATTTTTAAAAAATATTACGTTTAGTAATGGTTATGCATTTGCAAACAATAAAAAAACTGAATTAATATTCGTGATTAGAATACATGTTCTAGTAGAGTTTTTCACCGGGGGCAATTTATTGATCTAGTCTAGGATGGCAGATAATTCAATTTTTCTTCCAGACTTTTTAAGTCAGAAAACGAGGGAAATCTGAACATTAAATAAAAAACCTTCGGACCCCTAGAAAAGTGTTGTGGACCCCCGGAAGTCCGTGGACCACACAGTTTGAGAAACACTACTTTATACATTTTTTTTTGTTAACATTATCAAGCAATACATTTTTCACAATGAAAAAGCTTGAAAAATTAGGACCAAAATATGACACTAAAAATGCTTAGTTATAGAAAATTAGTACTAGTAATTCTATACAGTGGCGCACACAGGAATTGTTCAAGGGGGGTGTCTAGGGTCGAAAGTCCACCATTCTCGTATCATGCTCCAATCCTCCAACATGCTGCCCAATATATATTCTTTTGATTTTGTTGCTTTTCGGGAACAAAAAACAGTAAAAAATTAATTATTAAATAAATAATTAGCATTAATTAGGAAAACTAATTATTGAATAAATAATTAGTATTTATTAGCAAAAATAATTATTGAATAAATGATTAGGATTAATTAGCAAAATTAATTATTGGATAAATGATTAGCATTAATTAGTAAAATTAATTATTAACATCAATTAATAAAAATTATATATAATATCACAAATAATAAAATTAATTATTAAAATCAAATACTTAATAAAACTAATTATTAATACCAAATACTTAAGAAATTGTACCTACTATATACATAAGATTATAATAAATCGCAAAAAAAATCAAGGGCTTTGGGGGGCTCCGGAGTCGGAGACCTCTCCCCTTGTGTGCGAAACTAATTCTGTAATACACTTGTGTCAAAATGTGTTATGAATTTCAAATATTTCATTACAAAAGATTTCTTCTTTATTTAAAAATGAGCAGTTTGTGAGCAGTTTTAAAAATATATTTGATTTTATTTTAAATTATGAAATACTTCTGAATGATATCATTAAAATTTATTTTGTATGAAATTAAAAGGGAATATCCCATTAACTTAACGCTCAGAAAAGAATTCATTATCATGTGTTCTCTTACTTTTTTTATAGATTGTTTTTAATTTACATATTTTTTAACTCAATGTTTTCAGTCTGATTTGTCACCGTTAACAGAAGACACACGTAAAGCGTAAAAAGCGAAATATTTAGAGAAAAAGATTCAGACAAAATAATATCTTTAAAAAATTACTGAGTGAGTTTTAAATTCTTTATAATGAGGGGGAATAATGTATGTCTCCTTATCTCCTTATTTCAAGCATGAAAAATTATTCTGTCTACGGAAAAGAAATTCGGTAGCTTATTAAAATAAACGGCACTTATTATCCATCGGTTATTAACGATACGAAACGCCTACTTTCAACAGTCTTAAGCACATTTATTAAAAAGATACAAAAATAAGGACGTTATCTTTTGAATTCATCTTTTTCTGGCAACACTTTATTACCAGTTTTCTCTTGATATATTATTATTATTATTTGAGAGTAGGAAAAACCCGCAATGATATTAATGCTATCTAATGGTGTACCTACTGATTATAATATCTATAAACAAATTGCAATTTTTAAATACCTCTGAGCTGTTAGAATCAATAATCGTTATTTTCGAAGTCATGTTTCTGTGCTTGAGCAATTTATTTTACTTATTACCTTATTTTTTCAAAAATATTTTTATAAAAAGGCTCAATTATAAAGAGGAAAAAAACCTTACAAAATTAGGGGTGTACACAATGGGGGAGGGGGGTTCAAACAGTCCCCCATAGACCAACAGAATTTTTACACTTAAATGCACAATTATTTGTTTTGACTTTTAAATAAACGGGTTTTTTTTATAGGAATGCAGTCATTGGGTTGCCTATCAAATAAATAAAAAAAATTCAGGTAATAATATTGAGTATTTATTTTTCGAAGTTGTATGTAGACATTTAGCAACATATAGTATCTTCCAAAAATCTGGCATACATCCAACAAAATTTTCAAACACAACATCAAAAAATGATAACTTACCTAATAACAGGTTGGAAGTGATTTTTTTCAATTCCTACACTTAATTCACACTCTCTCTATATATACACATATATTAGAGATGAATATATATATATATATATATATTATTGTTCAAATTTTCAATCGTTAATAAAATACTTTCTATTCATCCCTTTAAGTTCAAATACATTTTTTAAAACATGTAGTAGATGACACTTGATGTTATAATACAGTTTTTTCAAAAATTAATTAATTAATTAATATTATAAAATGAATAAATAGTAACAAGCAAAAATAATACTCCAACAGCATACATAGAAATTAAAATCGCTCCCTGTGTCCCTGTAGCGCAATGGATAGCACGTTGAGCTCCTAATTTCAGAGGTCATAGGTTCGAATCCCACTTGGGATGATCTAATTTCTGAGCATGTGATTTCTTTTTTACTATACTATTTTATTAGAATAGTTAAATTTATTTCATGAAGAAATAATAACAAACAAAAGAAAATGATCCAACCATATATACAAATGGAAAATGGCAAGGAAAATCGCTTTCTATTTTGTCACTTAATATTTTTGATTCTGTCATATGTATATACATCTTTATACTAATTGGAACTATTTAATAAAAAGTAACTAAAATAAAGTTTTTCTTTGTCGACCTAAGTAGGAACTGACTTAATTATTTATATATAATATATATATATATATATATTACTCGTTTTAAATTAGATAAATCCTTCCTTTATTGGAAACTCACAAATAGAAAATATCTGTCCAATAGCACTCTGAACTTTATCACTCACCACATTCAAATGTCAAAAAAAAAAAACCGTTACTCACCCCCCCCAAAGTGATGTTTTGTTGACTGATGTAGCTAGTTCTGACCGGGCCCTGTATTCAAAATTCTGTGGTCCTTTTTCAAAAATGGGTGTTCTGTTAATGGCAATATTGATAACATTTTACCAATTTTTTACTTACACATGTTGGAGCCCCGTATCATTGATTCGGCGGTAGCTACGCTCGTAGCATTGTTTCTTTCACACAGGATTTATTGTCTATAGTTAACGACGTGTGTTCGGAAACGCACACACGCAAGAGTTTTGAATAAAATTAAGTGGAACTTGAATGTCGGCAACTGGCAACAATATGCATTTAAGGGTTAGAGATTACTCCTCTGCAGTGGCGTACACAGGAATTTTTCAAGGGGAGGGGGTCGTTCAGGGTCGAAATTTCACCATTCTCGTATCATGCTTCAATATGCCGCCCGATGTAATCTTCTAATTTTGTCGATTTTCGGGAACAATAAACAGCAAAAAATTAATTATTAAATAAATAATTCGCGTTAATTAACAAAATTAATTATTAATAACAAGTACTTAATTAAATTTTACGTACTGTATACATAAGGTTTTAATCAATCGAAAACAAAATCAAGGGCTGCGGGTGAGGGGGGGGGGTACGGCCCCGGGGAAATTAAAAATTTTATTGCTATTTATACACAAAACATAAAAAATGTCTTTTGGGATTTTTTTTAAAAGAATTATTAACAGGAAGAAAAAAAAAACAGAATTTTTCTGTATTATTTTTTTATATTAAAATCATTCCAAATACTTTTTGTGTGAGGTTATGAAATTTTTTCATAAATTATTAAATTGAAAATCTTTGGTTCTTTTTATTTCGCACTTTTTGAATATAACAAAATTGAATTACTAGGGGGATTTCATACTTAAAGGAAAGAAAAGAGAAAGAAAACAGAAAAGGAAATGAGTTTAAGAAAATTAAATACACAATAAAAATGAAAAACTATATTAAAAAAATATTATGCCTCACAAAAAAGAGTTTGTTCATAGGAAAATTATCCGATTTGAATATATTTATTGCTAATGACTGATAAATTCGCATGCTATTTTTACTCTATTATTATCATTTTTTGAGAAAAGTTTTCGTATCCTCCTCCCCTATATATATAGCACATAACAGACATACGACAACTTCTGAGATAAAATCAATCTCGGAAATCAAAGCATTTGCGCTCTGCTGGTTTCCACACGTGTTATCTTTGATTGCGTAGACATCGTTTACTATAACTGCCATATCGACATGCTCGCTCAACCAGAACTGATGTAATATTTTAAAGTTATAATTAACAAGAAGATACAAAATTAGAACTTATCAAATCCTTATGGTATAAAAATTGATTGACTATAAAGATCAAAAGATCGTCTTACTAATCCAGGAGCAGCACGCACTCGATACTAACGTTAATGGTCGAGCGGGGTGACTAAGTCACCCCAATCCTTTTTTTTTATAATTATTTTTATTGTACATGATAAAAATTGTAATTCCGGGGAATAATTTAACTAAGAGAGAAAGTTTACTTACCTACTTTAAAGAATTTTTTCATTTTTCTTTGGTAATTTGAGAAAAAATCCATTCAAAGGAAACACTAAACTGTTTCAAATTTCCTTGAATTTATTAAAGGACACGAATCACAGACACTTTTCGCTAACATCACAGGAATGATATCTACATGCAAAACTGCCATATTTTGTCCAAGTTATTGTAGTTTTATTGTTCTTACATGTTCGACAAATAGCATGTTGAACTTTTTCCTGCTTGTGTCTTTTAGATAGGTAGCAATTTGTCTTGTGCTACCCTTATGGCTTCATATTTTTCTTGATGGAGTTCTTTAGGTAGCATTTGAAAATTTTCCTTTCAACTCAAATGTTTCATGTGTGCATCGCTTTTCTCAAATTTACTTTCGCTATCATGATTAATAGGCATTATTTCAGCAGGTTCTTCCCTTGCATAATCATTTCCAACCTTCAACAGAGATCACGGATGCCCATTTATTTATTTATTTTTATATTTTGCTCATTTACATCTATAAACCATAATAAGTCGTACAACACAGCAATCAAAAACGCTAAGTTATTCACAGGGAGAAAAAGTAGCATGTTTATGGAAAATGTGGTCATATTGGTGCAGTGGCGCACACAGGAATTTTTCAAGGGGGTCCGGGGTTGAAAGTTCACCATTGTTGTATCATGCTCCTTTTGATTTTGTCGATTTTCGGGAACAAAACATAATTCCTTAAATTCCTTTCTGAGGATAAAAGGTCGTCGCGGTAACCTTGTGGTTAAGATCACGAGTTCTCGTGGATGGCGTGTCATGAGTTCGAACTTAAAGCGCCACTGAAGACCCTTCGTGTAGAGAGACTGATGAAAGTTAAACCTGACGAGGCTCAAAATTCTCCCATTAACGAGGTCTGATAGTTTGGAGAGGGGGTTATCAAGTGAGATGTTGCCCTCGTCACTTGACTGTAATTCACAATTACGAGGTTCATCACCAATTCTACCGTTTTACAGAATATACAAAAAAAATTTCAGCAAATTATTTTAAAAACTTTTTGAGCAATCGCTGTCCCCGTTTGAGTTTTTCGAAAAAAACACATTTCGTGTGTAACACACATTTTAAAGTTTGACATCTTATGTAAAGTTATGGTACACTTGCTTTTACCAACACTTGTAGTTTCTCTTCTTGTGAATGGAAAATAAAAAACTGGGTATTTTTATGAAGCTAATTAGATGGCCTATAAAATAAAATCATAAAAAAATGCTATTTTTAAAAAAAAATCATGATTTTAGGGTAGTCTGTTACCTTAAAAATCGGTTATATTTTTGGAAGAGGAAAAAATATATAAATTGACTTAATATTTATAAGAAAAAAGAAAACGATACATATAATATGTATTATAGACACTAAACTCTTTAAGAAATCAAATAATAAAATAAAAACAGTAAACTTATAAACAACAGTAAATTTATATTAACAGTGACGAACGGAGAATGAATTAATATTTTAAAAATTGGTTGAATACCTGCTGGGTGTCAGTCAAGCTTTGGCCCTCTAGAATCCTGCCCCCTCCCCTCGACTATGCGGGGATGTTCGTTATGCCACTGATTAATGATTAAATAAGAAAAAAAAATTTAAGTTTTGGAATAACATTAAGTTAATTTTTAATAATTCAGCATATTTTTAGGATTTACAATTCAATAATAGAATCCAACGTACAAAAGTAATAGTACAGCATATACACGCATTATTTGCTTAGAATCTTACAAGAAAATGAATCGCCTTATTTACCAAAACCGAAAGAAAACAGGAGAGTTTTCCAACTACAAGCAACTGTTTTTAATGCAGGTTCGTCCCTCGAAGATCATTGACAAGGGTGGTAATACATCTTAACATCGTTAGGGCAATCCGCCTCAAAATACCTTTAAGTGTCTACTTCTGACACATTGCCCGCGAAAGGTAACACCCACTTGCCAATCCTTACTTTAGCCCACCATTTGGAGTTACGCCTTTTTTATTGGACTCCTCCAATCGGGAGCCGACACTGAGTCTGCGTAGTGACGCATTTCAGAAGACGCCCGATCACCAAAAGAAAGATGCGTTTTGGCGCTCTATCGCTCATCTTGGCAGACTTTGGGGTTTTTTTTCATTTCTGTGAATCCAATGGAAAACATTAGAAGTATTCGAAAATTTTGATCTCTCATATGGCAAATGTTAAATTAGAACTGCATTGAAGCGTTAATAATTTTACCATTTACAACTATCTTTCAACAGTTTAGATAAATATAAATAATAAGAAACTTATTAGCAGGTTAAATAGAACAACATTTATTTACATTTCATGCAATTCTTATTTTCAACTGTTGCCATTCTGAAAATACGACATTCACAATATTTTGAGTCAAAGCGTTGCCAATCACCAAATGATAAATGTGATTTGCTACCAATGCTACACACAACTTTTTTAATTATGATTCATAAGAATTTTTAATATTTCAGAATATCAAGATTTAAAAGTTCAAATATAATAATTAAAAAGGTTATTAGTTGTTGATAAATGAACTTAAAGTTAATAACTGATAATATTTGTTAATTTTAAATAAGTTTTTAGTTTGAAAAAATACGGCAATTTTAAAGCTCCAGGTGAGTTAGGCACCTGGTAAAACCAATTCAATCATTGATCCCCATACAAGAAAAAATAATTTGAAAATGTCCTGAAACATTTTCAAAATCATGAGAAACAGTTTGTTAAATAGAAAATGCACTTCGCTATTTGGAGGTTATATTACGAAGAGAGTAAAATATGTTTTTGGTTCCAGGAAAAAAAATCGCAAATTAGAGAAATTTACAATATAGAGGTTCGTTATATGGGGGTCCGACTGTAATTTAAAAAAAAAACGTGTGGCTTAAAATACCTCTTAAAATTTTACTCTAAACTTTCTTTTTCTTCTTTTCACTATCTCTCTTTTGCGCGCGCTCAAACAGATTTCCAATGTTAAATTAAATTTTTGGTCGTGGAAGTGATTTTAATTGCAGAAACATACCGACACTGACATGCTCATGCAACTTAGGTCATTACACAATATGTGCCTCTTTTCTGTTATTATTGTGTTATTACTTATGCCACCTGATCGACTGTAACATCAGATCAAGGCCCCCGAACTTCGTCACGGATAAGGGCTAGACTTTTACGCTAGTCGTTAAACTTGGCTTTGAGCACCATGCAGGTGACAGTACGATTTTATTCAGGTCCACCCCAATTTTGAGTTAGAACACCCTGGGGGAGATCAGAGGTCTCCCACCTCTTTTCTCCTTCCACCAACCTCATGAGAGGACGTGCGACTCACCGACTTTTTAGAGTACCCTCATGCCGCGAAAGCACTATACATTTACGAACATCCATACTTTCTACGGGATTCGAACCCAGACCCTACAGCACCGCAGTCTGCGTCGCTAACCACTATACCGGATTGGCGGTACATGTTTAATTGTTTTAAATAACTTTTTATACATCTGAAGTGCACAGAGAAGGTATGATAAATTATTTTCAGTCCTATCTGTTTCAACCTCAATAGTGAAACTCGTGTGAATTTTGTTTTTTCATTTATTATTTAACCAAAATAATATCAAAATTATTATTTACCTAATTCGACGATTTCCCATTTGATTCATTTGACAGAACCTCTTAAAAATTACGTATTTTAATACATTCTACATATATAACATTTACGAGAAGCTATCATTTAACTTACATGATAACTTCAATGTGTTTATGGAAGAACAATTATACACTGTATTTATACTTTTTTTTTGCTTCCTTGTTATTCTTATCCTCTAAAATGTGCTATAAGTTTGTGTGTGTTTCTAATATTTTTTTTTAAATTTAATTATTCAAGAAGTTAATTTCTGTTTGTTTCCAAATGCGCATGTATCTTTTAATTGTTGTTTTTAAATAATTTTCTTATTTACTTGTGTGTGAAAGCCTAATAGATTTTTATCCGTATTGTTTCAATATATATATATACATATATATGCCTAATGTATTTAATATCTACCTACACTTTTAATAACTTGTATATTTTATTTCAAAGTTTCAATAAGGTAAGTAAGAATTTAAAAAAAAAAAAAAAAGATTCGCGCGCGTGCGCATACTATTTTATAAATGTCGGAGAAAAATGTTGTAGAAAATAATTTAAAAGTTTTTTAGAATGATATCGGATTTTTGCATGCATATTCAGAACACAGCACCAGTCTTAACTATGACTTCAATCAGTGGCGCACACAAGGGGGTCCTGGGGGTCCGGACCCCCAAGCCCTTGATTTTTTTTCCGATTGATTATTACTCTAAATACATAGTACGTAAAATTTAATTAAGTATTTGTGATTAATGATTAATTTTATTAATTAATGGCAATTATTTATTCAACAATTAGTTTTTTACTGTGTTTTGTTCCCGAAAATCGACAAAATCAAAAAGAGCATGATACAAGAATGGTGAACTTTCGACGCCGGACCCCCCCCCCTCTTGAAAAATTCCTGCGTGCGCCACTGGCTTCAATACAACATTAATTTTGCTAAGGCTATAATTCTAATATAAATAATATTATTTTAAAAGAATACTTTTGTGCGTGTGTGTGTTCCATTATCAGTGGCGTAACGTACATCCGCCAACCCTCGCATTGCAGGGGGAGGGCAGGGATTCTAGGGGGCACAAAGCTTGACTGACGCCAAGAACATATTAGGGCTTTAGGGTTCAAAAGCTGATTTTGCAGCGTGGGTAGGGGGAGGGCTAATATTCTCCGTTATACCATTGTCCCTTATGTTAGAAAAATCTTTTTTAAGTGCTAAGAAAACTACACTGAAGAAAAAAGAATTAGAATAAGAAGTAGCTTTCAGGAAAATACATTGCAACAATCTAAATATTTTTAATAAATATGCGGTTGACTCTTATGGGTTTAATTCAATGATCCTAATTATAACCCATTTGAGGAAAATGTTTTCTAAGTTTTTGCTGAGTTAGCGTGATATGTTTTAATTTGTTCAATGGATTAAATACTTTTTCAACATC
Source organism: Trichonephila clavipes (assembly GCA_019973935.1). Lineage (NCBI taxonomy): Eukaryota > Metazoa > Arthropoda > Arachnida > Araneae > Nephilidae > Trichonephila > Trichonephila clavipes. The sequence continues at coordinate 753,876 of BMAU01021430.1, forward strand.
TGGGGATCAGAAGCTTTGACTATTTTTAAAAATTAAATAACTGTTGCAAATATAGTGATACGTAATATCGATTAAGAAAAATAGACGAAGGAAAAGAATCAAGAAAAAGAAACAGTGATGTGCTTCTGATTAGAAAAGAAAAACTGCTATCGAACTTCTCCGCACAAATATAGATCGACCACCACAACAAGAGCTTTGAGTCCACCCATTCGATATGGTATCCAATTTTTCTACTGTTTCATTTTCGGCAAATAGAAAATACTTTAAACGTTCAGTAGGCTGCCAGATTGCATTATTAAACACGTTTTCCTTAGTACTAAACTAACTAAAATATAAATAAAAACATCTCTAATTAAGAAATTAAAAGAAAAACTACTTGATTTATTTACATTAATCTTACATAATTGTTCGCGTTATTTTAATAAGCTTTTTTTTTTCTGTTTCCTCATCTGTGAAAATAAATTCATTTATCGAAGAGGTGAAACCAAGGATTTTTTCTAATTGTTACTGGTCGATGGTCAAAATTATTATTCAGGATAACATATATATAGATTTTTTTCATTACATTCTTGATTTGTTTGTTGTAAAAAATACAACATGGATACAATATTCGCTCAGATAAAATTATTTCATTGTATCTAGGGATTGCAATACCGGTATTTTGAGCCATTTGTACGATTTTGTAATACCGGTATTCACAAGTAAGTGTAAATGCCGTTTTTTCGGTATTTACAAGAAATTTTTTAAATTGTCTCCACAATATGTTCAGGGATCGCCAACATAGCTAAATAGTATACGTTTTTGTTTTTATGTCTCTCTAACGGGCGAAATTAATTAGACTTGGAATATAAAGTGCATCGTATAATCAAGAGAAGTGATAAAATATGTGAATCATCCAAGGAAGCGGGCCATAAGTGTCCAATTACAGCTCAGAGCAATACTGCACACGCGCAGGATTCGTAGTCTGATATTCGTATCTGTGAAAATAAAGTTATAGTTGTGAAGAAAGAGCGTAATATTTTGATAATTTTTTTAAGTTGGTGAGTTTGTTATTCACATTGTATTTGCAAATCTTACTATACAATTGATGCATTTTGTTTTTTAATATCACGTTTCAAAACTTTGTAATAGTACTACAAACTAAATAATGATGTTTACATTTTGTGTGTGTGATTTAAATGAATAAGATGTCTTTTTTGTGATTCTTTATTCACTGTTATCCTTTATAGGCTACAAATTATTTTTTGTGATATTTACACTCTCTAATAAAATTGGCAAATAATACAAAGAAATACCTGTGTTTTATTCCTTTTTCTAAAATTTCTACTACCGGTATCGCCGTATTAAGATCTAAAAAATACCGAGTATCGGTATTGAACTTTTGGTCCTTTATTACAATCCTTAATTGTATCTGAATGAATGAATGAATGAACGTCAGATTTTATGGCGCAAGAGCCAAATCTGGCTATACTGCGCCAAACATTTGTGAAAATCTGTGATCTAGACGGGAAAAGAAAGAAAGGATAAATTGAATGACAAGAAGGAGGGTCGAAAATAGAGAAGGATCACTAGGGTACCCCAGGTTCGTGAGACCCGTATTTACCAAAGATAGTAAACCCCTTGGGAATAGGAAAAGATCACTAGGGTACCTCGGGATTGTGGCACCCGTACTCACTTAAAGAAGGTGAGCCCTTGAGGGGAATTGTATCTGAAGATTTAAGAGACAGAAACAAATATTTGTGTATGTAGTTGCATACACAAGGGTGGAGTTACGGAGTTCACCTCTCCCCCAGTGGCGTAACGTACATCCCTACAACCCCGCATCGTTGGGGGGCAGGATTCCAGGGGGCTCAAAATCTGACTTACACCAAGTACTTGAGAGCTCCAGACCTAACTTTGGAAGGGGCCCTAATGTTCCCTGTTACGACACTGCCCCCATACATCAATAGATTTTTTTATTTTTAGCAAAATGATTACGCCTCCCTGCTTCCCTTTACGTTTTTTTTTTTTTTTTTAAGTATAACCCTTCCCAAAATATTTCTTAAAACTGTGGTTTTAAGTAGTTTACAATTATATAGTTTCGCTATTATTTATATCTACTAAAGGAACATAAAAATGGCGATTAAATTTTACTATTTGTAAACTAATTTAAAATAATATAAACGAATTTATTAGTTTCGTTGTTATATTTGTATAATCCTTGTTTATTTGATTACAGGTAGAAGCTTGTGTAAGCTTACTACTATCAAAAAACTGAGTCTAAATTTTTTTTTCTTTTTTCTTTTAATTTATATAAGTATTTGCTGCATTCTTTTTTTCTTTTAAAATTTGCAATTTTTAACTTAGATTAAGAAAATAAATGGTACAAGAGCAAAATATTTTCTTAATTAAATAAAAATTTCTTCTTAGTATTTCGAACGTAATATTTTTCTCACATATAAATGTGAGTTAGTTATTTTTTAGTAAAATAAAGATTTTTTTTTTATCGAAGTAACTGTTAGCTAGAGGGGGATAAAATAGTTTTGTAGAAAATTAAAATATTTTTAAAATAAAAATTGCTTCATATACAGTCGAACATCCATATAACGAACCTCTATATTGCGAACTTTTCTTTATAGCGAACTTTTTCCTGGAACGAAGAACACATTTCGCATTTTCTTCGTAAAATAACCTCTCTATAACGAAGTGCATTTTATATACAACGAACTTTTGCTCTTGTGATTGAATTTTTTTTGTCCCTTTTTTGAAAGTATATCTGAATATATTTCAAGTTATTTTCTCTTTTAAGACATTTTATGGTGGTCATAAATTTTGAACTGATTTTAATTGGGTTCTTAATTCGCCGAGAGCAATATAATTCTGGGCGTTTCAACCAAGAAGTGCAACCTTTGACCCCCCTCATTGTGCAGTTCACTGTAAATATCTTCGCTATCTCCTTTCACCCTCAGTGAAGCTGTCTCGCGTCCTTGAACTAGTCTCCGTTCATTTGTAGTGTTGATCAATCGTACTCGTAACTTTGTCTCTTGTAGCTCGAAAATGTTAAAACGTAAATGCTTGAGTATCAAAGAAATACAATTAATTCTTCAGAAAGTGGATAAAGGTGTCAAGAAACTTAGCTAGCAATTTTCTTCCCTTCTTTTTTTTTCTATAGGTAAGTTTTATAAAATAAATATATATTAATTTACAAAAAGGTACGAATAATTACTTTTTTAAATATATATATATAGTGTTTACGAACTTAAAATTTGTTTTATGTGGTTTATGAAGCATATTGAAGGGTGAACCTCCATATAACGAATTTTTCATATAACGAACTTTTTTCCGGGATTTAGCGACTTCGTTATAGAGAGGTCCGACTGTATTTCAATACTCGAACAAATCCATTTATTAATTTTGTTTAAAAAATGTTGAAATGATCAATGTAAAAACAGAAGAATCTGATACCGGCATTGTTAAAAAATAAAAATTCTTAAGGAAATCTACACCCCAGACACAAGTTCAGATATTTACAGATGATATGAGAACTATATACGATATATATATATATATATATATATATATATATATATATATATATATATATATATATATATATATATATATATATATATAAAGGAGAATATAGCGACTCACTCACTCACTCACTCACTGACTAATCACGATATCTCCGGAACTATTAAACCTACAGACTTGAAATTTGGTAGGTAGGTTCCCTTCATGGAGTAGACGTCAGCTAAGAACGGATTTTGCAAAGTTCGAACCCCAAGGGGCGTTACGGGGGTTTAAGGGGCGTTATAGATAATTATTTCCTTTACTAAACTATTAGATGTACAGTCGTGAAACTTGGTACACAGATTTCTTTCATAAAGTAGAGATTCCCTACATAATGATTTTTACGAAAATCGACCTCCAAGGGGCGTTGAGGGCGCTTAAGGGGCGTTATACATAATTATTTCCATTTTTAACCTATTAGACGTAGTCTTGAAATTTGGTAAGAGGGTTCCTTTCATAGAGTGCAGATCCCCTACAGAATGGGTTTTGTGAAAATCGACTCCCAAGTGGCGTTGTAGAGAATTAAGTGGCGTTATAGGCAATTAACTTCTTTTTTAAACTATTAGACATAAAATCTCAAAATTTAGTAAGCTGATTCCATTCATTGAGTAGAGATCCGCTATAAGATGGGTTTTGTGGAAATAGTTTCCTAAGTGGCGCTGCGGGGCCTTAAGGGGCGTTATAGATAATTATTTCTATTTTTAAACTATTAGACGTACAGTCTTGAAATTTGGTAAGCGGATTCCTTTCATAGAGAACAGATCCGCTGCAAAATAGGTTTTGTGAAAATCGACCCCAAGTGGCGTTGTGGAGAATTAAGGGGCGTTATAGGCAATTAACTCCTTTTTTAAACTATTAGACGTAAAATCTTGAAATTGAGTAAGCAGATTCCATTCACTGAGTAGAGATATGCCGTAAGATGGGTTTTGTGAATATCATTTAATTGGTGGCTTAAGGGGGCTTAAGGGGCGTTATAGATAATTATTTCCATTTTTAAACTATTAGACGTACAGTCTTAAAATTTAGTAAGCGAATTCCTTTCATTGTGTAGAGATCCGCTACAAAATAGTTTAGGGGAAATTTGATCCCCAAGGGTCACTGAGGGTGATTAAGGGGCGTAATAGATAAATATTTCCGCGTTTCAACTAATAGAACCACCTGCTTGAAAATTAGAAGGTATGTTCCGTTCATGGAATAAATTTCCTTTTACAAAGATTTTTGCGAAAACGTACCCCCAAAGGAGTGGGGTTGCGAGGGATTAAGGCATGTTATAGAAAAATTCCTGTTTTTGAATTTAACTCATTTACTTGAAATTTGTTGAGCACTTTTTTCATTAGTTGAATAGAGTTCCACTAAGAATGGATTTTACGGAAATCAACTCCAGGGGGAAGCGGGGAGAGTTATTGGAGCGTATTGATAGACAAAATAACCGTTTTCGAACTGCTAAGACTACAATAATAAAATTTGGTTTGCATGCTTTTTTTTGTTGAATTGGAATCCGCTAAGAGAGCTCTCAACGAGGTATTGATGATAAAAATTCCGTTTTTGCTCTGTTAGATTTACACTTGAAATTTAGCACGCATGTTTATTTTATGGAGTAGAGATCCACTGAAAGTTGCTTTGGTGGAAATCCACTTGATTATTAGGTTAAGTGAGAGAAAAAAATCTTTCTCCTTCTATTTTAGATATAAATAGAAATCAGATATTATAATTTATGTTCTTTTTATATCAAGGGGCGAAAGTGTAACAGCTATAAATATATTTTTCAATACAATCGAATTCTTAATGCTAGATATCAATAATTAATATATATGTAAACAGTATACATATATACAACATCGTGAAATACCCAGTGAAGCGGGTGGGTAACGGCTAGTATATATATATATATATATATATATATATATATATATATATATATATATATATATATATTTAGGGAATTAATGTTTTTCTTTTCCTTTGTTATGTATAAATAAATGTAAAAATCAAATATCTTTAATTCTATTAGGTTTTTATGCAAACTAAAAAAAAAGACCTTATTTATATTTTAAATAATATAGCTACAGAGAGAGAGAGAGAGTACACATACACTAATTATATTTTGTTTTTAGAGTCGTTACAAAAAGAACACAGTTTATTTATTACAGATAACGCAAATAACTTAATTTTTTTAGTTTTATTTATTAGGAAGGTTGCAGATCACTTTATTTTTTATTTATTAGAAATAACACTGGTATTTTAATATATATATAATGTGCAAAATTTTACGGTTTTCACTTTGAAGGACTTTTAAAATGTGCCTTTTTATACAAGCATACATTTCTTCGGTTAAATTAATATAACTACAGTTGGACCTCTATAGCGAAGTCGCTAAATCCCGGAAAAAGTTCGTTATATGGAAAATTCGTTATATAGAGGTTCTTTTTTCAGTTTCCTTTATAAACCACATAAAACCAATATTTTAAATTCATAAACACTATATATTAAAAAAGTAATTATTCACACCTTTTTTTTAAGTTATTATATGTTTATTTTATATATCTTACCCATCAAAAAAGAAAGAAAAACTGCAAGGAAAACAAGAAAAAAGAACGTCGAAGAATTAATTCACTGTATTTTCAATATTAAGAAAATAATTTTATCCTAAAATTAATGAATTTTAAGGACATTTTATAATTTAAAACATAAAAGTAATATTAAACATACATTATTTTATAATTAGAACACGGGACAACTCCACTGAGGGTGAAAGATTATAGCGAAGATGTTTCTAGTGAACTGGGCAATAAGGGATTAAAGGTCGCACTTCTTGGATGAAACGTCCAGAACTCAATTGCTCTCGGCGAGTTAGGATCGAATAAAACCTGTTCAAGATTTATGACACCATAAAATGTGGGTTAAAGAGAGAATTACTTGAATTTTTTTCAAATAACTTTAAATATAGAGGTTCGTTATATAGCGGTTCTACTGTATTTATTTTTATATTAAAATTTTCTAAATCAACTTTCGAAATTTAAGAACACATGTGGTAATGAGTGCTTAAAATTACTGGTTATAAAATAATGTGTGTTTAGAATTACTTTTAAGCTTAAAATTACAAAATGACATTAAGGTATCTGACTACCCTAAAATCATGATTTTTTTCAAGAATTGACAATTTTTTGTGGTTTTATTTTATAAGGCCATCATATTGGCGTAATAAAAATACCAAGTTTCCTATTTTCCATTCACTAGAACAATAACTACAAGCGTTTTAGTAAAAGCACACAAATGCCATTAACTTTACACAAGATGTCAAACTTTAAAATGTGTTTTACTCGAAATGTGGTCAAACGTCAACAACGATTGCTCCAAAATTTTCGAAAACAACTTTCTGAAGTTTTTTGTGTATGTTCTGTGTAAATGTAGAAGTGTTTTGACCTTTAGATTTATCAATCACTGTTTTATTTGAAAATTTACAATACTTTATGTGAATATAATATATATATATATATATTTATAAAGCAATTTCATATAATCACACTAAGCAAAGTGTTCTAGTTTTGGTTAAAATTTAAATAGCTCTTATCCTGAAGGTCATTTCAAATACCGAACACACATTTCGTAATTTTCACTATAAAATAATATATAGTGCTTATGAATTCAAAACATTCTTTTAATATACTTTAGAAACGACAACTAATGTATATTAAAGGTGAATTTCTTTTTAGCGAATTTTCTATATAACGAACTTTTTCGGGATTTATCGACTTCATTATATAGAAATCCGACTATATATAGAATTTATAAGCCTTCAGGGAGGTTTGCTTAACCCGAGCAAAATAAATTACTACTGCAAAACATTTATTTTATGCAAGCGTGCGGAATCCTTAATTAACATTAGAAATAATATTTTTTTTAAAAAAATGATAATACACGTATATATACATGTTTTGACTTAAGTTTTAATGAGTTTTAGAGAATACTTTCTTGGATTTAAATATCACCCCTCCCCCACCTCACAAATAACACATATAATGCCATTCAATTTCTACAATGCATCAACATCAAGAAATTAAAGTATTAGTCAAGGGTAACGCTTTATAAAGCGCTTAAGCAACTTCATTAATTAAAAAAATGTATTCATCCACTGCACGAACAGCACAATGAAACTCTTATTTTAAAAATATATCTAATTTTTTTAACTTAAAAAGTAAATATATGAAAAAATAGAAATATATTTTTGTTGTTTCATGAACCAAAGATTTTTGGAAGTAATAAAGGGTCGCTCAAGGGAAATATAGAGTGCTTTCTGAAAAACCTTTGGTACTTTGTTAGGAAATAAAAATATAAATCTCTTTCCCTATTTCCCCATATTAATCCCTTTTAAAGAAATTCTGCACATAATGCAGATGATCGCAGGTAAAATGCTGACCTTGTACCTCATTTTTTAAATAAACAATCACGTGACATCTCGTATGACGATAGATACGAACTGCAAGACGGGGATTTAATACATCTCACACAGAAAGAACGCAGGGTGTCCTGTGTTCGTTGAATGTGTGTGGTGCAGTGGCGCACACAAAGGGAGGGGGTTCCTGGGGGTCCGGACCCCCTCCCCCAAAAGCCCTTGATTTTGTTCCGATTGATAAAAATTCTAAGTACATAGTACGTAAAATTTAATTAAGTATTTGTTATTAATGATTAGTTTTATTATTTAATGCTTATTATTTATCAAATAATTAGTTTTTTACTTGTTTTGTTCCCCCAAATCGACAAAATCAAAGGGAGCATGATACAAGAATGTTGAACTTTCGACCCCGGACCCCCCTTGAAAAATTCCTGTGTGCGCCACTGGTGTGGTGTCATGGGTTACCACGAAAAGCAAAATCACACCTTGCAACAATTTACCTGGCTGCTTGCTTTTAATGTCCTTTTGAAGATTCTGTAAGGCGGTGTGTGATGATGCGGAAGAGCAGTTGCGTCACTTGTCTCTGTTCTTCACAGAAAGTATAGAAAACTTGCGTCAAGTTCTGACATGAGGTGTGATTATCTGCAGGTTCTCTTCGACAGTTTTATTGCTATGCTTCTCCATTGTAGCAATATGAATTTCCTAATAAAGCAGGAGTAGCCAACCCGCGTGCCACAGTGTCGCACGGCGGAGTTGTAGTAGTGGCACGCGAAGACTGATTGAAAAATTTGAAAAACTTAACTGATTAAACCTGTAAAAAGTTTATTGACAATGGAACATAAGTAGTATTTTTTTCTTTTGTATTATATTTTTTAAAAAATTTCACTACACACAGACTTGCGATAAAAATGTGCTATTTGTGTTAAATCCCATAATAAGCTCATAAGTAACAATTTTTCCATCTTTTCATCTTTTTTTTATTTTACATTTGGAAAAATTGTAAGTGGCACGCATAATTTTTTTTTATCAGATAGCGGCACTCATCCCAAAAAGCAGGTTGGCCACCTCTGCAATAAAGTATCAGTAATTTTTCAGACATTAGTCTATATTTCACATGGATGGCCATTATGTGTTGAAAAACTTCTCTGGTGAAATAATCACGATAAGGCTGAAATTTTCTAAAGCAAAGAATATTTAGAATTCTTGTTACTTTTTTATTGGAGGATATAGACAATCAATTAAGAAAAGTGACGGATATGAAACAGATCCTGTAGTGTCCAATCTTTTACATTTACTCCTCCTTTTATAAAAATCAGATCATTTTCTTGGTGTATGGCGAAAAGCTATAAAATAACTAAAATACGATGGTACGTTCTGTTCTCTCTTATGTTCCAGGCTTAATAACTTCTTATAGAATAATTATTAAAACTGGAATAGATTCATGATTGTCATCGACCAATCTTAAATTTTTTTTTTAAATTAAATCTCAGAACTAGTAATTTTAACTGATTCTCTTATTCCTTCTTTAAAAAATTGTATTGTTGGAATATGGGTCTCCCGTGGGATTATTCTTCACCTATTTTTCTTTAAATGAAAGTATATATATATATTCCTGTGGTTATTTTCAAAATTATCAAATTACTATATTTCAGATAATCAAATTATTGTTTAGAATTTTGATTGCAAATACTGCTGATATTCTAATTGAATTCCTTTCGATATTACTTACAAAACATTTTCTAGCAGCAAACAAAAAATATTTTTTTTACTTAAAAATTATAATTGTACTTAAAATAGAATTAATTCTACTGTTTTCTAGGAAATTTTTATGAAATGAATACTATTTTTAAAATGTAATGGATTACGACGTTAATAATTCGATACGTTTAAACATCAAATTCATTTCATTATTGTACGTACAATACTAAACTCTTTGTGTGTGTGTGTGTGCGTTAATCTTAAGAGTTAAAAATTCGAGCAGAATGAAGGAATTGACTTGTTGATAATATTTTATGAATCCAAGTCAGAAAAGGAATTACAACTATATTTAGACAATAGAATAGAAAAGATTCTCCAAACACTTTTATACATAAACGCTCTTGGCAAAAATTTGAAACATTTTGGAATTTAAAATCATTAGCTAATGTATTCTTTCTTCCAAAAAACTGCACAACAAATGTAATTGTTTGAATTACGTTCACTTCGTTAAGGCAGTTTTCGGTTAATGTTACAGAATAGGACCCGAATTAGGTACATTTTTTCAGATATAAAAGAAATGAAAAATTAATATTATATTCTGGCTTCACACTATCCCTATGAGAACAACATATTTTATCATATTTCACATTTTTGACCGAGTTGAGCCATTTTTTCTGGTATAAAATGTGTTTCGCGTTTTTTCTCCAATATCATAATGTTAAATGAGCGGTCCTTTCATGTGTTAAAAAAAATAATATTCATGGACTATTTTGAAATTTTGGAAACACTATATTGTTGACAGAGATGTATGAGTTATAATGTTGCAAATTTTCATGAAAATTGAGGCATTTTTCTGTCAGAAAATGTGTTTCGCGTTTAGTTCAGGCTCTCGTACTTTTGTCGAAAACAGCCTTAAGAATAGAATTATATTGGTATCGAATCTGAAGCACTGAAAAGCTAAGATGACTTAAGTAACACGTTTATTTTTTCTCATTAGATATTTACTACATTAGTTGATCCAGATTCGATAGTAGCATTTAAAATAAGAAAGTATTCAGTTGAAAAAGTTTAAATGTTGTAAATATTGAGAACATTTTATGTGTCCCTTGAAATAACGCAAAAAAATGGATTCTATGGAATTTATCTTGAAATTCTTACACTTTCACATGAACCATGGGGGAGAAGGAGGGGGGGGAGGAATGATCAATACTGTTGTTAAAATCATTAAAATTTTTGAAAAATTCATGAAACTAATTAGCACGTACAAATAATTACTAAATAATTATTCGAAAACGATCCCATTTTATCTAAGCTGCCGATCACATAATTACTCTTCAAAATATCTACATTATCTCCAGCCCGACAGGCCTGGGCTGAACAATTTTTACGGAGTCTAATGTAAACTGCACAACACTCCATCCTTTAATTGGGCAAAGTGCACGTCAAATCACCTGATTACGTGTTGACATCTCCCGATGCGCGAGAAACCACCCCGCCCATTTCCAGTTTCAACAGTTGGCAGGCATTTCTCTCGCCAAGCCGAGGAGCCGACGGCAACCCTAACCCGAAGTTAACTTTTCTCGCCTGCAGACTCGCGTGGAAGATTTCACCATCACAACAAACAAAAGTGTCACCGGTGCTGGATACTATGTGCATGACGCGGTCCGGTCATTCATTATGCAACGTGCTTCTTTTTCTATAGACTCCTTGATATCAGGGAACTCGGCAAGTCCCGGATATAGGAATCCGGTAGCAGCTTTCCAACTACCTTTCTTCTACAATGGTTACGTGTTTCTTCCACGATCAGGACTTTACCCGGCTGGAGCGCTCGGGTTCCCCGGACAGGGACCCTTGTGCTTGCCGGATCATTTTGCAGGGGCACCTCGACCTCCCTTCCCGGACGCCCCTCTGGACTGTAGAAACAACACAGGTGGATACACCACTGCAGCGTCTCCATCTTCTACTACAAGCAACAGGTCTTCGGTGTTCGATCTTCAACATAGTAAGTAGAGATTTATTTATGTGAATTATATTGACAAAGGGCCTGATTCAAAAACATAGAAGTCTAAAATCAAAATGTTTTACAGTGCAGGAACAAAATATTGCGTGTAGTTATTTTAAAAAATAATGTCGAGTAGGGATCAAAAAGACAAAAATAAAATGGAAATAATATTTATATCTTTTATAAATATTATTACATAATTAATATGTAATTTGCATCTGTTATGGGTAATATAACAATGTAATGATTTTTGTAAAGAAGTAGATATATAATTTTTACTCGAGTCTTAAGCATTTTTTATGTTGGAATCAATGTGTTGAAATATTTTTAAAAAGGGGATAATCTATGAAACGAGTTAAAATATTGTGTTTTTCAGTATAATAAGAAATATCAATTATTATTTTATAAAAAATCATCAAAAAAGAAGAATTTATCTTAATTTACATGTAAATGTAGTATGAAATATTATTACAGAATTTTTAACCTTTGAAAGTATCACATAATTAAAATATGTTTGGGCACTTTACATCCATACGAATTATTAATAGAATTTTATTATAGATTAATACATACATCTTATAAATTTAACCCAAATTGAAAAATAATAATTAAGAATAAATATGTTACTATGAAAAATAAATACGTATAGTTGTTACAGTACCTAAATGAGACAGTAAGGGAAATTCCTTATTTTCTATTCTTCAAGCAGTTTTTCTTTACTTGTATGTAAATGTATTCAGTTTCAGAATTCAAAAGGTAAACAATGTGTTTTCATAATGTTATGAAAGCCATTGAGGAATAATAGCATATTTAGATTCAATTAAAACATAAACAAGCTATTCTCATATAGTGTTCTAATGAAGTTTAGATAGCACTCGTTCCGTATGTTTGATTGCAGAAGTGAACAAATGCTAATTGCTACCCTCGCGTACGGAAACGATTAGATATAAAAGTTTTCCTGATTTCGTTGTCGACACTTTCTAATTACAACTGTGTTAATTGAATTATGTAAATGCTTCGAGTAGTTACCTATCATTCAGCGAAAGCCTCAAGCCATAACAAAAACAACTGGAGTCGAACGACTTACATGGACAAAACATAGCATATACATTATGTAAGATACTTTTGATACGTATAAGTGTTGTCAATAAATATTTAATTACTTTTACTACTTTAAAATAAGTAGGTTTTTGCAAACATTACCCCATTGTCTGTAATATTCTTATATGGATGACTTAGCTTATAATTGCCGAATAATGTTTTCTTATATATTCTGAAATTTTTTTCTCATTCACTTAGTCTTTGGAGATGATGATATTGTTGATTTGCTTATCCTGCTTTTGATTCTAATATGAATAAAGTATAAACGTATTAAATATTTCAGTTAAGTTTGGTGCTAAATTCCAAAATATTGTTTTATTTTAGAAAGTTCTACTCAGCTTCGAAGAATAACAATTTCATGATGTTTGGAAAGACAAAAAGATCATTATCAAAAAATTCTCTTTTTACACCTTTTTAAAAATGTTTGAATGTTATTAACAAATAATGAACTTGAGATCAACATGAGATATCAATCTCTTATCTTCACAAAATTTAATTTTCATAACTGCAAAAAGTTTTCCATATCTTCAATTAACAGAAATTTAAAATACTGTATTCTCTTCAGGTCTTGATATAAAACTCTTAACACTATCTTCTTTGAATAAGTTATTTTTGTTTTCAGCTTTTGTAAGGAAAAAGGAATGTTTATGTAAAGAAAAGAACCACAGTGTAAATTTAAAATCAAAAGTTTAAAAATGAGTCTACTATCCGAAGCGCTTCATAAAATATATTTGACAAACATAGAACAAACACTAAGCATTTATTGAGCATTGTAAGTTCGTACAAAAAATTATCTCATTAATAACTCATACGCTATACTGAAAACATATCACAATTTCACACACACAATATAATTTTTTTCTATTTTGTAAGGACATATTTCTTTGGATACTTATTGATATTTTGTACATCCGATACACATACAAGAGACTAGTTCAGGATTATTTGATATATATGAATAACTAAAACTCATTATCTGAGGTGAATTTTACATTAAAACTCTCGAAGTTAAAAAAAAAATATTTTGTTTTCCTTTTTCTCTATTTAAAATAATTAATATTCACGGACGATAATTTCGCTCTTTGAATTAAGTACAGAAGTGAATATTTAATGTTCTCTTTTGTTTAGTATTCAACTTAACTGTAACCCTGACCTTAATTATAACCATTTAGGGAGAAATAAATCATTATTGCAACTTCTGTATTTTCTAATTTTAAAAAACGATTTAATTTTTTTCTACACTTCTTACCTAATTAAGATACTCAACATTTTGCAAATTTTGAATATAAGTAATATCAAGCAAATTTAATTAATGAATAGTTCAACTAAACGTCTGTAAAATAAGTATAAGCAAAAACTAGATTATTAATTAATTCAAAATCTTGAAAGAATTTTTCTTGAAACAACTTGTTTTGTATGGACAGTAAACGCTTTAAGGTGTTCACTGATACAATGTTTTATTATTATTATTATTAAGCAAGTGATACATAAGAAATAAAAATGTGACTTATTAGTCACGTGATCAACTAATTAAGTGCCCTTCCCTATTTTGGAACATGAACAGTAAAACAAAAGTTAGGGAGGGGGTTGAAATTGTTATAGGGATGTTTATTTTCAGTTTCATAGAATGAATGCTATAAATCACTCTTTTGTCTTGCATTGATTTTTTTTATCAAATTAAATCAGCATTTTTTTTTAGATTTAAGTATTTTTTTTTTTTTTTAAAAAAAAAGTAATTTGTGTGCGCAAGAAAATTATAAAGATTTTAAAAAATTTCCAGTAAAGTGTAAAATATTTCTTTCTTATTATATATATATATAAACAATGCCATTCCTTAACAATTTCATCAAATAATTAAAATAAATTTAAAAAGAAAAGAAATCTATTGTACACTGCATTATTGTAATCTACATTGATGCTTGTTTAAAAAAAACCTGACAGGTTTTTACGTTTTTTAAGATATTTAAATCGATTCTGGAATATCACAGAGTTATGCTTATTACACTACATTTCACTATGGGGAGAAGTTCTATGGTCTATGAGTATCTATGCAAACTATTTAAATACTAACAAAAACGGTAAAATCGATTTAAGGTATCTGACTATACCAGGGGTGACGAACTTTTTTTTATGGAACAACGTGCCATTTTTTCTAAAGAAATGCTAAATGAGGTATACAAGTGCCGTCAAATAATTTTGACTTGTGATTATTGGAAAAATAATAAACTAAATATATACTAACAACACAAAACTCTTTATTTACTACAGAAAAATACATTTTGTATTTTATAGTAGCAAATTTTTAGTTAACGTATAATTCAAATTATATAAGGTAACATTAGCATGATTTCTGTTGTTGCGGATTAGATAACAAACAAATTATACGAGTATTAGGATTGGATAAGATGTTACTTTTAGCAGAATGCATGATGAATAGGAGTCATCTGCCAAATAGTTTCTGAGCGAGTCTGAAGTAATTCATTTCTGAAAATAATGACTCGTAGGCATAGGTCGATTAAAATATAGTTAAGATAGCATGTGCTTGCTTCTTCAAACAGTTGAAGGTATCTGGAATCGAATTTAATGTTTCCAAAATCTCATTACTGGCATTTTTACTTGTATTGCTTGTTAATATTTCTGTTTTAATCAATTATAACTTTTATGTTTCAGTAAATTTTTGAATCCATATTGAACTAGAATAGAAATCAATAAGTTGCATTTCAAATTCTTCAATTTCCAACGTCGAATTGGGGCAAGTCCAATTTATCAAATGATGCCACATCAGGGTACATAATAAACTTGAGCGTTTCTGATAATTATTTGAACTGAGAAAATCTCACTGAAAATTCCTTGATTGAAGAATCAATCGCGGTTGATCGTTTTGATCGGTGGCGTGCCCAAAATATTGTGCCTCGTGCCATCAATGGCCCGCGTGCCAATAATTTGCCATCCTTGGATTATACCTTCGGTACCTCAGATCTCTATACAGAGCCTAAACTAGAATTTTTGAAATATATGACACTTGTGCTCCATGTTTTCATAAAGCAGAGAGGAGAAATTTTAATAAAGAAACACCGATAAAATTAATTCAATTGGTAGTAACTCTGAAAATAATGTGAATTTTTCAAAAATCCTAGTTTTGGCTCTGAAGCAAAACACGTAAAATATATATAAACAAAATATTATTATAGAAGCATTTTTCGTAAAAGGAGATTGTTTTAAAAATAGGTAATTCTAAATTCATTTTTTTCCAAAATAATTTAAATAACTTTTTTATTGTAATAATATTCTTAAAACAATTTTATAAGTGTATTCTAATCTAAGTGACACTAAATATTAAAATATATATGTATACATATTTGTTTGAACGCTTTTACAAAATCACTCTTCTGAACGAGGTAGGATACCTTAGGAGCTATATCGATCAATTTAAAAGAGCCAAATTATCATATCACTATTATTTGAATATCATAAATTCATAAACTGAAAGGAAAAAGTATGTATTACTCTCTTAAGAAGATAAATTGACAAGAGAGTCTGCTATTTTCTTTCATTAAAATAAAAATAGTCCTAATGATACTTGTATTCACATTTATCATTCCAAAATTGTCATTTTGTTTTAAAGGCCTTTTGTTTTACACGAAGAATACACTTTCAATAAATTTTACTCCCGAAAGTTTCATAACAGCATATAATTTACCAAACTCTTTAATGTAATTAATTAAATTGGAAGCATTGTTCATTGAATGTATTTAATAAAAACCACAGAATTTAAATAATGAACCTGCGTTATCGGCTATTTTCAATAATTCTGATTCCGCATATATATTTATAAATCGTATTTTTTGTGCTATTACTACCTACACGCCATTTAAACCAATTTTGTTAAAGCGGCAATCGATTAAATCGCCTCTCTCTTTCTGTCATTGGAGATGATTCATAACGCCTGTCACAACTTGTTCATTTCTAAGCTCCAATTATTCAATAAATATTCTATTCGGTTTAAAAGGGAATTTTTCTTTAAATTCTGTAACAGTGTTGTATTGGTTATTTCTTCCCAGACTGTAATTTAGTGAGATAACAGAACAGTGCTCCGCAACCTTTTTATCGCTGCGAACCAGTCAACGTTTGATAATTTTACCGCGGCCCGCTGAGGGTAGGACATGTTGATTGTTTATATTTTAGATTGTTTTAATTTAGCAATTTTAATTTAGTTACATTTAAATATACCTTCAGAATAAAATATAGTTACATCAAAAATGAATAAAAGAGATTTATTAACTTGGAATATAAAGTGATTTCCGTGGAAAGTTGCGCAAATCCGAGAAAAATGTGCACCACTTTAATTAGTTTAATTTTCTTTAGGCGGACCGGCACCATTTGATCCACGGACCGGGGGTTGCGGATCACTGCTATAGAACACTCATCCTTTGGGGTACGCGTGTGTAGACCTTCCAGAAAGTACTTTAAAAAGATGGGAAAGAAAGACTATTATTTGAATATATAATGCTCAAAAATGGCGCTTTGTGATTTGTTTGCTCTAAATTTCTGACTGAAGAGAAATCGTAGAAAGTTTTAGAATCATTTCTCGAGAAGAATGGTGGGGAAATGGGGGCTGTAACTCCTCCCCATTTGGATTGCTGTAAATTGAAATTTAAAGAAGATAACTTTTGACAAAATAAAATTTTCATTTTTATGCTTTTTCGCTTTCCTCTCTCTCTCTCTTCTTTCATGAATATTCGAAATTCCATTCTCCACATATATAATTCTGCTTTTCATTTTGAAAATAGACTGCTAAATTTAAAATTAATTTTAAGATATAAATTAAGTTCTCCCCCCCCTTTTGAAAAATTTCTCGTTATGCTCCTGACTTAAAAGTTTTCAAACTAATAACGTGCAAATATTTTTAGGAGTGAATAAAAAAAAAAAAAAAAAAACGACGAGTCAAAATATATTCTATTATGAAACGCAGTAAAAACTAAAAGAAAACATTGTTTTGCTATTAATGCAGAGAATGAAACTGTAAATCTCGCTGTATCTGTGTTTCTGAAATGTTTTATCTTAAATATAAAAGCTAATAGTAATGTATTTAGAGTGGATCCCATTCTTTAGTTCGTGCCAGATCTTTTGAGATCAATTTCTATATAAATTCTTGCCGCCATAGTTTACATATGCAAATGTTTAATCAAACATGAATTTCTACAGAAAATATCACATATTTAAAAAAGAGAGAGAACGAGCCTTTGAATAAATCATTTTAAAACATTAAAATTAAAAAAAAATTCTGTTCTTTTAAAATGGAGACACATTTAGATAAAAGTCAGAGGCAGGTGGCATCCGCCTTGAAGACCGTAGTTTGCCTATCGCCAATTTCGACGAAAGCACATCATTTTAGGCAAGTTTTATGTTTATCCTAAGAAATCATATTTAAATGTAACCTTTAAAATTCTGTTTAACAAACCATTTCGTTTTCGGACCAAAGATTCCATCTCATGAAAGCTATTAAAAGGTACTTGCAGTATTGATTTATTTATTCCACTTTGATATAAAAGACTTTATTACTAAAAACAAAACAGTTTTATACAGTAACAGGAAACAAAATAAAAGCCAAGACATTTTATCCTCGATTTGATGAAACAGCAAGAAAATTTTTTTTTTTAATCAACACTATTTAACTTTTGAAGTTCACGAAGAAATATATGATTTAATGGTACATTTGTGAGTAGATTTAAAAAGTGAAAATACAGTAATACTCAGAACTTATGCGATAGGTGGGACTGTGAGTGATAACCGTTTAAGTCGGAATTCGTGTTAAGTCGGGGTATAATAACACAAGAAAGAAAATAATAATTTTGAAAAAAAATGTTTAATAAAAAAAAATCTAAGATAACATAAACACAAAATCGCAAATCGAAGTTATTTTGAAGAAGAAGGTTTCATAAAATCTAACTAAGTAGTGTGCCGGCTCAAAGAGTTTTTTCTCTCCAGCAAAATTTCCTTGTAGCATGCTAATAATTATAGTATGCAAAAAAATTTTGCTAATAATTGTAGTATGCAAAAAAAATTTGCTAATAATTGTAGCATGTTAATAATTGTAACCCTTTTTCAATTGAACGGAGGCCTTCTATCAAATTTCCAACCTTCATTCGATCTTCTGATTGAACTGGGTCTAAAGACACAAGTTCTTCAACGTCTTACTCTTGCTCATACATTTCAATGAGCTCATCAATTGCCAGCTCCTGATTGTGGGATTCACTCCTTAGGTAAGAAATAGATAACACAAGACAAATTAATTTGGCTAAGCGTGGATTCCGTGCGATATATCCGAACATGTACATAAGCTTAACAGGATTGATTGATTGAATATTAACGTCGCACTGTTAGCTACACAAGGGCTTTTGGCGACGGACCACGTAATTTTGAACCATAATCAAGTGACGTGGACGACACCTGAGTTGGCACCCCCTCTCCTAATTACCACACCACACCAGCGGGAGGACGTTTCAGTTCTCGACAGATTTAACGTGCATCGCTGCCCTACACGGTGGTTCTTTAGTGGTACTGGGCTCGAACTCGTGACAAGGCAAGCCACGATCCGATACCTATACCACTGGGCTACCGCGGCCATCTAAGCTTAACAGGAAGCGAGCAGTAAGTAACCGAGTTGTACAGCACTCAAACAAAAGACGAATCGACGAAATTTGAAATCCGCTCAACTCCGGGTTCGCGTAACTCGACAATCGTTACAATAACGACAGTAAAAGATATTGATTTAAGTAGTTTTTATAAATCAGGCTTAAATTAAATGTCTGTTCAATTCACGTGAATATGACTGGGAAACTAACTTCATTTATCAAAAACATTTTATTCAGTTCCTGCTATTAGTTCACAACTCTCTCCCTATATATATTTATTTATATATATATATATCTTGTTCAAATTTTCAATCGTTAAAAAGTACTTATTCATCCACTCAAATTCAAATACATTTGTTTTAAACTTGTAGTGGATGACCCTTGATGTTTGTATGGTTTTTTTCAAATATTAATTCATTCATTCTATTTAATTAGTGAAATGAATAAAAAGAAACTAACAAAATAATAGTCCCCCCCATATATAAAAAGGAAACTCGTTCGTTGTGTCCCTGTAGTGCAATGAACAGCGCGTTGGACTTCTACTCCACAGGTCGTGGGTTCGAATTCCTCGAGAGATGTCTTAATTTTTGTGAGAATGTGATTTCTTTTTATTATACTATTTTATTAGAATAACAAAATTTAATGAATGAACTAAATATAACAAACAAAAATAATCCAACACCCTATATAGAAAGGAAAATTGCAAGGAAACCCGCTTTCTATTTTGTCACTTAATACTGTGATTCTGTCATATGTATATTCATATTTATATTATAATTGTAACTATTTAATAAAAAAGTAACTAAAAAAAATTTCTTATTTGACATTACTTGTTCTTTTCCCTACAGTTTAAATGAACAAATTCAATGAAAAGTAATATTATAGTTGGAGATAAGTTTTGCAAAACTTTTGAACGGTAAAGAAAACTGACAAGAAACCTCTTCTGCTGAAGGGTTATTTGGCTAATTTGTATGCGTTGTGACTCACACTCTCTCTGTGCCTGCCTCTGCCCATAAAATCAACAAAGCAGTGCGGTTGAGATCATAGAGGAGTGGGTATGGCTTCCGACATTTTCAAGACTGATGGAGTGGAGTCTCCTCCCATGTCACCAGGTCGGAGGAATCTCTTTCATGTGCAGCCTTTACTGTCCTTTTCTCACACTCGACATGAAAAATGAAGTCGGCAGAAAACAGAGAAGGAAGTGGTATTTAAAGGAAAAGAAGAATCAATAGACCAAAAATTCATGTGACTTAATAGTCCAGGGGTGGCGAACCTTTATGAATCAACATGCCATTTTTTCTAAAAAAGTGTTTAAGGTATCCGACTACGTTCGGAACCGTGATTTTAAAAAAGCACATAAATGGATAATTCTCATGATATTTAGTGTCACTTAGATTACAATACATGTATAAAATTGTTTTAAGGACACATTACGACAAAAAAAAAAATTATTTAAATGCAATATTTTGGCAAAAAATTAACTTAGAATAATCTTTTTTCAAAATCTCCTTTTATAAGAAATGCTTTTATAATAATAATATTTTGCGTATATAAAGTAAGGACTTCTCTCCAGTGAGTCTGAATTAGGAGTTTTGAAAAATTCACATTATTTTCAGAGTTACTACCAATTGAAATAATTAACGCCGTTTTTTTCTTAAAATTTTTCTCCCCTTTGTTGTCGTAAAGCATCTAAGTTGCATATTTCAAAAATTCTAGTCCAGCATCTGTACAGAGGTTTGAGCTGTATACAGGCAAAATATTATTATAATCGAAGCATTTTTCATAAAAGTGGAATACTTTGAAAATGGGTCATTCTATGTTAATTTTTTATTAAAATATCGTAGTTAAATAATTTTTTATTGTAATAATATTCTTCAAACAATTTTATATGCATTTTCTAATCTAAGTGACACTAAATATCATAAATATTATCCATTTATACGCTTTTGCAAAATCATGGTTCCGAACGTAGTCGGATACCTTAATGAGGTATAGACGTGCCATCAAAATAATTTTGACTTGTGATTATTGGGAAAATAATAAAACTAAATACTAGCAAAACACTAAACTCTATTTTCCACGAAAAAAACCCTTTTTTCACTGTATAGTTATAAATGTTTATGTTATACGTGTAATTCATATTAAAGTAACATTAGTGTGACTTCTATTATTGCAGATAGGATGACACAATTAACTTATATTAGGATTGTAAGATGTTACTTTTTGAAGAATACATGCTAAATTGGAGTCATCTGGTAAACGGTTTCTAAGCAATTAATTATTTTTGCTGCGGTTCACTTTTTTTCACAAGAGAGTTTGTGATTTGTTTTAAAATACCGTTTTATAAACGTTGTTCTGCATAGCACTATTCCAGAACATAAAACACACACCGCTTTGTCGCCTTTACGAATAATGCCATGCTTCTCGATCCACCAAATTTGAAATTCTCTGTTACACTTACTATCTTGCACTTTTTGTACTTTTGCTTAAGTAGCCATGTTAGGTAACAATTAAAAATCGTAAATATAACATAAATAAACTTTAAAATACAGTTGTGTCAATGAAATTGACTATGCTATGCGTAGACAAACTTTACATCAAAAGCAATTGTAATTAATCTACGACGTAACTAAGGCAAGACAAAAACAAATGAGTGTGCAACACGTCCCCCACGACAGTTCACTCGCGTTTGTTCGTAATACTTCATAGTGAACTTTGAAATAAAATGCAAACCTTTTTCATCACTGGCGTGCCCAAAATATCGTGTGCGCGTGCTATTGATGGCACGCGTGCCACTGGTTTGCCATTCCTGGCCTATGTTTTCTAATCTAGTAAGCAATTAGTATTGCAAGTGATGGCAACAACCTAATTAACTAGAAACGCAAACTAAAATAAAACAACTCCCAAAGTAATATTCTCACCTCGCACCTAGTATAGAATGTTGAAACTATGCTAAATTTAAAATCGCGCCTAGATGGATTTTATTTCTTAAAGAGATTGAAATGTAATTTTATTCGTATATTTAAAATGTGTGTGGATGGGAATCTTGTATAACATCTTAAAAAGTGGGAGAGCAAAATCTTATGGAAAAAGTTTCACAATCACTAAAAATGTCACTATGAAAATTTGCTATGTATCAATCATATGAGGTTCGTAAAATATGTAAAATATTTTATTCAATTACTGTGCAAATTTTTAAAACGCGGTTGTTGTTGTTTTTTTTGCTACATAAGAGGATTAGTCCGATTCTAAATGTTGGATTTATTGTTCTTATATTTCTCATGTAAACGAAAGAAACTAAGTTATTTTATTTACGTATCTTATTTCAAAGCTTTTAGTATGGTTTTGTCATAATTTATTTCAATGTCATTTTTTAAAAGCCTCTTATATTTCATAAATGAGCTTTGAAAAATCCCCATACAGTAAACACGACTTCCCATTTTTTCTTCTTTTTTTAACATATGAATTAAAATCACTACCTGTATTTTCAATATTCTGAAAAAAAAAAAAAAAAGAGAAAGAGAGAGAGAATTTCTTTTCATTTAAAGTAAATTTTTGCAGTATTTCTTTATTGATTTCGAACTTAATTTCACTCATAAATATAAAATTTAATCATACGCAGCACACAGTCTGTGTCATTAATTAAACTAAAAATAAACTTTTCTTGTCATTTTAATTAAAACCGTTTTGTAAACTTAAGTTATTTTCTGCAAATTCCAAGAATACTTCGACTGAAAGAGAAAGTAAAGAGGGAAAAGAAAAAGCAAAAAGAGGGGCTGAGTAAACCCGTGCTAAAACGTCTCGGAATGCCTGTTAACAAGATTACAACAATACGATATTGTGTGTTTTGGCGCTCAACTCAACAAGATCCATCACTGCCCTTTTTTTGCACAACCCCCTTTCCCCCCTACTTAAAAAAGTAAGAGAAGAGCTTCGCCAAAAAATTTCTAAGGTGTTTTTACAGTCTCTATTTTCGAACAAGGAGTGAGTATCATGAGGGTCTTTGATGGCTGCAAACGAACCCCGCCGCGTCCCCGAAACGAAAGTGAGACGGCCCGCTGTGTGCCTTATTTCGCGAGGGGAGTCACCGCCCACTTCGAACAAACAGGGGGTGGGGTGGGTGCGAGAGCGATAACGCGGTGCCGTGAAAAGGGGAAATTGGTGAGGTTGTTATACATCCGCCTTTTTCGCACACCAAAGGGCACCGTGTTTGCACAGGTGACCGATAAGACCGCCGGCGGGTCCTTCAAAGATTCGGCGTGGGCAGTGCAGGCTTTGTTTTCATTAGGCCGCACCGGTTATTAGGCCGCCTGTCAATGTTTCGCTGCGGCGCGTTTACTTTTTAACGTACCTCATATCAGCGGATGTTCTTTTTTAGTTATTGAAGAGTGGGGACAAACAGCTTTGATATCATCTGATTATAAAAGCCCTTTTTTTTTCTTTTTGCTAGGAAGTGTCGACGAAATTAACTGTGTTTTGTTAAGGCTGTCGTATTGACATTGGTTTCAACTTAAATACATTATTGGGTGATAGAGATGAATATATGCAAACTTCAACGTTTGAGCATCTGTCATAGATTATTACCGTATATATACAGTCGGACCTCTATATAACGAAGTCGCTAAATCCCGAAGAAAAATTCGTTATATGGAAAATTCGCTATACAGAGGTTCATATTTCAATTTTCTTGCTAAACCATATGAAACAAATATTTTAAATTCATAAACGCTATATATTAACAAAATTAATTATTCACACTTTTTTGTAAATTAATATATATTTATTTTACATATTTTACCTATTAAAATAAGAAAGAAAAACTACAAGAAAAGTTTCTTGACGTCTTTATCCACTTCCTGAAGAAGAATTAATTTTTTTTCCTTTGATGCCCAAGCTCTTATGTTTTGACATTTTCGAGCTACCAGAAATGAAGTTACCCGTTCGACTGATCAATACTACAATTAAACGGAGACTAGTTCAAGAACTTGAGACTCTACCGAAGATGAAAGGGGATATCGAAGATAGTTCCAGTGAACTTGACAATGAGGGTTAAAGATTGCACTTGGATGAAATGCCCAGAATTCTGTTGCTCTCGGCAAGTTAGGTACCCAATAAAACCAGTTAGAAATTTATGACCACTATAAAATGTGCTAAAAGAGAAAATAACTTGAAATGTCCAGAAACACTTCAAAAATAGGGAGAAAAAAAATTGAATCACAACAGAAAAAGTTCGTTTCATAGAAAATGTACTTCGCTATTGGGAGGTTATTTTACGAAGAAAATCGTAAAATGTTCTCGGTTCCAGGAAAAAGTTCGTTACATAGAAAAATTCGCAATATAGAGGTTCGTTATATGGAGGTTCGACTGTATTCGAATCTAAGCCACACTCCAAATTCTCTACATGTTTTTGTGAAAAAATAATAAGTGTAAAAAGGTTTATCGATATCCAGTATTTATAATATTAAAAAATAGAACAAGAACGAATAAGAAGTGAATAAATAGTTTATTTTTGCAGTATTAAAATCTTTTAAATACGTACATGAACCAAAAATTGCTCCAACAATGAGTATCATGTTCAATTTCCCTCATCCAAAAAATGTTTTCGCCTTTGATTCTAAGCCGCACCCGATTTTCAGAAGCATCAACATTGGTAGAAAAGTGCGGCTTGGATTCAAATAAATACGGTAATTCGAATAGAACTGAAATCAGTGACCCAGAAATAATTTATACGTGTTATTAAAAAATAAAAATTGCATTGTTGAGAATTGTCATCCACTAATTCTTTGAGGTACGATTTTAAAATAACTACAGCAATTTTTTATTATTGTTTAACTATCGATGAAAAAACAAAAAAACAAAAAAATACGTTCCTTCAGATCATTTAAACATTATTTAAAAATTCAATAAATTTTACACCTGATACGTACTCTAATATTTAATTCTTTAAATTCCATCATTATTTATGTTGAAATTGTTTTTCTCCTTAGTCTGTCTATATTAATAGTTATTATTTTAAACGGTTTTTGAAATGTAACATAGCAATATATTCCGTGTATTTTAGTTGCTTATCTTTCATTTTAATTTTCGCGAAGTAATTCCGCTAGTATAACGCAACCATTTTATATATAATACCAATCACATATTCTTTAATTTCCTTACTCAAATTACTTTTAAAACATATTTGTATAATAAAGCTTTTGATATGCATTTAAGGTAGATAAATTAGTTATCCTATGGTTAGGATGCATATTGTTTAATCAATTATTTGTACAATAATTAAATGGATAAATTGAAGGCAATAAAGATCAAGTAAATAAATAAAACTATATCAAAATTGATATATTACTAAATTAAAATATATATATATATTATTAACTTATTTAGCTGCATATTTATTAGACAACTAGTATGGAGAACCATGAACTTTTTTTCCCCCTGATGGGCTACATATCAGTAACTAAGCCTTTGCAAACACGGCAAGTTTCCAAATGTGAGAGCAATTTCAGTGGTGGCACCATCTAATGGAGGCTCTCGCTACCAAATTCGGATGCTTGAGTCAATTTAATTCAAGCTCTCATCGGATGCCAAATATTGCCGTGATTTTATTTTACCAAGAGTACCACAGCCAAATTGATACTCAAGGGATCTTTTACACGCTACATAATCATATGACATGCGTGCCTTCGAATTTCGCTTACGAAGCAAGCTCGCTACCTCTAAGATATGGGAGTCAACCATGAACTTCGCACAGATTTCTCTTAAAGCGGGAAAGAAATACCCCTCTTTAAGGGGGAGGGGGTACATTCTTAAAAACACGTAAACGAAAGCGTCGAGGGGTAATCTCTATGGTGAAAATTTAAAATCTTTTGCCTTATGGGGGGAGGTTAAGCCTCCACTGACAAAGTATTTTTTTTTTACAAGTTTAAGACAAAGTACCTTTTAAAATTAAATATCTTATTTATATGTACGAAACATAGCAAATATACAGTTAAAGATTAATGAATAAATACTTCGTTATAAATAAATATTTGTATTTTTGTAACAATAATGTTTTATGAAGAGATAATTAAACATATTTTTAAAGAGATAATCCTGAAAAGGTAAAGAAAAACTTTTTAAGATCATTCACTTTTGAAAACGTGGTGCGATAAGACATTTGTTTACACTTTTAAATCTATTTAAAAAATAAATCACATAAATGTAGAAGTTATACATTTTTAAAAATATTCTATCAGTTTCGTAATATTTTATTAACATTATGATACCCAAGGCACTAAAAAAGTTCCCTTTTTCGTGTATTTACTGATAAATAGAAGCAATTTCGTTACTAATTACTTCAACGTTTGACATAATTTATATAATTGGTAGGGATATTCAAAACAATAAATTTTATACACTGAAATCTTCTTTAAAGCTATTTCATTAGAGCTTACGGAATTTCTTTAAAATCCCCCCTCCACCTTTTTTTTTTGTAGAATTAAATTATAATATAAAGAGGGGAGTATATGTGATAAAACACACACACACACATATGAAATGCAAGTATTTGCTTGACAATTTCTTAAATATATATTCAAGATGCCACTCAAGAATTGTAGTATTAACATTTCGGGAACAAAAGATAAAAGATGTATTTCTTTGAATAACTGGAATAGCATATTGTATGTGTGAACAGATAACAAATAACACCTGTTGATAAAAATAGATGTTTAAGAAACAGCTATATAAATTTGCTTCTCAATGAACGATACTAGCACTCAGATACATAATGATGATTAATTCATTAATAAAAAAGAAGGGGAAAAAATGATGATTTTTCGATAAAAAGAATTAAAGGTTTTGATTTTCTGTCAAGCGCGAACGATGATGGAAAAGAAAAGACGAAGATCAAGATAGAATATTATCAGATTTTTAATTCGAATAACCTGTAGTTAGAATTCGATCGATCATTCTTTTGGTGATATTTCTCACATCTAAAGAACGATTTTCGTTACATTTACGACGTGTAGAACACATTTTAGATGATCCCTTCAGAGGTCAATGATTTGTGATGCCACAGTAAAATCTTAAAAATTTTGAAAATGATTCTTTTTTCAGAAAAGAATAATTCCACATAAAATTTACAAGATGACGTACCATTTGATTGTTGTTGCTTCATCGATATATTGTGAATGAAATTGACTTTAGTTACATGCGGGATATGTGCTGAAATTTTTATACCAATGCAATGAAACATACCTCCCCTCGCGTTGGTGTGAGGATTAGCTGAAGGAAGAGAAATCTCCAAAAATATCAACAAACTTTTTATTCTTATTCACTTTCAATTCATATAAATTTTCTCAATGGTTTCAGTCTTCTTTTACAATAATGATTATTATTGACAATACTTATCTAGTGATTTAGATAACAGCTCAATTTTTTGGAGTGGAGCCGCAAAGCCTGTTTCTATATACGAGAACAATTTATATAAATGTTTTACAGTTATAATTTAAACTATCATCAACTCATCTAACAGTTATCTTCCACCACGAACTCAATTCACTTTAATTTAAATAATAGTTCTATTAAGATACTGTTTCTTTACAGTGTAAATATGAAACATGTAATTTGAAATTATTTTTAATATATATATATTAAAAAAATGTTGCAAATTATTCTCTTTTTCATACTATTATCGTCTGCTTTGATTTAATAACTTATAAAACTCTAATTTTTTTTACCGTTTATTTTATTTGCTGATATTCAATCGTTTGATATAAGTTTTGTTGCTAAATTTGACATCCTTTCCGTAATGAATCTCGATGGGAGAAGTCTTCAGTTGACTGCTAGAATTCGAATTTGATATGTGTTTTTGACACGTAAAAGAAAATCTGCTGCTTTTACTGATTGATTTCATTAAAATTTCGATTGTAAAGATATTTGTTTTTACGTTTAAACATGAGTTCCTGTTTGTTACGCTTTATTTTTATAAAAAAAATTAGTTTATTTCGAATTGGTTATTTGCACCATATTTCGAACACTGAACCACTGAAACAAAAATGACAAATCGGTCAAACAGATATAATTTTATCCAATTAAACAACGTATAGAAAGATTTTTACCTTAAAGTTTAGTAGAAGAATTAGTAGAAGAATAAAAAATAATCCTTTAGACAAAACTTTTCACCAATAGCAATTATTTTGTGAAAAAGAAAGAATAAAGAACTTTGCCTTAAATTTCATTGTGTGATTTTATTTTTACATTTGAATATTATTTTTCTAGCTTTAATGCTCAAATAAATCAGGATGATTTGTTATAATTCTAACGCTAGTAAATGTAAGAAGTAATTAGTGGCTCGTTGGAATATTCATTGATTTAAAAAAAATCTTTTTGAATTTATATTTTTAAAAAAAATCGAATTTTTTTTTAAGGAAAGAGTATTACTCTTTTCTTCGTTTTTAAAAATTCTTTCTACACATTGCTAATTTTTTTAAAAGATAAAGCATTTTATACAGCCGACTTTAAAATAATAACAAAGACAGTAGTTCCTTGCTCTCTTTTCTTCATAAACTCGATCTTGGAACAAATTGGAAATAACATAACACCGGAGGCATTAAACCAATTACAAAAATCTAATTTTCCTCCAGCGTGTCAGCTCCTTCCGATTAATTTAACAAGGATGTGATATAGTGTCCAAAAGACAGTTGTCAGCCATTAGGCCATTGGGAAAGAACACAATGAAGAGCTGATTATTGTCCTGCCACAGTTTAAGGCGAAAATAATCACAACGGCATTAAAAAAAACCATCACCGGAACTACGTGATGGTGAAAGTTAATGGAACCACAATCAGTGGAATTAAAGTTCAGAAGCTCTTTATTAGCATCTCGTGTACTCTGCCTGGATTCAAAATGGCTTCTTTCTGCACCTGGTTATCTAGAAACAATGTGATTGAGCGAGAAGACATCTGGTGGTAAGGGATGATGGTTTCATTAACATTCGATAATCATTGTCATTCCTCTGGTTTCCTTTTTCTGTTGGCCAATCGTTTAGGGGAGAATTATTTAAAGGAGTGTTTTAGGCCTGGAATCAGTCGCCAGTGGCGCATGATGTGAAAGCTCAGCCAAGCAGAACGGCAGTCCTTGTTCTGAACGTTCTGCCTCCGGCTCTGCTTGTCGGGCGATTTGTAAGGACATAATTTCCCTTGTGTTCGGTTGTTCACATTGATAAAAATACGACCTGTTACAATGAATCAGCATCTGTGGTCGCGATATTAGAATTACAAATTAATGTTCGTAATGATAGTTGACAATGAAAGGACATGTCCGTATTTAACTCCTGATGTGTTCCACTGATGTGGATCTGTCGTGTGTCATTTCGTTGTTGCAAATTAAAGGGCATGTGCATGTGCGTCTGATAAGTTTCTATAACTAAATAATTTCACTGATAGCTAAAAAAGTTTACATATTAAGGCCAAATGTGAGTAAACACACTCCACGGGGGTAAAAAAATCAATTAGTTAAAAATAATTTCGTTGATGATTGTTAAAAATTGCCATTAAATTATTATATTCTACTTTCGTTGCTCAAAATTCTTTTCTTATTTTTTTAATAATTCAATTCATTACTTTATAGCATTGGTCTTCAAACTCTTTTGACTCTCCTAGTACTGTAAGGTCTTTTCGGGGAACCCCATTCTACACATACTTAAAAGAATATATCTGTCATAAAATATTTAAACTAGATCAACATGTTATAGGTACTTTATATAAAGACAATTAAAAAAGTATTGTATTTATTAAAAATTTTAATGCAATTTTAAAAAAATTTATACTTACTCATTAAGGCCAAGTGGTCGACTTCCACTTCAAAGGTCATGGGTTAGAATTCCACCTGGGATGGCCTAACTTCTAAGAACGGGATTTCTTTTTTACTATACTATTTTATTTGAATAATTAAATTTTTAATTCATGAATAAATAGTAACAAACAAGCAAAAAATAGTCGTAACACTCTATATAGAAAGGAAAATGGAAAACTGCAAGGAAAATCGCTTTCTATTTTGTCAATATTGTAGTTTGGTCATATGTATATACATATTTACTTTAACTGTAACTATTTAATAAAAAATAACTAAAATAAATTTTTCTTTGTTGATCTAAGTAGAAATTGACTTGATTTTTATTATATCATTAGTTATGTTAATGATGAAATTTAATAATGATGAAAAATTCATCAAAAAATGAAAAATACTGATGAAATTAATAAAAATGGTGAAAAATGATGAAAATGAAGAAAAATTCATATATATATATTATAAAATTGTAAATCAATACTATTGACCTCTATTCCCTAATTCTGCCTACATTACTGATGGAATCGCATTGTTTCTAATATTTCTTACTGTAGGGTATTCCTGAATCATATTGGTAGATTGGTTTGGAGCACCACAGCTACAAGGTTGCCGACTCCTGCTGCAGAAATATTTTATAGTTTTATCCTTTCTTTCATAGCTTCAAGAGCAAAAATAGACCACAAACTCATCCTGGTAGGTTCTGAAAAGAAAATTATAATTGATTGGGTTCAAAAATTTTTGCCTGGACCTATATTTAGAATAAGCTAATTAAGCTACCTTTTAGATTTGTGCGTTTATTGGGGATTATGATTTACAATAAATTACACTTTTTTTTATTCAATACACGATAACACAGAAATTTCAGGCGAGAATTTCCTCCTTTTTTACTATTACGCAATCAAATTTTATTAACAACGCACTCATTTACGTCTAATAAATAAAATGTCACTTAAATTGTAAATTAAAATAACACCATGCGTGGAGATATTTTTCTATTGTGTTGATAGAAACTAATATATAGAAGGGCAAATATCAGCAGAATTCGATTAGCTTTTTATGAAAAAAGAATTGTTTTTCGTAATCTTTTATTGTTTTCAGTTTGACACCGTTGGTGTTTTATGTTATAGTTTTTAATTAATAAAACTGATCTTTATTCTTAAAGAAGTTTTAATTGGCTTATGTATTTTTGTCTGAATACATATCGAGCTATTTAAACAACATTTTTAATATTAATTGTAGGGGTTTGGTGTTTTTATCCTCTGTCCTAAATGCAATATCAAATAAAAACAGTAAAACTTGGACATAAAGCCTAGAAAAAACAGATGAGTTAAAGTAAAGATTAAGAAAGCTATTAAGGGAATGAAGCTTACTTATAGAAATCATATGTGCATTGTATAGAGGTCATATTACAAGATCTCTTTTTATTGGCTCCATTTTTTTCCTAAAAGAATATTTGCTCAGAATCGTTACTTATAGATACTAGACAATAAAAAAACATAGCGGTTCTTGGAATTCTTAAGGGGAGCAAAACTATCACAAATTATCACAACATTGGTTAACGATCAATTGTTATAATACGAGAAAATAATAGAATTCTAATAATAGCACTGCGAAGAGCATTAATGATATGTACCTGCAGTTGTTCATCTATAGGCTCTAGATGTCTTTTTGTAATTTTTATCCACCAAAATTTCCGGAATAAGCATTATTTCAATATTGATATTTCTATGTATGATGTAACATTATTTTTCAAATTAAAAAAAAAAAACGATAATTTTACAAAGAAAATTGATTAAAACTTTTTTCATGCAATATAATTCTTTTTTAATCACTAGATTGAAAATTAAGGGATATACTCAAAATACTCAACTTCGGGAAATTTAATCCGTTACAGCTAATTAATTAATAAAAAATATTCAACTGTAAAATTAATTATATACACTGTTCACCTAAAATAAATCATCAAATCGTTTTCTAAGGTCTTCCTTTACATAAAAAAACAATAAGACACTTAAATTTTGACATTAACTATTTTTTGGGACAAAAATGATAATCTTCGCAATCCGCTGAAAACGCCGTCAGCTGAAAACGCAATTTTTGTTATAAAACTATTCGAATTTCCCGCTAAAATTCTCATCAAATAACCCGTGCTGCAATATATCTTGGAAGAGTGGATTTCAAAGAATATTCCTGCTAAATATCGTCAGAATATTCGTAAAAATGGTTTTTCTATGTAATTTTAAAGTGAGTGGTATAAGTACTGCCGGTAGATAAAGGGTTGAAAATCAGTTTTCTATTTTATTTCTTATGGGGCTGTGGGCTGGTGTTTTACCATTGCAGACCTAGTACATTCCCCGGGAGTTGGTATCTCTTTTTAGAGCGGCACCATACAGGCGGATACAAATCGCCGCAGGTAATTTTGACGCCCAGTTTCCTCCCCAGAGGGAGGCCCCTAAGCTCTGGGGATGCGAAATCATACTTAAGGTTATAATTTTGCCGAGGGCACCTAAGCCACACAGGCACTCAAGCGATTTTTTACATGCCGCATAATCATACGTCATGGCCGCTGTCGATTTTCTGCATCATTAACCTACTAGGGCTGGATCTATGAGGCAAGAAAGTTTGGGAATTTCTGATCTATACGGATCTTAGCTAAGATTTCTTCTCAGTGACACTAATTTCAAAGTTGTAATTGTGATCATATCGATTTTTAGTTTTCTCATTAAAAGTTTGAAATTCCCGAAATGAAAACATTCACCATACACATAATTTAAATTCTTTCGAAATCCTTGAATTTCAAATTTTTATTCCTAATTCGTCGATTGGCTTGAAATCTTGTTAATTTATTCCCTTTCCATCTCATCTTATTACAATTATGACAATTCAAACAAAAATTTTTTTTTTCAAAAAATTATATTTGTTTATTACAATGTATTTCTTAAAAAAATTTAGTTTAAGAGACTAATATTTGTTTAAAAACTTTTTAAATTGTCAAAAACTGCACATTCTCAGATTTTCACTAAAGTTTCAAATTAAAAAAAATTTCGAATCTTGATTTTTATAGATTAGTTTTTAAAAAATTAAATATCCTATAATTATCAGAACACTTCACTCTCTTTTGCAATGACAAATATTCGTAAAAACACTATTTTGGGATTAATTCTAACACTTTCGGAATAACCATAGTATTAAAGGTCTATGAGGTCAAAATAAGTTGAACATTTCACTAAACAAAATATAAGTATATTCACCTCGAATTTTGAAAGAGCTCGAAAGTTATTTATATTTAAATAACGCTATTTAAATAATAAACGAAGAAACGTGAAATGCTCAAAACGGTTTATGTTAGTTTCATTAAAATTTATTTTCCTTTATGTATAAAAATTTTTTAAAAATATGAACGTAAAAAAATAAGAAAAAAAAGTCTCTAAAGGGAAAAAAAATGAAAAAGTTAATATTTTGAATGCTTAACAAATACAATTGGATTAAAAATATCTTTTTATAATGAATATTTTGTGCTATAAAAAACTTAATATATAAATTTTCAAGTGCAATCGAATCGTATACACTAAACATGTCAAGTGTTAACAATGTATATAAATGAATTAAATATGAAAATGAATGTATATTTGAAAAATATTTTGCTCAGAGAAAATTCTTTTACAACCTTTTTTTTCCCCCTTCATATTTTGACTAATTTAATACAGCTTTCTGTTGAATTTTTTTTATAATTCACCACGAAAGAAAATTTCCTTTTAATACTCTTTTTTGACCAGCCAAATCTATTGTGTGTGTATATTTCAATTGAAATTATAATTTTCTAAATTTTGATCAGTTTTATAAAATTAAACGAGATCCTAATTTTTCCTGCAATTGTTAGTAATGTTTTTGTTACATGTACTAGTCATATTGATACTAAACTTGCAATGTATGCTGTATAATTTACACGTGAAATATTTCATTCCTAATTTGAATGCTACGACTATAAAAATAATCCATAAGGTTTGTAAACAGGCATATATTTAGAAAAAAGAAAGGAATTTTTTAAAAAGAAAAAGAAGTTATCTCCAACTTTTTATAAATACTTTGAGGTAACATTCATAGGTGAATAATAAACAGAGCATTATTTGGGCAATAACAAAACATATTTTATCATAATTTATATCAAGTCATACATCTTGCTACGTTTTTAAGGTTTAAGTAATCACGACCGTCTTATTTATATATTTTTAAAATTTTACGTATGCTTACAATGTTTACATTTTTTAAGTCTTTAATTTTTCATTAAAAGAATTCCGAAATTTTAAACATTTAAAATATATAAGATTAACAAATCTAGAAATAATAGAATGCGTAACTTTTTCTTTTCCTTCTGTTTGATGCTAGATTTTTAGTTACAGTGAAAGCTTGATTCTCATTTCTTTTTACATACAATGAGCATCAAATCAAATTGTCACGTTTCTATTAAAAGATAAGAACATTTCCATTTTATATGTTAAAATCAAAACGAAGCTTCTTTGGATTTCCTTCTCCCATTGGTTAGCTTTGTCGCATTTTTTGTCACATATCAAATACATATCACATACATTTTATCACAATATCAATTTATGAGGAAAGCTTAGAGTCTGTGCCTGGAGACGTTCTTTCGAGGATAATTAATCTACCTTTGATGGAGAAATGTCAGACATCTTGTATTTAAAGATTCTTTAAAATGATAGTTCAGGTTTAATCGCTAAATCAAATGACAAAAGAGATTATCGTAGCTATACCAGTTTTCTGATTTAAATAGATCTAGTTAAAGAACATAAAAATTATTTTTATAATTTCTATTCTAATCACACGCAAATTTAAACCTCAGGAAAACCCTGTCATGAAGAGTTATTCCAAATTAATGCAATTCTTAAGCTGCTATTTTTGGGTGAGTGAGTGAATATATATTAACGTCACGTGAGTGAATATTAACGTCGCTATGTTCGCAACACAAGGGCTTTTGGCGACGGACCACGTAATTTTGAACCATGGTCAAGTGACGTGAACGACATCTGAGCTGGCACCTCCTCTCCTAACTACCACACCACACCCATGGGAGGACGTTTCAGCTCTCGACAGATTTAGCGTGCATCGCTGCCCTACATGGCGGGTCTTTAGTGGTACTGGGCTCGAACTCGTGACAAAGCCAGCCACGATCCAATACCTCTACCACTCGGCTACCGCGGCCAAAATATTAACGTCGCACTGTTCAGCTACACGAAGGCGTTTGGCGAAGGACCTCGTAATTTTTAAACATGGAGGACGACACCTGAGCTGGCGATCCCCTCTCTTAACTACCACACCACACAAACGGAAGGACGTTTGACCTCTCAAAAGATTTAACGTTCATTTCTCCCCTACACGGTGGGTTTTCAGTGGTACTGGGCTCGAACTCGTGACATACCAGCCACGATCCGATACCTTGAAATGTAGGCTACCGTGGCCTTCTGCTATTTTTGGAAGAAAAATCTTTTAAGGGGAATTATATTGAACTATTTTTTTAAAATACGTTGGAATCACAAGATATTATTTCCCAAAAATTTGTTTTACGAATGCATTCAAAATGAATTTGTTTAAACATTGAACTTTTATTTTAAATATATCAAATGTGAAACTTTTTTTGTAGTTGAATTTATATTACTTATTTTTAATAAGAAAAATGCAATTATATATATTTTTTTTTGCTGGCAATATTACAACTTCTGTACAAATTCGAACTCTATGAACTCTCTTTCACGTTACATGCAGATTACTATATATATATATATATATATAAGAACCTCAAGTTACTCAAGTCATCCGAAGTAACAGATTGAGATGGCTCGACCACATCTGGAGAAGCCCTGAAAACAACCAGACCAGAGCGTACACATTTAAGAATCCTATGGGATCTCGAACAAGAGGAAGACCACCAACAAGGTGGATAGATTATGTTGAAAATGACTTAAAAACTCTAAATATTTAAAACTGGCAGAGAGTTGCTCCGTATCGTTGGAATTGGAGGAAGCGAGCTGTGGAGGCAGCCAAGACCTGTAACAGGTTGTTACGCTTATAAAGAAGATATATATATATATATATATATATATATATATAACAGAGGTTTTAAACAAAACTCTGTCCAATAAAAGTAATTCTCGAACAGTATAAATGAAACATTTTGAATTTAACGTTGACTTTGAAAAATTTAATCCTAAGAGTTTAAAGAAATTTAAAAAAAAATTCTTATGATAATATAATAATAATATTAATATAAAGGATTTTCTTTTCTCGTGTTACTTTTATAGTGTTATGTTTGTATGGCTTAATTGCAATTTAAAATTTTAAGACAATAAAAGAGAAAGTTACGTATATTTATTATTATTAAAGTTTCCATTATTCATCAAAGTTTTAATGGTTTTTATAATAACATCGTTCGAGACAAAATCCAATCAATCGAATGTTGTTAGTCAGCAAAGTCATTTCGAGAAAGTTCTCGAAGGCATCACTCGTGCGAAAAATTGACGGTAAAAAAAAATACATGATTATCACGCTAGCCAATGCAAGACATTTACAAATTAAGACACTTCCTCACGAAAAATTATTTGAGCAAGATACCAGCAAAGCATTGTGATGACGCAATTGTTATCTAATTTCCGTAAGCCATAAAAATCGCTCCTTGCCGAACCTTGAACGGGATGTGTATTTACGATGATAAAGACCTCGGCCGACATCAAAACGCCACAAAGTCGTAAAAAATTGAAAAATACACATAAAATCAAAGATTCTGTCTTTGTCCAACGCCGCCTTGCTGCGTACTATTGATTCCGCCATTAAACCCTTTGTTGACCAGAGTGACGCCACGGTAGAGCTGTCACTGAATGTCCTGTCGTTTCCTCCGCCAAGTAAGTGTCCGTGACACTGCTAAGAGTGCATCCACCAATGGAGAAAGCCAGCTTTGTTTAAGCTTCAATGGTCATCGTGATGAGGATTCACAGAACTATCACGTCATTGTAGTGTGTAGCTTGGTAGCCGAGGCATGTGAGTGGAGCCTTCACGTATTTTAGCTCCACGCTCCTTACTTTTGTAAGATCTGTCGAGGATGTCATTTAATGGTGATTTATAGACTTGCGGCGGAAAAGAGAGACGTCACGGCATGTAAGGCTGTATTTTACTGTTGTAGAAATGATTATGTTGTTCTTGTTTCTTTCTCTTATCTTAGGGGTAACCAGCGGGAGCTCGAGTTGGTTCTTTGAAGGTCATAGCTCATATTTCGTATTGTTTATTTGAAAGTTCGATCGACCAAGTTTTTATCGAATGTCGAAGCAAAGTGTTCGGTTTGTTTTTTTTTATTTAGGTGTGGATGTCTTGACTTTTGAAAGCTGTGTCATATCTGGGACCGAAAATACTGGTGACAGAAATTTTGACTTGTCCGTGATATGCAATTTAAAGGATTGTCATGTATAGTTCATGATATTCTTTTCACGGGATGTAATCAAATTTCACGAAATATAAATGTGATTCAAATACTTTGTTTAGTTTTATGAGGAATTATTACTGTGTAAATTTTCTCACTAAAGTATTTAGGATTTTCTACAAGATTTCGATACTTCTTTTGCAAAAATAAGATATACTTGTTTTGTTGTGTGTTTCATACTGGGATACATACAAAAGACGAGAGATACATGAACACAAACACTGAAAGAAGAATGCAGACTTTTATTACTAACGATTATCCCAGCATAGAACAGATGGGGTGCGCTGCTTTCCATTCGAGACTAGAATCCGCTTCAGACGAAAGTCCAACTTTCTTTCCCGAAGATACATCCCTTGCCTTATTCGGGATTCGAACCCGAGCCCACTCGATTACAAGCCGAGTATCACAACCACCATACTAAGTGGGGCGGCATAAGATATACTTTGAACAGTGGCACACACAAGGGGGGGTCCTGGGGGTTCGCCCCCCCCAAAGCCCTTAATTTTTTTTTGATTGATTATAATTCTAAGTATATAGTACGTAAAATTTAATTAAGTATTTGATATTAATGATTATTTTTATTAATTAATGCTAATTATTTATTCAATAATTAGTTTTTTACTGTGTTTTGTTCCCGAAAATTGGCAAAATCAAAAGGAGCATGATACAAGAAAGGTGAACTTTTTTGACCCCGGACCCCCCCACTTCAAAAATTCCTGTGTGCTACTGCCTCATTCAGATATCTATATATATACCTATATCTATTTTTGATAACACATTAAGCATATCGTATTCTTTTCACTTTTTTTAAGTATAAAATATATATGTCAGAATAAACAGAAAAAGAGAGGTTATTTCTGTTTATAAAAAGAACGATTAAATAAACTGACTCTTACGTTTCATCGTATACACTGAAATTCGGGTTCTGGATTTTTGATCCGTCCCTTTAGAACTTCAATGCTTCGCAGAAAATTTTCAAATTAGAATATACATGTACACATTAGAAATTTAAAATACTTATCTACATTAAGATTTACTGAAAGAGGAAGGGGGCACGCAGTGTTAGTTTAAGCAGCTGTGTGGTTGGTCTTCGGGGAAATTTTGTAGCACTATAAATAAACGATCTCTTTATGAAAGACATCTTTCATGTGTTGAAGGATCTGTAGTATAAAGCCCTTGTTGTCCTTTACTTCATTATTGCGGAACAGAATAATAAGCGTGCAGAACTACATGCATACAAATAAACCAAAAATAGGATACATCCGTGTGGAACCTCAGTAACCTATGCTAATGGTGAAGAACAGGTGGTATTTAAAAGTTTACTTTTGCCTGCTGAATACTTCCTTATTGAAAAAACATAATTGAGTTTAATGTCGACTACAAGGTAGTTTTCGATATTAAGCACGCTTATTAGTTTAGTGTCATAAAGGTTCATAGCAAAATAAGAAAATTGACGTTTTTATTTTAAAACAGAATGAATTAATTAAAAAGTGCATTTTTTGAAAAGGAAACCAATGCTACATTCTTAAGAAAGAAGCACTAATATTCCGATAAAAATATAATAGCCTTTCTTAGAAGAGCTTCAACTGATAGCTAATTCACTCTATATATATCTAACGATTTATAAAATGAATAAGAGCATTAACTATAAAGTTAAAAATATAGTATTTCTCTCTCAACACAACAAGCAGCGTACAGTTTACTTGCTTACGCGATGAATTCTTTTAACGTTCCATGCTGTTATTTCTTTCTTATTAGTTTATTTTAAAAACCTTTATGATCTTTTCAAAATAATCAGTTTTTTATGTATTTAGGTTACGAGGAC
This sequence comes from Trichonephila clavipes, assembly GCA_019973935.1. Taxonomy (NCBI): domain Eukaryota; kingdom Metazoa; phylum Arthropoda; class Arachnida; order Araneae; family Nephilidae; genus Trichonephila; species Trichonephila clavipes. The sequence goes on from BMAU01021430.1 coordinate 793,395, forward strand.
CATTAAGCTGGGTTTAAAAATGAGATACGTAATAATGTTTGACAATAATTTGTTGAAGAGAACTAAGGCCTCCATTATTTTACCATTAAAAGGTTAAACTTTTGTTAGATTTTATGATCTTTAATTCCTAATACTCTAAGTTTTGCGCCCAACAACTTTAAAAGCATAGCTCAAAGCTTTATTTTATACCCCAACCGTAAGTTATAATAAATTTAATATTCATACATCTTATAATTGCATATTTTCTTCATATATTTTTTATACTTTGGTTTATAATAATCTAATAATGTTAAGAGTGTTGAAAATAATTTGCGCTTTTATCCCATTCATTCTTAAGAGAAGGTACGATATAAATAACAGCTTCAAAATTTTTCGCCAAATGCCTTTATTGCACAGAACAGTTTATAGAATGCTATGGGCTCATTTGAAAAAAATAATTACCTACACTTTTATCATTTATCTTTAAGATTATTTTCTTACGAAATCTTTCTTATTACCTTAGTTCTTGTTGCTTGAATGTAAATGGAAAAATATGAATATATTCATTAATAAGTGATAAGTTTTCTAATTTTTTTTCCTATTAAGACTAAATGTATTTAAATATAAAATTTAAAAAAAATTTCAACAAATGGAATAATCTAAATTTTTTTTAGTGCTTTGTTTAATATTCATAAATAGTAGTAACATTCAATGAAAAACAAAAGAAAAGCTTTTAAGTACCCTTTAGATAATATTTATTCATTTATTACTTATACTTGAGAGCTAAGATCTATATTTTTCCTTTGAAATTTAAAAAGCAGCTAAATTTCTTGTACGAAAATAATTATCATTTCTTAAACGAGTTTTTTTTTGTAGAATATTACAAAATTAACGAATTTAAGTTAATAATCTAACAATTTTTGTAAAAGTTTTAAAATATTAATATAATTTTAAAGTTTTATAAATTGCTTTAAGAATTAGTAAGTAACATAGGCTGTCCGCTTAATATTAAAAATAGGAACCGAATTTGGAATATTTTTTTAGATATCAACATCAATTTTGAATTCGCTACCCTATAGAGAGCAGGATATTTTATCATATTACTCATTTTTATCCGAGTTTTCGCCTTTTTTGGGATATAAAATGTGTTTTGCATTTTTTCTCCATACCGTAATGCTAAACGACTATCCTTTAATGTGTTAAGAGGTAAAAAAATAATTATCTGAGTTTTAAAACAGCTATATTATAAGCAAATGTATGAATTACAACGTAGCAAATTTTCATGCTACATTTTATGAAACTGAAACATTTTTTACGAGTTTTTATTTAGTTTCACCTGTCCCGTTGTCTGTCGGTCTGTAATCAAATCTTGCAAGTTAAATTTGATCCACTTCCCAGTTTCCGATTGAGCTGAAATTTTGTATACATGTTTAGTTTGGATGACAATGCATGTTTAGACCATTTATATTCCGATATAGCAATTAGTTAAAAAAAATATTAATTAAAGTAATTTGTTCGGGTGGAATCTTGCAACTCAATTTTGAAGCCGATGCTTTCAACCGATTGAGCTGAAATTTTGTATACACGTTTAGTTTGGATGACAATACATTTTTTGACCATTTATATTCCGATATTTCAATCAGTTAAAAAGTATTAATTAAAAACCTTTTCCCGCTTGAGCTTAAAGAAGTTCCGAATTTTTTTTTACCTGTTTTAAAAACCCATCTTAATCTTTCTATCAAACTGGGACAAAAATAATTACGTGATCAGGAAGATCATTTATTTCGCCACGATACGGTGTAATTCTTTAAAAAAAATAATGATATTTTCTTTTTTCTACGATTTTTTCTAAAATGAGTCAAAATCTATGCATTTTCATGAAAATGAGTTCTAAATTGTTTCGTATCAATTTTTTTTCTTCGACTTAATGAATCGATATTCTGCACAAAAAAAGTTCAGGCTTTTCTCTTTTAGAATCAATAATTAAAAAAAAAACGAAAACTTTTTTTTTACGATTTTTTAAAAAATACTTACATTTTTAATAAAACATTTAAAAACTTCGTCATTTTGAAAGATAGTCGCACGAAACTTTTTTTCATTTGTAGAGTAGTGTTATCCAAATTCTGCGCTAAGATTTAAAAAAATTGGTTTTAAATCACGGATTTAAATTTTTTGTGTGTGTTTTTCGTTTTTAATATAGTATTATAGTTAAAAAAATGAGTTTTAATATTTTGATTGATTTTGTTTTGCCCAATATTGTTTTGTTGGTCTTATAGTGTTTATCCCCGTCCCCCATTATCCTCTTGTTGCGGCTCGAGTGAAATTTGTATCATATGTACGTGGCCCAGCGGGAAAGAAGATTGAGTACCCCGGAGTTCAAAATTAACCGGCAAACGACCTTGCAACAAATGATGTGCTGAATGAAATGAATGACTGAAAAACCTGTCCAGCAATAGCTAAAAAGTTAAAAATAAATTAAAAGTAAAAAAAAATAAATTAAAGCAAGCTCTTATTTAAATGATCTAAAAAGAATACCATAGACTTTTCTTTTAAAAATTTTTGCTATCAACTTATAACGTCATTACACAATTCATGATATAAAAGCTTGTCACGAGATTTACCTGTGAAGATAAACAAGAAAATCAAATAACTTAATCTGATTGATTTTAATTTTTTAAATTTTCAAACTAAGTAAATACGAGTACTTAAATCTCACGACAAGCTTTTATACCATAAATTGTGTAATGACGTTATAAGTTGATAGCAAAAAAATTTTTAAAAGAAAAGTTTTTGTTCTTTTTAGAGCATTTAAATAAAAGCTTATTTTTAAAAAAGTTTTAATTTATTCTGCCTGAAAATGTGTACCGTGTTTAGCATGGACTCTCAAAAATTTGGAGGAGACTGCCTTAAAAGAGGGGCTAGCAAATTTAAAGATTTTTTAAAAAAACAACCTTTATTTAGATAATATAGGACTACATCTAATAAAAGCAAGAAACTTTCTCCCTTTTAATTAAAAATTGTTTTAAAAAAAACGTGTTTTGGGTTATTGACGAAAATATTCGAACCATTTAGAGTGGTTTCCCCAACTATTTCTAGCCTTTTCAATCACTTCTTTCTTTCCTTTTATATTTTCGAAGAGTATATTTTACTATTATGTTTCAAACCTTTGTATCTCTGATACCGTCTGACACTGAGCCCCTTTATCCCATTGGCAAACATTCTCCAAATAATGCACGTGTTCTCTCTTCTCTGCAGGTGTTGGGGGGTTGAAAAGGTTCATTTGATGCTGGAATCCCCGAAAATTGGTTCTGGTGGGGAATCGAGAAGGAAAGTGAAGGGAAAAAAAGAATCTTTTTGAGAAGAGACAGTCCAGAGCGGTGGCAGCAGTTCGCATTCCGGTGACAACAGTCAATTAGTTTCTCACCCCATCTTGGGCGACACTTGGTTGACCCCAGAGTGTTGATGAGAAACATTTCTCCAAGTATCAGTCACGCTTGTTTTCTTACGGTTATTGAGATGAATGCAGCTGCTGATGGCATTTGTTAATTTATGGAATTCTCTGATAAATATAGCTTAGATATTTGACGCTGTTGTCTATTTCGATCAACATCTGCTACCATCATGAAGTTCAATTCATGAAGTCTGGGGTTTTGAGTTTAAAGTTTTTTTTTGCGTCCTTCCTTGAATTCATTAAACTCATTTTTTAAAGGTCCTCTCTGTTAGTTGCAGAATTTTAAGATTAGTTAACAGAAAATTACACACACAGTCCTAATTTCAGTAAAGAAACCTATAGATTCGATATACTACCTTTAAACATTTCAAGGCTCAAAGTTTTCATGTTGGCGCAACCTGGAGAGTGCGGTTGCATCAAAGATGTAGTTCTGGTTACTTGGTCGTGATTCAAGATTACGAGGTCCGTTTCCAATTGGTACTAATGTTACTTCTAAGAGCGTCGTTAATTAAAAATCAATCAGTCAATTTAAAATTGTGATGTTTTTTTATAATTTATTTTCAGAAAAATTCGTATTATTTTAAGCAAAAGCCATATTGTGTGGATATTTTTTCTAATGTAATCCCTGAAGTTATAAATACATATATATTTAATTTCAATGGAAAAGCATTTTGCAATTTAATAAATATTTTATGTTTCTGCAATAAGTGTGTGTTACTAATTCACACACACACACACACACACACAAGGTAGCTTTACTAAAGTTAAGTTCCTATTGAAAAATACCGCTACCACACGTTTTCAGTTCTATTATCAATGCTATTTTTTGAACGCTCCATTTCATTTGTTGATCGTCAACGCAACATGTTTCATAAATTGTATTTCTTCCCAATTACAGTAAGGCCAAATGTAATATTTTTCGAATATATTCTTTGATTTTTCAATGCAACACATAGGTTCCATCATTAAGTACTATTAATCTATTTATATTAAAATTTGAGAACACTGTGTTTAGATTACGTTTAATTAAACGCTCAATTAAACAATTTTATCCGATTAATTGGCGAACAATTCGTAAAAAAAAAGTATTTAGTAAGTTTGTTAAATTTTAAGTGGCAAGTCAAATTCTTCAGTCAATCTTAAAAAACACTGAGTTACATCAAACAGAAATTAGTACAGATTTATTAGAACATGTGAGATTAAATCCATTTGAATATTATTTGTAAGCAATGAGGCTCCACTACTTGGAATTAAAGTTTTTACCCAAATATCATATATTAATTTGGGGAAAAAGAATCCATTATTTTTTCGGTAGATGGCTGTATTGTCCATATCTCCTGAAATATAGATCAAAGAATTTCAAATTTATGCTCGTTGTCAAGGTGACAGTTCACACCAAAAAAATTTGTTTGTCTTTTTTTCTTTGGCCAATTCAGTTATGAGTAACATGGTGTTAAAAATCGAAGTCAACAAAGAGGAAATTCGGTACATTTTACAGTTTTTCTTTGATAAAAGCAAAACTGCAAGCCAGGCGGCTGAAATTGTGCATGATGTTTATGGTGCCGGTACTGTAACAGCTAATTACGTACAATTTTGGTTTCGTCGATTCCGTTCAGGCATTTTTGATGTTAGAGTTGCCTCGCACCCGTCATCGAAAATGTCGTTAAAATCACAGAGATAATCGAAGTTGACCGGCATGTTAGTAGTTGTAGCATCGCCCAAGAGCTAAAGATTGACCATAAAACATTTTTAAACCATTTGCGCAAAGTTAGATGCAAAAAAAAAAAAAAAAGGCTCAATGATTGGTGCCACCACACCAATTAACACCAAAAAACAAGATGGATCGAATTTCCATCAGCGAAGTCTTGGCCAGACGGAATGAAATCGATCCATTTCTTAAGCGGGTGGTGACTGGGGATGAGAAATGGGTCACGTATGACAGTATTGTGCGAAAATGATCGTGGTCAAAGTGCGGTGGAATAGCTCAAACGGTGGCCAAAACAGGACTAACAGCCAGGAAGGTTCTGCTGTGTATTTGGTGGGACTGGAAAGGAATAATTAATTATGAGTTGCTTCCGTAAAGCCAAACACTAAATTCAGATATCTACTGCCAACAACTGGACCATTTGAAGCCAGCGATTGACTAGAAATGGCCAGAATTGGCCAACAGAAGAAGTGTTCTGTTCCATCAGGATAACGCCAGGACACACACGTCTGTAGTGACTTGCCAGAACCCCTTGGAGCTTGGCTGGGAAGTTTTAATGCATCCACCATATAGTCCGGATCTGACACCTAGTTATTACCACCTTTTTCTCGCATTTCAAAACTTCCTGAGTGATAACAAATTGGAATCAAGAGAAGACTGTGAAAATTGATTTCTAGAGTTTTTCTCCAATAAGGACCAAGACTTCTCTGATAGAGGCATTATGAAGCTACCTTTAAAAGGGCAACAAATTATACAACAGAACGGTGCTTATTTGACCTAAATCGGACAATCCGAACATTTTAAATAAAGTCTTGAATTTCATGCAAAAATATATAATGGATTTCTTTTCCCCCAACCTAATATTTTAGTTACTTTCTTTACTTACCAATCTTAGTCACTTTTGGAATGCACGGGCAGACAAACTTGCAAGATCGGTAACGGAATTCAATGTTTACGTTGCCTGGATTGCCCCTGAAGATATCAATACTAACAATTTCCGAAAAAGAATAGAAAAAAAACCCCATTGAGAATTATATATTATGCCAGCAAATATCACAATACTTTAGGAAACATCCCTTCTATAGAAATAATATCTAATTGGACCAATAACAGAAGAGAGGAGAAACTAGGTATTCGCATTATTAGTAAAATGATTATAACTCCAGGGTTCCTGCATAAATATCAATTAATGATATTAAATGATATGCAACACCTGCAAAGAAAATAACGATTTGGAACACATTCTCTTAATTTGTGACAAATATACTTCTCGAAGAAATAACTTGTGGAATATACTGAAGATAGAGCCATGCAATAACATCACCTTCAGAGAACTTATATAGCATTCAACATTTAATAAGCAACTTTTCAAAGTCTTTTTGGAGAAGATGAAGTTCTTTGATATATATAGTATGAAACAAGAAAGGATTGCTTCATATCCCACAAAACCTGTAACGTGTATCTTAGTTATGACGTCATATCAGGAAGAAAATATTGAAAACAGATTATGGGCTAAATTTATTTGACATAATTTGACATGAAAACTCCAATCACGTGTTTCCAGCCAATCAATTCATGTGCTTCACTGTTGCAAACTTTTCTTTTTGCAGAAACTTTCTTTTAAAAAGTACATATTTATCAGCAGTGGCGCACACAAAGGGGGGGGGGAGGGTCCTGGGGGTCCGGCCCCCCCAAAGCCCTTGATTTTTTCCCGATTGATTATAATTCTAAGTATATAGTACGTAAAATTTAATTAAGTATCTGTTTTTAATGATTTAATTTTATTAATTAATGCTAATTATTTATTCAAAAATTAGTTTTTTACTGTGTTTTGTTCCCGAAAATCGACAAAATCAAAAGGAGCATGATACAAAAATGGTGAACTTTCGACCCCTGTGTGCGCTACTTTTTGTCAACTATTATAACGCACATAAGTGCCGGTTTATCCACTGGGGGCTTGGAGCGTGCGCCCAGGGCCCCAGATAAGCTGGGCTTATTCAGGTTTTCTGGTAATAAATTCCGATTCGCCAAAGCCAAGGGACCAGTAGATTTTCCGCGTCTAGGCCCGAAATTAGCTTAAATCGGCACTGCACATAAATAAACGAAAATGCGCGTAATTTAACAATATGCGTATTATTTTTTTTTAATTTTGAAAAATCTTAATATTTGAAAATTTTTACTCGATTATCAAATTTGAAATTCTATTTAAATTTTACGAGTAGAACAACGAGTACAAGTCTCATGTCAATTTTAAATTCCCTGGGTAACAAGTGATTGCATTTATCATGTGACCGTCATGAGATTAGTCCATTGCTTAAAGATCCAATGAGGAGCTGGATCGCGGACACGTAGAAGATGTTGTCGAGTCGCGGGCTCGAAATCTAGTGATATTGATGCCCTCCGTGTAGAGGGTCTGATGCACGTTAAATCTGTTTGAAGCTCAAAGTTCTTCCGTTGGCGTGGTATAGAAATTTGGAGAGCGGGCTGCCAGCTATGGGGTCACCCCGTTTTATTTGACGGAGGCTAAAAATCACGATATAATGCGACGTAACTTAAAAATTTTCCGTTTGGGAATGTATAAATATATAGTTTTTTTAATGTGCAAGTCTTGTTGACCTTTTCTAAACAAGCTTATGTAAAAATTGATGTAGTTTGAAATTCATTGGGAAATAAACCACAAAAGTGATTTTTCTAGCGTACATACACATTTTTTTTTCTTCACTTGATTCTATTAACAGCAGAACTAACGCGGTTATTGCATTCTGAATAAAAATAGTTTATTTGAATCAGCATTAAAAATGCATAAGAGTAGTAGGCTATTAATTCAACCAACATATCCATTACGCTCACATAACTCGCACCTTGTACTGGGCGGGGTGCAAGAAAGCTACAGATATGTCATTAATGTATTTTAATGATGGTGACTTCAATGAAAGTGTCGTTAAAGCATGTTAATGATAAGTTCATCAGCACTTTAAATCAAAATTTACATACTTCTGAATCATACACACATATCTATCTTTATTAGCATACAAAAATCTTTATTTACAATACAAACTTCCTGGAACGGAACATCCTGAAGTGCTTACTTATGAATATTTGACTCGTTAGCGCGAATGTCAGCCATATAAGGATAAGTGACAAAGCACACACAATGTGTTAGACCTCCATCAGACATTTCTAAAATTAAGGTTTTGGGGAAGGTAAATTCTACTTGGTCGATTCTTGGGTATTCCTTTTTAAGCGATTTCTTTCTTTCTTCTATAAGTCAAAAGTAGCTAAACGTTGCTATAAAAGTCTATATTGAGAGAAACGTATTTGTCCCTTACATAAATATATCACCCAAAGATTTTGTGATAGAAGAATTGATAAATGTAGAGGTACGTAATGTACCATCGATCCATTTCGCGCGTCAAATAAAACCACGTTGTCAAATACTACTATATACAGCCAATTGTGGAAGCAGTTTCTGAGTACGTTTGAACTCAGTAATTACAACACTGACCGAATTTGGAGACATTTTTTGTTTTTAATTCGCAATGCTTTTTTTGTTTGAGGAGAGGGGTGGACGGTATTATACGCAAGTACCGAAATGTATCGCGAAGATAAACCCTATTTTGGTATTTACGTATTGTGCGGTCGACCAATTTCGCAAAATGAAAATGCATCGCCAAATCAAAAAACGTCACTAAAATATTGTCATTATTTCCGCACATGCGCGAAAAAAAATTTACAATTTGATGAAGATTTAGAAGAATTAAGTACTATAGCTAAATATTTAAGGCACATATACTTGAAACAAAAGAAAGATCTAATAAGAACTAGATTATTCAGGCGGCCATAATGCCACAATTACATTTAAAATCACGACGATTCTTCTCTATGTAGATGACGCCATATAAATTTGCATGATTACAAATCTAAATGATGTCTCGCAGATTCAAGATGTTTCTATTCATTCTACTATGCCCCAGTCTTTCGAAAACATACGCATTAAATTGTATTTTTGGAAATACTCCACAGTTTTCTCTTCTGTAAGAAATTTTGGATCCTCTTTTATGTTACATCCTTATTTATCGCTAATTTGCCGAATTATTACCCTCATATTGGATTAAAGTCCAGTATTAAAAAATGAACTACTGGCACAAGTTGTGTTACTTCATTACCCCAAAGGTATAGTCTAAAATAGGAATTTTCATAGATTCCGAATTCTAATAATTTTTCAAGATAAAGTAAAAAAAGAATATTACAAATTATAAACAATATAGTTATATTTTGAGCGTGCACGATTAAGGTTGTGTTTGAATATGCTCTGGAACTCCACTTTATAAAAAAATTGAGACATTCAATTTGCCTGCTTTAAATTTTTGTCTTATAAATGTATATATTCTATTCGTCATAGAAGCTTGGACGAATTAATCTTCTTTCGAATCCTTTTATTGCTGAGATCGTCATTGCCACTAGCTATCAATAATGCGACATTTTTTCCGAGTAGACACGGGTCTTTACTTTCAAGGGAAGTTTACGCTTAGAAGGACTCCATTTACCTTTGGGAGCTAACAAAGGAAACTGGAAATGGGAGATTTTTTCGGCTCACTTAACTGATCCGCGATCATCATTTATCTGATGCTAGGGTATTCAGAAACTTCTTCAATTGATTACCTACAAGATTTATCGAAATGGTTGAAGGATTATCATCGTATTGCTACTGGAAGACGATGCCACACAACAAATATTAATTGTTTATTACAGTGGTACTCAACATGTGGCCCGTCGGCCTTTTTTGAGTGGACCGGTCATGGCCCATTGCACTTAGAAACTCAATTATTGGACCACAATGTACTAAAAAATGTGCAGGAAATTCTATCAATCAAGCAATCAAATATTTCGATTTTGCTATCAATCTATCAATTTTGCTTTTTCTCAATTCCTACCATTAACTCATACTCTCTCTCTCTATATATTTTTATTTATTTATTTATTTGTTTATTTATTTATTAAACTTGGTGGAATTTTCAATCGTTAATAAAATACATTTTAAAGTGCTCAATTGAGCTGAAATTTTATATACATGATTATTTTGGATGACAATACAATAATTTAATTATAATTAATAAAAATTAATTGACTGAAACTAATTATTTAAAGAATTACAGATACAGCCACGTTGGTTTCATTTTTAACGACTTGGGTCAAAACTTTAAAAGATTTTTTATCACGTTTTAAAGCATTCAGTTGAACTGAAATTTTATACACACGATTGTTTTGGAAGACAATACGATAGTTAAATGATAATGAATAAAAATTAATTTCTACTTAATGTAGTGATTCTGTCCTATGTATATACATATTTATATTAATTGTAACTATTTATTAAAGAGGATCCAAAATAAAATTTTTCTTTGTTGATCTAAGGAGGAATTGACTTAAAATTTTTTTTTATATTCCCCTTGTTTTTAATAGTAGAATGTAAGCAAGAGGTTTGGTCATAGATGAAAGGAAATAGAATGTATCCCATAACATAGTAAAAAATTCATAAAAATAAATATTTTGTGTGTATGTTTGATAGAAAAGTTAATATAGTATTAAAATAAAAGCCAAAAATACGAGTTTTAATAGTTTGATCAATTTTGTTGTCAATGTTGCTTGGGTCTTATAGTGTGTTTTTTCCATTATCCGCATGTCGTGGCCCACATGAAATAACTGTCATGTGTATGCGGCCCGCGTGAAATACCTATCATGTGTTTGCGGCCCGTCTAGAAAAAAGGTTGTGTACCGCTGTTCTAGAACAAGGAAGTGAAACTCTAGAAAAAAGAAATTCCCAGAAAAATACTTCTTAAGAAATTTAGAATGGTTTTAGATTTTATATTGAGTTCGGAAAGATATATTTTCCCATCTTATTTAAATAAATTAACTTTTATTGTAACAAATAAAATAATGCAAATAATTTACATATGGTTCATGAATTATATCTGAAAATTGGTTATTCTCCATTAAAATGTATTAAAATGATCCAAAGCCAAATGTCCTCTGTCCTAAAATTTACCCCCGTTTTTTTAAAAAAAATTATTTTCCTCCTTAACAATTATTTGAAATTTCATTTCTGAATATTTAACTTATGCAAATTAAAGGATGAATTGAAGTAGGTCTTCTAACGCCTAACGTTTAGAAAACATTTAAACGCAATGTTTCAGAAAATTTCATTTCCTTTTTAACAGTTATGAAAACTGAGCTATATAAATATGTTAGTGAGTGTTTATGCATTTAAAGTAACACGAGGGCTCTATTCGCGAAGGGCAGGGGCTGCGGTAGCCTAGTGGTCAAGGTATCGGATCATGGCAGGCATGTCATGAGTTCGAGCCCAGAACCACTGAAGACCCGCCGTGTAGGGCAGCGATGCACGTTAAATCTGTCGAGAGCTGAAACGTCCTCCCGTTGGTGTGGTGTGGTAGTTAGGAGAGGGGGTGCCAGCTCAGGTGTCGTCCACGTCACTTGACCATGGTTCAAAATTACGTGGTCCGTCGCCAAAAGCCCTCGTGTAGCTGAACAGTGCGACGTTAATATTCACTCACTCACTCGCGAAGGACATTGTAATTTTGAATCTTGATCAGATGGCAACATCTGAGTTGGTACCCCACTCTCATTAACTTCCCCACCACGCCAACGTAAAGACTTAATCAACTACATATTTAATATCCATCAGCATCTTTACATGGCTAGTCTTCAGTAGAATCAGGAATTGAACTTTTTATTCAACAATGTCGGCAACGAATTCGTGACCATTAGACTATCTGTAGTCATTTTATGTGACTATCTGTAGTCATTTTTTATGTATGTTTAATTTTTGTATGTAAATTTAATTAGTGTTTAAGCAGAAAAGTCATACAATTATTACTAATTATCCGTATTGTGAATTAAACAGAGTCTATCTTGCTCATGTGAAATTTTGAATTATGGTAAACGGATTAAATGTTTAGACATTTTTAAAAATTGTATAAACCTGTTTAAGTTCGATTATCACTTTGAAAAATTTTGTACATTATTTTATCTTATCTGCTTTTCTGATTCTTATTAATTATTTATTTAAAAAAATGAAAAGATTATTCTTTCAAAGATACAGATTTAAACGAAAATATTTTGATGAAATTAATTGGATTCTTGTTAAAATGGAATATTTTTTTTAGAATTGCTATTTAATTGGAAATACAGTCGAACATTCATAAAACAAACCTCTATATGGCGAACCTTTTCTGGAACCAAGAACATTTCACGATTTTCTTCGTAAAATAACCTCCCAATAACGAAGTGAATTTTCTATATAACGAACTTTTTCTCTTGTGATTCGATATTTCTCTCCCTATTTTAAAATTATTTCTAGAAAAATTTCAGGTTATTCTCTCTTAACACATTTTATGGTTGTCATAAATCTTTTTTAAACTGGTTTTATTTGTCTAACTCACCTAAAGCAATAGAATTCTGGGAATTTAATCCAAGAAGTGCAGCCTTTAGCCTCCATTGTCCAGTTTATTGGAAACATTCTCGTTGTCCCCTTTTACCCTCAGTGGAGTCTCGTGTCCTTGAACTAGTCTTCGTTCATTTGTATTGTTCATCAGTCGTACTGCTAACTTCGTTTCTCGTAGATCAAAAATGTCAGAACGTAGTAGGTGCTTGAGGATCAAAGAAAAATAATTAATTTTTCAAATGGATAAAGGCATTAAGAAACTTTCCTTGCAGTTTTTCTTTTTTTTTCTCTCTCTTTTTGATGAGAAAGATATAAATAAAATAAATAGATATTAATTTATAAAAAGGTGTAAGAATAATTACTTTTTTTAAATCTATAGTGTTCATAAATTTAAAACTTGTTTTATGTGATTTATGAAGAAAATTAAAAGATGAACCTCTATACAGCGAATTTTCCATATAACAAGCTTTTTTTTTGGGGGATTTAGCAACTTCGTTGTATAGAGGTCCGACTGTATATATAGGGTGAACCTCTACCCTGATTATAAAAATTCATTACAAAATATTCATTCTGTATAATAATATAGTTTTTATATCTTTGAATAGATTAATTTTAGTAGTTTTTTTTTATAGTTTATTAGGTGAATGCTCCTTCGAGTGACTCGGGAGGAACATTTATAAGAAAGACATTTTTTTTTGCCGAATTGGCGTGGATTTAAGAGAGAGCCCAATGTTCACGCCCATCAGTGATCAGCGTAAATCTCGACGTTGTTATGAAAATAAGCCTCCTGGTGCAAAATTGATAAAGCAATGGTAAGAAATGTTTCATGAAATAGGCAGCGTTGAAGATCTACCCAGACGTGAAAGGTCTAGTGTGAGTGAAGCAACTGTTGAACGCGTTCGGCACTCGGTTCAACAGAGCCCTAAATCAGCTTGTGAAGCTTCACGTGACCGTCGAATGTCGCAAAAAAGTTTTTTAAGAATTTTTTATAAAATGCTCTAGTTGCATGCTTACAAAGTGCAAGGCACGTTAAAGAACAGTACGCGGGAAAAAAAATACCGCTTATAAAGGGTGTTTTTTTAGAGGTATAGAACTTTAAATTGCAATAAAACAACGATGTATTATTCGATTGACATGAATTTTTTTTTATTCGAAAGATAATCTTGTGGCATTACATTTTAAATACGATTTCTGGCATAGGACTGCCACGGCTGGCTCGGATGTAGTCCAATCTGGACGTCCAATTTTCGATGACTTTTTCCAACATTTGTGGCCGTATATCAGCAATAACACGGCGAATGTTGTCTTCCAAATGGTCAAGCATTTGTGGCTTATCCGCATAGACCAATGACTTTACATAGAACCACAGAAAATAGTCTAGCGGTGTTAAATCACAAGATCTTGGAGGCCAATTCACAGGTGAAATTAGGCGGTCACCAAACGTGTCTTTCAATAAATAGATTGTGGCACGAGCTGTGTGACATGTTGCGCCGTCTTGTTGGAACCACAGCTCCTGGACATCATGATTGTTCATTTCAGGAATGAAAAAGTTAGTAATCATGGCTCTATACGATGAAGGCCGTTGTGGCCTTCATCGTTTTTGAAGAAGAATTCCACCAGCCCATAGAGCGCACCAAACAGTCAGTTTTTCTGGATGTAACGGTGTTTCGACATGCACTTGTGGATTAGCTTCACTCCAAATGCGGCAGTTTTGTTTGTTGACGTAGCCATTCAACCAGAAGTGCGCTTCATCGCTAAACAAAATTAGCTTATGAAAATCGGGAACAACGGCAATCTCGTTTTGGGCCCATTCGACGAATCTACGCCTTGCTTGATGATCGTTTTGATGAATTGCCCAACCAAACTGAGAATAAATCACTTGACAGCTGTTAAATCGGTCGCCATCTTGGAAAGTAATGCCGACTTAAACTTCTATACCTGGAAAAAAACACTCTTTATATAGACATTCTCCAAGCTAACGGGGAGGGCACATGTGGAAATTTACTGGGTCTTATAAAAAAAAATTCATGGTAAAATTTACAATATATATAAAAAATCATGTATCCAATTATAATAGTTTGAGCACAATAGATATTTATAATGAGGACAAGACTTTCAGTTTACCCTATATATTGTAAGAAAAACATACGAAGCGCATTACAATGAATTCTGACGTTTACATTCTGTACTTCATTTCAATATATTTACTTTATAACTGGTGGATTGAATTAAGTGAAATTTATTAAATTATTATTAAAAATGATTTAGTATTTCTTTTAAAATGATTTATTTTACTCAAATGGAAAGAGATTTTAGATAAAAAAATTGAAATGCAAGATCGCTGAATAAAATTACCCGCACATTATGCTTTAAATCTGAATTCACTCCTCATTAGTAACACATCTATAAGTCTTTATTGGAGAACTACCTTCACAAAACATGCATTTTTTCATAAATTAAAGATATACCGTAAAGTCCATTGTACAACGTGCACTTTTAACACAAAAAATGAGATCGAAATTTAAGGGTGCGTGTTATGCGCCGGGCTTGAATGAGAGCTTTAAAAATAAGATGAACATAAAGAAAAAAAATTAGGCTTTTCTACATATATCAAAAAATACTGTCTATTTAAAAGAAATGAAATTCCTTATGAACTAAAGGATTGTAGTTTTAAAAGTATACAATTTTTTTTCTCGAGTTTGGAATAATACTTGGAATAAATGACTTCAAAACATAAGCGCATTACTCACGAACATTTATGATTTCTTCGTAAAAAACGGGGTGTGCACGTTATACAGCGTATGTACCTAAAAATTAAAATTGGCAGTTTGAAAATATAAGGGCGCGTTATACGGTGGTGTGCGTTATACGCCGGATTTTACGGTAATTAAGTAGAATTAGGCTTTTCACTCTTCACAGTGACTGAAAAACTTCATAATGGAAACAGTCTCACCGTAAGATGATTTACACTTTTTCTCTTTTTCAATTCCTACTATTAACTCACACTCTCTATATATTTATTAATTTATTTATCTTGGTGGAATTTTCCATCGTTAATAAAATACATTTTTAAGCGCTCAATTGAGCTAAAATTTAATATACAGGATTATTTTGAATGACAATACAATAATTTTAATTATAATTAATAAAAATTAATTAATTAAAACTAATTATTTAAAGAATTACAAATACAGCCACGTTGGCGACCCTTTTGGCGACTTGTGTCAAAACTTGAAAAGGTTTTTTTCTCATGTTTTAAAGCATTCAGTTGAACTGAAATTTTATATACACGATTATTTTGGATGTCAATAGGATTCTTTAATGATAATAAAAATTAATTAATGTTGTGATTCTGTCCTATGTATATACATATTTATATTAATTGTAACTTTTTAATAAAAAGTAGCTAAAATAAAATGTTTCTTTGTTGATCTAAGTAGGAAATGACTTAAAAAAAAAACTTTTTTTTTACATTACTTGTTAAAATAATTTACATTATTCAAAAGGATCGATTCTCATTTACATCACATTCATCATTATTTTAATACAGATGTTCATCATTATTTCATGCGCAATATCTTGAAAATAATCGGAACTGGGCTTTTATACAGAAAGGTAATCGAATGCCTATATCTCCATGTTTAATCTATCGGGAAAACCAAATTTAAACCGATGTTTTCTTTACCGAATGACTGATACTTTGCATCCTTTCAGTCCTTCCTCGGGTCCACCCCTCGGATTAAAAACGCCGCGGGAGTCAAATTGAAAAGCGAGGGTCCCACGTTTCAAAAGACGGGGCATATCACATGTCACAAAAGGGAACCGTCACATCCCGCCCCTATCCAGATTGAAAAAGGGGGGCCCTTCCAGTAAAAGAGCCCCGTGTGACTTCTGCCGGCTGACTTGACTCGACACCCCACCAGCCGGGCTGACAGAATGGAAAGGCTTTAAAAGTCGATCATTGGCAAGTCATTCAAACATTTGGTGGGCGTCCCGTCTGTTGAGGGATCAAGCTGAGAGACCTCCTGTCGACCCCTCATTCCCTTCTTGTCCGCAATTGTGTCGTAAGCCCTGGCCGCCCTGTCTCATGAGATTGATACTAAATGAACGAGGACGGGTCCACTGGGGAAGAGCAAAAGGGAAACGTTTGTTCCTTTCGATCCGTTTTGGATTTCGGAGGACATGGGTGGATTAGCGGTGGCATACCAGTGCATGGATTAGTAAAAGCTTACTATTTTTGTTGCTTCATTTTTTTAACCCTGATAAATGGGGATATCGCGTGGGGTTTGAAAAGGAACGAGTGGAAACTGCATACAAGAATGTTTCGATACTTTTGTGCTCCTTAAAATTACTTTCAGTATACTTTTAATGAGTTTTTGTCCGGACGAAGATAATTATGAGGAGAATGTTGACAAAAATCTTTGGATCTTTTTTTTCTTTTCAAATGCCGTAAAATCCATGTATACGTATGTAATAATCGCACTTAATGTTACCCTAAAATTCGCGAATCGTATTCATTTATAATATCAAATAATATTTATGAATATACCCTATTTTGAAAACACCACTCTCATTCTCTAGTATATTGCGTTAACGACTGGAAACCAAGGTTCATCCGAAGACGTATCTGATCTGTGTTAACATTGCTCAAAAGATTTATATCTTAACGACTTTTCTAATGCGATTATATAAAAACTGTTCTAATATATTTCTCAAGAAATAGATGAAAATAACAATAAAAACCTATATTAATACTGTATCACTGACTCCGACCAATATTTTTTCAATCTTATATAGCAATAACTCTATAACATTATTATATTATTTTTAAAAGAAAAATCTTCCATTATATTTATATAGCAGTAAATACTTTACAATTCTTCAGTTTATTGAAGCGAACCAAACAACATGGGACTGCAAAGACTTTTTTTCTTTAAATAAAAAGTATGACGCTTCTCTCATTGTTTGGATCTGCACCGAATAGTTAAGAATTTGGAAATAAAAATATTGCTTCATTTTTAGTTCAGAAAAACTAAAAATTATAAGTATTTATAGTGTAATAAAATTTTTGTATTTTGATTATATATATTTCTTAAGTAACTGGAAACAGTAGTATTAATTATCGCCAACAATAATACCTTTTATATTAGAAAAAGAAAAAGAGATCCAATGAGGTTGAAAAAGAAAAAGAGATCCAATGAGGTTGGAAAAGAAAGACAAGGATTAACTTTTACTCTCTTTCTCTCTCCTTTATTTAATTTTAACCATTGATGGTTAGAACCATTTAGATTTCATATCTCATTAGGGCCTTTTACACATACATTTAAAATTAAAAAGTTCAGTAAAATTCACCAAAGTGAGAAATTTCTGAAGAAATCTTTGATTTTATTTCAAAATTAGTTTTAATTTGAAACAAATTTAACATTTAAAAACCTTGCAACACATTTCAGACTATTTTCGATTTCTTTAGGTAGATTCCTTTTGACGAACACGGATGAAAATACACGAGCTTGTTTAATCAAAATAACATTTAAAGAATAATTTACAGAATTAATTAATATGAATTAAGGTATCCGACTACGTTCGGAACCGTGATTTTAAAAAAGTGCAGATTTTTGGAAACTTCACATTATTTTCAGAGTTACCACCTATTAAAATAATTATTCGCGTTTTTTTCTTAAAATTGCTCCCCTCTGTTGTCGTAAAATATGAATATGCCCACTTCTATGTTATATATTTCAAAAATTCTAGTTGAGCCTCTGAACAGAGGTCTGAGCTATATACAGGCAAAATATTATTCTAATAGAAGCATTTTTCACAAAAGGAGAACATTTGGAAACAAGATTATTCTGTTAATTTTTTGCCAAAATATTGTATTTAAATAATTTTTTTGTCAAACTGTCCTTAAAACAATTTTATGCATATATTCTAATATAAGTGACACAAAATATCATGAAATTTATCCATTTATGCGCTTTTGAAAATCACGGTTCTGAACGTAGTCGGATACCTTAAAAGGGTTTGATTTTGAATCGACATTAAAAACTTTCCTGATATCAATTTTGTCCAGGGACCTTCCCTTTTTTATTTGTTCAACATTGACAGTCTTTTTTCAATGTTAATAAATTCAGTGACATGACTGACAAAAGCCGTAATTCTATTTATTAAATTTCTGCATTTATTTTTTAACTACCCATACTTGTTTTCATTGTTGAAGTTTGTGAATTAAATTAAATATCGTTAATTATATTATTAAAAAAATAATTTATGACATTTTAATGTATTTATCAGTGTTATATTGAATGACGGTTTGTTTTGGAAAAGTGGTCAATTCGGGAACATTCTCATAATTTTAAAAAAAAGATTGACATTGAAAATTGAGTTACTTTATTACGCAAGATAACAAATTCCAAAAAAAAAAAAAAAAATAATGTGAATAATGAATAAAACTACGTACTTCTACGTTTACATAATTTTTATTATTTTAATAATAAATACATTTGTACCGTACATGTTAAAAATTTGTCACCTTTACCTCTCCTTTTACCACTTTATTTTGTACTATATCATCCATCCCCCTTCATTTGTTTATTTGAGTTTGAAAAAAGAACTTAAAATATTTCGATTATTAAGTATTTCCACCACAAAAATTCGTATTTTAAACATCTGCTTTCTTCCTTAGGTCCCACCGGAATGAGTACAACCCGTGATTCGTCGTCCAGCCCAGATGTGACGACTCTGGACGACGACATGAGTGACGAACACTCCCTGTCCCCGGAGGACGAGGACATCGTAGGAAAGGGGTCCTCGGGAGAAGATCGGACGAGGGACGGAAAGGGAGGACGCAGGCGGAGAACGGCCTTCACCAGCGAGCAGCTCCTTGAGCTCGAAAAGGAGTTCCATGCCAAGAAATACCTGTCCCTCACTGAACGATCGCAAATAGCGCACGCCCTCAAACTCAGCGAGGTTGGTATCACGTTTGGGCAAAATTTCAGTTAAATTATTTAGAACATGGTTTATGAAAATACATATTTATTTATTTTATATGAAGTCGACTCATAAATTAGAGTTACTACATAATGTGGTTTAGGGGACAAAAGCCAAAAAGAACTCCGATATTTTCAGAAAAAGAATTTAGGCACTTAACATCAGGGAATCAACCAAGATTACTTACGAAAATTTCTTTTTTTTACTTGTACATCGAAAATAGAAACTTATTTAGAAAAAAATCCCTTCTCATCAAAAAGAAAATAGAGTTACAAGTTATATTATGTGCTTCAAACGTCACCCCCCCCCAAGAGAATATAGATTGAAATTTTGTTAAAATTCTATTTATTGATTATTTTATTTGTAGATATTTCTTAATGATGCAGAACCTTATATTGTGGGATCCCACAACGCTGGCGTAGCTAGCTATGAGGTGGCTGTATATTAAAATTCTTTGCTGCCCCTTTTTTAAAAAAAGGAATAAAAAGGATCTGATTAATAAAACTCGTTTGAAAGTGTCAAAATGTTATGCATGTTGAGAACCCTGTAGAGTAAGGGGCACAACCTCGTGAAATCCCGAAGCCTCGTTTTAGGAGAGAATGTGTATTCCTTGAATAAAAAACAACTAGAAAACGATTCAGTTTGTGTATAATTCTTCTTAACAAGTCAGTAAAAAAATTGTTGTGCGTACTATTACATTATCATTACTACCTTTTCTTGTTTTGTTATAGCTTTATGCATTTTATTTTGAAATAAATGATTCTCAAAGGTGTACAGACACAAACACACACAGTGCAACATTACGAATTTCACTCTCAAAAAAAAATACTGGATTGTTCAGTTTGGTGGTTTTTCTTTTAATTTGCAGTTTTAATTTTTTTATTTCTTTCTGCAAGATTTACTGCAGCTTTGAAAGCTTAAAAAAAGATACGTTCCATTTCAGTTTTATTTTCAAATACTTCTTGAAGAACTTCTATGAATGAAAATCTCTTCGGCAAGAGTTTTAGAAACTACATTGTTGATTAGTGTAATTTTACAACGATATTTTTTATTCCAGAGTACTAATAATTGCTCACCATAATTAAAAATAATGTTTCTTAAGACATATTGTAATTCATGTATTGGACCTATACATTAGTATTTTTTCCATTACGTGTCAATAGTTTGAAATGCTTAGCTATGAATATTTTTTTTCGAAAAAATTGATATTCTGTTTTTTTTTTAATGTATCTTCTCTTTGTTCAACATTAAGAATTGTGTTTCATTTACATTCTTCTTTCTCCTGATAAATAAATTAAAGGTGTTTTTTAAAATTACACATTGGTGATTCTTCATCCATGAAGCACCTTTCATAATAATTAATATCAAGTTCAGTTCAAAAATAGATTGAAACCTCAATACGTAATTTTCTTATAGGAAAATCAAATTAAATTTTGAATGTTCTTTCTTGACTTTTTGGATAAAGTTCATTGGCCAATGCAATTAATGCATGTAGAATGAAAATTAAATGAAAATCAAATCTTTCAGTGAATTTATGGTAGATCCTGCAGCAGATTTTTATTATTGCTAAATGATTTGAAACTTTATTTTAAATAAGTCTATAAAATTTTTAGATGTCTAAAGCGAAGAATGAAAATAAAACGCAAACTAAAAATTATTAATGGATCATATATTAAACAATAAATGTTAGTATTGGTATAGTAAATAATTAAAATATTTTAATTTTAGGCTAACGAGCTATTAATATTGAATGAAAAAATGAAATCATGGAGTAAATTTTTACTTCAAATTTGAACTGTTTTTTAATTATAATATTTGCAGTTTTAAATCTCTCTCTTTCAGTTACCAAACTTTAATAATTAAATTAACCTTTTTTAAACACAACCAGGAAAATAATTTATTCTTTTCCTTTCAAAATTCATTATACACAGTACATATTTTAATAGTTTTCTTCAGATGATTTCTAAAAATTACCAGGCCTTTTTCTACAATTTGATTTAAATTGAAAATATTGCAATAAGAGAGAGAAGAGAGAATCTGGATCATCAACTATTTATTGTTCCCTTTATTTCTTTTTCTAGGTGTTAAATCTTCTAAAATGTAGCAACTAATTACTTTTCCTGTATTTAAGAGAATATTCATTACAAACATTTTTATTGTAATTTAAGTTATCCATTATATTTATAACAATTTAATAATATCTCACTATCTTAGTTTCTTTGTATATTTAGGTTGAAAAGATTCGACATAATAATATTAATAAGAAATTGCTAGTATCATATCAGCAATTTTATACATGAATCCCTTATAACTTTTATGATGCACATACGTCCCACAAAATTTAGGCACAAAAAATCACATGTACATTACAAATTGGAACAATAATAATCTTTTCTTATATTCCGTTGAAATGCATAAACCAGGACATTGCACACTTTCGAGAAATCGATTTTTCAGTTTTAGTATTAAAAAATAGTGCATATTTTTCTGAATCTAAAAATGTATAACACTTATATGTTTTTGGATAAAATAACCATATAGTGAATCTATTTTTTTTAGTTGAAGTAGTACGTAGTTTTTTTAAAAAAATAGTTTTATGTATGAGAAAGAGGGGGAAAATAAAAAATTTACAATTTTTTTAAAGAAACTATCGTAATATTTTACTAAAAAATAGGCTAACTATATTTTGTATATTATTTTATTATATGTGCAAAAAATATTTAACAAATTTAAAAGATACTTTTTAAAAAAAAATGGTACCTAAACATAAGCATGTATTATGAGATCTCAAAAATTATGTCCAACTTACATTAAACAGAAGAAAAAAAAATTTTTAACTAAAAAACCATTTTTGTGTTTGTACGGAATGATTAAAATATTTTTATAAAGATCACACAAAAGAAAGAAAAAACTAAGCGCTATTGGAAATTTATAAAGATATATGTTCCTTAAACAAAGAGTCTTAATTTTGGCATTTTACTCTTTCGAGCATATCCTTGACCTGTTTCTCTTAATTGGATTATTACAGTTTGTTACGAATGTTCTTTCTCAGATTTAATTTAAGATTTCTCACCTGGTAACAAAATTTTAGTATTTCTGTCTTTCATCAAAATTCATAGAAATATCATTGCAAATCTGCCAGTAATACACTTGCTTTCTTTTGGATTTCGAGAAAACATTTTTAATAGATAAACATAAATGCCTCTTTTTCTAAATGTCTTCATCGAAGTATATTTCTCTTTACAAAATTATTGAACACTCATTTCTTTCTTTCAATAGGTTCAAGTGAAAATCTGGTTTCAAAATCGCCGAGCCAAATGGAAGCGAGTGAAGGCCGGTCTTGCATCCGGCAGGGTAGGCTCCAACAACGGCGGCAATGGACCTAAAATAGTCGTTCCTATTCCAGTGCACGTGAACCGTATGGCGATTAGGAGCCAACACCAACAAATTGAAAAGACTCTGGCGAGGTGAACACTCGGTGAAAAATGTTTCTAGCCAACTAGCTTCGTTGCTGTCGAGCTCCGAGGAAGACAATGCAATGACTTTAAAGACAATGCTACGTGTAAGAAAAGTAGCTTCAGCCCCGGGCTTGCGTCACGATCACGAGCAACACAAAATGGACTAATTTATCTTTGCAATTCAGCTTTGGGGTCTATACAGATGGAGGAAAACGTGTGGAATGCACAATACTTTGGGGAGCTAGCTCTGAAGTGTTTCTTTGAAGATGAATTGAATATATTCTCGAAATTGTGTTTAGTTCAGTGAAGATTCAGCGGACATTTTTTGGATCTTTATCGTCTTTGTTAATCACTTCTGAGAAAACATAATAGCAGTTGAGACTGTATAGATAAATTTACAAGGATTAGTACATCATCATCTATTGATTTGTGAAGATAATTCGCAGTACTTAAATGTTAATGAAATTTTTTTTTAGTGTGAAATGAGAGATGCATTTGTTACTAACTTATTTCTTTTTTCTTCAACCTAATGATTTCAAGTCGTTTTCTCCATTCATTTGAGATTAAAAGCGAGATAAAAATGAAGAATAATTTCTTGTATATATATATATATTAAAATGAAAATGAATTTTTATATTTTTTGCCGTTTGATTTTTTTAAAAATTCTTTTCAACACACTATTAGACACTTGGAAAAAAACTTATAAGCTTGCTATGTGGTATATTTAAAAAGAAATTTCGGAAAACCCAAGAATGTATACATATCTCTAAACTTTTTTATCATATTTATCATATCTACGTTGATGATATAAAAAAATGTTTGGCAAAAGAGTATCTAAAGTAAACGTGGGTTTCGATCATCATGAACAATTAAATAACACACATCATTTATTCACTACACAAGAATTAAAGATTTCTTGTCAAAATAAATATTAAGATTTGAGAAAGTGGATTTTGAATACGAATGTCTAATGTGTCTTTTTTAAGGAAAACTTCTCAGCCTTAGCAATGATTTAAGAAGAAAATTTCTTTTTATGCATTTTTTATCAAATCTTAAATATTTATAACGTAAGCAATTATTACGTTAATAACATGAAAATGTTTCTGAAGAAACTAAACTATAATTTTTGAACTATAGAACAGAAAAATTGTTCAATGTATAAGATATCACTCTTAATCCGTGTCTTACGAAATACTCATGGGAAAAAAAAGGTTCAAAAATATTCGATAGCTAAATTGTAATAATCGTCAATCAGTCTTCATGACTTCTGGAACGTAAATTTGTGTCCCTAAAGAATTCTTACTTACATTTTTCACATTTATATATATATATATATATATATATATATATATATATATATATATATATATATATCTGTTCAAAAGCAATAGTATGCAAACAAAAGAGTAGAGAGAGGAAGAAGGGTTTTGTTTGATTGCATTTTAATTCAGATTTCAACTATTTTTTTTTTAAATCTGAAAATCCATTGAAAAATTACTTTCTAAAATTCGATGAAAAAAACAATAAGGCACAAGTTATTTTACATCTTCTTTTTAACGAAACATTTTCCTTGCTTTCAAATGTGTACATTTGCTTAGATTTTTAAAGCAAAATAGAAATTCTATAGAATTAAAATTACATTCACCAATTCAAGTAGAAATATTTTAAAGCAAATCAGAATATACAAATATATTTTAAATAAATAAGCGATAAAACTGAGTATTTAAATAAATATCTCTTTCTTAAAATTTATTTATATTTATTTATTGTTTAACTTTCTATTGACATATTTTATTTATTCTTAACATTATTTCATATTAATTATAACAAAAGTTTGTGTTTCAAATAATAATTTAAGTTTTATTGTTAGCAAAAATTTTCTTGTTCCTTATAGTGAGAAATAATTTAATAACATGTAAAAGGTTTTTAATATACATACCTTTTATTCTTTAAAAAAAACGATCACTTTCTTTTGTTACTTTCAGAGTTGTTTCGGTTGTTCAATGTTTGAAATATGGTGCAAATAATCATTTCGAAATATCACTCAACTTCGTAATTAAAACTAGGACGTAAGAAACAGGAACACACATTCATACATTGTAACATTGAAAAAAAGCTTTGCAATCCAAATCTAAAATCAACTGCGTAATTTTTTTTATTTATAACAATCTCCTAAGTTCTAATGGCGGGAAAAGAGCCATAGTGAGCTGTCAAATAGTGCAAGTTATGGCTATTTCCAATAACTTTTTTCATAAAAATAAACCCGAAGGAAAAAGACGTATAACAAATAATGCACAACCACATCTTTTTCTATGATATATTCAATCTCATTTAAATATTGTCACGGAGTTCGAAAGAAGAGTACACAGTTCAATTAAACAAACAATTAGATTTATTCTAACGCTGGGAGCTCGATACAACACTGGACTGAGAACATGCCCAACTGGCGATGAACTCTGCTTTTATACACTTCGGAATATTCGAGAAATAACCAGTATGCACTCTAAAGAATGATCTGGATTCATCTAGAACCTAGAGAAACAATACATTAAAAACGGAAACAAAATTCCAGTCTTTGGATAAATCTGCCGGGGCCGGGATTCGAACCCGAGACCTGAGGAAGTTCAGTCCAACGCTCTGCCAACTCGGCTATCGGGACTTGTAGCAAATTATGCGTGTGGCATTGCTCCCCTCGAAAAAGAAGACAGCGCCCCGCTGTCATTTTGTTCAAGGGTCTTTATTCTGGAACGAGTGATGGGTCCTTTGTATGATTCTTTGGGAGGAATATCCTCGGTTTCGATTTGCTCGGCGGGATCATGGTACGGTTTCATACGCAGTACATGGACAACTTCTCTTAGTTTTCTTTTTCGTGAAGCAGGATCAAAATCTTGTACTTCGTAAGTCACGGCTGATAAACGGCGTAGCACCTGATACGGTCCGAAATACCTTCTTAAGAGTTTTCGGAGAGACCGACTTTTCTCACTGGAATATAAACCCATACGAGATCTCCGGGAGCGTAGGATACCATTTGGTGTTTGGAATCGTAACGTCGACGATCTTTGTCTTGAGCTCTCAGAGTGTGCACTCGGGCTAGCTGTCGTGATTCTTCGGCTCTGGCTGCTATCTTGGTGATGTTATTGTCATCAAAATCGTTAGGACAGAATGGTAGCATTGTATCTAGTGTCGTTTCCGCTTCACGAC
The DNA here is from genome assembly GCA_019973935.1 of Trichonephila clavipes. Classification (NCBI taxonomy): domain Eukaryota; kingdom Metazoa; phylum Arthropoda; class Arachnida; order Araneae; family Nephilidae; genus Trichonephila; species Trichonephila clavipes. The sequence goes on from BMAU01021430.1 coordinate 819,638, forward strand.
CATGAAGTAAATAGAACGGCGTAAAACCTGTGGTCTCTTGTTTAGCGGTATTATAAGCGAAGGTTACAAATGGTAGAATTTCATCCCAATTTTTCTGCTCTACATCCACATACATTGACAACATGTCGGCCAAGGTCTTATTGAAGCGCTCCGTCAGTCCATTTGTTTGGGGATGATACGCCGTTGTGAAACGATGATCAATGTTAAACAAGTCGACGAGAGGAAACAAGTCTGGATCGAAAGACGGCTCCACGATCTGTGATAATTACTCGAGGAGCTCCATGCCTGAGGACAATTTCTTCAAGTAAGAACTTCGCTATTTCGTCGACTTCGGCTGTCGGCAAGGCTTTTGTTATTGCATATCGTGTTGAGTAATCCGTGCAGACTATTATCCATTTGTTTCCATGAGCAGACTTTGGAAATCTCCCAAGGAGATCAATTCCAATGCGATGGAAAGGAGCTATAGCTGGAGGGATGGGAACTAAACGTCCAGGTGGTCGTTGAGGAACGTATTTTCTCCTTTGGCACTCCCGACAATGCATGACATACCGAACGACATTTCGGTACATTCCCGGCCAGTAAAATCTCTTGCGAATCCTGTCATAAGTTTTCGCGAAACCAAGATGTCCTGCGGTGGGGGCGTCATGAAAGTGCCTTAGTATGTCTGCTCGTAGATGTTTAGGAATGACTGGTAACCACAACTTTCCATCTGGATATAAATTCTTCCTGCAAAGGATACCGTCGATAAATCTGAATTCTTCGTTTTTGGATGAGTTGCTCAAAGTTTTAATTTCGCAAGGTCTTGATCCTTTTTCTGTTCCATCGCAAGGTTCATACTCGTCGTGACTGCTAAAAATTTGTCTGGTGTTTCCGTTTCCTCTTCCACTGGATTTCTCGAAAGAGCGTCGGCGTCACTATGCTTCTTACCGGTTTTATATTTTACGTCACAATCATGCTCTTGAAGTCGGAGGGCCCATCTGGCAAGCCTTCCTGAAGGATCCTTTAAATTCATGAGCCAGCACAAGGAATGATGGTCAGTTACAACAGTAAAGTGTTTTCCGAAATATGTACGGCCGAAATTTGTTGGTAGCCCATACGATGGCAAGACATTCCCTTTCTGTGGTGGAATAATTCTTTTCGGCTTTTGTCAGAGTTCTAGAAGCGTATGCTATAACTTTCTCGACATTATTCTGAATTTGTACTAGGACAGCTCCGATACCGTACCCGCTTGCATCAGTATGGATTTCTGTAGAAGCTCTTTCGTCGTACATCCCCAATACTGGATCCGAAGTAAGTGCTTTCTTAAGACTGTTAAATGCTTCCACCTCTTCAGGACCCCAATGAAACTCCACGCCACTTTTCAGCAACGACTGCAAAGGTTCGGCGAGATAACAGAAACCTTTAATAAATCTTCTAAAGTATGAACAAAGGCCAAGAAAACTTCGTATGTTATGTATATTCTTTGGAGTGGGAAAATTTCTTACGGCTTTTATTTTGTCGGGATCGGGACGAACGCCATTACTAGATACAAGATGGCCCAGAATCTTTACTTCTTGGGCAGCAAAAGACACTTCTTTGAATTTAATTTAAGACCAGCTTCCTGAAGACATTTTAGAACAAGTCTTAATCGTATAAGATGGTCTTCAAAAGTTTCTGAGAACACTATTATGTCATCTAGGTAACAAAGACACATAGTCCATTTAAAATGGCGTAGCAAATTGTCCATCATTCTCTCGAAGGTCGCAGGTGCATTACAGAGACCAAACGGCATGACTTTAAACTCGTATAAGCCTTCGGGGGTAATAAATGCCGTCTTTTCACGATCCGCTTCGTCTATTTCTATTTGCCAATAACCAGATCGGAGATCCATGGAAGAAAAGAACATGGCACCTTTCAGACAGTCGAGCGTATCGTCAATACGAGGCAGAGGATAAACGTCTTTTTCGTGACGCTATTCAGCTTGCGATAATCGACGCAAAAACGCCAACTACCGTCTTTTTCTTACGAGCACAATGGGTGATGACCAAGGACTTTCAGAGGGTTGGACGATACCTTCATCAAGCATTTTCTGAATCTCTTCATGAATGATGCGTCTTTCAGTCGGCGAGACTCTGTAGGCTCGTTGGTTGATTGGAGCATGATCACCAGTAAAAATCCTGTGTTTCACATTCGTCTTCGCGGCTGTCGACTTGTCGGTCTTCGTGAAAAGCCCAGAAAATTTCCGGAGTAGTTCGGATAGCTTGTTTCTCTGTTCGTCACTTAACTCGGGTGACATCATTAACGAACAATTCATCTGTGACTCCGAAGTTTCTTGCTGGTCATCCAAGCAACCCGATGTGTCGGAAATAACACATAGATGCCCTTCATTTAGTGGTTCAGCTTGGCCTATGCACATTCCTCTAGGGATGATTTGGTTTCGGAACTGCAGGTTGGTAACCCAGACATCACTTTTTCCGTTACGATATGTGGATACCATGGACGGTGTAGCAATATTTTTCTCGAAGAGCAAATGTTTGCTGCCGTCTAGAACTACATTTATGTCTCCTCGGGTTTGATATCCTGATACTGTTATTCTAGTTAAAGAATGCGGCTTAAGTGTATAGTCCCTGGTGGCATACAAATTCCAGGCGTCAGGCGCTGTGGAGTCTCGACAGATGTCTTCTAGAACAAGTTCATTTTTGTCCACAGTCTATAACGGCTTGAGACGCCTCTAAAAAGTCCCATCCTAGGATGACGTCATGGCTACAATGTGATAAAACAATAAATTCAAAAGGCAGTTCTCGATTGTTTATACGGACACGTAAAACACATTTCCCTATCGGCCGAACAAAATTTCCATCCGCAACTTTCAGCATAACGCTCTTGGCATCAGCAAACAGAACTTTCTTTAAAAATCGGCGATACTTATCGGATATGACAGAAAACGATGCCCCAGAATCTACTAGAGCACGTATCGGCTTCTTATCTATTATTACGTCTAGTTGGTTACCAGTCATCTTGGCGGTCGACGGAGGATTTCCAGTACACGCGGCCTCACCTCCTTGGAAGGTCGCTCTCCTTAGTTTTCCTCGCTCCTACGGCCTGGTGACTGACTGGATCGGCGATATGGCGACGGGGATCTGTAACGACGTATTGGGGATCGGCCTCTCGTGGGACTTGGCGTAAAACGGCGAGAAGAGTTTGGTCGGCGTATTTCTTCTTCAGTGCCAACGTCGTCGAAGTTCCGTCGGCGGTTTCGAGAGTTGTCAAAGACAGCCTTTCTCTCTCGGCAGTAGCGCATTACATGTCCAGGACGTCCGCAGTGGAAACAAACAGGTCTGTTGTCAGCCGTTCTCCACACATCTGTTTTTCTTGGTTCAGGTGGGAATTTCTGAACAGGAGCTCTGTATTTCCTGGTTACAGCGGCGTATGTTGGTCGTGGTCTAGTTTCTGTAGGTTTTGTTGACACTGGAGCCAAAACCCTTTCAACTTCGTCTTGAACGATCTCTTCTAAGGATTGGGGATCGGAGTCCAAAGATTCTTGCGTCTGGTTAACTAGTCGATGGACTTCTTCTCGTACGATTGTGCGAATAAGAGAGACCAAATCAGTCTCATCCGTCAGGGATGCAACCGGTACGACGTTTGGAAGCCTTTCAAATTTCGGTCGACCAACTCTCTTCTGCTTCATATCTTCGATATAGTTGCACCATTTGATAAAACTTGCTGTGTCGTTGATTTCTCTCGTCAACAGGGCCTGATAAATATCCTCAGCAACACCTTTCATTAGGTGTGACACTTTTTCGTCTTCTCTCATCAGAGGATTTACCTCTTGGCAAAGTCCTAACACACTTTGTATGTAGGACTGTGTACTCTCGCCTGAACGCTGGGCTCGGCATTTTAGTTGTTCTTCTGCCCTTCTGGTATATTTTTGACGGTCACCGAAAAGTCCACTTAGTCCATTTTTAAACGCTTCCCAGGAATCTAAGGCGTCTTCGTTGTTGACATACCACTGTCTCGCAGTACCGTCAAGAAAAAATAAACGTTAGCCAGGCACATCATGTCATCCCACTTGTTAAAGTTGGCTACTCGATCGTACTCTTTAAGCCATTTGAGAGGGTCTTCCCCAGGCGCTCCTCGGAAGGTCGATGGGCTCCTCCATTGCTGTAACGAAGGTGTTACTACAGCGGGCTTGGCTTCTTGCTCGGTCGGCATTTTTGTCCTCTTCCTACTATTTTCTTTTAACAGTCCGAATTCGGGGATAATCCTCTTAACCGGAGGCTCCTGCGAAGGTTGTCGCTATTATCCACGTTTGACGTAATTGTACCCCGCGCCTCCACCAAACTTGTCACGGAGTTCGAAAGAAGAGTACACAGTTCAATTAAACAAACAATTAGATTTATTCTAACGCTGGGAGCTCGATACAACACTGGACTGAGAACATGCCCAACTGGCGATGAACTCTGCTTTTATACACTTCGGAATATTCGAGAAATAACCAGTATGCACTCTAAAGAATGATCTGGATTCATCTAGAACCTAGAGAAACAATACATTAAAAACGGAAACAAAATTCCAGTCTTTGGATAAATCTGCCGGGGCCGGGATTCGAACCCGAGACCTGAGGAAGTTCAGTCCAACGCTCTGCCAACTCGGCTATCGGGACTTGTAGCAAATTATGCGTGTGGCAATATTTGAAGGGCTAAAAATATTTCTGATCTGACATTGAAGCACACATAAAACAAACTTTTACAAATTTTTAGTGAATACTTCATCATTTTGATATAACAAGCTTAAAATAAAATTTATATTGTACTGCAAAGCAATTTTACAAATATTATGCTTAAGTTTACTCAAAAACCGCCTTAAAAAATCGTTATTCTTTTTTCAGTAATTAAAAACATGCAAGCAACTATTTTACAAATAATTTTTTAAAAATTAAAGAAATAACTTTTTTTTGAAACATAATTATTAATGTAGACCAGTGGCGCACACAAGGGGGGGAGTCCGGACCCCCCCAAAGCCCTTGATTTTTTTCTGATTGATTATAATTCTAAGTATATAGTAGGTAAAATTTAATTAATTACTTTTATTAATGATTAATTTTATTAATTAATGGCAATTATTTATTCAAAAATTAGTTTTTTACTGTGTTTTGTTCCCGAAAATCCCCAAATCAAAAGGAGCATGATACAAGAATGGTGAACTTTCGACACCGGACCCTCCCCCCCCTTCTTGAAAAATTCCTGTGTGCGCTACTGATATAGACTGTTAGTTTAAACGACACAAGGATAATTTAAAATAGGATACAGAATAAAAAAAAACAAATTTTATTGAAATATATATGTCAAAAAACTTACGTTATGGTTTGGAATTGGAGAAATAAAATAAAAAGTGTGATTAAGTAATATGGAAGATGTAAACCATATGTTTCTGAAAATAAGACCAATCTTTTTAGTAATTGTTGCTGCGAAAATCACATTCAGGTTTATTTTCAAGGGATATTCTATTTTCCACGTACAGTTTACATTTGTTCATGTACAGTCATGCGGTCTTTTGAAGAATTATCATAAATATCACTCATATTGCTCAATTACAATTCACATTGTTAACAGAAGCCATTCATCTAATATTCTGATGTTTTACATTCTTCTGGCGATTAGAGGAATTGTAGTGCCACAGGAAGGACAAAAAAAAAAAAAAAAATGCTGAATATCATTACTACGAACAACTTAAGCTAGTGCTTTTCAACCACTGTGCCATTTAATTCTTGAAGTGTGCCTCCAATTTTTTTTCTTTCTGAAAATTAATTAATTATATTGTGAAATAATATAACCTGGAATCGAATCATTCGGCCGTTTTATAGAAATAAACTAAGAGTATTCATAGTACATTTAACTTATCCTTTCGTGGATAGATGGATATAAAAAAATTTGATTGGGTTCGTAATCCCATTTGTGTACGGATACATCTGTACACGAATTAACCTTGAATGAAGAGTAAAAACTAATTTCTCTTTATGAAATAATCGAGATTTAATTTCAAAGCATTCGGAAGAGTCAAGTAATTCACTTTGGATTAAAATTAGAGGCGATTATCTCATAATAGCCATAAAAGTTCTAAAAATATGGTTACAATTCTCTATAGCTTATTTATACAAATTTTTATTTTCAGCATTAACAAATATAAATAATAATAATAATAAAAATGAGACTTTTAAATGTAATCGACGAAATGAGAGTGGCATTATCATTTTTACGTCCAAATATAGACGAAATAATCAAAAATCATCAAGCTCAAATTTCGCTTCAAATGTATTCTTATAATTAATTTAATTTATAATAAATTGCTGAGTAAACATTTTGTTGTCTCTGTCGCCCACATTATTTTATTTAACATTGAAAATTATTATCCTAAACTATTTTACATAGTGTATAATAGATAAGTAAAATTCTTGTATACTTATTTTATTGTTAGTGTGACGCCAATTTTTGAAATTGTTAAAAGTGCACCGCAGTAAAAAAAAAAAATGTTGAGAATCATTGACCTAGATTTTGCTCTTCTGTCAATAATCTGCTCATAGATGATGTATTCCTACTCACGAAGTGACCACGATAGCCAAGGGGTCAAGGTCACGAACTCGTGGCTAACGTGTTATAAGTTTGAGCTTTACTGCCACTGAAGACACACCACATGGATAGGCTGATGAACGTTAAATCTTTTGAGGCGCAGAGTCATGACGTGGTGTGGTGCGGAAGTTCGGAGAGGAGGATGCAAATTCAGGTGTCGTCCTCGTTAATTGACCCAAATTATGAGGGCCTTCACCAATAGATCTCGCATGTCTTTATTGTGAGATGTTTATAAATACTCACTCACCCGATGGGACGTTCAGTAACGTCTGTGTTGCCTCACGATCAAACTCCATGAGAGGTAAGTCTCTCTGGGAGTGGGAACAGAGGTAAGAGAAAAAGAAAGCTCTGAAATGTTGTATTTTGAAAAATAAGGTGAAAGAAAAGCGTTTAAAACGTTTGTGCTGTAATGTTTTGATTTAAATATATGTTATTAATGTTTTTTTAAGCGTTGTCATCTACGAACAAAATTCCCTACATTCATTTTCACAATCAATCCTAATAGGAACTATAGCCTGGCTTCGTTTGGCTGGCAATTTTAAGTAGGATTATTATTATTATTATTATTTTGATGGTAGGGCTTGTATTTCGAGCATCCTGAAATATTATACTAGGTCTTAGTTTTCGATTAAGTTGTTGTTTAGGGGAGGGGGGTACATAATATATATGGTTCTACTTAACTTTATTTTAAACTGCTTCTGAATATTCGGAAGGGTATAATTCCTTAAAAATTATTGAAGTGGAGGGATATAATTGGCCGAGTTGTCTTAAGGTTTAATTATATTTTTTGAAAATATAATATTACAATATAGCTAAAAATCAAAAAAATTATATTTTGATAGTTGTTTCAAAATTTAAAAATTATAACAAAATAGAGAAAAAAATTTATTTGTGTGTGTGTGTGTGAATACTCTATTTCCTCCAGATACAATCAAGTAGGCTTTATAAACCGAGTTTAATAATTCTAACTTGATTTTTTTTCTGAGTTAATACGAAATAAGTTCATGTGTTTCTTAAAATTTCGAAGCACACACATGATTCTATCTCACATTTAACGAACATAAAAACCATTCAAAATCAACTACTCGGAAAATCAGAATGTTTTTATGCTTGACTGAAAGCGTTATAAAATCAAAACACAGTCTTTCGTGCTACTTTTCCTACTTAAATTTCTTTCCAAATCCCTGAAAATATTCCAAATCTTCGTGGCGTCATACTCCATTGAATAGGAATGTATTGATACTATAGTTAAATGCATTTGTCATCTTATGATGACAGGCCTAATGCTTTGATATAAACAGTGTGAAGAGAGGACAGATTTTTCTCTGCAATATGAACACGCTGTACGTGCATATTTTCTCAAAATAAATTTTTTTATGTGTTTTAACACTTGTGAATGGGTATTTTCTTTAGAAATAATGTAGCATAATCCGATTTTCTTAAGAGTAAAGCAATAAAAAGTGATTAAGATGCAAAGGGTAATGTTAAAATAATATTTAGAAGCTATAACAATAAAGAGGTGTTAACAATGTTTAGAAGATTAGAAAAAGATTATTTAAGGATCACAACAGAAAAATTACATCATAAATTTTTAGCAGAATATTTAGCTTGTGGATGACAATAAAGCACCGTAACAAGTGTATTTGCATACAAGAAGTTTGTTTGAGATTAGATTTTACTTAACATTTTTATTTCCTTAATCCTAGCTCTTTCTCGTGTACTTTAAGTTATGAAGGGAATTTAAAAAATGACGCTAATATATTATAAATATTTATGAATGTTGAGCTTTCATGAACCTTTAAATGATGCATTAAGGTAAAAATGAGAAGAAACGTTAATGTTTAATTAAATTAAATACAGTGTATAGTGTTTGGTACCGATTACTTTACTATATAAAAGCGATAAAAGAATTTTAAGGTAAAATTAAATAAAGATATAAACACAAATATTTAAGGAGTACAAAAAGTACATTTTTTTTTTGTACCACATGAAGCAGGTTTTGCAAAAAAAACTTGCATATAAATTGAACAAAAAGTATACATTATTTCATGTATTTAAAAATATTTTGAGAATACCTTTATACTTGATTCTGATGCACAACACAAGGAGGTTAAGAAACTTTCTTAGTACCATATCTGTATGAATGCTAAAAGCAATAGCTCAAAAAAAAAGTTTCCCTTTTTTGAACATTAAATACACTTTACAGTCAATTAAAAAGATAAAAAAAAGCTTTATATAATTGGAAACAGGAATTATTTTTCATAAACTTGATAAATTGATATGTAATTGGTACGCATTTATTTTGTTAAAAAACATGAAGCAAATGCTTTTTTCTTTTTTTTTGTAGTTAACGTTTTAAAATTAAAAATATGATATTCCAATTGTTTTTTTTTAACAAAAGAGGTGGTCATGTCATTCCTATAAAAAAGGGACTTGTTTCTTCATAGAAAAATTTACGCATATACAGTGGAAATCGTTTAACACGAAGCTGAGGGGACTGAAATATTTTTCGTGTTAAAGGATATCACAAAAAATAAAAATGTTCAACAAAACTAAGTTCATAAAAGTACATGTTATTTGCATAGATATGTATATATGCATGTATTAATTAAAAATTAACGAAGGAAAAACATTCACAGAAACTTAGTGAAAATTTATACAAAATTCTGTGAAAAACAAAATATTTATTGAGTATTTGGAAAGTAATCTGTGGTATTTTTTTGCATTGTCTTTTTTAGCATCAAATTGTTTGTTGCTGTCCATTTTGTTACTCATTTCACCATTGGAATGTGTATCTAAATAATTGGGCATATTTTTCACGATGTTCCTCATTTCGGAAGACGTAGGAACAGAAGCTGCATTATTCATTTCATTTTTGTCATCGGAATCTGCATCAATGATAGTTTTTGAACTTTGAAAAAACTCTCTAAAACATCTTTATCTGCCATAATTTGGGTCTCTACACACATTATCACCCTCTATTGTAAAGAATTCTTCCGATGATAATACAGGACAGTCCAATATAATACAGGAACTTAGTCAAACATTTCATTTAAAGTCGACTTAGTTTCAATATCCTCCTTCTTCAGTTGTGTGCGTGGAAAATCTATTCGTTCTTAAGTGATTTTCGTTTCGTGTTAAGAGAAAAAAATGCATGAAGATACTTAGTAGTTTGTAGGGACCGTTATATTATTTCGTGTTAACCGATATTTCGTCTTAAGCATTTTCGGGTTAAAGGTATTTTGCTGTATATTACGGTTTCTCAACTTTGCCCACGGACGTAGGTGCTCCTGAAAAGTTATTTGCACGCGTTTTCTGCAAAATGTTAAAATAGCTCGAAAGAAATTTGGCAACACTGACCATAGTGCTTCTCCTACCTCTCTTTGTCCTCACAAATATCTTGCATTAATAGGTCAATATCTCGATCAATGTCTCTGTTTTTGCTTCGTTACTCTTGTCTTGATACACTTTTTTTTGCGTGCTTTAAAAAAAAATTTTTTTCCCTTGTTCTTTTTTTAATTTAGATCTTAAATTACCATTTTTTCTTTTCTATTTCTAAATCTTTCTTAATTTGATTTTATCTGTTTTCAGTAGCGTACGCAGACTACTTTCTTTGGTGGGATTACATTTAAAAACAAGTAATATAAAAAAAAATTCCTACTTAGGTCAACAAAGAAAAATTTTATTTTAGTTACTTTTTATTAAATAGCTACAATTAATATAAATATGTACATACATGTGACAGAATCACACTATTAAGTGGCAAAATAGAAAGCGATTTTCCTTGCAATTTTCCATTTTCCTTTCTACAGATGGTGGTGGACTATTTTTGTTTGTTTGTTACTGTTTATTCATTAATTAAATTTAATTATTCTACTAAAATAGTATAGTGCAAAAGAAATCACAGTCACAGAAATTAGGCCATTCTAGGTAGGACTCGAACATATGACCGTTGGATTAGAAGTCCAACACGCTATCCATTGTGCTACAGCGACACAACGAACGATTTTCCTTTCTATATATGCTGTTGGACTATTATTTTTGTTTGTTACTATTTATTCATTTTTTAAAATTTAATAATTGAATTAATATTTGAAAAAACTGTATTAATATCAAGTGTCATCCACTGCAAGTTTAAAAAATGTATTTGAACTTGAATGGATGAATAGAAAGTATTTTACTAACGATTTAAAATTTGAACACAAGATATATATAAATATGTATATACATATATATATATATATATATATATATATATATATAGTCTAATTCTCTACAAACAAGAGATAAACATCCATCAATCACATTTGAAAAACACATAGACAGTAGGAAAATCACACAATGAAGGACACATGAGCAACCGAGATTAAAACTTATAAAATGGGTGCTGCAGTATTATAAACATTGCTGACTTAGGACAGCTAATATATAAAATAATTTATATAAAAGTGGGGTTGAATATGTTTTTTGGCCAGCCAACCTTCACCCCTTATGTAGATAATACTGAGCAAAAACCTATTGAAAGAATTGATAGTAATATCTTAATCCATTACAAGATAGAGGTAACTTACCTAAAAATTGCATTTAAAAATGTAGAGCCCGCGCTAAACCTGAGTGCAAAAATAAGTTATTGCCAGATTCTGGACCCTAATGCAGATTCAAAGCATGTGAATGGCTGAAATGTAGCACTTAACAAAAGTATAAAAAGAATAGAATTAAAATTAAAAAGAGAGTTATACAAATTACCATAACTTTTTTGACACTAGATTATATATGAATTAAATAATAATAAGTAATTTTATCTAATATTAGAATATGGAGGAAACTATAACTAGGAAATATGTAAATTTATAGTAATAAACTATTATTAATCTAAGAATTTTTGATCCTTACTATTTCGAATAGCTTTATTCATATAACTATTAATAAAATTAATTCGGTATTTCTGATTTAAGCAATATTTAGTAAAATGTTTATAATATATATATCTATATCTATATATATATATGGATATAGGGAGAGAGTGAACTAATTGTATTAATTGAATAAACGTAGACGAAAGCATCCAGAAGTATTGATAAAATTAAAAACTTATCCGTCTCTCTCTATATATATAAATATATACATGAGAAAGGTTTGAGCCCCCAATCTTTACCCTTGTGTACGCCATTGCCTGTTTTTATTTTTAATATTTATCTTAATTTTGTAATAGTAATTTCTGAGTACTTTTTTAATATCTTAACAAGAATATAATTGAAAATCATATAGTGTAATGAATTAAAATAACTTAGTTTATTTCTATAATAAATGCATACAGTTCTTGAATTTTTTATTATTAGATACCGACCCACTACCGCAACCATTTTTAAAAGGAAATATTAACTGAGAATATTTCCGTGATTCTGAATATATATTTTATACTTAAAAAATTATTACGAAACTCATATTTTCTGTGTTTATAATTTTTTCTTCGTATTTATGATCTTACTTAACCACATTTAAAGTGTTTGAGTCTAATAAACAATTGGGCCAATCAAAATTAATTACAAATATAACAAAGTAGCAGCATTTCTATCAGACTGTATAAATAGAAGTTTTGTAAACTGTGTGTGTGTTCTCGCAAACTACCACGAATGCAATTATTAATCATTCCGGCTCGCAGAGCGTCTCTAAAAGCACTCTCCAGAAGGGCAACATTCCCAATTCCATTGTTAACCGCTGATTTAACTGTGATTAATGCGATCGGTGACTGGACTCTCGGTCTCTAATTAATCGCACTTTCCAATTGGCTGCGGTCCAGGCAATCGCACACGCCGTGTCTTTTTCCTCCTATTGTTCGATAATCCCGGATTAAACCGGAAAAGGGTGACTTATTCCCTCTCCCACGATCTGCCATTAACAGAGAGTGTCAATCATAAATGCTGCAAGGGGCAATTTTCAAGTCTCCCCCTCCCTTTTTTTCCCTGAGGGAGGGTTTGGACGAGGTTGATTTAATTGAATTAAACGCTTCACAGGTGTTTCGGCTCTGATGGGAGTGAGATAGTATAGTTGGTATTTGAATCTCGGAGTTAATATCTGTGATTTGAATGTGTATTTACATCCTCAGTGAAAAGGCATTGAAACTCAGCTGGAGGCTAGTTTTGTAGCAATTTTGGTTACATAAGCTTACTTTTGATACATTTGTAGACAAGAGCTTTTTTACATAAGACAGATACGCAAAATGTATTACTAGAGTGGAATATAACAATGTAATAATAGGTATTTGTTAGAGAGAACAAATTTCTCTCTAGAAATTAACCGTTATGAGAACTTTCATAACTACTTTATACGTTAAAGCAGGGATGGACAAGGAGCTTTTTTGCAGCCTGCCAAAATAGTTCGAAAATTAAATAGATAGAAAAAAGTTTCTACATTTAATCAACATATATTAATTAACAAAGTTTTACTTGTATGAAGATCAACAATAATAAATCTAGATGCAAGTTGGCTGACATTAACTTGTAGACTGTGATGAAAATTTCAACACACAATCTTCCTTTTTTTTTTTTAAAAAAAAAGAAAAAAAAATGAAAAAAGTGTGATAGGGTACAATTAGGACATTAAACTGTTAGGGACATGTAACTGATTCTAAAATTAAATGTGCTTTCAACTACAGATAATATGAAATTACACACAACAAATAATTTGAATAAAACTGCCACTATTTTATTCAATATATTAGGTTGGGGAAAAAGAAATCCATTATTTTTGCATGAAATTCAAAACTTTATGTAACATGTTTTGGATGGTCCGATTTGGGTCAAATATGTACCGTTTTGTTGTATAATTTGTTGCCATTTTAAAGGTAGCTTCATATTGCCTCTCTCATAGAAGTTTTGGTCTTTATTGGCGAAAAACTCTAATAATCGATTTTCACAATCTTCTTTTGATCCTAATTTTTTATCACTTTGGAACTTTTTCAATGCGAGAAAAAGGTGGAAATCGTTTGGTGCCAGGTCCGGACTATATGGTGGAGGCATTAAAATTTTCCAACCAAGCTCCTAGAGTTTCTGGTGAGTCACTACAGACGTGTGTGGTGTGGCGTTGTCTTGATGGAACACAACACCTCTTCTGCTGGCCAATTCTGGTCAGTCACTAGCTTCAAACAGTCCAGTTGTTGACAGCAGATATCTGAATTTAGCGTTTGGCCCTCATAATAAATTATTCCTTTCCAGTCCTACCAAATACACAGTAGAACCTTCCTGGATGTTAGTTCTCGTTTGAGCTGCTTCACCACGCTTTGACCACGATCGCTTTCTCACAATATTGTCGTATGTGACCCCTTTCTCATACCCAGTCACCATCCATTTAAGAAATGGGTCGATTTCATTCCGTTTGGTTAGAGCTTCGCAGATGGAAATTCGATCTATCATGTTTTTTGGTGTTAATTGGTGTGGCACCCAAACATCGAGCTTCTTTTTGAATTCAACTTTGCTCACATGGCTTAAAACTGTTTTATGGTCGATCTTTAGCTCCTGGGTGATGCTACAACTACTAACATGCCGGTAAACTTCGATTATTTCTGTGATTTTAACGACATTTTCGAAGACGGGCGTGGGGCATCTTTAACATCAAAAATGCCTGAACAGAATCGACGAAAACAAAATTGCACGTAATTAGCTGTTACAGTATCGACACCATAAACACCATTTACAACTTCAGCCATCTGGCTTGCATTTTCGCCTTTATCAAAGAAAAACTGTAAAATGTACCGAATTTTCTTTTTATTGATTTCCATTTTTAACACCCTGTAACTCTTAACTGAATGAACCAAACAAAACAAAAATTTTAAAAAGTGAAAATGTCACTGTGACAACGTGTCACTGTGACTTTGACAACGAGCGTAAATTTGAAATTGTTTGATCGATAATTCACGAGATATCGACACTACAGCCATCTACCGAAAAAATAATGGATTTCTTTTTTCCCAACCTAATGTTTATTGATTTTTTATGGTACAATTTCTACCTTTTCTGAGATGCAAATCATTTTTAAAAGTCGCGGGCTGCGGTATCCTCCACTTCCACAGTGTGGCCCTCGAGCCAAACAATTGTCCACCCCTGCATTAGAGCTTTTCCTTGTTCTCTATTGCTACAATCTATATAGCATTAAAACATTACCATCTCTACATACTTATATTGAGAAGAAAATATTTATCATAGGAAGAAATCCACACTTTTTTTTATATATTTTTGTTGTACTTATCGAACATTTAAAAATATTACTTGGATTTCATAACATTGAGATTTGCACAGTATGCCTCTGCTCTATATACTTTTGTAAAATTTCACACGATACATACAGCACAATAAAAACCCCCCACACACAAGTAATATAAAAAACAAAATTTAAGTCAATTCCTACTTTGAATGGATGAACAGAAAATTTTTTATATAAGATTGAAAATTTGAATATATATATATATATATATATATATATATATATATATATATATATAGTATAATAAAATAAAAGTGAAGAAATAATAGAACCTGCAGTGTGCGAAAGAAGTGTGAAATTGGAATTCAACAGACACAACAATTGTAGATATAAAAAAGCCATTGGACTAAAATAGAGACCTATTATGATTTCTAAAGCTGTCGCTGAATTAGGCCAGAGAATTAGGGTTAAGCAATGCTTTGTGGATCCAACCTTCCCCGTACAGCAGAAATTTTCGACATAATAGAGAAGGAAAAAAAAGCCAAGTTGAAAAGTTAAGCCTAATAAAACACAGGGATAAAGAACCAATTAAAATCGTAAAAAGAAATTGAGAAAAGAGAACAAATATATATATATATATATATATATATATATATATATAGGGAGAGAGTGAACTAATAGTAGGAATTGAAAAAAGAGCATGATTTATCTGTATTGTTGTAACAATGCCAACCCGGTTTGGCTAGTTTCGCTGAAAAACAGGTTTTCGACGCTTTTGTCTTTGTTTTAACAGTTACATTGTTACAACAATAGAGGCGAATCTAAGTTGGCGTCAAAAACCGGCAATTAATTTATTAATATTTGAAGAACCTGTATCAACATCAAGTGTCATCCACTACAAGTTTAAAAAAATTTATTTGAACTTGATTGGATGAATAGAAATTTTATTAACGATTGAAATTTTGAATAAGATAAATAAATATATAAATATAAAGAGAGTGAGCTAATAGAGTAGGAATTGAAAAAAGGAACGAGAGCAACATATAAGCATCCAAAACTTAAGAATAGGAAGTGGAAAGACAAATTATTGATGCTTTATTCTTTTAAAGAATCTTCAATCATTCTCTAAATCAAAAAATTTCTAAGCCATTCTATGCTTGTCAGATAGTGCTAAGAAATTTAGACACGGAAAGAGTTAAATGATTACCATATTTCACCATGCCACCTAGCAACCACATTGAAGCAAAACTTACATGTTTATTTTGATTCGAAGAAAACAAGATTTAGTAAAATAAATGTTGTTTTTTTAAATTTATCTATGAAAAATTTCTTCAAAATTTTTACCAGTTTATTACGAAATACTCTTTTTAAATGGTTACTAGCACAATATCCATTATAATACTGTATGCATTAGAATGGGTCGCGATTTCATGAAGAAAAAACAATATTATCAAACAAAGCCTACTTATGCGGAAAGGATGTTCTGAATCAGTGGCACGCGTCTCCTCAATGGCACCTGACATAATATTTTGGGCACGCCAGCGATAAAAAAAAATGTTTGCATTTTATTTCAAAATAACTAAGTTCACTCTGAAGTACAACAAACAAAAGCCAGTCATCGGTAGCGAAACGGCAGGAAGAACACTCGTTTGTTATTGTCTTGCCTTAGTTACGTCGTGGACTACAGTTGCTTCTGATGCAAAATTTGTCTACGCGTAGCATAGCCAATTTCGTTGACACAACTGCATCTTAAAGTTTATTTGTGTTATATTAACGATTTTTGATTGTTACTTAACGTGGCTAGTTCAGCAAAAGAGCAAAAAGTGCAAGATAGTAAATGTAACAGAGAATTACAAATTGGGTGAATCTAGAAATATGGCATTATTAATAAAGGCAAGAAAGCGGTGTGTATTTTATGTTCTGGAACAGTGGCATGCAGAGTATCTTCTGTAAAAAGGCAATTTGTAAACAAATCTCAAATCCTCTTGTCAAAAAAGTGAACCACAGCAAAAATAATTAATTGCTTAGAAACCATTTGGCAGATAACTCTAATTCAACATGCATTCTACTAAAAGATACGACTTACAATCTTAATATTTGTCATCCAATCTACAACAACAGAAGTCACACTAATGTTGCTTTAATTTGAACTACACGCATAACTAAAACATTTACAACTATACAGTGCAAAATGTAATTTTTCGTAGTAAATAAAGCGTTTTGAGTTGTTAGTATTTAGTTTTATAATTTTCCCAAAGAATCACAAGTCAAAATTATTTGACGGCACGTCCATATCTGATTCAACACTTCTTTAGAAAAAATGGCACGTTGATCCATAAAGGGGTTCGCCACCCCTGTTCTATAATATGGGGATTAGGAGAAAATAATCAAAGTTTAATATTTCCAAAAAGGGGTTGAATTTCCGAAAGAAGACAATTTTGTTTGGAGGATTTTAGACTCAAAATAATTATATTGTTACAATATAAATAATCAAAAGTGATGATTACTGACTGATGAGTAATGAGTAGTACAAAGAGTAACATTGCACCATTTCATAACCCCGCTCTTTCCCAGCATCGTCAATCCCCGCACTTCGATCCCAGCTGTTTTCTGTGATCCTTTTCATTGTGATCTGTAATTTTGACAGTAGGTTATTATTATTATTTTTAAATTAATGTCAAAGAAGCTGCTAAATGTACTTGATGTTTTTTTCTCAAAACTGTTTAGTAGGTGTCCTCTCATCACCATTAATGCAAAAAGTACTAAAATGCTGCTTCACTTTGACAAAAAAAATTTCTTTGACTTTTTAATATTAAAAAAAATTTAAATACCTAAATTTCCTTCCCTTTGGGGCAGTACTAAACAGAAAAATTAATATTTTTACTTTATTTTTCTCATTATTTATGTATCATATAGATCATCTTTTCTAAACAAGTAGATTTTCACAAACTCTGGAAAAAAATTTTCGATCCACCTTAATATATATTTTTACAAATTTACTATAAACCAGGAGTACTTAAAGTTTCCGGATAGGCGATCCCATTTTTTGTACAAAAATCTTGTGCCCCTCCATAAGTATTGCGCAAAGTTTACGCCCACTTGGATACTTTTATATGTGTTTTATATTTGTAGTATATCAATGTTTTGCAACAACACACACACAGCAATAAACATCCGCTATAAGTTTTTACTTTAAATATAGCGATATCGAAATTTTAAATGAGTAACAAAATAAAAAAACCCATTATGTAATGTAATTAGGTGGTAAATTATACATAAAGTATAATCTGTTTATTAAGTGCAGCCATTTTGAGTTCATTTATGAGACTATCATATATCAGTGGCACACACAAGGGGGGGGAGGTCCCCGAGTCCGTGCCCCTCCCCCAAAGCCCTTGATTTTTCTCCATTGATTATAATACTATGTATATAGTACATAAAATTTAATTAAGTGTTTGTTATCAATAATTACTCTTATTTATAATGCTAATTATTTATTCAATAATTAATTTTTCACTGTTTTTTGTTCTCGAAAATCAACATAATATGTTGGGTGGCGTAGCGGAGCATGACACGCGAATGGTGGACTTCCGACCCTAGACCCCCCAAATTCCTGTGAGCGCCACTGTCACTTTTTTTTTCTTATCAATGGCGTATGCCAGATTTAACTAAGAATGGGAAGAAAGTGCTTGTTTATTTTTCGTTATGTTATTAAACCTTGATTAATAGTCGACACCGCCGGACGAATATTCCCTCAATGTTCTCTAGATTTGACGGATACTTGACTGTAAAAGATGAAAATGTCATCTCACTTACATAAGTTGTAGAAAAAGGTAAAAGAAAAATTTTAAATTACATTTTATTTAAATTTTAAAAATAATTCAAAAAAGACCTAAAACTTTTGAAGATCCCTACTGTAAATCATGCAGCTCCATTTAGGGTCGCTTTGGGGAGCTTAAAAAATTCTGCGATAAACCATACAATACCAAAAATTATGATGCATAATTTTAAGAAATCAAAAATATTATATTGGAGAACAACAAAATTATAGTTACCAAATGTTTCTTTTTTAATTATTGAAAACATGGTTTAGATGCAATACTACACGTTTTCGTCTGCATTCGTATTTGCTAGTATAATGCTCTTTTCATTGCTTGTAGCTTTATCGGAATTGTAGATTACTTTTGCGAATATATATATACATATATATATATAAACACTCCCACAAATATAAAGTGTTACAGTATTCCTATTGTGCTGCAATATAATTTTCTGCACTTTATCTGACCCAATCAATTCTCAGTTGTAGAGTTAAAAAATGATAATAAACATATCTAGTGTGATAATTAGATCTGGCTTAACGACTTACACCTCCAGACACCGAGGATGGATAGCGCTTTCCCTAACAGAATAATAATGATAAGGAAGCCTGGAACGCGTGTTAATCGAAGAGAGAAGTTCAACAGGAATGGGACACGTTATATAGTTATTAGAATCATTTTAAGGAGCGGGGAACCGAACCGCGATCAATCCGCGAATAAATGATCGCCAACAAACGATCCCCGCGTTCGCGACCTACAACCGAACCCGCGAATCAGCCAGCCGGCGATCCCTCATGGCGCGTAGAATCTCGGCCTAAATGCAGGGTATCAGGAAATTATAATGGAGATAAATGGAGAAGTGAGAAGCGCAATTACTCCGAGGAGGGAGGCTCGGGATTGACAAGTCAGAAATCTCTGCTGCCACCCTCCCTCCCGGCAACTGCATGCCCTCCAACAGCTATTATACACGGTGGTGATGCTTTTCATCGCGTTATCCTGTTTTTGATCTGACCCCCCTCCCTTCTTTCAGTTAAATTTCCATAATGACGGGGCTCAGAGCGGTCTCACGTCAACGCAATTTCTGCCAAAATCGACACCTTTTCGCCAAAGGAACTCCACGAGGGGCAGGGACTCGTTTTGTTTGAGGCCGCTCTTATGCTAATCCCGTTTTTTGGCGACACATCATTTCCACCGAGGATTTGTACATTTGTTTGTTGGAGATGGGGGACAAAATGAACTGAGGAGAGTAAATAAGAAAGAGAACCTAGTCGGGTAGTTGAATAACTTGGGCAGACACCTGACAGAGAGAAGTGTAAGGACAGATGACTGTTGATAGGTGAGAAGATTGTTGCACTTAGGTTTGTTGTATACCCTAAGGTAGAGGATAGATGACATTTTGATTTTCTTAATTGGGGCCCTTATAAATATAACGTTCAGCTCCTATGCGATTATTTTAATTTACACTTACTGCATCCCTCCCCCATTTATACCATCTGGAATACAGTTGTATAGGGAAAAAATTGTTAAATGAAACATAGTCGGACTTTGTTTAAAGAAGTCGCTAAATTCCGAAAAAAGTCCGTTGTGTGGAAAATTCGTTAAATAGGGATTCATCTTTCAATATTCTTCTGTTTTTTGTTCCAGGAAAAAGTTCGCAAAATATAGAAATCCACAAAACAGAGGTTCGTAATATGGAGGTCCAATGGCACTTGCCTTCTATGTATTTCTTTCTTCAACGTTATCCTTAAAATATCTATATCAAAACATTTTACTGGTTAAGTATTTCTTCAGTTTCAAATAAAGTAATTTGAAAAGGAAGAATATCCTAGCTAGATAACACATAATGCATAATTAAATATGATTTTACTCAGAGGGAAGTAAAGTAATATAGTAATAATTATATTAATTTTTTAAATTTTAACTTCATAGAAAGAAGGCAAGAAAATTCCTGAATAATTGTTGATGTAATAATTGTCATATGAGTTAATAATTGTCATATAATTCTCTTTTGGGTTTGCGGCCGTTGTAGCCGAGTGGTAAAGGTATCGGATCGTGGCTGACCTTTACACGAGTTTGAGCCCAGTACCACTAAAGACCCGCCGTGTAGGGCAGCTATGCACGTTAAATCTGTCGAGAGCTGAAACGTCCTCCCGTTGGTGTGGTAGTTAGGAGAGAGGAGTGCCAGCTCAGGTGTAATCCACGTCATTTGA
Organism: Trichonephila clavipes; assembly: GCA_019973935.1. Classification (NCBI taxonomy): domain Eukaryota; kingdom Metazoa; phylum Arthropoda; class Arachnida; order Araneae; family Nephilidae; genus Trichonephila; species Trichonephila clavipes. The sequence goes on from BMAU01021430.1 coordinate 840,473, forward strand.
TCATGGTTCAAAATTACGTGGTCCGTCACCAAAAGCCCTCGTGTAGCTGAATAGTGCGACGTTAATATTCGCTCACTCTCTTTTTTTGGGGTTGTTAAAAATACATTTCAATTAAATTTAATTATTATTTCTATATTTCAATAGTTATAACTGTATTTATCGTAACATCGTGAATAATTATTTGTTATGCATAACATGAACATTAGTTAGAACTATTCCAGTGGCCACATTTTTTTTTTATTTTCCCCTCAGTAAAGTTTTAATCTTTAAATTTATTGGTTTAGGCGAAAAATTCTATTTACTATATTTTGATAATAAAAATAAATGTTAAGAAAAATAAGGGTCATAAAAAGATGAAGCTCATATTTTCTCAGTAATGGTTTCTTTTAAGGAGAATTTTAACTAAAATGATATGCTACGATTGTTTAATTAAAATATTTCGAGAAGAAAACATGTGAGAATATGATGGACAAAGAGTGAATTATATGGAAATAAATAGGGAAAGAATGATGATAATACAATATGTAACTATAGCTGTACAAACAAATGGACTAAATTCATGACAGTCACATGATAAATGCGCAACCACGTATTCTCCATTAAGTTCAATACTGGCATTATAATTACTTGTAGTTGTCCTACTTGTAAATATTTGATAAAATTTCACATTTTAAGATTGGGTAAAGATGCTCAAACATTAAGATTTTTCAAAAAGTTTTTAAAAATTAAAAAAAAATTCCTTATTATGTATGTATTTTTAAAACAAGTGTATTTTGTTCACCTATGTACGTAAATATTGGCAAACATGCAATTTATACAAAAAAGTTTGTTCAAAAAGCAGAAGTTGGCAACAGCGAGGTGTATGAATTGCTTTACAGGAAACGCGTAATTCCATTTACCATGTGACGGAATCAACGGAAAGTTCTGCGGGCATCTGGGTTTCTAGGAACTCTTAATCCCGTATATAACAGTCTGCAAGATGGAATGGCATACAGTTGGATTTTCATGCTGGAGTTGTACTTCATGGCTATTCACCATGGGACTATGAAGTCACGTGAATTTTGCCCATTCAGAAATGACTCATTTAAGTTATATTCATAAACAAGATATAAATTGATTAATTGTTTGTTTTTATAACGTAGCATTCAGAAGCAACCCGAAATCTTTTGGCGACGGACCTTGTCATTTTTAACCACGGTCAAATGGAGAGGAGGATACCTAAGCTGGTCTACTCTCCATCCCACCAAGGTGAGAATTTTGAGCCACGATAGATTTAACTTGTGATTGTCCTGTGACACGGCCAATTTTTAGGTACATCAGGACTTGAACTCAACTTAAAAATGAATTCCAGACAGTGGTGCACACAAGGGGAGGGTCCGGATCTACCCCCCAAACCCCTGATTTTTTTTCGATTGATTATAATCCTATGTATATGGAACTTAAAATTCAATAAAGTATTTGATACTTTATTGAATTTTAAGTTTATAAGTATATTAATAATTAATGCTAATTATTTATTCAATAATAAATATTTTACTGTTTTTTGTTTCCTAAAAACGACAAAATCTGAGGAATATGTTGGGTGGCGTATTGGAGCATGATATGAGAATGGTGGACCTTGGACCTTAAAACACCACTGATTCCAGTTATACCATAATGATCCAATTTGAATAACACGAGATTTTCTCAATAATATGATTTCTAACCATAATATGAATATATTAAACGTAAGTTATGAAGAATGAATTTACAAAAGCAAGTTATGATGAATGATTATACAAAAGTAAGTTATGATGAAAGAATATACAAACGTAAGTTATGATGAATGAATATATTAACACATGATGTGAATATACTTACTACTAATACATGATGAGAATATATTTGAAATGTAGGTTATGATGAATGAATATACTAACTGAACCAGTACACGATATGAATATACAATCGCAAGTATCCCTGATATTGGAAAAGAAGTTTTTAAAGGCGGAAAGAATTATTTGGCCGTTAGGGTATATAAAAACAACACTCTATTATTATAATGTAATACATATAAAATGAACCAATCCAATATACATTACGGCATTTTGGTTCGTTACGATTCCCATGCAGACAGGAAAATCAAAATTACAAATAAAGTTTTATCTTATCAGTATCTTCGAAAATATACATTAATCTCTACAAAATAAATGAAAAAATTGATTGAAATAAAAAGTGTTTACATCGAGGTAAATACTTTCAGAAATATCTACGCTTTACTCGTATTCAAGAATAATACAAACTTATATTAGGTTTGACGGGTAAAAAATATTTAACATTATTTTCAATTTAATGGGCTAAATTCATGTGACATCATAGTCACAGGATAACTGCAATCACGTGTTTCAAGCCAATCTCCTTAATTCATATGACGTCATAGTCACATGATAAATGCAACCATGTGTTTTCAGCCTGTCCGTCCATGTGCCTCACTGTTGCCAAATTTCCTTTTACAGAAATTTAAAAAAAAATACGAATTTGACAACAATAATAACATACATAGGCAAACAAAATATTCTTGGTCAAAAATAATATAAGAATTTTTTTTAAAAATTTTTGAGAACTTCTTGAAGAACATTCATGCTTGAAAACACCTTTACCCAATCATCAAATTTGAAACTTTACCTAAATCTTATAAGTAGAACAACATGCATAGTTCTAATTTCAGTTTTTAATTTAATCCAAGAGCACGTGATTTCATTTATCATGATTATTGATTTATCTTGTCACCCATTGCGGAACGCAATTCCAGAAATATTTCTGTACGAAAGTGATTTCATCAAATCAATATATTTCGCAATAAACCGTGAAATATATTAAGACAAACTAGTTACAATAAATACACATGGCTGCAGATTGAAACCTCTTATTATAGTACAGCCCTGCCCGCACACAATATAACTCAACGTCATTACATACAATGTGGGTATTACTTCAACTTTAATGGTTCCGACGCACTGAGAAATCACGTCTAGAATAAGAGCGCAACAAAATGATACCACAGGCCCAGACGCCTTTTTCGAAGAGCGTGTGGACAAAAGGAACAGCGCCAACCTTCAGGTAGGACGTGGGGGCAACCTTTTTTTCACACCTCGTTTTCGCATTCCCTCCCCCCTCCCTTATTAAGTGGGTAATTTTCACCTATCTTCAGAACCATCGATCTGTGTTTATGATCCTATTATGAGCAAGAATAAATGCATACTTCCAGGGTTTTTCTCCCCACCTCTAGCTCAGAGTATCCATTAAATGAACAAGATAAAAAAATAAAATCAAAGGCGTCAAGAAAGATAACTTTAAAATTCATATTTTGGCTGTGGATGTCAGTTGATGGCATGGGATGAAATTGCGGGTTTCTCGCTGCTTTGGTTTGACCCCTGCAAATAAGGCTGGAGTAAGTGATGACAGCTCCTTGCTGATGGGGTCGGCGGTTGTTCTGTATTTTAATTCTGTATATGAGTGTGGTACCGACTTGGGAATATTTTCTTCTGATTTATTAAGTTTCGCACGCATGACATCTGCTTTTATTCGTGGGAATTAGTTTCATTTAGAAAATGATTGCATTCTATAAAAACAGGGGATGCGTTAAATCTTTTTAAATGGAGCGGATGTGACAAAATAAGGTAGTTAATTTGTGTAATGGTTCTAATTATAATGTTAAAAATTGAGAGAAAAGAAAAAGCTATAGTTGTAAAAACAGGACTTTTCAAAATTAAATAAAAAACAATTATACAAAAATAGAGAATTCGCAGAATTGAAATTCCAATATTTATGTCTACTATTCTTCTTTTCCCAACTTAATTCTTATCAGCTTGATTTTGATTGAAGCAAATTTTTGCTAACTGAGCACCAAACAAGTCATATAAAAAATTTTCTTTTAAGTCAATTCCCACTTTGGTCAACAAAGAAATTTTTTTTTATTTTAGTTACTTTTTATTAAATAGTTACAATTAATATAAATATGTATATATGTATGAAAGAATCACAATATTAAATGGCAAAACAGAAATCGATTTTCCTTTCTATATATGGTGCTGAACTACTATTTTTGTTTGTTAGTATTTATTCATTCATAAACCACATTCTCAGAAATTAGACCATTCCAGGTCTCACCCACGACCTTTGGATTGGAAGTACAACGCGTTATCCATTGGGCTACAGGGACACAACGAGTGATTTTTTTTACATATGGTTTTGGACTATTGGTTTTTTTTTTGCTACTATTTATTCATTAATTAAATATAATTAATGAATAATTATTTGAAAAACTGTATTAATATCAAGTGTCATTCACTACAAGTTGAAAAAAATATATTTGAACTTGAGTGGATAAATAGAAAGTATTTTACTAACGATTGAAAACTTGAACAAGAATATATATATATATATATATATATATATATATATATATATATATATATATATATATATATATATATATATATATATATACATATACATACATATATATATATAGGTATAAATATTTATATGTATTGGTGTATATATATATATTGGTATATATATATGTATATATATGTATATATGTGGGAGACAACAAGGGGTCCAAGACGTTTGTCTTACTTCACATTTATTTTAAAATTAAACAAAAATTGATTAAAAAGGTAGCTATTTTAACAGATAAGTTTGACGATGATATGCAGAAGGTAACGCCTGCTCGCGCACCTCTCTCTCTCTCTCTCGTTCTCCTTTCTCCTCTCTTAAAAGTTCACAGTCTCCTAGTTTCAGTTTTTGTTTCACTTAGCTGCGCCTGCGCGCGAAGACTGTGTTTTGCTTTTGGCTGCATGCCACAACGGCCAGCCTGACTGTACGCTGTCCGCAGCGGTAGGTCTTCCTTTTTTCCCTTTTCATCGAGACCAGAGAAGAATCTGAAACATACAAAAAAGACGGAACAGACAAGGACTATACGACGAATACATAGAGATTTAACATATCATAATTTTTCTGAACTAGACAGTTTCTCCATCATGTGAAGGCACCTCTTCGACATCCGGAAGGTTCCACAGGAAAACATTGTGTTTCACAGGCATAAGAACGTCTTTTTTAATGAGTTCTTTGGTTGAACGCATCGATATGTTCCTCTCTAGAGTTCTGGACGTCTGTTCAAAACGATTTCTCTTTTTCCTCCGTTTCCACTGCCAGGGCTCAAAGATCCTTCGGAGCAACACAAACCGTCTTTGTTCACTCTTCATAGGTGAAGGGGAGATAAATTCCACGGAACTCGTTTTCATGGCACCATTTACTTTCTTACACAATACTATATCAGAACATTTTTCTCTTATAATACTCAATTTTAACTTAGTACTCTTAATTTTATTACATTTATAATTCTTAATTAGAGAACTCAAATCATTTCTAGTATTAAAGTTTTTAACATGTGGCAAATCATAACTAGAGTTTTCTATCACATTTGAAACAGAAACATTTGAATTAGAATGAACACCCAAAGAGGATCCACTTTCACTCAATAAAACATCGCTCTTTGCGTGGCCTAGTTTCTTTATTTCAGAATATACACTGGGATGTATAATAATTTCTTCGGTCAAGGTCGGTGATATTGCCGTTCGAACTCTTAGACCGGGAGAGTGTTGATTAAGAGAAATATTTATGGGTTTAACTTCTACCATTCGCTGTTCGCCAAAACATGAACTTAATGTTATTATTTCTTCGGAAGGTGTTTGCACTCTAATTAGTGAGGAATTTAAAACTGGGATCTGGCAACCTGAATCGATCAAGGCTGTTACGGGCTGATTTTCGATAAAAATGTTTACGTATTGTAGTTGTGCAAATTCATCGCAATTTTGTTTTTCGCTCTCGACTTTCAAAGTATTCACGTTTATTCTATTATGGATGTGGCTGTTAGATTCTTTAGGTTTAAAACGCTTCTCACAGTCTCTTGTGTAATGAGATGAATCACCGCATATAAAGCAATATTTATTTTCTCTTTCAAGATTTTGGGGATAGTTCTCCTTAATCTTTGGTTTAAAGTTTTGTGATCTATTTTTAAAGGGGTCTTGGGTATATCCATAAGTAATAGGAATTTCTTTATGTGATCCGCTTCTAGATGAAATATAAATATCGCACTCTTTAGCTAAATCGATAGGCCTAAACCAATCTTCTGCTTCTCGAATGCCAATATGAGTTGCGGTTTCCTTATTTAAAGTTTCTAACTGTTTCTCTTCGACTTTAGCTGCAGGATTTAAACTTAATGCTTTATTTTTAGCCGTTTGAAGTTCGACTTCTTTTTCTAACTTTGCTAACTGTAGTTTCGCGAGCTCAATTTTCTGTTTTTCTAAAGTTACCTCTCTTTCGTTTCGCGATACTCTCTCATCTATACAGTTTTTAATTAAAGTTTTAACGAAATCTGGATCACTTTCAAATGTACTACTGTTCTCAATTTTAGTCTTTAGTTTAGCTATGGTGTCCGTACTCTCCACAGCACCGTCTAGATCCTCAACAACTCTTATGAGATCCTCTTTAAGAGCGTTTTTATACATTTTAGAAAAATATGGAAAGATCCTACCTTTTTTTTCTAGCTCCCTTGTTGCTCGCACGTACGATGTATCCAATATTTGATGAAAACGTTGATTCCACTGATTTCACCTCTTCGCAGGTAATATAGTTGAAATTGTTCGAATTGACACCTCTTCGCAGGTTATATGTGAATGGTTCCAACCTCTACACAGGCGGAATTTTCGTCGATGGGTTCCAACCTCTACACAGGCGGAATATTTGTCGATGGTTCGTTGAAAAATACACCTCTACACAGGTTATTTTATTCAACAGTTCCAACCTCTACACAGGCGGAATATTTATGCTGAGTTCAAACCTCTACACAGGTTGAACGAAGTTTTCGAAAAATGGCGGAGCGTCTCCTTCACGGACGCTTTTGTTCATTGTCCAAACTTTGATCAAAATCGAAATTTTTTTTTTCAATCCCGGCCTCTACACAGGCGGAGTATTCATGCTGAGTTCAAACCTCTACACAGGTTGAACGAAGTTTCCAAAAAATGGCGGAGCGTCTCCTTCACGGACGCTTTTGTTCATTGTCCAAACTTTGATCAAAATCGAAATTTTATCGATCGCGGCCGAGCCCCCATAATTTGTGGGAGACAACAAGGGGTCCAAGACGTTTGTCTTACTTCACATTTATTTTTAAAATTAAACAAAAATTAATTAAAAATGTAGCTATTTTAACAGATAAGTTTGACGATGATATGCAGAAGGTAACGCCTGCTCGCGCACCTCTCTCTCTCTCTCTCTCTCGTTCTCCTTTCTCCTCTCTTAAAAGTTCACAGTCTCCTAGTTTCAGTTTTTGTTTCACTTAGCTGCGCCTGCGCGCGAAGACTGTGTTTTGCTTTTGGCTGCATGCCATATATATATGGGGGGGAGTCCGAATAAAAATCAGACTCTTCAGAAGTCGGGATTTTAAATTGGCGAGGTGGTTATCTAGGGGTAAGTATTATAGGGTTAGGGATGAATTAATTGAATCGAAGTCATTTAAACGCAGATACTTCGTTTAAGTAAAAAAAAAAGAATTTATTTCAAGTTAAAGGAGAAATTTTACAAGGGGAATATTTACAAAGGGAAAGAGACATGCAGAAATTAGATTAATTGAAAGTTGAGTTATACCTTTAGAAGATGGGGAAATTAATTACACTTCTCATGCTTGGACTGGAACCGCGCTGGGCGCGAAAAACGTGACGTGTTGAACCGGCGGTGGTTAGTAGGCCTCTGCCAAAAAATTATTCAAGCTGGAGATCCGTAAGCTCACCAGACGGCGCTGCTTCGGAATGCAGTAATAAACAAAATTGACATTAATAGTCCTCTGAAAAGGATATGACTCAACCTTTTACAAAATGTTTTAAACGGAAAATCCTACATATATATATAACATATAGGGAGGGTGAGAACTAATAGTAGGAATTGAAAAAAAAGTGAATAAAAAGTATAAGTAAAAAAAATAGGATCAAAATTCATATACGGAAGATAAGAGTACTTAACATTGTGTAGCAGTCATTTCATTAAACTACTCTGAAAGCTCAATTCGTGTAACATAGTTATTAAATTAAATAAGAAAAACGCGATAAAACAAGGATACATAAGGTTAAATAAAAAATTGCCACTAACATTTTTATTTTAATATAAGTTTACTTCTCTGGAAAAATATCTCTTTACTCTTCTAAGAAATGAAAAAACCCATTTATACTAACTTATTATAATTTTAAAACACATAAAATATTTAAAGAATGCCTAGGAATTCACTTTAATTTTATCATTTGTTTTCAAGTTAATTGCTTCGTATAACTTTGCTTTTCAAAATCAAAGCATTTATAGAATAAGGGGACTAGTACGAGACCATTGAGCTCCTTTTTAAAGAAAATTAATAGTAATTTTTTTAAAAATTAATTTATGGAAAGTAAATCTAGTATTGCCTTGCACAAAATCATGTTTTAACAATTACCACTTAAATATTGGAGAGTATAATTTTGAAGCTGTTGATAGTTTAAATTATTTAGGTTAGGAAATTAATAATAGAAACGATTGTACTACTGAAATCCAAAAGAGAATTACTATGGCTAATAGATGTCTTAATGGGATGCGAATATACATGAAATCGAATTTAATCAAAAGAAAAACAAAGATTCTATTGTATTAAAGTCTTTTAAGATCAGTATTAACTTACACAAGGGAAACTTGGTTCATGTCTCGAACAGATGAGATCATAATAAGTATCTACGAAAGGAAGATTTTGAGATTTATTTTTGGAGGGATTCAGGAAAATGGAACGTGGCGAAGAAGATCAAATTTGGAGCTCTATCAATCATATAAAGAATCTGACACCGTTAACTTCATCAAAATACAACGAATTAAATGAGCAGGTCACTTTGGATGAAGACCGCACCACAAAAAAGTTTTCAATTTCCAACCAATTGACACACAAAGAAAGGGCAGGATGGATTGATGGCCTAGAAAAAGATCTCCTAGTTTTGAGAACTAAGAATTGGAAAACACTAGCAATAAAAAGGATGGAGTGGAAAAGGCTTCTTGAGAAGGCCGAGGTCCATCTTGGGCTATCGAGCCATTGAGAAGGGAAGGAAAACTAGTATATGCAAAAAGCTTGGTATACCAAACTACAATATATAAAGTTTCTGATTTTTTTAAATAATAAGATAAGAACGTGTTTTTTTTAAAGCGATAAATAGGGAAAGACGCGACTCGCCTTTCCAGGATATCTTGAGAAAATACCCTAAGGAACTAATGAAATAAATTTTAAAAAACAAATAAAATTTATCTTTAAAAAATGTTATATTGGAAAAGATAACCTAAATTTAACTCTTAACAATTAGATGTGGTGATATTTTACAGGTATTTGTGATAAATTAAGAATTATTCTAAGGCTTGCATTTTAATTTACCATTGTCTTGCATTGATTAAGGCAAACAACGTAAAATCAATTTCTTTAAATTTTTAGTCCAGTGGCTGAGTGGTTAGTGCATCGCGCTTCCACACCACAGGGCCGAGGTTCAAACCCCGGGCCTGGAAAGGTTTACTCAGCCTTTCATCCCTTCAGTGAGTCGATAAATGAGTACCAAGCTTTCTTGGGAACTTAACACTGGAGGTTTCGCGTCAGATTGACCACCTGACCGGAACATCTGCTCACGCCTCTCAGAATCCAAGGTCGCGTATACTGCGTTGGACACAGAAGGCCTTCACCCTCATGGGTTGTCGCGCCACTGAGTTAATTTAAGACTTATATTATTACCATATAGTAAAAAATATTGAAAATATTGAGAAAATCGACGCTCTGCAAACATAAAATTTAACTTTCATTTGAATTGGGATAAAAACGTATTTTAACTTAATATAATTAGAGGTAACACAATTTAAAATGTTCTGATTTGTTAAGAGTTTAGACATATATAAGCCCCAGTGGCCGAGTGATAGCGTATCGCGCTTCCACACCACAGGTTCGAGGTTCTATCCTGAGGCTGGGCAAGGTTAACTCGCCCTTTCATCCCTACTGCACTGGGTCAATAAATGAGTACCATGCTTGCTTGGGGACTTAAACACTGGAGACCTCGCTTCAGACTGACCACCTGATCGGGACATCTGCTCATGCAACTCAGCGCCTAATGGTCACATTCACTGAGATGGACACAGTAGGCCTTGGCTTTCACGGGCTGTTGTGCCTTTGAGTTTGAGCTTATATATATATATATGTGTGTGTGTGTTTTGTGACGCGCTGTAATAAATTTATTTGACTGCTGTCTTGGCGGTGACGATGGAGATCAGCAAGAGAATGTTATCTACAGTATTCTCCTGAATATCTATCATCATTAACTCCATCGAGAATGCCATTTGCTAAACCGAATATGAAATTAGGCTGTATCGTTAAGATAATAAAAAATTTATGTGTATTACCGATGGGATTTGTAATAGCACAAGATCCTCGTCACTTGAACATGGTTCAAAATTACGAGGTCCGTCGCCAAAAGCCCTCGTGTAGTTGAACAGTGCGACGTTAATATTCAATAACTCGCTCACTCACTCAATAGCACAAGATTGGTAATGAAAAATATCCAGAAGAATATACTGCAGTGTGAAATTTTATCAGGAGATACGAAAGGCGAAATTGTATGTACAAAGGATCACACTGGACACTCGAGGGGATTTGGATATGCCATTTTGGTACTAAAACATACTTAATTCCCTATAAGATTGGTATTTGCCATGATTATTAACAAATCCCAAGAAAAGAAATTTGAAAAAGTCAGTGTAACATCGAAGGAAACAATATTTACTCATTGACAATTGGGTGCTAGTTTGATATCACGGGGCATGACGCCAAGCAGCACTTGTTGTCGCTGGAATGGAATACAAGATGGCGGCCTAGCGGTGTCAAATCATCAGGAAGATAATTTTAAAAATAGTTTTGAAATACATAGAAATATATTTCAAAAGAAGAATATAGGAACAGATTGAGAATAACCAAGATCAATCAATAAATAATGAACTACTATATTATATAATAAAAAGTTACATGTACTAATAATATCATGCAGTAAATAATAATAATCTAATGATATAATTTATTAGTAATTATATATAATATTCATATAGTATGATTTAATAATAATTATTATATATAATAATAATAGAATATAATTTAATAGTAATTACAAAAAAAATAAAATCATCGTATTGTAATATAAAAATTATTTATAAGAATACTCATATAACGTAGTAATTATAAATAAATAATATAATATGTAATAATATTTAAAATAAATATAATAAAAAAACAATTATAAATAACGAATATTATATGATTATTACATATAATAATAATTGTATTTTTATATTATATATTAATAAAATAATTAGATAATATATGTTATCATTAATAATGAATATCAATTAAAAAGTACTAGAGAAATTTGCAATATTCCAAAAATATCATGGTAATCATATTGTAATGTTATCGCTCATCTTGGCGAACATAAACAACAACTTGGCGCGTGCCCGGTGATATCAAACTAGTTGCGACAATTGTATGTATCTCTGTCAAGTTGCTGAAGCAAAGAAGGAATAAAAATGCAGTGCAATTGAGAGGAAAAGGTGATTAAGAACATTGTTTTTGAAGAGGCACTAAATTGAAGTACAAACTAAAATGCGGAGATAAAGAAAGACTTGAAATTTATTACTTTTTTCTGCTTGCAATAAATTGAAGAAAAAAAAAGAACTACATAATGCATATAAATTACAGTTTTGCAATTTGAGCAAGGACAATGAACAGCTGTACAATTTGTACAATGGGTACAAAGGATTTCGAACGCAATGTCAACATTTTTAAGTGATTTATCCGAATATTGAATAAAATACCACTAAGCAAATACAACATACTGAAACATACTCACAGTTATTACAGTTGAATTATGAAACAAACAGCATCGAATAGGGTAGAATTCAAGATTTTAAAGTTTCATAAAAAAAAACAATATTGAACATTTTAACATATCTATCTTTACTCAGAGATTCGAATAATATATCTAGCGAATACAGACAGAAACTGTTGCCAGATACTCGAATACTCATCCAATGCAGGCTGAAAGAACTGTTGCCAGATATTTGAATAAATATCCGACGCAGCAAGAAAAAACTGTAACCAGATATTTGAATGCCACTCTATTCAAGAAAACAGATAAAATAAATACGAATAAAACCAAGAGACAATTAAATATACTTACATGCATAAATAAGAGAACAAAATATTAAAATATACTGAATAATCTTTAATCAATTCACAATCAAACACAAAGATGATATGAATTTTTATACTTTTTGTTTTTTGGCAGGTGGTCTTATAAGTTGTTAACAGTGTATTTTTATTCATTTATAATATTTTCGTTACCTTAATCATTTATTGCAATATTGAAAATTATCGAAACTTAATTTGAATAAATATTTTGCTATATTGAATTTTAAGCGTTCAAATTATATTTAGAATCTTTATTTCTTACATTATTTCCATAATTTGTGGTCTGATAACTTCATAACGGACTATAATGCGTGATTCTAATACAAATACTAAAATGTAAAAGACATCACAAACACACATGAGCATTCAGACTTAATTTAAAATTTAAACAAAATATAATTTAATTTAAAATGTTGAAGCGTGAACTGTGTGCATACTGCTTTATTCAGACAGCATACAATGCATATGTTAAACATTCCAAAGCGTCTAATCAAAGTAAAAAAATAAAAAACGTTAAACAAAAATTTGTCATCTTTCTTAAAGAAAAAGTATGTGTGACTATTAATCATAGTTCCACACATATTCACTTTTGTGAAGAAATACTTATCGCAATAGCAATGAGGCTTTTTGATCGTCCATACAGGAAATTAAAATAACCGTTTAAAAATAATGATAATTTTAAATCATGAATTTTAGAGAAAATAATTAATTATAGATAAGTCTAACCCCTGCACAGTTGTGCGCTTTTCACAAAGAAAACAAGAGTTGTTAAAGAGAAGACTTTTTTTTTGACAAACACCAATTTCAAATGAATGACATTACTTGGTTCTTGAAGTTGTTTGATTTTGCCAGGTCAGTCAATTTGATTCTTAATTAAATAAGCATTTGATACTAGAAAAGAATTGAATAACTTCTTTTTCGGGAGGGGGAGTTTTTTGTTTACAATCACATGTTTTAAAAATATCACTGAGCTATATTTTATGATAACATGAAAAAAAAAAGCATATTTTAAATCTTACCCTGATGGAGCCCCAGTTTTTACTAAATATAACTATAATAAATAATGCATTGAGATTGTATTTAGTTTGTAAGGCTACAATTGTATGTCACCACAATTATCTGGATCAGTAATTGAATAATGAAGATTTTCATTTCACTTAATAAAATAAGTCTTTTTTTATAAAATGCTTTTTAATCAGCACATTTCACGTAATGTTATTGATGTAGTTTTAAAAACTCATTTCTTTGCGAATGCCAATAATGTATTAATTGTCATTGGTACTGTATCGCTTTGTATACATTTTTAATGCTCCTATAATGGAAAATTTAGCTTTCAGAAACATTTCATTGTCCATGCTGATGATGCAGTTCTCTCACGATTTTTGCCTCATCAAGTCATTTATTGTTGTGCCACCATACATAACAACCAAACCAATTTTCTCAAATTTCTTTGAAGGCCTTTATATTTGTTTCTGCGGTCTTACTTTTCGACATGTTACGTGAATACTGAATCCACCCTATTCGAAATATGCACAATACAACATTTTCTCGTTAATTTTGTTGTTGTTGTTACTAAGATTAATGGGATTTCACTTAATATTTTGTTTTATGAAATACTTCAAAGTTGACTGAAAGTTTTCATTTCATCTCAGTGGGGATGCGGCGTTCCAGAATTTTTTAATTAAATATGACACATTTTTGGAAGACAACAATTTTCTCTTTTTTTTAAATATGCTGAAAATGCCTGGTCGTAAAAATATTCAGGCTTCGTGAGAATTTAAGAAATTTGAAGGATTAAAAAAAATTTTCTCGCACATTTTTGTGGTAAGTTTTTGAAGTTTATATTCAGGGCCGTTTTTAGCCTCCCCGGTACCCTAGGCACTTCAATTTGTTATGCCCCTCCACTATTTCCTGAGCACTTCACCCCCTTCAGCTCTTACCTTGCCAGTTTTGATTCGGGAAGGATTTTCCCTTTTAATTCTTTTATTCTTTTCTCTTTCTTTATTTTTGCTCTTTAGAGAGTCTTTCCATTATCCACCACCTATTGATCCAATGTCTCCAGGACTGGCAAGTCGTAAGGAAAAGATAGTGGCATGGTTTGGGCACTCTCATTCATTTTTTACCTACGGCAGTGGTTCTCAAACTTTCACTACTGGCGACCCAATTTTCAATCATAATTTTTATCGCCCCCCCCAAAATAATAATGTATTGAATGCAATAATAATGCACTTTGGCGCTAAAGCTACCATGCGATCATAATTATAACCGTACAAATTAACAAGATAAGTATTAAATTTTGTATATGCTACTTTTATAAGTAATATATATTTTTATTTTTTTACTTTTTTAGTTCGATTCACTATAAAAGCGTGTTTTTTAATTTGTTTTTAAGCTATGATTTATTTTATAATTATTTTTACTATAAAATAATTATAAAATAAAGTTCCTGCGTCTTTTTGACAAGGCGAAGTGCTACATTTATGGCTTCATAGTTTCCTTCATAGAGTTCTTTAGGCAGCATTTGAAAATTTCAGTTCAACTCAAACGTTTCATGTCTATCGCTTTTCTCATATTTACTTTCGCTATCTTGAATAATGTGCATTATTTCATCAGGTTCTTCAATTGCTTGATCAGTTTCAACCTTCTTCAATAGAAATCACAGATGCCCATTTTTTTTTATATTCTGCTCATTTACATTTATAAACCATAATAAGTCGTACAACACAGCAATCATTCACATGGGAAAAAAAAGCAACAGAAAAATATTATTTACAACTTTCCTAAAAGAAAAATAGACGGAGTGAAACATACCAGTAAGTTTGAAGGTCAAATATATGATAATCAAAAGAAGCATTTTAGGGGTTAAAAGAAACGTAATAAAGAAATCTCTCATCGTGGGATTACACCAAAGCAAACAAAACGTCTTTTTTTTATTCGATCATAGATCGATTCGATTTTTCATTCGATTTTTCATTGGATCATAGATAGCTAATGAGCGTTTGAAGTGGATTCTTTTATTTTTGATGATCACCAGATGATATATATAAATTATATCAGTGTAAATGTGTATTTTTTATTATGTCAGAAAGCATTTTGTTTTGCTTCATTCCAAAAATTATTTTTTTAAACCTTTTATTTTCAATATGCTCGCGCCCCACAGTTTGAGAAACTCTGACCTGCGGCGTCACGGACCATCCACACAACCTTTTGTAAAGTATATTAATGAAATCGTGTTGGTGATTACAATATAAAGTACACATTACTATATGAACTGTTTTTAAGTTGTTAATTTAATCTTTTCATCACTTCACTATCTTTCACTTTTTGACATTCTTATTCTTTGTTAAGTCGCTGTCATTGTAGATGTATAACAAAGATTTTCTTCGAATAGGCGTTTTCTTTTGGGCGTCCGGACTGTAAACAGTCCTCAATCCCACATCGTGAGAGTCTATGATGCTGGCAAAAGTGGTGTTTTCCATTCTGCTGAGTGGCATGTTGGTGATTGGTTGAGCGATGGAATCCGGGAGGCGTGGCTTATGTTCTTCATCTGGGTGGTGAGTTTTAAGAGTTTTTTGGCTTGGCTGAGAGGTTGCTCTCTGATTGGATGCAGGGTACAGTGAACATTGACTCCGATTGGCTGCCCCGGGGGCTGAGTTTTAAATTATGGGGAAGAGCAAGTCCAGTGGGGAAAGCAGGAGAAAAATATTGGCAAAAATAAAGAAAGTGAAATTTTAGCAATTACGGTGTGCAATAAAAATTATTGCACGAGAAAATAGAATTACGGGGGATTGTAGGAGTCAAGAAGAATTCTTCTTGGTCTCTTTGTTTTGTCATTAGGGGTATATTGTGATAAATTTTGCATATTGATATTATTGGTTGCTTCTAAATCGTTAAAAAAGTTAATTGCAAGATTCTGAGTATGAGATTTGAAACTGTTAATTTTAAGAGCATTACGTATGTCGTCATTTTCTTCGAGCTTTCCTCATTGCCAAATCATTAATGACATCTCCATTTTAATATCATTTTAAATGCACAGCAACATCAAATAGTTAAGCATTTCATTTTCCAAAGTATATCTCATTTCAGTCTTTACTTTCTTATGGGTGGAAATGCTTCTCTCATGACTCGCTAGTCGGTGGTACATTCGCTGTAATTTTGATATTTCCTCTTTTTTCACCCTCCAATTTTTTGCGCCCTAGGCAAGTGCCTAGGAAGTATATATATAATGATAAAACGCGCGTTTTAATATTATTTTATTATATTATAATAAAAGTTTAAAAAGTGTTGCAAAATAAAGTTGTCATAGATAAATAAAATTTTTAGTTTTAGTTCTTAGGGGAGGGATGAGCTTTAGATACTTATAACAAAAGAAACTTCATAGAGAACGTGAATCCATTTTGCATACATATTTATTTCTTCTCGATTTTTTTATTGTGATTCGTAGAACCCCTGGGTATAACATGTGGAACCTCAGGGATCCTTAGAATACAGTTTGAAGACCACTGCTCTACAACAATAATAAACTTCCAGCAGGTAATTTTTTTTAAAAAAAAGGGGAAAACATATTAATGATTAAGTTCCAACTTCTTAAAAAAATGAGTTTTTGAATGCTTTTTCCAACGCATCAAATTTTTGAGGTTGTTTTTTTATGTGTTTCCCATATAACTGATTAAATTTTTGACTTTAAAAATATTTTTGAGCCATTGTAATTACCAATACTCTTCAAGGTTATATAAAATAAAATTAAAGCATTATTTTAAATATTGTATAAAAATTTTTTTGTTAATTTTCTTACATAATACGTTTGTATTACAATATAATTTAATCCTTATAGCTTTCATGATAAATGTTGAATATGTTATACATACAAATAAGATACTGACACATATGATTGATAAACGTAAGATAAACACATATATGAAAGTCAACATGTAATATTTTACAAAATATTTTTAAAAAATGAATTAGGTCTTTTCAAATAAAAGATGCAATAAATATTCTTCAAATGCTAGAAAGAAATATAAAAAAATACAGCAATTAAAATATAACCGTAAATTTAAGTAATTTTTGTTAAATTATTTACTAGCGAATCAATTATATATTTTTTATAAATAGTTTTGAAGATTATAACAGTTTAATCAGGTTTGTTTGGATATATAAAACGTTTGCTATAATTTTTAACTGATAATTGTTATAACTGTTTCTGTAACTGATTAAAAATTATAATTGCTTTTATTTTTTTTTTTAAAAAAAAAGAATGATCGTACAGCTCAAATTTTTTCTAGCAATCTCTTAAAAGATTATATGGTTTCCATCTTGTTAAAGTAATATTTGTGTAATAAAATAAAGAATATGCTGAACAAATATTGATATTGTGGCTTCATTTGACATAAAGAATTTTACGAAGTATTGAAAAGATTTTAATAATTTTGACCCGAACGATTTATTTAAAATTAATCACTTGAAATATTTTAACTATGGAATTGCAAGATTTAATCAGGTTATCGGTTGGGAAGACATTCTTCATAAAAAAAAACACACATTTTATCTAGTTATTCTCAAGAAAAAGACGTCTTGATTATTTAGTGATATTTCTGCCATATTACACAGAATTTGGTACCTTTCAAAAGTTTTATGACAACGAGATAATCGAGTGGCCATGTTAGCGAGATCGTGTTCGGCGTTGATTCTACGAAATCATAATGCGGCTGAAGTTTCGCTGTGTGGAGAAGTTGAGGTATATTAAAGTAAATAATAAAGAGTTATCACTTTACATACACACTCAACTTCACTGGAGCAAAACATTTTGTAAAAATATTTTTAGTCGTAAACGTAAAAAAAAAAAAAAAAAAAACTCTTAAGGCTAATAGCATTTATATAAAATATATTTAAAGGAAATTTTTGCAGAAGAAACATTTCATATATTACAGGTGCGACTTTCAATGCAAATTTAGTTGCTCAAGTTTCTTAATGCTTTCTTTTTTAAAACAGGTGCAGTAGAATCGGAAAACAAAATTTTCCGAACAATTTGAACCTTAGTGTGAACTTATAGTACTTATTCTTTTGTCTGCTTTCCTTTAACAACTTCTTGCGCTTGGAAAAGACGTATTACTTAATCAATTTTTGCATAAATGCAAGAACGTTAAAAAAAAATCACAAAAAAACTTTGTTTTTTATTAAAATATTATGCTGCAAATTTTTCCGTAAAATTTCAAGCAGAATAATTACCAAATTTAAATTCAGCCATATACAATAGGGTGGATCAATTTTTTTTCTGTTTTAAAACCAACTTATGGGGAAAAGATGTTCTTTAGTACACATAGATGAAGGTAAAAACTAAATAAAAAATTAATTTTTATGTTAAGTACTGCTACAAGGAGAATGAAGCTTAAATATTTCAGGGTTTTTTTTTTTATGGTGAAAAGTCAAAGTAGTTTTTGTTAATAAAAACCAAGTACTCTAATACTTTTTAGTATTTACTGCGAAGAGAGAACATATTAAACAGTTACAAGAAAAATATCGCGTACATTTAACAGCTTCTTCATAGTATTAAACTTTCAAAAATCCTTCTGTCGAAAAAGGACAGATCACACTGAAGACGGAAAACAGGTTGGATCTGACTGATTCGATGGTGCGGGGAGAGAGAGAGTTGAGGCTATTTATTTATTTATCCTACAACCATCTTCGGCACCTCTGCCATTAGTTGACGAGCCAATAGTGATGATGAAACATAAAAAAATTAAAAATAACGTCCGTAGAGTTGTCATCAAGAAACTTTAAAACAATGAGGCAGTGCCTGAGCTTGTCACCATCCATATCACCCTGGAGGGAAAGAGGGCAGGAGTGGATCGAGACAACACTAATGCACCCAGATAGTTTTTTAATGCAATGCTAGCACCATCTGTTACGCAATATGAAGACAAAATAATTGCTTGCCTTAAAAACTAAAATAAATAGCCTTACTATTTTTGTATCGCTGTATTAGTCGAACGATTTTTGCTGAAGCTCTTTTATAGCATTTTATTTACATTTTGGGTAATTTTTATTTTTTGTTTGTTTATTATTATTATTATTTTTTTGCTTTATTTTGTTAATTGTTTTAAAATCTTTCTTGTTGTTTTAATTAGACAATTTGTTTTTTAATTTTCTGTAATCAACTTTTTCATACTTGTTTTCTTAAATGGAGGCTAAAATGAATGTGCATATAAGAAACTTAATCTGATCATTTTGTGATGAAGTTATCACTCGCCTTTTCTGTTTGAAAAGGTATTTAAAAAATGGAGAAGCACAATAATAAAGGAATTAAAGTGATGGAATCCTTGGCTATAAATATAAAAAATAAGATTGAAAAACAACCTGGATATTTCCTTACACGAAGAAAAAGATACACTACTAGTACACTCTAAAATTTAACTACTGAAAAAGTAAACAATATTAAAGAAGGGTTGCTGTTAAATTCACAAGAAGTTACATCCATCAATACAGATTTTTTGATCATATTTATTGTAATAAAAAAAGTCTAATAAATAAGATTAATTTATTTTCATTTTTGTGTTTCTTTATTCTTTCAAGTCATTCACTTTTAACTACTGGCATAAATATACAATTAAAATATGTGTGATATCCAGGTGATTATATTTGATCTCAATATATTGTAATGTGTGTGTTGGAAAAAAAATAGCTTAAATGTTACAATAATAAAAAATTAAAACATGTACGTATAGATGTATTAATATCGTATTATATTGATAAAGTTATTCTTAAAGGGTACTTCTAAAAAGCTAATTGAAGTTGACATATTATACTTAATTCTTTTGAAAAAAGAATACAATTCAAATCTAGATGAATTAATTTACATGTTACATATAAACTAAGGTTTTATATTTCTAATGTTTTATGCTTTAATTTTTCTTCACGCAAAGCAAAAGTGTAGATATTTGAATGAAATTTGCATAATTCAATATATTTGTCTTTTTCAGTCATATTTAATTTATAAAACAATAAATAATTTTTCATTAACTGAATTAATTGCACATTAAACTAAGGTTTGATAAATAATCATGAGATATATTAACAAAAATAAATAATAATTTGGAGAATAGATGGCGCTAGCATTGCATTTAAAAAACTATCTGAGTGCATCAGTGCTGTCTCGATCCTCTCCTAAGAGGGTTTTGGATCCACTTCAACACTTAAGCAGTAAACTCCACAATAACCAAATTTATGGTGTAAACACTAACCATTTTTATGGTTCTCTTAGTCGATAACTTAATTACTCCTTAATTATTCTCATGACACAGTTTCTAGTGGACTGGTATTTATTTTTTACTCACAACCCTTTTTACATTTACATCAGAATTACTGGGCATGAGCAGTTGGGCTTGCGCAAACGCAGTTCACATATTCTTATTTGAAGACACAACAATACACCCCTAATTCTCTTAATTACACAGATGGCGTTTCTCATGCAGTGAACTGACAGAGGGCAACAAGCAGAATCCTTGACTCCAATGTAATACAAATGCTTCTGCAAATAATCATTTCCGGTAAGCAAACGAAAGCAAGTAATTCCAACAAATCGAGGCAGGGAGCTGGGGACTCTACTACTTTTGTTGAAAAGACATTTCACCTCTTACCCACAGCTGCATCACTATACAAGGAGGCTCCATTAATTTTCAATTTACTGTAAATGATTCTTTTGATGTTACGTAGAGGTAAAGGAGAGTTAAGTTGGGACATGAGAGATTAGGGATGGCGATTCTTTCCGAAAAATATCAACTTTTAAATCAATTCGAATCGTAACCTGACGAATCAATTCACAAAAAAATCGAGGTCTAAAACATCGATTTCTTAAAGATCGATTTTTTTTCAAGTCTGCATTTACAATGTAAATATAAATCCATTTTATGAAAAACAAGAAAGATGCCATAATAAACGATCTCTTATCAATAAAATCAGGGCTTTTTTTAGTTCAGGGAATTCGACAATTACTTTTACTACCATATCAAAGAGAGTATCAGGTATAAAAGAAGACATTTATTTTCTAAATGTATTTATTACATTAAGAAGTTTAGAAAATGGATAATATAGCTTATAGTTCCCAATGCTTAATATCTAAGCTTTTTAAAAACAAAAATCTGTCAAGTCTACTGGGATCCAAGCGGTTCCTTCCGCTCCTCACTTGCGATGTTGCCGGCAATCGCAAAAAAGGCGCTCACAAGGAACAGATGATCCCATGATACATATACATCATGGCTATTGAGTGAACGTGATGATAGATTTTTTCCCCCTTGCCAGTAAAGCAGTGTTTCTCAAACTGTTGGATGCGTCCCCCTAGCGGGGCGTGATAACCCTACAAGGGGGGCGCGAGCTTATCAAAAAGTTGAAAATAAAAGATTTTTAAAAGAAGTTATTATAATTTACTGAAAGGAAGCAAAAAAAAACCCATTCTGACGTAAAAAATAAAATACACATTTACATTTATATAATACATTTATAAACGTACCAGTACTGCACAATGTGTTTCATAATTAATTTAACAACACTAAGTTAAGAACAAATTTAATAATTACCAGTGATCGCATGGGCATGTCATAAAATTATATGCAGAATTTAACATTTATCTTGATAACTTGTGTGGTTTATAATTGGAGTAGCAGCGTAGCTTTACATCAAAGTATATTGTTATTGAAATCAATATAGTGATATAAATATACTGAGATAAATATAGTGTGTACATTCTCTAGCCCTGACTTTAATTAAAGTAAAATTGGAGTAAAATCAACAGTTGATTTTTAGAAAGATAATGGGAGTTCTTTACTATTTTGTATGTAAACAAAATAAACAATTTGAGGTTTCGTCTTAGAAATACGACATTCGATTTTCTAGGATGAAATATCGATTCACTGAAACGATTCAGTGCTACATATCGATATAAAAAATCGGGTTTTTTGGCCCGAGAAATCGATTCTTTGATTAATCGATCTCAGATCTCCGCATCCTTATGAGAGATCCCGCTTTAGGATTCTTTATGAATTGGGTTGGGGTTATGAAATGTTGCAATGTACATTATACTCACTCAGAGACGTCTTAAGACTCTTTGAGGCACTGGGATCAGAGGAGATTTTTTGAGGCTCTGGGCCCCTATACAAAAGTAGGCCCTACCTCCGTTCTTTAAAAGTAGACGGTATGTAGCATGCATTTTGTCAAATATTCGTTCAAACGGTAATTTGAAACAGATAAGTGTGCACGACTCACAGACTCGAAAACCTAGGCACAAACCGGCTCGACCGATGGTCGCATTTCGACTAAATGATTTGAATGATTGTTCATCATACTAAGCATAGACATAGACAATTGTCATCAGATAATAACACAGTCATTTTCAGTGGCGTACACAAGGGGGGGAGTGTCCTGGGGGTCCGGACCACCCCCAAGCCCTTGATTTTTTTCCCGATTGATTATAATTCTAAGTATATAGCTCGTTAAATCAGTGGGTCCGTAGTCTTGTGGGCTTAATCACGAGCGCAGAGACTGGAGAATATTTCCCTCCCCTTCAGTTTACATGCAGAAAATGTGGAGGTGGAGATAGAGGTCGTGTCGCCATCTATCGTCCCTTCGGGGAATTTCGCCGAGCTAAATCGTACTGTCACCTGTATGGTGCTCAAAGCCAACGACAGGCGTACCTCTTATCCATGCCACGATGAATTTCGTGGGCCTCGATCTGACTACGTCAGACAGGTGACATCAGAAAACAACAACAACAAGTATATAGTACGTAAAATTTAATAAAGTATTTGTTATTAATGATTAATTTTATTAATTAATGCTAATTATTTATTCAATAATTAGTTTTTTACTGTGTTTCGTTCCCGAAAATCGACAAAATCAAAAGGAGCATAATACAAGAATGGTTAACTTTCGACCCCAGACCCCCTTGAAAAATTCCTGTGTGCGCTACTGGTCATTTCACTTTAGCCAGTTGACATGCAGTTTAAAGTGCCTCGTTTTTCGGAGCATATGTACGGGTATATTATTTGACCACATTAAAGTTATCCGGATCAGGATTTCATTTAGACAAAGTCGAGAACGAAAGGAGATCCCCACCAAAGTTGAAGCCCTGGGACCGGGCCCAGTTGCCCCATGCCTTAACCCTTTATCTACCACATTATGATTTACTCCAGTTTTTTTCATGCAATAAATTTTTTGAATCACTACATTGAAAATTAAGGGATATACATAAACAAAATACTCAACTTTGGGAAATTTAATTAGTTAGAGCTAATTAATTAGTTAAAGATATTCAACTGTAAAATTAATTTCATACACTGTTCACTTAAAATAAATAGTCAAATCGTTCACTAAGGTCTTCATAAACACACACACAAAAATAAAACACTTACCTTTTAACAATAACTATTTTTTTCGGTGCATAAAGGACTATCTTCTCAATCCACTGAAAACGCCGTCAGCTGAAAACGCAATTTCTGCTATGAAACTATTCGCCTTCCCCACTAAAATATTCATGACAGAACCCGTGTTGCCATATATCATGGAAGAGTGGATTTAAAAGAATATTCCTGCTAAGTATCGTCAGAGTATTCGTAAAAATGGTTATTCTATGTTATTTTAAAGTTAGTGGTACTTATAAGTACCGTCGGTAGATAAAGGGTTAAGACGTCCCTGTACTCACTGTTCAGTACTAACTTATCAATAATCATCGTTTTTGGTTATTTATATTGTAGAAAAATTGTTTTATTTTGAGTCTAAAATCGTTGTAACCAAATTAGACCTTTTTCCATTTTCTTTCGAAAATCAAACCCTTTTGTGGCAATACTAAATTCTGAAATCATTTTTTTAGAATAATATTTCTTCAAATCTCCATATCTTTTCCGCACAGGAAGATGCCGATTAATAAATAATCCCCCCTTTCTATATAACTGTGATCCACCCTAATATGCAATATACAAAACATGGCTACCTGATATGGTTAGGAAACTATTATTATTCACCACCTTACAACTTATATATATATATTATTATCAAAACTAATACCCACGCACTTAAGGAGACAATACGAATATCGAGAAGTAATTTTTATTCGCTCAGCAAAACGCACTGATGCATGCTAATTACGGAGGCTCAGATTCGAGAAGCGTTGAAAAAGCAATTACCCAACGAACAACAATAAATCACGTTTTGCATGCCCAGACTTTCGAAGTTTTCGAAGAGAACCACGCTCCGTATCCATTCAAAAGTTGTGACGCTAATTATTACAAAGTGCTGCTAAACACGCTTCTTCACTAGTGAAAACAATCTCGTAAAACCCAGCACAACCCGATCCATCTTTTTTTTCTTTTACCAACGTCTTAGACGAAAAGGTGTCTTCCTCACCATTTGGAGCGCCCATCAGGGGTCAAGCTTCGACCGAGGATGTGAATTTGAATTATGTGCAGAGTAATTTCCTAGTCACTAAATTACTTTATAAGGTAATGGACGATGAAAAATTCAACGGCCGTAATTCTTCGCTAGAAAGTGACATGGGTGGAATTTTTTCGCTGGAATTATTATTCACCTGGGTGGCTATGAATGCATCATGCATACTGTTTGATTTTAACAAACCACATATAAATATCCTTATTTATTGACTACCGAGCCACATAATTCATATTGGAGGAGATTATCTATAAGGAAAAGTCGTTTTCGCATCACGGATCTGAGCTTGATGAAAGCTGACTTGGAGCTTACAAGTTTTACGTGTACTTCTGCATTTTGAAACATGTAATAAGCTAACCAATCCATGATATGGCATACTGATACATATTGTTATCATATGAAACTGTATAGAATAGAGAACAAGTTATATATATATATATATATATATATATATATATATATATATTAAGTCAATTCCTACTTAGGTCAACGAAGAAAAATTTGATTTTAGTTACTTTTTATTAAATAGCTACAATTAATATAACTATGTACATACATATGACAGAATCACAATATTAAGTGACAAAATGGAAAGTGATTTTCCTTGCAATTTTCCAAATTTCCTTTCTGTGTAGGGTGTTGGACTATTATGATTTGTTTGTTACTATTTATTCATTAGTTAAATTTAATTAGTCTAATAAAATAGTATAGTAAAAAAGAAATCATATTCGCAGAAATTCATTCATCCCAGGTGGGATTCGAAACCACGACCTCTGGATTAGAAGTCCAACGCGCTTTACATTGCGCTACAGGGACACAATGATCGATTTTCCTTTCTACATACACTGTTCGACTATTATTTTTGTTTGTTACTATTTATTCATTTTTTAATTTAATGAAGGAATTAATCTTTGAAAAAACTGTACTAACATCAAGTGTCATCCACTACAAGTTTAAAAAAAAGTATGTGAACTTGAATGGGTAAATAGAAAGTATTTTTATAACGATTGAAAACTTGAACAAGATATATATATATATATATATATATATATATATATATATATATATATATATATATATATATATTACCATTTAAGTGTGAAATCCGTTATTTCACATAGAATAACTTGGTATTTCATGAAATAACTGGAAAAGTCAGTTAAAGTATTTAAAATTATTGAATTCTACAATTTAACTAGGCATTCTATAGAACAGGGATGGCGAACCTTTATGAAGCAACGTGCTATTTTTTCTAAAGAAATTTTTTGATGAGGTCTAGACGTGCCGTCAAATAGTTTTGACTTGTGATTATTGGGATAATATTGAAACTAAATACTAGCAACGCAAACTATTTACTGCGAAAAAATACATCCCGTTGGTGTGGTGTGGTAGTTAGGAGAGGGGGGTGCCAGCTCAGGTGTCGTCCACGTCACTTGATCACGGTTCAAAATTACGTGGTCCGTCGCCAAAAGCCCTCGTGTAGCTGAACAGTGCGACGTTAATATTAACTCACTCACTCACGCGAAAAAATACATTTTACACTGCATAGTAGTAAATGTTCAGTTATATACATGTAATTCAAATTAAAGTAACATTAGGGTGACTTCTATTGTTGCTGATTAGATGACAAATAACTTATATTAAGACTGCAACATGTTACTTTTAACAGAATGCAAGCTGAATCGGAGTCACATCTGCTAAAGCGGTTTCTGAGGGAATTTTTCGCTATTCATCTCTAAAAATAATGACTCACAAGCATAGGTAGATGAAAATATGGTTAAAATAGTATGAGTCAGCTTCTGCAAACAATTAGATGTGACTAGAATCGAATTCCGCGTTTCGAAAATTTCGTTTTGGGCATTTTTACTTACATTTCTTGTTTAATCTTTTTGTTTCAATCAACTCCAACATTTTCCTTGTTTCAATAAATTTCTGAATCCTTATTGAATTAGACTGGAAATCAATCAGTTGCGATTCAAATTTTTCAATATCCAACCAATCGAATTGGGGGGCAAGTTCAGTTTATCAAATGAAGTCACATCAAGGTACAAAAGAAACTTGAGCATTTCCTAGAATTCTTGAAACTGAGAAAAACTAGCTGAAGATTCCTTGATTGAAGAATTGATTACGGAAAAATAACACATAAAATCATAAATATAGCACTCATAAATTTTAAAATACAGTTGAATCAACGAAATTGGGAATATGCTGTGCGTAGACAAACTTTGCAATTTTAGCAGTTGACGTTCTCGACGTAACTAAGGCAAGACAATAACAAATGAATGTGATCCCCGCCGCCCAAGTATCAATCACTCGCGTTTGTTTGTAATATTTTATAGTGAACTTTGTTATTTTGAAGTAAAATGCAAACCATTTTGATCGCTGGTGTGCCCAAAATATTGTGTTGCGTGCCATTAGTTCGCCATCCCTGCTATAGAATAACGAGCACTTGATCATTAAAGTATGAAATACAGGATTCAAAAGTTCTTTGAATCGCTTCTAGCTGCTTTGGGAAGGATTTATCCGATTACGAACTAGAGATGGCAGAATAAAAACGATTGTACACCAGGTATCAATTCAGTATATGTCAGTGAGAATTAATTTCCATTGAAAAAGTTCCAAATATTGACACAACGCCTCGATATGTTGCAACAGCTCAAAGTTTCTCTCTGAACTATTCTCTTAATATATTTATAACACATATTTAATAACAGATTTTTGTTTTGAAAAGTTAACACAATGTTTTTATGAAGCAACAGTTTTTAAATTTTTTTTTTGATAATATTTAAGTGTAATTTATTTTTGCAACACACACAATCCCCCCTCCCCATTCTGTTAAAATAATGCTAGCAATAGGAGCGATAATAAATTATATCATCTGCTTTCCCTTATTATTTATCAATTATTCATCCACAAAAAGTATAAAATGCATTTTTCGAGAGATGTTATCATTTATGATAAATTAATTCATAAAATAGCTTTGAAATTGTTTATTTTTCACTTTAACGGTCAATTTTTAGTTATTTCATAGAATACCTAGTTATTTTATTGAATAACTAGATAAAATATGAAATTTTTCATCTATTATACACTTTAACTGACTTGTCTAGTTATTTCATGAAATACCTAGTTATTATGTGATGTAACTGAATTATACACTTTAACGGTAACATATATTTATAGATAAATAAGTATATATATGTAGGGAGAGAGTGAACTAATAGTAGGAATTGAAAAGTAAAGCACACAAATATCCTCTGTAATAGTTTATGTAACTTTCATATCTTTGATCGAATCAATGTTGTATTTTATTAATATTAAAAAGATTTTTTTTGGTTTTGTAGAAGGATTTGAAGAAATAATCTCTCTCAAAAAATATCTCTATTTGTACGAAAAATTATGAAACACAAGATGTGGATTTGTATTTTTTTTTTATTTAAATGTAAAGTGACTGACATAATTTTCTTTACATGACAATTATATCAACAGCAAACCGTCAAAGAAGATTAAAGAAAGTTTTCCCTTCTTTTGCTAAAAAATAAGATCTTAAGTATACACTGGTGTGCAAAAATTAAGGATGAAGTCGAAAAATTAGTATATCAGCTGAACGAAGAGGCAGAGCGGACAGAAAGACCAATCAGGAGATTAAGTAAGGTGATGTACGGTGGTAGCACATGCGCAGATATGCAGGTAGTCGTAATGGGGGAGTGTCTGAGTAGTATAAAGCATGTTGTCGGTGTAAGATCAGTATTTCTGGCAAAGAGATTGCACGCCGTATAGCAGTTAAAATCACACCGAGTTGCTGCCTCAGCGAGAAATGGCGAATAATCAATCTGTTAGACGACACCTGGATGCTGTTACCCGAGGTCGAATCATTGGGAAGTTGGAGGAAGGCCGCAGTGTGACAAGTGTGGCTGCAGAGTTCGGAATTGCTCACAGCATCTCGTTTCACGACTTTGGAGGAGACAATTTCAAACTACAGGAACAGCTATCCGGGGATTCAGTAGTGGTCGTCCACGAGGAACCAAACCCGCAGATGACCGGTACATTGTCTTACAGGCCAGAAGAAACAGGCGGCAGACAGCGGGAGAAATCGCTAGACACACGACACAGGCGACTGGACGACCGATATCGCGTTTTACCGTGGCCAGAAGACTGCACGGTGGTGGTCTGTTTGCACGACGCCCTGTACGGTGTGTACCTTTAACGCCTGCCCATCGGAGAAGGCGTTCTCTGTGGTGCCGGGAACACCGGAATTGGAGAGACAATGAATGGGGACGAGTACTCTTTACAGATGAGAGCAGATTCAGTTTGAGTAGCGATTTTCATCGCATACTCATCTGGAGAGAACGGGGAAGCCGCAATCATCCCTCGAACATCATTGAAAGGGACAGGTATGGAGGTCGCGGTGTTCTTGTTTGGGAAGGCATCATGCTTGGTAGTCGTACAGACCTTCACATCTTCGACGCAGGTTCAGTCAACGGAACCCGTTATTGTAACGAGATTCTTCTTCCATATGAGCGTCTTTTTAGAGGCGCTATGGGTCTGCAGTTCCTTTTCATGGACGACAATGCACCATGTCATCGCACAGTAGCTGCCGAACAGCTCTTAGAGAGTGAGGATATTGAACGTATGGATTGGCCGGCACGATCTCCGGATCTCAATCCCATCGAGCATGTATGGGATTTTCTAGGCAGATGCTTGGCAGCTCGTACCTTACCACCAGTAACGATTCGGGAGCTTCGATTGGCGCTGCAAGACGAATGGGCAGCAATGCCTCAACAACTCATTGATACCCTCATTCTCAGCATGGGCAGACGCTGTGAAACCTGCTTAGCAGTCAGGGGAGATCATATCCCCTACTAAAGACCGGATGTTTCTTGCTGGACACCCATCACAGGGATGTTTCGACCTTCAGTCGCATTGCGCTCCATGCTACTTTTTCAATCAAGCTTCTTTTTATCCCTCTGATTTCTCTTTTAGTAAGTGTTGCTTACATATTACACATGTCCTTACGTATTGGGGATCTTACGGTATTAAATGTGTTGATTTGGAAAGCTTTTGTACAAAGTTATATTGAAAAAACCGTCTCGTCCTTAATTTTTGCACACCAGTGTATTTATAAGTCACAGCGGGATATGAAAAGTAGGAATTCTTAAAATAATTTTCTCTGTTAGAGACAATACGACTCAAACATATGTATATGTTTTAATGAGATAAAAGATATCCTTTATTATACCAGTTTAAAAAAGAAACATTAACTAACTAATAAGCATATTTTCGACTAAGATTGTCTAGTTAAAAAAGACGAAAAAAACGAAACATTTTATTGCAAAAACGTAAAAGAAGTAACGCATTTTTAAAATTCCCTGTTTGTACTTGTATACAGTCGAACCTCTGTATTACCTTCTTTTTATAAAATAGAAAATAATAACAGAAAAAATAATATAATATGAAATATGAAGGATATATATATATATATATATATATATATATACATTCACTTTAAAAAAACTGAAATATATTTAAATTTTACAAAATTTTCGTTAATTGTAGTTTAAATAAAGAGATGCTGTAGTAGTTCCGTAAAGAAGTACTTAAAAATAATTGGTTCTTGATGAAAATTATGATTGAGAGAGAGAGAAATATAACATTCTTGAAATCATATAAAAAGTTAATTTATTTCTCACAAGCTAATGCATTTATTAAAGCAAAATCCTTTGAAAAAATTTACTTACATTTTAAAAAATATTTTGTGAAAATAATTTAAAGTATTTTTTGCATTAAATTATTTTAAAAGTTTATTTATTTATTTAAATTATATATATAAAATATTTTTGTAATAAGCATTAAAAATAGTTCGCAGTGAAGATACAATTAAAAAAAATCAAAATTAAGATAAAAAAAGTGTCTTTAATTTAAAAATATGATTTTTTTATTATTTATTATACTAACGATGAGACAGCAAATAAATTCTGGAAATCGCTTTTTAATACGAACATTTCTCGAAACGTTAGAAATGCAGTCAGATCAAACTAAAGTGTTGTTAGATAACTTTCCCTTTTAAGCTCCTTTTTCTTATTTGAATATTTTTTTAATGCTTTAACTACATGCATTTTTAATACGTCAAGAAATCATAAATTATTAATAGATTTTTTTAAGGAAACATGGCATGATTTATAAAAAAAAATCTTTAATTTAATGCTTTTTACCATTTTTTGCTTGTAACCTATGTATGACATGAAGCTGTTTTTGTGCTCAAAATGCTACAAAACGCAAACCTTTTAAATTTTCCAAGAAAAATTTTAAAACTTAAGAAGAGATTTTTAAAAATTTTGCTCCTCCTACAATAATTGACGAACACACATGACATTTGATTTACAAGTGAGTCAAACTGTTCATGACAAAAGTTGGTATGGATTTTCTGCTAACATAATTGATTTTCGTAAATTATTATTTGATTCGTAAATTAAATTATTTCGTTAATTATTATTATTTTTCAAAATTCGTTAAAAAATGTATAAATTCTAAATCCAACTATATTTTAAAAAATAAGTATTGCTTCGATTGAAAAATGCATACCATTTTTTGTTACATGTACGTAGCAATGAGCAGAAAAAATATCAAAGCATTTGGTGCAATAAAAAAAATACTTTAGCATTGTAAATGAAGATAACTAGTTATTTTTTTCTTTCTAAGATAAATCGGCTTAAAGTTTGAATTTCCCACTGAAGCATAAATAAAAGCAAGCAAAAAAGATATTATCGTAACTATAAATTTTTATTTTACTTTTCAAATTTTGAGAGATTATAGAAAATTGTATCAATAATAGTTCAGGCTAAAAAAAATTTTATTTGAATTTTTGACCTATTTTTGTCAATTGAATTGTATTGTGTTCCCCTTAATATTGATTGGGATAAGAAATATTAGCTGAATACAATTTCAAAAATGCTTGAAAGTTTTTTTTTATAATCTGAAAACACTAACTAAAGGAATGAAATAGAAGCAGTGATTCCAAAATAACTTGATTCCAAAAATAAGATGGATTGATAGACTTGTCTTATTCATTACTGGGGATTTCGCGTCAGACTGACCACTTGACAGAAAAAGCTGCACATGCACCCCAACGCCTAAGGTCACTGAGATATGCGCAGTAGACTTTGGCCCTCGTAGGCTGTTGCACCACTGAGTTCAGTTCAGTATATATATATAACCATTAAAATGCTATAAAATATCTTCTGAGTTAATTACATTTCCCCCAAATAACGGAATCACTTAAATTACACAACACATCTTTACAATAATTTCTGTTCAATTTTCATCCAAAATAAAAGAAAAAAGAAAAAAAAAGTAAATCTCCATCAAAAATTTCCAAGCTAACATTAAGACAAAGAAACAAAGAATCGTGCGTTACAAAATTAAATTATCCCGATCCTTCTGCTCAGAACTCTACAATCATCGTCGCCACGTAATGGCTTTCTCGGCTGTAAACACGTCTACTGTCTTAGAAGATTATCGGTAACAAGTTAAAAGCCCATTGAAAACGAGCTTCTGTTTAATGGCCCCAGAAACTAACGAGTATATATATATATAAAATATTACTCTTCAATCGATAACTAGTATCTGCAGATTTCATTTTTAAGTTACAGATGCTGTAAGGTAGCTGGACATCTGGCTCTGTTGGATCAGTGTGAACATTAAAGGGGATATAAAAGGTAGTATTATTTTTTCGAGTTGTCATTTGACATCACACAGTAGCGGATGTGGTAAGTAACGTAACAAGTTGTGGTCGTTAATTACAATTGAAGATATGTGTTTATTCAAGCACGAACTTTTTTTCAATATGTCCTTGCAGCGAAAAGAGGCGGTGTAAAATCGCGTGGAGAGCTAATAGAAAAGAATAATAGCTGTTGATAGTTTCCTGGTCCTTTTTTTTTTGTTCGTTTAAAAATGAATGATTCTTTTATCCCCATTAAAATAATCATGAAGAATTAAGAAGTATTATTAATCTGCGAAAAAAAAATTATGAAATCGTGTAAAAGTTTTGTATGTTAAATTATACTTTGAAATTGCATTTAATTAATAATACAGTAGAGTCTCGAAACTCGGTTTAAGATGAACCAAAGGCTGGCGCAGTTTGTGAAAATACCGGGTTATCGAGAATGGGATTAAAAAAGAATAAGCACGTGTTTCCTCAGAGAATATTGTACTAGACTTGTATGTATTGTTTGCTTGAGAATGTAACTGAAAATAAACTGCCAAAATACTCTTAAATAATGGGAATAGTTTATGAAGGCATAGAGCATTTACTACATGGAAATGAAAATTAATGAATACATGTAAATAGTATTTTTGCTGATAAGACCCACCTCAGAAAAATACTTTATGAAGTCATAAAACTGTCTGTATTGAAAATTAAGTAGCTGACTTTGCAAAAAAACTGGCTACTTTTATTCTAAAGAAGTGCGTGTAATGTCTTGTTGTCTTCCGTACTGTACTCTGTGCTTTGTTGCTTCATTAAAAAGATAACGAAGGATAGGTAAGTTCATTACCGACACACCTTATTGTTCGAAATACTGGAGGGTGGTTTAGACACAGCCTTTAGTCCCCCAGTACGTCTTATTTTAGGAGTTTGTGTGGTGTCCTCAACGTTAACGACTTCATCATTTTCCGACATTTCTTCATAAACTGTGATAGCTGCAATAATATCTACATGGGACATTAAATCTTGCTCGGCATCGTTCTGGACTTGGAGTTTTTTTACCTGCAAGGGTGTAGCCGAGCTATCTGTGCCACCGCAATATCGAGTGACGAGTTTTTGGGACTGTACTGTATAAGAAAGAATAAAACTATTTAACTGTGTTCTTAAATCAACCCAAATTTCTTTCTGTAATTCCCAATGAGCAGACGAAGAAATGAATATTTTATAAGACATTTGATTGAGGTAGGTTGAAATATGTGATTAATTGTAGCAAAAGTGATCTATATCATGTGTATTTAAATCTTGTAAAACTGTACCTATGTTACCAAAAAGCTCTCTCACTACAGTTTTCGATTTAAAACTTTCCAAAGGTTTTATGTTACAAACATAATAACAACAAACTCGGGTTTCTTTCCCGGGAATTCCCGGGAAAATAATACGCGAATATCAAGGGGCTGAAATAATCAAAGAGGTAACTATTCTTTACTTGACTTTGATTTTGGACATCCAAAATAAATTTTAGCTGACCGCACTGTTGCCCTTGACCCCGAACTTTCTGGAAGGAAAAATGTTGGAACCTCCAGCAGTGGGTAAGAGTGTAACAAAAGAAAGAGTAACATCTATGTAGAGTTGGTGAGAATTCTTCTATCTTGCCAGAGGAAAAGTAAACATGTAGAACTACACTGCTCAAAACAATTAGGGGAGCAAGCAAAAAAGTGGAGAAAACCGTGTGAGACAGCCACGTATTGGCATACAATGCATAGTACACGCGTATCAATGCGCAATACAGAAAAAAGGCGTAAAAAAATTTGGAATTAAGCTTTAATTCTTTGAAAATATGGAAAAAACATGAAAAGATGATTTAGGGCAACAATTTGGTTACATGTAAACGATAAAAAAGGTACTGTTTAGACATGATGCATGAGTTTTAATAGGGCGTGTGGTCTCCTCGAACAGCTAAGACAGATGCACACCTGTTTGCCATGAATGCGATGAGGTTATCGATCAGACTTTGGGGAATACTGTTCCACTCCTCAAGAAGTGCAATCTCCAAGTCTCGGACAGTAGCAGGTGGCCTTGGTCGCGCAGCAATGCGTCGTCCGAGCATGTCCCATACATGCTCGATTGGATTCAGGTCAGGAGAGCACGCTGGCCATTCCATACGCTGTATTGTTTCAGCTTCAAGCATCTTCTCCACCAGACGAGCTCTATGCGGTCGGGCATTATCATCCTGGAAAACAAAGAAATCTCCAATGGCTCCAGCGTAAGGGATGACATGAGGTCGAAATATCTCGTCTGCATACCTTCGGCCCGTCAAAGTGCCATTCCGAATGATATGCAGGTCCGTACGTCCGCCTATGCTGATTCCACCACATACCATCCAACCAGCTCTTCTGTATCGTGACTTTTCACGAACGAATGCTGGGTTATTTCGAGTACCCCTGTCCCTCCATACAAGAACACGTAGGGTGTCACACTCTAGACTGAATCGGGACTCGTCTGTAAACAGCACTTGGCTCCAATCATGTTGCTCCCAATCTCGATGTTCAGCAGCCCATCTTCTTCAGGCCGCACGGTGGCGTGGGGTCAACGGAATGCAGACCATTGGCCCATACGTGCATAGAGCCCTCCCTCATGAAGCCGATTACGTACTGTTTGGATGGACACCTTTCGTCCTGTTGCCAAGAGCAACTGTCTTTGCAGCTGCGTAGCATTCTCTGTTCTGTTTCGACGGGCTGTTAACTGCATATTCCGGTCATCAGTTGATATAGTGGCGCGTGGCCGACCTGCCCCTGGTCGACGTCTAACATTTCCTGTTTCTTGGAATCGATTCCACAGCCTTGCAACAACCCTTCTGGCGACTCCAACAGCGTCCGCGACACCACGTTGAGTTTGCCCGGATTCCAGTCTGCCTATAACACGCCATGCCATGGATTCCGGTAAATCACGTTGTTGAGACATTTTCAAGTAACCTTGTCTCAAAAAAAAAAAAAATACTGCGCAATCGAATTTCACAGTTACGGCAATAAAACAGACGTTTCTGCTACATCCCGATTTCTGCCCTTATCTCCTTTTTCTGGTTTTTGACGTCATGAACTTTGATTTGCATATAAAGTTTTCTTCTTCCGTTTCCTGGTAGGCTTTACATTATGGATGATTCATTTTATGTTACTTATTGGTATACATCTTTGATTACTTTTGTTAAAATCATGTGCTCCCCTAATTGTTTTGAGCAGTGTATTTGTCCTAATAAGTTTCTGCCTTGCTGTTGAACATCATTCTTTATATAAAAAAAGTATTTAGTATTTAGATTGACATTATTTCGTAGAATACGAGTACGACCAAACTGATAAAGTTCTCATACCTTTATTAATGTGGATAACGCGTAAGTACTGATACAGTACTTACGTAATTTACTGTTTTTCAGTAAATGTTTTTACTGTTTTTCATTTAATTTGCTACTTTCAAATTTTCCTTTGGATATTTACTTTTATTATAAACTATTTAACTGGATCAGTAGTTTGAAGAATGGGAATAAAAACTCAAACTGTTTAGGGAAAAGTTTTTTTAAAAAAAATCTCTCTTTATTTATCTTATTTATTATTTTTCTTAACCACACTTTGTATGAGATTATTACATTAATATTTAGTAACGAAATGTTATTTATGTAATGAAAAATATAGCAAATCCATAAACAAGAAAGTTGTGCAAATAAAATCCCTTAAATACAATAGTTTAATTTTAACGTTCGAGGTTGTCACTCCAGCAGCAAATAAATTCACAAATATTTATTAATATTTATCTCTTACAAGCAGCATTAGAAAAATAAGCAACGCACGTGAGTCAATAAAAGAACAATAATTTTAGTGGTTATTTTTTAATATGATCATAGTTTAAAACTGAGTAATCTCAACATTTTTTTTAGTATTTTTTACTCAATGTATAAATGAGTATAAATTTTGGAATTTGTACATATACTTATTTTATATCATTATTATTGACACCAACTAAAAATAGCTTGTTTTTAGAATTTTTGAAATTTTGTTGAATTTCTGGGAATGACTGTTGTGTTCCCGGGACTTCCCGGAAATGGAAAAACCGGGAAATCAGAAACCCTACTTTGAACTATATACCAGATGTCCGAAAAGTTTGGCTACACTTTCAAATTTCAATTATAAATAAATAAACAAAGATTACGGTTACATTAATAAACACGGTTACGGTAATAAACACTTACGGTTTCTTTATGTTCCACACAGAAAACTTCGAAGTTTTTTTACTATGTTTCATGATTTCAATGTGCGTGTTAAAAGTTGCGCGCAACATATCAAGTCTTTTCGACTAACGTCATCTCAACTTCTGCTAGGGCAGCCAGATTTTGTTTTTGATATTACGCTGCTTGTCGTCATAAATTTTTAATTCCCTTTGATCAATTGTGGATCCTGAAGGTGGACTTCGTCTGTAAGTGGTCTGAAATTAACGCTGTACATGTGATAAATTATGTTGCAACTTGCGCTTGTTCTTGCGGAAAAGCTATTTTGAAACGAGAATGTTGAAACGTGGATCTTGTACCATCTAGTTTGTATTTCATCAAACAGAAACTTTAACCTTTTCTTAATAGAACATAAAAAAACGTATGTGTAACATATTTGTCTGCTAACATCTACTCTAACATATATACTTTTCCAAAAACAAAAATTTATGTTTTCATTTTCTTAGTAAAAAAATATTTGATGTGAGGATTTTTTTTAAAAATTACTTTTATTGTATCCATATAGTGTGAGGTCTTGTTTTGAAGACTTCAGGAGGGAATTCAAATACCAGTTCTGTTTCTAATTCAGTTTTATGAATTTCAGAAATAAATCGATGATTTTGCTTCATTTTCACAGAATAAACTCTCAATTTCTTAAAGATAGGATTGAATTTGTCTTCGCAGTTTTCACCATTCCATCTGCTGCAACTTCATACTTAATAAGAAAGAGGGCTCTGTTGCACTGGTAGAATTGTTTCAGTTAAACACACAGCTCAGGATAAAATAATAAAATATTTTGTTTGGAACGGTGGCAACGATAATTTTTATTCCGATACGATAATTTTCTCCGTATCGATTGTGGTACCTTTTATTATTGTCTGATTCTGTTTCCTAATTATAGTGTTGTTATTGAGTATTAAACAAAGAAGAAAAATTTAATTTTTTTGTCATTGATTCTTTTGTTCTACTACAACAAAAACTAATGTCCAATTAATCTGAAACATCTGTATAGTAAAGATTCCGATCGTTGTATAATTTGTTTCGCTTTATTTAAAGTTCCAGTAAATTATTACGTAATACTTATCATTAACCTTTTGTCATACTCATTTTGAAAATGAGATTCATATTTTGAAGAAATTACAAAGGTTAATATTGTGGAGGCAACATTAAAAAGATATATGTTGCCAAGATCCCTTTGTGCATATATATGATTAATGCTAACTTTAAGAACAGAATTGATGGCAGCAATATTTACGCAACAGTAAGACAAATTATTAACCAGATAAATGAGAGTAGATGATAAATAATTAAATTAAAATGTGGATAACGATATAAAATATTTAAATTGAAAACACTCTTATCAATTTTATCATTCGCGTTTTCAATATTTGGTTTACTTTAATTGCTATCATTCAACGAAAAGAAAATAAATATTCAAATACAGGTTGTTTCCTTTTTAGAATTATGCTATTAAATGTTTTTTGTGTTTAAGTTTTAAAAACTAACACACACAAAACGTCTATAAATATTTCCTAAAAAAATATTTTTTTATCCACTTGAAATTTCATATTAAGAAAATTAATAATAAAAAGAAAAGGCTGGTCATTTTTTCTAATAATATATGCTACAGAGAAGGTATGATAATATTAATATTTTAAATTAATCTAATAATTATTTGTGTTTTAATTTTGTATACTTAATTAAAAATGCAAATTCAATTTTTTTTTTACAAATTGATCTCTAAATTCAGTAAATTCTTTGTCTGATGATATACACAAGCCTTTAATCGATTCAAATAAAAACTATCACTTTTTATCGAATATTTTCAACTAGAATTAAAATTTTTGTGATTTATTTTAATTAATTATAGCTTAGCAAAGTTGTGATAAAATTGATATAAAAAGTTTATAAAGTTCTCACACATTTGAATTTAAAAATTAATTAATCCAATTTCATCAGCAAAGCCTTGAAATATCTTCTTAGACTATTTAAATATTGATGAATACTAAATACATGAGTCAAATATTTAATAAATAGTCATCTTGTGGCTAGATATTACATGTAAAAGTTGAAAAAACTAAAAATTGAAATGATTTAAATTGAAATATCAGTATTTTTGAGATAAATATAACTAAATAACTCTTTACGTTTTGATGCTCAGAAATATTTTTTGTATGCCGTGTGTCAATTTTTTTAAAGAACATTATTTCTTGAAGCTTTATTTGCTAAATAACTTTCTGAATAATTTTCTAGCACATAGGTGAATTTAGAATAAAAATATCCCCCCTTAAAACCATAATTTGCATGATTTAGTAAAACTCTTAACCGAAAATGTTGTTTTTGTTTCGGTGGTTCAATGTTCAAATTATGGTGTAAATAATCAATTAGAAATAGTATAAACTTTTTAATTAAAACTCGACATATAATAAAAAAAAACACATATTTACACGTAAGAACATTGAAAAAGATCTTTGAAATAGAAAATCTGATTAAATCAATTTGTAAAAGCAACAGCTTTTTCTGTTACGTGTCAAAAATCATGTCAAGTGGAATTCTAACAGTCAACTGAAGAATTATCACATCGAAATTAATTACACAAAGGATGCCAACTTTAGCAACAAAACTTATAATACCAAACGATTAAATATCATAAAGTAAAATAAACAGTAAGAAAAATTAGAATTATTAAATCAAAACAGAAGATACTAGAATGAAAAGGAGAATAATTTTCAACGTTAATAGATACAATAAAAATAATTTCAAAGAATCTTTTTCATATTTACCTACTGCATATTTTGATTTATATTTGAATCTAAATCAACTACGTAGTTTCTTTTTTAAGAATGCCAAAAGTAAAGTCACATTAAGAGAAAAAGAAAAGAAAATGCTTTCAAAATATTCGAAGACCAAGTGTCTAAAATATTGGAAGAATTAAACCAGTTTAAAACTTTTTTTAAGTAAATCCATTTTATTTTCAAAAGTGATTTGAATTCCTGTTTACATGTCAAAGCAAAATAATATAAGAATATTAATATAATATTACAAATTAAAATAATGTATCAATTGTTATTTTTGAAATAAAGGATATTGTTTCTAATTGAATTTTAACACCTTGAAAGAAGTACAACAGAAATTCACACTGGGCTTTTTGCTAAATTAGTCATTTGGTGTTGTAACAAGGTTATACTGAACTTAGGTCTGTCGATGCTCAAAATCTTCACGGTAATGGGGTGTGGAAAATTTGAAGGTTGGAGTGTCAGTTCAGATGTCGTCCTTTACACTAGATAGTGGTTAAAAATTAATAGGCCCATCATGAATAGCCTTTGTGTTGCTTCGAGTATCACATTAATAATAATCTCTTAGTTAAGTAGGTGAAATAAAAAGCCTGTTAAATTTAAAATAAATTTAAAAGAGGTTGCCGAGGTGAATTACGTATCTACCTTGCAATATTTCCCTTTCTTTAATTCGATGAAAATACAGTCGGATCCCGATTTAACGAACCTCTATTCAACGAATTTCGCAATTTAATGACTTTTTCTCTTTCCCCGAATAAAATTAAGGCAAAAACTCATATTTAACGGATAATAAACCCCGAACTAACGAATTATTTCAACAGCTGATTTTCTAAAATTAGTTTGTGATGGAAAAAAATTAGACTTTTTTTCAAATGACATCCTTCTCGTCCGGAACAGATATAGATTTTTCTCTGAAGTAACAATTTTCGACGGCCGAGAGTACGGAGCATTATTAGACTTATCAGGCGCAGATGAGTCTTGTATATAACCTATCGTGTGAGTTTTGGATAGGACAGGAAATTCCTTTCTTATCTCATCCCACTTCACAACGCAACGGATATTTTAAGATTGAAATGAATTTGTAACATTTGATGACGGACTGCCTATCTGTGCAACTCAAGTTGAAGAAATTGTT
This sequence comes from Trichonephila clavipes, assembly GCA_019973935.1. Lineage (NCBI taxonomy): Eukaryota > Metazoa > Arthropoda > Arachnida > Araneae > Nephilidae > Trichonephila > Trichonephila clavipes. Next base: position 881,111 of record BMAU01021430.1, read on the forward strand.
GATTTGTCGGAGTCAACGAATAGCGATTCTGATGCAGAAATCGATCAAAATTTCCTTATTCAAACAAAAGCAACAAAATTCACCTCAACATGAAAAAACAAGAACGAACTCCAAATAATCACCAACAACCCCAGCCAAAATTCGTACACTTACAAAATAGAGCTTTCAAAGACTTTTTATATATTGTAAAATAATTGCACTAAATCGTGTTTTTAAGTAATTATAAGCTTCCTTTACGATTTATTTAAGATTTGAGATTTGAAAGCTTGCGTGATTCCCTGACAGGTAACAGAATAGAGATGGATACACTATTGAAAGAAAAATCATCAGAGATCCTTAGAAAAAAGGAAAATTTTTAAAGAAATTGTAGAATTTGTTAATAAGAGGCATTCATTGATTCAAAATGTTCATAAACTACAAATCAGCTGAAATTTTAGCGTCCAAGCCAGATCCGGTCACCCGTCTGTAGTGTCACCTCGAAAATCTTGCTTTGTAATATGCTCTATAAAAATAAATAAAAAACTATGAGCTTCACAAATAGCTAAAAGTGTTGTTGAAATATTGCAAAAAAAGTGTGACTTTAACTACAATTCTAAGAAAATTGAAAAAGAATGACTTTCACGGCCGAGTTGCACTCAAGAAGCCATTCTTCTCTCCAGTGAACAAAGCTAAGAGAATTAATTATCTTTCCCCCCAAAAAACATCTAAATCGAGCTCGTAATTATTGGAAAAATGCAATAAATTCAAATGAATGTAATTTTTATATTTTCGGTTGTGTCGTTTTCAAGTTATAAATATTTGTGTTATTTTTTGTAATAATCAGATAAGATTGTTGCTTATACCATTTGAATGTACGACGTTAGAGGAATTAATAAAAAATAGTATTGTTTCAGAAAGACTTAATTTAATTAGCGATCTTTGGATGCATATGGAAGATCATCGTCTGTGCACAGACCTTCGTACGCAAGTGTACGTAAATTGTCTACAAATATTTTGGAGTCACGAACTGATTTATGTTGCAATTAAAATTGAAAATGCTTTAAAATATATCTCTGGCCTTGATTGGGAAGCTGACTCTCCCCTCCCCTTTTCTCAGAAAGGTTTATATCTAGTTTGGAATAAGGTATTCCAGTATACGAGTAATACTGCACTCCGAATATGGATTTACAAAGATTCGAAAGAATCCCATTAAGCGCAGCTCGTCTTATTACTAATCATCGTAACAGTAGTCCTAACGGCATTTTGCTTTACGAGGCCAATTTGCAACCCCTCTCAGTCCATGAAGAAGCTCTAGTCTAGTAAAATACATAAAAACTCGACAATTTTGTGACTGAAAAGGGAGAACTCCTGCTTTTCTTCAAGATTGTAATAATAGAAGGCTAAAGAAAAGCAGTTTTCGTTCCTTTTCAACCATGAGATCTCCAATTTTCTGAAACAGTACTATTTGACAATGCTCATGGATCCCTCTTGAAAGGTCTTCCTGAAGCAGGGATGGCGAACCAGTGGCACGCGTGCCATTGATGGCACGCAAAACAAAATTTTGAGTACGCCATCGATCAAAATGGTTTGCACTTTATTTCAAAACAACAAAGTTCTCTGTGAGGTCTGACGAACAAACGCCAGTGATCAGTTGCCTGGCTGCGGGGAGAACACTCGTTCGTTATTGTCTTGCCTTAGTTAACTCCTGGATTACAATTGCTTAGGATGCAAAGTTTGTCTACGCATAGAACAGTCAATTTCATTGACACAACTTTGTTTTACAGTTTATTTTTATTATATTTACGACTTTTAATTGTTATTTAACATGGCTAGTTCAGTAAAAGAACAAAAAGTGCAATATAGTAAGTGTAGCGGAGAATTTCAAATTTGGTGAATCCAGAAATATGGCGTTATTAGAAAAAGTGACAAAAAAAGTAGTGAGTGTTTTATGTTCTGAAATAATGATATGCAGAGCATCGTCAGTAAGACGGCCTTTTGAAACAAATTACAAATCCTCTTGTCAAAAAAGTGAACCACATCAAAAATAATTAATTGCTTAGAAACCGTTTGGCAGATGACTCCAATTCAGAATGCATTCTACTAAAAGTAACATGTTACAATTCTTATATAAGTTATTTGTGATTCACACAATTTGCAACAACAGAAGTCACACTAATGTTTGCATTAATTCTAATTACACGTATAACTAAAACATTTACAACTATAAAGTGCAAAATGTATTTTTTCGTAGCAAATAAAGAGTTTTGTGTTAGTATTTGAGGGCACGTCTATGTACCTCATTAAGCACTTCTTTAGAAAAAAATGGCACGTTAATCCATAAAAGTTCGCCACCCCTGTCCTAAAGTATACATCCGTTAGAATCTTCCCATCCAAAAGTGAATAAAAAAATCTGATCATCCAGAATACTTAAGGTATCCGACTGCCCTAAAATCATGATTTTTTAAAAAAATGGGCAAATTTTTTTAGGATTTTTTATAGGCTATCTTATTAGTTTTATGAAAACACCAAGTGTTTTATTTTTCCTTCATCAGAAAAAAAACTACAAGTGTTTTAGTAAAAGCAGATGACATAACTTTAAAATGCGTTTTATTCGAAATGTGTTTTTTCTAAAAGCTAAAACGGGGACAGTGATTGCTTAAAAAAGTTTTTAAAATAATTTCTTGAAATTTTTTGTGTATGTTCTGTATAACAGTGGAAGTACTTTAACCTTCAGATTTATCTATCACTGTTTTATTACAAATTTAACAGTTCTTTATGTGAATATAAGCACTGTTTTTTTAAACAATTTCATAATAATAACCAAGATAAAAGTGCTCTAGTTTTTTTTAAATTAAAATATCTCTTATCCTGAAGGTCAGTTCAAAAAGGAATAGCAAAAGAAAACATCAATTTTGAAAAATTGAAAATTTGTTCATTTACTATTTAGACAGAATGTGCCCCGTTTATGTAATTTTTTGTCAATTTTTACCCATTTTTTCCCATTGTTGTAGAAATAATTTATTTTCCTCTTCTTAATTTTAACCTTTTTTTCTTAAAATGTACTAAATAAATCTAAAAACCTCAAAAAAAATCTCCATATCTCTATTTAAAAAAAAAATTGTCGCAAGTAGTCGGATACCTTAAAGCAACTACCTCTTGAAAGAATTAGTGGTGTTCCCGTAGACACTGTTCAAATTTACTCAGATAGAAGCAAACATGATAAGGATTGTTCTGCTAAGGAAATTTGTACAACCTCTAACTGCTCTTTATAGATCAATAAAAGGAATCAGGGCTATTACTCTGCTTTTTGTAGTGAATTAAGTGCCATGAACGAGATTTTCAGTTCCAATTTTATCGCTTCCTAAGGAAAATTTGGATCTTATCTGACCGCCGAAGTTCCATTTAACAGTTTTATACTTACGCATAGCACAGAACAAACTGAGAATGTTTTTTCTAAATAAGTTGAAGTGTGACTATTTTTTCTCCTGAGAATTTCATCCACAGTAGCTGTGGGACGACTTCACCCTCGACAAATCAAAATGCTTCCTCTCATTTCAAGCTACCCTTACAAAAATTTAAAAAATTTTTCCTTGGACTTGAAAGCCGCATTTGGATTAACTAGGCTAGATTCTGTCCACTTTTCTGATCCAAACTTAGCTGTCTTTTTCGGAGTTTTTCTCTGTATTTAGCTTTTTAGACATCTTTAATTTAATTTAGTTTTAAAAATTCCAATTGGCATTACATTTTTATTCTCAAGTTATTTCATTGTCAATTGGAAAGTTGTCAGTACTATCACAGTCAATTTAAAAGTATAGATTGGAGGTTAGAGCCCGACACCTACCAACGACTCCTCTATAGTAGATCTCTTCCCATATAAACTTAGTAGTTAGGCATGGAGACTGATGGGCAGTTAAGCGTTTTCCAGTATAGTAAGCTGGAGTAAACCATTTGGGCTCGCTTTTTCACCGGACATCTTTGGTTTTTGACTTACTACAGTAGAATCAAGTATTTTCCAATCTATATTAAACTTTTCATTAACCAATACTGCCCTGACCATGTCCTCGTTTGCTTGTACATGGGGGGGGGGGACAGTTTTCAAACAAAATCTTATTTCGAGCCCGTTAATGATTCTAAATTTTCTGCGGTGCATAACATCATAGGTTTAATTGAATCCAGCTGGGTTTTAGCAACGTTTGTTAACCAACACGTCTTCGAAGAAAAATGTAATACATTCGTAATTTAAGATTCATCGATTTGCGAATTTTATTTATTCTTTTCATGGCTTACACAATCATTTCTGAGTTTTCCTTAAACTGATTCTCTAAGGAAGCAAAATACTTAACTTTTCGATCACGATATTATAGAAGAAAACACGTACTAACATACAGAAAATGAAATGAAAAATTATAATTTTTACTTGATGCACCTCAGAAATCTTCTTTTGCCTGTGTTAAACACAATAACCTTCTAATTAGTTTGATCTCTTCACAGGTATTAGAATGTTTATTTTTATAGTAAAAATGCATTGGGTTATTTTTTTTCTATCACTGCATTTTGTGAAGATAACGTCATATTTTTATGGCGATTTTTAAACAAAAGTACACTTATGTCCATAAATTAAGGATAATTCAGAATGACACAGAAATTGAACTCTAAAATAAAAATTTCACCTGTAGAATTATCACACACATCTTGAAGAAGAATATGCAAATTACAGGAAACCACCAGATGGCGTGGATAGTACGGCACAATGACGATAGTGTAAGAGAGGGGTATATAAGGAATGGTGGCAAAGAAGTAAAATTGTTCACAAGCACTTTAAAAGCCTTTCAGTGCAATAACCTCATAGTTATGACACAAAGGAAGCATTTGGAGGATTTTTTACGTGGTAAAATTATTAGACGTCTGGAATGTGGACGTACCCAGCTGGAAGTATCCGAGGAACTTGGAATCGCCCAGAGTGTCATCTCCAGGCTTTGGCAACGATTCCAAGATGATGGTAATGTGAGTAGATGTTACAGCACAGGTTGCCCCCGAGTTACAACACCGAATGAGGACCGGTATATTTGGCAGTTACTGCCAAAAGAAACAGACGGAGCACAGCATCAGACCTGTCTCGTCAGCTCACTTCAGCTACCGGTACAACAGTTTCAAGGCAGATCGTGTACAGACGCTTAGGACACATTGGTCTATATGCTCGTAGGCCTGTCAGATGTGTTCCACTTACTGCAACTCACTGTCGCCTGCGATTAACCTGGAGTAAAGAGCATGCATTGTGGACACCAGTGATCTTGTGTGATGTTTTCCGACGAGTCCAGGTTTAGTTTGCAGTCTAATTCTTGCCGGACTTTAATATGGAGAGCGTCAGGTACCCGTTACCACCAAGAGAACACAATTGAACGACACCGTTACGGTGGTGCAGGATGGCTCGTTTGGGGAGAAATTATTCCTGGTTGCAGAACTGACCTGCATGTTCAGAGTGTAACGATGACAGGCCACATCTATCGGGATGTCATTCTGGAACAACATGTACGTTTGTTTCGGGGTGCCATGGGTGCTGAATTTCTGTTTATGGATGACAACGCCCGTCCTCATCGTGCAAACATTGTAGACGAATGCCTTCAATCGGAGGATGTCACCCGTATGGATTGACCAGCATACTCACCGGATTTTATTCCAATAGAGCATGTGTGGGATATGCTTGGCCGACGAATTGCAGCCCGTCAAACCACTCCCACCTGTCTACCGGAACTTCGGAGGACATTGCTTGATGAGTGGTGTAATATTCCCCAAGTTCAGATTGATAATTTGATACTCGGCATGCCTAGGCGTTGTGAGGCCTGTATTGCATCGTCCGGGAGACATACTCCGTATTAACCATCATACTAACCATGTTATACTGTTTTTTGTAAACAGGATCTTTTTTGAAATTTGCTCCATGGAGTAAAAATCGCTGTTTTTATTAATTATGTCAAACATATAGCATCTTTTTTGTTCTTTACCTTTTGTTTAATAAATAGACTTTACAAATAAGTCAAATTTGTTTTGCTTCTGTCTCTTTCTTTGCCTGAACTTCATTATCCTTAATTTATGGACACATGAGTGTATATTAACCATCAATAATAATTAATTTTCAGTTTATAAATTCAGGGAAATGCACAAATAAAAATATCTTAGCCGCATACGTCCCTAGAAATCCAGTATTTTGTCTCAGATAAATAATTTAAAAATTTTTTGGATCTACTACGATACCAATTGTACAAATTAAGTTTCAATGTTTGTAGATTAATCATAAAGGTTGAAATATTTCGCGAAAAATACTAACTTTTGTCTTCTTTTTTTTTTGAAAATTCGAACATGAATTTTTATTGCTGGATAATGAATACTAGTGTTAAGGTAGTATATTAATTTGGAAGAGAATAAAAGTTAGTAGTGATTTGGTAACAACTCTTTAAATTTCCAAAAAGGAACATCAACCAGGACTGTCAGTAAAATTAGTTACTAAGTTCCATGATTAAATTTAATAAAATGAGTGACATCAGAAAATGCCTACAACGTAAGCAAAATGTGCCCTATTAATGCGGAATTGTTTTAAAATTTGTTGACAATGTTCAAAATTACAAAATACATTTTCTGTAAAAACAAACTATGTTTTCTTTTTAAATCTACTAGCGAGCGCAGGTGCTAAATCACACACACAAAACAATTTCAGCAATATTTTTTAAAAACAAGTAATATAAAAAGTTTTTAAGTCAATTCCAACTTAGATCAACAAAGGAAAATTTTATTTCAGCTGCTTTTTATTAAACAGTTATAATTAATATAAATATGTACATACATAAGACATAATCGCAACATTAAGTGGTAATTAATTTTTATTAATTATCATTAAAGTATCGTATTGTCATCCAAAACAATCGTGTTTATAAAATTTCAGTTCAACTGAATGCTTTAAAACGTAAGAAAAAAAATCTTTTCATGTTTTGACACAAGTCGCCAAAAGGGTCGCTAAGTCGCCAAAAATGATGCCAACGTGGCTGTATTTGTAATTCTTTAAATAATTAGTTTTAATCAATTAATTTTTATTAATTATAATTAAATTATTGTATTGTCATCCAAAATAATCCTGTATATAAAATTTCAGCTCAATTGAGCTCTTTAAAATGTATTTTATTAACAAATGAAAATTCCACCAAGATAAATCAATAAATATATAGAGAGTGTGAGCTTTATTAATAGTAGGAATTGAATAAGAGCTAACTATTTGTTAAGTTAGTTTAGGTTGTAATTTCCAAGTCCTGACATTGGCGTGGTGTGAAGTTTGAAGAGTCGGGTGTCAGCTCAAATATCACCCTGGTCTCTTGACTAAGTTTAAAATTATGTCACAAATAGTCCTCGAATAACTTCAAAGTGCGCCGTTTATAAAGAATGAAAACTTCTGATTTTAAGATAAACAACAGGAAGAAAATAGTCCTGAACATTTTACATTCATTACCTAATTATTCCTCCACTCTGCAGTGATACAAAATTCCACGAAACACCTTAAATATTAATAATTTCCTCGCAATTTATTTCATGTTGTATAACATTGTAACAACGATGGGATCCCTGTAGACGTTCCTTTTCGAACTGCTATGCACTAAAATTGAAGGGCGTTCCTCTACATCTCAAAAGCACGAAAGGTCTAATCATTAGATACCACAGAATCAAAATTGGAAAATAGTTTAAAAAAAGCCCGCAACAAAATTTGAGGAAAATAAAAAATTTCCCTTCGAGATCATGGGACTTGATGGAAGAGGGGCGGGAGACAGCTCCAGGGAACAGTGGAGGGCTTAGGGTAATTAATTGCTCTTTCGTGGGCAATTAGAAAGTGGGGAGGAGGTTGCGAAGTGGCATTCCAACACTATCCCGGGTGCCGCCCCCTTATTTTTCTTCATCTTCGACCGGAGCGGCTGCTTTGGGACTTCACCCTGGAAGCTGACGATTGTAATCTAATGCCCTGTTGGGCATACTCTTCGTCAGACGGCGGAGGCTTATTTTTCAGCACTTTTTTTATTCTCATACCCTTCCCCCTCCCCTTTTCTTTCTTATTCTGGACTGTCAGTTCTTTTTATTTTGTTCCGTGTTGCTTTTTATTGAGATGTTGAAGAAAACACTTTTCATTTTAAAATCTAAAGCAAAAGCGTGACGGGGCGTATGAGCGGTAGGTGTAATGGAGGTATATTGCCCGTCTACTTTGCATTATTAAGCGCTCAAGTCAGCGATGCGTATCTCATAAAAAGGATAATGAAGACACTGTGATTATGATTAGAGAGGTCAAGAGTTAGAGCATGAATGAGAGATTGAGATGATGTTCAATCTGAGTAATAAGGCGTCATCAAGTGCAAGAATTCTACTTAGTACCACGCAGGTGAAACTGTGGCATCAAGATGTATTACTACTTCAGAAACTTCTCGTGTGTGATGATTACAGCAAACATGAAGGAAAACTGAAATTTTAAAAATTTCAATTCACGTTATGTGCATTAATTAGTATCCATTCTACTATGTATGCATGTTGCTTTTAAAGCATGCATTTCAGTTATTTCATAGAATATCTAGGTATTTCATGAAATGAACAACGAAGTCAGTTAAAGAGCTTAAGAGATTAATAATTTCCCGAAACCAAGTTATTCTATGAAAAAATATCAGGTATTATATAATTAAATAATGAGGGACTGCTAAATATAAACAATTTGACATTTAAACAATCCATTGTTCTATAAATTAGCTGACGATAAATTATGAAAGTATCTCGGGAAAAATATTTTTCATGCTATGAATAGTAATTTTTTAAAGATAGCGTATTCGATACATATAGTAAAACAAAATTCACATAAAAGAAAGAAAAGATAAGATAATATATATCATATGTAACAAACACCATATTGCATAGCATAAAAAAAGTATGTTGTTTAATTACCATAAAAATTACTTCAAATTTTGGACCTGTAAATATTTGTTATTAATTTATTCAACCTGGTTTTTCTTGCTAAATAATATTTTGAGAACAAAAAAAAAGTTTAAACTCAATGTGTTTACGGCACATAACACAGTTTTCTTTTTAAACAATATTAGACCATCACTGACACAAAACCAGAAATGTATATCACTGGAGAACACAGCAGATCTCCATTTTGCCCTCCAATCAATTTCAGTAGCATTGATTGGAGGCGTGAGTGAGTAAGAGTTCATTTACGCCGCACTGTAAAGTTACACGAAGGCTGTTGACGACGGACCTCGTAATTTTGAGCCTAGGTGTCAAGTGACGGGGACGACACCTGAGCGAGCCCCTCCTCTCCAAACTACCACATCACCCCAACAAGAAGACTTTGAACTTTAGCAAATTTAACGTACATCAGTCCTTCTACACGACGAGTCTTCAGTGACACAAAGCCTTGAACTCATAAAATGCCGGCTACGATGCGACCATAACCTTTGGCTACCATGGCCATAGTCGCAGATGGCAGTGATTTGGTGTTTTGGTATGAAATGCACATGGAGTCTGGGTCGGAATTATCTCTTAGGTAATCGATTTGTTACTGTTCCATGTGTCACTATGGTGCTGAAAGAAGTTCAAATTTTTGTTGCAATCTAGCACGATGTGCCACAGCCACGTAGCAAGTTCGACGTCTTTCCAACAAGTAGGGAGCCGCGTTGCCATCCATCCGGTATAGGGGTTAGTGACGCTGACTGTTGTGCCGTTCAGCCTGGATTTGAATCCCGGAGAAGGCAAGGATTTTTGTAAATGTATGGAGATGCTTCTAAATAGCTATGGGCAGCAAGTCCTCTCACGAGGTTGGTGGAAAGGGAAGAGAGGTGACAGACTCCTGACCACCGCCATGGTGTTCTTCCTCAAAATTGGAACAAGGAATCGAGCCAAATCGTACTGTCATCTGTATGGTGCTCAAAGCTACGGCTAACGATAGATATAAATCTGTAGCCCTTTACCACGATGAATTTCGTGGGCCTCGATCTGACATCGTCAGACAGGTGGCATTAGAAACAACACTAGTGGGCCATGTGTGACCGGATCCCGATAATCTTGAGACTGTATCTTCCCTTGACTATTGCCACCCACTATTAAATACAGCGGGATATATCCCTGACAAATTTTTGCAGGAATATCGTATAAAGAAAAGCTGTCTTTTCGTAGCCGTATTGCTTGGTTTCGTTCAAACTGAGTAGAGATGTTTGATTCATCTCCATAAAGACATTGACTCAAATGTAGCTCTCAATGTCCAATCCAGTAGCTAAATAATGACATGTGAATTGCTTGGTCACATTGAAGCTGCTCGCTCTACCCTTGTTCGTGTCTAGGTGAAAATTTGAAATGTCGTCTATTTCAGTTGTGCAAATATACCCTCTAAATTTCTTGGTGTTAGGATTTTTTTTATCGGCCTGTGCATTTTGTTATTTCTGCTATCTGTGCATTTGAATTAACGAATAACATTTTAATCTACAATAGAATAATTTATAGGTGAAGATAGCCACGTATATCTAGTAAATAAGTTTATAACTATTTTTATTTTACAAAACAAAAAATTAATTATACTATTCTCCTGTGCGTATCAATGAATATTAATAAATACACTGGCCTATTGTACAACATTTTTTTTCGAAGCTCACCATATAACAATAAAATGCATAGTTTACATGAATGATAATAACGAACTCTTTAAAAACATTAATGCAAAAACGATTGCTACAACTTTTATTTTATAGAAAAGAATATTTATGAGTGAGAGAAAAATATGGCTTTCGTACTTTTTTTTTGTGTGTAAGTTGTGTTGATTTTCAACAGTTGTTGGCAGTTTCGGGTGACAATAGTCAATAGAGTTTAGAAAATGTCTCAGACGTCGTTTACCCAATTCGTTAAGGTGGCGGGCAGTTGGATGGATGGAAATGGGATTGTCGCAGGCTGATGTTGCTAGACGTCTCAATGTGTCTCGTAGTGTTGTTCAGCGACTTTGGGATCAATACCAATCCGAAGATTCTGTGTCCAGAAGACCTGTTCCAGGCCGACCACGAGCTACAACACCTGCAGAAGACCGTTTTCAGCTCTTTCGGCACGAAGGAGAAGAACCACTACTGTGCCGCAGCTCGTTGCAGACCACTTTCAAGCATCAGGAAGAAGAATCTCCGCTACTACGGTGCGAAATCGTCTTCACAATGCAGGTCTGTATGCAAGAAGACCAGTTGTGTGCGTTCCCTCAACGGACGACAGCGAAGGAACCGCTTATGCTGGGCAAGAGAACATGTTTTTGGACGCAGCAACAATGGGCTTCTGTGCTGTTCACAGACGAGTCCAGATTTACAATGGAGAGTGATTCAGCGCGTCTACTGATCTGGAGAACAGCGCACTAGATACCATTCCAACACTGTTGAAAGACACAGTTATGAAGGTGGTGGAATTGGTTTGGGCAGGGATCTCGCTCGGTGGCCACACTGACCATGTTTGTTCCATGGAGGAACCGTAACTGGTCTTAGATATCGGGATGAGATCCTTGATCCATATGTCCGCCCATATGCTGCTGCTATTGGTAACGACTTCATTTGATGGATGATAATGCACGACTCACCGAGCTGGGATTGTTGAGGAGTATCTGGAAAGAAACACGGTTTGGAACGAATGGAATTAATCTCAGACCTGAAAACATCTTTACTATCTTGGCAGAGAGGTTGCTTACATGAGTTGAAATTTACTCTGTGTCTGGTCTTCGCTTCTATTCCGGTGTCCGACAACTTAATAAACAGCATGGGAAATCGATGCCGCCAATGCATTCAAGTTAGGGGTTTATAGAACCTATTTTTGTATTGTTTTTATGCCATTTTACCACATAACACTGTGATGGGCTGTTTTCTCCAAGAATGGACTTTTCCGCAGAGATTGCTTTTGTTATAAATCGTTTTTGCAATACACTTATCAAATTTCTATGACGCATTCAATAAAAAACTATTTAATGCACATATCCTCCAAATTTTTTTTTTCTACATTCATTCATTTGCAAATTTTAACTTTTTTGAGGCCAGTGTATTGCATTTTTTTTTATTTAACATTCTTTCACTGAACCAGGGCCGATTTACCCATCGGGTGCTTGGATGCGGGCGTCCAGTGGCCCGGATAAGCTGGATTTAACCAGATTTTCTGGTTATAAATTTCGATCCTCCAGTTCCAAGGGGGTTTATGCGTAATAAGTATTGGTACACAATATTTTAAAAAGAAGATTTAAAGAAAGGATGAGGATATTTAAAAAATTTTTAATAGTTTTATGAATGTGATTGATAACATATACTTACTTTTATTATTTTCATTTTTCTTAACACAGAATACAATTTTTTTATCGCTCTTTATTTAAACTGTAAGTGAATTAATATACTTTTCGGTGTGCTTTTTAGAGAAACTGATCCTCATTTGTGTGCTATAAATATAACGCCGAAGAAGAAAATTCAGATTGATTTCAATCAACTTAATTGATTGGAAACTATCCAGAGCAGATTGAAACCTTCTACTTTTCCGATTTGAAGGAGAGTTGTTATATCTTTCGTCATACTGAAATGGATGACTCATTTTTCTTTTTGCGTGAATTTTATTGATTGCATACATCTTCGAGGAGCTACTTAATGTATATGGCAAGGCATGCAAAACTTACTTTTCTTTTCTTAAGGTTCACCTACGTGACGGATTAAAAAAAATCCATACATTTTTCTTTTCATAAATTGCTTCCTTAACATATCTAGAATGCGGTGGTGAAGTGATTTTTTAACATTCGAAGTCGTTATAAAGAAGCAGGAGTTAGAAGAGTTTCTGTTCGTGTAGTGCTAAGTTAAGATTTTCATTGTTTTAATCGGACTTCAAACTTTTTTTTAAAATACGTTTTTCTCAAAACAGTTTTCAAACTTTCCTCCATCATATCTCAAGAACGGTTGTACCGAATGACTTTAAATTTATAGGGTAGCCTCAGCATATATATACGCACCAAATGGTCTACGATCATTTCAAAATTCAAAATATTTTTATCTTTTTATAACAAAAACATAACAAAAAAACTCCTCATGAAATTCGAAACTTTTTCCCCAGAGGTCTACCAACAATCCAATTTTTAATATTTTCAATTGAGTATAGATCATTCTGTGCATTTAATCTTATAGATTAAAATACCGTTTTTAATTATTATTTTTTTATTTCAGATAAGCCAATCAGCCGGAATCGTGGAGAAAGTGAACGTTCATTTTTTCGAGGCGGGTGTGTTCAGAGCGCTATAACTCACGTTCTATAAGATATTTTTCGCTAAACTTTTACATACATACTCTTAAAATACATATAAATAAATGATAAAAAACTTAAAGTTCTATCTTTTTATTGGTCGTAAAAAAAATCAATAAGAATGCTTAAAAACAGGCCATCACATGGATGAACCCCCTCAAAGTTTTATTTGTAGAAGAAAGTAAATATTTTAAAACTATTTTTATTATACATTTTGTTTATTACATTAGTAAAACACATGTCTAGTTTCAGTATAAGAAAATTAGCCATTAGTCTCCTGCTTGTATATTAACAAAACAAAAAGAAGAATTTAATTCAGATCATTTTCACAATTTAATTCTATTAAGTTAAAAATGTAAAGATTCAAGATTCGGTTGCTCTCGAAGGGACATGTGTGTGTAAAATTTGTAGTTCTCGGTAGCCATTTTAGGATATTTCTGTTTAATCAAGACAGAAGTTTCAAATAAATTTTCGTGCTGTAAAGGGCGCATTTCTTAAAAATTAAAATTACAGAATATGTGTTACTTTCAAAATTCTGGTTCAAATTGTTCTTAATTACTTCTTTTTTTCTTTCAAAAGGGCTGCATTTTGGCTGTTAAGCCTTTGCAGACATGGTTCCACGTGTGAGAGAGCCATTTCTTCAGTGGCACTATCTAGAAGTGGTTCCCGATACCAAATTTTTGACGCTAAAATTTTTTCAATCAAAGCTATAGTCAGATGTTAAAAATTGCCATGATTTAACTTTGCCTGTAGTACCACAGAGAAATTGATACTCAAAGGATTTTTTTACATGCCACATAATCATATGGCATGAGTGCCTACGATTTTTGCATCCAGTAAATCTATAAACTCCAACCAGAATCGAACCTGTTTTTGAATTACAGAAGTAACAATAAGGTGAGAAAACTGTATATTTTGATCTAAATGTATCTTCTACTTTATATATATGAGGGTGAGTCGGAAAATAAGTTTCCCCTGGGGTCAGCGTTGTGTATGAAAGTCAAAAAGTAGAATGAGACGCTAAAGATAAGACATAACTTTATTTTTCCACATAAGTACCAAGTACATTGAGACATTTGTCATGCCACTTTATAAGCTCTCCAAGAAAAATCCAGGGCTTTGCATAGTGAGTGAATATTGGCGTCGCACTGTTCAGATACACGAAGGCTTTTGGCGACGGACCTCGTAATTTTGAACCATGGTCAAGTGACGAGGACGACACCTGAGCTGGCACCCCCTCTCCTAACTACCACAACTCTCCAACGGGAGGACGTTTGAGCTCTCGACAGATTTAACGTACATCGCTCCCCTACACTGCGGGTTTTAGTGGTACTGGGCTCGAACTCATGACATGCCTGCCATGATCCGATACTTTGACCACTGGGCTACCATAGCTTTTTGCATACGGAAAAAGGGCATACTTTTGCGTGAGCCTTTTGGAGGGTGGAACCATCAATGCTACGCGGTACTGTGACACTCTGTTGAAATTGAATGGGGTGATTCGGAAAAAGCGGCGTGGGTTTCTCAAATCTGGTGTTCTTTTGGATGACAATGCGAGTTCACACTCGGCGACGGCAACGCAAAATCATATTGCAACTCTTGATTTGGAGCACCTATGTCAGTCCTGATCTCGCACCTAGTGGCTTTCATATGTTTCCGTCTTTGAAGAAGAACTCGTCTGAAGGGCTTAGGAAGCAATGCTAAAGTCAAACAAACCGTTAAACGTTACTTCCGTATGCAAAGTCCTGAATTTTTCCTGGCGAGCTTTTTGAAGCTTATCAAACTGTATGATAAATGTCTCAATGTGCTTGGTACTTATGTGGAAAAATAAAGTTATATCTTATCTTTAATGTCTCATTCTATTTTTTGACTTTCCTACACAACTCTGATCACAGTCGACAGGGGAAACTTAGTTTCCGACTCACCCTCGTTTAAGGTAGGGAACAAAGTCTCTCTCTCATAAGCAGAAATATTATCAATGGATTAGATTTGGTATAAAAATCTCCTAAATTATAAAGCTCGTCGTTGATAGATCTTCTGTTGACTTTTAGTGTAACGTTAATAAACACTCATTCCAAAATTTTCAAAAATATTTTTTTACTTTTTAAGTATATTTATTATTTTATTCATTAAAATTAATTAATTGATCCTGGAATTTTCTTTAGAAGGGAATAAAAAGTGTCATTGATGGAACAAATTGATAAATAACATAAAAGTTATTTCAAATGTCTTTCCTCTCTAAAAAGATACATAACTCCTTAGGAAATATTTACTTCCTGTTTTTGAATCAACTTTCAATATAATACCAACGATTATTTACCGGTTCATTCATAAATAGCATGAACAATTTCAGAGGATCATAAATTTTTATTGAACAAAGTTATTTATATGGAATTTTCAATGAGGTTTCCTCTAGCACAGTGCATTTTTTGTAATCGTTTTAGTTAAGCTAAAAGAGTTTTTTTCGATCATTTTAGTGGTATATTTTTCCAACTCCCTCTTAAATTGCTTTTTGAAGCCCTTGAAATGGTCTTACTTTACGTTTATTTAATTGTTTTTTAAGTATCGCCCTACAAAATAATCGCAAAAAACACAGACAGGGGACAGTGATAGTCATTTTTCAGGAGGTAGAAAATTTATTTTTTAATCTTTCAGCCATTTTATAGTTGATTTTACAGTACGACTTAGTGCAGAATCTTGGTGAAAAACACAGCTTCCTTGAGGGTAAAGACGTTAACTTTTTTTCATCAAGTGTTTCAAAACTTTATTCTGATATAGTATTTAGCATCAGTTTTAAAGTTTAGTTCTACAAAAAATGGATTTATTAAGCCTTGAGAGGACATTTCCGTCCATACCACAACATCTGACGACCAACTTGCATTTTTCAAAACAGCTGCTTCTTTGCGACTTTTTTTGCTCGAAATATATTGAATCTTCGTTTTGCCAGTTGTGAATGACAGATAAAATGTGCTTCATCAGAAGTTATCGATGCTTTGTATCTACCATTACGTAACATTAAATACAGAGGCCAAGAACGTCTTCTTCGTTTTTCTACGGTCTTAACATATATTTGATGAAAGACTGAAAAATTTACTTTTTTATAGCCCATTTTCTTTATCTGACGATAAATTGTCGATTGCTATATCTATAGTTTCTTTGCCATAGGTTTTTGAGGCAAAGGATTTTTACAGCGATAATTCTTTTCAACTTCTTTTTTTTCTCTTTCTTTAAGGATTTCCTTTCGTTCACATATTTTTTCCCTGGAGCTTTTGATTGCGAGTCAAATTTTATTTCTTTTTGAAGTTTAGATACTAATACAATAGAAAAATGTCTTTTTTGATTTTTTAATGCTTTATTATTTACAGAATTGGAACAACCATCCTTCAAAAGCTGTAAAATTTCGTTCCGGGTATGAGGATCCAATTTGAGTACTGTAATTTACTCCTACTAATAAAAATGGTTCGATAGGTAATTTAAGAGTTTCATTTTTCAAATAAAACCAGTAGTAAAACGATAGAAATTCATCCCAAATAGTTATATACTTTTAAAATTGGTCACACTTATCTTGAATCAACCGGTATAAATTTCTTATTCTTTTAGAAATCTGCGATAAATAGAAAAATATAGGGCATATAACTATATTAACAAATTTATGTCTTTGAAAAATATTTTGTCCAGAGAGAAGAAATGTTGCATAGCTCTATAAACCAGTTCATGAGTTCTTTTGCCCCCTTTTTGATATTTTATTATAATTAGTAAAAATATTATAATTAACTGTAAAAATAATAATCACATTATATATAAGAAACCTCCTAGAGAGAGAGAGAGAGAGAGAGAGAAATCCTTTTAAATAATAAATTAATTATTCCAGGAGTTAAAAGTCCTCATATTTTGTTTCTCTTTCATATATCTAATATTTTAATACGAGTACAATTTACAAAGAAAATATATATGTGTGTTTTTTCTTCTCATAGTTCATTCCATAGTTTACATAACAATTACACCGAGGCTCAAAATTACGTGGCCTATCACCAATATCCATCGTGTAGCTTTAGATAGCGACGTTAATAAAATTCGAGCCATAGTAGTTACAGAAATACACTCATGCCTATAAATTAAGGGTAACTCAGAATCATATGGAAATCGAACTCTAGACTAAAAATTTCACTTGTGGAATTGTCACACATATCTTCAACAGTAATATGCAAATTACAGGAAGCCACCAGATGGCACCGATAGTACGTCACAATGACGACAGTGTAAAGAAAAGGGTGTATAAGGAATGGTGGCAAAGAAGTAAAATTGCTCACAAGCGTTTTGTAAGCCACTGAGTAGTATAACCGAATAGTTATAACACAAAGGAAGCACGAGGATTTTTTTTTATGTTGTAAAATTATGGGCAACATGGAATATAGTGAACTCAGATGGAAGCATCAGAGGAACTTGGAATTACCCAAAGTGTCATCTCTAGGCTTTGGCAACGATTCCAAGGTGACGGAAATTGCAGTAGACGTTACAATAAAGCTCGTACCCGAGTTACAACGCCAAATGAAGACCGCTCTTTGGCAGTAATTCCAACAAAAAAGCAGCATCCGACTTGTCTCGTCAGCTATCTGCAACCACAGGTACGACAGTTTCAAAACAAAGCGTGAACAGACGTTTGGGACATATTGGTCCATATGCTCGTAAGCTTCTCAGATGTGTTTTGCTCACGACAACTCACTGTCTCCAATGGATATACAGCCTGGAGTAGAGAGCATGCAATTTGTTTGTATGTGTGTGTAGACATCGTTGCAGTGGGCACGTGTAATGTTTTCCGACGACGAGTCTAGGTTTAGCTTGCAGCCTGATACACGTCCGACTTTCATATGGAGAAAGACGGTACCCGTCACCTCCAAGGCAACATCATTGAACTTCACGGTTACTTTGGTGTAAGATTGGTCACTTGGGGAAAATTTACTGGGCTGCAGAATAGATCTGCATGTTCAAATGAGAACCATGACAGATCAAATTTATAAGGGCATCTTTTTGAAATAACATTTACATTTGTTTTGGGGTGCCATGAGCACAGAATTTGCATTCATGGATGACAACATCCGTCTTCACCAAGGAAACATCGTAAGCAAATGCCTTAATTCTGAATTTATTACACCAAAAGAATGGCCAGCATTCTCACCAGGCTTGAATCCAGTACAGCATGTGTG
The DNA here is from genome assembly GCA_019973935.1 of Trichonephila clavipes. Classification (NCBI taxonomy): domain Eukaryota; kingdom Metazoa; phylum Arthropoda; class Arachnida; order Araneae; family Nephilidae; genus Trichonephila; species Trichonephila clavipes. The sequence goes on from BMAU01021430.1 coordinate 899,599, forward strand.
GCACATGCTTGGTCAACGAGTTTCAGCTCTTTAACCACGTTTTACATTACAGGAACTTCGGAGAGCATTGATTGAGAGAGATGTGATGAGAGTAGTCTTCCCCAAGATCAACTCGATAATTTTATACTTAGCATGTCTGGGTGTTGTACGGACTGCATTTCAAAACATAGGAGGGATACAATGTATTAATTAACGTACGAACCGCGTATTATTAAGCTTTTGTAAAGAGAATACTTTTTCTAATTGCTCCAGGGAGCAAAAATCAGTGTTTTTATGAATGGTATCACACACACGCCATGTTTTTTGCTCCTTGTCTAATGTTTAATAATTGAGCTTAATGAAAAAGTCCCATTTGTTTTGTTTCCGAACCCTTATTTCCCGGAGCTTACATTATCCTTAATTTATGGACATGAGTATAGAAACCTTATGACTGAAGCCGGATTTACACTTTTCAGCATGTTAGTGTTTAAAATGAAATGGTAACCTATTTAACCCTTTATCTACCGACAGTACTTATAAGTAACACCCACTTTAAAATTATATAGAATAACCATTTTTACGAATACTCTGATGATACTTGGTAGGAATATACTTTTAAATTCACTCTTCCAAGATATAGGGCAGCACGGGTTCTATGAGGAGTATTTTAGTGGGAAAGGCGAATAGTTTTATAGCAGGAATTGCGTTTCCAGCTGATGGAATTTTCAGCGGATTACAAAGGTTATCATTTTTGTTCCGAAAAAATAGTTTATGTCAAAATTTAAGTGTCTTATGTTTTTGTATGTTAATGAAGACCTTAGAAAACGATTTGACTATTTATTTTAAGTGATCGGTGTATATAATTAATTTTACATTTGAATATCTTTAATTAATTAGCTCTAACAGATTAAATTTCCCAAAGTTGAGTATTTTGTTTATGTATATCCCTTAATTTTCGATGTAGTGATTCAAAAAAAAATGTTGCATGACAAAAACTGCAGTAAATCATAATGAGGTAGATAAAGGGTTAAGCTATATATGCGATTACGGCTTTAATCTTATATGCAGCACGTTGGAATCCTTTTGTAGATCCACCACTGCAAATAAAAGCGTTAATAAAACCAACGAAAAATATTTGTTTTTAAAAATGAAAAATGATTATTACAATAATTAGTCCTATACAAAACATAGAAAAAAAATTATTCTTAATCTAAAAATTTGTTTGCTTTTTTAAAAAAAAAAAAGAAAGAAAAAGATAGCGTGCATCTGCCAATCAATTGACTATGAGAATTTTCCTCTTTTCTTTAAATGCAATATAAAATTTTCAGATTAAATCTGCGAGTTTGACCAATTTGATGGATGATTAAATTATCCGAAGTTAACCCGGCAATATAGTGGAATTTGTGGTAGCTGCATTCTGAATAAATTTCTCTTCAGGAAGGAAACTTACTGGATGTATAGCTTCAACAAGCGAATCTGTTCAACATCTATACGACTTTTTTCAATCCCACAGCTTCCAATTACTAGATTTTGAGAAAGTGTTTCCAGCATTCGGTCGTCGTGACTCCCTAATCGTGCAAAGCCCATGAAGAATATCATATCTTACGTGATTAAGCCATGAAATAACAACTTCGCCATTCATTACCGAGCGGAATTATTCACCAGCTTAAGCCCTACATTATGCGCGAGGGATGCATGAAAGAGAATACGCCCAGATGATTATAGGCACTTTGTCTGATGCTGTGAAAGGCGTAAGTTCGTCTCTTGCTTGTTAAGTGGAAAGAATGCACAATTAGAGGCTATTTCGTACTCTAGGTAGGTCTCCTACTAAACTGGATAATGAAAAATCTGGGAAAGGAGATGGGTAATGAGGTGGGGATGATTTTTCTCCCCTTTCATGTCAGACTCATCGAAAATTTAGTGACTTCTATCACGTGAACCGCTTCACTATGTACTTTGCCTTTGAATGCTGTTTAAATGAACTTGTTTCAGCAACCCTACAACACAACATAACTTGTTGACACTTTAATTAAAACACATCTAGAAATTAGAGCTTTCTATCATTTGCTTTCATTGATGGTTTATTTTTATTTAATTATTACAACACAGGTGAAATGATGTAGGAATGTTGCAAATGCTAAACTAAATATTTCTTAACATCTTCATATAGAGTGGTGAAGGTTAATATTTTTTTAAATTTTAGTTTATTTCGATTTGAATTAACATTTTTCTCGAGCTACACAAGAGCTGCTTTCACTGTATAATTTTGAGACACATTTAGATAATCGGAATAATACCTAAGCTAATGCCTCACTTACAAATCATACCTTGACCAGAATAGTCTAATGGTCATGGTCACAGTCAGGAATGTCATAAAACTTCTTGAGACCCTGGACCCCTACGCAAAAGTAGACCCTGGACCCTCTACACAAATGTAGGCCACACCTGTGACCTTTAAAAGTAGACAGTACATGACATATGTTGTCAAATACTATTACAAACCCGAAACAAAAAACGTGTGTGACTTACAAGCGCACAAACTGGCTGGATCGACTGCCACCGTTAGACTGAATGAGTAATGATGGTGTATGGTAGTAGGCATAGGCCTGTACGTGGATGACTGCCATCACATGTAGCCAGTTGACATATCGTTCAAATTTCCCAGTTTTTCGGAAAATACAACAGGAAATAACATTTGACCGTTGAAATTATTCGAATCGTGCTCTTATTAAAGCTGAGCCGAGAACGAAACGAGGCTCCCATTGGGGCTGAGGCATTGGGCCCGGGCCCAGTTTGCCCATGCCTTAAGATGTCCCTGGTCACAGTGTGTAAGTTCGAGTCTGGATGCCACTGAAAATCTGAGAGGAAAAGGGGTTAATAGACATTAAATGTGGTGGCTGAAAGTCCTCAAAATGGTAGGGGTAGGGAAGTTAAGAGAATGGGGTACCGTCTCTTGTGTCGTCTTAGTTATTTGACCGAAGCTCAAAATTATGAGATCTGTTGACAATAGCCCTCCTGTTGCTTTAGAATGCGACGTTAATAAACACTCACTCCACATCACATGAAAATTGCAAGGCTATTTCTTTTTAAAGTAAGACAACCTTTATTATTCACTCGTCGGCTGGGTGGCGTGGTTGGTTTGTCGTTGGCCTTCTGCATTCATGATTGTGGGTTCGACCCCGGCCCAAGTCGATCGATTTGCATGATGCAGAAAATCGACAGCGGTCATGTCGTATGATTATACGGCGTGTAAAAGATCCCTAGAGTGTCTGTTTGGCTTGGGTGCTCTCGACAAAATTAAAAATCCTAGCACAGGCTCGCATCGTCAAGAGCTCAGGTGCCTCCCTCTGGGTGTCAAAATTACTTACAGTAATTGGTATCTCCTGTATGATGCCACGCTAAAAAGTGATACCAGCTTCTGGGGAATGTCCAAGTCTGCAAAGGTTAAAATACCAATACGTAACCCCATTAGGAAGAAAAAATATTATTTACTCATCATGAAAGATTTTCGTAGAATCAAGATTGAAGTCCGCGACTTGACTAATGTATCGGCGAGCTTTCGAAGATTTTCTGTGGCCGCGGTAACCGAGTGGTCAAGTTATCAGATCGTGGCTAGCCTTGTCACGAGTTCGAGCCCAGTACCACCCGCCCAAACCACCCAGTACCAGACCCGCCGTGAAGGGGAGCGATGCACGTTAAATCTGCTGAGAACTCAAACGTCTTCCCATTAATGTGGTGTGGCAGTTAGGAGAGGGGGTACCAGTTCAGGTGTCGTCCACGTCACTTGACCATAGTTCAAAATTATGTAGTCCGTCGCAAAAAGCCATCGTGTAGCTGAACAGTGCAACTTTAATATTCATCACTCACTCGAAGATTTTTTGAATAACTTAAATATATTTTATGATTTCAACATGAGGCTTTAAAATTAAAAAGCACACACACACAAATACTCTACCCAAAATTATTTTGATAGTAGTTCTTTCTGACAAGAGGATAATTTATAGAGAAAAATTAAAAGTCGAACCTTTTTCCGCAAAATATGGTGACTTAAAAGAAAGGTATATCGACGTAAACTGAATAAAATACATAAAACTACTTTCTCTCAGGAATAAACTATTATTTAGATTATATTGCCCTCAATTTGGATATTATGGTCATTTTTAAGTGTCGAGAAACTGAATTTGTTTTTTAAAAAAATCATTTTAATTTCCACTTTCTAGTAAATGGAGAAAAGGTCTCTCTAATCAGTGCAAAATCTCAAAGAAATAAATCTGATTCAAATTCCTTTTAAGAAATACTCTTGAAGAAACTCCCGGTTGCCAAACTTCACGATCAGGCGCAGTTTAGCCAAAATTGGCTCTTGCGCCAATAACCCCAAAACTCACTCACGATCAAGTAATATTAAAGTAGCTGTGCATTCAGCTTCTAAATAAGAATGAAGCTAAATTCAAACAGAATCTTAAAGATAAAAGATTCAACTTTAATATCAAACCAACAGTTAAAAAAGAGACATTTTAATCTTTTCTAAATAGCGGTTTGAAGGTGTAACGTCTAAAACATCGTCAGTCACAAAGATTGTGCTCTTAGCTAAAATAATGTACTATACTGTTTCATATTGTAAAATATTGAGTTCTGTTTAGATTTCTTTTCTTTATTTTGAGCTAATTTTTAATTGACTATTTAAATTATACAGTAGTTATTAGTATATATGTTTTTATAGGTTGAAAAATTCTCTTCCATATTATTATCGTCTGCTTTAATTCAACAATTCACGCAACTCTAATTTATCTGATTATTTAATTCATTTGCTGATATATAATCATTTATTTTGCTTAAGTTATGTTACTTAAGTTGGTATCTTTTGTAATTATTTTAATTAAGTTTTTTAGATCAGAGAAAAGAATTGTAATCCGTAATCGACTCTGGTACAGCTTAATACGCATTTAATTATCCTTGTTTAATGTTAGAGCTTCAAACTTTTAACGTACCATAAGAATTCTTACGCAGATTTTTTTATCTGTCTATATATATTTTTTATCTATATATATATATATATATTGTTCAAATTTTCAATCGTTAGTAAAATATACTTTCTATTCATCCATTCAAGTTCAAATACATTTTTTTAAAACTTCTAGTGGGTGACATTTGATGTTAATACAATTTTTTCAAATATTAACTTAATACAATTAAAAATGAATAAACAGTAACAAACAAAAGTAATACTCAAACAGCACTATGGAAAGGAAAATCGTTCGTTGTGTCCCTGCAGCACGTTGGACTTCTAATTCAAAAGTCAGGGATTCGAATCCCACCTGGGATGGCCTAATTTCAGAGAAAGTGTGATTTATTTTTTACTATACTATTTTATTAGAATAATTAAATTTAATGAATGAATAAATAGTAACAAAAACAAAAACAGTCCAACACCATATATAGAAAGGAAAATAGCTTTCTATTTTGTCACTTAATATTGTGATTCTGTCATATGTATATAAATATTTATATTAATTGTAACAATTTAATAAAACGTAATTAAAATAAAATGTTTCTTTGTTGACTTAAGTCGGAACTAACTTAAATTTTTTTTATATTACTTGTTCTTATTTTTGTGTTCTTTAGCTAATATTCAAGTTCTGTTTTAGTTAACATATATTACTAAGGCAATATTATGTTTTTCGTCCATTACAAATAATTTTAAACTAAATTCAAATGGCGATATAATATGGATTGAAACATGTGAGTTGTGTAATCCTTGCCAATAAGCTTCCACAACATGTAATATGAGGAAATGGTGGATCAGTTTAATTAGCAGAAATCTTTATTTCATGCGACGATTTTAGAACTATATCAAAACCAGAATCCATTGTAATGACTTCAAACAATTCTGGATCAAACTATTTATTAAGGTATGAAAAGCTTGAAATTTATATTCCAGTACAATTTAACTGCAAAAAGGGTCCACAGATATAAAGTCTCTTTCGCGGTAAAATCTTTATACCGTTCTCATAAACATATTAATTAAAGTGAAACTTTCGGGAAATGCCATGTACATTTGATATGCCATAGGTCCACAGTTCACTAGACAGAGTTACAGAAACTCTTCACTTTTCGGTAATTTCACACCGAGTTTGTATGAGCTCGCTGACTCTATCTCCACTGTGCTGTTGCTGACTCGAAACTCCGCAATCTTAAGTCCACCTTCGTTCTCGTTCATTCGCGGACTCTCAGGTAATTCCAAGCTGAAGTATATCGCTGTTGAGAGGCCTCTTGGGTTCTCTCCAGTAAAAGTCGTCGTAAACTGTCTCGCTCTCTTTTTTTAACCTCCAGGTTTCCCATAGTCACCGCCTATTCCTTTGATCTCTTGTCTGTTGGTCCCCAGAGCGTGGGGTCTTTCTCGGCGCATAGTGGGATCTCTCTTCTTCAAACGCGCTGTCGTCTTAGATCCATGGAAAACCGAAAAGCACATTGTACCGGCGTCCTTTGTCATCCCTCGGACTGCCCGTGGGAAAGGGGTCAGAATTTTTGACCATCCATTTACGCAACTTTTCCCCAACAATTAGGGAACCGAACGGATCTTTCTCACGTTTTTCGACGTACTTTCTCCACAATTAGAGGAAAGAGACCGGGTACATCACACCATGCATCAATTTGCCCATTGTCAACCAAAAGATTTTATAACTAGAATCACGAGACCTCGAGTAACTACATACTAAGACAAACATTTCTGTTGAAGTAAAAACTTCACTTTTTAACTTACTGATGCCTTTTTCCTTACAATGATCTCATTCAAAGTTGGGGAAAAATATTTACTATATAACTGCTTATTATTTTGAATTAGTTAATGTACAGAAACCAGTGGGAGAATGGGAAACTCTTCATAACTTTCGCAATTTTCATAGGAGGGAGATAAAATTTATACCAGTATAAATAGCTCTAAGGATGTGACGGGCTCGCGCGTCTTTTCTTTAACATGTCCTTTGGGTTCTTTGGGGACAGAATTAATGGCAACTCTTTTCCAACCAAATCCAGGAAGTGAAGCGGGAAAGAAAGATGCAATTTAGGAAGCTTTTAAATATCAGAACTTAGAGTAAGCGCGGTGTCAATTTGAGGAATGTAAACATAATCCGTGGTTCAAGCGTGAAGAAGTTTTGGAAAACGTTACGTGGCGACGAACAGAACTCATACGTGATAGAGATCGATTGAGTCAAGGTGCATACCATTGCACTCGAGTAATTACATGGCTTCATCTAAGATTGTTGTGATCGTTACTTAAACTACAGCAAGGTAGGATTGACTATTTAATATTAGGAACTGTAATAGTATTGGAATTGAGTTTAGGCGAGCCAGTTATTGATAGTGGTCCGAGTTAGGTTAATTCGGTATTATATATATATTGTGTGTTTTGCCACCGTAGATTCTCTCTCACATGTATTATTATAATCTAATTTGTTAAAAGATTAAGTTAAATATCTTAATAAAGTCATATTAAGATAATGTATGCTTCTAGTTCTTCCGTTAATCCTACACCTCTAGCTCCCGCTGATAATCAAAGAGGTATTCACCCGAGGAGGGGATATCACAAGGAAACTATATAACCATGTTAATAGATGGTTCAATGAAATAAACCAATGCTTCTCAAATTTTCAGAATTTGCGACCCAATATACAATCATAATTTTCTTCGCCTTCCCCGATACAATAACTATGTATTGAATTCAATAATACTGTACTTTGACGCTAAAGCTGCAATATGACTTCAATCTTTAAGTGCCACCGGTCTCGCTCAGCCAAAGCGTTAATTGCCCTGGACGTATATACATGTCTTTTCGAAGTAGGATCTTCTCTGTGCACTGATATCCATAAAATTATTCCGAAGGTTGTGGAATGCAATAAAAGGATATTGACAGTCTTTGTGAAAGATTAACTTATTTCAGAGAACGTTTTACTTATTCGTATTCCTTTTCATACCCCCCAATGCATCACATACGTACGTCTGCGTGGAAAACGGTGGCATCGAGGAACGAATTTCGAAATTTTTAATCAGCAGTTGAGGGATTAATTCTAAACCGTTGAAATTATCAAGATTAGTGTTCATTTTTTAATTCCTACTATTAGCTACTCACTATATAGTATATATATGTAAGGATAATTAAATTAGATTAAAAATTAAATTCCCTATCTAGCACTTGACTCATCTTTCTCAGTTCCCATATTCAAGTATCAAACTAATCACCCATTTATTTCTTCCGAACATATGGCCTAGCCAATAAACATGTCTAATTCCAGATAGTTAGACTTAATAGTCAACATATGTCAGCATTAACTTGCAAGCAACCTCTTCAAAGCAGCGATACTTACCATATGTTTTTCAAGTGTTATCCCCTTGAAACCACCACCATGGCGTGCTTTTTACTCCCTGCTCTTAGCGTCAGAAGAGATGCCGAAACGATTGAATAAAGGTCTCCTTTTTTAAACTTTAATCTGATTCTGTCTTAAAAATCATGACATATATATATATATATATATATATATATATATATGTAAAGAGTGTTTTTTTTCCAGGTATAGAAGTTTAAGTTGGCATTACTTTCCAAGATGGCGACCGATTTAACAGCTGTCAAGTGATTTATTCTCAGTTTGGTTTGGCAATTCATCAAAACGATCATCAAGCAAGGCGTAGATTCGTCGAATGGGCCGAAAACGAGATTGCCGTTGTTCCCGATTTTCATAAGCGAATTTTGTTTAGCGATGAAGCGCACCTCTGGTTGAATGGCTACGTCAACAAACAAAACTGCCGCATTTGGAGTGAAGCTAATCCACAAGTGTATGTCGAAACACCGTTACATCCAGAAAAACTGACTGTTTGGTGCGCTTTATGGGCTGGTGGAATCCTTCTTCAAAAACGACGAAGGCCACAACGTTACAGTCAATGGTGATCGGTATAGAGCCATGATTACTAACTTTTCATTCCTGAATTGAACAATCATGATGTCCAAGAGCTGTGGTTCCAACAAGACGGCGCAACATGTCACACAGCTCGTGCCACAATCGATTTATTGAAAGACACGTTTGGTGATCGCCTAATTTCACGTTTTGGACCTGTGAATCGGCGTCCAAGATCTTGTGATTTAACACCGCTAGACTATTTTCTGTGGGGCTATGTAAAGTCATTGGTCTATGCGGATAAGCCACAAACGCTTGACCATTTGGAAGACAACATCCGCCGTTTTATTGCCGATATACGGCCACAAATGTTGGAAAAAGTCATCGAAAATTGGACGTCCTGATTGGACTACATCCGAGCCAGCCGTGGCAGTCCTATGCCAGAAATCATATTTAAAATGTAATGCCACAAGATTATCTTTCGAATAAAAAAAATCATGTCAATCGAATAATACATCGTTGTTTTATTGCAATTTAAAGTTCTATACCTCTAAAAAAAACACTCTTTATATATATATATATATCTTGTTCAAAATTTCAATCGTTATTAAAATACTTTCTATTCATCCATTTAAGTTCAAATACATTTTTTTTAACTTCTAGGGGATGACGCTTGATGTTAATACAGTTTTTTTTAAATATTAATTCATTACTTAAATTAAAAAATAAATAGCAACAAAAAAAGTATTCCAACCACATATATATATAAAAGGGAAAATCTTTCCTTGTGTCGCTTTGACGCAATGGACAGCGCGATGGACTTCTAATCCAAAGGTCGTGGGTTCGAATCCTACCTAGTATGGTCTAATTTCTGAGAATGGGATTTCTCTTCTATTACTATTTTATTAGAATAATTAAATTTAATTAATGCATAAATAGTAACAAACAAACAAAAAATAGTCCAACATCCTATTTAGAAAGGAAAATGGAAAATTTTGCAATGAAAATCGCTTTCTATTTTGTCACTTAATATTGTGATTCTATTATATGTATATACATACTTATATTAATTGTAATTATTTAATAAAAAGAAACCAAATTGAATTTTTTCTTTGTTGACCTAAGTAGGAATTGATTCAATTTTTATATTACTTGTATATAATTTTACTAGCTGGTACATCCGTTCTTCGCACGGATAAAATGAAAAATTAAACAATACCGATTGAAGGATAAAGAAGTTTTTAATTAGTTAATTTTACGTGAATTGCAAATTAAACAAAAAAAAACTTTTTGCATATCTCAGTTGAACATAAAAAAAAACATATTTGTTAAATTTTAAGTATGTAGATCTAACAGCTGATAGAAGGGATTTTTATTCATTTATAACTTCCCGTAACTCTCTTTGCAGTCGATTTTTGAAAACACCTTCCTAAGCTGATTTCTGCTCAGCAAAAGTAACACATTGTTACACATTTTGTGTAATGAACGCTTAAAATAGTGTAAATAATTTATATCCGGAAGTGTAATACGTTAATATTACTTTCTGTTGTATTTATTTTATGTTAAAATCTTCCCACCACCTCTCCCTTCGAAATATAGTTTTATTATGAAATAAAAAAACAGTGATTACACTGATCAAAGGAATAAATTAAAAGCTAGCGCGCACTGAGGCATGGCGTAGTCAAAACAAAAAATGAAAGTTTTGCTTCACAGAAAAAAGGTAAATATATGCTGTCGCGGGATTTTTTGCAGATGGCAGATTTTTTCCCTACTTTCTTGACAATTATCGTTATATTTTGGACACTTTACACAATATCTGTATAAATTGTAGCCAATGTGTTATTCTGATGTATATGCTATATTATTGTAAAGTTTCATTAAAATCTATTCAGTTGTTTTTCCATGAAAGAGTACCAAACATCCATACAAACTTTCCCGTTTATAATATTAGTAAGGATATATGACAAGCCCGTGAAGTTACTGGTAATTATTAAACTTGTTCTTAGTTTAGTATTGCTAAATTAATTATAAAATACATTGTGCAGTACTGATACATTTATTATGTATCAGTGTATCATCATGTATCATCAAGTGTATTATACCAGTGTAACTGTGTATTTTACTTTTTATATGTCAAGGTATATTTTTTGTTTACTTTTAATAAATTAATAATTTTTTAAAAAAATAATCTTCTGTTTTTGACTTTTTAATGTGCTTCCGCCCCCCTCATAGAGTTATCTCGCCTCCCTAGTGGGGCCCGCCCCACAGTTTGAGAAATGCTGACTTAAACATCATCGCGTTAATTTTTACATGTATCAAAGAGAATGCTGCTTGGAAAAGATCATAGAAATAACTATATACATTACTAGCTGTTATACCCGTTCTTCGCACGGGTGAATTAAAAAATTAAACAATACAGATTGAAGGATAAAGAAGTTTTCACTGCATTAATTTTACGTGAATTGCTAGTTAAACAAACAAAAAAAAAAAGCTTTTTGCATATCTCAGCTGAATAAAAAAAAAACCCTGTTTGTTAAATTTTAAGTCTGTAGATCTAATATCTGATAAAAAGGATTTCTTTTAATCTATAACTCCCCGTAACTCTCTTGTATGGGTTGATTTTTGAAAACACCTTCCTAAGCTGATCTCTGCTCAGCAAAAGTAACACATTGTTACACATTTTGTGTAATGAACGCTTAAAATAGTATAAATAATTTATAACTGGAAGTGTAATACGTTAATATTACTTTTTGTAGTATTTATTTTATGTTAAAATTGTGTAATCAGCCTCACACTCCTCCTGTTCAAGCTTTCGCAGTTTCTGGCACCTGGCGTAGACAAAACAAAATGCAAAGTTTTGCTTCACACATAAAAGAAAGATATATCCTGTCGTTATATGCTTTTTTGCAGATGGCAGAATTTTTTCCTACTTACTTGACAATTATCATTATATTTTGGACACTTCACACAATATCTTTATAAATTATAGCCTATGTGTTATTCTGATGTATAAGCTATATTATTGTAAAGCTTCATTAAAATCCATTCAGTTGTTTTTGCGCGAAAGAGTACCACAAACATCCACACAAACTTTCGCGTTTAAAATATAGTAAGGATTCCTTTTATATAATTTTGATTTTTATTTTCAAATTTAGAATCAGTTTCGTATTTGAATCACTCTCTTCTCGTTCCCGAAGAAAGGCATCTGTTCTAAAAGTAAAGACATTACTTTTTGATAGCAGGATTACCAACGAGAAGACGAATCGAATGTTTCTTTCTCTAATTTTTAATTTGCGTACATTTAGCATTGTAAAGATTAATGCGGTTGCGTTGTGAATTTGATAACTAATATCGATGCAATGATTATGCTTACAAATTATGGTCATTTACATAAATTAAACTACTATATCTTCACAAGAACCTTTTCGGGGAACTTATTATTGAATATTCAATTACAAACGTTTAACACAAGATGATCGAGAGAGCATTACATCTTCCATTTTAGGTGTGGTTTGTGATGATGGATGCTGAAAGGCAACCCTTAATTTTTCTAATGCAAGTCAATAACATGAATGTAACTTGTCTTGTAACAAGTTTTACCACTTTCATCAATGTTTTCTAAGAGTTTTCTAACCAATCTACATTTTGGTTAAAAAGGAATGCAAGAATGAAACTGAATAAGCATATTTCAAGAAGAGGGAAACTACGCCAACTAAGAAACAACGATATAAGGCAGATGCTTTGTTATCTTATTTCTTTAAATTTAGATAAATAGTTCCCAGTTTTATTTTGTTATATTTAAGGCACCCAATATTACTAGGTAAGGAGCTCTTATAGCTAAAGCCCGGTACGAATTTTAATCAAAAAAGAATCTTAGGTGCATGTTTAAATGAACTGAATATATATTTATTTTTATAATTTGTCTTAACTAAAACGTCTATAATGATCATGGAATCCCTTTTTCGTTTTATATATATATATACCTTTCTCTTTATTTAATAGTTCGCTATCAAAAAAAAATGAAACAAATCATATCAGTAAAATTAAACACTAATTTTTTTAGGGAAAATCTCTCTCTCTCTCTCTATATATATATATGGATGTTTGTACATATGGAATCGCATCACTCCAACCGATTACTTTGAAAATTGACATGCATATGTATTTTTTTTGTGGAGAATGTTTTTGTGCTATCATCTTTGTTCCAGCGCCACACCAGGTGGTCCTACAGCGTATCAACTTCTGGACCGTTCAATCAATCGCCAAGTTGCCAACATGGTTGCCAAAAATGATGCCAATTAGGCTTTATCACCAATATTTTGCTATGTTTCCATTGAATCGCCATTATAATGTAAGGAACGGCGTTGCTTGAGAATATTGCAATTTTAACATAAAATAAATACAACAGAAAGTAATATTAATGTATTACACATTCAGATATAATTTATTTACACTATTTTAAGCATTCATTACACAAAATTTGTTACAATATGCTACTTTTGTCGAGCAGATATCAACTTAGGAAGGTGTTTTCAAAAATCGACTCTCACATCAGAGTTATTACGAAATTTATTTTATCCATAAAATATTTATATTTATTTTTACAAGTAAACTGTCTTTAAAAATTTTGTCTTTTATAAAAGCTAAAATTTTTTTTACTAAAATTTTAGCGCTTTGTTTGAGCAAGTAGCAAACACTTGTCAAAGTTCCTAAGGGTTCCACAGAATTCAGGTTGAAGACCTCTGTTTTAAGGCATAATTTGAAGAGAGTATTGCATGTGTCTCTCTCATGACCTGAAAATCTGAGGAAACAAAAACTAACTTTGCAACGAACTCAAAACAAATTCCAGAACGCTAGATGACAATGAGTCTAACATGATGTACTGCTCCTGCGCGAGTGCCACACCAAGGTATTCTGTGATTGAAACTCGAAGAGGTTAGTGAGCTCGTCAGCGAACTATGTGTGAAGGTAGATATATTGGATGCCATCCTGGCCTCTAAAAGTATCAACAACTCGGAAGATTCATTATTTACCTAAAATGCGTATATAACATGTGTAAATTTTTGTGTAGGAGTAGTGCTGTGAGTTTATGAGTAAATAAACCTCTAAAGCAGGGTTACTCAACCTTTTTTTCTGCTGAGCCGTATACATATGTCAGTTATATCTCGCGGGCCGCATACATATGTTAGTTATTTCATGTGGGTCGAAACATTAGATTAATGGGGACGGGGGGATGCTTTAAGATCAAGATATTATTGGAAATTTAAAATGTGGAAAATTGATCAAAATATTATAACTTCTGTTTTGCATTTTTTTAATTATTGTTTTTCATACTTATTTTTGTCACTAACACTAAATTAGAAGTATTTAAGAGACACTCCTTCACAATTTCTGCATCATTAAACGATTTCATATGAATACCAATAATACAATAACCCTCATAGGAGGTCTTTGTTACCGCTGTAATAATACAACTGACAAAACACTTTGTTACTGTTGCAAAGATTATTCAAGAAAAAGCCTATTTATCATCTCTTGAAAGAGATCTTCCAGGAAAAGTGCCATTAAATGATTCCTGTTTATTAGTATTTTTTAAATACAGCACTTTTGTGACAAATCAAACAATTACTGATCCATGCTTGTTTTTCACTACTTAATAGTCAACCTCTCAATTATCTTGAGACAATATATTTTCTTCGAATATTTTTCGCTTGCTAGATATGAAAGATAGTTAAAAATTAGTTCCACCCGTAAAATTTCCACTACTCCACTATTGTCTGTTATCACTAACCGTAACCGATCCAAATAGAAAAAGAATATCAATTCGTATTTGTTCAGCGCCGACAGCAAAATTCATATATTTGATTTCTTGACAAAGAATTTCCCACCCAATTTTTAATACAATGTCCTTAAATAAGTAAATTTCTCAGAGCAATGGGCCATGACCGGGCCACTTAAAAAGGCTCCGTGGATCGCAGAGGTTGAGTATAACTGCTCTAAAGCATCCTCGAAGCTTCATCATTGAAAATACTACGATACTACAACTTTACAGATGGATTCAGTGGTTATTGTCTCAAACTCGTGAATAGTGTTGCTTCTGTCGAGTCAAGCCCCTCTAAAAAGCCTCCTCGTAGAAGAACTGTGGTGTACGCTTAATCAGTCGAAACTCTAATTTTTCATGTTGGTGATGACCCAGATTTCATATGACAACGCTAATAAAGAATTTCTCAATTCCTTTACCTCTGAATTGCATTTATAAAACGATATTAGGTTGCATGCCCAATACTTCATTCTATATATTGGTATAGAGTTCTACGTTAGTACTCCTAAATAATTTTACAAGAAAATAAACTAGAAAAAAAATATTGAAACTCTCTGGATCAATCCGTACACAATCAATCAGCTCAATCTTTACTGAGAAATAACTTTTTTGCGGATCATTTCCCAAATACTGTGTGTGCCTTTCAGCTTTTTTTTTTTTTTTGTACTAATTTCAAAATCACCCAATTTCTTCTGGTTTCTTCAAAGTGAAAATCAATAAATTTAAATGCGCCCCCCTTCCAAAAATTCTGTAACTGTAGTGTTGGTGATGAGGATCTCATCCTATTTTGTTCAAAGGTAAAGAAATTCACTAACTAAATGCTCTTAAAATCAACTAGCTTCCTAATTCTTTCCAGCAAGGCTGCATTCCCATAAATCTGCAATTTCCTTGATCTGATTTTAACTTTTTTTATTGCTTTGATTTTAAAAAAAACTTATATAGAACTAATAATATAAGATAGTAATTGATTATGGTATTGTCACGGTTATTGAATTCTCATAAGTCACTGGTGGTCTAAAGGTGGTTACTCTCTTAACTGGTGGTTATTCTCATAAGTAAATATTAATGTCACACAGTTCTCTCAGCTACGAGAGGGCTTTTGGCAACAGACGTCGAAATTTTTAACTGTGGTCAATGAGATGAAAATCTCAATTACTTTTAAACCTTCTCAACAGTCAACCCAAATATCTCGTTTCTTCATTCTCAAACAAAACACTGTCCGTCGCGTTAAAAATTATCTCAAGAAACTATCTCTTCTTATTACTTCAGACCACGCGCTGTGCGTTGATCTCACTTATTTAAAAAAATTCTCAAATAAAACACAGTCTGTCGTGTTAAAACACTCCCAAGAAACTCTATTCTTGTTACAGCAAACCACGCGCTATGCGTCGGTTTATTACCGAGGGAATTCAATTTCCTTAACCCCAAAACAGTCCAGAGCTTTCAAAAACAAGGGACTTTCTCTTCCCTGACCATCCTGCCGAGGGTCAGTCACCTCCCCACAAAACAGAAACCCCTCCCCCGCAGATGTGGGAGCATCGCCAACTCGTAAAGAATCTACCGCCAAAAAATAGTCAGACACTACAGTCAAGTGAAGAGGACGACACCTGAGTTGGACCCCCTCTCCTAACTACCACACCAACGAGAAGACGTTTGAGCTGTCGACAGACTTAACGTGCATCGCTCCCCTACATAGCGGTTCTTCGTAGGTACTTGGCCCGAACTCATGACACGCCAGCCACGAATCCGTTACCTTGATCCCTGGGCTACCACAGCAACCTGATGGCCATGGTAGCCGAGTGGTCATGGTCGCGAAATCTTGACCGATGTTGTCGAGTCGTGTATTCGAGCTATAATGTCACTTAAAACCCACCATACAGATGAGAAGATGCACGTTAACTGTCAGGGCTGAAAGTCTTCTCACTGGCATAGTGTGGAAGTCTGGAGAAGGGGGCCACAGCTCCAAGTATCGTCCTCGTTACTTGTCCATGAAACAAAATTACGAGGTTAGAAGCAAATTTTGAATCACGGTCAAGTGACGTAGAAGACTTAAGCTCGCACTTCCCTTTCCAAACTACCATAACACGCCAACGAGAGGAGTTTGAGCCACAACAGATTTAACGTGCATGAGACCCCTCTCTCAGTGGCACTAGGGTTCGAACTTACGATACGCCGGGTACGAGTTCGTGACCATGAGGCGACTGTGATCACTATAAATTAAAATTAAGTTATATCACATACAATTGAATGCTTTATTGTAAGAGTGGGCATCTTGTAAATGAACAATAAATCATTACGTTCACCCAGGAAAATAGTTTCCAAACATTTTAACACGGCCGTGGTAGCCTAGGGGTCAAGGTATCGGACCGTGGCTAGCTTGTCACGAGTTCGAATCCAGTACCGCTAAAGACCCGCCGTGTAGGGGAGCGATTCACGTTAAATCTGTCAAGAGCTCAACCGTTCTCCCATTGGTGTGGTGTGGTAATTAGGAGAGGAGGGTGCCAGCTCAGGTGTCGTCCTCGTCACTTGACCATGGCTCAAAAATACAAGTTCCGTCTTCAAAAGCCCTCGGGTAGCTGAACAGTGCGACGTTAATATTCACTCGCTCACCCAAACATTTGAAGGAATCCGACTACGTTTGGACCTGTGATTTTGCAAAAGTGTGTAAATGGATAATATTTATGATATTTAGTGTCATTTAGATCAGTGGCGCACACAAGAATTTTTCAAGGGGGGATCGAAAGTTCACCATTCTTGTATCATGCTCTTTTTGATTTTGTCGATTTTCGGGAACAAAACACGGTAAAAAACTAATTATTGAATAAATAATTAACATTAATTAATAAAATTAATCATTAATAACAAATAATTAAATTTTACGTACTACGTACTTAGAATTATAATCAATCGGAAAAAAATCAAGGCTTTGGGAGGGGGGGTCCGGACCCCCAGGACCCTCCCTTGTGGGCGCCACTGACTTAGATTATAAAATGTATATAAAATTGTTTCAAGAATAGTATTACAATAAAAAATTATTTAAGTACAATATTTTGACAAAACATGAACATAGAATGAACTATTTTCAAAATATTCTCCTTTTGTGAAAAATGCTTCTATTATAATAATATTTCGCCTGTATATAGCTCAGACCTCTGTACAGAGGCTCAAATAAAATTTTTGAAATATATAAGTTAGAAGTGAGTTTATATCTATGTTTTACGACAACAAAGGGGAGAAATTTTAAGAAAAAAACTCCGATAAAATTGTTTCAATTGGTTGTAACTCTGAAAATAATATGAATTTTTCAAAAATCGTAGTTGAGTCTCTGTACAGAGGTCTGAGCTATATACAGGCAAAATATTATTATAATAGAAGCATTTTTCACAAGAGGAGAACCTTTTGAAAAAAGGTTATTCTAAGTTAATTTTGTGCCGAAATATTGTATTTAAATAAATTTTTTTTGTTAATATGTCCTTAAAATAATTTTATGCATATATTCTAATCTAAGTGACACTAAATATCATGAAAATTATCCATTTATGCGCTTTTTTAAAATCACGGTTCCGAACGTAGTCGGATATCTTAATGAAATTTATTCTTCAGAATTTTGGAAATCATATTAAAATGTCTAAAAAGTTGAACTGTGATCTAGGATTTGATAGAAGGTAACCGGGTATTTTGACCTTTTGAAGGACAATTCTGCGATTTTCCCGTCACCTTAAATTTTAATGAGAGTTATTAATGCTTTTGAATAGTGACATTTATAATTAATGTTATTTAATTAAAATCATTTGAATCTTTCTGAAGTATAATTTCATATACAAAACGTGGATTTGAATCGAGGAGATTTTATCATTAACAAAAAGTCTTTCTCGGAAATATAAATCCAGTCCTTTCAATTGCCTTTTCTGTGTGCGCACTCTTTTTCACATTCGAATTTTTAATTCGTAGAAAATAAGGGAAAAGAAATTCGATTACTTTTACAAGTTTCTTCGCTTACCCGGAAGAATTTATTATTCTAAGAATTACTTATCTCTCAATAAGCTATTTAATCAGTAAATGAAACCCTTGCAATTTCAATCCAATCATTTCTGGGATTCGTTATTGAATTTTTGCAAACATGTTTGAGACACGAATTAGTATTATCAACTTAATAGCCGTTCAGTTAGTATAATTAGTGCTCAGCCATATCGATTTCAATTTCCGCCTGAACGCAAAGGACGATGATACAAGAACGAAAAAAAAAGGTTTTGAGTAGCATCCCAGTTCACTTCCTTGCGGTCATTTTTTTTCACGCCAGTTTGAAAGCAAGACCGAATTTTTATGCCGTCCCGGGGCTTCATGAAAAGGCAGCGAAAGAGAGAATTATACCCTTTTCCAGTAATGATTGCCTAATACTGTGCGGTTCGCAGGATGAGTTAACTAGAAGGGAAACCTGATAATTAGGAGATGGAGACGATGATGGTTTGCCAGACCGCTTCGGGCTTCTAAAGCTTACAGCAAAAAAAGTGAGACATTCGACACGGCTTGAAAGGGATTGGCGTTTAGTGCAGCTTTGCTAATTTTAGGTTAGCATTTCTGGATGTGAGCATTTCAAGTTTTGAAGGCGAAGGGGCGTTTTTTGCATGAAAGGAATTAAGAGAAAGAAATGTCAGTTAGATCAGGGAAGTACTTAAATAGAAAGCTATCCCTATATATTTTTGAAACTCACTTATTTGAGAATGTATATGTAAGTATATGAAAGCATAAAAATTACTGAATCCACATATTTTTATATGAAGTTGAAAAAAGTAAAAAAACTTGAGGAATAATTAATATTTCCAATTTTGACAACCTCTTCATTAGGGGTGGCCAATCCGTGGCCTGGGGGCTTAGGCCGGATTAGGGTTTGCTGTCCCGTGTAATATTTTCAATCCCGGATTTCGGGATTAGAATAGGACTATTAAAAATACTTATACATAAGCACAGTTAAAATTGTATAATAAAACTGAAAATATAATTAAAAATTGGTTCATTATTATTATTTTTTATTGAAACAAATCAAAACAAAACTTAATGATAAAAAACAAATAAAAATAGTACAAATTTTTTTTAAAAAAAACCCTCATTTTTAATGTTTCTGTAAATAAGCTTTTAAAACACAGCTCGTCCAGCATTTCATCGTGCAAGCGGCTTCTTATTTTTGTTAGGAGTTCTCCAACCGAAAAAAATTCTCTTTCAAACTCAACACTAGTAAACTTTATCGTCATTTAATATATACAGAGTGTATCTAAACTCTGTGGCAAAACTTAAAGGGATGACCATCAAGACAAACAGTAGTAAATAGGAAACTTAGGGTCCCAAACGTCTTCCAAAGGAGATCGGTGTCATTAAAGTTTAGGGTACAAAATTTCAAATGATTATAAAAAAAATGGGAAAATGGGTTGATTCGTTAGCGGTTTTCGATAAATTTATTCTTTTTATCTGTATTTTCTTGAAAAATAAATTTCAAAGATAAAGCTAAAAAATGTCGATAGAGGGCGCTTTAGACTTTGGAGTAACGAACAACTATTTTTTTACCGTTATTTTTTTTGTATCACATTAAATGCTTTCAAGTTAGTTAGTTAGTTAGTTAATATTAACGTCGCACTGTTCAGCTACACGAGGGCTTTTGGCGACGGACCACGTAATTTTGAACCATGGTCAAGTGACGTGGACGACACCTGAGCTGGCACCCCCCTCTCCTAACTACCACACCACACCAACGGGAGGACGTTTCAGCTCTCGACAGATTTAACGTGCATCGCTGCCCTACACGGCGGGTCTTTAGTGGTACTGGGCTCGAACCTGTGACAAAGCAAGCCACAGTCCGATACCTATACCACTCGGCTACCGCGGCCTAAATGCTTTCAAAAGCTTAGACTTAAACTTAAATTTTGAGCTCAAAATTTGAATCGGTGGGGGTGGTTAAATAGCGAAAACTCAATTGTGTTCAGGAGGTGAAATTTGAACTCACCACCTCCCCTGTATACAGTTCAGTTATTCACTATCTTCGATGCTCGGTCGTACACTAGGCAGCAGCTACTACCCACTAAACGTAAAATAAACGAGAGAAGGATGACAAAATTAAATAAAAAATTTATTCATAACAGACATGAGCAATTTCTCCACGCAAAATACCCGATTTGCATGCAAAGTGTAGTACACAAGGATTTAACTGCATGCAAGGATGTAAAGTTCTACTGTAAAGTGTTCCAGACAACGTAAAGGCTCGTATGTGGTTCCAACATGACGGAGCGTCAGCACATTTCAGCGCAGATGTGTGAAGTGCATTGGATTCAGCACATCTAGGGCGATGGATTGGACGGGGTGGTGCGGTAAATTGGTCGGCAAACTCGCCTGACCTCTCCTGCCTAGACTTCTTCGTCTGGGCCATATGAAGAATCTTGTTTACACAAGCCCCGTCGACTCCGACGAGGCCCTGGTTGCGAGGATAGCCGTCATAGCAGGCGATATCCGGGAGATGCCCGGGGTATTTGCTAATGTTCGACAGTCCCACCGCCGGCGGTGTAAGGCCTGCAAGTATGCTGATGGGCACTCTTTCGAACAGTTTTTGTGATTCCGCAAGAAAATCATGCACGTACCATTTTCTACGCGTCATTATTCATTTAACCTTCATTCATACGCACTACGCGCGTACATCAAATTGTTTCTTTAACAGAGAAGTTGCTCATGTCTTATGAATAATTTTTTTAAATTTTATCATCTGTCTCGTTTATTTTACGTGTAGGAAATAGTAGTTGCTGCCAGTTCTACGACACCGAGATCGGGGGAACAACTGAATTCTCTTCAGAGGGAAGGTAGTTTCAAATTTTACGTCTTGAACACAATTCCGTTTGCGCTACTTAACCACCCCCCATTGAATCAGATTTTGAGCTCAAAATTTAAGTTTAAGCTTTTGAAAGCATTTAATGTTATACAAAAAAAATAACGGTAAAAAATAGTTGTTCGTTACTCCAAAGTCTAAAGAGCCCTCTATCATTTTTTAGCTTTATCTTTAAAATTTATTTTTCAGGAAAGTACTGACAAAAAGAATTTTAGCGAAAACAGATAACGAATCGACCCATTTTCCCGTTTTTTATAATCATTTGAAATTTAGGACCCTAAACTTTAATGGCACCTATCTCCTTCGGAAGATGTTTGGGACCCTAAGTCTCCTATTTACTGTTTGTCTTGATGCGTACTACCCCCCTTTAAAGTTTTGCCGCAGTTAAGTTACACCCTGTATATATTTTGAAAAAACTAGCTGACCCGGCCATGCTTTGTTCTAATACGTTGATTTATTATTATTATAAGCCATTCAATGCATTCAAATCAACCTTCGCTTAAAATTTCTTAGAGTTGAAATTAAGCGTAAAACAACATGTTTTACATTTTGCATTTTATTCATCTGCTATTTGAGTATAGTATAATACATGAAATACTTACGAAGTCGTTAAATAACATCATAAGAATTAATTTTATGAATGAAGTGACTATATATAACGTTGATTTTTATCAATTTTTAATATTTTTATCATTTTAAAATATAACAATAAATAAGTTTAATATAGCTAATCTCTAAACGGTGCACAATATTTTTCGGTAACGCGTATTTGGCTGATTGACATAGATTCGACGGTTTTTCCACACACGTGAGCGTGCAGCATACAGTTGCTCATTCGAGAAACATGGATTTTCCACGTCCAAGCCCCAAATGGGCATTGTTTGGCTTTGAGATTTATTTATGATCATCGCGAAAACCAAAAGAATTGGGAATGGAAGCCTTTTGAATAGTATTGTAGATTCTGACGATATCAGTGGGAACACGTGGCAATTGGACGATTTCTCATTTAACCTTTACAGTGAAAATATTTGCTTCAAGAAGTTTCCCGGTAATTCTTTAAAGAATAAACATGAACTGTTGCATAATCTAGATGGATTTAAGTTACGCAGCAGAACAACCATTCAACCAATCTTCAACCGAAGATTGTGTGGTGGCATGACTGATATAACCAAAGAATTCAAGAACTCAGTCGGAAAATTTATGGTTTTGTTTTCACCACCAATAGTGTCGATTGATTCAAAAGGCATTAGACCACCTGGAAATAATTCTATATCTGGAAGTTAATTTCGCTAATATCAACATTTTTTTCTGATTAAGTAACAGGAATACCAAGCCAACTTTTATCTAGATAATTATACAGTATATCCAGGAAGACACTTTCAACCACAGTTCCTTTTTTTGTCTTATCAACAGTACAGAAATTTTCTGACTATTTGATGCATTATGTTTTGGGTTCTACTTCATCTCCAATATCAGCAGCATATTTACGCCGATTTATCATCTTGCAATTGTACTCGCATGTTTATGGTTAATCAAAGTGTTTCGATGTTTCGCCATAAAAGCGATTGTTTTAAACATGAGTTAATCTCGTGAACAAAAGTAGTGTAAGGAATGACCGAGAATGTTTGTCGGAAATCACACAGTAGAAGGACAACGCCACCGATTATTTTTTGATCCCGCTTAAATCCTGCAAAGCTCTATGAAATGCCTCGAGTGAATGTTTATGGGATATGGAAAAATCATCTGATTATGATTGAACTCCTTTGCTCTACCGTAGCCAATCCACTTTTTTTTCCAATGGTAGACATTGCGCTTGATTTCTTATGAATGTCTAAAAGCAGCTTGAATGCGGAATGTGCAGTTTGTCCACCATCTAAGTGACAATGCCTGAAAATTCAATTTCTTATTGCAATCGTATTTTTGCAAAGTTGTGCCTGCAAATTTAGTTGCTATAGGAAATGAAAATCCGGACGCGGGACTCAAACGCAAAGCCATTCGACCTCATTCCGGCAATATCCAGCTAAGTTAGGTGAGTTGCAGAAATCCGAATCCAGATTCTCGTTCCCCACCCCCGAGATGCACCCGGTGATGAATTTCGGTGCACCTAGCCCTGCAAGTTCAGTCTGTTTACGGTTGTCCGGCATTTAGCAAAATTATGGGAATAACTAAAATTTTATTTGATTTTTGTTCCCCACCCAGAAAAACACCAGATAATTACTTCTCACACCTCAAGAATTTTAAGGTAAGTCCCTGCCATGGTTCGCGTAAAATACGGATTTGGCATTGTTTCGCATTGGGATAATCTGGCGTAGTTTGATATACACTGCTGGACAATTGCTAAGGACGGATAACACTATCATCCATAGAAACCACAAAATGAAAGGAAGCAAAATGTGGAAAATTAGAATAAGTGCGGGATATTAGAAAGAAGAAGTATGAGTATGCAAATTTTTTCCACGTGATAGCGTTCATAAGAGCTTTAAAGGTTTTGACGCGTGTGGACAGTTGTTGTTTCAAGTCAAAGTTTTACAGGAAAGATTTGATAGACGAACTTAAAATTTTTGGCATGTCTTCCCGAAATCACATAGAGGATTTTATGCGTGGCCGAATTATTGGAAAGATCGAAGGGCGAAAAATAACAGATGTTGCCAGGGAGTTCGACATCGCTCACAGCGTTGTTTCACGGCTGTGGAAGTCATTTAAAACTACTGGAATGTGTAGTAGACGGCACGGGGAAGGTCGTGTTAGAAGAACGACGCCTGCAAAAGACATATCGTCCTATCAGCAAAAAGGAACAGGCGCACCACAGCTCAGCAGGTGGCAAATCAGTTTCTTGCTGCCTCAGGAAAGCAGATCTCCCGAAAAACTGTTGCCAGACGTTTGAGGGGAGGAGGACTATACGCACGCAGACCTGTTGTGTGTGTCCCATTGACCAGACAGCACCGTACTGCCCGTTTGCAATGGTGTCGTGAGCATCACAATTGGACTGAACAGGACTGGGCATGCGTCCTATTCTCAGATGAGAGTAAGTTCAGTCTGTCATCGGATTGTAGACGCCAACTGATCTAGCGCGAGAGTGGTACTGCTTATCGTCCAGAAAATATCCAGGAAAAGGACCGATATCTGACATGCAGTATCATGGTGTGGGCCGGCATCATGATCAATGGCCGCACGCGCCTACATGTGGTTGCGAATGGGACTATGACGGGCCAACGATACATTGATGAAGTTCTACTTTCTCATGTTCGTCTTTTCCGTGGTGCTGTCTGTGATAAATTTGTTTTTATGGACGACAACGCAACGTATCATCGAACACTCGCTGTTCAGGATTGTCTAGACAGCGAGGGTATTCAACGTCTCGTATGGCCAGCGCGTTCTCCAGATCTAAACCCCATAGAAAATGTGTGGGATGCTTTAGGGAGGCAAGTTGCTGGTCGAAACTATCCTCCGACAAACAAGAACACCCTCATCCGTGCACTCACAGAGGAATGGGATAATTTGCCTCAACAACTGCTGGATAATGTTGTGCAAAGTATGGTACGACGTGTGGAATGTTGCATCTCACTCCACGGTGGACATATCCCGTACTGATACCTTTCTTTAAGGTGCCTGCTGACTTTTAGATGCATTGTTCCATTTCTCCGTACGCAGATCAAGTGAATATTTTTTTTTTCTTTCAGATGTTTCACAGCTTTTGTAATTTCCAGAACAATAAATATTCTTTATTCTAATGTCTGAACAGTGTGGCAACTATATTTTATCCTACTAGGCCTCATGTCTCGCTTAATGTTATGCTACATAGCAATTGTGATCCGTCCTTAGCAATTGTCCAGCAGTGTAGTTATGGGCATTTCTTGAATTGGATGGGAATTTTCGGATCAGAACTCACATTTTGCGTCCTTAGTTCCGCTGGTGCCACTGTCCGCGAATATTATGGTCGTTCGGCTTTATACGGCAAAGTTATCCGAACTCCTAAAATACGATTTCGGATTCTCATTCCACACTCCAAAACGCACACGGGATTGACTTTTCGCAAGAGGGAATCGCTAGTTCAGTCGCTAGAGGGAATGAAAACCGGTCGTGGAACTTGAATGCAATGCCTTTCCACCTATAATTCCGGTAATATCCTACAAAGTTATGGAGATTTCTGAAATATCAGATTCTCGTTTTCCGCACCTATATGCAACCTGGGACCTTTTTCGTTGCCATCCAGCCTGCATTGGCATTTGGGTGGTTCAGCATAATCCGGCAAAATTTCGGGAATTTCTAAAATTCGATTTCGGATTCTCATTCACCACCCCAAAGTACACCAGATCGGCACTTTTCACGCACCAAGACTGTTAGGGTAAGCCCCTGTCAGGGTCTGCGTAAAATATGGGCCGTCGGAATTATCCGACAAAGTTATGGGAATTTCTCGAATCTGACATCAGATCTAGATTGTCCGTTTGGAGATAAGCCAGGGACCATGTTTTGCGTTCCAAGGCTTTTAAGTTAAGCCCCTGACCCGGTGTGTCTAAAATATGGCCATCCGGCCTTACCCGACAAAGTTAAGGTAATTTCTAAAATTCGATTTTAGAATCTTTTTCACCATCTCGAAATACACCAGAAACGCAATTTTTACGCCCCAAGGCACCTGCTACGGTTCACTTAATAGACGGTCGTCCGGAATTATCCGGCAAAGTTACGGTAATTTCTCAGATAGGGTACAAGATTCGGATTGCCCATTTTGAAATACATCAGGGGCCAAGCATTCGGGCTCCAAGGCTTTTAAAGTAAGCCCCTGCCACGGCGTATCTAAAATACGGTTGACCGACAATATCCGGTAAAGTTCCGGGTATTATTGGAAACAGATTCGAAATTCGGATTTCACGCTCTGAAGTACGCCAGGCATTCACTTTTCGTGTGCACTTTGGTCTTCAATATCCGCTTCAGCAGACACACACGCATTGCAACATTTTGCAAATTTTCCCTTTTCCCGGATTCTTCACATTTCCAGCAATAAAAAAATTATGACGTCTTTAATTGAAATAAAAAGTATCATATTTTAAGTTGGACCAAATGACAATACACAAAATTGTATTAAAATTGGTTGAGTAGTTTTTGAGTTTATCGCGAACAAACACTATGACACTTAATTTTTATATATAAAGATATAATATAAACGTACAAACTATATTAATAATATATTTGTATGGAAAATAAAATCACTTTGCAAATTCACCATATCGTCTCGAACCAGACGTTGGCGGTACTCAAGTAGTTAAAGTCGCGAATTCGCGGCCAGCCTTGTTTCTGTCAACTCTTTGCATGTGTCCGAGTCCTGGTGTCATACAGGTCCCACCTTGTAAAGGGCTGAAATCTGTCGAAGATCAAAATGCTCACGTTGGAATGTTGTGGAAACTTGGGACTCAAGTGTCATCTTTATTACTTGAACGTGATTCAAAACTGCGAGGTTCTTCTCCAATAGGTTTTGAGCTGTTCAAAGTGTGATATAAACAATTATTGGAGACAGATGTCATTAGAAGGAACCAGTTGAAGATTTGGATTTGCTACTTTTGGAATAAATGTATCAAAATACTTGGATTAAACGAAGATAGTCATTAAGTATTTGTCACGTGAGAAGGAAGATGTATGATACTCCTCCTCGCACCTCGTTGCGGTGAGCCTAACCGAACCTAGCCAAGCGAGCATAGTCTTCATCCGAGTTTTAACATCCCATGTGGCGTAAGTGAGTGAATATTAATGTCGCACTGTTCAGCTACACGAGGGCTTTTGGCGATGGACCTCGTAATTTTGAACCACGGTCAAGTGACGAAGACGATACCTGAGCTGGTGTCCACCCTATTTGAGGCGAATCCCACAATTTGGAAAGGCCTTAGTGACGGAAATCACACATAAATTGGTATCTTACCTCAAAACTTTAACACAATACCTTTAGAGGATTTTGAGACCAAGTTACAGTTACAGTGCAAAAATGATTCAAACTCCAGGTGATTGTTAATTTAGCATCGTTAGCCATGAATCTCATGATCTTCCCCGGAATAGTTAAGAGACTTGAATGGTAATTTACTTAGTCAAAACCAAACACAACTGCTTTTTATTTCAAATATGTAGAACACAAAAATGGTTTTTTCAAGAGATACAGCATTCTTTCGAGTATGGTTTGTAATCATGAAGACTTTCCCGGAACTCCACGATCCTCTGGTCATTTGCCGCATTTTCCAACCCGTCCTTGATCTCCCAGTCCACATACTTAGCATTTTGCAAGATACGCGCCTCTTGCTGAAGAAAAGGAAAATCAAGAGCCAGCATGTCGTAGTCCTGATCCCGTTGCTCGTCCAATTGGTGCTACAATATATAAGCATTGAAAGAGATTATTTTAGAGAACTGTTCACAGAAAAAAGATCTTTGGTTAGCAAAGAAAGTAGAAGTACTTCAAAAAATACTAGTAGAACTATTACAGAATAAGATTTAAGCTCGTGTGAATTTCATTCCTGTAATATTGCTTTAAAAATTCATGAATAAAAACCTATCAGATGGATTGTCAAATTCATGTAAGACAAAATAAAAAAGTAAATGCAAGATAAGGAGGTTATTATAGAGCAACGCAACCTTTTTATCACTGCGGACCGGTCATCGGCCCGCTGAGGGAGGGGGGTGGGCGTTGATGATTAATATTTTAGATTGTTTTGATTTAATACTTTTCTTTTAACTGTACTTAAACATGCCTTCAGAATAAAATACAAATACATCAAAAATTAATATAAAGTGATTTAACATGGAATATAAAGTGATCTCCATAAAAAAAAATTGCACAAACGCGAGAGTACCACAGTAAATAAAATTGAAATAATTTAATGTCCCCTTGTGCGACCCGGTAATGTTTGATCCATGGGCCTGTCAGCGGCCCTGGGAATGGGAACCACTCTGTCACAGAATACCGTTTATATTTCTACTAATAGCTTAACTGGCTTTTGATAAAAAAAACTCCAAAATAGTCATGAATGCATACTATAACTGTTTGTAATGAATACTTTAAAAAAATGTTAATTTTGTTAAAAAGTTGCTAAAAAAGGTAGGGCGGTGCTTCTCAAACTTTCAAAACTTGCGACCCAATTTTCAATCATAATTTTCATCGCACCCCCTCCATACAATAACAATGTATTGATTTCAAAATTAACGTACTAAAAGCTACATGCTAAAGCTACAATATGACTTTTATTATAAACCGTACAAATTATTAAGTATTTAGTTTCGTGTATAATTTTGTACATGACAAGCCCATGGGAGTCAGTAGTATTTATTAATCTTGTTCTTAATATAGTATTAATAAATTAATTATCAAATACATTATGCAGTACAGATGCATTTATAAGTACATTATATCAACGTAAAAGTGTATTTTACTTTTTAATTACGTCAGAATGCATTTTGCTTCCTTTCAGTAACTTTGCAATTTTTTAAATTTTTTATTTTTGATATGCTCGCGCCCCCTTGTAAAGTTATCACGCCCCCCAAGGGGGAGCGCCCCACAGTTTGAGAAACGGTGAGTTAGGGAGGTATTTATACTATAGTCGGGTAACATGGAATAGGTAGAAAACTAATTAAACTTCATACGCTAGTACTGTAAAATCCAGCGTATAATGCGCACCCATACTTTGAAGCTGCAATTTAGATTTTAAGTATATTCGCCGTATAACGCGCACCCCTTTTTGTACGAAGAAACCCGAAATATACCTGCCCAATGCTTTTATATTTTGAAGACATTTCCAGGTACTATTCCAAGCATTAAAAAAAAACAGTTTACTTCTAGAACTTTAACTCGTTAAGTTCATGAGGAATAAACAGTGTTTTGATCTATAAAGTTTTTGTGCTCATCATTTTTTATTTTCAAGGATTTCATTTATATATCCGGCGTATAAACGTGCACCCGTAAAATTCAACCACATCTTTGTGTTAAAAATGCGCGTTATGCGCCGAATTTTACGATATTTTTTTCTGTTTCGAGTCTACAAAATCCACATATATCCTTTTCTGCTCCGGCACTGTTGAGATGAACCTAAAGAAAATGGCTGAAGCACTGATTTCAAATTTCCCCTTCATTGATCGGTGAATTTTCTATTACAGACGATACATTCTGCGTCTTTGGTTTCTGGTTCTTTAGTTGATGTCATGAAATCCATTACAGATGATACATCAGAATGTAACGATTCTCACCACTGCTATATCTCTAAAGTTCGGTTTCTTCTGTTGTTTTTAAGCTTCTGATTTCTTCTTTGTCTTTTTTTCAGTTTATTCTTAAACGCTTTTTTATATGGGGAGTATATATTATAGATTTATATGAGGAGTATATATTATAGAGAATTATTTATATGGGGAGTATACATTATAGAGGATCTAGCCAGGGCCGGCTCTAGCAGTTTTGCCATCCCGGGCAAAAATAGAGAATGTACCCCTCTCCCCCATAGCAAAAAAATTATAATTAACACAATTGTTCACATATACACACCGTAAAAACTTCAGTAATTCTTGTGAACAAAAAGGCAGCATAAAAATATTTATACATATATATGTATATAATTCTAAGTCAAGTGCAAAATAATTTGAAGTTAAGGACATGAGTACCAGTTATTTGAAACGAGTAAAATTAAAGAGAAGGAATAGCCTCTTTCAGCATGCAAATTTCTTCTAAAATAAAGTATATTGATGGTGGGTATCACAAACGTTTATTTTAACTTATATATATGATAACTACATTCAAGACTGAAATAAAACAACCCCTGTGACTAGCTATCTCCATAAAAACTTATTGCCCGTCCCTTTTATTATAGCTGACACCGGACGTCGTATAGGTGAAAGGAATGTCTGTTTTGACCATACTGCGGGACGGGGAGAAAATTACTAATGAAAAATGTGTAAACTTTTCAAATTTCATGATCGAACATGTACTCCCGCCTCGAGAACTCTTAAGTTTCAACATAAAAGAAAGCTGACATTTAACTTACAGAGTACAAAATAAGGAAGCAAGGTACATTAAATGAAATATCAAATTCACTCCCTATAATATTTCAGAAAATATATCAAATTTTTTTCAACAGAAAAAACAAATTTATATTTGATTCAAATGCCACCCTTAGGATTTGACGCCCTGGGCAGGGGTCCGGTTTGTCTGGCCTTAGAGCCCCCTGATCTAGCTTTCTGTATTGCGAAGTACCTAGCATTCCATAAAACTCGACACATCTTGGAAAAGGAATCTTTAGTTTAAAGAACAAAACATTGTGAGCTAAAAAACGATTACAGCATAAAAAATTACTATACTTTAGTATACATTATGCTTAACATCAATGTTCAAATAACATGTGTACCAGTAGGTTAAAATGCTTGAAAGATTGTAAGTAAAGACTTTTGAAACTCACAAAACACACTTTGTTCGTATTATTTGCTGCAGAACAAAAAAGCAGGTCAACTTGTGACGGGGTTTATCGGTACTTCTATTAATCCTCTTGGGATATCTTTGTGGTCAGAAGGCCAATTCTTTCCAACCAACCCAAGAAGAGAACGAGGTTATGCAGATTAGGAATTGTATATATTGGAACGTTAGTATTCGCGAGGAGCTCTTAGTGAAGAGAGGTAAAGCTCTAGGCAGTGGCGTAACGGAAAATAATTGGCCCCCCCCAAGGCCAGATCTTGGACCCAAGCCGGATATATATATATACAAATAATTGCAAAACCATAACATAATGTACCTTTATACATCACGTAAAAATATTTAAATATTAAACTTCTAACTGAATATAAAATCAACCTGTGTCTGAGTAAACAAAGTAAATAAAGTTTAACATCAGAGAGTATTTATAGTATTTAAAAAATTGAAAATCTAACAGTCGACTGATAACCTGGTAACTTAAATAAAAACGATGCACTAAGAAAAACACAAACATTGTAAAATAATATTTTCGATTTCAGATCCTCATGATAGAAAAAAGGTATCACCAAATTCTTCGTTTATAAATCCCGGGATGAGCTTGCCCTTAAGTTCGATAAAATTCTAGCACAAATTGTCAAAAAGTGAAAGACAACTATTGTTACTAATAAGAAAGCATGGACACAAAAAAAGAATGCGCTCGCAGTGCCACTCAGGTTGAACTACAAAAGTAATTAGTTCGTTGGGTTGTTCGCGACACACACAACTGGGTAATATACAGCACTACACTCAAGAAGTAAATCACAAAAAAAGCGACTGACGTCTCACATTTTTCTTAGAAAAGTCTGTTATTAATTCATACAATTGAATTTTTCTTGCTTCTTGTTGTTCAATACTTATCAAAGACACACAAATAGGAGAGCCTCCCTTCTGACATCGTACAACGTAGATAATTTTTTATTAACTTTAATTTAGAAAATGACCTTTCTGCCATTGCAAAAATAACGAAGAGTCAAAAACAATAAAACTGCAATACATGCATCTGGTAAACTTGGCGCAGCAAACTTATTTTGAATCATCAAAAAATTACCTAAATCTTTTATCGAATTCAGCTTAATTAAATCTTCACTAAAAACTGCTTTTAGAGACATAATTTGATTTGGAAATTCACTAGATAGGTCAAGGCTATATACTTTTTGAAGATTACTGAAAAGTTCCTTCCTTTGGCATCTTTTTGGGAATTACCTTCTGGTTGGTATGGGCCCGATTTTAAAATTTATTCCCTTAAATCTGCATCTATGGGCGTACCTACATAATGCGCAAAATCATTTCTAACCAATTT
Organism: Trichonephila clavipes; assembly: GCA_019973935.1. Taxonomy (NCBI): domain Eukaryota; kingdom Metazoa; phylum Arthropoda; class Arachnida; order Araneae; family Nephilidae; genus Trichonephila; species Trichonephila clavipes. The sequence goes on from BMAU01021430.1 coordinate 931,915, forward strand.
TATTTCTTCGTTTTCATTTTCCGACTCCTTTTCTTTAGATAGAGTATCCTTATTAGTTGTGTCCGTAACTGTATATTTTTTTCTTGTGGATTAATTTTCACTTCCAGGATTTGTTCATCAAGTTCTTTGGCATTACTACTACTAGCACTTGCACAAGATGAACTTGAGAATATAAAAAAGTTATCCAATTTTGCATATTTGCTATTAATATTATACTCCTTTTCCTTTCGAATTTTTCGTTTTTGAGAACCACCACTCAGTTTTTTTTAACTCACTTAGGGCCGCGTTTCTTCTTGTCTTATTAACAAAATAACAGTATAAGAACCAGAATAATTAATTCCGTTTACAAAAAAAAGTTCTAATATTACAAGAGAGAAGTGAGATCAAAATGTTTTAGCAGCGAAGGAACACTCCCTATATTGAAGTGCATTGAATATAAAAAAATAAATGTTCTAAAAACATTTTTGTGAAACATTTCTCATCATGCTTTATTTGATTGAATACTTATAAATCTACGGAAATTTCTGTGGGCATATGGGTTTCTAAATCATAAATCTAGACCATATAATCATTAAAAATGCTCTCTATGCGTTTTCAAGTATCGCAATACTATTTTTCATGAAAAAAGCATTACAGATGTACGTTATTTACGAGTTCGCTAAATGAAAATGAAAAACATGTGAGGGGGAGCTAATGACGCCAATAAGTTACTTTGCTACTTCAGTAAAAAAAAAGTAACATGTCCTTTTTTCTCTCCCTACCGCTAACATGAAGTATACTAATAAAAAAATATTTCTTTCATCGCGGGGATTACAGCAAATTAAAATGTTTTTTTGATTTGGTTATTGGATCTAAGATATTTAATAAGCGATCTAAGTTTTGGTTTTGAATGATGTTAGATCGCCAATTTGAAAATCGCTTAAAAATTGGATTAAAAAAAATGTAAAGCTAATTTTGTGAAATTCTACGATAATGGCGTCAGTCTAGCTTTGGGCCCCCTAGAAGCCATGGGTTCCCCGCAGTGCGGGGGGGGTACGTTACGCCACTGGCTCTAGGTAAAGTGCTAGGTGAAGTTCTATGAGAGTCTGGCTAATAGCGCCAGTGAAGTTGATTTATAAGTGGGTGTGAGACCAGAAGATTATCCCCTTAGCCCAGGTGTACTCAATCTTTTTCTGTTGGGCCGCATACATATGTCAGCTATTTCACACGGACTGCAACATGAGGAAAGCATAAATGCTTTAAGACCACGATAACATTGGAATTTTAAAATGTGGAAAACTGATCAAAATATTGTATACTTCCTATTTTGCTTTTTTTAAAAATTAATTTTCATATTTTTTTATTTTTGTCACAACACTAAATTAGAAGTATTTAAGAGACTCTCCTTCACAATTTCTGCATCGTTAAACGGTTTCATATGATTACCAATAATATAGCAAACTTCATAGGATGTCTTTGTAACCGCTGTGATATTACAACTGACAAAACACTTTGTTACTGTTGCAAAGATTATTTAAGAAAGCCTTTTTATCATCTCTTGAAAAGGAGATCTTCGAGGAAAAGTGTCATTGAATGATTCCTGCTTATTGGTATTTTTTTTTAAAATAATGCTCTTATACGCGACAAATCAAATAACTGACCCATGTTTGTTTTTCACTACAAAATAGTCAACCTCCCAATCGTCTTGAAACTATATTTTTCGAATATTTTTCACTTGCAAGATTTGAAAGAAAGCCAAAAGATAATTCCACCCATAAAATTGTCGCTACTCCGCTGCTGTCAGTTATCACTAACCGTAATCGTTCCAAATAGAAAAAAGAATATCAATTCGTGCCCGTCCGACACCGACAGCAAAATTGATACATTTCATTTCTTGAAGAATTTCCCACCCAATTTTTAATACGACGTTCTTAAATAAGTCAATTTCTCAGAACAATGGGGTATGACCGGGCTACTTAAAAAGGCTCCAGGTTGAGTATTGAGTATCGCTGTCTTAGCAGGAGCAAGTTGGATCGAAGAATATATTAACGATATAAGGGCCGTAGGCTGTTCACCGAGGAAATAGCAGTAAGACAGTTTGATTAAACTGTAAGGCTAGAGTGGATTCTAGTAAGTTTGGAAATAATCTATAGATATGGATACAGTTGTTTATATATTGCGCTATTTATCATAATTACGGCTTACGTAGCATCACTCCTGATCATAAGCCTCCTAGTCTAGTGTGTTGTTTTATTTAATATATATTAAAATCAAAATAAACTAATTTTATTATGGCAGAGTTTAGTGGTCAATCCTTCGTTCCCTCGAACATAGGTCACGTGGATGGGGACGAGATGATACCTCCAGCGCGCGGGGTATTATGAACTCTCACTGCAATATAGCATTAATCGATTGAGTAATTCATGGTTTTCCCTCGCGTTAGCAGCTACAAACAGCCAAAACCTGGGGAGTCAATATTTCGATAATTTCATACCCTCCCTCTCAACTACAAATGGATTATTTTGATAAGAACCATGAAAGGATGTTCTCACAGAATGTTTAATAGCCATTACTTACCAATGCATCATTTAATTCACGAATCACTTCATTGCTGTATGCCATTTCTTTTTCCGACCATTCTTCAATTATTTTATCACAGATGGTGTTCATGTACACGAGAACCATCACCAGGCAGCTTATAATAAAAAAGCTAAAAATAAAGAACTGGATGCCATTGTCGATAAACAAATCATACTGTAGAGAATGATAGAATAGGAGGCCCCAAAATGCGTATAAGCCAGCAGAAAAAAATGCAGGGTGGCAGATGCTATTCGTGATTAGCAGTATGCAGTGTTCTATGTAACTCGAGCACTAAAAAAGAAAAGAGTGCTAAAAACTCTAACGTATATAGTATATTTTATATATGTTTCAGAAAAATAAATCATTTAATTTTAAAGTATCACAGCCTTTTTGAAATTAAATTAGATCATGGATATCGAAGCACAAGTGGAAAAATATTCAAAGGTTTAAGGTATCCGACTACGTACGGAACCGTGATTTTAAAAAAGCGCATAAATGGATAATTTTCATGATATTTAGTGTCACTCAGATTAGAATACATGCATAAAATTGCTTTAAGGACATTTTGACAAAAAAAATTTAAATATAATATTTTGGCAAAAAATGAACTTAGAATAATCTTTTTTCCAAATGTTCTCGTTTTGTGAAAAATGGTTCCATTATAATAATATTTTGCCTGTATATAGCTCAGACCTCTCTACAGAGGCACAACTAAAATTTTTGAAAAATTCTCATTATTTTTGGAGTTACCACCAATTGAAATAATTATTCGTGTTTTTTTCTTAAAATTGCCCCCTCTGTTGTCGTAAAATATGAATAAACCCACTTCTAAGTTACATATTTCAAAAATTCTAGTTGAGCCTCTGAACAGAGGTCTGAGCTATATACAGGCAAACTATTATTCTAATAGAGGCATTTTTCACAAAAGGAGAATATTTGGAAAAAAGATTATTCGAAGTTAATTTTTTGCCAAAATATTATATTTAAATAATTTTTTTTTCTCAAAATGTCCTTAAAACAATTTTATGCATATATTCTAATCTAAGTGACACTAAATATCATAATTATCCAGTTATGCGCTTTTGCAAAATCACGGTTCCGAACGTAGTCTGATACCTTAAGCATATTCCACCCACTCGCTCCGATTTTCGCAAATAAAAAAAAAACCTTTACTTACTTTTAAAGAATTTCTCATTGTTCCTGAATAATTGAAAATTCCTGCTATTGAAACTGTCATTCTTTCTTATTTTTTTTGCCGAAAAAAAAGCAGCATTTAAACAATGTTTTCCTGTCGTAATATTCTTAAAACAGTTTTTCACTAAACATCAAAAAATTAATCGTTTATATGATTTTTCAAAGTCACGTTTCCGAACGACGTCATACGTTTCACAGTATACGTCGCAAGCAGCTTCTAGCTGTGTTTGGGTTAGTTACAGCAAATATATTTATAATACCTCTTTCATAGGGACTCGCAATAATTCTAAAAGGAGTCTTACGTCACTTGAAGACAGTCACTACCTCTAAGAAAATATTTCATTGCACACCTAGGACTGTCCATTTTATATCAGTTCAGTTTATCTATTGTATGTCTTCTGGGATTATAAGAAAGAGCAACCAGGAGTACTCAAAAGTATTCTTGACATATCTTGATTGAAATATAATAAGCGCACTTCTCTGGTTATTTGAGCAATTTACGAATAAAAGAAATGATCGAGTGAGTGAGTGAATTTTAATGTCGCACTGTTCAGCTATACGAGTACTTTTGGCAACGTGCACCATGGTCAAGTGACGTGGACGACACCTGAGCTGGCACCCCCTCTCCTAACTACCACACCACACCACGGGAGAACGTTTCAGCTCTCGACATATTTAACGTGCATCGCTGCCCTACACGGCGGGTCTTTAGTGGTACTGGGATCGAACTCGTGACAAAGCAAGCCACGATTAGATACCACTCTGTTACCGCGGCAACGTGAAGAAGGTCGAAGCCCAGTGGCTGAGTAGTATCGTACCGCGCTTCCACGACACAAGTCCAGGGTTCAAATCCCATGCTGGGCATGATTTACTCAGTCTTTCATACCGTCAGTGGGTCGATAGATGAGTACCAGGCTTGCTTGGGAACCAAACACTGGTGGTTCGCCTCAGGTTGACCATCTGATCGGAAGATCTTAATGCTTAAGGTCACAAAAACCGAGATGAGCATAGTAGGCATTGGACCTCATGGACTGTTGCACCACTGAGTTGAGTTGAGTGAAGGCGGTCACCCCAAAATGTCTTGGCGGTTCACCGGTCGATCGCGATCGACTTAATTCCTACTTCGGCTATAGCATGTCGAAGACAGGAAATCTATATTTTCATCTACGATAATGCTTCATATTCAGCAAATAAGCTTTGGGTAGCAGACTTTGTCAATTCAAGCTTCTATGTTGGAATGGTTGAGTTTGCTACAAACTTCGCTGATCACACCAGTATGTGGATATGCAAAAATAAATGAACTCCAATGCATATAATTGCTTTATTTTTAATGCAACTCAAGTTGCGATCTAACAATCTGTAGCAATTAATTCTAGATGTTTTAAGCAAACAGTCTCTTACACCCATCGGAATTTTTTTTTTGACTGAAATGCATTTAAAACTTAGAGATTAAATAACGATATGCACCGAGATTAATACTTAATTTTATTATAGTGTGGTTTCATCACTAAAGCTGGATTAGCTTTGATAGAGAGAGCTTTAAACTTAAAATTTTACTTCTTAATGTTGTTGTTGTTGTGGCTAATGCCACCTGTCTGACGTAGTCAGAACGAGGCCCACGAAATTCATCGTGGCATGGGCAGGAGGTACGCCTGTCGTTGACCTTGAGCACCATACAGGTGACAGTGCGATTTAAGCTCAGAGAAACTTCCCCGAAGGGACGATAGATGGCGACACGACCTCTATCTCCACCTCCACAATTTCTGCAAGTGAACTGAAGGGGAGGGAAATATTCTCCAGTTCCTGCTCTAGTGAATAAGCCCACAAGACTACGGACCCACTGATTTAACGAGCACGTACTCCGTGTGCACTCGGAGGGTATTTGGTGACATCGAGCATCGATGCTCTAACCACTAGGCTACCCACGGCCCTACTTCTTAATGTGAACAATATAGGTTTACTGTTGAATATAAATACTTTGTGTTCAAGATATTCGTTTTCATAAGTTTCAATATGTTTTGAATTAGCACTATTTTGGAGCTAGAATGAGTGTTTATTAAAATCACGCTCTAAAACCGGGGTGGGTATGAAGCCGATTGCGTCGACCGGTGGACCGCCAAGAGATTTTGAGGTATATAACCGCTTTTATTAAGACCTAATAATCATTCCATCATACGAAGGTCTAGAAAAACCGTATTTATTCTAATCTAAGCCGCCATCGATTCTAAGTAGTGCCCCAAATTCTCAAAAAGGTTTTGTGAAAATTTAAAAATAGTTTAAAATGGTTTATCTATATCCAATTTTACGAAATTAATATTTAAAAGGAAAACTAATAAGTGAAAATTAGTTATTTTATCAGTATTATAAACTTTTAAATACATGCATAAAGCTGTAATTGCTTTAAATACCCCATCAAACAATTTTTTTCCCTTCGCACCCCATTTTTGGTTGCATTAAAATTGGGGGGAGGGAAATACAGCTTAGATTCGAGTAAATAAGGTATTTTAAAAATACAGAGGAAAAAAAATTGAATTAAAAGAGGAAATTTCGTTGAATAGAAAATGCACTTCGCTATTTGGAGGTTATTTTACGACGAAAATCGTAAAATTTTGTTGGCTCTAGGAAAAAGTTCACTAAATAGAGAAATTCGTAAAATGGAGGTTTGACTGCCTTGTATACTTTCTTTAGCTACGTCACACCTACGTCACTAGGTGGAGCGCAACACCTTGAAAAAATATAAAGTAGTCCGTACCCTGGAAAAGTCTGCCCACCCCTGCTCTAAACCAACTCTATTGCTATCAGCGATGGGCCTCATAATTTCGAGCCTCGGTCAAGTGACGTGGGGGGCACCTGAGCTGGCATCCATCTTTCCTAACTACAACAACCCCCGCCAACGGGAGGAATTTGAACCTCGACAGATTAAGGGGTGTTGGAAACCTCTCTCTCTCTCTCTCTATACTGACAATGTTAAATTGGCTGGTTTCGATGTACCTTTTCTCAAAATCTGTTTTATGTACATGGTTGAAATTTTTCATACTATTAAAGTACATCTCTCTTATTATACTAAAATGAGCTTTTAGCTAATTTTGAATTTTTTAAGAAATTATGAAATATTTTATCAAACATTGCGAAATTTGACCCATTTTTTTACTTAAAAAATTTGTAAAAATTAAACTTTTGAGTGTTTTAAAAAAAGCTCATTTTAGTATATATTAGACATCATTATAAATAATTCATAAAAAATTTACATACCTGTGAACAGTAGTTTCTCAGAAAAGGTACATCGCACATTAAAATTTACATTTTGAGATAAATTGATTTTAATGTATACAGTGAGACTTCTAATCGGCTGGGAAATAAAAATAAAAGGCTCAATTTAAAATAAAAGATACATGTTTTGGTTCATATCAGTCGTTACACTAGTAAGCAAAAACAAAGTAATTTGTTTTCAATTTTCGCCATGAAAATGGGAGTGGCCGAAATTCAACGATTTAAAAATACGTTTTAAGTGCTTCTAAATACCCTAGAGGTTCAACTAAGGTATTTTTAGAAAGGTTAAAATCTATACAATTTGAAAATGTAAAAATCTCAAATTGTCAAAAAAATAAGATTTTAGCTTTCCAACACCCCTTAAATGGGCATCAGCTCCTCTACGTGGCAAGTCTTCAGTGGTACCACTACGAAATTCCGGCCACAAGTTTCGGACTATACCACTAGTCGACCATGGCCACCTATTTTAGAGTAAAACAAGATATAATTGCAGTATACTCGTGATTTTGAACCCCCACCTAGAATGACGACACATTTTCTCATCAAAAGCTTAAAGCACACCTTAATTTTATCATACAACAATTTCATTATTTAAAGCCGTATCACACGCACATTTTTGGTGCAGCTTTTCAGACCAATTTTTCGTCCTATTTGAGGGTGAAGGGTTGCCGTAAGCAAAACATGCTGATGTCTGCCACGCTCTTTCACCACATTGAAAAATTACTCGTCGATTTTTCTGCTTCGGCAAATGAACATCTAAAATTATTTCTTTTATTTCGCTTGCGTTTTTGTTAATGGGAGTAAGCAGAAATGGAGCATCATTCTTTTTAAAATATCATACGCCGTACCTGATGCGTTTGACAAAATCGAAGCCGCCATCTTGTTCATGACGTAGGGTGCCGAAGAACCCCATTGGCTGGAATTTCAAGCAACTTTTATTTAAAACAACTTTTTGAACTCACTAGTAAAAAGTGTTCGAAAGCCGTTGCTATGGCAACCGAGTAAGAATTGGACGAAAAATTGCGCGAAACGTGTACATGTGATACTACCTTTAAATTGACGTGCCTTACGTAAAATTTGGAGAGTGAACTTGCGACTCAACCTAAGCATATACAAAGTTGCCTCTAAATGCTACCTGATTGACCGTGTCAGATCGAGGCTCATGAAATTCATCGTGGCGAGGGGCTAGTTTTACGCCTGTCGTTAGCTGTGGCTTTGAAGACCATGGAGGTTGCAGTACGGTTTCTGTTTCACCCCAACTTTGAGGGAGGTTAGGGGCCTCCCCCTCTTTTCCATCAACCTCACGTAAAGACTTGCGGCTCAACGAATAATTACAGTTCCCTCATACCGCACCGACGCTATACATTTACAAACATCCATGCTACCTCCAAAATTCGAACCCTGGCCCTGCGGCACACATTCACTAACCCAGGAGTACCCAACCTTTTTCGGCTGAGTCGCATATATATATGTCAGCTATTTCATCCGGGCCGCATACATATGTTAGTTATTTTACGTAGGCCGCAACATGAGGATAAAGGGGAGGGGGGGGAGAAATGCTTTAAGACCAAGATAACATTGAAACATTAAAATGTGAAAAAATGATTAAAATTTTATAATTTCTGTTTTGCTTTTTTAATTATTTTTTATATATTTTTTATTTGTTACAAACACTAAATTAAAAACATTTAAGGAGACACTCCTTTATAATTTCTGCATCAGTAAATGTTTTCATAATGTAACCAATAGTATAACAAACTTCATAGGATGTCTTTGTTACCACTGTGATATTACCATTGACAAAACACTTTGTTGCTGTTGCAAAGATTATTCAAGAAAGCCTATTTATCACCTCTTGAAAGATCTTTGAAGAAAAGTGTCATTGAATGATTCCTGTTTATGGGTATTTTTTTTTTTTAAGTACAGCACTTTTGTGCAAATCAAACTATCACTGATCCATGTTTGTCTTTCACTACAATAGTCAAACGACATCCCAATCGTTTTGAAACGATTTATTTTTTTTAATGTCTTTCACTTGCAAGGTATGAAAGATAGTTAAAAATAAGTTCCACCCATAAAATTGTCGCTACTCCACTGTTGTCTATCACTAACCGTAACCGTTCCGAATAGAAAAAGATCAATTCGTACCCGTACGACACCACCAACAAAAAGAAAATGGATATATTTGATTTCTTGAGAAAGAATTTCCCACCAAATTTTCAATACAATGTTCTTAAGTAAATTTCTCAGAGCAATGGAGGGCCACTTAAAAAGGCTTAGTGGGCCACAGATTGAGTATCGCTGCACTAACCTCATCCCCATTAACCAATATACCACCCAGGAGGCTACATATGCATAATTGATCATGAAGATCGTGATCGTAACCAATGGGTAAATGAAGCTGATTGATATTTAGGTAGGACCAAGTTGTAGATTTCTCCAATCTTTCGCATCTCGTTAAAATAAAATTAAATACATAAAGGGACCTACAAGTGTAAATCTAAGATACCTTTCTAATGTATTTTAAAAGGAACCGACATATTTTCACCGTCATAGTAGAAAAAATTGTGCTCACATTGATTGTGACAGGTCTCTTCTTCGATAATTCACTACTCAAGGCTGTACAAGAATCGTCTCTTAATAACCGTTTCGTCACGACGATTATCCAAACAACAAGGAAACAAAGTGACATTGTGGGCAAAGTACAAGTATCGTACAAGGCTTTGAAGGCAACTGGTAGTATTATGAAGTAGAATAGTGGTTGGGCGGTTGGCCAGAAGCAAAGTAGACTCCACATGCGATTCTTCAGAGGTTGTCTCCAAGGCTGGAAAAAATGAGAAAAGTGAGTTGTCGTCGTACTTCAATTAAAGACATTGCAGAGATAACTTTTCCGAAAATCAGAAAAATACCGTTTTTAGGGTTGTCTTCGAACGACCAATGATAAAACTCAAGAACCACGGTTTGGATAGAACAGGCCATTATATCATTAAACTGTTTGCGATTTTATTTATTGGGGTGCTATCTACATATCTTACTCAGAAGGTAAACAAAAAAAAAACGAGGACATATTTCCTACACAATACTTGTTGAATCGTGTTATGAAATCATTGTTCTAGAATTGACCATTTGTTGTCTGTTCGGTAAAAGTACGAAATCTTGAACTAAACGCGAAGCATATTTTCAGACAGAAAAAATGCCTCAATTTCCATGGAAATTTGCAATATTATACCTCTGCTAACAATAGTGTTTTTAAAAATGCCAAAATATTGCATGAATATTTTCTTTTCTGTTATAATACGCGAAACGCATTTTATACAAGAAAAAATGAATAAACTGTTAAAAACGGAAAGTATGATAAAAATATGCTACTCTCTAAAGGATAGTGAAGCCAGGACATCACACACACACACACACACAGACACAAATATTATTGTTTCATTTCTTTTATATCTGAAAAAATGCTCCAAATTCTGGTCCTATTCTTTAACATTAACCGAAAGCAGCCTTAAGGGTTGGAAATACTTATAATTGCTCAGAGCATTCAACAAATTATGGTCCTTTTAGAGCAGTGGTCCTCAACCACCTTGCCACGGATCTAATGGAACCGGGCAACCCAAGGAACATTAAATTATTTGTATTTTATTAACTGTGTTGTATTTCTCTCGGGTTTGTGTAACCTTCCATGGAAATCATTTTGTATTCCGTGTTCAATCGCTTTATAATCATTTTTTGTTGTAACTATTTTATTCTAAAGTGATATTTAAGTACAATTAAGCTAAAATTATTAAACCCAAACAATTTTAAGTATAAATAATCAATGTCCCACCCTCAGTGGGCCGCGGTAAAATTTTCAGACGTTGACCAGTTCGCGGCTAAGGGTTGGGAAGTACTGATCTAAAGCATTATCTGCCTCGTTCTACAGTTCTGAATAAAAAAAAAATTTTCAGTGCTTAAGAAAATTCATTTAAATACGTGTTCCATTTTCTGCATAGGTAAAATACAGTTGTAAGAATTTATATATATAGATTTCAAAAACTTTGCAAGAAAAGATAAATAAAACCCGCCTTGGTTATCGTTTGTAAAATGTATATATTCCTTTTTAGTTGAGTACTTTTATTTGAAACAAATTGTGAAATGGTTCAAGCAACACTTCGAAGCAACACGAGGTCTACTGGCGACGGACTCTCGGTCATGTGATGAGGACGACGCCTGAGCAGGAACCTCTCCAAACTTCCACGTCAAATCAAGAAAAATGCAAATACAAGAAACTTGTGTGTGTGTGGTCATCTTTATTCATCAAACTAGAATGAAATAATTTGTTGTACACTATTTTGTTAATCTTTATTGTGCTTCATATTAAATATATTGACCCTCTAAAAGTTTTTTCGACCCACTCCTAAAACGTTTATCCATCAATGACCCCAGATGAGCATTTGTTGCAGGAAATTCAAATGTCCTGTTGAAATGATTGAAAAAAAAATGCTACCATGTGGCCATTGAATTACCTGGGAAATTGAAAAGTCTTGCATAAAGAAACTGAGTAAGAGGATCAAATTCTTCATTTAAACGGAATTCCTGTTCGGGGACGTCTTAAGACTCCTAGAGGCCCTGGGCAAAAGTAGGCCCTATGACCCTTACCTATGACCTTTAAAAGCAGACAGTACATAGCATACATTGTCAAATACTCGCATAAACAATAACCCAAAGCAATTAAATGTGCATGATTTACAATCGCACAAATTTGCTAGATGCACTGTCGCATTTTGACTGAATGAGTAATGACGACAATGGTGGTAGCCTAGGCCTGTACTTGGACGACGGTCATCACATGTAGCCAGTTGGCATATCATCCGAAATTCCCAGTTTTTAAGAATACAACCGGAAATAGCATTTGACCGTTGAAATTATTGAATTATGATCTTATTAGGGTGAGTCGAGAACGAGACGAGGTCCCCATTGTGACCAAGGTCCTGGGCCCGGGTCCAGTTGGCCCATGCCTTGAGACCTTTTGACGAAATAAAACAGGGAGAGGGACATTTAAGTTTTGACCACTCAACACAAAGGCAATTAGGCAAAGAACTTGAATGGAAATTATTAGATTATTAATGGAAATTATTTCGATTGCATAATTATTAGAAGACAATTAAATCGAATAAAAAGATACGCATTGTCAACATCTTTTTTTCCCCCAAATGGATCAAGTACCATTAAAGGAAGTCAGAAGAAATGATTTAACTTAAAACACATATTTTTTTTTTGACTTTCTTTAATTCATTTGGGAATTCAGAACTAGTTCTTTCGCATAGCATCATGTGATAAAACTTTGTTTTAACGCCCCCTAAAGCAATGTGAGGGCTAATAGCAATGGACCTCGTTGCTTTTGAATCTCTCAAGATACGAGGATGTCACTTAAGCTGGTACCATACTCGCGCAAACTTCACCACGCCAATGTACGACATTGTCTCCAAGTACTTTGAAAATAACAATTCATTTCAGTAGCAAAAATGATGCAATTTGGGCATTTCTCGTAAAATTTAATATTTCATTTTGAATGATGATCAATTACATGATGTTCAAAATGCCGAGAAAAGATTGACACCAATCTTTTAATGTTCTTGAAACTTATCCTTTCTAAAATAAAATAAAAATAAGATTAGAAATTTTGCCTACTGAGCCACTTTTTATCCTTACTCAAACATTTTAAGTTAAAAATGTCTAAAAAAAAGTAATGAAAAGCCATAACTTTTACACTTACGAGATTATATATATTTCAGAAAAATACTTTAGAACACTTAAAATTTGACCATCGAAAAAAGTTCCATAGAAAAGAAAATATTTACGTATTCAAGTGAGTATTTTGTGTATAATCTTTCTTACATAGAACTCTCCAAATATATAAACCTCAGGAAGGAGTTTAACATTTTTTACTTTATAATTTCAGAGAGTTGTGCTTGGAATAATTATTTTCATACTATTCTCACTTATGAAAATGTTTGAATCAATAAGCTTTGTTCAATGACATTTTTATCGGTTCCTTTGAGAAATAGCAATTTCCTAGCACAGTCATACGCTCTTCCCCATGTTTGTTTCTAAAGAACAACCTATTTATTATATTTCTCTTTTGTATTTATGCTTGTAGAATTCTAAATTATTTTTCCCATCCTTATAAAATTGGACAGATTTAGATTTGTCTACATAAAGAGTATTCTAAAAAAGTGAACAATTCTCTATACATTTCCAACATGCACTTTGTGATATTTTTCTATATTATTTCAAATGAACTGTAGGAAGTTTGAGCTCTTTAATCTCTCAGACCTTTATTACCTCTTTATTAGACCATCCTTTGTGCAGTTAGCAACTAAAATCTTTATGGCCAATAAGTACCTTTCCTTGTAGATCTATCCCGCAACCCAATTTTGTGCAGTTTTACTGTGCAATACTTTATCGAACTCGCTTTCAAAAGTTTATTAACATTTCAATTATTTTATTTATTAAATTTTTCTGTATTAACAGAAATTTGATGTGATAAATTAAAGGAAAAAACCCCCAAATTTTTTAAAAATACTTCAAGGTATAGTTTAGTGCTTTATATATTATTAAATATGCAAGAGCTGTAAAATTTGCTTGACAGCCGAGAAGAGGTTAGTCGAAATAAGTATTTTACTTCGATGAAACTGACGATTGGTTTTTTCGGTACTTAAGTCCTTTACCATTGACCAAGTTCTTCAAACTAAAAGTTGTCGCCAAATGCAACGATATGGTCCCTAGTGGGAAAACCCTTCCCTCGCATGTTTTAAAACAAATATAATGATGACATCTGCCAAAGTCCTTCGAATTGGAGGAGTCATTTTATTTGGCGAAATTGGTCGATGGTATAATACACAAATACCTTTTTCTGTTAAAATCTATGTATAATATTAGCTTAAATAAAAACCAACAAAAACTATGAAAAACCTCGCATTTTTCGTAGTCAAATTTTCCAATTGCAAAATACAAAGATTAAAATTTTTGAAAGGCTTGCAGTTTAAAACACTCGTGTCTTATATTCCTTAACTTTGAACTCAAGTATATGCATAATTCCGTTTAACAGGTTAGAATAAAAAAAATACTGAACATTTCAAAATTATTTAAAACTCAATTAAATCGATATTGGGTGGGGTTTTTTTTTTATTAAATTGTATTAATATCCCAGAAAATATATCAAGGAAGGTTATTCAGAACTTTGGATATTTCCTTAGCAATATATCTATGAAATACACACACTAGCAAATGAATTAGAAACCCAAAATAAATAATTTATTAGACCATCTTTTGCACGGATAACTGTTCTGATTCGTTTATGCATAGAGTCTTCATGCTTCTAAAGTGTATGTCCAGAAGAAATGCATTTTCTAAGCGGCTTTTTAAATCATGTAAATTCGATGGAAGAGGAGAGTGCTGTCGGATGCGTCATTCCCCACTATTCCCCACACGTTTTTGGGGGAGGGGTCAAGATCCAGGCTATGCGGCGGCCAGGGAAGGTGTTGGAATTCAGACTGATGTTCAGCGAACCAATTTTGAAAACTTCTGGCACGATGTATTGTTACATTATCGTCCATGAAGTGTACCCGTCTCTATCGAGGTAAAAATGCAACATTGCAAGGTGCCCTTGATCTGCCAGTATATCTAGGTGTCTCATGGCTGTTTGCTTACCCTCGAAGAACACCAGGGCACCACTTTCATGCCATCAGAACATGTCCTATATCATGATACTCCCACCAGACCATTGCACTGCGCGTGTAAGGCAAGATGGCTTCATGGAGCTCTCCTCAAGTTCAGCAACTTCCATCAGGGCAAAATAAGGGGTAGCGTGATTTATCTGACCATATCCACGATTTCCAATCTTCAGATGTCTTCTTTCCAGACACCCATTCAAACGAATTTTCGCATTTCAGGCAGAAATGAGTTTTCTCGCGGGCACCCGTCTTCGCATTCCCCTCTTCTGCGATTCATATGTGCATGTTTCGTGTTGAAATCTATTGCGATTGATTGATTGATTGAATATTAACGTTGCACTGTTCAACTGCACGAGGGCTTTTAGCGACGGACCACGTAATTTTGAACCATGGTCAAGTGACGTGGACGACACCTGAGCTGGCACCCCCTCTCCTAACTACCACACCACACCAACGGGAGGACGTTTCAGCTCTCGACGGATTTAACGTGCTTCGCTGCCCTACACGGCAGGTCTTTAGTGGTACTGGGCTCGAACTCGTGACAAGGCAAGCCACGATCCGATACCTATACCACTCGGCTACCGCGGCCGCGAAATCTATTGCGAAGAGCCTTGGTTGGCGATTTATGCCAGTTAAATCACAGTAGAGTCCATGTTCTCCCGTACATTTCGTCAGAGATGAAGCCGATCACCATCTTAGGAAGACTGTTGCTTCAGCCACAATTACGTCTTCTAGAGAAAGATTGTGGGATCTGATTCCAACTTTTGATAACCTTTGATTTAGCTGCTTTTGAGGACCCAGTGAGATTTGCTGACTTCGAAATTGAGGTCCCTGCTAAACAAGCCCCAATGATAATCCCCTTTTTCAAATGCTGAAAGATCCGTTTCATTTCCCACTTTACTTCATTCATCGTGAAAAGCACTCTTACGCCTTACATTCTTACCACATGTAACTCACGTCAAAAAAATTTGCTTACTTCATCCCCCTAGCACGCATTCAGATGCAAATCTCAAAGATTTCTAGTTCATTGGTCAGTGTGTGTATAATATATGCATAAAAATCTTAATGATACATTATGAAATCTGTTCAAATTATTCCAAATAGGCTCTTACGTAATTTCGGTATAAGAAGTCGCAGAGTAGGAAAGCCGCCGAACAGTTGAAGAGAAGACCAACTCGGTCGCAGGGTTTCTCAGCCAAGAAAAGGGCAGCCACCAAATTCATCAAAACAATGGCTAACTTGGCGCGGTATTCGAGCGCCAGGCTTGAAGACCACGGATAAAAAGTACGAGGATTCAGTGGCGTGGGCGGAACATTAAATGCTTTGTTGAGCTGTAAAGAGATTTGGAAGGTTAAATAATGACTGAAAAAAAAAACGAAATTTTAGAGACAATTTATATGGAGAAGGGCGAGAGAATTTTATTAACGTCACACTATAAAGCAACATAAGGGTCATTAGTGATGGACCTCGTCATTTTGAACCCCGGTCAAGTGAAGAGAATGACATCCCAGCTGGCACCACCCTCTCAACTACCATGCCACACCAACGAGTGGATGTTGAGCCTCGACAGATTTAACGTTCACGGTGGGTCTTCAGTGGTACCCGAATTCGAACCCGTGACACTGACCACAAGTTCTTGACCATAACAGGCTATCACGACCTCAAGGGGAAGGACGAAATCGCTTATGATTTGTAGAAATTTCAGGTCAGAAAATACTCTCCGCATTGTATTTGTGGGATTTGCTAAAAATATCGACCTTTTTATAAGCTTCGCTTGCATGTAACGGAATCATTGAACTCGATTTTTACCTGCTTTAAAAGGTCGGATTAATTCGAAATTTTGCTCACTTGTCTAGAACCAATGATAATACAATAATTTTGTTCCATTGCCCTGATCAGGATCACCAGAACGAACGATTTCCCATTTTCAGATTCCATCCCGCATCTGGCGACTAATTCCAGATCCCATTTCCAGATTTGGCGACTAAAAGATTTAGTTACAACTAAGTTCGATTAACTATAAAAAGGGTTATTTTTTTATTTTTAAACTGTATTTAAAACTAATATCAATATCCTAGATACCCTGCAGAATTCTCTTATACGTATGATCGTCAAAGCCACAAGATACATGCGTAAGGACGACATACGTAATGCTCTTAAAATTAATAGTTTCAAATCTCATTCAGAAAATAGCAATTAACTTTTTTTAACGATTTACAAGCAACCAATAATTTCAATGTGCTCAATTTATCTCAATACACCCCTAATGACAATACAAAAAGACCAAGAAGAATTCTTCTCGATTCCTACAACCCCCGTAATTCTTTTTATTCGTGCAATAATTTTTATTGCTCACCTTAATAGCTAAAATTTTACTTTCTTTTATTTTTATCAATATTTTTCTCTTGTTCTCCCCACTGGACTTGCGCCTCTCCATTTTCTAAAACCCAGCCCCCAGGGCAGCCAATTGGAGTCAATGTTCACTGTACCCAGCATCCAATCAGAGAGCAACCTCTAAGCTCTCAGCCAAGCCAAAAAAACTCAAAAACTTTCCACCCAGATGAAGCACCATAGCCACTCCCCCCGGATTCCATCGTTCGACCAATCGCCATCATGCCACTCAGCAGAATGGAAAACACCACTTTTGCCATGCCCAGCATCATAGACTCACGATATGGGATTGAGGACTGTTTTTACAGTCCGGACGCCCAAAGGAAAACGCATATTTAAACTGTATTTTATTTACATTCGCAATACCTACAAGTCACCAGAATACATTTAAAGCTAACTGTGAGCGATTTTTATTTCTTTTTAACTTTGCACTCTAAAGGTAATGGGAGGGCTATTGGTATCGGACCACGTAATTTCAAACCTTCAAGTGACCAGAGCGATATAGCTGAGCTGGCCCATTACTCCCTCTAAATTTTCCAGTATGCCAACGTGAAAACTTTGAGCTTCGGCAGATTTAATTTGCATCTGCCTCTTTCTAGACGACGGTCTTCATTAGCACCAGAACTCGGGCCTACAACTCGTGGTCAACTAAGTAATCCTGAGTTCGCGATTACGACCACTTAGTTCCACTATCACAACTAGTTCCGCAGGAAAGTTTTAAGAACATAAGGAAGTTGTAATCACCCAGCATGAAGGCTATAAAATTTTTGCTTAAGAATCCTGATAGTTTCCAATTCTTCAAGCTTCGATACCTAACTCAGAACTCTATGAAGCAATCTGGTAAAATGCGCAATTGATCTCCGAGACAAGCATTGAAGAAACTTAATCTCTAATGACAAACAGAATCAAACGCCTAAACCAGCAGTCGCCAAACTTTTTGACCTCATGGACCCACTGATAGGATTTTGTGAATGTTAAATACATTTATAAAAAAAATTTTGATCTAAGAAATCAATCAATCAATGCATCTTAAAATATATCTTAAAGTGATAAGCGAGTCTATTCCATATTTTTCTGGGGACCAGCGAAATGTTTTCAGGACCTCTAGTGGTCCACGGACCACCGCTTTGGCGACCTCTGGCCCTAAACCATCCTTTTTAAAAACAGCACGAAAATACTAGACTGAAACCGCAACTATTTCAGTGGAAATTACGCATTAATGTCAAATGAAATAGAAATTTGATAGATCCATTAAGTGTAAAAATCAGAAATGAATTTTTGAAATGTTACATATGAATATGGCTACACAGTACTCTACAAATCTCAAATATACCAAAAACTTTTTTTTTATGGCCCATATCATTGTGCAGCTTGCCACCACAAATTTCACATCTGATAACAAATTAGTTTCAGATATTTGAAGTTTTCTGATCTTAGATTTTGGTTCATTTTTAAAGCGTTTTTCTATCCTTAAGGTTGTGTTCGCCATATGTACAAGAGCGTGATCTTAGTGTGGAGCGCCTTTTTTTTTGGACAGAAAAAAGGCTTCAGTTTTTATAAAAATTTGTCACATCGTAACTAATGCATTTGTTTATATTATAGTGTTTTTAAGATTTCAGAATATTTCATAAATAATTAGTTTTTCCATTTAACATGTAAAGGGGTAGCTAGCTCATTTAGCATTATAGTATAGGAGAAAAATGCGAAACACATTTTATAAAATAAAAAATGTGTCAACTCGTATAAAAATGAGTAACAGTGGCGAACACAGGACTTTTTCAAGGGGGGGCGTCCGGGGTCGAAAGTTCACCATTTTTGTATCATGCTCCTTTTTGATTTTGTCGATTTTCGGGAACAAAAACACAGTAAAAAACTAATTATTGAATAATTAGCATTAATTAATAAAATTAATCATTAATAACAAATACTTAATTAAATTTTACGTACTATGTACTTAGAATTATAATCGATCGGAAAAAATCAAGGGCTTTGGGGGGGTCCGGACCCCCTTGTGTGCGCCACTGATGAGTAATATGATAAAAAGTAAGGGATTCTCTACAGGATAGTGAAGTTAGAATATATAATATTAATGTTTGAGTACTTTTATATATGAAAAAAATATTCGTCATTTGAGTTCTATATATTCTTTAACATTAGCTGAAAACAGCCTTAAATTGAAATAATTAAAAATATTTTTTTAGTACAATGAAATCTTTCAGTGTGAAATGGTTATTATATAGTTTCAATTTTCATCCCTAAGATCATTTCTGCTTGATTAGGCTTTGAGACTTAACTCACATTGATTTCAAAAAAAGTCAAGTTGTTTTAAAAATAGTTTATATAACTTTGAAGCTTTATCAATTTTTTCCAGTTGAGAAAAGGCCATGACTAAAACGTTCTCAGGTTGCTATGGAAAACAATTCGAAGGAATGGAATAGTACTGAAAATGATAAGTCTAAAAACTCCCTCAGTTGATACTATAATTAGACTTCCAAATACAATATTCAGTATTTTATTCTACACGTACAGCAAGACCCCGTTTAACGCTGTTTCGGTTTAACGCTTTTTATTTGAATTGTGGGATTCCAAAAATTGCACACAGCGTTAGGCTTCCCGATATCCGAAGCAGTTTATCTGCGTTTCTTCTTTCTTGCTGTGTTATACGAACGTATTTGTATCGTTTCAAACACTTGTTGACGTTATTGTGAGTATAAAGTTATATAATATAACGATTGCTATGGTGACAAATATTATGATTTTTAGTTTTTATCATGAAAGAAAATAAAACACGAAAATAAAGCAACAAGAAAAAGCATTTCACTAGAAACCTAGAATGCAAGTGATTAGAAGATTAGATACTGATGAACGTCAATCTCAAATTGGTTCTGCATTGAATTTGGCAATTTCAACAATAAGGACACTTAAGAATAGAGAAAAAATATTGTCATTGGCACAATTGCAACTACGACAAGCTCGGCAACTAGAATTACCCGTTCTAGAAATACAATAGAGGAAATAGAAAAATGACTTTCTATATGGATTGATGACGAAATTGAACGCAATATGTCATTAAGCTAATCTACCTTCTTGATAAAAAGGTGGAAAATTGGAAATACTGAAGAGGCTGAATGATTTGAAATGTAAACATACTGACCTAGAATTTTATTTATTTTTCATATGTATATTCGTTAGTCATGCTTCTATATTTGTAAGAAATAATTTGTGAAGTAAATACTCTAACTTGCTAAACTGCCTAATTTAAAAATTGAAAAAAATTCAATTTTATGTATAAACCTTGCAAATTTTAGTTCAGTAGCATTATTATTGTGTACATAAATGCTTTGTGTTCCACACTTTTGTGAAAATATTAGGTTAAGATTTAGCTGAATAACCTGCCATCATAACAAATGCTATCAATATTATGCAAAAATATATTTTGAAATAAAAAAATTTCAGTCATTCTTAATTAAAGTGTTTTGATGTAGAACACATGCATTGAGAAATAACATTAAAAAAATTAGAGGTTTGTGGCCTTTGTGCCATTACAAAATTTAAATGCGTTTTTGTCAGACTTTTAATTTTGAAGATACGAGTTTTCTAATCCCTAAGGTTTTTTTTCTGCTCAAGATATATATATATATATATATATATATATATATAGTCTTGAAATTTTTATATACTTCAAACGTATGTTCTATAAAAGTTAGTATGGATTTCGCGCTGAAATCTTTTAATTTTTAAATGTTAAAGTTAATAGCTTAAAATTTCAAGTTTTTCTAGGTTTAGCTAGAAAAAGTTATTAAAAGTCAACAAAGGGAACATATTTTCAAATTCATACTAACTTTTTGCTTACAATAATCTAAAAAAAAAAAAAAAAAAGAAATCCTTTAAAATGACTGAAAAGTTTGAAAATTGAGTATTTTATAAAGGGTTTGAAAAAAAAATTCTTCAATTTGTAAAATAATGGTTTGTCAAACCGACTTTATTTACAGAATCAGCTTAATATAATTTAAATATAAAACAAATTTTTTTTTTACTGTTACTGCCTCCAAATTTTTTTTTTTTTTTTATGAAAAAGGGTACCGTGTAGTCTTATCAGATTAACATAACACTATATAGTTATTCTTTTAACTAAAAACGGCCGCTTACAACAGCCATTATTTGGCTTAGAAGCCTTCGAATCATCGAACGATACTCTTGTACATTATGTAATTTGACAAAGATATACCTTAGAAAACTGTATTACTAGTTTTTCTACTTATTTTATTCCTATATATATATATTTGGATCTTCTCTATTGCTAGAAGGCTCTAATTGTATACAGAATTTCTCAAAAATCAATTAGATAACTGTAATTATCTTTAAAATTGCACAATGCGTTTCTGCTTTTCATATATGGACCATGAAAATGTGTGAGCTCTCTAAGCGTTCCCTTTCATTTTTATGACGATTAAGTCAAGTAGATTAAGATTCTAATTATTCTATTCTTCCCGGTAAAATTTAAATTCAAAATCTTGACTTTCAACTTCACGACCTCTAATAGTTTATCTATTTCGATCTTTCGACATGCAAAATAATACACCACAGATTTACGTTAACACGGACCATCCAAGTAAAACAATTAGCATAGTAAGGAATGTGCAATTATGGTCTTTGTATCTTTCATTCCTTGGTCATTTTTCTAAAGGGAAACATCCAAAGAAAAATATTAAAAAGTTTTATATATTAATTTTTTTTTTTTATTTATAAGATTCGAATTTTCTAAATTGCCTTTTTCTTGTTGAAATACAGAAGAAATGCAAGTTTATGCTCACCCAAGTATAAATAAAGTAGTGTACATCCCAGGACCCCACTACTTGGCGCTGTTGATCCACTTCCGGGGGCAGTCCACCCTCAGCTGGACGCCGTATTGCTCCACCCTGGGAAAGTCCACCCTCAGCTGGACGCCGTATTGCTCCACCCTGGGAAAGTCCACCCTCAGCTGGACGCCGTATTTCTCCACCCTGGGAAAGTCCACCCTCAGCTGGACGCCGTATTTCTCCACCCTGGGGAAGTCCACCTTCAGCTGGACGCCGTATTGCTCCACCCGAGGGCTGTACATCCTCAGCTGGACGCGGTACTGCCTCACCCCGAGGGCTGTACATCCCTCAGCTGGATGCGGTACTGCCTCACCCGAGGGCTGTACATCCTCAGCTGGACGCGGTACTGCTTCACCCGAGGGCTGTACATCCTCAGCTGGACGCGGTACTGCCTCACCCGCGGGCTGTACATCCTCAGCTGGACGCGGTACTGCCTCACCCGAGGGCTGTACATCCTCAGCTGGTCGCCGTACTGCCTCCCCATGGACTGTACATCCTCAGCTGGACGCTGTACTTCCAAAGCCGGGCGCTGTCTTGATACACTCCATCGCGTACGTAATGCTCTTAAAATTAATAGTTTCAAATCTCATTCAGAAAATAGCAATTAACTTTTTTTTAACGATTTACAAGCAACCAATAATTTCAATGTGCTCAATTTATCTCAATACACCCCTAATGACAATACAAAAAGACCAAGAAGAATTCTTCTCGATTCCTACAACCCCCGTAATTCTTTTTATTCGTGCAATAATTTTTATTGCTCACCTTAATAGCTAAAATTTTACTTTCTTTTATTTTTATCAATATTTTTCTCTTGTTCTCCCCACTGGACTTGCGCCTCTCCATTTTCTAAAACCCAGCCCCCAGGGCAGCCAATTGGAGTCAATGTTCACTGTACCCAGCATCCAATCAGAGAGCAACCTCTAAGCTCTCAGCCAAGCCAAAAAACTCAAAAAAACTTTCCACCCAGATGAAGCACCATAGCCACTCCCCCCGGATTCCATCGTTCGACCAATCGCCATCATGCCACTCAGCAGAATGGAAAACACCACTTTTGCCATGCCCAGCATCATAGACTCACGATATGGGATTGAGGACTGTTTTTACAGTCCGGACGCCCAAAAGAAAACGCATATTTAAACTGTATTTTATTTACATTCGCAATACCTACAAGTCACCAGAATACATTTAAAGCTAACTGTGAGCGATTTTTATTTCTTTTTAACTTTGCACTCTAAAGGTAATGGGAGGGCTATTGGTATCGGACCACGTAATTTCAAACCTTCAAGTGACCAGAGCGATATAGCTGAGCTGGCCCATTACTCCTCTAAATTTTCCAGTATGCCAACGTGAAAACTTTGAGCTTCGGCAGATTTAA
Organism: Trichonephila clavipes; assembly: GCA_019973935.1. Taxonomy (NCBI): domain Eukaryota; kingdom Metazoa; phylum Arthropoda; class Arachnida; order Araneae; family Nephilidae; genus Trichonephila; species Trichonephila clavipes. Next base: position 955,281 of record BMAU01021430.1, read on the forward strand.
TTTGCATCTGCCTCTTTCTAGACGACGGTCTTCATTAGCACCAGAACTCGGGCCTACAACTCGTGGTCAACTAAGTAATCCTGAGTTCGCGATTACGACCACTTAGTTCCACTATCACAACTAGTTCCGCAGGAAAGTTTTAAGAACATAAGGAAGTTGTAATCACCCAGCATGAAGGCTATAAAATTTTTGCTTAAGAATCCTGATAGTTTCCAATTCTTCAAGCTTCGATACCTAACTCAGAACTCTATGAAGCAATCTGGTAAAATGCGCAATTGATCTCCGAGACAAGCATTGAAGAAACTTAATCTCTAATGACAAACAGAATCAAACGCCTAAACCAGCAGTCGCCAAACTTTTTGACCTCATGGACCCTCTGATAGGATTTTGTGAATGTTAAATACATTTATAAAAAAAATTTTGATCTAAGAAATCAATCAATCAATGCATCTTAAAATATATCTTAAAGTGATAAGCGAGTCTATTCCATATTTTTCTGGGGACCAGCGAAATGTTTTCCAGGACCTCTAGTGGTCCACGGACCACCGCTTTGGCGACCTCTGGCCCTAAACCATCCTTTTTAAAAACAGCACGAAAATACTAGACTGAAACCGCAACTATTTCAGTGGAAATTACGCATTAATGTCAAATGAAATAGAAATTTGATAGATCCATTAAGTGTAAAAATCAGAAATGAATTTTTGAAATGTTACATATGAATATGGCTACACAGTACTCTACAAATCTCAAATATACCAAAAACTTTTTTTTTTATGGCCCATATCATTGTGCAGCTTGCCACCACAAATTTCACATCTGATAACAAATTAGTTTCAGATATTTGAAGTTTTCTGATCTTAGATTTTGGTTCATTTTTAAAGCGTTTTTCTATCCTTAAGGTTGTGTTCGCCATATGTACAAGAGCGTGATCTTAGTGTGGAGCGCCTTTTTTTTTTTTTTTTGGACAGAAAAAAGGCTTCAGTTTTTATAAAAATTTGTCACATCGTAACTAATGCATTTGTTTATATTATAGTGTTTTTAAGATTTCAGAATATTTCATAAATAATTAGTTTTTCCATTTAACATGTAAAGGGGTAGCTAGCTCATTTAGCATTATAGTATAGGAGAAAAATGCGAAACACATTTTATAAAATAAAAAATGTGTCAACTCGTATAAAAATGAGTAACAGTGGCGAACACAGGACTTTTTCAAGGGGGGGCGTCCGGGGTCGAAAGTTCACCATTTTTGTATCATGCTCCTTTTGATTTTGTCGATTTTCGGGAACAAAACACAGTAAAAAACTAATTATTGAATAATTAGCATTAATTAATAAAATTAATCATTAATAACAAATACTTAATTAAATTTTACGTACTATGTACTTAGAATTATAATCGATCGGAAAAAATCAAGGGCTTTGGGGGGTCCGGACCCCTTGTGTGCGCCACTGATGAGTAATATGATAAAAAGTAAGGGATTCTCTACAGGATAGTGAAGTTAGAATATATAATATTAATGTTTGAGTACTTTTATATATGAAAAAATATTCGTCATTTGAGTTCTATATATTCTTTAACATTAGCTGAAAACAGCCTTAAATTGAAATAATTAAAAATATTTTTTTAGTACAATGAAATCTTTCAGTGTGAAATGGTTATTATATAGTTTCAATTTTCATCCCTAAGATCATTTCTGCTTGATTAGGCTTTGAGACTTAACTCACATTGATTTCAAAAAAAGTCAAGTTGTTTTAAAAATAGTTTATATAACTTTGAAGCTTTATCAATTTTTTCCAGTTGAGAAAAGGCCATGACTAAAACGTTCTCAGGTTGCTATGGAAAACAATAATTCGAAGGAATGGAATAGTACTGAAAATGATAAGTCTAAAAACTCCCTCAGTTGATACTATAATTAGACTTCCAAATACAATATTCAGTATTTTATTCTACACGTACAGCAAGACCCCGCTTAACGCTGTTTCGGTTTAACGCTTTTTATTTGAATTGTGGGATTCCAAAAATTGCACACAGCGTTAGGCTTCCCGATATCCGAAGCAGTTTATCTGCGTTTCTTCTTTCTTGCTGTGTTATACGAACGTATTTGTATCGTTTCAAACACTTGTTGACGTTATTGTGAGTATAAAGTTATATAATATAACGATTGCTATGGTGACAAATATTATGATTTTTAGTTTTTATCATGAAAGAAAATAAAACACGAAAATAAAGCAACAAGAAAAAGCATTTCACTAGAAACCTAGAATGCAAGTGATTAGAAGATTAGATACTGGTGAACGTCAATCTCAAATTGGTTCTGCATTGAATTTGGCAATTTCAACAATAAGGACACTTAAGAATAGAGAAAAATATTGTCATTGGCACAATTGCAACTACGACAAGCTCGGCAACTAGAATTACCCGTTCTAGAAATACAATAGAGGAAATAGAAAAATGACTTTCTATATGGATTGATGACGAAATTGAACGCAATATGTCATTAAGCTAATCTACCTTCTTGATAAAAGGTGGAAAATTGGAAATACTGAAGAGGCTGAATGATTTGAAATGTAAACATACTGACCTAGAATTTTATTTATTTTTCATATGTATATTCGTTAGTCATGCTTCTATATTTGTAAGAAATAATTTGTGAAGTAAATACTCTAACTTGCTAAACTGCCCTAATTTAAAATTGAAAAAATTCAATTTTATGTATAAACCTTGCAAATTTTAGTTCAGTAGCATTATTATTACATAAATGCTTTGTGTTCCACACTTTTGTGAAAATATTAGGTTAAGATTTAGCTGAATAACCTGCCATCATAACAAATGCTATCAATATTATGCAAAAATATATTTTGAAATAAAAAAATTTCAGTCATTCTTAATTAAAGTGTTTTGATGTAGAACACATGCATTGAGAAATAACATTAAAAAAATTAGAGGTTTGTGGCCTTTGTGCCATTACAAAATTTAAATGCGTTTTTGTCAGACTTTTAATTTTGAAGATACGAGTTTTCTAATCCCTAAGGGGTTTTTTTCTGCTCAAGATATATATATATATATATATATATATATATATAGTCTTGAAATTTTTTTATATACTTCCAAACGTATGTTCTATAAAAGTTAGTATGGATTTCGCGCTGAAATCTTTTAATTTTTTTTAAATGTTAAAGTTAATAGCTTAAAAAATTTCAAGTTTTTCTAGGTTTAGCTAGAAAAAGTTATTAAAAGTCAACAAGGGAACATATTTTCAAATTCATACTAACTTTTGCTTACAATAATCTAAAAAAAAAAGAAATCCTTTAAAATGACTGAAAAGTTTGAAAATTGAGTATTTTATAAAGGGTTTGAAAAAAAAATTCTTCAATTTGTAAAATAATGGTTTGTCAAACCGACTTTATTTACAGAATCAGCTTAATATAATTTAAATATAAAACAAATTTTTTTTACTGTTACTGCCTCCAAAATTTTTTTTATGAAAAAGGGTACCGTGTAGTCTTATCAGATTAACATAACACTATATAGTTATTCTTTTAACTAAAAACGGCCGCTTACAACAGCCATTATTTGGCTTAGAAGCCTTCGAATCATCGAACGATACTCTTGTACATTATGTAATTTGACAAAGATATACCTTAGAAAACTGTATTACTAGTTTTTCTACTTATTTTATTCCTATATATATATATTTGGATCTTCTCTATTGCTAGAAGGCTCTAATTGTATACAGAATTTCTCAAAAATCAATTAGATTACTGTAATTATCTTTAAAATTGCACAATGCGTTTCTGCTTTTCATATATGGACCATGAAAATGTGTGAGCTCTCTAAGCGTTCCCTTTCATTTTTATGACGATTAAGTCAAGTAGATTAAGATTCTAATTATTCTATTCTTCCCGGTAAAATTTAAATTCAAAATCTTGACTTTCAACTTCACGACCTCTAATAGTTTATCTATTTCGATCTTTCGACATGCAAAATAATACACCACAGATTTACGTTAACACGGACCATCCAAGTAAAACAATTAGCATAGTAAGGAATGTGCAATTATGGTCTTTGTATCTTTCATTCCTTGGTCATTTTTCTAAAAGGGAAACATCCAAAGAAAAATATTAAAAAGTTTTATATATTAATTTTTTTTTATTTATAAGATTCGAATTTTCTAAATTGCCTTTTTCTTGTTGAAATACAGAAGAAATGCAAGTTTATGCTCACCCAAGTATAAATAAAGTAGTGTACATCCCAGGACCCCACTACTTGGCGCTGTTGATCCACTTCCGGGGGCAGTCCACCCTCAGCTGGACGCCGTATTGCTCCACCCTGGGAAAGTCCACCCTCAGCTGGACGCCGTATTGCTCCACCCTGGGCAAGTCCACCCTCAGCTGGACGCCGTATTTCTCCACCCTGGGAAAGTCCACCCTCAGCTGGACGCCGTATTTCTCCACCCTGGGAAAGTCCACCCTCAGCTGGACGCCGTATTTCTCCACCCTGGGGAAGTCCACCTTCAGGTGGACGCCGTATTGCTCCACCCGAGGGCTGTACATCCTCAGCTGGACGCGGTACTGCCTCACCCGAGGGCTGTACATCCTCAGCTGGATGCGGTACTGCCTCACCCGAGGGCTGTACATCCTCAGCTGGACGCGGTACTGCCTCACCCGAGGGCTGTACATCCTCAGCTGGACGCGGTACTGCTCACCCGAGGGCTGTACATCCTCTGGACGCGGTACTGCCTCACCCGAGGGCTGTACATCCTCAGCTGGACGCGGTACTGCCTCACCCGAGGGCTGTACATCCTCAGCTGGTCGCCGTACTGCCTCACCCATGGACTGTACATCCTCAGCTGGACGCTGTACTTCCAAAGCCGGGCGCTGTCTTGATACACTCCATCGCGGTCTTGATACACTCCGTTGCGGTCTTGATACACTCCGTTGCGGTCTTGATACACTCCGTTGCGGTCTTGATACACTCCGTTGCGGTCTTGATACACTCCGTTGCGGTCTTGATACACTCCGTTGCGGTCTTGATACACTCCGTTGCGGTCTTGATACACTCCGTTGCGGTCTTGATGCACTCCGTCGCGGTCTTGATTCACGCTGTTGCTGTTCTTCCTCGTCCATATCGTTCGGTTTTAAATACTAAATTGAGAACGTTCTATAAACTTCAGACTCAAGCTTACACTAAAGAAATAAAACAGCGTTGTAACAAAAGCTGGAAAATCGTCTTTACCACATGTAAATGGATTGGTTGGAATTATTGTAGCTGTGGTGTAGTTTTGATTGGGTTTGTTGGCTTCAGATTAGAATAAATGAGTGAGTGAATATTAACGTCGCACTGTTCAGCTACACGAGAGCTTTGGCGACGGACTACGTAATTTTGAACCATGGTCAAGTGACGTGGACGGCACCTGAGCTGGCACCAGCCTCTCCTAACTACCACACCACACCAATGGGAGAACGTTTGAGCTCTCGACAGATTCAACGTGCATCGCTCCCCTACACAGCGAGTCTTTGGAGGTACTGGGAGCAAACTCGTGACAAGGCCAGCTACGATCCGATACCTTGACCACTCGGCTACCGTGGCCCCACCAGATTAGAATAAATATCCTTCATTTTATTTACTTGTTTCTTAACGTTTGCACTTAAAAGCTACTCAAGAACTAGTGGAGATGAACCTCATAATTTTGAACCGCGGTAAAGTGAGTTGGACGACACCTAAGCTGGCCCCTATCTCTCTAAATCTCCACACCACGACAATGTAAGGACTTTGAACCTCGATATAATGAACCTCGTTAAATAAAGGGCATCAGTCCTTTTATACGGTAGTCTTCAGGGATACCAGATTCGATGATGCCGACCACGATCACTTGAGTATCGTAACCTTTGGCAAATATCCCGTTAGACTGGCCGAGGTAGCCGAGTGGTCATGGTTACAACTTCGTGTCCGGTGTAATTAAATTGTGAAATCAAGTCTTAGTGCCTCTAAAAACCCGGAATGCAGAGGGGCTGATGCATATTAAATCTGTCAAGATTCGAAGTCGCCGCGTTGCCATGGTGGGTAAAGCCACATTCACACTAAAGCTGCATTCACACCAAGGCTGTCAGCGTCGAGCGTCAAGCGTCTAGCCAATCAGACTTCATCTCGGGCGAGATGAAGTCTCTCATTGGCTAGACACTCAACGCTCGATGCTGGCTGCCTTGGAAGAAATGCAGCTTAATACTTTAATAATAAATTCTCATGCATTTTGGCTGTTTTAGTGCTGATACACACATACTTCGCGCATAGTTTAAGAATGAATTGCTATTTTGCTGATACAGCATATCATATTGGGGCTTCAGCTTTCAAGGGTCTTGAATAAAATAATTCTCAAATACAGTTGAAACATGGTGTTAAATATTTTAACCAGATGTTACCTTCCAAAACTGATCTATAGCAGTGGTAGCTAAGGGATCATGGTCACAAACTCATGGCTGGTACCTTTGAGCCGTGGGCTTGAGCCCTAGTGCCACAGAAAAAACCGGGATGTAGGAGGCTAATGCACGTTAAATATGTTGAGGTTTAAAGTCCTTCCATTTGCATGGCGGGGAATTTAGGCAAGGAACCGGAGATTCATGTAGGGTAGTGTTTCATAGGTTTCGTGAACGTTACTTGAACGTGGTTCAAAATGAAGTGGTCCGTCGCCTATAGCTCTCGCGTTACTTTAGAATGCAATGTTAATAAAAAATCAAAGCAAATGAGGGAGTGTTTTCTTAACGTTGCACTACAAAGTTCCACGAAGGCTATTGGTGAAGGACATCGTAATTTTCAACCATAATCAAGTGACGAGAACGACACCCGAAAGAAATTGGTGAGAGTAAATACACGGTAAGAACTGAGCCAAAAATGGTAACAATTAACTGGTAGTGTAATAAATTAACCAAGATGTGAGGAAAAGGAATCAGTAGTAGGAAGGGTAGGGAAAAGCTATCAATATTGTAAAACTAAGCCAGTGCTTTTCAAACTTTTAATACTTGCGGCCCAATATTTGATCATAATTTTCTTCGCCCCCCTCCACCTCCGTACAAATAACAATTCATTGAATTCATTTATGCCCGGTGTGGCCATTAAGTCGATCGCAATCTACCGGTGGACCGCCAAGACATTTTGGGGTGACCGCCTTCACATAAAATCTTAGATGCGCATACTAAAAGAAACACAGGTGATTACCAAGATAATGAAAACACCCGTGAATAAAACTCCAAACCGAATTTGACAGACGTTTTCAAGAATTTACTAGATTAGAATCCCCCAAAAGTTGCATGCATGGCTTATTCATTTGGCAATGTTGATGTGAAAAATATAACTAAATATACACTAGCTAGAAAAGTCTGCGTTCACACGTACTATTGCTTACATGAACAATGAAAAAAAGTTTTAAAACTGGGATTTAAAAAACAAATTTTAATTATATATTTTTTAGTTCATTTTAAGTATATTCAGAATAACAAAAGCAAATTTGGTTTGTCTTCATATATTTTAAAATAAAGACAGGTTTGTAACGATAATAACAAAAATCAAGTAGAAAAAGTCTGCGTTCACTGCTTTAGTAGTAACTATAAAAATTATTTAAAAAGAGAATAATGAGCTATTTAGTAGCTGGTTGGTTAATCTCATCATTTGTGAACTTCCTAATGTCGTTTCGGCATTGAACTAACAAATCTTGGGTTTTTTTCAGCATTTATCTTTTCCCATTGGTCCTTAAGAACACTCTTCAGCATATCCTTGCTAGATACATTGTGTTGACGAATCCCGCGTTCCAACAAATCTCATAGGTGTTCTGTACGACTCAGATCAGATGACTGTGGGGACATTATACAAGAGCCCAAGTTTCACAATCTCAGCGGTGGGTTTAGGATCGTGTTCGTGTTGAAAACGAAACGATTATCCTAAGCCGAGTTTGGTGGCACTTTCCTTTAAATTGTTTTTTATGACATCAAAGTAGTCATATTTGTTCATAATTGATTATATATACTCCAACTGGCCAACATCATTGCTCGCCATGCACCCCCACACCATGACTCCACCGCTGCCGTGCTTTATCATTGGTACTAAATGCTCTTTTTGAAGCGCTGTGCAAGGTTTTCTCCAGACTAATTTACAACCTTTTATGAGGAAGATACAAAATTTGCCTTCGTCAGTGAATATCACAATCCTCCAGAACTCAAGAGGCTTATGTATATGATCTTTTTCAAAAGTTATCCGCTTAAGCCGGTTGGTCATTGAAATATAAGGCTTTCTGCGAACCACTCGACTATGGTAACCGGCCTTTTTCAAGATTTTTCTTGCAGTATCCGCCCAAATATATATATTTTTGTTAAACTCCTCGTGAATGTCTGTTGCTGTTTAAGTTGCAGACAAACACGGATTTTTTTTCACCATTGGTGTCATACTTCGTTTTTCTCTGATTGGGAGTTTAGATGGACGACTTAAAAGAGGTTTGGATGTGTAAACTCTTGTAGATTTAAAGTTATAAATAACATGCTGGAGAGATGAATACTGCCGTCCAACGGATCTGGCTATATCCCGACGACTTTTTCCATCTTTTCACATTTTCACATTGATTTTACGCTCACTGGTACTAATTTCCTTCGTTTTATTTTCCATGTCCTTGAATTGCTTCGTATCTCACAAAAACGTAACAATTATGGCGTCACAATTTTCTTAGTCTATTTTACTTGATAACTAAATGCAAAAACTAACTCTGTTGCCTATTGATACAAGTTCCAAGAACCAAGAATATTCAAATAGTGAACACAGACTTTTTCTGCCTACTATTTGTGTATTTTGTTACAAAACTCCCGTTATCCTAAGTAGTTTTAGTTCAAAATTAACGAATTCTTGCATGCTTAATATTTAAATAATAGTAAACAAATTAGTGAAATTTGTTAGAAAAAAAATTATATTTCTATTAAATTTTACCTTTGCTATATGATTTCTTATGGGCGAACTCAGACTTTTCTAGCAAGTGTATGTTACATGTTTTCTTTATCTCTCGAGGAAAACGAAGCTTTTCTCTTTCAAAAGGACGTAATTTGTAAAGAATAACTTTTGGAATCTATTGGTCGAAGTAAAGTATCCCAATTTTAAAAAAGCTGCAATTCATTTAACATCGTTCTTTCGCTCTACTTACCTGTGAGAATCTACATTTTCAACGAAGAATATAATTAAGACAACATATTCCCGTTTCACAGACGACCACTTAGAATCCAGTGTAAGATTAGCAGTTAGTAATAATATACCGAGGTATTCAAGATTGGGGCAGATAATACGAAGACTAAGTCGTCTATTGAGACTATAGCTATAAAAACTATATAATTTTAAGTGAAAATTACTTAATTTGTGATGCATTGTGAATTGTTTGAAAATGCATCATTTGATATTAAATTTATAGGTATAATTATTACGTTTGTATTTTGCGTTTTACTTAAAACGTAGTTTTAAAAGAGTAAGTTTTATTTTTCTGCTGTAGTTATGTAGGTAAGTGTATACATTCTGTATTTATTATTGTTGCAGAACAAATATTGTGTTGAGCTTTTTTTTTGCTTATCACAGCTACGTCACAGGGTGGACCGCGACACCTTGAAAAAATTAAAAGTAGACCGTGCCATGTAAAAGTCTGCCCACCCCTGATTTATGCTATACTTTGACGCTAAAACTACAATACGACTTTGACCTCTTAAGTGACACTGGCGTATATATACGTCTTATTCAATCGATGCGTTAAATTCTCCTTACGTATATATACGTCTCACTCAATCGATGCGTTAAATTCTCCTTACGTATATATACGTCTAAATGCTCCTTACGTATATATACGTCACTCAATCGATACGTTAAATGCTCCTTACGTATATATACGTCTCACTCAATCGATACGTTAAATGCTCCTTACGTATATATACGTTTTACTCCATCAATACGTTAAATGCTCCTTACGTATATATACGTCTCACTCAATCGATACGTTAAATGCTCCTTACGTATATATACGTCTCACTCAATCGATGCGTTAAATGCTCCTTACGTATATATGCGTCTTTCAGAAGTACGAACTTTTCTGTGCACTGCTATCCATAAATCATTCCGAAGGTTTTGGAATGCGATACCAGGACTTTGCCAGTGTTTGCGAAGGGTTTACTTAATCATTCCTTTTCACCCCCACCCCAATACATCACATACGCGCGACTGCGTGGAAAACGGAGGCATTGAAGAGCGAATCACGTAACTTTTAATCGGCAGTTCTAGCATTATTTAAAAATCGTACAAATGATTAAAATAAGTGTTAATTTTCGTATATATATATTTTTTACAAACCCATGGGGTCACTGGTAATAATAAAACTTGTTCATTCTTAAAATTGTTAAATTAATTATAAAATACATTATGCAGCCCTAATGCATTTATAAGTGTATTATATCAGTGTGAATGTCAATTTTATTTTTTATTATGTCAGAATGTATTTTATTTTTTTTTTACGTTCAGGAAATTCATGATTTTTTAAATAATCCTTTGTTCTCGACTTTTCAATATGCCCCTCGTAGAGTTATCACGACCCCTAGGGAGGCGCACCCCACAGTTTGAGAAACGCTGCACTAAGCTCAAAAACTTATCCACTTGTATTGCTGCAACATTCGAGGAAGACTTAAGAAAAGTATGAGTAATAAAATCAAAAACTATTCGCAGAATCTTCAGAGCTTATCTCAGGTGTCGTCACTCTTGACCATGGTTTAAATTTATGAGGTCCGTCGCCAAAAGCCCTCATGTATAGCTGAACACAGTGCGAAGTTAATATTCACTTACTCGACAAAGCTCATAATCGAATTACAATACCCTTGTACTTAAAATTTTACTTTTATAAAGCATAATCTGTGTGTTAATAATGACTTTATAATTTTAGTTTTATAATATCAGTTTTAAAATAGTATTGTACAAATTACATAAATAAATTGATATAAAATGGGTAAAAAACATTTTTGCAGCTTAATGTTTTTTGGAGAATTCCATTCTATCTTTCTTTTGTAATTAATTAGTCCCTGGTAGCCTAGTGGTCAAGGTAACGGACTCGGGGTTGGCGTGTTATGAGTTCGAGCCCAGCACCGCTGTGCCGAAGGGGCCGATGTGCATTAAATATGCCAAGGCTCAAACGTCCTCACGTTTCTGTGGAAAAGGAAGTTAGGAGAGAGGGCGCCAGCTTAGGTATCGTCTTTGTCACGTGACTATGTTTCAAAATTACGAGGTCCGTTGCCCAAAGCCCTCGAGTAGCTGAATAGGGCAACATTATAATGTTCACTCACTCTCCTTTTTCAATTTCTACTATTAGCTCACATTCTCTCTATATTTATTTACTTATCTTGGTGGAATTTTCAATAGTTAATTAAATACATTTTAAAGCACTCAATTGAGCTGATATTTTATATACATGATTATTTTGGAGGACAATACAATAATTTAACTATAATTGATAAAAATTAATTGATTAAAACTAATTATTTAAAGAATTACAAATACAGCCACGTTGGCATCATTTTTTTCGACTTAGCGACCCTTTTGGCGACTTGTGTCAAAACTTGAAAAGGTTTTTTTCTCACGTTTTAAAGCATTTAGTTGAACTGAAATTTTATATAGACGATTGTTTTGGATGACAATGCGATACTTTAATGATAATTAATAAAAATTAATTACCACTTAATGTTGTGATTCTGTCCTATGTGTATTTATATTAATTGTATCCAGTGGCGCACACAGGAATTTTTCAAGGGGGGGCCGGGGTCGAAAGTTCACCATTCTTGTATCATGCTCTTTTTGATTTTGTCGATTTTCGGGAACAAAACACAGTCAAAAACTAGTCTTTGAATAAATAATTAGCATTAATTAATAAAATTAATCATTAATAGCAAGTAATGAATTAAATTTTACGTACTATATACTTAGAATTATAATCAATCGGAAAAAAATCAAGGGCTTTGGTGGTGGGGGGGGGTCCGGACCCCAGGATCCCCCCCCTTGTGTGCGCCACTGATTGTATCTATTAATAAAAAGTAGCCGAAATAAAATTTTTCTTTGTTGATCTAAGTAGGAATTGACTAAAAAAATGTTTTTTATATTGCTTGACTTTTTTTAAAAGTATTTCGTTTAATCTCTATTGCTAACAACAATTATTTTACCGAAAAAGAAATTTATATTTTGTGAATATTTCCCCTTCATCATCCATTTTATTTCTTGAAACCTTTGAAATGATCCATTAATGTTCAGAAGTGATAAAATTTTATGATGTTTGAAGAAATTGAAAAATTAGAGACACAAAATTTTAATATTATTTCCAAAACACAAAAAATTAAACAAAGAATAATATTGCACAATTATGTTTATTTCATTAGCATTTTTGAATAATTTTTTCGGATCGATAAATTGAATTTATTTTTCCCGGGAAAGTTTTTTAAGTTTATGAACAAGTGAAAAAATGCAATAAAATTGTTTATACCGGAGATACAAAATTATGTAATTATGTTAAAATTATGTAAAGGAAATTTAAATATGCAGAAATTGCCCTATAAGGTGTTTATACATATAGGTAATATGCGCCTAATAATAGGTCTCTTAAAACAGCAATCATTAAAAGGTTTCATACATGAGGCATATTTACAGATCTGGTTGATTCTGTGAGGGTAACGTAAAAAAAAATGACTACTACAGCTTTTAAAAAATAACTTAATGCTTTAAATGTCGTAAGAAGAATTCGAAAATCTTCAGATGAAATTTCTAAAGAGGTTTTAAATGATGTCTTGAAAAAATTTGCACATTCTTTATTATTTTTTTCCTCTCAAAAACGAGACGGAAACAACGTCAGAAAATTATCAAATCTTGTTGCTCAAGTCATAGAACATAATTAGACATGGAAATCAGTGTTGATAATGTCAAGAAGTTTTCCGATTCACATAGTCAATAGCTAACAATCAGTGTGAGCTCATAAAAATGCTTGGCTGTAAAACATCATTAAAATATTCTACACTTCACATCCAGTTCTATTAGAAAAGCTTGTATAATTATAAGCTTAGCTAAAAGTCTCAACTCAGTTTAAAAAAAAATTGGAGTTGCCAACGAACAAATAGTGTAAAATTTTTTTAATCAATTCCTATTTAGGTCAACAAAGAAAAGTTTTATTTTAGTAACTTTTTAGAAAAAGGATACAATTAATATAAATATGTATATAGTCATATGACAGAATCACACTATTATGTGACAAAATAGAAAGTGATTTCCCTTTCTATATATTGTAATGGACTATTTTTTGTTTGTTACTATTTATTCATTTTAGTTAAATTTAATTATTCTAATAAAATAGTATAGCAAAAAAAAAAAAAAAAATTACATTCTTAGAAATTAGGCCATTCCAGGTGGGATTCGAACCCACGACCTTCGGATTAGATGTTCAACACGCTATAGGGACACAACGAACGATCTTTCTTTCTGTATATGCTATTGGACTATTATTTTGTTTGTCACTAATTATTCACTTTTTAATTTAATGAATGAAAAACTGTATTAGCATCAAGTTTCATCCACTACAAGTTTAAAAAATGTATTTGAACTTGAATGGATGAATAGAAATTATATATATATATATATATATATTTTATTAAAGATTGAAAATTTGAACAAGATGTATATATATATATATATATATATATATATATATATATATACATATATATATATATATATATATATATATATATATATACAGGGTGTGTTCAGCCTTAATGTGAACCAATAGCTAATTCCCGAACCGTTCGGTTTAGATATATACTTCCAATTTGAAAAATGTTTTAAAAACGGTAAAGAATGTGTGTTTTTGCGTGCTTTTCGAACCAAAAAACCCATTTTGAAAAAAGTGACAAAAATTAAATTTTTATACGGTTCCCAGGTCCTATCATTTATATTTATTAAAAGATGCAGTACACAAAAACAAAGTAAACACAAAAAGTTTCATTTTATTGCGATAAAAACTGGTCGATTTATGGAACTTTGAAAACCATCCATTTAATGCATTTTCTAGGCCATTTGCAAGAAGCTGGTAAGGGGCCGTCTCCAAAAGGAAATTAATTGAAAGTTTGCCAGGAAACTTTCGCTCTTGCACGTCACACTTATGTAAATCATTTTTAAATTTAAAGTTAATATTCCAATAATTGAATACTTAAGAAATAAAATTTATTATGTGTACATGTAAAACATAGACAAAATAAAATATTTTGGAGTAAGAAAACATTTCAAAAGTAGTTCCAAAAAAATAGGTTTATTTGCTGCGGTACTGATCATGGCGAACATTAAAAATCTGTTGTGTAGTCGTTTGCAATTGCATACAGTCGTATTCTAATATTACGAATTCTAGTACGGGAGAACGAGATGTATACAAATGAAGAATACTGCGAAATGGTACTGTTGTATGGGCAATGGAATCGAAATAAGAGTTCAACTCTGTAGGTCTCTACTTATTCATAAACAGCAATTTTTTAAACACCTTCTTGAACTCTCACAGTTTTCCTTGGTAGTCGATTTCTACAAAGTGGATCTCTTCTCAACAAAAGAAACATGCATGCTAAATTTCAAGTCTGTAGGTGTTCTAAAATGGTAATCTTTATCTCTAATGTACCTTTAACCCAGTGATTCCAAAATTGATCTGTATAGACCCCCAGGGTCTATACAGATCATGACGACCTGTAAGGGGTCCATACCAGCAAAAAAATAACTTGGGGGTCCATGAGGTGTAAATGGTCTATGATAGTTGCTCTCATTAAACCAGATCATGACTTTAATCTTTAAAAAAATTTGATCTAGTGGATGCCAGATTTTATCAATTTAACATTTACTAAATTTAGTGAGGTTAATTTGTGGCTACTAGGGGTGACAGCATAAATTTTATTATGCCAAGGACCATTTCAGCATTTCTTTCCAAAATTAAGCTAAAAAAGTATAATATTGGATGTCGCGAATTTTCTCAATTTGTCACAGACAGTCTGTCAGGACATTTTAACCTACCCTTCAACATTTAAATGCCTTTACTAAGATTTTGAAACTAGGTTTCAGATTGCTTTTTTTATAGTAATATAGCAGTAGACAATGAGAGAGATTTCATATAGTCACTTTGAAAAATAAATGTTATATTTCAGTAGGAACTGATCAGAATAGGTCCTAATGAAGATCTTAAAGTAAAGTTTTGAAACGGATGTCAGCAATTTTGGGCTTAAAAAGACGTACCTGGTATTTGTCGAAAATTATGGAATATCGTGAGAAAGTTTTTAAATGCTTTTCCTAGTGAGAGGGAGTTTCACTGGGTTTACCAATCTCAAAAACAAAAAAAAAAGGGGGAAAGAAAAAAAACCCTGGGCACTTACTAACATAGGAAATATATGGTTAAACCTGACTAGATTGATATTAAATGTTGATAATTTGTTATTGAAACGCCAGATTTAACCCTCTCATTAAAAACATTTGTTTGTTGCTCAATCATTTTATGCATCAACTTGATTTTAATTTTAATTCATTAACATGCGCTTCTAAAGTTGTAAACGCTATACTTCACTCAGAAATTTAATTCTTTTAACGTAGTAAAACTGTCAAAAGACATTTAAGTTGATAAATTTGAAAACTTTAATATTGGGTAAGCAGGGGTCTACCCGAAACCGAAAAACTTGGCAAAGAGTCTATGAAAAAAAAAAGCTCTGCTTTAATCCCTCGCAACCACACTTAAGGCTGTTTTAGGTTAAAGTACAAGAGCTCTAACCAAACGCGAAGCACATTTTCAGACAGAGAAATGACCCTATTTCCATGGAAACTTGCAATATTATAACTCGTACCCCTGTTAACAATATAATGTTTTTAAAAATTTCAAAATATTCCGTGAATACTTTCTTTTTTTGTTTTAACACGAGAAGGCAAAACCCATTTAACATTACGATATAGGATAAAAAATACGAAACACATTTTATACCAGAAAAAATGAATCAACTCGGTTAAAAATGGGAAGTATGATAAAAAATGCTGCTCTCTAAAGCATAGTGAAGCTAATATATAATAAAGTTAATGAGAAGTTAATGAATGCTAGTAATTCAAATTGCGTGTATCTCTCGGCTCTCTTATTCCGGTAGTCTCGTTTGATATTGAGTTTAATATTTGATAAGTATCATATTTCGTGATTTAATTTAATATTAAGGGTCAATCATATTGACGTAGACATCTTGATAAATCTTTGTAATTAGATGGTTGATAATTGATTCAAGTGAATAAATA
The DNA here is from genome assembly GCA_019973935.1 of Trichonephila clavipes. NCBI lineage: Eukaryota > Metazoa > Arthropoda > Arachnida > Araneae > Nephilidae > Trichonephila > Trichonephila clavipes. Next base: position 971,613 of record BMAU01021430.1, read on the forward strand.
TAATTTGTTGTAAAAATGTCGTCTGGTCGTTCTTTGCCTCAATTCAATCTTGATGTCCAGGGTGGAATCCAGGGGATTCCCACAATTTTTTATGGAATATTTTGAAATTTTAAAAACTCTGTGTGTGTATGTTATCAACAGATGTATGAATTGCAATGCAGCAAATTTTCAGGAAGATAGAGACATTTTTCTGTCTGAAAATGTGCTCTGCTTTTAGTTCAGGCTTTTGTACATTTGGCGAAGACAAAACAAGTGCCACTTTTTGTAAAACTAGTTCTTAGTGGATTTCTACTTAACTAAAAAACATCCTTACACAAAAGATTGATATATAAATAGATTTCACTTAATGGTTTCCTACCAGGTAAATGTATCAAAATCGGAAAGCTTTTTTTTAAAGAAAATGATGAATCTATTTAGGAAATGTAAACCTTTCAAAAACATAAAACATAAAGAATTGCAGTACCTCCTTTATGCTTTTGAAGATTTATATGTACTATAGCAGTGTTCTTCAAACTGTGTTCCAGGAAACTCTGGGGTTCCACAAGGCATACCCAGAGGTTCCATGAGTCAAAATAAAAAAAAATTGAAAAGAAACTTATGTGAATGCAAAAGTTTCACGTTCCCTAAAATGTTAGTATACCCACAAGAACTTAAACCTCATTCTATCATTAAGAAACTGAAAATTTTACTCATACTTTCATTACTTTATGTTGCAATACTTTTAAACTTATTATAATATAATTAAAAAATATTACAACGTGTTATGTCATATATATTAATTACTAGATTGTGAATATTTTATTGTTTACTATTTTGAGTTCCACGAGATAATTTTATACTCGTTAAGGTATCCGACTACTTTCGGAACCATGATTTTGCAAAAGCGTGTAAATGGATAATATTTATGATATTTAGTGTTACTTAGATAAGAAAATGTATATGAAATTTTTTTAAGAATAGTATTATAATAGAAAATTATTTTAGTACAATATTTTGACAAAAAATGAACATAGAATGACCCATTTTCAAAATAGTCTCCTTTTGTGAAAAATGCTTCTATAATAATATTTTTCTATATAGCTCAGACCTCTGTACAGAGGCTCAACTAGAATAGTTAAAATATATAACTTAGAAGTGGGTTTATCCATGTGTGTGTGTGTGTTTTACGACACAACAGAGGGGAGTAATTTTAAGAAAAAACGCCGAAAATTATTTCAATGGGTTGTAACTCTGAAAATAATGTGAATTTTTCAAAAATCATACTTGAAACTCTGTACAGAGGTCTGAGCTATATACAGGCAAAATATTATTATAATAGAAGCATTTTTCACAAAAGGAGAACATTATGAAAAAGGTTATTCCAAGTTAATTTTTTGCCGAAATATTGTATTTAAATTTTTTTTTTTTGTCAAAATGTCCTTAAGACAATTTTATACATGTATTCTAATCTAAATGACACTAAATATCGTGAAAAGTATCCATTTATGCGCTTTTTTAAAATCACAGTTGCGAACGTAGTCGCGCGCGCGCGCGGATACCTTAATACAATATCCTGCAAAACTAAAAGTTTTCCAATGGAAAGTGCACATTTTATACTTGTGGATAAACAACTACAACGTATCAACAAATTCGAATGTTAAAAATCTAAATTTAAGCAAAAACAGATCCTAAATTTTAGGTTGAAAATTGACACAAAATACACAGTATTTCTCTCACAGCTGTAAACATTTTAATGCCGTTTAAAATAATGTGTATAAGTGAAATATTTCTCAATGTGAATGGCTACAAAAACAAAGTACAGAATCAATTGAAACTCAGAATACGTAATGCAATTGTAGTTATTCTCAATATACCTAGACTTCGACAGTATGAGTGAAAAAATGTAAAAACATATCCCTATTACTAAACTTAATGTATGAATACGTGACACTTAAGCTCGTATTCACCGCTAACCTAACCCAGCGATGAAACCTGGAGTTAAGTAACCGGCAGTCAACCCCAGGTTAGAACTTCAATTCACAGCTCTTTTTCGACCTCCAGTTTGTTAGCCGAGTGGTATAGGTTCGGACTCTGGGTTTACGATGCACGTTAAATCTGTCGAGAGCTGAAACGTCCTCCCGTTGGTGTGGTGTGGTAGTTAGTCGTCCACGTCACTTGAAAAAAAAAGCCCTCGTGTAGCTGAACAGTGCGACGTTAAATTCAATCAATCAATCGACCTCCAGTTACTTGACTCTGGGCTGGATTCTACGGAAAAAAAACCGTGACTTCCCCGGCTATATTTCTATATTCGCATCGTGCCAGCTTGTTTTTAACCTCGAGTATCGCTAACTGTTTAAAATGAATGCCAACAGAATTTATTTTACGCAGTATGAAAAAGAGTTGGTGTTGGCTTCGATGAAGCCGAACTTACATATAATAGAATGTAGGGAAACAAATGTTGTTAGCAGCACAAAAAAAAAAAAAAAAAAAAAAAAAAAAATGAAGCGTATATTGAAAAAACGCGGCAATTCAATGACACTGACGGAGTGGTGAATCCACGAACACCACAACAGATCCATCAGTGTTATTTAAATTTAAAAAAGAAAATGACAAAGAAAAGTATATATAGTGTTTTGCGACAAGAAAACGCAAATGTAAACACTCTAAAAATCTCTTACTGCGCATGTGCGGTTAAAACTAACCCGGCTGTGACCCTGGGTCAGGATTTTTTAACTTGAACCGGGGTTAAGTTATTAATTTGCAATGGTGAATAGCGTTTTGGGCAAAACCCAGGTTTCCTTCCTCTAACCGGTGGTCAGGTTAGCGGTGAATATGGGCGTTAGATCACAGATTAATATTATTAATGTGCAAATTATATTAGAAGTAGATTAGAATTTTTTGAAAACAAATGCAATACTTTTAATTTCCCATACATTTTGATAAATTGTTGATCCACTTTAAATATTATTTAAAGATATATTCTTCTACGTCTGCGTATGGAATATAGGGTTCAACAAAAATACTTTCTAGAGTTCTATGGGTTCCACGAAGACATCTTCTACTTCTAGGAGTTCCATGAGTTGAGAAAGTTTGAAAACTACTATACTACAGCATCCATTTGTCACGTGAAATTCGAAAAACTCACAAGATGGATTTATCACAAGTTATAATACACTCAGAAGCTGTATATTATTTTAAGTTTTACAGCTGACGTCTATCACATAGAAACATAATACCTTCATATCACCTAATATTCACCCTTAGAACTTGTGTAGATCTAGTGATCGATTCGTTTGATAAGCATAATAAAGCAAAAAAGGTTAGAATCGTGACGCTGCAATGCAATCTGGGAGATGATTGCTGTTGCCCGTGATTGAAATATCCAATTCAACGGAAAAAGTTAAAATTAAATGTAAAGAGTACTCGCTCGTCATTAACAATACATTTATGTTACGAATTCTCCTTTATTAACGATCAGTTATTTTTATACTGCAAAAAGAAAATAAGTTTTGCAAGTTTTTAAGTATGTTACGCCTATTTAGGAAATTACTTCCTCATCAGTCATATTCAGGAAGACGTACAGGACGTTAGCGAACCGTTGTCTGTATAATTACAAAGAAACTTAATTTTCAAAATGATTTTTATACTAATTAGGGTTAAGCGGAAGGTCGTTCCATGATTAAACGATAAGCAGTAGAAACACTTTTTGTTTTCTTCGATAGCATACTTCTCTGCAAGGTAATCAAAATTTATAAAGCTAATTTGAATACTTTGTCTGTGTAACTACCAATTTAAAAGATCGTAAAATTTATTAATATTCAAGTGTACAGTTTTGTTTTCTTACTAATAAGTTTTCCCAAAATATTGAGTAATTTTCACCCTCCATCAAAAATTAATTTTTAATCACGATGGTAAAATATTTCCTTCTTTAGTACTTATTTTAAAATTACAACATTGTAAAACCAAATGAATAACTAGTTTTCTTCCTTCCCCCTTGGCTCGACAGCCCAGGGTGGGTCTTGGCCTTCTCAAGAAGCCTTTTCCAGGTCAGCCTTCTTCCTGCCAGTGTTCTCGAATTCTTAGTTCTCAAAAGTAGATCTTTTTCTAGACCATCAATCCGTCTAAGATTTGACCTGCCCTTTCTTCGTGTGCCAATTGGTTGAGCATTGAAGACTTTTTTAGAGGTACTGTCTTCGTCCATCCTGACAACGTGGCCTGCCCATTTAATTCGTTGTACTTTGATGAAGTTAGTGATGTCACATTCTTTATGTTAGTGATAGAGTTCTAAATTTGATCTTCTTCGCCACCTGCCATTTTCCTGAAATCCTCCAAAAAAATAAATCTTAAAGTCTTCTTTTCGTAGATACTAATCATGCTCTATCTGTTCCAGACAAGGACCAAGTTTCGCATGCATGAGTTAATACTGATCTTAAAAGACTTTAATACAATAGAACCTTTGTTTTTCTTTTGATTAAATTCGATTTCATGTATATTTGTATTCCATTAAGACATCTATTAGCCATAGTAATTCCTTTTTGGATTTCAGTAGTACAATCGTTTCTAGAATAACTAGTTTAATAATTAATATTTTTCTCCCTATGTATAAAAAAGTTTTTGTGATGACGCAATAACATTATTTATTTATCTCACACACGAGAACAATAATAAAAAGTCAGTAAGTCCTGTTCAGTATTATGGTTACAAATTTACTGCAGTGTGAAATTTTATCAGTAGATAAGAAAGGCGAAACTGTATAAATGGATTTCACGCTTTAACGGTATCATAATTTCATAGAATAACTAGGTATTTCAAGAAATTACTAGATCAGTCAGTTAAAGTATATAAAATTATTGAATTCTACGATTTAACTAGGTATTCTATAAAAAAACAATTGCTTGATCGTTAAAGCTTGAAATACGACAGTCGAAAGTTCTTTGAACCGGTTCGAGCTGCTTTTGGAAGAATAAAACAATTGTTAGAAATCAGTTCAGTACATGTCAGCGAGAATTAATTTCCATTGAAGAAGTTTCAAATATTGACACAATGCTTCGATCTGTTGCAACAGCTCAAAGTTGCGGTACTGGACAAGGATTTAAAATCTTCTTGTGTAAAAAAAAAATGTGTAACAGTAAAAGTGCTCATTTCAAAAAATAATAAACAGTGTAATCCCAAATGTCATCATAGCATGTATTTTTGTTGATAATATTTAAATATAATTTATTTTTGCAACATATTCTTTTTTTTCCCTTTCTGTTTAACTAATCTTAGCAATGTGAGCAATAATGAATTACATCATCCGCAAAAAGGATCAAATGTATTTTTTGAGAGATTTTTGCTATTTATGATCAATTAATTCATAAAATATCTTTGGAATTGTTTATTATTCACTTTAACGTTCCCCATCCATAATTATTTCATAGAATAATTAGGTAAGGTATGAAATTTTTCCCTCTATTATATGCACTCATGGACAAAAAAATTAGCGCATCAAAAAATAATGGCGGAATCGTAACGAAACTTGGCATGAAGGTACATGTCCGGGAGATACGCAAATGATTAGAAATGCAGCATGATTGCGCAACACGTATAGCCGGTAGAGGGCACTTAACGTCGTTCTCCGTGGAGTATAAAACAGGTAACCAAAGCTTGTTTGAGTGTGCTGAATTTTTTATAAAAATAAAGAGCTGAGGTAGACATGCCATTACGCCGTTTTCGAAGACAATATGAGCAGCTGTCGCAGTTTGAGAAGGGGAGAATCGTCGGTATGATGGACGCTGAGTGGTCAGCTAAGCGAGTAGCTCGTCAATTAGACTGCTCTGATTGTGTTGTGAGGAGGTATTGGGACTGGTGGATCCGAGATATGTCATTTACACGAATACCAGGCTCAGGTCGCCATCAACAGATCAGTCGTCGAGAAGACCACCACATCGTAAGAAATGCACGCGTACAGCCAACTGCTTCATCGGCCGCCATCCAGACACAGGTAGCTCCTTCATTAGGGACCCCTGTGTCTTCTCGAACCATACGAAGGCACCTGGCTGAAGGACATTTGGGATCACGGCGCCCATTACGTGTGCTGCTCTTGACGCCCACTCATCGACGCCTCCGTTTGGAGTGGTGCCGCGCACAAGGAAACTGGACTGCAGCGGAATGGAACCAGGTCGTCTTTAGCAACGAATCCAGATGATCAGCAGTGATGACAGCAGTGTTCGTGTGTGGAGACCCCGTGGTGAACGCCTCAATCGTGCCTTTGCTTTACAGTGACACACTGCTCCCACAGCTGGTGTGATGGTATGGAATGTCATTGCCTACAATACACGGTCACCCCTAATATTGATCCGTGGCACCATGACAGCCCAGCGGTATGTACATGACATCCTGCAACACATGTGTTGCCCCTCATGCAACGGCTCCCAGAAGCCATTTTTCAACAAGACAATGCTCGGCCTCACACGGCAAGGGTGTCACAAGACTGTCTCTTTACTGTTACCATCCTTCCTTGGCCTGCCCGATTCCCAAATTTTTCTCCAGTCGAGCATATCTGAGATCATTGGGACGGCGAGTTGGGCGTCGCACGATTTTCAACGAACTAGAGGCAAGGTTGCAGCAAATATGGAACGAAATGTCTCAAGAGATACAGAACTTGTATGCCTAAATGCCCGATCGTATCGCATCGTACATTCGAGCGAGAGGGGGTTCAATAGGGTATTAAATCCTCCATTCTTTTGCCCTTTTCTCTGAAATAAATGATCCCTTTTCTTTGATTTTCTAATCATTTACTTATTTCAAAATAGTCATTTCGTTTCATTTTGACGACTCCTTCTTGATGCACTAATTTTTTTGTTCGTGATTGTACTTTAACTGCTTGTCTAGTTACTGCATAAAATACCTAGTTATTCCATGAAATAACTGAATTATAACGATAAACATATATAGCAGGAATCACACTGGACACTCAAAGAGACTTGGATATGTCATTCGTACTGAAACATACGCAATTCCCAGTAAGATTGGGATTTGCTATGACTATTAATAAATCACAGGGGAAGAATTTTGAAACGCTCGGTTATGTGTAACGTACAGAAGCAAAGGCGAAATAGAAATTCATTACACTTTAGAGGAAAAGGCGATTGGAAACATTGTTTTTGAAGAGGATCTAAATTAAATTAACTAATTGATTAAATTTAATTACTAATTCATTGATTCTCAAAGTTTCCATGTTCGTTACCCAATATTCAATCACAATTTTCATCGCGCCCCCCTCCTACAATAACAAAGTATTAAACTCAATAATAACAAACTTTGATGCTAAAACTACAGTACGACTTTTATCTCTTTAAGTGCCAATGCTTATAAAAACGTATCGCTAAGCCAACGTGTTTATTTTCCCGGACGTATATATTCGTCTTTTCGAAGAATGATCTTTTCTGCGCACTGCTAACCATAGAATTTTTCCGAAGCCTTTGGAATGTAATAAAAGGACCTTGACAATGTTTGCGAAAGATTTACTTATTTCAGATTATTTGCTTCATTATTCCTTCCCCCAGCCCTCAATGCATCCCATACGCGCGCCTACGCGGAAAACTGTTGGCATTGTGAAGCGAATTGCGTAACTTTCAATCGACAGTTAAGGGATTAATTATTAACCGTACAAATTATCAAGATGAGTGTTAATTTTTGTACATAATTTTATGTGTGACATTCAAATGGGGTCACTGATAATTATTAAACTTGTTCTTAACTTCGTATTGTTATATAAATTATAAAATAATTTATATAACAATATAACTGATACATTTATAAGTGTACTGATACTAATACATTTATAAGTGTAAATGCACTGATACATTTATAAGTGTAAATGTGTATTTTATTTTTTACTATATCAGAATGTATTTTGTTTGTTTACTTTCAGTAAATTAATAATTTTTAAAAATATCTTTTGTTTTCAACTTTTTTCAATGTGTTCGCGCCCCCCTCGTAGAGTTGTCACCCCCCAAGGGGGGTGCGTCCCACAGTTTGAGAAACACTGTACTAATTGGATTATTTCTTAATTAAAATGCAGAGATGAAGACTTGAAAACGTATTTTTTTCCTGCTTATAATACATGAAAAAAAGAACCGCATAATACATGTAAATTACAGTCTTACAATTTGAGCAATGAGTATGAACAGTTGTATAATTTGTAAAATGGGGGTTGATCTGCCGTTAGGTGGACAGAGGGTACCCTCTCCCCCTAGTTTTTGTAAAATTATTATCGTTTGTATTTTTGATAAAATACATATCTATCAAGTACTATAGTGTTTACCTTTAAAAATTATGTATCAAATGAAGCTACAAATTTCATTTAAATTTTTGTAAATTTCTAATGAATAATTATTTTAGGCTAAATTAAATTTACGAGATTCCCTTTACATTATGATGCATAAATTCACGTACTGCAATGAATTTGGTTTAAGAAGAAAGTTTCCCAAATTAAGAGAAGTTGGAAACCTCTATACCAGGGGTACTCAATCTTTTTTTCTGCTGAGCGGCATACATATGTCAGCCATTTCACACGGGCCGCATACATATGTCAGCCATTTCACGCGGGCTGCATACATATGTTAGTTATTTCATGCGGACCGCAACATGTGGATAAAGGGGGAGGGAGGGAGGAGAAATGCTTTAGATCAAGGTAACATCGGAAATTAAAAAAGTGGAAAATTAAACATAATATTATAACTCCTGTTTAGCTTTTTTAAATTATTTTTTATATTTTTGTTACTAACACTAAATTAGAAGCATTTGAGAATCATTCCTTCACAATTTATGCATCAGTATTCGGTTTCATATGATTACCAATAATGTAACAAACTTCATGGGATGTCTTTGTTACCACTGTCATATTACCACTGACAAAATACTTTGTTGCAGTCGCAAGGAATATTCAAGAAAAAGCCTATCTATTACCCCTTGAAAGAGATCCTCGAGGAAAAGCATCATTGAATGATTCCTGATTATTGATATTTTTTTAATACGGCACTTTCGTGACAAATCAAACAATTACTGATCCATGTTTATTTTTCACTACAAAATAGACAACTTCCCAATTGTCCTGAAACCATATATTTTCTTCGAATATTTTTCGCTTGAAAGATATGAAAGATAGTTAAAAATTAACTCCACCCACTGTTCATTCCTCTGTTGTCTGTTATCACTAACCGTAACTGTTCCAAATAGAAAAATGATAATTCGTACCAGTACGACACCGACAACAAAAAGAAAAATTGATGTATTTGATTTCTTGACAAAGAATTTTCCACCCAATTTTTCATACAATGTTCTTAAATAAGCGAATTTCTCAGAGCAATGGGCCATGAGACCGGGCCGCAGGAAGAGTACCGTTGCTCTATACTGACAATGTTAAATTGGCTGTCTTCGATCTACCTTTTCTCAAAATCTGTTAAATGTGCATGCTTGAGATTTTTCATACAATTAAAGTACACTTTTCTCATTATACTGAAATGAGCTTTTAGCTAATTTTGAATTTTTTTAATAATTTATAAAATATTTTATCAAACAAAGGAAAATATTTGACCCATTTTTCACATTAAAAAATTTGTAAAAAATAAATTTTTGAGTTTTTTTTTTTTTTTTTTTTTTTTTTTTTACAAAAAGCTCATTTCAGTATATATCAGCCATCATTATAAATCTGTCATAAAAACTTACATATTTGTGAACATTATTTTCCCAGAAAAGGTACATCGGATATCAAAAATTTACATTTTGAGATAAATGAGCTTTAATGTATATTTACTTTTTTATTAAAGCATTCCTCCCTATACTCCAAATGATCTACATTTTTTTTAATCTCATCATCCTCTCTCTTCCTCTTAAGTATTTTTTCTTTCCTAAATTCCTTTGTTTTTTGTAAATATGAGTATTTAGCCTTTAACAGTCTCTGTTTGTCGAGGCGCTTCATTGCCTGTGCCGTGTAATCACCAAATTCAATACTAATTTTCTCAAAATTTCAGGTTTTGATTCGTTTCCCATGTTAAATAATGAAATTTTGCATCATATGTACCCTATGATAATACTTCTATTTGTAAAGAGTGTTTTTTCCCCAGGTATAGCAGTTTAAGTTGGCATTACTTTCCAAGATAGCGACCGATTTAACGGCTGTCAAGTGATTTATTCTCAGTTTGGTTTGGCAGTTCATCAAAACGATCATCAAGCAAGGCGTAGATTCGTCGAATGGGCCCAAAACGAGATTGCCGTTGTTCCCGATTTTCATAAGCGAATTTTGTTTAGCGATGAAGCGCACTTCTGGTTGAATGGCTACGTCAACAAACAAAACTGCCGCATTTGGAGTGAAGCTAATCCACAAGTGTATGTCGAAACACCGTTACATCCAGTAAAACTGACTGTTTGGTGCGCTTTATGGGCTGGTGGAATCATTGGTCCGTACTTCTTCAAAAACGATGAAGGCCACAATGTTACAGTCAATGGTGATCGGTATAGAGCCATGATTACTAACTTTTTCATTCCTGAATTGAACAATCATGATGTCCAGGAGCTGTGGTTCCAACAAGACGGCGCAACATGTCACACAGCTCGTGCCACAATCGATTTATTGAAAGACACGTTTGGTGACCGCCTAATTTCACGTTTTGGACCTGTGAATTGGCCTCCAAGATCTTGTGATTTTACACCTCTAGACTATTTTTTGTGGGGCTATGTAAAGTCATTGGTCTATGCGGATAAGCCACAAACGCTTGACCATTTGGAAGACAACATTCGCCGTGTTATTGCCGATATACGACCACAAATGTTGGAAAAAGTCATCGAAAATTGGACGTCCAGATTGGACTACATCCGAGCCAGCCGTGGCAGTCCTATGCCAGAAATCATATTTAAAATGTAATGCCACAAGATTATCTTTCGAATAAAAAAAAATTAATGTCAATCGAATAATACATCGTTGTTTTATTGCAATTTAAAGTTCTATACCTCTAAAAAAAACACCCTTTACAAATATTTTCTTCGGTACACGAGACCACGTTGTTTACACTTTCATTTGAATTTTGTATACCTCCATGTAAACACTTTTTTAGCAATTCTGTATTAAATGTTTTTATTTCCATCATTCATTCAACTTTTAAGCAAACACAAAATCCTTTTTTTACATTTTTAGCCATTTAAATGGGCGTGGCTCACTCGTGGCCGACGTAGTCGAGTCATTAGCTCGAAACCTAGTGCCACTGAAACTCCGCCTTCAAGAGGAGAGATGTACGCTAAACCTATCGAAACTCCAACTCATCCCATTGGCGTGGTATGGAAATTTGGAGACTGGGTTAATTTCTGCAAATGTAATAATTAAACACAGAATCAAATCTAGAAGAAGTGTGAGTAGGTTTATTAACGTTACACCATAAAGCAAAACGAGGACTTTTTGCGATGGACCTCGTAGTTTCAAACCGAGGTCAAGTGACGAGGACTACACACCTGACGTGTTACCTCTCTTTCCGAACTTCCACACCTCGCCAAAGAGAGGACTTAGAGCCTGAACAAACTTAACATGCACCTTTAATTATTCTAAGGCTTGAGCTCATGCCATGCCAGCTGCGAGTTCTTGACCATGACCACTAAACCACTTCTGCCTCATTAGAAGAAGCATAAAACATATATAAATTAATTTCTGTATTAATTTATGAGTAGATCCTAATTATAAAATCTAAGTTGTTAATTGCCTTTTATCTGAAACAAAGATCATATGCATTAAAGTAAATAAAAAAAAATGAAACTAATGGTCGATTAAACAGATCTAGAGATAACTCCTTGGAGATTATTATAAATTAGTGAAATTAATTACTAAAATTGAGACCCAAAACCACATGTTTTGCGAAATATTCCTAAAACGTACAACATTATAAAGAAATTTTTCCGACTGATTAATATTTTAAAGATAGCGCCAGATAATAATCTATTTATTAAGTAAGAACTGCGGTCTACTGCTGGCTAGCCTCTTGTGCTAACGCTGATGACTTTCATGTCATTTATCATGTCGAAGATGTCATTTGGTTCGAAAATATATCGATCCGGCCATTTTCTAAGAGTCAAAAAGGCGAGTAATTTATCACCATTTTCCTACCTAATGGCATCATTGTCAAGAGTTCTGGGCATGAAGAAAATAGTAGCTTGTGTCACTTCTCCAACACGTAATCTGTCCTTGCTTCGGAGATTATCTATTTGCGGCTATCACAGGACAATTCAAAAAGCCAGTGGATTGCTAGAGGCAACATTGCTCTGAATGATGAACTGTGAAAAAAGTGTTTAATGGATTGCTGTTCTAATCTGACGACAGTCTCCGTGGAACTTTTCAAGTTTTTGTCAGTCTTTTTGTAGATATAAGATAGGATTGAGTTTCTGATTAATTGCGACACCTAGGTGTGAAAATACGAATTCATTTCTGAGTATTGAATTTTTTTCAACTAACCGTGATAGCTTTTGATGAATTTTCTTTGAGTTGTTAGTAAAACTGATAGCAAAAAGTATACGGGAATAAATAAAATCGTAACTAATGCAAACTTCATTAAAGACAAGTCCATTAATTTGAAAGTTAATTATTCGACACAAAAGTAATTATATTTTTAAATATGCTTTTGAATAACGAGGAATTTGTCCTCACACCCTTTTGGAATGCTAAGAAAATTTTTGTCATTGCACCAAATGAACGAAATTAACACTTCCAGCTTCCAAATTGAGTCTAGTAATTTAAATTTGATTTTTATTTTACTGGTGGCAGTATTGATTTTTGATTGATTTTTCTCAATGATAATATCCTTGGTTTTGAGATTATTAATGGCACCAGAAAATATTTCGAATACAATGGACTAAATTTATGACTGTCGTATGATGAATGCAGTCATGTATTCCTTATTAAATTCAAAATTTACATTAGACTTGTGCTTGTTGTTCTATTCGTAAAATTTAAATAAAATTTCCAATTTGAAAATTGGGTGAGATGTGATCAAGTATTTAGATTCTTCACAGAATGTTTTTTTCAAATTTAAGGAACTTATATATATATATATATATATATATATATATATATCTGAAATCATACGTATATTTTTAAATCAAGTGAATTTTGTTTACCTATTTGTGTTATTATTATTGAAAAATGTGTACTTTTTATAGGAAAGTTTGTGTAGAAAGCAAAAGTTGGCAACAGTGAAGCGAATTCACTCATTGAATGGAAACACGTGACTGTAGTTATCATGTGACAATAACTTCATTAGAATTTATGAATTGGCCGGAAACACATTATGACAGTTATCATGTGACCATGACGTCGCATGAATTTAGCTCAGCAACACTTCTAACTTTTGAATCGAGTTTAATAATTAGAATTTTTTTTTATTTCACTTGGTGGCAGCATTGTTGCTACTTGTTCTCAATGCTTATAACCTTCGTGTTGATATTAGTGGAACAATAGAATGAGAATAGAATGCAATGAAAAGTAATAAATTAGATATATTTTATTTCATTTTGTTTTGTTTTGTTTATGTAGCCTTAGTTTACACTTAATGTATGAATGATTTTTAATTCTTTTAATTGGAAATGAATGTTTTTTCATTATCTTAAGTTAGTTTTTTAAATTATAAAATGTTATCTTTTTTTAAAAAGAATTTCTGTTACTTATGTTATCTTTTTGTATGATGCATAAAATTTGATATATAAAATATTTTCAATATATTTTTATGTATTTTTTTCTTTTAGAATTCACCGGTAGCATAAACTATATTTCATTATTTAACTATTTTGTTCTAAACAACATGTAATCTTTACTGTAGGAAAATGTAATCGTCTATCTGAAGGTTAAAAAGAGTTACTTTTTTAAAGTAACTCACATTATGTTATATTTATTAATTTTTTACATAAGTATTCTTGCTGGTAATAAAATTAAAACAACTAATAAAAATTTAAACAAAAATTGTACTTACGTATAGAATCTGCTATACTTAGAAATACTTATATATCGTTGTTACAAGCTTTATTAAATTGAAAATATATTTTATCGTTTGCACTTAGCATTCTGAAAGTATTTTTCATTCATTATCTATGTTTCGAATTATGGTCAAATATCTATCCAAATTTTGTATTTACGTATTAAAATCAGTTAATCTTTCAACTAGTAAGACAATATTTCCTTTAAAAGACTATATAACTTAACATTAATTCGTTTTTTCGATGTTAATTTACTACGAGACTAAAAAATAATTCTTCTAAATTAAAATGATTATCTACCAAACGAGATTTACATTTAAAAATATTTTCCAAGTAAAGAATCAAATATTTTTGCTCAAATTAAATTACTTTTATTAGAAGAAAAATGTTATAAGTATTTTAATTTTAAAATATCTTTATTTTTAAATTAATGAATCGTGTGTAAATTTAAAAAGGCCTTTACTAAAATTGCTAAATACAAGATCCTTTTTCAAATTCAAAATTATACTAGGCTTAATTTTATTTATTTTGTAAAATGCATATCTCAAAGGAAATTCAAGTCTCAAAGGAGATTCTCTCTGAAGAGGATTTCTTCAGTTATACTTAAAAATTATATAAACATAAATGTGTATTGGTTTATTTCTTGTTAAAAATTATGTTCATGTATGTTATATTCATTTGTATTACATATTTGGGGCAGTTGTCTTCAAACTATGTTCCCCGGAACTCCGGGGTTCCACAAGACATATCCAGGGGTTCCACGAGGCACAATGAAAAAAATCGAAAATAATTATAAACGTGTATGCAAAATGGATTTTCGCTCTCTCTCTATGTAGCTTGTATAACCACAACTATCTAAAGATATAATCTCAGTCATGAAAACTAAAAACTTATTTACACATAATAACTTTATTTTCTAATACTTTTTTAACCTTTATTATAATATAATAAAATATTAGAACGTTTTCCTTTATGTAGATAGTGAATATTCTTTTATTTACTATACCGGGTTTCATGAGATAATTTCATACTCGTTTGCACAATGTTTTGCAAAACTAAATAGTTTTCTAATGGAAATTGCTCCTTTTTTGTCATTCGTAGGAAAAATACCTATAATGAAGGAGAGGAAACAACTATAACAACAGATTTGATGTTAAAATCTAAATTGAAGTAAGAACAGCTACTAAATGTTAGGTTGCAAATTCATGTAAGATACACAAGATTTTTCACACAACTATAAACATGTCAATGCCATTCAGAACAATGTATTTAAGTGAAAAATATTTCTCAATGTGAGTGGGTACTAAAACAAAATATAAAAGTAAATTAACTGTAGAATATAAAATGCGACAACAGAGAGCTTCAACAGACCTAGACTTCAGCAGTTTTTGTAAAAAAATACAAGCACATAATCCAGTTACTGAATATAATACATAGGTATGTGACACTTGAATTACAAATTAATATTATTTATGAGTAAATTATACTAAAATCACACACATATTAAATTTTTTTAGCAACCACATTACTTTTTAATTGTTACATTAAATACCTATAACACATGTTGATTTACTTCAAATATTATTTTAAGATATATTCTAATCGTGTGCGGAACGCGGGGCTCCCTGAAAGCACCTAAGAGTTCCGTGAGTCATTCCAAAAGTTTGAAGACCTCTGATATATGGTAGCCAGTG
Source organism: Trichonephila clavipes (assembly GCA_019973935.1). Lineage (NCBI taxonomy): Eukaryota > Metazoa > Arthropoda > Arachnida > Araneae > Nephilidae > Trichonephila > Trichonephila clavipes. The sequence goes on from BMAU01021430.1 coordinate 987,278, forward strand.
GCACACACAAGGGGGTGTCCTCCTAGGGGTCGGACCCCCCCCGCCCCATAGCCCCTGATTTTTTTCGACTGGTTATAATTTTATGTATATATTACGTAAAACTTAATTGTGTATTTGTTATTAATAATTAATTTTACTAATTAATGATAATTATTTATTCAATAATTAATTTTGTATTGTTTTTGTTCTCGAAAATCGACAAAATCCAAGTAACCTGTTGGGTGGCGTATTGGAGTAAAATACCAAAATGGTGGACTTTCGACCCTGGACCCCCTTGAAAATTTTTTGTGTGCGGTACTGATGGTAGCAATATAAATCAGGCACTAAGTTTCAAATTAATTTTTAAAGAAATGTAATTTAAGTAATAAAAAATTGGCAAAATCAATAATAGTTCCATAAAAATGAATATTTTTATTCATTTTTTTAGTTGTGAATGTATATACATAAACAGGTTTTCAAAATTAAGAAAATTTTATCTTTTGGTTGGTAATCTCCACTTTAAGAAAAACGAATTTCAATGTACAGCAACCAGATCCGTAATTGTTTCGAAATGAACATTTATTACAGAAATAAACACTACGTCAGTTGAAATAAAAGACATTAAAATATTTCCTGATGGACGATAAAAGCAAGCCCATTTCCACTTGGCATTCCTCGTGTTGCAATCATTTTCTTCAAATTAGAATCGGTGTTTCTCTTAAAGGAATAATGTCTAAATGGACCCGACACAAATAGCTTTTACTCATCGAATTCGTTATCAATTTATATGACTCCTTAGGCTATTTATTATAGCAAATTGGGCACTTGAACTTACTTGTAATTCACCCATCAGCTTCGGCAGTCGCGATAGCGTGACGTTGTTGCGAAGCCTTTCCAATTAACCAGCCGTAGAGTTTTTTTTTAATTTTATTTTACGTTTTTTATATATATACTTTCGTTCCTTTCGCTCCTCCCCTCCGTATTGATAAATGCCTCAGAGTTCGCATTCGGAATGGAGAAAAGGAAGAAGAAAAAGAAATTCGAAATTAAGGTGTTAAATTCGGAGAAAAGGAACATCTGCTCGAGGAATAGACAAAGAAGACCTATATAAATCTTCCTTGATTTGCTTTTATTTCGATTAATGTTATATAGTTTACACCTTTGTAATCTCTTCATTTTATTTGGCATAATTGGAGTTTGCATTTTTCTTTTCTCCAATGTGATTGGAATCGCGTAACTGGTGAATAAAGGCCGTCTGTAAAAGAAAAAAGAGTCTATTTTGAGTAATTTTGTGCTGTTTGGCGCTTCAGAGATGCAATTTTTTCAACTCTTCCTTTCTTTGCTTTTCCACCATACAGTTCAAATAAACATAAAATCAACATGCATGTTTGTATATTATTGTTATTGTTGCCTTTTTTGAGATCTTATTATTAGATTTTTAATTGTTCTAATTTTGTCAGTTAAGGCCTTAACACACGAACGCGAATTTGGAGCAAATTTCCTTGAAAGTAACCAATTCCGAACAATTTCTACCTAGTTGCCACAGCAACGGCACCGAACAAATTTTTCACAGTGAATTGATAAAATTACTCCAAATAAAAGTTGCTTGAAATTCCAGCCAATGGGTTTCTTCGGTGCCTTACGTTATAAACAAGATAGCAGTCTCGGCTTCGTCAAACGCATCAGATATAGCGTATAATATTTTAATGGTGTATAATATTTTAACGGCGTAATATTTTAAGCAGAATGGTGCTCCATTTCTGTTTACGCCCGTCAACAAAAGCGCGAGCGAAATAAAAGAAATAATATTGAATGTTCATTTTCTGAAGCAGAAAAATTGGCGAGTAATTTTTCAATGTGGAGATAGAGCGCGGCTGACGTCAGAACCTATCGTTTTGCTTACGGCAACACTTCACCCTCAGCTTCGTGAAAAATTCGGCGAAACGGTTGCACGAAATATACGTGTGTGATAGGGCCCTAAGCATTCCGGTGTAATTTGCCAGAACTACGGCTGTATATCTAGGAATAATATTTCGTTACGTTGTTTTCCTAGAGGGATATCGACATCCACAGTAACCTAGTGGTCTTGGTCAAGGACTCGTGTCCGGTGTGTGTCATAAGTTCGAGCCTAGTACCACTTAAGATCTACCTTGTAGAGAGGCTGATGCACATTAAATCTGTTGAGGTTCTAAATCCTCTCGTTGCTGTGGTTAAGTTCGAAGAGGGTTGCCGGCTCAAGCGTCGTCCTCGTTACTTGACCAGGGTTCAAAACAACGAAGTCCGCCGTGAATAGCCCTCTTGCTGCTTTCTAGTGTTTACTCTGGAGGGAAATCTACGTATTCTCGTGAATCAAGGAACACTTTGCAAATGGAAGAATTGTTCTCTTTTAGGGGGGTGAGAACAGCTCTTTTCTTTTCTTTTTTTTAATTCTTTTTTGAAAGAACAATTATTTAATATGATCAACTGATAAATTTCTGTTTTGTAACTCATACTGCAATATTCAAACCATAGATGGCAAATAAATATGTATCATTATTTTATCTTATTATTCTGTCTTACAATAAATATATAAATATTTATGCAAATAAGTACTAATTTATTTCATTTTAATTTTATTCATTAAGTTTTTTTTTCACTTTTTCGAAAGTGAATTTATCTACTTTAGATTTGTTAAATATTTCTATTCCTGAAACCAACTGTCCATTCGTACCAAAACCAAGGGGGAAATTCTTTCTTAGTGAACAGAATTATAGATTACCACCACATAGAACAGATTGAGAGACGAAATGAACACATAAAAGTTAAGATCTCATTTTTACCACTTGAAAAGACGAACGTTAAGAACAGGTTACGTGAAAAAAGAGAACAGGGTGTTCCTGCTCTTTTAAAAGCACTTATTATTATTCCTCATCTCACGGTGGCTTCTCTTTCACAACATCCTACATTTTTCTCAAATTTTTTTTTAAATTCCCCCTGTTGGTTTGGTTCACACTCTCGCTATATATATATATATATATATATATATATATATATATATATATATATATATATATATATCTTGTTCAAATTTTCAATCGTTAATGAAATATTTTTTATTCAACCACTCAAATTCAAATACATTTTTTTAAACTTGTAGTGGATGACACTAGATGTTAATACAGTTTTTTCGAATATTAATTAATAAATAAATAGCAACAAACAAAAATATTAGTCCAAAACTATATATAAAAAAGGAAAATCGCTCGTTGCATCCCTGTAGCGTAATGGATAGCGCGTTGGACTTTAAATTCAAAGGTCGTGGGCTCGAATCCCATCTGGTATGGCCTAATTTATGAGAATGTGATTTATTTTTACTGTACTATTTTATTAAAAGAATTAAATTTAATTAGTGAATAATTATAGAAACGAACGAAAATAATAATCCAACACCCTATATAGAACGGAAAATAAAAAATTGCAAGGAAAATCGCTTTCGATTTTTCCACTTAATGTTATGATTTTGTCATATGTATATACATATTTATATTAATTGTAACTATTTAATAAAAAAGTAATTAAAATAAAATTTTTCCATGTTGAGCTAAGTAGGGGAATTGACTTATAAAAAGTTTTTTTTATATTACTTGTTTTAACTTGAAACTTTTTTTTGGTAAAACTTTTTAACACTAGTATTATTGAGAAAAAGGCCTGTGTGGTATTTTGATCTACTCCAGGCGCAATTATATTGAAATTACGACTTCTAGACAATAGAAATTTGTATTTGCCGCAAAAAAAAGAAATAGAAACGGAAACTGAATTTACATCATTATCACCAGGAACGAAAAACTCCAAAGAATTTACTGCTTAAAATTTGGAATGAATACTTTATTCTAGTGTATTGCCTTTTATAAAATTGAAAAGTTTGTGTTACAAATTTTCTTCGGCAACGGATCAGAGCTATATGTAAATTGACTTATATTGATACTTTTTATAATACTTGCATCAAATTATCCATCATATATTTAAAAAAATCAAAGAAATCTGACGGTAATTTGATATGAATGAAAAATTCTGTTTACATCAAAAACAAATTAATTTAATCTTCTAAGAGTGTTGGCTGACATCCTTTGATATCAGCATTTTGAATCAAGAAAAAATTATATTTTATTCAATCAAAGAAAAACTTCCTCTTTTTAAATAAGATAAATTAAGTTAAAAATTTATTTGAAATATAAATGATCAGTATTTTAAAATGATATTCTTAGTAATTTGTATTGAAATACCAATAATTATGGTAATAGTAAAATGTAAAAGAGCCAGAGGTATCAGAGAAGTACTGATCATTGCAAATAATGATACTTACGTATTATACCCCATCAACCAATTTCACCAAACCATAAAATATCACCTAATCAAAAGACATTCCCAAATGCTGTCATCATATGCATGAACCAGATTAGTGTGTTTATACATGCGTGAGAACATTTTTCTATTACTGGCTGCATGTAGAGGCATATTGGTCGATGGTATAAAGCAATGATTCCCAAACTTTTTAAACCCATGGACCCATTTTAATGGTCAAAACTTGCCCATGGACCCCTTTTTATAGTCAAAACTTCTCACAGACCCCTTTTTAAAGTCAAAACTTTCCCAAGGACCTCCAAGTAAAAAAGCTACATAAATGCATAGTATAAAAAATACAAATTTAAAAAAACATTTTGTTGAAGAATTATTTATTGAAATTATAACTTTTGTTTAAAATAAAATTTTTTAAAAATTAATGACTTGGATGAACTTGAGGAGATGTTTTGAGTGTATTTATATCTGGCCCAATGTTTGTGAGTAGCAATCCTCAAATCCCCACGAGCACCAGTTTTTAGTCGGTTTCTTTTGTGTGTGTGTGATGAGGTTTTTTATGGTACTGAATCCACGTTCTTCCAAATTGGAAGACGAGAAAGTAGTCAACAACTTCTGTACAACAACCCATATTGCCGGATATAAAATTGGAATCTGTTTTTGTAACTATAATTTGTGGTATCCTTGTTCAAACATTGGTTTAAGTCCCGCATTCGTGGATATTTTAATAAGATGCTCCTGTATTTGTATTGTTTCATCTGTGTTTGAGATCTGAGTAAGCCCACGCGCAAAAGGGTTCAACACCCAGTCGAGGATATCCAAGTGAATTATTGTTATTTATTTAAATGTCCATAAAAATAAGAATGGATCAAAATTTTTTTATTTTATATTAAACTTTGCACGGACCTCCTGACGTTGTTCAGGGACCCCGAAATCAATTTTAATTTTCCTCGGACCCCCCGAATAATATCGGGACCCCTGGAAGTCCGTAGGGACCTCTTTGGGAACTACTAGCATTCCCAAATAATTACACAGTCCAGTCACATTAATGTGACCACCACGTACTTTCGACTTTGATGTTAAATAACCAATCACAGAAGGATGCTGGCATCGCAGTGCTATTGAGCGTATATAAAGAGTGTGTGAGGGCTTCGGAAAACACTACAATCGTTGGCGTAATGCGAACATGTAAAGAGTTATCCGAAGTCCAAAACGGCATAATTTTTGGCTTTCGGGAAAAGGTTGGAAGCATTTCCGAAACGGCTAAGTTTGTGGACTGTTCGTGTGTCACCGTGGTTAAAGCATACCGTGCATGGCAAAATGGGACCGTCCAAAATCAGTGACGTGGCAAATGTAGTGTACCACGTGCCATAGGTGATAGAGGTGACTGATGGCTGCAGAGGTGAGTTCGGGAGAATAGACGTGCTACCGTTAATCAACATACCACCCAGATGAACCAAGGGGCTACCAACAGTGTCTTCCAAACTACTGTTCAGCGATCGTTGTTGCGTCTGGTTCTCCGAAGCAGGCGCCTGGTTCATGCACCTATGCTGACTGCTTCTCATCAACAACGAAGACTGGAATTTTCATACAGGTACCGCAACTGGGCATCCAATGAGAGGCGACAGGTAGAGTTTTCTGATTAATCACGCTTTATACTCCATCGGACGGATGGTCGGTGGCAAATACGGCATGAAACGTCTAAAAGCAAACATCCTGCAACAATTGCTGGCAAGGTTCTGGCTGGAGGCGGGAGCATTATGGTCTGGGGAATGTTTTCCTTAAATTTTCTGTGCTTATTCATCATTGTGGAAAGCACGATGGATCAATAGAAGTACGCATCTGTCCTTTCAGACCATGTCTACCCCTTTATGCGCATTGTTTTTCCTCAGGATGGTGGCATCTACCAGCAGGACATTGCGGAGTGTCATACAACTGACAGCGTACGTACGTGGTTCAAAGAGCACCAGGATCAGTTTATCGTTCTTCCGTGTCCAGAAAACTCACCTGACTTAAGCCCAATCAATAATCTATGGAACCCTCTCGATCGGGTTGTTCGCGTCATGGATCCTCACGCACGTAATCTAGTGCAGAAATAGAGTCGGCATGGCTCAACATCCTAGTGAATACCTTGAGGATCCTAAATGACTATTTTCCCCTCTGCGAAAGATGGTTATTCTGGCTTTTTACAGTGGTCACATTAATATGACTGGACTGTGTATAAATGATAAACTAATTGAAAGCCTTTCTAGAAGATGGATAAATAAAAGCTCCTAGATTTCTTTTAAAATTTCTGAATGCTCAAGTTATAAGAATTCGGTTGTCACTCTGAAATACTCAGGACTCTTCTTGAATAGTAAAAATGCTTCCTAAAACTATTATATATGTAAAAAAATTTAATTTATTTTATTCACTTGATTCTCTGTGTATTTTTTCATTAGAATGAGACCAGAAAGCACGTTACATTTTGCTATTGATAAATTATTTTCGCATTAAATTGTGTTAAAATCTCATTGAAAATGCAATAATATTACCAATGTTACTAATGCCTCCTGATAGACGGTATCAGATCGAGGCCCACGAAATTCATCGCGGAAAGGAGGCTAGATTACATCTCTCGGTTTGGCCGCTGCTTTGAGCACCGTGAGGTGACAGTACATTTTGATTCCGTTCCATCCCAATCTTGAGGATGAACACTTGGGAGATGGTCCGGGGGCTTCCTATCTCTCTTCCCCTTCCACAAACCACACGAGAGGACTTGTGGCTTGCTGAATATTTAGAATACCCCCTGCAGCACAGTCACTATACATATACATTTATATCTTCTTCGGGATTCGAACTCAAGCCCTATATCGTCAAGGTTAATGATATTTCTAAAAAAGACAATGCAGATCACTAAAAAAAATTTTAAGAGAAAGAGGAGGATTTATTTTATGCAGGTTCTGGACAATAGCAGACACAAATGAATGATGAAAAAATAATTACTATTGTAATTACTGTTATTGAAATTTTTTATCATGTTTAAAATTCTGTATTAATGGAAAATATACCTAAGTAAACTGGTTATCCGGGCTTAAAGTATCAAAAAGTTATGCGGCCTACCAAGCTTTTTTGAGTAGCCTGGTCATAACCCATTGCTCTGAGAAATTCTTTTATGTAAGACAAAGTATCAAACATTTTGCTGAAAATTCTTTGACCAAAAAGAAATCAAATATATCAATTTTGCTTTTTTGCTGTCGATGTCGTACAGATGCGAATTGATATTCTTTTTCTATTTGTAACGGTTACGGTTCGTGAGAACAGATAACAGAGGAGTAGCGACGGTTTTATGGGTGGAATTAACTTTGTGAACAATCTTTATTACCTTACAAGCGAAAAATATTCGAATAATTTGGAGGTTGACTGTTTTGCAGTGGAATAGAAACATGGATCAGTACTTGTTTCATCTGTCACGAAAGTGTTGTATTTAAAAAATACCAATAAACAGGAATTATTTGATGATACGTATCCTCTTTCAAGAGGTGATAAATAGGCTTTACTGAATATTCCTTGTAACAGCAACAAAGTGTTTCGTCAGTTCTAATGTCACAGTAGTAATAAAAACATCAACAGAAGTTTGTTATATTATTGGTAATCATATGGAGAACCGTTTACTGATGCAAAAAATGTGGGGGAGTGTTTGTTAAATTCTTGTAATTAAGGATTAGTGATAAAAATAAAAAATATGTATAAAATTTTTTTAAAAAATCAAAACATTTTTATTTTCTATTCTAAACTTAGAATGCTTAAAGCAAAAGGATGAGTACCCCTAGTCTAGTCCAATCAGCCGAATGTGCGCGCATTATTCGGCAATAGCAGACGATAAACTTTTTACACTGACTTTATTAGTACAGATGTGGAAGCCACACTAAAAGGTGCAGTGCATACTTTAGTTAACGGAATTTATTTAAATCAGTCACGTGTGTACAGCGGCGTGTTCTAACAGAATGGGATGTCGATTCTCCAACATCAAAATCTATCCACCAATGGGAAAGAACTTTAAAGGAGACGAGAACTTTGGTATCTCAAACTGTCAAGTATTCTTGAGTTTTCGTGATAGAAGACACTATTGATTGTTTGCGTGATTCATTTTGTAGGAGTCCTGATAAGAAAGTCTATTAGGCAAGCAAGTAACGACATTCTATTCTGTTCGAACACTGATTTAAATTTCGTTAACCAAAGTAAGCACTGCAACTTTTGCTGTGGCGTCCACATCTGTAGTAAGGAAGTCAGTGTAAAAAGTTTATCGTCTGTGATTGCCGAATAATGCGCGTACATGTAGCCGATCGGACTAGACCCGAAAAATCTCAGAGAAGTTTCGAATCCACGGAGGAACAGTTTGTTACATTCTGATTGGTAGTTCCGGAATAATAAGCCATCACTTTTTATACTTTAAACCCGGACACCCTGTATTAAGAAATGTTCTCAATTAAGTTTTTTTACATGCTTCTTTTAATGATACATTTCTGCCTTTTTTTTTTTTTCGTATCTATCTTTTTGTATCCAAATGCAATAAGAAACAAATATCTCTATGTGTACCACAAAAAAGGATTTCCTTTTTGCTCTCGTTAACTTCTAATCATTTTTATTCAAAAGGAACCTAGGCTTATTTTTAATTTAATTCAAACATCCACGGTGGTCATCACGCAATACTGAAATCATCCAGTTGCTCCTTATTCAGGCAAAAAACTTAAGACCTTTTTATTATTTATGGAGGCTCGTATCGATAGCGGAGGTCATAAATAAACACGCTGATAAAAACCAAGATGCAGAACACTCTTTATAATTTATACCCGTATGTCCACATTGGCAGTTCGGAAGCGCCGAAAAGTAGTTTTTTTCTCACCAATCACGCCACATAAAAAATGGCGGGCCCTTCTAATTTTTTTTCCCCAAACGATGATTAGTATTCCTTCCCTTCCCCCCTATTTCTTCTCTTTGACTGCAATAAAAATGAAAATGGCATAACCCAAGAGAGCTTCGGTGATGTTTAACGTTTCCCTCTTGACGAGATGTGTTAGTTGTATGCGAGCCTATAATTATATCACTTCACCGCGTTGTCCGTTCAGGTAGGTGCACGTGAAATGTCCCCTCATTATTCCCATCCTCCCCACCCCGCTGAAATGGCCGTATTGGTATTCGAAGTGGAAATAGAAGGGGTGGGGTGAAGTGAAGAGATCGCAGTTATTTGAGTTGGTTTAACATCTTCCGAAAGCCGTGAGTGAAATTTTTAATCTGATGTCGTTTACTGACAGGACAGACTCCATTCATTCTGATGCCCTACCCAGGACTTGATTGGCGAAGGATGCGGTCGAGAAGGGATCTCTAAATGTTTGTTTTGCACGCGATGTGTTGCAAAAGGACTGTATTTTATTAGAATGCATATTATGAAAATATTCGGTTAAGATAAGATGTAGGTCAAAATGTCACTGATAAAACTCTTAATCCGATTTTGATTAGAATTTAAATATTTCAGTTTTTCGAGATTCAGCATTCTTTTTTTTATGTGTAACATCTTTCCTCTCAGTTGCTGGATATTTGTGGGAGTGATTTCGTGAAAAGGGACGGATGTTTGTAACAGGATGTGACGTAAGCACGCGCTACTCGATTTGACCAATGAGAGTGCGTGACTGCGTCTTTTCGCTACCCTCGCATGGGGGTCCAACTCTAGTAACCATCAAGTACTCGAGCGCTTGACTCTAAATCCGTTAGTCACGATATTGGGGGACATAAGTGCGGCAGAATGCTTATTTGAAAATGGACAAACAGTGATTTCGGTGGTCGTATACATTTCTTCGAATCAAACGGTTAAAAAATATTAAAGATTTCCCGCATTTTGTTCTTTTACCATATAACGAAGGTGGTTCTGCTCTTTTAAAAAAAATTATCACTCGCTTCCCCTGATTTTGAGTGGTGATTTTAACTTTAACTTCAGTTTGCCAAAAGCTGAGCCGCTCATAGTTTTTATGAATGATGAACTCAGGCTCGAAATGAACACAAATCAAAGTGTTTCGACTGCTAACAGTGGTACTGTTTATTGACGCTGTTTTTCAACGGTTTTTAAATACTTTGAAAACACAAGTAAATGTGTCATATTTTAGTTATCATAAGTCTATTGTCTCCGCTCTTCCCCAAATTGAACAAGAATAACTATTTTTGATAAAATATTGCATTTTTTTTACTACTTTTGTTAATTAAATACAATTTTCCTTAAAGATATAATTATTCGATAGAAAATTATTTCCAATCATACCCGATTCATATTTTTTTCAGGAAAAAAGTTAATATTGCGTATTTACCACGATAGCATGCTAGATGTTACAATCATATGCGACTACTGTAAGACTCGTTTTTATTTTAGAAATATGAAGGGGTTTTAAAAAGTAAAGTAACAAACCCACTCAGAGAAACGTTTATTCACGAAATAAAATATATATATATACAATGTAGGGGGGGTTAAGGTACACATCGGTTCTTAAACTGTGATCCGCGAACCCCTAGAGCAGGGGTGGCGAACCTTTTTGGATGAACGTGCCATTTTTTCATTAAGAAATTGTTAAGGAGGCATAGACGTGCCGTCAAATAATTTTGACTTGTGATTATTGAGAAAAAAATATAACTAACTAGCAAAATAAATTTTTTTACTAACAACTAAAATTCTTTAATTACAACGAAAATATACTTTTTGCACAGTATAGTAGTAAATTTTTTATTTATACGTGTAATTGAAATTAAAGTAACATTTTCGTGAATTCTGTTATGATAGATAAGATGTCAAATAACTTATATTAGGAAAGTAAGATGTTACTTTTAGCAGAATGCAAGCTGAATCGGAGCCATCTTCCACAATCGGTTTCTTAGTGAGTCTTTAATGTTATTCATCTCTGAAAATAATGACTCGTAGGCATAGGAAGTTGAAAATAAGGTTAAAATAGAATGAGCCAGTTTTTTCAAACAGCTAAATGCATCTGGAATCGAATTTCATGTTTCCAAAATTTCGTTACTAGCATTTTTACTTATACTGCTTGTTAATCTTTGTGTTTTAATCAATTTCAACTTTCTCCTTTTCAACAATTTTTTGAATCTATATTGTACTAGACTGGAAATCAATCAGAGTTGCACTTCAATTTTTTCAATTTACAACCAATAGAATCGAGACAAATTCAGTTTATTAAATGAAGTCACATCAAGGTACATAAAAAACTTGAGCGCTTCCGATAATTCTTTGAACTAAGAAAATCTCGCTGAAAACTGCGACCGATCACTCACGTTTCTCGTAATACTTCATATTGAACTTAGTTATTTTGAATTAAAATGCAAACCGTTTAGATCGGTGGCGTACCCAAAATATTGTGTCTCGTGCCATCAATGACACGCGTGCCACTGGTTCGCCATCCCTGCTCTAGAGGTCCATGGTCATTTAGCCTTGAGATTTTCCTCTTTTACAGACTCTGAAAGGCCTCTCGGAAAAATTGAAAGATGTGCCACACTAAACTAGATCACTAAATTGTCCCCAACAGTGGCGCGTCAAAGGGAGCAGGTTCCCGGGTCTGGACCCCCCTCCCCCAACCAATTGATTTTTTTCCGATTGATTATAATGCTATGTATATAGTAAGTAAAATTTGATTAAGTTTATGCTTTCTTAATTAATTTTATTGATTAATACTAATTATTTATTCAATAATTAATTTTTTTTTGTTAATGACAATCGACAAAATCAAAAAAATATGTTGGGTGGCGTATTGGAGCATGATACGAGACTGGTGGACATTCGATTCAGGATTCTCCTAGAAAAAATCTTATGTGTGCCATTGGTCCCCTAAGAATAAACTCTGCTAGAGCTTTATTTTGATCAAGAATATTAAGTCGGGAAAGGGATGCTCAAAATTTTGGGGGACCACGATGTCGTACTGATACATAAAGGGGGGCAGCAGTGATCGAAAGTTTCAGAACCTCTGTTCTACATAGTCACCATACTTTTGGAGGCATTTGTGTTCCATTACAACACCAAACCATCGAAACCAGTATCTTAGAAATCAGCATCAAGGCAATGCATGCACAATACTGCGTACACTACCCATGGAGATATTGAGTTCTTTAACAGTTGTACACTGGGTAACATGACGATCATCTTGAATCAAAGCTTCGACACGTTAATCATTATAATCTGCGGGGGACGTGCTTGGTCTCTTTGCTCTTTCTTCATTTCGCCCATCTGTTCTGCATTCGCCAAATTCCGTGACATAACACTTGTGGTGAACACTTCTATCAATTACCGAATCAGCTGCGGAATTTTTCTTTAAACTCAATAACCGTGTTACACTTTTTATTTCAATAGCGGACCCCGGTTCCGTGAACGCAGCCATGTTCTGCGATTTAGTCATGTTATCGCAGAAACAACTCTTATCAACCGAACACGTTGGACTGCTTCAATCGTCTTCACTATCTTCAGAAGGATTTTTGTCTATACGAATAATTCGCACACCAATCAGAGCACTTGTTACCTTATTGTTTGAAATACCAATGTATTTTATTAAAATCCGTCGAAGTTATCGAGATATGTATATGTTCCGAAAAAATATATGGAGCAGAATTTTATCAACAGAAAAAGTAATATGCTGCAAACGACAAAAACATGCGTATGTGTGTGTAACACACTGTAAAACAACACAAGGGCTACCACGCGAGTGGGAGAACTTTCAACCTCGGCAGATTTAACGTTGATCGGCCTCCTCTACACGGATGGTGCGTGAGAGTTTTTCGAGTAAATATATACATAAAGCACGCTTCATAACCCTAAGACTGTGACTGTTTTCGAAACAATTTCATGGGTCTCATGTTCTAGGCTCTAATTTTTAGAAATTTTTTAGTATTCTGATTTGTAGGATATTTTTGTTACTAAAACCATCTTTCTTTTGTTTACTGATATTACATATACAGTCGAACCTCCATATAACGAACCTCTGTGTTGCGAATTTTTCTATGTAACGAACTTTTTCCTGGGACCAAGAAAATTTCACGTAAGATAGCCTCTCTATATAGCGAAGTGCATTTTCTATGTAACGAACTTTTTTTCTTGTGATTACAATTTCTTTCTCCCTATTTTTAAAGTATTTCTGGAGATCTCAAGTTTTTTCCCTTTTAACTCATTTTATGGTAGTCATAAATCTTGAACTGGTTTTTTTAGGTGCCTAACTCGCTGAGAGCAATAGAATTTTGGGTGTTTCATCCAAGAAGTGCAAGCTTTAACTCCACTATCCAATTCACTGGAAGCATCATCGATATCCTCTTTCACCCTCAGTGTAGTAGTTTCGTGTCCTTGAACTAGTCTTCGTTCATTTGTAATGTTGATCAGTCGTACTGGTAACTTCGTTTCTCGTAGCTCAAAAATGTCAAAACGTCAGTGCTTGAGCATCAAAAATTTTTTTAATTCTGTAGGAAGTGGATAAAGGCGCCACGAAACTTTCCTTGCAATTTTTCTTTATTTCTTTTTTGATAGTTAAGATACATGAAATAAATATATATTAATTTACAATAAGGTGTGAATAATTACTTTTTTAAATATTTAGTGTTAATGAATTTAAAATTAGTTTTATGTGGTTTATAAAGTGTATTGAAAGATGAACCTCTATATAACGAATTTTCCATATAACGAACTTTTTTCGGGATTTAATGACTTCGTTATATATATATATAGACTTCCGACTGCATATATATATACCATATTCACTCGAATCTAAGTCGCCATTGATTCCAAGCCGCACCCCTAATTCTCTATTTGTTTTTGAGAAAAAACAGAAAATTGTGTAAAGGTTCATCAATATCAAATACTCAAGAAATTTTAAAAAATTTTAATGAGAAATAATACGAAGCTAACAATTAATTTTTTGACCAGTATTAAAAACTTTCAAACACATACATGAACTTATAATCACTCTAACCGTCAGTATCATGTTTCGAAAATCATTCGTCGCTCTCATTGTCACAGGTAACTTCGGAATCGGCTCCAGCGTCGCCATTTTCCCACACGGTATCGTCTTCCATGCAATACTTATATTAAAAAAGGAAGTATCATGGAAGAATGTAAAAGGATTATTAAAGACTGCTGAACATCTACAAGGAAAAATTATATCATTTTATTTGCTTCATCGACGTATATTTGTTTCTTCCGTGTCACATTTTCAGAGGCCACTGCTCTGCTTCCGTTTTTTTTTTCTGCATATAAAATTGCCTCCCATTTCATATTTGCGTCAGAGTGAACTCGTCTGGATGCTATTACAGATACCTTTGATGTTTAGGAACTTAACAAAAAGCGGATACAAAAAAAATTCTAAATATGAACAGACAATGATGTTTAGAATAGACTGAATACTGGAGATAAACTGAGGAATGGTATAAGACATCAATGCAAGTGGCCAGAATGGATGGTTAGATTTTTCCTTTTAAAAAAGGATGTACCTTAATTTCCCCATCCAACAAATGTTTGCTTTCGATTCTAAGCCGCACCCGATTTTCAGTAGCATAAATACTGGAAAAACAGTGCTGTTTAGATTCGATATATATATATATATATATATATATATATATATATATATATATATATATATATATATATATATGTAGGGCAGTGGTCGGTGTTGTATTTGTTTTCGAATAAGTTGAGAACTTCATATTGCATTTTACTCTTCTTTATTTTCACATGAAGCATCAAAGCATTATGACTTCACAAAAGCAAACTTTCACATAAAAACATTAAGCTGTAACTATTTACACACATTCAAGACGACGAGCTGGAGACAAAACTCCGACGATTTCATGGCGAAAGCAAATCAAAGAGACAAGCAGCAGTGACATCCTACATGACAAAACACAAAGACGAAGAGAGCGATCACACAAGAGTTTCGCTTTTTATACCGGCACTGACAATCACGTGACTATTATGTAATAGTAGTTTTGATTGGTTAAAATGGGAGGGACAGGGATTTCGGATACTAGTTCGTAAGACTCCTCTGAATCGTCATGCCAGATCAGTCGTGTGATAATCCCTTGGGGATTATTTCAGGGGGAAATCCGTCACTCGCGCAAAGCAGGCTGCGCGGTGGATCATAGAACTCGTTTAGACTTATGAAAAGTGTGTGCTGCTTTTGTGATGTAACGTGTATATGTTTAAATAATTGCTAAAACGAAAAATTTGTTTGGCCAAAATCAAGGCTCGCTTACTCAAATGATGCAAACTTTACTTAGTTGATTACGATTAAGAATAAAGCGTTAGTTTTGAACCAAAGAAGTAAAGCTTGTTGAAATATTATTAAAAAGGGTTAATATTAAAAGGATGCTAGAGGGAATTATTACATATATATATATGATACTAGGGTAAAGGTGGGGTCATATCTATTGTGGGAAAAGTATTAAAAAAAATTCCCCTATGGCGTTGGTTAAATAAGAATGAGCACATTTTCGAAAATATGGAAAATTGTCTCCTTCCATCTTATCATTAGCTACTGTGGCCGCAAATTTCGGAATTTTACGATGAATTTTCCACTAACATCACCTTACACAGCCGTACTATTAATCGCAGTTAAAAGTTTGACAAAAGACTTGGCTGGTTTAGTTTTGCAAATTGCGTAAGTCGCGGCTTAAGAATAAGATCCCACCTAATTCTAACTCTCCATAAAAAGAAAACTATTATACACACATCCCCAGGCAAGTTTCTCAAAAGTTGGCCCATTCAGCTTAGATTTCAAAATGTGGGATAACACTTATTCTTTTATAGCAATCATAGGGAAATTTTTATTTGTAGAAAATCTTCATTTTAGAGACACCTCTATTGATATCTTCCATCACATCATTGGGTATTGTGATGGCAAATTCCAGAATTTCACGATGATTTTTTCACCAACGTAATCTCTCTTAGCCTTGCTATTGATCACAGTCCCAAATGGAGTAAAAATATTTACTAGTTTAGTTAAAATTAATCTTTTGATTCTGTATTTTTAGAGAAATTGTATTTAAGTACTAATAATGGATGCAATCTTATATTATACTTTGTATATTGGCAATATATATAGTTTGTTTGTTCTTGTGATGAATGGCGACTTGATGATAAAACTCCACGCATTTAAAGGTTGTTATCTGTTATCTTTTTGTCTAAAATGTTATCTTTTTAAAACACTTTGCTTAAGAACTCTCACACACACGTATATACACTGGTGTGCAAAAATTAAGGACGAGACGGTTTTTTCAATATAACTTTGTACAACAGCTTTCCAAATCAACACATTTAATACCGTAAGATCCCCAATACGTAAGGACATGTGTAATGTAAGCAACACTTACTAAAAGAGAAATCAGAGGGATAAAAAGAAGCTTGATTGAAAAAGTAGCATGGAGCGCAATGCGACTGAAGGCTGAAACATCCCTGTGAAGGGTGTCCAGCAAGAAACATCCGGTCTTTTTATGTAGGCAGGTTTCACAGCGTCTGCCCATGCTGAGAATGAGGGTGTCAATGAGTTGTTGAGGCATTGCTGCCCATTCGTCTTGCAGCGCCAATCGAAGCTCCCGAATCGTTACTGGTGGTAAGGTACGAGCTGCCAAGCGTCTGCCTAGAAAATCCCATACATGCTCGATGGGATTGAGATCCGGAGATCGTGCCGGCCAATCCATACGTTCAATATCCTCACTCTCTAAGAGCTGTTCGGCAGCTACTGTGCGATGACATGGTGCATTGTCGTCCATGAAAAGGAACTGCAGACCCATAGCACCTCTAAAAAGACGCTCATATGGAAGAAGAATCTCGTTACAATAACGGGTCCCGTTGACTGAACCTGCGTCGAAGATGTGAAGGTCTGTACAACTACCAAGCATGATGCCTCCCAAACGAGAACACCGCGACCTCCATACCTGTCCCTTTCAATGATGTTCGAGGGATGATTGCGGCTTCCCCGCTCTCTCCAGATGAGTATGCGATGAGAATTGCTACTCAAACTGAATTTGCTCTCATCTGTAAAGAGTACTCGTCCCCATTCACTGTCTCTCCAATTCCGGTGTTCCCGGCACCACAGAGAACGCCTTCTCCGATGGGCAGGCGTTAAAGGTACACACCGTACAGGGCGTCGTGCAAACAGACCACCACCGTGCAGTCTTCTGGCCACGGTAAAACGTGATATCGGCCGTCCAGTCGCCTGTGTCGTGTGTCTAGCGATTTCTCCCGCTGTCTGCCGCCTGTTTCTTCTGGCCTGTAAGACAATGTACCGGTCATCTGCGGGTGTGGTTCCTCGTGGACGACCACTACTGAACCCCGGATAGCTGTTGCTGTAGTTTGAAATTGTCTCCAAAGTCGTGAAACGATGCTGTGAGCAATTCCGAACTCTTCAGCCACACTTGTCACACTGCGGCCTTCCTCCAACTTCCCAATGATTCGACCTCGGGTAAAAGCATCCACATGTCGTCTAACAGATTGATTATTCGCCATTTCTCACTGAGACAGCAACTCGGTGTGATTTTAACTGCTATACGGCGTGCAATCTCTTTGCCAGAAATACTGATCTTACACCGACAACATGCTTTATACTACTCAGACACTCCCCCATTACGTCTACCTGCATATCTGCGCATGTGCTACCGTACATCACCTTACTTAATCTCCTGATTGGTCTTTCTGTCCGCTCTGCCTCTTCGTTCAGCTGATATGCTAATTTTTCGACTTCGTCCTTAATTTTTGCACACCAGGGTACATACATAGCATGGTATATCTTAGCTTTTAAATAACCATGTTGTACTTGAGTTGCTATGAAGACATGTGTTACTTGAACAAAAATCGAATTAATAAATTGTATCATATAAAAATTTATGTTAAAATGTAACAATTACGTACATTTTGAATTTTTTTTTAAATTGTCATTAATGCAAAATTATGTATTTCCAATGTATATAAATTAATTTGTTGAGCTGTAGACGTTAAAAGATTAAACTAAATGTGGTTAATTCGTGTATAGGCTCAATGAAGCCTTCATTAGTGTAACAATTATTTATTAATTTAAGTTAGCTCATACAACATATATTCATAACACAATTAAAGAACAAAGAACATGAACGGTTTTTCATAGCGACATCTGTTGTCTTCTCACCTGGCCTATATTGAAAATGGGTGGTCGCTAGAGGACGCTTCGACTACTTTAGACAGTCAGTTACAGTTATTAATGACAAGAGCAGTTACAATAGCAGCAATTAAATACATCTAATGAAAATATAAAAAAAAATTAAGTTACAATTTAGTTGAATTCTAATTTAAATGGGTTGTAAAGTGTGTATTTTTAAAATTTAAAATTCGATCTCTTTTTATCAGTATTATAAATAATATTTTTCAGTATTTCTTCTCACTCGAATTTATTCTTCAGTCCCTCCCCATTTCTTTCAATATTTACAAAGCAGTAAAAAAAAGATCAACACTTAACGAACATTGCAATTTTCCCGAGCATCGAATGACCGTAAAAATATATATCTTATATCTTTTATTGCTTTCACTGTGTACCTGGCCGAAGAATTTTACTAATCTTTTCCTTAACAAAAACACCACCACCCGAGAAAACCATTACGAGCCAGTAGATTCACTGATCATAAAGGAAGTAACAATTGTCCATTTGCAAGAAGCAAAATCGTGACTCATGTGTATGTATTTACTTTTCTCAAAATTTTCAATCCATTTCCAATCGAGAGAAAACTTAGTTTGAGGGATTAGTCCGAAACATGACCCAACAAACCGTTTTATGGCCTTCCTTCCCTAGTTGTATCTCCTTGAGGGCAATCATAAAAAAAATCACTCGTTCCATTAACATTCCCTCTCCATTATGGAAACGATCTTACCACGCGATTTGGTCTTTGAATTGCCTTAGAACCTTGTTTTGTGGCATTCTTAAACAGCCTAAGGCTCATCTAGGACTTCATCCCTGAGTCCCCCTCTCCCCCAAACACCTACTTTGCAGGATCGACCAATAATAGAAGTTTTTCACTCGGTAGGCAAGAAGCAAGAAGAAAAAAAAAGAAATGGCTTCAAGATGTTCCATTTTCTCGCTTTATGCGATGGTCGTAATTGGCAGGTATATGTGACGACTATGATTGTTGCAGAGGTTACCGGACCGCCCGTTACTGTTTGTTTTTCGTTAAGGTGTTTGATTTGACGCCTGGCGCTCAAGTCACGATCAGCGGCTCTGCTGATAGTCTGTTTCTTACTCCCCCCCTTTCTCGTTTAGTAATCATTTGTCAATTATCGCGCGCCGGAATAAAAAATAAATAATGATAAACAAAGTGTTTTCGGTAATATGTATGCCAGCATTAAGTGACTGACATAATGGGGTAAGATGGCAATGCGTCATCGTAAAAAATGATCTTGCGCCTCTGCTTCGGGGTAACTAGCTATGGATGCTTTGTAATCATTCTTGTGTAGGTGATTTTAAGTGCTGAAAGTAATTTGAATTGTTATTCTTTCCCGAATAAAGGTATTGTGGATCCTGAATTCGAACAAAGATTTGAAAAAGCTGATGAATACTTTTAAGTGGTAATTTTTACAGCATTCATGCAGTCTCCTTCACAATGAATTTTATGTTTTTATTGTGTATCTCTCTTTTCTTTATTTTCCTTTTTTATTTCATGTATGGAATTATGATTTTGAATTTTTCTTTCTATACAAAATACTACAATAGCCAGCAAAACAGTGTTTCCATATTCATGAAGCAAAGAGAGGAGATACAGTCGAAACTCCATTTTATGAACATCTATATTGCGAATTTTTCTATTTAGCGAACTTTTTCTTGAAACCAAGAACATATCACGATTTTCTTCGTAAAACAACTAGCGATGGCGATCTGAGACCGAAAAATCGATTTCTCTGGTCAAAAAAAATTCGACTTTTTAAATCGATATGTAGCACTGAATTGATTCAGTGAACCGATATTTCCTCCTAGAAAATCAACATTCGATTTTTTCTGCTTTGGTAAAAATCATAAAATTATTTACAATTAGTTGAATGTACTATCTTTAAAACTCGCAATATTGTGGTGTTGGCGGTTAAAGGGTTAATTACTCAAAAACTCGCGAAATGCCTGTGGGATTAGCTTCGTTTGCCTCTTCTAAATAAATAATAATAATAATAAAGTTACGTTTGTAATCTTTGACTTTTTGTATTTGTTGATATCGCGTCATTTGTTCATGCCTTGATTGACTGACTGTCGTAATATACTGTAATTAGCGAAACAAATATTTATTTTTATGTAGTGTTTGTTATGGAATAATAAGTAATTGAGGGTTATTTTTTACTTTGATGCTACTATTTTGAGTTTGTTCTGTTAGTTGCTATTGTTAAATCTAACCATGTAAGTCATTTTAATTAGTTTACATACGAATAATTACTAATGAGCATTGAAATTACGAGTGGAATTCTTATAAGAATACTGATCAGGTTCATCAGGTTTCGATTCGAATCGATTTAAAAATTGATCTTTTTCGGAAAGAATCGCTATCCCTAAAAACAACCTCCCAGTACCGAAGTACATTTTCCATGTAACGAACTTTTTCTCTTGTGGTTCAATTTTTTCTCTCTCTATTTTTGAAGTATTTCTGGGCATTTCAAGTTATTCTCTCTTTTAACGCATTTTATGGTGGTCATAAATTTTGAACTGGTTTTATTAGGTGCCTAACTCACCGAGAGCAATAGAATTCTGGGCATTTCATCAAAGATGTACAACCTTTAACCCTTCACTGTCCAGTTTTTTGGAAACATCTTCGATAAATAAATAATGTATGTTTAAAATTACTTGTATGCTTTAAATTAGAGAAAATGTTCTTAAAATTCATTAATTTTAATATAAACTCAATTTATTAATGGTGAAAATACAGGACATTGCTCGACATTCTTGTTCTTGCTTTCCTTAAAGTTTTTCTTTCTTTCTTTCTTTCTTTCTTTCTTTCTTTCTTTTTTGATGGGTAAGATATGTAAAATAAATAGATATTAATTTTCAAAAAGGAGTGCATAATTACTTTTTACTTTCTTTTTAATACATAGTGTTTATGAATTTAAAATTTGTTTTATGCGGTTAATAAAGTATATTGACAGATGAACCTACATATAATGAATTTTTCGGGTTTTAGCGACTTCGTTAAATAGAGATCCGACTGTATTACTTCAAAGATAATTTTTATTTAAATTCGAATTAAGGGATTTCTCCAGTTTCTAGAATCCAAAAATATAAAATATATTCCTTCTGATAAACCAAAGTGGAAGAAGTAACAAATGCAATGCTATACTGAAAATTTTAATTGATTATATATTTGATTCGAAAAAGCAGCTACAGTATATAGCTTGTATCGAATAATTGAAATATCATTCATGTCTCACTGAAATCCATGCATGGTATTAATATTATACATAGTTGCTATTTATTCAATTCCTACTGTTAGCTCACACTCTCTATATATTTCTTTATTTATTTATCTTGGTGGAATTTTCAATCCTTAATAAAATACATTTTAAAGCGACAATTGAACTGAAATTTTATATATATTATTTTATTTTGGATGGCAATACAATAATTTAATTATAATTAATAAAAATTAATTACCACTTAATGTTGTGAGATTCTGTCCTATGTATATACATATTTATATTAATTGTAACTATTTAATAAAAAGTAGCTAAAATAAAAAATTTTCTTTGTTGATCTAAGTAGGAATTGACTTAATTTTTTTATATTACTTGTTTGGTATAACGTAGCCCAAAGATCATAATCACAAGCAAGTGGCAATATTCGAGTTCTGGTTTCAGTGAAAATCATTAAGAGGAATAATATAAGTTTCTGCGCGCCATAAGGTAAACTTAACCTCTTAAGTTTTTAGAAAAGTCATCAGGAAGTACGTGTAAAAAGAAGGAAGGGTCGAGTTATGTAGATGGCGTCCTAGTCGCTTGACAATGATTCTAAATTATTAGGCCAATTATATATATTAGGAAACTTAACCTCCTATCATGATGGGTTTGAGTTTACTTGGTTTTAGCTTTTCCTTTTTAGCCCAGAACTACATAAAAAATATTTAAGTTTTAATAAAAAAGATTTACTTTAAATGATTAAAATAAGATTGTGACGGATCTATCCGCGATCCTTCAACTAATCATCTTGGGAAATCCTTTAACTATCAATTCGCGTTATTCACAACCAACCCTTCGGAAGAAGAAAACCATGATATTTAAAATAACTTACTATATATAGTCGAAGTTTTCTAGCTTGAATAGAGAGTAAGAAAGGAAATAAACCAGAAACCAAGTGAAGCTGTTATTGATGGTATCATATTTGAATTATTGTGATTAAGAGATTTATTAGGAGGAAGCTTTTCAGTTACGATAATTCACTGAGATTAAATTGATATTAGATTAAATACGATGATAGGTTAGATTCTTTATAAAGTAAGGAGTTTGATGGTCCCCTAGGGGGGAGGGCATATCAAAAATAAAAGGTTAAAAAATAATTAATTTACTGGAATGAAGCATAACAAAATACTTTCTGACATAATAAAAAATACAGATTTACACTGTTATGATTTATATATATCATCTGGCAAAATTACGTCATCAAAAATAAAAGATTCTACTTAAAGCGATCATTAGCTATCTTTGATCCTATAACCAAATTTAAAAAATATTTTGTTTGCTTTGCTGTAATACCACGATGAGAGATTTTTTTATTACGTTTCTTTTAACCTAAAGTATTAATTTAACTGACCTTCGAACTTACTGGTATGGTTATCTCTGTCCCGTTTTTTTAGGGAAGTTGTAAATATATATATATCTATACATATAAATAAAAATGACGTGCCTGTTTGTAATTTGAAATTAACAGCTTCTTACTAAATTCATTTAAAAGTATATACGGTACTTATATCGAAAAATCAATTTTTAAAATTTTTGTCTGTCTATCTATCTGTCTTTCTGTCTGTCTGTTTGTTCCGGCTAATCTCTGAAATGGCTGGACCAATTTTGACGAAACTTTCACTGGCAGATAGCTAATGTTATAAGGAATAATTTAGGTTACTTTAATTATAGAAAAAATATAGGGTCCCGTGAAAATAAAATTAAAACGAATGAAATGGTTAACAATATCCGTTTCTAATAGGGATTATTTATGTCAATAGGGATTATTTTTATTCATTAGGGGTTATTTTTAGTCAATAGGAATTGCTTTATTTCGCGAGCCTTCTGTCTCAACGTTTCTAGCAGTTATATCAAACTTTTTTGTTTGATTAGGTTACTGACACTCGCGATTTTACCGTTCATGTCTGATATTAATGATTTTAACAGTCTTCACACCATCGACACTATCAAAGGTCATGCATCTCTCTAACACCTTGCTTGCGGCTTCGTTTGTGTTTGTTTCACCCTACCCAGTCCTCACTCCATCGGCTAAACACAATTATTCTTTATATTGGGGAATTTTACATTCTTTTTCATTATTTAACATTAATTCTAAATGCTAATTTTGTAAGGCTTTTAATTACAGTTCGTTCAAAACTATTTATAATATGAGCATTCATTAAATTTCAAAAAATCGTTTTACATTTTTGTATACTTTGTCATGCATTTGGTTTAACTCTCCTCACAATTAAGCTATTATATCCAGAATAATGTATCATTTTTTAAAAAAAAAATAAACTTGTGTGAAGAGTGGGTACTTCAGCCAGTATAAGAACAAGTTGAATAATTATTAGTGACTTCCATGGGCTTTGCAGAGCAAAGTTTTTCAAAGGAAGGCTTAATATTAGAATTGATACTATGAGTACTTTTTCTATATTTAGCTGAGATCTATATTTTGTCTTTAAAGCAGCCACAGCAGAAAAACCGGTTTCACAAAGGTAGGATGTCGAAAATGGTAATAGTATACGAAATGCTTTTGTTTTCAGAGCAGAAAATTCATCATCCACCTCTGCCCCAAATTCAAAGAGCTATTTATTTCAAAATTGCCTTTTAACTATGCCACTGGATGTGAAATCTATGAAGATTTCTTCTTCGGCAGTTGAGAACCCTTCTGAAGTATTGTGAAATGAATCCCTAACCCACTCGTAACTTGCTATCAAGTTGTCCTCAGCAAGAAAATACTTTTAAAAATTCCATGCCAACATGACTAAATGATTTTCTATGGTTTTAAAAACAACTTCCGCATGTTGTCCTTCAGATTTGCAAGTTTTAACACATAGTAAGTACACATGTAAGTTTACACAGGGTTTTTCAGTAATAGTACACTGCTGGACAATTGCTAAGGACGGATCACAAATTGCTATGTAGCATAACATTAAGCGAGACATGAGGCCTAGTAGGATAAAGTATAGTTGCCACACAGTTCAGAAATTAGAATAAAGAATATTTATTGTTCTGGAAAGAACAAAAGCTGTGAAATATCTGAAAGAAAAAAATGTTCATTTGATCTGCGTACGGAGAAATGGAACAATGCATCTAAAAGTCAGCAGGTACCTTAAAGAAAGGTATCAGTATGCAGGATATGTCCACCGTGGAGTGTGATGCAACATTCCACACGTCGTACCATACTTTGCACAACATTATCCAGCAGCTGTTGAGGCAATTTATCCCATTCCTCTGTGAGTGCACGGATGAGGGTGTTCTTGTTTGTCGGAGGACAGTTTCGACCAGCAACTTGCCTCCCAAAGCATCCCACACATTTTCTATGGGGTTTAGATCTGGAGAACGCGCTGGCCATACGAGACGTTGAATACCCTCGCTGTCTAGACAATCCTGAACAGCGAGTGTTCGATGACATGTTGCGTTGTCGTCCATAAAAACAAATTTATCAACGACAGCACCACGCAAAAGACGAACATGAGGAAGTAGAACTTCATCAATGTATCGTTGGCCCGTCATAGTCCCATTCGCAACCCCATGTAGGCGCGTGCGGCCATTGATCATGATGCCGGCCCACACCATGATACTGCATGTCGGATATCGGTCCTTTTCCTGGATATTTTCTGGACGATAAGCAGTACCACTCTCGCGCCAGATCAGTTGGCGCCTACAATCCGATGACAGACTGAACCTACTCTCATCTGAGAATAGTACGCGTGCCCAGTCCTGTTCAGTCCAATTTGTGATGCTCGACACCATTGCAAACGGGCAGTACGGTGCTGTCTGGTCAATGGGACACACAACAGGTCTGCGTGCGTATAGTCCTCCTCCCCTCAAACGTCTGGCAACAGTTTTTCGGGAGATCTGCTTTCCTGAGGCAGCAAGAAACTGATTTGCCACCTGCTGAGCTGTGGTGCGCCTGTTCCCTTTTGCTGATAGGACGATATATCTGTCTTCTGCAGGCGTCGTACTTCTAACACGACCTCCCCGTACCGTCTACTACACATTCCAGTAGTTTTTAAATTACTTCCACAGCCGTGAAACAACGCTGTGAGCAATGTCGAACTCCCTGGCAACATCTGTTATTTTTCACCCTTCTTCGATCTTTCCAATAATTCGGCCACGCATAAAATCATCTATGTGATGTCGGAAGACATTCCAAAAATTTTAAGTTCGTCTATCAAATCTTTCCTGTAAAACTTTGACTTGAAACAACAACTGTCCACACGCGTCAAAACCTTTAAAGCTCTTATGAACGTTATCACGTGATGAACAGACGTGGAAAAAAAATTTGCATACTCATACTTCTTCTTACTAATATCCCGCACTTATTCTAATTTTCCACATTTTGCTTCCTTTAGTGTTATCCGTCCTTAGTAATTGTCCAGCTGTGTAATAGTAAATCCAAAATTTAAGTATTCTTTAGAATATATCCTTGATTTAATTTTCAGAACCATGTTCTTCTGTGTA
Source organism: Trichonephila clavipes (assembly GCA_019973935.1). Lineage (NCBI taxonomy): Eukaryota > Metazoa > Arthropoda > Arachnida > Araneae > Nephilidae > Trichonephila > Trichonephila clavipes. The sequence continues at coordinate 1,013,493 of BMAU01021430.1, forward strand.
CTTGTTGATACTTTATTATCATCGAATGTTCTCTACAACTTAAAAATGTATTTATGATTTTGTTTTAATCTACTGCCGTAAATACTTAATACCGTAATTTATAACTAATGCGTAAATTCTAAAATGTACAACATTCAAGACAGATTCGGTAGCTATAGAAGTATGGACTCGACCAAAACTGAATGGAATTGTACCAGGTACAGCTTTTTTACATGTTTTGCGCAGACATCCGATAGGTTGTTCAGACTCACGCAAACGTTCGTCAGAATTTTTGACAAATGTGATGAATATGATAGAGAGCAACATAGACTAGACTCAGTGGCGCACACAAGGGGGTATCCTGAGGGTCCGGACCCTCCCCCCAAAGCTCTTGATTTTTTTTCCGATTGACTATAATTCTAAGTATATAGCACGCAAAATTTAATTAACTACTTGTTATTAATGATTAATTTTATTAATTAATGCTAATTATTTATTCAAAAATTAGTTTTTTACTGTGTTTTGTTCCCGAATATCGACAAAATCAAAAGGAGCATGATACAAGAATGAACTTTCGACCCTGGACCCCCCCCCCCCTTGAAAAATTCCGGTGTGCGCTACTGACTCGACTATTTTTCTAATGATATTTGTACCTTTAGAAATGGATGATGAAGGGAATAAATCTTTAATTAAATATCATTTTGCAATCTGTTATAATTTAAAAATTAGAGAAAGAAAAATAGCATAATAATTATCCTATTACTTAAAAGTAATTTACTTAAAATATATATTACGTAAAAGTAACACATACGAAATTTAACACTTATCTTGTGAAGATGTACGGTTTATAATTAAGATCGTATTGTAGTTTTAGAGTCAAAGTGCATAAGTAGTCCATTCGATACATTATTGTTGTATCAGGGGGTCGCGATAAAAATTATGATAGAAAATTCGATCGCCAGTACTGAAAGTTTGAGAAGCACTGCCTTAAAGCAAGGGCCAACTGGGCCGATGCGCAGTGTCTCAGCCGAAATGGGGCGTTCGTCTCAATCTCTGCTCAGCCTTAAGAAAATCGTAATTGGAATAAAGGTCAAATATTATTTCTGGTTGTATTCTCCAAAAGACTGGAAATATCGGATGATAGGTCAATTGGCTTCATGTGATGACAGTCATCCACGTACAAGCCTAGCCCTACCACCATACAAAATCATTACTCAATCATACACATTTATTTGGACCTACTTTTGTGTAGGGATCCAGACAGGGGCGCTCACTGGAATTTTTCAAGGGGTGGATCCGGAGTCGGAGAAGTTCAGCATTCTCGTGTCATGATCCAATACGCCTCCCAACATATTCTTTTGATTTTATCGATTTTCAGGAAAGAAAAATAATTAAAAATTAATTATTGAATAAATAATTAGCATTAATTAATAAAATTAATTATTAATAATTAATTAAATTTTACGTGCAAGATTATAATCAATCGAAAAAAATCAAGGGCTTTAGGGGGGTCCGGACTTGCCTCCCCCCTTGTGTGTGCCACAGGACCCAGGGCCTCAAGACAGTGGCGCACACAAGGGGGGGGCTCCTAGGCGTCCAGACCCCCAAAGCCTTTGAATTTTTCCGATTGATTATAATTCTAAGTACATAGTACGTAAAATTTAATTCAGTATTTGATAATATTAATTATTTTATTAATTAATGCTAATTATTTATTCAAAAATTAGTTTTTTACTGTGTTTTGTTCCCGAAAATCGACAAAATCAAAAGGAGCATGATACAAGAATGGTGAACTTTCGACCCCGGACCCCCCTTGAAAAATTCCTGTGTGTGCCACTGCCTCAAGTAGTCTTAAAATGCCCCTTCAAGTGGCATAGATTTTCTGAGAATATATGTAAGCCTGAAACTTAACATTTTTTTTCTAAGAGTGAACAGTGACCGTATTTGTGCTTAATTGTAAACATTGCTTCTCTTTATAAATTCTAACATCCTTTTCGTGATCTTCATTCATTTGTAAACCCCCTATAAATATTTATGTTAGAATACAAGGAAATTACCTCATGAATGAATAAACCTCAATTCTATGGATTTATATATGCTAGAGAGAAATAGAACATCATTATTAATATTATAACAAATAATAGAGCAAATAGCTTTCAAAGCATTTTCAAAGAAATTTAGGATAGCGAATATTAAGATATGAGCTATATAAAAAAAAAGATTAAAAAATCTAACGAAGCTGATTAAAGTCATTTTAATAATATTTACAGCTTTGTTATGATACAAAAGAAGTGAAAAAAGATTATAAGACATTTCTTGCTGTTTATGCATTTACTTGTATTTCTTTTAAACACCATAGAAATAATTTTGCAATACTCATTCACTAAGAATAAGCAAGATAATGAACTGTGATATCCCCGTGTTTGGGATTTAAATAAAAAGTTCTCATTTGTCTACGCATAAAGATGTCTTAAGAAATTACTAACTTATCCATAAAAATGCATTATAGGTCTACTATTTTTATATTATGAAATACCATTTTGATTAGTATTATTCAAGTTTAAAAATTTCTCATCAATGCATTATAAATACTAAATAAATTCTTCATAAACATTTTAATTTATTCTAAAATTCTATTTTTAATTTAAACAATACAAAAAAATTTAGTTAATTCCTACTTAGGTCAAGAAATAATTTTTTCTTCTTTTAGTTACTTTTTATTAAATGGTTACAATTAATATAAACATGTTTATACATATGACAGAATCTAAGTGGCAAAATAGAAAGCAATTTTCCTTACAATTTTCCATTTTCGTTTCTGTATAGGGTGTTGGACTATTTTTTTTGTTTGTTTGTTTGCTGCTACTTCTTCATTAATTAAGTTAAATTATTCTAATAAAATAGAAAAGAAAAAGAAATCCTATTCTCAGAAATTAGGCCATCTCAGGTGGGATTCGAATCCACGACCTTTAGATTAGAAGTTCAACGTGCTATCAATTGCGCTACAGGGACACAATGAACGATTTTCCTTTCTGTATTTACTGTTGGACTATTATTTTTGTTTGTTACTATTTATTCATCATGTAATTTAATTAATGAATTAATATTTGAAAAAAACTATGTATTAACATCAAGTGTCATGCACTACAAGTTTAAAAAATTGTATGTGAACTTGCATGTGTGAATAGAAAGTATTTTATTAGCGACAGAAAATTTGAACAAGATATATATATATTTAACTAAGGTCTATTATATATCTTTACATATAAAAATCATCTGTGCGTGTGTATGTCACTAAACTCCTCCTAAACGGCTGGACCGATTTCGATGAAATTTTTTGTGTGGATTCAAGTAAATTCGAGAATGGTTTAGATTCACAATTCGGTCCGATATCGCAATTAGTTAAAAAGATATTAACTAAAAACATTAAAAAAATACAACTCAACATTCACCTGCATTGTTGTAACAACGCGGTTGTTATAAACACACACAAGTAATATAAAAAAAAATTTAATCAATTCCTACTTAGATCAACCAAGAAAAAATTTATTTTAGCTACTTTTTATTAAATAGTTGCAATTAATATAAATATGTATATACATATGACATAATCACAACATTAAGTGGTAATTATTTTTTATTAATTATCATTAAAGTATCGTTTTTTCATCCAAAACAATCGTGTATATAAAATTTCCTTTCAACTGAACGCTTTGACACGTGAGAAAAAAAACCTTTTCAAATTTTGACATAAGTCATCAAAAGGGTCGCTAAGTCTCCAACGTGGCTGTATTTGTAATTTTTTAAATAATTAGTTTTAATCAATTAATTTTTATTAATTATAATTAAATTATTGTATTGTCATCCAAAATAATCATGTACATTACATTTCGGCTCAACTAAGCGCTTTCAAATGTATTTTATTAACGATTGAAAATTCCACCAAGGTAAATAAATAAATAAACAAACAAACAAAATATGTATAGAGATCGTGAGCTAATAGCAGGAATTGAAAAAGACGTAAGTTGGCGTCGAAAATTGATTTTCAGCCAAACTGGCCAAACCCGGTCTTTATTGTTACGAAAATGCAGACGATTCACGCTTTTTAGCGTTTTTAATTAATATCTTTTCAAATAATCTTTATATATGTAATTCTTCTGTGCGTGTGTATGTAACTGAACTCCTCCTAAACGGCTGGACCGATTTTGATGAAAGTTTTTGTCTGTTCCAGTGGACTCGGGAATGGTTTAGATTTATAATTCGGTTTAGAAATGCTTATTTAATTAATTTTTTGTTTATAAATTGTTGATCTTGGAATGTTTTACATTGAATCCGGCAGACTGTGCTACGATCTCTGTATCGAATATTCAAAAATCTTTTATTATAATTCAAGTTGGTCCCGACAGTTGGTGCTGTGATCATTTCAGGAAAATATTTTGTCACTTTGTGTTATTATTTTGTTGAAATAAATCGTGGGTTAATTAAATTATTACATTCAGATGTAATTAGTGTTTGAAATTTTACTCAATTTTACTCAAAACAGTCCAGGTTGTTAAAGCTTATTCATAAAAATTTGGAATTTTTGAATTTAAGATGTGTGTACAGGACAACGTCTGTCGGGTCCTGTAGTATATATATAAATATATATGTAACTAAGGTCTATATTTTTCAATTCCTACTAATGAAAAATATAGATCTTAGTAAATATATTTAATATCTTAACCCTTTATCTCTACCGACGGTACTTATAAGTACCACTCACTTTAAAATTACATAGAATAATCATTTTTAAGAATACTCTGACGAGATACTTAGCAGAAATATTATTTTAAGTCCACACTTCCAAGATATATGGCAGCACGGGTTCTATCAGGAGTATTTTAGCGAGGAAGGCGAATAGTTTTATAGCAGAAATTGCGTTTTCAGCTGACGGCGTTTTCTGCGGATTGCGAAGATTGTCATTTTTGTTCCGAAAAAATAGTTAATGTCAAAAGGTAATTGTCTTAATTTTTTTTTGTATGTTATGAAGACCTTAGAAAACGATTTGACCATTTCTTTTAAGTGAACAGTGTATATAATTAATTTAACAGTTAAATATCTTTAATTAATTAATTAGGTCTAAATTATTAAATTTCCAAAAATTGGGTATTTTTTTTATGTATATCCCTTAATTTTCAATGAAGAGATTCAAAAAAAAAATATATTACTTGAAAAAAAGTACAGTAAATAATAATGCATAGCAGTAGCGCACACAGGAATTTTTCAAGGGGGGTCCAGGGTTGAAAGTTCACCATTCTTGTATCATGCTCCTTTTGATTTTGTCGATTTTCGGGAACAAAACACAGCAAAAAAACTAATTATTGAATAAATAATTAGCATTAATTAATAAAATTAATCATTAATAACAAATAATTAAATTTTACGTTCTTTATACTTAGAATTATAATTAATTGGAAAACATATCAAGGGCTTTGGGGGTCCGGACCCCCCCCTTCCTTGTGTGCGCCACTGATGCGTACATAAAGGGTTAATAGGTATTAAAACAGGCATTTAATATCTTAATAAATATATCTGACTAAAAATCGAGAAAAGAATAATGTTTCTCATTGTGTGACTTATTAAACAAATCTAGAATTTTTTTTAAACCGTTACTCTGATAGGATTTCTGAAGGATTTTAAAGTAACATATGCTGTTCCTTGTTAACCTCCACTACCCTGTTCGCGAACCACATTCACCCAACCAAGTGTCCAATCTAATTATGACGGCACCCAAGCGACCTCAGTTCATCCCTGTACCTTCTTGACCCTCACCGAGCGGCAGGATTAAGGAGTTAATGAGAAAACGCGTCAGATACACATCAGGCGTTCCATTTCTATTAATTATTTAGCGCGAAAAGGTCCCTCAAGTGAACTCTGTTGGTCGTCCATCAAAGAAAAAACCCAGGTGTCGATAAGACCTCATCAGTCAGAAGGCTCCGTGAAGTGTCATCAAGTCACCAACTCCCAGAAAATTAGCCGTGAAACATTTCTATGGAACTTGGATCGGCTTCTTTCTAGCTTCTTGCCGAAAAACTGAAAGGGGAGACTTGAAATAGGTCTTATTGAATTCGATCAATCTCTCAGTTTCCTGTCGTGGAAAGCGCTGTTAAAGCAAGGGGACACCTGCGTTCTCACGCGAAATAATTAGGTATAGATTTGCTTTCGACACTGAAGGCAGATGTATCGGGACAGAGGAAGGATTGCAACATCTTTTCCGGCAGTGGTATAACAGGTGTATTTGTGTAATTAAATCTTAAATCATCGTCTTGAGTTGAATTATCACCTATTTTGTTTTTTGCTTCTTCGAAATGATTGTGAATTCTAGATAGAGATATTCGCAGATGAGTTTTCGTTTAAGGAAAATGATAGGTTCATGGCATTAATGGGTAGTCAAACATCAATGGATGGGGTTAGAGAAAATAATAGCAATTTCTCCAAAACCAATGCTTCAAACAAATTGAATGAGTGTTCACCAACGATATTATTGATGCCGATTTATGCGTTATGTTGTTTCGTTACAATAGAGAATGACAAAGTAGTAATTCGCGATTGGCTTCAAACGATATACTTGTGTTCTTTAACATGCATTGAATAGAATTTGCTTTTATGTTATCTTAAAGATTTTAGTTGAAAATTATCCATTTATGTGCGTTTCTTTTTTCAAAAGCACAGTTCAGAACGTAGTCGGATACCTTAAATTTTGACTAATATTAAGTTTTAGAAAGTGCAGATAATCTCATTGATTAAAAAAACCCATTTTACTTCCCAAGAAATGGCGATTCATATACTCGTATAAAATAGAAAGAAAAAAAATGTTAATGTCCCCTTGGAAAAGTAGTTACGTCTCTCAAAAAAAGATTAATCTGAATTTCATTAAACGTGAAAAATTGGGCAGGATGTCATAATGTCTAGAAGTGATTCCTCAACCTATTGCTTATACTGAATGACACTTGGATCACAAATTAATATTACTAATGAGTAAATTATATTAAAGAATTAAATTAGAATTTTTTAATTATAAATGCAATACTTTTTTAATTGCTTTTACATAAAATAGCTATAACATGTTGATCTACTTTAAATATTATTTAGAGATGTATTCTTCTAAGTATATATATATATGTGTGTGTATTGGGTACCACGAAAACACTTTCTAGTTCTAGGGGTTCCATGAAAACACTTTCAAGTTCTAAGGGTTCCGTGGATAGCAAAAGTTTGAAGATCTCTGATATAGACCCAAAACACAACATATATTTTATCAAATAACACGTAGAGATAGTTGTTGAACCATTACTTTTCGCATACAAAATTCTGCAAGTAATGGCTCCAAGGACAATAATGGTTCTTCAAATCCTTCCTTATAAATCAAAATGTAACCATTGTTTTTAAAAAACCAATTGAAACAAAGTAAGTTCTTTACACACATACACACACAAAAAGGTTTTAAAATAAATCACCCTCTTCCCACAAATTAAATTACTTTCATCCATCCTACTCCCCCATTCAAGATCTGATTTATTTCATCCTCACCAAAATATCATAAAAAACGCGGCTTCTCCATCTCTCTAGCGGAAGGGGTGTCATTTACGACGTGTCGTGGGTGGATTGGCCACGCCCTTGATCCAGAGCCACACACCCCCTCTCCCGAGGCCCGCGCGAATCTCTTACGCAAATTGAATCGGAGGGATTCTTTTTACAGATCACGCAACACTGACATGGCCGACAAGATGACAGAGCACGCGACACACCACAAAAGAGCACGAGTTTTCGTGGCGTGATTCCATCTTGCGCATGCGCTCTCCCGTTTGAGAACAAAAGATGAGAACACGCAAAAACAGAAAAAGCGGGGAAATAATTACATTCAGATTCATCATTCTAGATGAGAGTAAAATAGAATATACTGTTTATAAAGAGGATTTTCTTTTTGACAAATTGTAGGGGGATTCGTGAAGTAAGTGCAAAAGTACCATTTAGTTTCACGGATCTTTGATGTCTCTATTTTGCTTCTATTCTACTAGTTATTTGCAACGAAAATTTCATGCATCACCAGTCCCTTTAATGATTCTATTTTCCTCTACTAAAAAAGAAGTTTATCTTCCACAATCATTGCCTTGTTCCTTATATCAAGGATTATTAATAACTTATATATGAACATTCTACGTGATGGAACAAGTTTCCAACTTATATGTAGCAGTGGCGCACGCAAGGGAGGGATCCCTGGTCCGCACCTCGTACCCCCAGATCTTTATTTTTTATTATAATCCTATGTATATAATATGTAACCCAAGCTCAGTGGCGCAACAGCCCATGAGGACCAGGGTCTACTGTGGTCATCCCAGTATACGTGACCATTTGGGCGTTGAGGTGCATGAGCAGATGTCCCGATCAGGTGGTCAGTCTGAAGCGAGACCCCCAGTGATTAAGTCCCAAGCAAGCTTGGTATACATTTATCGACCCACTGCAATAGGGATAGAGAATAGAACCTGTACATGTGGTTAGGAAGCGCGATACGCCGTCACTCGATCACTGGGCCTCATTTTATTATAAACTATTTAAACGGCTGCTGACATGATATTTTCAATGAAGATAAAGAGTGTTTTTTTTCCAGGTATAGAAGTTTAAGTTGGCATTACTTTCCAAGATGGCGACCGATTTAACAGCTGTCAAGTGATTTATTCTCAGTTTGGTTTGGCAATTCATCAAAACGATCATCAAGCAAGGCGTAGATTCGTCGAATGGGCCCAAAACGAGATTGCCGTTGTTCCCGATTTTCATAAGCGAATTTTGTTTAGCGATGAAGCGCACTTCTGGTTGAATTGCTAAGTCAACAAACAAAACTGCCGCATTTGGAGTGAAGCTGATCCACAAGTGTATGTCGAAACACCGTTACATCCAGAAAAACTGACTGTTTGGTGCGCTTTATGGGCTGGTGGAATCCTTCTTCAAAAACGATGAAGGCCACAACGTTACAGTCAATGGTGATCGGTATAGAGCCTTACTAACTTTTTCATTCCTGAAGTGAACAATCGTGATGTCCAGGAGCTGTGGTTCCAACAAGACGGCGCAACATGTCACACAGCTCGTGCCACAATCGATTCATTGAAAGACACGTTGGGTGACCGCCTAATTTCACGTTTTGGACCTGTGAATTGGCCTACAAGATCTTGTGATTTAACACCTCTAGACTATTTTCTGTGGGGCTATGTAAAGTCATTGGTCTATGCGGATAAGCCACAAACGCTTGACCATTTGGAAGACAACATTCGCCATGTTATTGCCGAAATACGGCCACAAATGTTGGAAAAAGTCATCGAAAATTGGACGTCAGATTGGACTACATTCGAGCCAGCCATGACAGTCATATGCCAGAAATCATATTTAAAATGTAATGCCACAAGATTATCTTTCGAATAAAAAAAATTCATGTCAATCGAATAATACATCGTTATTTTATTGCAATTTAAAGTTCTATACCTCTAAAAAAACACCCGTTACATTTTATTTTAGATGAAGAAGAATAAAATAATTAAAAAAGCAATGTTTTCAAGTATTGTCTCCCCCTTTATAAAAAGGTTTTTGTGATGCTGTGATACATTTGTTTACATTTAAGGTATAGTTAATAAAAATGGGTCGTAAAAAGGTTAATTTAACTGAAGAGAAGCGCCAAGAAAGATTTTCTTAGAGCAGGCATGCCCAACCCGCGGCCCATTTGGAGACTTATTGCGGCCCAATTGAAGTTTCTGTCCATATTATTTTAGACATTTGAACTACAGACGGTTGAATCGAAAATACCGTGTTTTGACCCACCCCACCTCTCCCCATGCAGTTTTTTCCGAAATAATTTTTTTCCTTCATTTGACTTCCAAGCAATATGTTATTCCTCTTTCAACGAGAGCGTCGTTGAGAGTGAGTAGTGTATTTAGTTCTAATTGTCAGAGAAATAATTTATGTCTATATTTTTAAGTTCAGATTAGTAGTCTTTTTCTTGTTTTATTTGGCAATGAAAGAATCCGATGATGGATTTAATGAGTTGCCTCAGAACTGTAAGACCAGCTAGTAGAAATGTAAGATAATTTACGGCAGCAGAATAAAAATGCTTAATATTTTAACCTTCTGAAATTATATGTAATTTTTTCATTTTATCCTATATTTTAATTATGGTGCAATAATTAATATCATACAATAAGTAACTAAACATTTGGCTATCGGGCAGAAAAAAAACTTTTTTGCCAAACAGTGTAATAATTGCAATGCTGTTCTTCTTTGAATTTGAAATAAAAATTTTGAAAATCTAAATCAATTTTATGCAAACATTCTGTAACGCAAGTATAAAATGTGAAGATGTTACGAACCTAGTTGTTATACTACGTAACCTCAGATGGCAGCATAAATCTACTGTAGATAAGAACCTTGTAGGTTAAGAGATATTCTTCCACCAACAAGTGCAATCAGTCGACTCAACTTCGCTGTGATTGTGATCCAGTAAAAGGTAAACTTGCTGTTTTTTGATCATTTCAATAATTATTGAATAAATTTTTTTATTATATATTTATTCGTCATGGCTGAAAGAAAAATTGAAAAGAAGAAAAGAAAACTTGAAGATGAAAATAGACAGTTTCAAAGTGAATGGAAAAATTTGTACTTTTTTATTCATGTAAAAGACAATGCTGTGTGTTTGATTTGTCGTCATTCAATTTAAATTTTAAAATCATACAACCTTAAAAGATTTATATGAACAAAAACATGGAGAAATTGATAAACTTACTCTTGGCGAACGGAAAGCTAAGTTACAGTCTTTGAAGAACAATTTGACATCTCAACAATACATATTTCATAAACAAACTGCCCAATCAAAAGGTATTGTCAGTGCTAGCTTTCGAGTATCCCACATCATTGCTAAAAATATGAAGCATTTACAGACGGTAACTATATCAAAGACTGTCTAATTGCCGTAATTGAAGAAATCTGTCCAGGAAAACTGGATCTCTTTACTCAAATTAGTCTGTAACGTCACACAGTAGAAAGAAGAATAGAAAACATTTCACGTGAGATTTGTGCATCGCTAAACACAATTACAACTAGCTTCGTATATTTTTCACTGGCTTTGGATGAAACGTCAGATATAAATGATACTGCTCAACTTGCTATTTTTATTAGAGGTGTCGATAGTCAAATGGATATTACTGAAGAACTACTCGAACTTGTGAGTTTGAAAGGTACTACCACCGCGGAAGAGATATTAAGGATGCTGTCATAAATTGCGCGCAAAGTCGTCAGATAGATTTGAAAATCTTGTAGGCATTGCAACAGATGGAGCCCCTTCAATGGTTGGAAAAAATGCTGGTGCTGTTACATGAATTTTCGATCACATAAAAGCTTTAGGAAACAGTTCAAATTTTTGAAATGTTCATTTGTCATTGTTTTTTGCACCTCGAGAATCTATGTGCACAAGTGTTAAATATGTCACATGTGATGAAAGTTGTTGTCAAGGTAATTAATTCAATTAAAAACAATCCATTGAAGCATCGTCAATTTCAAGAATATCTTAGGAAACTGGAATCTGAATACGGTGATATCATTTATTACACCGAAATTCGGTGGTTAAGTCGCGGAAACTGCTTATTGCGATTTTGGAGATTAACGGAAGAAATTAAAACTTTCGTGAACAATAATGGTCATAATATAAGTGAACTTTCGGATGACCAATGGCTTCTAGATTTATGTCTTCTGACAGATATAACAATGAAACCGAATGAGCTAAATCAGAAGTTACAAGGTGATAATAAGTTGATTACCGATTGTTATCAAGATATAAAAGCCTTTGTAGCAAAGCTGCAGCTTTATGAACATCAATTGCGGTCAAACAATTTGATTCATTTCCCATTGTTAAATGACTATAAAAGTGACCATAAAAACCTCTTCAAATATTCTACGGAAATCGGAAAATTATTTGAAGAATTCAACACCAGATTCTCCTACATACAAAAGTTTGAGGAAATGTTTGCAATATTTTTAGCTCCATTTAATGCAGAGGTGGACTCAGCACCTCCAAATTTACAAATGGAGTTAATAGAATTACAATCAAGCATCGAGCTAAAAAGCCCGTGCGAAAGGAATAAGATTGAATATTATCAAAAATATATCCTCGAAGATAAATTTCCAAATTTAAAACAATTGGCTATGCGCATTATATCAACTTTTGGAACTACTTATCGCTGCGAGTCATTTTTTTTCCAAATCAAACCTGGTAAAAACAAAGTATCGCAGCAGGTTGCTCGATGAAAACATGGCCAATCAACTACGATGTGCGTCAACTAAATTATCCGTTGATATTAAAAAAATCTCAAGTAAAGTACAAAAAACAAGTGTCACATAAATTGTAAGGTAATAAAATATTTTGAATGTTGTACGATAGTAAAATATTTTGAATAATTTGTTTTATTTTGATATGTGCGGCCCACCTCAGTTTAGTAAATTTTTACTTGGCCCACAAACCGATTTCGGTTGGGCACCCCTGGCTTAGAGGGTCTTCCCTTACCTTCAAGCGCTTTCTCGAAAAATTCGCTTACGTCATAGATCGTAATGTTATAGATTTCTCCAACAATTTCCAGAAGCATCCATATGGTCTCCAAGTCGCCAAATTTGGTCCCCCAAAAAGATACCAACTTGACTGTATCAACAATATTTCGCGAAGTTTCCATTGTAGCGCCATTACAATGTAAGGGACGGCATTGCTTGAGAATATTACAATTTTGCAATTTGAGCAATGAGTATAAAAACTTGTATAATTTGTGTAATGAGAGCTGGTCCGCCGTAAAGTGGACAGGGGGTACTCCCCCTGGTTAATTTTAAAAAAATAAACCGTGGTCCTTTTGAAAACTAATGTCTTTTGCACATATAGCAATCTCTTAGGTAAATTATACAAAACAATATCAATACCAAAAGAATGTTTTACTTCTCTTCTTTCCCCTCTTTTTTTTCAATAAACTACCATGTAAAATTCGGTTTTTCTATTCCAAAGCAATAGCGCGACAGTGGTTTTTACAATATTTTTTTAGGCTCCGATGAAAGTAAAAGATATTACACTAAGATTAAATTTTTAGATATTTTTGCAAAATAGGAATTCATTTTATGTATATGGAACAAATTCTAGAATTATATAATTTCCTAGTATAGCTAATAGGATGTAGTTCTACGTTATTTCTACTTAGATTTTTACTGTTATTTGTTTGTTATACAACGAAACATGTAATCGTATGCTTTTTAAAATACGCTACTGGCCATGAAAATTGCAACACTAGGTCGGGATGATCTGACAAACGACAAAAGCACATGAAAGGAAAAATTATATACAAATGATTAGAATTTCAGCACATTTAGATGACTCTGGAGGGAGAAACGACATCTGAAGCACTGTATTAAGGAAAAGTTGTCTAGTGGATTTCTCATTCGGAAAGCTTTCAATTATTAAAAATGAGAGATACTTCAATTTCATTTCAAATTTCTTTTCTTTCTTTATAACTCTCTCTTTGTATTCATTCAATTGTATCAATAACACTTCATAAGGTTTTCAAAGAATGTAACATTTATTATATTCACAATAAGATATTTGAAAGGATTTTAAAAATATGATTTAACATTTTCAGCAACCTTTAAATTATATGACATCTTTATATTACTGTTTTTAAATACCTATTATCATAAATTAAGGCCTCCTCTATATGTATAATACATTTTCGTTTTTTATTGAATCCTACCATTAAGAAAAACAGAAATTTTAAATGTTCTCACTTGATATTTACATAAATGAAAAATTAGTTCTGAGAGTAGCACTGTAACTTTATCATTAAGGTTCAAGCATTTACTACTATTATTATTAATTATTATTTTATTTTTTTCATATACCTTCCTACGATCTATGAAAAGTAATACACCAGTCGATTAGATGTCCTTGGGAACATAGCAAATCGAAAGGCAACACGTTGCTACTTTAAATGCAAGAGTAGAAATATTTCACCAATGAAACGTAACAAAATTACTCCTGGAATAAGTTTATGAAAAAAAAAACACAATAATAAAAGTAGTTTATTATTACTCCGTATTACTCCGTATACCGTATTATTCGGCGTTAAATATCAACTCGCGTTGATATTTGCAAGTATATTATTCTTGTTGATCTTTTCTTATAATTAGAAATACGGACTTCTTTATAATTAGTGTTTGATTTTCTTTCATTCGATGTATATTACACACGAAATTTTTCTTTTTCTTTTTTATTCAATTTTAAAAAAAAGAGTTAATTCCCTCTCCGGTGCTTCGAATTCACAATATGATTTATTTCTAGTTAAACAAATTCAAGTTAATTTTGTTGTTGAATTTTAACAATCGCAAAATTTTTTCACTTACTTCTACAACTCAAAGCAAGAAAAAGTATGCACAAAATTAATTATCCCGACATTAAATTCTAAATAAAATCAAGTAGAGTGAAGGCAATATATATATATATATATATATATATATATATATATATATATATATATATATATATATATATTAGAAAAGACTTTTTGAAACAGGGCAATTGAAAGAGCGACTGAGAATACTAAGTTTCTGGGTTTTTTTTGCAAAACGAAATATTGTACTAATACTCAGACAATGGCGTATACAGACTTATCGTATAAAAGAACACTTTTATATCAAGAAAAAATGAGGAAATGATACTCTATGGTATAAAAGTAATATATATGTATAAAATGAAAAAAATAATTTCAAAATTTAATGCTACAAAAAGGTTGAATTTAAATATATATATAAAGATTTAACTTTGGTGAGATGATTTTAGGTTCAAAGTAATTTTTTTGCACAATTTAAGTTACCCAAAACGATCATTGTTCATAAGAGATTAGTGCAGTGGCGCACACAGGAATTTTTCAATTGGGGGGAGGGGTCCGAGGTCGAAAGTTCACCATTCTTGTATCATGCTCCTTTTAATTTTGTCGATTTTTGAATAAATAATTAGCATTAATTATAAAATGAATCATTAAAAACAAGTAATTAAATTTTACGTACTATATACTTGGAATTATAATCAATCGGAAAAAAAAATCAAAGGCTTTGGGGGGTCCGGAGCCCCAGGAGCCCCCCTTATATGTGCCACTGGATTAGTGTATATATATATAGTCTAATTCTCTACACAAACAAGAGATAAACTTTCACATCAATCACATTCGAAAAAAAACACAGAGACAGTAAAGAGTACATACAACGAAGGACACTAGATTAAAAATCATAAAATGGATGCTGCAGTATTATAAACATTGCTGACTTAGGACAGCTAATATATAAAAAACTTTTTTACGAAAAAGTGGGGTTGAACATGTTTTTTGGCCAGCCAGCCTTCCCCCTTTATGTAAATAATACCGAGCAAAAACCTATTGAAAGTAATGGATAGGAATATCTAAATCCATTACAAAATAGAGGTACCTTACCTAAAAATTGCACTTGAAAATACAGAGCCCGCGCTAAATCTGAGTGCAATAACTATATATATATATATATATATATATATATATATATATATATATATATATATATATATATATTATATATATATATATATATATTATATATATATATATATATTATATATTATATATATATATTATATATATATATATATTATATATATATATATATATTATATATATATATATATATATATATATATATATATATATATATAAGTTATTGCCAGATTCTGGACCCTAATGCAGATTCAAAGCGCATGTGAATGGCTGATATATATATATATGTATCAGGGTATATATATCATATATATATATATATACCAGGGGGTCGGACCCTCCCAAAGGCCTTGATTTTTTCCCGATTAATTATAATTCTAAGTATATAGTACGTAAAAAAATTTAATTAAGTATTTGTTATTAATGATTAATTTTATTAATTAATGCTAATTATTTATTCAAAAATTAGTTTTTAATGTATTTTGTTCCCGAAAATCGACAAAATCAAAAGGAGCATGATACAAGAATGGTGAACTTTCGAGCCCCGGACCCCCCATTGAAAAATTCCTCTGTGTGCTACTGATATATATATATATATATATATATATATATATATCAGTGGCGCACACAAAACGAGACCCCTTCCCCTAAAGCCCTTGATTTTTTCGATTGATTATAATTCTAAGTATATAGTACGTAAAAATTTAATTAAGTATTTGTTATTAATGATTAATTTTATTAATTAATGCTTATTATTTATTCAAAAATTAGTTTTTTACTGTGTTTTGTTCTCGAAAATCAACAAAATCAAAAGGAGCATGATACAAGAATGGTAAACTTTCTACCCCGGACCCCCTCCCCTCCCTTGAAAAATTCCTGTGTGCGCTACTGATATATATATATATATATATATATATATATATATATATATATATTATATATATATATATATATATATTATATATATATATATACACTCTGGTGTGCAAAAATTAAGGACGAGACGATTTTTTCAATATAACTTTGTACAAAAAGCTTTCCAAATCAACACATTTAATACCGTAAGATCCCTAATACGTAAGGACATGTGTAATATGTAAGCAACACTTACCAAAAGGAAAATCAGAGGGATAAAAAGAAGCTTTATTGAAAAAAAGTAGCATGGGCGCAATGTGACTGAAGGCCGAAACATCCCTGTGATGGGTGTCCAGCAAAAACATCCGGTCTTTAGTAGGGGATATGATCTCCCCTGACTGCTAGGCAAGGGTTTCACAGCGTCTGCCCCATGCTGAGAATGAGAGTGTCAATGAGTTGTTGAGGCATTGCTGCCCATTCGTCTTGCAGCGCCAATCGAAGCTCAAGAATCGTTACTGGTGGTAAGGTACGAGCTGCCAAGCGTCTGCCTAGAAAATCCCATACATGCTCGATGGGATTGAGATCCGGAGATCGTGCCGGCCAATCCATACGTTCAATATCCTCACTCTCTAAGAGCTGTTCAGGCAGCTACTGTGCGATGACATGGTGCATTGTCGTCCATGAAAAGGAACTGCAGACCCATAGCGTCTCTAAAAGACGCTCATATGGAAGAAGAATCTCGTTACAATAACGGGTCCCGTTGACTGAACCTGCGTCGAAGATGTGAAGGTCTGTACAACTACCAAGCATGATGCCTCCCCAAACGAGAACACCGCGACCTCCATACCTGTCCCTTTCAATGATGTTCGAGGGATGATTGCGGCTTCCCCGCTCTCTCCAGATGAGTATGCGATGAGAATCACTACTCAAACTGAATCTGCTCTCATCTGTAAAGAGTACTCGTCCCATTCACTGTCTCTCAATTCCGGTGTTCCCGGCACCACAGAGAACGCGCCTTCTCCGATGGGCAGGCGTTAAAAGGTACTCACCGTACAGGGCGTCGTGCAAACAGACCACGACCGTGCAGATCTTCTGGCCACGGTAAAACGCGATATCGGTCGTCCAGTCGCCT
Source organism: Trichonephila clavipes (assembly GCA_019973935.1). Lineage (NCBI taxonomy): Eukaryota > Metazoa > Arthropoda > Arachnida > Araneae > Nephilidae > Trichonephila > Trichonephila clavipes. Next base: position 1,031,022 of record BMAU01021430.1, read on the forward strand.
CTGTCGTGTGTCTAGCGATTTCTCCCGCTGTCTGCCGCCTGTTTCTTCTGGCCTGTAAGACAATGTACCGGTCATCTGCGGGTGTGGTTCCTCGTGGACGACCACTACTGAATCCCCGGATAGCTGTTCCTGTAGTTTGAAATTGTCTCCAAAGTCGTGAAACGATGCTGTGAGCAATTCGAACTCTTCAGCCACACTTGTCACACTGCGGCCTTCCTCCAACTTCCCAATGATTCGACCTCGGGTAAAAGCATCCAGATGTCGTCTAACAGATTGATTATTCGCCATTTCTCGCTGAGGCAGCAACTCGGTGTGATTTTTAACTGCTATACGGCGTGCAATCTCTTTGCCAGAAATACTGATCTTACACCGACAACATGCTTTATACTACTCAGACACTCCCCCCCATTACGTCTACCTGCATATCTGCGCATGTGCTACCGTACATCACCTTACTTAATCTTCTGATTGGTCTTTCTGTCGCTCTGCCTCTTCGTTCAGCTGATATGCTAATTTTTCGACTTCGTCCTTAATTTTTTGCACACCAGTGTATACATACAATGTGTACATGGCAACATTTCATAACCACAACTTACTCTCCCGTACCAACGAATAAGTCTGATTTAAACGATTTTCCGTCTTTCGCTTTATTGTGCAGTGTAATTTCGCGAGTATATGTTTTTTTTTAAATTAATACTAAAGAAGCTGTTAGATTTGTTAAGGTTTTTATTTCTTGTAAAGATTTACTATGTGTAAATGCTAAATAGTACGAAAATACCGCGCGGTTTAACATTTACAAAAATTACTTTGACTTTTTACCATAATAAAGGAGGCTGTGGTAGCCCAATGGTTCAGGTATCGGATCATGGAAGGCATGTCATGAGTTCGAGCCCAGTACCACTAAAGACCCGACGTGTAGGGGAGCGATGCGCATTAAATCTGTCGAGAGCTCAAACGTCCTCCCATTGGTGTGGTGTGGTAGCTAGGAAAAGGGTGGGTGTCAGCTCAGGTGTCGTCCTCGTCACTTAACTATGGTTCAAAATTGTGAGATCCGTCACCAAAGCCCTCGTGTAGCTGAACAGTGCGACGTCAATATTCACTCTCACTCACTCACTTAACCATAAAAAAAGCTCAAATACCTAAATTTAACTCCCCTTGTGGCTGTACTAACACAAAACAAATTCTTTATTTTATTTGCTCCTTCATCTATCTACCAGAGAGCATGTTTTCCGTATAGGTAAGTGCCACGGTAACCTAGTGGTCACTCGTGGCTGGCGTGTAATGAGTTCGAGCCTAGTGCCGCTGAAGACCTGCCGTGTAGAGATGGCCGATGCACGTTAAATCTGTGGAGGCTCCAACATCATCCTGTTGGTGTGGAAGTTAGTAGAGGGGGAGTGCCAGTTCAAGTGTCGTCTTCGTCACTTGGTTTGGTTCAAAATAACGAAGTCAGCCGCCAATAGCCTTTGTGCAGCTTTAATGAGTGAGGGCATATTAATATCATCTTATTCAGCTGCACGAGGGCTTTTGTCGACGCACCTCGTATATATAATTTTAAACCATAGTTAAGCGAAGAGGACAACAACTGAGCTGACTTCCCCTCTCTTAATACCCCACAACACAAACGGGAGGGCGTTTGAGCTCTCGACAAATTCAACTTTCATCGCTTCCCTACATCGTGGTCTTCAACGGTACTAGGCTGGAGCTCTTGACACGCCGGCCACGAGTCCGTTGCCTTGACCACACAAGACTACCGCACCCACAATATTAACGTCGCACTATTCAGCGACTCGAGGACTTTTGGCGACGGACCTCGTAATTTTGTGCAGCTTTAGAGTTCAAAGGTAATATAACGCTCACTGGTTTTTTAAATTCTGCAAAAAAAGAAGAAAATTCTATGCCCCCTTGAGGGAGGGGGGGCTAAAAAGTAAAAATTTCTTGGTCTATGGGGGAAGAGTAGCTCCTAAACCCCACCCGTGTGTACGTCACAGCAATCAAAGAAAAGCAATTTTTTTTTAATCGATGTATTTTCGTTTAAAGTATCCGACTGCGTTCGGAACCGTGACTTTGCAAAAGGGTATAAATGGATAATATTTATGGTATTTAGTGTCACTTAGATTAGACAACATACATAAAATAGTTTCAAGAATATTATTACAGTAAAAAATTATCGAAGTACAATGTTTTGACAAAAAATGAACATAGAATGACCAATTTTCAAAACATTCTCCTTTTATGAAAAATGCATCTGTTATAATAATATTTTGTGCCTGTATATAGCTTAGACCGCTGTACAGAGGCTGAACCGGAATTTTTGAAACACATAACTTACAAGTGGATTAATCCATATTTTATAACAACAGAGAGGAGAAATTTAAAAAAAAACGCCGAGAGAGAGAGATAATTTTTTCAATTGGTGGTAACTCTGAAAATAATGTGAATTGTGAATTTTTCAAAATTCTTAGTTCAGACTCACTGGAGAAGTCTTTTTTACTTCATGTAAGCAAAATATTATTATTATAGAAGCATTTTTTATAAAAGGAGGTTTTGAAAAAAGTTTATTCTAAGTTAATTTTTTGCCAAAATAATGTATTTAAATATTCTTTTTTTTCTATTGTATTTAAATAATGTCCTTAAAACAATTTATACATGTATTCTAATCTAAGCGACACAAAATATCATGAAAATTATCCATTTATGCGCTTTTTTAAAATCACGGTCCCGAACGTAGTCGAATACCTTAAGATATCCGAACACGTTCAGAGTACTTTTTGACAAAATGACATATTTAAACATTATAAAGGCTTTTTTAGGACTCAATACCAGTAAATACTAATATTTAACCAACAATATTTACAATAAATTGCCTGAATTTCACAAAAATCACAATTATAAGTGAAATTTTAGCAATATTTTTGTAAAACTTCAAAGCAATTAGAGAAAAAAGTGATAAATTTAAATTAGTAAAAGAATTACCAAAACAATCTAGAGGCATTTATCTAGAGAATGTAGTAAAATTTTAATGTTTTATTAAAATTTGAAAATTTTAGAGCTGAGAGAGATTGAGTAAACGTTATAAGAAAAACCACGCTTTTATGAGACCATTATTTAAATAGCAAGCCCTAACTCAAAAAATATTCATACAATAAGAAATATTTTAGTAAATTCTCTAGAAAATAGCATAAATATATCAGGTTCAAAAAATTTTATAGAAATACATTTGTAATATCTTGTATGATCAGACTCGCTCGCCATGACAGATTTCGAACAATTTAAATTCCCACTTCTGGTAGATAAAGGACCCACCTCCGGTTTTTTTAACTTAATAAAATTGATTGTAACTTGGCCTCCAAGAAGCGTAGAATCAAAATAAAGTATGTTTTTAAAGCCAAAAGATAGGTGTATTTAATAAAACAGAAAACAAAAATATCGGTCTTGTCCGAATTTGGTCATTTTCAACGTGTTCGGATACCTTAAGCAGAATAACATAAAATCTCATAAATGTATTATTTTATTATGAACGAAGCTGATTCATTAACTTTAAAAAACAGGTGATAGTTAAATTAATTAAAAATGGCAAAATAATAATTCGAGCTCTACTTTCTTAATGATGACATCTAATCAACAACGATTAGCGTTCCTCTCTAGGACAAAAATATTTACTTTTATTATGTCAAAATAATTCAGCCACTTATTGCATTTCCTCTCGACGTCAATCGAGGCTATCCCAATACCTGCTAGTCAAGGTGTGAATGCAAGAAGAGCCGACTCACGAAAAAGACCGCTGGAAAGCTTGTTAAAAAGAGTAATGGTTGTAAGCCAGAGCCGCCTGTCGGCCATTATTGCAGGTCGAAGGGTAACCGTTCGTCAGGATGAAGCGGCGGTCTCTTTTGACATCTATTTGCGCTGCACACGATATACGATCTTGAGCATCGGTCACACCCAAACAATTACATGTGGCTAATGAAGTAAAACCGCTTGTGTGTTTTGGGGCATCAGATGCCAAATATCGAAAATCACCATCTTTACATTCTCAAAAGAATTTGTACTAGTGGAATAATGTGGTTGAGGAGTAATACGTTGGGATTACGTAACATAAATTAATCTGTAAGATTAGGGTTTGAGGGAGGAAATTGTGTTAAATTGAATAATGATAAATTTTCATGAAAATCTTCAGGTGTGTGAGAGTAGGAACCAGGAAAATTGTTGGAGTGAAAAAAGTATGCTCGAAGTTTAAAAGAAACTCGGTTTTTTTTTATGTTAATATCCTGTATTTAATAGTACTGCTTGTTTAGAGGAATTTGGGCTTTATGTTAATGAAAAAAAAATCCATGATAAATGAAAAGATAAAATGAATTATATGTACAGTGGTCCACAAAAGTGTTCGTACATGTGCAATTTCCTATTAAATTTAATGTTTTCGACTAAAAAAATTAATACATCGGAATTGTAATTTTTTTATGATATGTGCAACTTGTTCTTAACATAATAACATAATCAATTTTTAAAATGTATTGTAATTATTATTTTAAAAAATTAATAATCAAAAATCTACTAAAAAATTACGCCACAAAATTCATCTTTCACTTAAATAGAATCTCTCTCACCACAGCTTTAAATATTATATTTCTTTCTTAATTTATAGTACTTAGATATCTTTTATAGTGTCCACAAAAAATTTTAAACGTCTTGGTATGGATTTAATCAGTTTTTTGTAATTTCTGCATCAATGTTTCTCCATTCTTCTGTGATTATTGTTTTTACTGTCCATTTTACGTTTATATGTCGTGTTTTCATTTTTTAAATAAAATTCTCATCAAATATGTTCTACCAGGCTTTGATCAAATGATTTAGGAGGTGTTTTTCCGAATTTGTTGACATTTATAGAGATACCAGTGGCGTACACATTGAGAGCAGTGCGTTTGGAGTCACTATGTTACTAAAAAGTGAATTCGTCTCCAATATCAACTTTTCGGGGGATATTTTAAAATTGTTCTTTAAAAGTATTTAAGTAGAGCTCGTGATTCACAATACCATCAAAAAGTGCCAAATTAAACTAATCCTGCAGCCCATTTACATCCCCACGCAATAACACCTCCACCTTCACATATCACTGTTTAACTAGATTTGTGGGATTAAGTTTCAGAAAATTCAAAATTAACAGCAAATAGGTTGCGATGACAGAAAATTCAGCATTTTTGGAACGTATAACAGTTTATTGAAGAAGAAATGAGGAACTTAATCCCAAAAACTTATGTGAAACAAGAGCTTCACCTCCATGCTGAAGCATGGAGACAGTGGCGCACACAAGGGGAGGGGTCCTGGGGGTCACGATCCCCCCAAAGCCCTTGATTTTTTCCCAATTGATTGTAATTCTAAGTAAATAGTATGTAAAGTTTAATTAATTAATTTTATTAATTAATGCTAAGTATTTATTCAATAATTAGTTTTTTGCTGTGTTTTGTTCCTGAAAATCGACAAAATCAAAAGGAGCGTGATACAAGAAGGGTGGACTTTTGAACCTGGACCCCCCTTGAAAAATTCCTATGTGCGCTACTGCATGGATATGAAGATGTGCTTGCATGGAGGTGTAAATCGGTTTCAGGATTAGATAATTTGCTAATTTTGTTGGTATCTTGAATCATGAGCTCTATTTAAATATCTTTAAAGAAATTTTAAATTATCCGTCCAAAATGTATTTATTGGAGGTTACTTGATTTTTAACAGGATAATGACGCCAAGCGCACTGTTCTCAATGTACATTACTGATGTCCCAAATACTGAAAAAACCTACTAAATCACTTGATTTAAGCCTAGTAACCATACTTGGTGAGAGGTTGGTTTTAAAAAAAGAAAAAATGGCATATAAAAAACAAAATATGAAGTAAAAACAATAATCATAGAAGGATGGAGAAATATTGATGCAGAAATTACAAAAAACTAATTAAATCTATACCAAGACGTTTATAAGTTGTTGGGAACGCTAAAGGATATCCTGCTAAATCAAAAAGGAAATGCAATTTTTAGAGCTATGTTGAGATTTTTTTTGAGTTTGCGAAGACATTTGTAGCATAATTTTTTAATACTTTTTTGATTAATATTTTTTTTAAATAATAGTTATACTATATTTTAAAAATTGATTAAGTTATTATATTAAGAACAAGTTGTAGATACATAAAATTTACAATTCCGATATATTCATTTTTATTAGTCAAAACAAATACATTTTATAGAAAATTGCAAGTGAACGAGAATTTTTGTGGTCCATTCATTGTATAGAGTAAGATATTTTTTTTACATAGTAGCCTGAATTGAAATTAAACAAAACTTATATAAATTTTCTTCATAAACTTTTATCATTACATAATGTTTTTGTTATTCGGTTAATAAATTAAATCATTGGTTCATTTAAAAATTTTCCTAAGAATTCGAAATGCTTAAAATATTTTAACAACATTGAATACTTTAAATATACTATTTACCGTGGAAAGAATTATCTAAAATAGAACCAATATTTAATTTAATAATTATTAATATCAACACATCAAATAATATAACCATCTAATTTAAATCACTTTCTTTTGAAATTAAAATAAATTCGTAATGAATGTTTGGTCTTTTATCACTTAAGAATAGAAAACTTGAATAAAAATTAATAGAACACTTTTTATTCGTTAGGCTTAGTTACCGCTGAAGTAAAAGTGTTGCAAATTAGCTAAAGTCAATATTCGGGTTGTTGTCAATCTGGCAAAGCAAAAAAGTTACAAAGAAATTGCTTCCAGATTTACAAGTACTATTTTAAATATTAAAAATTATAATTTTAAAAGTTAACAATTAAATAATATTTACTACTATAAAAAAGTATTCAAAAAATAAGTACAGTACATTACAAATGCCTAAATATAAACTTATGAAATTCATCATAAAAAATTAATAATAATAATTTTTTTATTATTTTATTATTATATTTCTGCTTGTTTATTAAACTGATTTTCTTACATTTGACTTGAGCGTACAGTCATTAATTGATCGTACAGTCCTTGTTCAAAGAAGTGAACAATTATTGCCCCAACAAATTAATTGTATATTAATTGTGTGTGCTAAAGTAAGTATAAACCAATATAACATCACTGCTCTCATTATATCATTATCTTGAAAAAGATCTGTAAAATATTCCGATACTGAAATTAAGTTTAAATTAAAAGCAATAAAATGTATTTATACTCAAAAAGAGGTAAAAAATATTAACGATAAATTTCTATTAATGTTTCAATAGCTCATCCAAAATTGTTTTGGATTTTGTGAGTCCAAAACTGTAAACTTACTATCGTATATTTTTGTATATAAGCCGAGAATTTTTAAAACCTTTTATAAAGAGTAAGAGGAGAGTAAGAGGAGAAAAGTAAGAGGAGAGATTTTTTTTAAAAAAAATTCTATTAACCGTACGCAAGCAATTTCAATTTTTAACTTTTGGGGTACTTTGAAGGGAACTCTTATTCTCTGAAGAACAAAAAATATATAAATCCTCCAAATTTAGTATCAGAATCTGAGTTCCCGGAAAGCTCTCAAAATTCACATTAACTCATTGGAATGTTTGACTTCATATGCTTCTTCTTTCAGGCCATAAACCACAGGCCAACGACCACTTGCTTTATACGAATTTTTGCTTCCGCTAATTTTCCAAGTAAAAAAACAAAACAAAAAAATAGCACAGAAAGTAAGACAATGACTGATAGATAGTGTACAAGATAGCAAATGTGAATGCAAAAAAATTATTTCGTTTCTGATAGTACTACCAGAAATAAAGCTATCATCTGATTGACGTCTACCTTTGCAGAAATTTTACTGGGAAAAATCTCACTCGTTTTACCCGCTTGACAAAATATTTGAAAATTTTACAGGATTTTTTTTTCTTTCAATTCGGCTTATACGGGTTTCGAATTTTTGGCTAAATTTTTGAATAAAAAACACATTCTCGTCTTACGTTTGTAAATAAAATATATTTTAAGAAATCAAGAAATATTGTCCAAGATATATTAGATTATATATTCATCTTAAAAATTATACTATTTTAACGAAATGAGCCACTGGGTGTGTGTCAATAAAACTAGCAAGTAATATAAAAAAAAAATGTTCGTAAGTCAATTCTTACTTAGATCAACAAAGAAAAATTTTCTTTTAGCTACTTTTTATTAATAGTTACAATTAATGTAAATATCTATATTCATATGACAGAATCACAACATTAAGTGGTAATTAATTTTTATTAATTATCATTAAAGTATCGTATTGCCATCCAAAACAATCGTGTAAATAAAATTTCAGTTCAACTGAATGCTTGAATACGTGAGAAAAAAACCTTTTCAAGTTTTGATTCAAGTCGCCAAAATGATCACCAAAAATGATGCCAACGTGGCTGTATTTGTAATTTTTTAAATAATTAGTTTTAATCAATTAATTTTTCTTAATTATAATTAAACCATTGTATTGTCATCCAAAATAATGCTGTATATGAAATTTCAGCTCAATTGAGCGCTTTAAAATGCGTTTTATTAACGATTGAAAATTCCACCAAGATAAATAAATAAATATAGAGAGAGAGTGAGCAAAAAGAAGGAATTGAAAAAAATACTATAATTAGGAGTATAACTACTTTATTATTATTTTTATTTTGTGCATCATTTGGTACAGGGATTTTTAAGTGCAAGAGTAAATTTTAACAACTGTATACAAAATTAATTATTGAATTAAAGCTTCAAGTATCATAAATCATATTTTATTAAATACTTTATACTTTCTTCATTAGCATTTTTTATATGCAGATAATGCAAAACCGCAAGCTTAATCTTCCTCCAATAATCAAATCTTTACTGTATAAGTTTTTGATTGCAACTTGATTAAAGAGTAATTAATGATCAGAAAATGAATTGTAACAAATTCTAAAAGGCAACATACTGCATAGAAATATTCTGTTTCCAAGAATATGTATTATGATATTTTTTTAAGAAAAAAACAGCTTAGCTTTAAGTACTCGTTATTTTTTAAGAGGAGTGAATCTAACATTCACAAAGAGAACAAATGCAGTTAAATGTTTTCTCCAGTTTAATCCTAATTTATGTCTTGTTATTCTTAGGTAAGGCTGCTATGTTGCGTGCTGCAGACTTCAATGCAGTTCATTAGTAAAGTTATAACCTGTCGCAAGTTCCGGATTTTCGACTGCTAATAGGGTAGGCAACTTCTTTACCACCAATGTTTTACGATATCAGGCGTGCCAGCGAAGATTTAAGTCACTTTTTTAAACTCAAGGGGAGAGGGGGATAAGACGAAAAAGTAGTTAAACAGCTAGGAAACAATTCTTCTCTGTTTTTGTTCTATTTTTAATCTTGCGGAATTTACTGTATATCATCAGTTAATCTAATGTTTGTAGTGGTGCTAATATTTTAAGTTATCGATGTGGCATGTGCCACCGGATGTCGAACATTGCCGTATTGCGTATGCTCAGTCCTTTTTAGACAAACTTAATTCAAAGGTTTAATACGAAACAAACGATCACGTTGATGTGTGAAAGTTTATTTTAAATTTTGAAAAAGCGCAAAAAAAAATCATCTGTTCTTAGGGTATCGACCACTTGTGACAACTTTTATTTTAAAAGAAAGGAAATAAGGGGGGTTTGTGGTTTTTAGATTTATTTAGTACATTTGAAGAAAAATATGCTAAGATTAAGAAGAGAAAAAGAAATTATTATTACCAAAATAAGTCAAAACTTACAAAAAATTACATAAACGGGGCCCATTCTCTACAAAAGGTTCATGAACAAATTTTCCAACTTTCAATTTTGATGCGCTGCTTTGCTATTCATTTTTGCAATGACCTTAAGGATAAGAGATATTTTAATTTTTTACAAAAACTAGAGCACTTTAGTTATCATATGAAATTGCTTAAAAAACAGTGACTACATTCACATAAGGGAACGGTAAATTTTACAATAAAGCAGCGATTGATAAATCTGAAGGTTAAAAGAATTCTACTGTTATACAAAACATACACAAAAAATTTCAGTTAGCTGTGTTCGAAACTTTTTGAGCAATCACTGTCCCCGTTGAGCATTTTCAAAAAAAAAAAAAAAAAAAAAAACCTTTCGAGTAAAATGCATTTTAAAGTATGACATCTTGCTTAAAGTAGTCGCATCTGCTTTTACTAAAGCACTTGTAGTACTAAAATCCTAAAACACATTTATTATTTTCCATTCTGTTGAATGGAAAATAATAAACTTTGCATTTCTATAAAGTTTATAAAATAAAATCATAAAAAAAATTGTCAATTTTTGGTAAAATTCACAATTTTAGGGTAGTTGGATACTTTAAAATAGCGTTCGTAAAATGGGGTAGTGCAACGCCGTCTGCAACATATGGTACGCATGTTCAATTTGGCATAAGGTAAACTTATCAATGGCAGTCTACACTACTCAGTAAATTTGTCGATTTTTGAGTGAATAGAAGTCGATAATTTTTTTTTTAAATGTAGCTTATTGAATTAATATCTTCAGAATTATATTGAAAGAAAAGTTTATTGAATTACGAAAAAATCTACTAGATAACTTAACAATAAATCCACAGCTACTTTAAATTGTTGGAGAGATTTAATTGTTTGAAGAAAATTGCATGTACTTTTCTTTCCGGTTTTAGTCCTACATATCTATATGAATAAATCTTTTTTCATATCAAAATTATTTTTATTCCACAAAGAAGTTGTTTAACAACTGAACATTCAAAATCGTTTCTAACTGAAAGTCATCCCGTTGGTGTGGTGTGGTAGTTAGAAGAGGGGGTGCCAGCGCAGGCGTCATCCTCGTCACTTGACCATGGCTCTAAATTAAGAGGTCCGTTGCCAAAAGCCCATGTGTAGCTAAACACAGTGCGACGTTAATAGTCTCTCTTACTCTCTCTCTCTCTAACTGAAAGTCACAAATTATACCCTTGATATTGTAATGGGAAGCAACAGAGCGGTGTGTTTTAATATTTAATTTTTATTTTAACTATTTTGAAGTAATATTTATATTTTATATGCTGTTTACTTCTTACTTTAATAAATATTTTAAAAGATGCATACTCCCCCAATATATTGTATATACAATTTTAATTCTTTTTAGAAATGTTGAAAGAATAATTATGTTTTTTGTTTATTTTTATGTGAACAGATATATTTATAAATGATGCATAATTAATATATAATAAACTCTAAATGTGTATTCTTGACCTTTATTTCCTAACTCTGCGTGCGTTGCTGAATTGTTTCAAATATTACTATTCTGCGGCACCCTGAATAATATTGGTAGATTGGTTTGACACACCCACAACTACAAAGTTGCCAATTCTTGGGGGTAGCGCAGCCTTTCTCAAACTGTGGGCCTCGTCCTCCTTGAGGGGCGTGATAACTCTAGGAGGGGGACGCGAGCATATTGAAAAGTCTAAAAAAAAGACAAAAGATTATTTTTTAAAAATTTGCTAATTTACTGAAAGTGCACAAAACACATTCTGACACAATAAAATATGAAATACACATTTACACTGGTAAGATATACGTATAAATGTATCAATACTACACAATGCTTTTGATAATTATTTTAACAATATTAAGTTAAGAACAAGTTTAATAATTATCGATGACCCCATGGTCTTGCCATATATAAAATTATGTACCAAAATTAATCTTATCTTGATAATTTGTTCAGTTTATAATTAATTCCTTAATTGCCGATTAAATGTTACGCAGTTCGCACCCCAAGCCACCGGACACACTGTCAAGGTCCTATTATTGCATTCCATAATCTTCGGAATACATTTATGGATAGCAGTACACAGAAAAGATCATACTTCGGAAAGACGTATATACACGTCCGGGGAAAATAACGCTTGGGCTGAGTGAGACATTTATATACGCCAGTGACACTTAAGAGGTTTAAGTCGTATTCCAGTTTTAGTATCAAAGTATAGTATAGTAATTGAATTTAATACATTATTGTATGGAGGGGGGGAGGGGGCGCTATGAAAATTATGATTGAATATTGGGTCACAAATATTTAAAGTTTGAGAAGCACTGGGGTATCACATTGATTTAATGATTTTCGAAATGAAAAGATTTGTAGTACGTCTCTAATACACCCACTTTTAAGGTGTCCGACTACATTCGGAACCGTGATTTTGCAAAAGCGTATAAATGGATAATATTTATGATATTTAGTGTCACTTAGATTAGAAAATGTATGTAAAATTGTTTTAAGAATAGTATTACAATAAAAAATTATTTAAGTACAATATTTTGACAAAAAATGAAGATAGAATGACCCATTGTCAAAATATTCTCCTTTTGTGGAACATGCTTCTATTATAATAATATTTCGCCTGTATATAGCTCAGACCTCTGTACAGAGGCTCAACTAGAATTTTTGAAATATATCACTTAGAAGTAGGTTTATCCATGTTTTACGACAAAGAGGGGAGAAATTTTAAGAAAAAAACGCCGATAATTATTTCAATGGGTGGTAACTCTGAAAATAATGTGAATTTTTCAAAAATCATAGTTGAACCTTTGTACAAAGGTCTGAGCTATATACAGGCAAAATATTATTATAATAGAAGCAATTTTCACAAAAGGAGAACATTTTGAAAAAAGGTTATTCTAAGTTGATTTTTTGCCGAAATATTGTATTTAAATAATTTTTTTTTTGCCGAAATGTTCTTAAAACAATTTTATACATGTATTCTAATCTAAGTGACACTAAGTATCATGAAAATTATCCATTTATGCGCCTTTTTTAAAATCACGGTTCCGAACGTAGTCGGATACCTTAAGTATCTATTAGTTCTAGAGAAAAAAAACCCAACAAATTATGATTTGGTCGTTTCCAATTAACGTATCACTAGAGTTACATACTGAGTTATTGTAGAGATATTAGGTGACGAGAACAGCGCCCTCAGGAGGTATCTCATTATCCGATTTCTACACGATGTAATGGAAGGACAAAGAAAGCATCCCTGCTTTCTGTGTGGCAATTCCACCGCTATCCTGCTCAACTGCATTGGGTAAAGTTACATATAGTTCGTGATCTTACCTCAGGTTACTGTAACAATAGCTTACTAAAATGATCGCATTCAGGGAGATATAATTGAAAAAACACTATTACACTAAAAACAGATCTTTAAGGGGGCACATGAATTTTCGAAAAATTGTCGATGATTTTCACTTTTTTTATATTTTTTAAAGGTTCAAACATTTCTGTTTAAAATATATGATATGAGGAATAAGATAATTAAAAGTATTTTTATATAAATTTTTAAACGAAGCTGCTCCTTGGCGCGCATCAAATGAGCTCTGTTAGGAACACCTGTGCTTCCCCTTGCATCTGATGGGCGTGAATCCATGATTTTCAAGTTGAAAAATCAGAGTGTATCCAAAAGAGTGTATGGGTACACGTCTTTTGGATTTTAAAAGAGAAACCGAGAAAAAAAAAGTTAAGTAATAGAAAAATCCTAAGAGGTTGTAATCGACTCACCGACATTTTAACATAAAAAAATTCGAAGATATTATAGTATGGCTGTTAGAAATAATATCAATGATCTACACATCATGAAAACTGCTATTTGGGCTGTTTATTTTCATCTTCTGTCTTCAAACTAGAACCCTCAACATGGATTGTGTCCAGCAGTTCAAAAGACAAGTTTCAAAAGACAAAAGCTGAATGTAAAGAAAAGCACCATGATCATAAACACATATACACATACCATATACCGTGATGAAATAAATGTAGCCAAAATTTAGAGATCTTGGTGATTCCATATTATTAAGAAAATGTTTACATGGAAAGACTCAGAACCCAAATAAGTCAGTTAATAAAAGCATAGGTCATTAGTACCAAGATCTACATTGGCGGAAATAAAAACTCTAAAATTAGGGGTAAATATGGCTATTGCACAGTTTAATATGAGTCATGTAGAAGAATTAATGATCTTAAGACGTAGTTATTTTGAACTAAGTTATAACTGTGTGTCATGCTTCAAAGAACTAGATACACGTAGGATTCGTGTAGCCCAACGAAAGCGTCTCGAGATCCCCAAAAAAGGCAAAATTGTTACAAATAATGGAAAAAGAAAAATTAGAAGAGTTTTTTCTATGAGCAGAGAGTAAAAATAATACTTCATATGCTTCTGGAAAGTACTAAAAAGAAGTAAATGCTTAAAAAATTACAAATTTTTACTTTAAAGCCTGTTTTCTCAAAATGTAATATTTTTCATTTTATGTACATTTTTCTGAAACACTACTTATCATATAATCCTCAAATTTTCAGTGAGCAGACTTTTAACATATTTACACATTTTGATGGTGGGAATTAGATATATATTGCACACTTTTTTAGATATGACTTTTTTAAATTAAACTTTAGGGAAAAAATTTCGACAGTTTTTAAAAAAGTCATAATTTATTCAATTTTTAACAAAAAAAAAAACAAAACCTTTCGTTAAAGTGTTACTTACATAGCCAACTGTAAATATTTTCTACATGAGAAATTAGTAGTTTCTGAGAAAAAGATACATATACTTACGCAATTTAACATTGGCTCCTATGGACCTCCTTAATGATATCCAAACTGGAACTCATAATTCGATAGTGATAATGATGACCACGCGATTGTGACAAATTTGTTTTGGAGTGAGTGTTTATTAACATCGCATAAGAATTGGTATTTGTGTCTGACCCCGTAACTTTGAACCATGGTCAAATGACGAGGAGGACACCTGAGTTGAAATCAATCTTAAATAAGTATAACTATGAGAACTCTTATTGATTATTTTTTATTAAGCAGAAATGATTTTAGTAATGAAATTGAAATAAATAATCCATTTCAGATTAAAATAGTTGATTGTGCTCAAAAATATTTTCATAATTATAATATAATACATACACTCATGGACAAAAAAAAATTAGCGCACCAAGAAGTCCTCAAAATAAAATGAAATTTTACATATGTAATGACTATTTTGATATAAGTAAATGATTAGAAAATCAAAGAAAAAGGATCATTTATTTCAGAGAAAAGGGCAAAAGAATGGAGGATTTAATACCCTATTGAACCCCCTCTCGCTTGAATGCACGATGCGATATGATCGGGCATTGAGGCATACAAGTTCTGTATGTCTTGAGACATTTCGTTCCTTATTTGCTGTAACCTTGCCTTTAGTTCGTTCAAACTCGTAGGATGCCTAACTCACCGTCTCAAATGATCCCAGATATGCAGGATTGGAGACAAATCTGGGGGATGGGGCAGGCCAAGAAAGGGTAGTAACAGTGCGGAGACAGTCTTGTGACACCCTTGCCATGTGAGGCCGAGCATTGTCTTGTTGAAAAATGGCTCCTGGGAGCCGTTGCATGAGTGGCAACACATGTGTTGCAGGATGTCATGGACATACTGGTGGGCTGTCATGGAGCCTCGGATCAATACTAGGGGTGACCGTGTATTGTAGGCAATGGCAACCCATACCATCACACCAGCTGCTGTAGGAGCGGTATGTCACTGTAAAGCAAAGGCAGGATTGAGGCGTTCCCCACGGGGTCTCCACACACGAACACGACTATCATCACTGCTGATCATCTGGATTCGTTGCTAAAGACGACCTGGTTCCATTCCGCTGCAGTCCAGTTTCCTTGTGCGCGGCACCACTCCAAACGGAGGCGTCGATGAGTGGGCGTCAAGAGCAGCATACGTAATGGGCGCCGTGATCCCAAATGTCCTTCAGCCAGGTGCCTTCGTATGGTTCGAGAAGACACAGGGGTCCCTAATGAAGGAGCTACCTGTGTCTGGATGGCGGCCGATGAAGCAGTTAGCCGTACGCGTACATTTCTTACGATGTGGTGGTCTTCTCGACGACTGATCTGTTGATGGCGACCTGAGCCTGGTATTCGTGTAAATGACATCCCTCGGATCCACCAGTCCCAATACCTCATCACAACACAATCAGAGCAGTCTAATTGACGAGCTACTCGCTTAGCTGACCACCCAGCGTCCATCATACCGACGATTCTCCCCTTCTCAAACTGCGACAGCTGCTCATATTGTTTTCGAAAACGGCGTAATGGCATGTCTACCTCAGCTCTTGCTTTGTAAACGATTCAGCACACTCAAACAAGCTTTGGTTACCTGTTTCGTACTCCACGGAGAACGACGTTAAATTCCCTCTACCGGCTATTCTTAATGTGCAATCACGCTCGCTGCATTTCGAATCATTTGCATGTCTTCCCGACATGTACCTTCATGCTAAGTTTCGTTACAATCCCACAATTATTTCTTGGTGCGCTAATTTTTTTGTCCATGAGTGTATTTCATAAATTTTCCTATATTCATATATTTCATAATATTTCATAATTATATATAAATTAATTCAATTTATGAATGGCAAAAACCTTTGATATGAAACTAAAACGTACGCTCTCAAAGCTTCCCAATGATATGGGTCACAAGAAAATGTGAAAGAAAAAAAAATCAATATTTTTGAAATTTGTAGGATATTGTGTAGTCTTAAGTGAAAGATATTTAGTGTTAATTAAAAACAGCCAAAAATAAAGAGAAGCAACATTGAAAACAAAAAATTGTTAAGCTTAATGGAATTTACTAAAAAAAAAAAAGAAATTACATGACCCTTTTTATTTTATTTTATTTCATACGCTTGTAAAATATTTCGCTGTTCTTAAATTGTGGCAATGTAATTACATTTATTCTACGAATACAAATTTAGTATATATATATATATATATATATATATATAATTACATATATATATATATATATATATATAAAACAGTAATTTTTCTTATAAAATATTTGTTATGAATATTCCGATAATTTGATGTTTGCAGAACAAAATCATTCATCACTAATAGTTACGAAATCGATCAGTGTTTTCTTAATGGTAACAAATGCACATTTGAGCAAAATCGACTTCCTATTTTAACGAATATTACAGCTACGTACATACTTCACCCCTCCCTCCCTCGTGTTGCTCACATTTCCATTCTAAATCACACTCTCGTGCGATCAAGCGATCATTTGTTTCACGCTCAGAATGGTTCTAATGATCGTTATTAATGACACAACTCCACAAAGAAATAACATTAGAACCATTCTTCCTTTTACCTATGCATATCTTCATCTAATACAAACAATTTATTTTACATCTTTTTTTTGCCCCAAACGATTTCCATGCTTCTTCCTACCCCCCTTCGATCTTTGTTGTTTATTTTCTCTTTTTGATTTATCATAAGGTGGAGAAAACTGCCACCCTAAGCGTCAGATTTTTCACCCTGGCAGGTGGTTCGAATTGCCCCAAGTGTTCCACAGACGCGCCATTTTGTGACTTCCAAAAGAGGCACACACTTTTAGAAGAGCTATTGCCAGATGCGGAGGCAGTAATTGAAGACTCAGCAGCTACTTTTGCAGTGACTAATGATCGATTTGAAGGTAGATGGCGACCGAGCCGCGAGGTAAAACAATGAAAAATATATTCCTCAAACGGCGGTTTCTTCTGAAGTGAGTGTATTTCGAATTCAAACTACACCTCGCTAACTTTTCAGACAGACGCGTGATTAAGAAAAGACAGAAATTAACCTTACACTGGAGTTGACATAAACTCTAATTGACCATGCTGCACGTCATGTCATAATGATACAGTCACACATTTCGTGGTGTTTTCGGAAGGTATTGGGGTGTGGTAATGTCAGGGAAATGTTTGCAAAAGAACATAAAGATCGATGCAGGTAATCGCACATTTGCCTTGAATAGTTGAAGTAGCCTTTTGGGGATACACACCTGATGACGTTTGAATTGTATTACGATTATCGATGCATGAGTTATCTAAAATGTTATTCTAATTTTTGATGCATGTATGGCGCCTTTTTTTCCCCTTTACTTTTTCATACTTATAAACGACATTCTTTGATTTGTGTTTATTTAATTATCACATGATCGCTTTTTCAATTCCTACTATTAATTCACTCTCTCCCTATATAGTACACACACACACACTCATATATATATATATATATATATATATATATATATATATATATCTTGTTCAAATTTTCAATCGTGAAATATAGTATCATCAATTCGAGTTCAAATACATTTTTTTTAAACTTGTACTGTTAACACAATTTTTTCAAACATTAATTCATTAATTCAATTAAAAAATGAATAAATAGTAACAAACAATAATAATAGTCCAACAGTGTGTATAGAAAGGAAAATCGTTCGTTGTGTCCCTGTAGCGCAATAAATAGCGCGTTGTACTTCTAGTTCAAAGATCGTGGGTTCGAATCCTACTTGGGATGGCTTGATGTGATTTCTTTTCACTATACTATTTTATTGGAATAATTAAATTTAATTAATGAGTAAATAGTAACAGACAAAAAAAAGTAGTCCAACACCATATATAGAACGGAAAATCGCTTTCTAATTTGTCACTTAATATTGGGATTCTGTCATATGTATACATATATTTATATTAATCGTAACTATTTAATAAAAAGTAAGTAAAATAAAATTTTTCTTTGTTGACCTAAGTAGAAATTGACTATAATTTTTTTATTACTTATTTTAATGAAAAATCTAGTCCAAAAATGAAAGAGCATTATAGTTTTTTAAATAATCATAAAGAGTCAATATAATGTTATATTAGGTCATTATTCATAAAGTAACCTTTTAAAAATCTGAAATTATTTCAATAATGCACTTTTTTGAATAGCGCATCGGATTAACTATTATTACAATTTAACTACTATTAAAGTTAAAAACGAGGTTTTAAAAAATTAATTATAACCCATGAATTTAGTTATTAGTTCAAAGACTATTTATAAATAGATAATTTAAGCTCTTTCTTAATAAAACAATGACTCGATATTATGTTTAGCTTGACGTCTGATTTAATTATTCGATTTTCATTTACATTAATTCTTTTAAAACACAAAAACAACAAAAAACGTTTTTTAATTTAATATCTCAAATAATAGTTAAATAAATGAATTTTTTTTAGGCACGATATAGTTATGTTCTATTTTAAAATTAACATTTAAACTTGGAAAATATTCTTAAAGGTAGGAACCTACCACGCAAATTATTATCACCCTTTATTTATTCTGTCTTTAAAATACAATTATTCATTACGAAACTTTTCCTAAAATGGTGCAACCTTTGGTTAACTTTTTTTCTTTATTCTGAACATGATTGACATACTGGAATATGATTCAGATGTACAGGGCTCTCTTTTGTTATAATGACTCTCTTGTTGAAAAAATAAGTTTCAAAAATATACCAAGTGGGCAATTGCCGAAGTGTCAGAAATAATCACTGATACAACCTTCGACAATAAAGTTTGGTGAATAGTCCTGTAAAATTAACGTAGATGAAATATTAACGACAATTACCTTACTGTCCTTCAAAATAGTCACCTCCCATAACTATGCACCCCTGAGGAATGCTATATAAGTCCTGGAAACTTTGCAAGAAGTCTTCTTTTAGGACGAAGTTCAAAAGCCTCGTCACGTTTCGTTGGATGTTAAGAATATCGTCATACCGATAACACGTTTTTCTCATCCCTAAATTCTATGTAACGATTTGTCACACGGATTCACGGTTAATCTACAGTTCCTCATCTATCATGCGCACAGTTAATTGACGACCTTTAATGATTAATCACCTCATTTTCTCAATACTTTCGTCACTGACGGAGATCGCCGGTCTTCCGCTACGGGGGTTGTCAGAAACACTTTCCCAGCCGAAAACGGGTGAACCACTCGTACACACACTTCGTGGACAGTGCTTGATCTTCATAAACCCGTACCAGCATGGCACGCTTTTTTTTGGTGTTCTGCAAAGCTTAAAACAAAACTTTAAATTCATATTTTGTTCGTTCATTTTCCTGTTCTCAGTTAAGAACCAACGCACTAAACAAGCACTTTGTAAACAAGTCTTTCATGAAACACAAACGACACTCAACTAAGCAACGTTGGGGGGAAACGGTCAACATTTGCCGCTACGCATGTGCTGCGCTTTGTTTCGCCAGTGTTGCCAGATCGGTCTTTCTGACTTCATTCACCGAACTTCATTGTCAGAGGTTGTATTCTCCTCCTCGTTTGAAAACAAGCAAGTTTGGTGAAGTGATTGGCATTTAAGAGTTTTGATAGACCTCAAGGCTTTCTAAAAGCAGTTAGGAGAGAAAGTAAATCTTTCATTTTTAAACAAAGCTCATTCTTCGACAGACTACTCCTTTTGGTCGAAATATCGATTATCGTCCTCTAAAAGTTAATAATAAGTTTTTTTGTTATACAGTCGGACCTGTCTATGTAACGAAGTAGCTAGATCTCAGAAAAAAGTTCGTTATATGGAAAATTCGTTATATAGAGTTCATCTTTTAATATACTTTATAAACCACATAAAACAAAGTTTAAATTCATAAACACCATATATTAAAAAGTAATAATTCACACCTTTTTTTAAAATTAATATATGTTTATTTTATGTATCTTACCCATAAAAAAAAAGATTGAAAAGAAAAAAAAACTACAAGGAAAACAAGAAAAAGAATGTCGAAGAATTCACTGTATTTTCAATATTAAGAAAATAATTTTATACTAAAAACACTAAATTTGTTAAGGATATTTATAATTTAAAGCATACAAATAATATTAAACATGCTTTATTTTATAACTAGAACACGGGGACAACTCCGCTGAGTGTGGTGAAAGGGGATATCGAAGATGTTTCTAGTGAACTGGGCAATGGGGGTTAAAGGTTGCACTTCTTGGATGAAACGTTCAGAACTTTATTGCTCTCGGCAAGTTAGGATCTAATAAAACCAATTCAAGATTTATGACCCCCATGAAATGTGTTAAAGAGAGAATAACTTGAAATGTTCAGAAATAATTCAAAAACAGGGAGAACAAAAATTGAATCACAAAAGAAAAAGTTCGTTACATAGAAAATGCACTTTGCTATAGAGAGGTTATTTTACGAAGAAAATCGTGAAATGTTCAAGGTTCCAGCAAAAAGTTCGCTATATATTTAGAAAAATTCGTAATATAGACGTTCGTTATATAGAGGTTTGACTGTATTTCATATATAAGTAATAGATGGTAAATTTATGAAAATAATACAAATGATCACAATGTGTAAACATACTTTCAATTATTCTTAAGTCGTTGACAGTATCCAAGAGAGTCTAGCAGCTTCTAGGAGAAGTCATTTACCCTGTTCATCATGGTGGCGGGCGTTTGGATGGATGGGAAAGGGGCCTAAATCTGAAGAATCTGTACCAAGAAGACATGTTCCAGATCAATTACGAGTTACAATATCTGCGAGATACTGTTTTCTTGGTCTTTCAACTTAAAGGAGGAGAAACATTACTGTGCCTCAGCTCGATGCGAATAATTTTGTCGCACCAGGAACAAGAATTTCCGCTACTACGGGACAAAAATGTATTCATAATTCCCCTCTCTATGCAAGATGATTAGTTATATATGTCCTGAACCATCGACAGAGATATACTGAGTGAGGAAACACGCTTCTTGGATAAGACAGCAAGAAACTTCGGAACTCTCCACAGTGAGTACTGATTTATACTGAAAAGCGATTCAGGACATCTGTTGATCTGGAAGGAACAACGCACCAGATACAACCAATCCAACAATTTTGCAAGACACAGTTACATAGGGGGGATGATGATTTGGACAGATTGATGATCATATTGACCTGCCTTTGTTTCTTGGATGTACTCTAACTAATGTGAAATATTGATACAAAATCATTGTTTGATATATCCACCTTTGTGCAGCTACTATTAATAATGAATTCATCTTGATGTATATTAAAGTGCGACCTCACTGATATGTGCTTGTTGAGGACTATCTTGAGAATCGCAGTTCGGAGCAAGTTGGCCGGCCAACTGAATCTCTCTGAATACGATAGTGTATATTCAGAGCGAACTTGGTATGACACATTGCTGTTATAAGTCCTCTTCCAAGGTCGTTATATGACATTCAACAAGTGTTACTTTACCTCCGATCTTCGCTTCCCATTTCAGTGCCCGACAAATTGGTAACAGAAAACAGATGTCACCAAATCATTGCAGTTAAGGTGCCCACATTCCTTATCAAATCACCCATTTTTGTAAAGTTTTCACGACATTTTTTCTCCTAAACTTAAAATATGTAATGCTTTTTCCAAAAACAATGAACTTTACTGCCAAGATTACTTTTATTGTGGAAAAGTATTCTTTTGTGTTAAAAATTCAAATTTATGTGTCGTATGCAATAAGAAATGGTTCATTGCACATTTCCTTCAAATTATTTACTTTTATATTTCATTCATTTTCAAATTAGACTAAAAGAAACAGGTTGTAAACTTTTGCTGGTGAATATATGTACATTTGTGTGTGTGTAATAAGAATGAATTAAAAACACATCTAAAAGAGCAAAATGTATATAATAAAGATTTCTGTGGAATTACACATTTTTTCTCTGAGTATTTTCATTCCCTTATAAAAATTAGCTTAGGCGTTTTTAAATCTTTAAGGGAGTCCGGCACATGAATTTTTGAAAAATTATCGATTTTGACTTTTTTACATTTTTTAAAAGTTCACGCATTTCTGCTTAAAATGATATATGATAAATAAAAATGCGATAATTACAAATATTTTTATTTATTTTTTAAAAGTAAGCCACTCCCATTGACAAATTACAAATTTAAACTTAAAAACCTGTTTTCTCAAAAGCAATATTTTTCTCTTTATGGCTCTTTTTCTCAAAAACTTATTAATGTAGGATCCTCAAAATTTCAGTGTTTCAGCATACTTTCAACATGTTTACACATTTTAATGGAGGGAATAAGATATATATATAGTGAACTGTGTTAGGATAATGTATTTTTAAACTAAATTTTAAGGGAAAAAATTTGGCATTTTTTTTGAAAAATTCATAATTATTTAATTCTTAACAAAAAGACAAAACCTCCATTAAAGTCTTACTGATAGTACATATAACCTACTGTGGAAAATATCATCTATTAGTAGCAAGAAGTTTCTGAGAAAAAGGTACATAAACTTACGTAATTTAACATGGGCTTCTATGGAAGTGCCGGACCCCCCTTAAAAAATATATTTCCATACATTAAAACTCAAGGGCGATTATCCAGGGCTTTTCAGCGATGACTATCTTGCTACAATTGTCGTTGTAATTGTGTCGATAATTGGAAAACATTATTCCATCCATTCTTTTTTCGAACGTATATCGTGATGGTACTATTAGCTAAGGGACAATTGCATTTTGTAATGTATGGATTTATCATCCAATATCACTTTTTAGCATAAAGTAGTTAAAATATCTTTTGATGCATTAATTTAATAATTTCTAATAAATAGTTTGGTAGTTACAATTATGCATATTAAAAATATATTTTAAAAAAAATCGTTTGCTATTACAATCTAATTGATAACTGAATCATTAACTAATTTGTCAAAATATTAATTGTATAGCTCAGTGCTTCTCAAACTTTCAATACTGGCGCCCCCCTTTTCAATCACAATTTTTATCGCCCCCCCCCTTTATACATTAATAAATAATGTACTGAATGCAATAATAATGCACTTTGTGACGCTAAAGCAACAATCTTTATTATAAACCGTGCAAATTCATGACATAAGTATTAAATTTTGTCTATGTTACTTTTAAGCAAAAAAAATTTAAGTAATAGGATAATTATTATCTTATTTTTCCTTTCTCTAATTTTTAAATTGGAACATACTGCAAAAAGCGGTGGTTGCTTAGAAAACAAAATATAGATATCAGCAAAATATAGAAAAAGAACTCAGAGGGTCAATTTCTAATCATAAGCATTCCTTTGAAAAACTTTGTAAGACAAGTCCATGGAGGTCGCTAATACTTATTAAACTTGTTCTTAATTTAGTATTAATTAATTAGTTATACAATACTCTGTGCAGCACTGATACATTAAAAGTATACCGGCTGAAGTACCCGCTCTTTGCACGAGTTCAATTATAATAAAATAAAACATTATAGATATAATCGCTGAATTGTAATGAGAGTAAAGCCAAGTGCGCGACAATATTTACAAAAATGTAAAATTATTTTTTTTAAATGATTGCTCAAATTATAATTAGTTTTAAGCGAACTGTAATTTTAAGCCTCACAGAATTAGCATTTAGAATTGATGTTGAATAATGAACAATAAAAAAAATTCTGATGAAGAATAATTGTATTATTTTTAATATTTAAAGCGAAAAAACTTTAACATCCTTTAACCCTGGAGCAGGCACGCACTCGAAACTAATGGTCGAGCGGGGTTATTGAGTCACCCCAATCCTTTTTTTATAATTAATTTTATAGTACGCAATAAAAATCTTAATTCAAGTGAATAACTTAATTAAGAGAAAATATACTCACCAACTTTCAAGGACACAGAAAATATTTCGGAAAAAAAGTTATCACACCGGGAACTCATTCAAAACATGTACCTTAAGATTGTAAAAAAACGTTTGTCACTCCCAAAAAAGAGGGAGATGTATGAGAAATATATTTTAGTTCACGTTAAGACTATCAAACAGGAGGATAGTGTCAGGGCCATTGGTAGCAATTAAACAGTTTTGCCAGAATTACCGATTTCGTGCACTCTGTGCTCAGCGTGACCGCTCCCGGATTAAAAGTGTATTTATTACAATATGGATGTTCTAAAAAAATTATGTAAAACGTTTTTCATTATGCTTTATATGTTTGGGAGTACTCATAAAAATAAATCTTGACCTAGTAATCCTTCAAAGTGCACTCTGGGCTTTTCCAAAAAACATAAAAATATTTTACAAGGAAAAAAGCGCAGCAGAAATAGTTTATTTACAAATTCCCTAAATGAAAAAAAAAACAAATACATGAGAGCAGGGACGTAACTAACTGCACAAGTAAGTTCGAAGGTCAAACAGCTGTAAATGCATTCTGCTGCCTACAGCTGATGGCAATAATGTATAACAGTGATGAATTTTTTTTCTTCGTCAAATTTTTTTTGATTATGGGTCTGGGATTGCTTTTTTTTTCTCTGAAAAAGTAGCATTTTCGGTTTGAAAAGAAAACGTAATAAAAAAATCTCTCGTCATGGGATTACAGCAAATCAAATAAAATGTTTTTTATTTGGTTATAGTATCAAAGATAGCTAAAAAATGAGATTTTTAAGTAGAAGCTTTTATTTTTGATGACGTAATGTCGCAAATGATATATAAAAATTATATCAGCGTAAATGTGTATTTTTTATTGTGTCAGAAAGTATTTTGTTTTACTTCATTCCAGTAAATAAATTTTTTTAATCTTTTATTTTCGATATGCTGGCGCCCCCAGGGGGCGTGCCCCACAGTTTGAGAAACATTGGTATAGTTCGATTTTGTCTTGAAGTTTGTGCTGTGCTTGTCTGTTATCTGTATCTTATGGTACGAGTGTCGTCTCTACATATATACGCTGGTTATCGTAATTACAAGGTCAAAAAATATTTTATTTGATAAAAAAAACAACACTGGAAACTATTAAATAAGTATAATATTTATTAATTGAAACTATAGACACACACACTAATTTAAACATTTTTTTATCAATTTCTTTTTGATGAAATAAGCTTCGTGGAGCATAATTTTAATTTGAATATAATTCGAAAAATTTTGAACTCTAGAGCGGAAACGCCAAAATCTCAGTATGAAATCTCATTAATGAAGTATAATGACTCAATAGCAATTTCACTATTGTCTTTACTTTGTCAAAGGAAATTCAGATCTCTGTAACAGGTGCAACAAAACTCATTGCCGAATGTATTCTTCATTTAATGTCAAATTGATTTAAGACGAAGATGCGTGTTATTTATTTTATTACATACTCGTACACCAGAAAATTGGAAAATTCTCTTTTTGCTCTCTATTGTAATCTTCGCACTTAAATGACTTGTTTATGTTCTACAGAAGCTACTCTGGCAAAAATAAAATACAACTGTGTTAATTTTAGTTTATAATATCAATTGCCGAACTTATTAGAAAATGAATAAAGGGGAATTTGTTCGAAGGCATTTGTCATCAAATATATTCTATGGTAAATCTTTTTTAAAAAATGTATTACCCTGACGAGAGACAAAAAATCTGTATAACAGACTCAACATTTTTCAGAGACTATAAAAAAAAAACATTCTCATTCCTTAAATGCTTCTTTTAAATATGTAAAATATAATATTTATGTTTCATCAACATAATTCTCATTACGCTGGATTTATTTAAAAGCTTCATGCAACTTACAGTATCCTCATGTTTACGAGAAATTCATTATTTACAGGAGGGAAAAAAACTGAGTAATCTTTTCACTTAAACTAAGATTTGTATAAAGATAAATAATCTATATACCGTCATCTGATTCATCATTCTGATATCTGTTCATTAAAAATCTCTCATCAGAGTTCTTATTTAAAATTCCACAACAAAATTTGTATAGATTATGTTCAGAAAAGGGGACAGGAAATGGCTCATCCTTCTGAGTTCCTGAAAAGCAAATGGAACCCTCCAACACAATTATCCCAAAGGAAGGGTTTGATTGTCATATGAAAATGAAAAACAATAATGTCGTCTAACGTTTTATTGAAAAATATGATTATGTGTGTGTGTGTGAATTGTCCACTAATATCAAAATAAATAATTCCCGATATCGTTATTTGATGTGCAATTTTGTTAATATCACTAGCGTAGCTAGTTCTGAATGAGCTCCGTATTAAAACTCCCTCGGGGCCCTTTTTTAAAAATGAAAGCCCTGTTAGTGGTACTGTACTTACACAGGTACCTGTAGCTTGGGGGCCCCGTATCATTGATACGGCTGATACGGCGGTACCTACGCCCCTAATTAATGTACATCCTGCAGCTATTTCCTTGTTTTCTTACGTAGTTTTTGTGTTCTACGGAAATTAACTTTATTAATAATTTTTGTCTTTAAACTCTCGAATAGTGTCTCGATGTTTTGTGTGGATAATTTGTAGGTACAAAGTTCTTAATTTTTAAAAACTTGAATTATTTTCATGATAACTATATACATTTTTACTTATTTTAAAATTAATATAAAGAATAGACGTAACCCGCTCTCTTCGCTGGGTACTTCATGATATTGTATGTGAAAATTTACTAATAATATATTCATAAATTATTGATGACTTAAGTCCTAGAATTAAGCTGCATTCACACCAAGGCAGTCAGCGTCGAGCGTCTAGCCAATCAGAGACTTCATCTCGGGTAAAATGAAGTCTCTGATTGGCTAGACGCTCAACGCTTGACGCTGACTGCCTTGGTGTGAATGTGGCTTTAAGCGTTCGATTGCATTGAAAAACAATCTTATAACCCTCACCACTTGATCTAAAAAAACAGGAGTTGAATTTCTAAAATTGAAGTAGAGATATCTTTTACGCTGTTGTAACCCCCTCCCTCAAAGTGGATTTTCGAAAAACCCATTTTTAGTGGATCTCTAATCAATAAAATGAACATGCTAGACAATCTGAATGCTAAATCTAATAGTTAAAAAAGGGAAATTTTTTTTCATTAATGAGCGCCGTAATCCTCTTTGACACTCGATTTCCGTAAGGTCCGTTCTTAGTGGATTTCAATTCAACAACAAAAAAAAACATGCCAACCAAATTTCAAGTCTGTAGATCTATTAGTTGTTGTCGTGCGTTTTTATCCGGGGATACATATGAAATACGAGTGGAAGAACAGAAACATACAATACAAACAGAAGGATATAGACATTTATTACACACATGATGATTCCAGTATATAACAGAATGGGTGCGCTGCTTTCCATTCAAGACGGGAATCCATCACAGGCGAAATTCCAACTTCTTTTCCCGAAGAAGATTCAACCATACCTTACTCGGGATTCGAACCCACTCGGTTACAAGCTGAGGGTCATATCCACCATACTGGCTGGGCGACGATCTATTAATTAAAAAAATGGAAATATTTAACTTTAACTTTAAGCCCTTGCAACGCCCCTTGGGGGGTCGATTTTCGCAAAATCTATTTTTAGAGAATCTCTACTCCATGAAAGGAACATCTTATTAAATTTCAAGTCTGTAGGCCTGATATAGTTCCGGAGGTATTGCAATGAGTGAGTGAGTCACTTTTCTCCTTTATATGCAAAGAATTAAACACTCTGAAAGAAAAACTATACTATGATTTAATCACCAAACTGCTTTAAGGAATAATTTCCCGACTAAACAATTAGGCTTTCAAAACAGGAAAAAAACCTATCAAGCCATAAAAATGGGATTTTTTTTTGGCATCTTTAGAAAAATACTTATATTTTATAAAATTATTTACCCTAGCTTTTTTTTATCTATTCAAATAAATAGGCACTTAAAATCAATTAAGAAAAGACTCCATGCAATTAGAGCAAGTGGTATTTTTTGCATTCAAAAAATTTTCTCAGAAACTACAAAAGGGATACTTTAAAAAAAATTTCCGAAAGTAAACAAGATACTAAAGTCATAAGTTGCATAAAAATATTTTCATTTTTTGTTGTTGTAGATCGAAGCTTTAGCGCTTCAGTGTCTTAATGAATAAATAATTGAGCATAAGTATCGGGTTAAGAGAGAAAAGCTTTTCCCCTCTCTCTTTAATGTATAAGAAACTCTGATATATATTTTAATAACTTTTTCTGATACTGTTTAAAAATTTGAAAGAAAAGAAAATATTTTATCATTCACTTCAAGCGCGGCTTGTATGATCTTTTTAAAGTGATATCGAATCATAAAGAAAAGAGAATATATTTTAAATTTATCTTGTGATCCCAGTAGCAGCTTTGTTGCCAAATTTATCGTACAATCTGGCGTAAAACGCGCACCGCCGTATAACGCACACCTATACTTTCAAGCTGCAATTCTTAATTTTTAGGTATATTCGCCGTATAACGCGCACCTATACTTTCAAGCTGCAATTCTTAATTTTTAGGTATATTCGCCGTATAACGCGCACCTATACTTTCAAGCTGCAATTCTTAATTTTTAGGTATATTCGCCGTATAACGCGCACCCCATTTTTTAACGAGGGAACGTGAAATATGTACGTACACAAAGCTCTATGTGTGTGTTTTGAAGTCAGTTATTTGAGTATTATGCCAAGCTTTGGAAAAAAACAGTATATTTCTAGAACTGCAACCTTTTAAGATCAAAAGAAATATCGTTTCTTTTAAATAGTATTTCAATGTATGTAGAAGTCTAATTTTTGTTTCTATGCTCTTCATTTTTATTTTTAAAGCTCACCTTTTTATACCCGGCGTATAACGCGCACCCGTATTTTTCGACCTTATTTTTTTGCGTTAAAAGTGCGCGTATCCGCCGGATTTTACGGTTAATAAAAAAAATATATCTTTAAAATCGAATTTCAAGAGTACGGTTTAAAATGTTATGCACAAGCCGAAAGTTCTGATTAAATGAAAACTATACAGCAGAACGATTTAGAAATTGTCATGTTTTCATAGCAAAATTGAAAAGTCACGCTTCGAATTGACATCTCTATTGGCATTCAAATAAAAATTTTTTATTAAAGCTTTGATGAGAAATTACATGCATCAGTTGTTAATTATTTTGTCCTTGTAAGTCATTATTTACCTGATTAAGTTTTCCTTTCATATCTGTCTCAGGGAAATGATTAAATTAGGGATTTTTTTTCATCCAATCCCTAAGGGAGAGGATCAATTCACGCAAGATGTTAAAATAAGAACTCTGTAAAGTGATTGATTTTCCTAAGGAAAGTAAGTGATTTGATCAAACTCATAACCTGTTTCAGTGAAATGATAAAATAATTTTGTCAAGAATTTAAAAATGTTTATTTAGCAAACATGGTGCATTATTAAAAGTAGAGTAATTAAAAAAAACAATAATCACTTAAATACAAATTATTCATTCGGAATTAATTAATAAAATAATTAGATAATAAAGCTGGTATTTTTTTTTAAAAAAAGGATATTTAAAGTAGAATTTCAAACTTTTTTTTTTAAAAAAAATTATACATTAATATCCATTTCTTCAGAAATATCCATTTTTTTAGTTATTATTTCTCTTTTTCAAATAGCTTTTATTATTACCAAAAAAAGCTTTTTTTTATCTATAAAGCAGTCGTGGTCGAATTCCCTAATTTGTTTGTTTACATTTTCAATTAAAGTTTCATCCAGTTTCTAATTTTTAGGCATACAAAAGTGATATATCAAACGAAAAATACTAATGCAAAGAATATAACTAAATAAATCTAAAAAATAATATTAAGGTCATTTTTTTGTTTTGGTGCGTCACGTCATAAGTTCGGCGCTGCCTGGCACGGACGAGGAAAAGGGGAGTGTAATAGGAGTAGTAACAAGCGAAAACAGAGCTCTACAAATGCTGAAGCTTATTTCATCATTTCACAAGAACAATTCGGGGATTTGATCAAATCACTTACTTACATCAGGAAAAAGACCTCAAAGAGACGTTATTTTAACATCTCCCGTGAATTGATCATCTCTATTAGGGGTTTGATGAAAACACTAATTTCATCATTTTCCTTCGACATATCTACCAAAAAAATGCACAAGTCTAAAAGCCAATCATCATGGCTTCTTGAACAAAACCGATTCTTTCAATAACATTTAACATTTGTGAATATCAAACACAGTAAACTAGATTTTAAATACAAAGTAATTTTACTTGTATATTACAACAATGACGCATGCAAATCTTTTGTCACTTAACCCTCCGCTAGGTGCGTGGCATCTCTCAGATGCATCACCTCATACTTACGTTTGAAGACAATTTAATCATTTTATTTGTGAGATTTGACTTCAAAATATATTTGACAAAAAATAATATTTAAAATAGGACCAGGAATCGCGATATTTATACGAAAAGATCAAAAAGATAATGGTTAGTTATCACCGTGTCATCACAGTTTATGCCTAAGATGTCTTGTCGCAGGCTTCATAAATCACCTTACAACAGAGTGTTGAACTCGCGACCCGCAAAGTACATTTTTGCGGCTCGCCCAATATCTCGGCACACAATAATGTATAGTAAAATAAAAAAAAAATTCTTCCAAAATTATAAAGATAGTAGCAGAGAAGAGATGTCAAGTGTCATGACATACCAGCGGCGTAACGGAGAGTATTAGGGCCCCCTACGAAGTCAGGTCTTAGGCTCCAAGCCGGATCTTACAAAGGACTGCAAAGCCATAAGATAACATAGGTTTCCTAGAAACCCGTGACGCGGGGGTACGTTACGCCACTGGGACTCACTATTAACTTTTTCTTGTTCTTTTATATATGTTTATTATAATGCATTATTCGAAATAAACCTACGTTTCTATGAAGATTGATTTTTGTTTTTGCGATCCACCTAAATTTAAACCTTGTTTGCTTGTCCCAAGTTAGTCTTTGAGTTTGACACCTCTGCCTTACAATGTTCAAAGGCCTGACAACGAAACCTTCCTTTCCAAGTTCCTGGAGATGTTTCTCTTGATATTTCGTCTTGAATAGGGCGTTGTATGTTAGATATTTCTTCAATCCTGAGTCACAATGAACGACATATGTGAATGTTACACTAAGACCATCTTTGCAGGTGCTCTTTCAAAAGTTCGTGACCCTGCTTCCCAAGATATGTGCGCCAGGATCTGAGTGATTTTGATTCCCATATAGATATTTTAGGAGTATATTCCAGCTACATTGAGGATTGAATAAAATACAGTCACTGGCTAGGCACGCGGCATCACTCATATGTATCTCAACCCCCAGCAAAAAAAAAAAGCTATCAAATAGAAGTTACAAAATACATGTTTCGAATTCTTTCCGTATAAAACTTAAAATTACACTATTTTACAAGCAAAAAAAAAATCAAAATTAACGAAATAGTACAAAATCATAAAAAAGTGATGTTGTTGGGCGCGCTGCATCTATCAAATTCAATGGTCCCTGCCACCCGGAATATGAAGAATCCTAGGGCTAGTGAAAAAAGGCAGATAGAAGAAGGCGGAGCATGTTCCAACCCTCCGTGTGGATACAGCACCGAAACTATTTTTACTATGCGTCTGAGAGATCAGCGCACCTAACAGAGAGGTAATGTATTTTTGTGTATATATATATATATATATATATATATATATATATATATATATATATATATATATATATATATATATATATATATATATATATATATGACATATTTCTATAATAATTCTATTGAGTGGTAAAACTAATTGTAAGACGTGGCGAGTGGATGTTATTACTGTAGCGAACCAAAGGATAGGGCGTGGCCGGTGGTGAGTGACTCTTGTATGTTGATGCATTTTCTATGGAAAGATCGACGAGGCCGTCTGGTAAATTAGTAATTCCAATTTATTGAATATCTTGAAACATCTAGGCATATTAATTACGATGAGCATGGACGACACAACACAAAGAAACTACAACACAAAGCAGCCAGCTACATGACTACAGAGAAACGAGCGAAGAGGAGAGATTTAGGCGTTGAATAGGCGTTTTCCTTTGGACGTACGGATTGTAAAAACTGTCTTCAATCCCATATCGTGAGAGTCTATGATGCTGGGCATGGCAAAAGTGGTGTTTTCCATTCTGCTGAGTGACATGATGGCGATTGGTCGAAAGATGGAATCCGGGAGGAGTGGCTATGGTGCTTCATCTGGGTGGAAATTTTTTTGAGTTTTTTGGCTTGGCTGAGAGCTTAGAGGTTGCTCTCTGATTGGATGCTGGGTACAGTGAACATTGACTCCAATTGGCTGCCCTGGGGGCTGGGTAAGAGGAGAGATTTCCGGATACATCCGTTTTTTATACCTGACATTGAAGACCACGTGACATTTTTGTAATAACAGCTCTGATTGGTTACAAGGGGCGGGAAAGGGATTTATGATGTAATATTATTAGTCGATTACGATTAAGTCGGGGTGTTAGTTTCGACCCAAATAATTAAAAGATTATTTGAATATTATTAAAAGACTTAATTAAAAGGATGCTAGGGGGAATTATTACATATATATGTGCGGTTTGTGAGTGCCCACACTCCCAAAATATAAGAAACACAAATTACAATGCAAATTTAAAATATACCGGTTGGCCACATGGTTTAATGTGACGGTCTGCGCTTGTTATGAACGAATAAATAATTTCTTACTAACTCTTAATTTTAGTGCAAAAGTTAATAAGAACAAATTCTAAAACTTTTTTTAAGATCATAAAAGGAAATGCACAAATTTATGCAATGAATTGAATGATCTTAAGAAACAATTATTTTACAATAATTTTCCCCAGCACACCTAAAAGGGGAACCAGAAGGTACATCATTAGTCTTTAAATGAAGACAAATCAATACAAAGAATCATGGCAAATCAACAAAATCAGATTTTAAAATTCTTTAAAAATCCGGACGAAGTGCATCCAAATACATATAATTAGATCGAAAAATATTCAGTATTCGCTGTAGGCTCCAACTGTATCTGCGTATAAAAACGAATAGTATTGTTTAACATAAAAAAGAAAAGAGAAGATTAAAAATTATGATGGAGATATATATATATAAATACTTGAATATATAGTAAAAATGTATAACTAGAAAACCCTCTTCTCTCACACATTATTTTCGAGTTGTAACGAATTTTACATATTATCAATTTTTTTTTACAGTTCTCCCAGTAACAATCTCATATTTTACTAGCAAACGACTTCAATTTTACTGTAAATGTATTAATCCCTTCTTATGATTCAATTCTAATAACAAATTTTAACTGTGTGATCTTATGATTTGATCCCAATAACGTCGCACCACTGTAAAGCTAAAAGAGAGCTATTAGAGTTTAATCTAATAACTTTGTTGAAATTGTGTGTGACGAAGTACTTACTTGAACTGGTATAACTTCCCTTTCACAAACTTCCACACCATACCAGAAGTTGAAGGAACAGTTCCATTTAGCATACAACACTTAATTCCGTGAGGAGTTTTAAGTGGAATCGAGACTTGCTCCCGAAGCTAGATTTGAATGGGCACGAAGTTAACGACCATTATCATTAAAACAACCACAGATCCATGTAAATTCCTTCACCCCTCTCCCTTTTTTTATCTTTTTATTTATTTCTTTTTGTTTGGGGTGTGGGGTATTTTGTTTTAGTGAGAAAAATTAAATGATTTTTTTCTTGTATTATCAGACAGAAAAAAACTCATGTTGTGCACAGTTTAATAATCACACTAAAGACCCCCCCTAAAAGACCTCGATTTTTCTTCGATTTATTATAATTCTATATATATAGTACGTAAAATTTAATTAAGTATTTGTTATTAGTATTAATTTTATTTATTAATAATAATTATTCATTCAATAATTAATTTTGTACTGTTTTTTGTTCCCCAAAGAATATGTTGGACGTCGTATTGGAGCATGATACCCCAAAATAGTGAATTTTCGACCCTGGCCCCCCTTGAAAAATTCCTGTGTACCCTACTGATCACACTAAATATGATTTATTTTAATAAATATTAAATGTTCTCTAAAAGTGTTTCTAAGAAATTTCATTGGAAAACTTAATTGTAGATTTAAAAAAACATCTATGCTCACATTGAATAATGAAATATGAGGTAATATTTAATACTTATATCGAAACTTTTCGAGAGTATATCCGCAGCAAAATATTAGGTAGAATTTATTTCCGTAATTAATACTAAAAAAATTACTTTCCATCCGGGTAGCCTTGTGTGTCCTCATTTTTTTTTAACTCATTAGAAACGTTGGTAATTCAATGCTTTTTTCTTTTCACATTCAAAAATAATTATGCCAATATGAATAATATATTTAAATTATGTATTGGATTTTATTGGAACAGTATCAAAACTATTGCCGATCGACTCGCGTATTGCTATCGCCATTTGAACCCAATACACCGCGCCATCTAGTGGAGATAACACTAAATATTATTCTCTTTTAGAAATTTCTCATTCCTAACTACATTAAAAAAGCGTGTGGGAAAGGAATTCATTCCCATCGTTCGGAACTAAAATGTCGATGTTTTAAAACAGGGATAACCAACCCAAATGACCTTGCAAGCCACTTCGGAAAAACATTTTAATCTCGCGGGCCGAACATAAAAATATGTACCTTTATATCATATTTGAAAACAAAAAAACATTTATTGGAGTGAAAATTTGAAGCAGAATGAATTATTATTGTTGTTTTCATTATTTTTCATGTATACAGACATAGGTAATGTAATAATGTTTGTATAATATAATAATGCAGTGATCAAATAATGTTTAAAATATTACAGTGTGTGTTGCCATTTTCCTGAAAATTAAGGTGTTCCTTTTGAATTGATCTTTCGTTACTTATTGTTAAAATTTGATTGTGCTGTCGTTCGCAAACGATTAAGTATAATATTGCCCTTTATCTTAACCGTTCTGAATATATATTTTTTAAACTTTAAAAAACATCTCTGACTGCCTCTTGCATTTTGGACATTCTAAAAGGAAAAGGAGGAGGAGAAATGAAAGTCGCACACACAGAGAATCATGTACCATCCATAGTAAAGGATATGCATAACGCAATTCGCGGACATTATTAAATAAGTAATTTATTATAGTAAAACCAAGTGTAACTGTTTGAAAAATATGAGTCTATTTTAATGTAAAGGGCATTTCTGTTATCAAAAGGGATTTATTTTAAAACAAGAACAGGTAACAGACAAATACATTGTAGATTTATATTTATATATATATAAATTTCCCCTCAAATAAATTTCAAAATGAAAAAACTTTAAACACCTGATATTTAAAAATTTTTTTAAAAAGAGTTGGTAGGCCACAACTTACGTGCGTGTTGGACACCCCTGTTTTAAAATAATCCTAATAAGCAAACATTTTATTAGTAACCATTTTAGCTGTTTTATTTGTCTTGATTTCCTTCACAAAAAAAAAAGAAACTCATGCAATATCAATTTTTAAAAAAATATTCTTTACTCATTTACATATATCTTCATTTCTTAAAGCATTCAACAATGTTCTACTTACTCTTTTTTCATAATTTGGAATAAAAAAATTTTTAAATTATTTTTGTTTTGTAAAGTGTTATTCTAAAAGCGCTTTTAATTAATGTATGCAATTTTACATAAAATCTTGAATATAAAATTTTGCTTCAATGTATTTAAATGAAAATATTACAAAAGAAAAAGTACTTTGAATCCACGAAAATAATTTCTTAGATCCAAAAGAGAAATTATACTTGGTCTTTTTAATATGAGATTTAAATTTTTGATGACTGACAAAAGAAATGCTTTTTTTTGTAACTAATAATGTTATATTTAAATTGTAAACATTCCAGCGCATTATTTTTGCAATCTCAGACATCACCTAGATTTCATTTTTATAATATAATTCAAAAGCTCAATCATAATAGTTTTTTTTTAAATTCATTTTAAAGGAACCGTTTCAGATTCTGATTTTTGTTTCTAATTTATAAACATTTTTCTTTTTAATTTTTCATAAAAAAATATTCATATAGGAATAACGCAAAAATCCAACTATGAGTCTCGAAAAAATTGCATCCAATTTTTGTAGTATCTAGCGAACTAAAACATTTCATTCTGATTTTTATAATAACTGAAAAAAAATGTCTTTTAAAAAGCAAAGAGTTTTTCAAATATTCTAAATGTATATAAAATTTGGGTAGAAATTCTAGAATGAATAAGATATTGCTACGTAGATCGGGGTTCCGAGAATTTTGTGCAATCAGTCGCAAAAAGCAAAACCGTTCTTCAAGAGTGATGAAAATTTACGGTAGAAAACCAATCCTTGAAAAACAGGATACAACGCTAAATTTCGCTTTATATATTACAGAATGTCTTCACACTGTCTACAACTCTCAGGTACTACTATCAGTGTCTAAAAATACAGATACGTAATGTTTAATGCATTCGCTCGAAAGTAGCAACTAATCGCTAGTCGACTCTTCACCGCTCCAAACAATACTGATCCAGATTCAGTGAGCAACTTACAGGCTGTGTGTGTGTATGAATCTTTCTCGAAACGACCATGAGATAAAGATACTTTTTCGGGGGAAAAAATCGGGGGAAACTTGGGACAATTTGATTTCGCAACTTCTTATTTAGTTCCGACATTTACTCAGATCAGACAGAAATTGAAGAATTTTTATCCCGTGTTTGAACAGTAAAAGATAACTATAATTCATTTTCAAATTATTTTGTAGTAAATTAAGAATTAATGCACACGCATTGTAATCATTGTGTAACAAAAAAAAAAGTGTGTTTAAAAATATTTTATATTTTTTCTATCATTGTTTTTTTTTTTCCTCTTTTTAGTTTTAAATATATAAATATTCATCATTATTTTTTACTAGTTATCTCAGAATAACATTTTCATGTTGATTAAAATGATTAAGTGTGTTGTTACGAATTATGTGTAATGAATGCTTAAAATAGCGTAAATAATTTATATCTGGATGTGTAATAAACGTTAATTTTACTCTCTGTTGTATTTATTTTATGTTAAAATTATCATATTCTCAAGCAATGCCGTTCCTTATGTAATAATGGCGATTCGATGAAACTTGGCGAAACATTGATGATAGAGCAATGTTGGCGATCATTTTTGGCGAGTTCGTGACCATGTGGATACTTCTGGAAATTAATGGAACAATCTACGACGAAAACGGATCTTTCGTAAAAAGTTCCTGTAACTGACTATTCATTTGAAACTGCCTAGAAATAACTAAAATAAAGCACACATACTGATTAATACTCTATAATTAAGTAGAGTCGGGGGGAAGTGAGAGTAAAATCAAAGTTTTTTTTAGAGAAGGCACTAAAATTAAACTATTAAATTAATTTTAGTGAAACTTTTGATGCATTTTATATACATTGGGTTTATATAGATTAAACATGAAACATAGCCGTTTAATTTTGTTAGATCGTTTTCTCACAGTGATACATTTGAAAGAGCATGTTTTGATACCCCTAGTTAAGGGGGGGGGTAGTTCTAAAATTGGTGTATTTTTAAATGAAAATAGGTAAATTTTCTTTTTGAAACAAGAATACTCTGAAATAAATGTGCCTTGATTTTATATAATGGTACAAATGGGCAAAAAAAAATTTTTTTTACAAATTATTTAATTAAAGAAACAATGACCACGGCTATCAAAATTAGGTTCACGTAGTATACAGCGTATATCACTGAACTCTACACAACCTCCATCATAAATAGCAGGAAAAGTGTAATAGTCCCCAATGGTGACTTGGTCAGACATTTTCTGAGATAGAACTCATTAATTTCTATCCCTTGTCCAATGAATTTAGATGATTGACTTCTTGACCAGTACTCAATCTTTCTACCCATGGTCCTTGCTTTATTTTAAAACTTTCTGGATCTTTTACATCCTTCTTTATATTTACTTGATGGAATTTGTTCTTACGGTCACTTTCTTCAGCAGCCAACCTTTCCAAAACATTTTTGTTAGTTAAAATCTCACCAGTCTTACTATGTACTCTTTTTCGCTTTCTCTTTGAATTCTCAACGGCTAAAATGTTTTTACGGTTGGGGTGGAAGAGAGAGTTTGTATTATATTGGTTTCTCTTAAAATCTTTTAAAGGTGAGTTGAGCGACACAGAGCTTCAGAAGATACAATGCTTGTGGAAGAATCTGTTCTTGTACTGTAGGTACTCTCTTGGTTTTTCCCTTATCTGTAATGAGAGTACGGTGTTGGATGGCCTTTTTTGTTCAGAGGGTAAAGTCCTGATCCTTTAAATCCATTCACTGCATTTTCCGGCTACATTCTTTCAAAAATTTTTTTCAAGAGAAATAGAAATGATGATGTAGAAACAATTTGTAATCTGCTTTCTCTAAAGCAATGTTTTAAAATCTCATTCCAAGCTTTTTTAATAGGAGAAAACACTCCAACATCCAATGGTTGCAAAATGTTTCCCAGTATTAAAATTATTACCTGGTGAATAATACTAAGTAAATTAACTGTTTTAGCTCTTTTATTATGAAATATAGAGCATTAGACATTTGCTAAAGTTAACGTAGAGGTAAAAAATATCCCTATCATAGAACGCTTAACTAAGCCTAACCATACCCCCAAATTACCTCACCTAAAAAAACAACTCATGATAAATAGAATTATAAAATTTATTCTTAACTTTTTATGTGGATGTGTTCCTTAGATGTTGCTCTACAAGTCTGAACTAAAATTAATAGTTTTTGCCAGTTAATGTTGATTTTAAAGGAAACTTCATCAGCAGCCTAAACTAATAAACCATTTGCAAACAGCATTTCAAGAAAGTTAATAAACATCAAATAAACTTCATTAATAAACTTCAGAAACTAAAATGAAAATATTTATTATAATCTAAATATATTTCTCTAAAAAAGAAATAACTAAATATCTTTATTTAAAAAGAGAAAACAGATGTTTTTCAGTGTACCCCCACTTTACCCATGGGCCTATTTTCCCCCACCTGTCCCTACTAATTGTATCATTAAAGTTTTTCTCTGTCTTAAGACGCCATTTCCGATTAGGAATCTACCGCCTAAGTAACGTCATAGCTTTACCCTGTCTTCGGACGCCGTCTTTATTTAAGAAGCTGACGCATACCTTTGCCTTGTCTTCGGACACGGTCTTTATTTAGGAAACTGACGCGTAAAAATTTAAATCTTAAATTCTGTGTTTTATATCACTTTTAAAGTTCATTTCAAAATAAATAGTAAACAAACAAAAAAGGAAAGGAAAAGAGTGCTATAAAAATAATTGAACATCGAATTTTCAAATTTTTATCCTCATAATTTTATATACTAATTTATTAAATACTAACATATATTTAGAAATTTTCTTTTATTTTTGTATTCAGTTGTCGTTTAAGGTATCTGACAACGTTCGAAACTGTGATTTTGAAAAAGCGTATAAATGCATAATATTTATGATATTTAGTGTCACTTAGATTAGAAAATGTATATAAAATTGTTTTAAGAATAGTATTACAATAAAAAATTGTTTAATTACAATATTTTGACAAAAAAGGATCATAGAATGAACTATTTTCAAAATATTCTCCTGTTGTGAAAAATGCTTCTATTATAATAAAAGTTTGCCTGTATATAGCTCAGACCTCTCTACAGAGGCTCAAGTAGAATTTTTGAAATTTATAACTTAAAAGTGGGTTTAACCATATTTTACTACAACAGAGGAGAGAAATTTTTTGAGAAAAAAACGCCGATAATTATTTTAATTGGTGGTAACTCTGAAAATAATGTGAATTTTTCAAAAATCATAGTTGAGCCTCTGTACAGAGGTTTGAGCTATATACAGGCAAAATAATATTATAATAGAAGCATTTTTCACAAAAGGAGAACATTTTATAAAAAAGATTATTCTAAGTTAATTTTTTGCCAAAATATTGTATTTAAATAATTTTTTTTGTTATAATGTCCTTAAAACAATTTTATACATGTATTCTAATCTAAATGACACTAAATATCGTGAAAATTATCCCTTTATGCACTTTTTTAAAATCACGGTTCCGAACGTAGTCGGATACCTTAAAGAAGTATCGTTTGGCATAATTTTGTTTGTTCTTATGGCAAATATATTCTGCTTAATAAAGTAAGGAAACAAAAGTGTATTTCGAAAACTTAATCAGTTTACCATAAAAGGGGCAAAACACCTGCTGGACTGCTTACTATTTTTTTATAAAGCGCTTGAGAGAAGAAAATAAAATTGATATAGCAAGAGAAAAATTGTTCGTCCGACGAAAGAAAAGTTTTATATTTAAAAAAGATGTAAATATATGATCTATGTCTGAGCTTTGTTGAAATTTTGATAAAATTTAATCAACAGCTTTCTTCTTTAATTTCACCTGAAACTATTGGACAAGATCATCCGGTTTATAAGGAAAATTGGCGAAAATTAGTTTTGTGCAAGTCCAAGGAATAGAAATTGAGACAGATTCCGAAAATCAATGATACAAAAGCTAATATTTTACTGGGATCACATACAGTGGACCACAAAAGTGTTCGTACACTTGCAATTTCCTATAAAATTTAATGTTTTCAACTAAGAAAAATTAATATATTGGAATTGGAATTTTTTTATGATATCTGCAACTTGTTTTTAATAGAATTACATAATCAATTTTTAAAAAATAGTATACTATTTTTTTAAAAAAATTAATAATCAAAAAGCTACTAAAAATTACGCCTCAAAAGTCTTCGTACACCTAACACAAATCTCAACATAGCTTTAAATATTATATTTCTTTCTTAATTTAGTAAGTAGGGTATCTTTTAGTGTTCACAACAACTTTTAAGCGTCTTAGTACATATTTAATTAGTTCTTTTGTAATTTCTAAAGCGATTTTCCTCCATTCCTCTGTGATTATTCTTTTTACTTCACATTAGGTGTTTATATGTCATGTTTTCTTAAATCAAAATCTCCCCAAATATGTTCTACTGGGCTAAATAAAGGGATTCAGGTGTTTTCGGAATCTGGGAACAGTTACACCAGTGGAGTACATGTGCTTGGCTTCTTTATCCTGTTAAAAAATGAAATCGTCTTCAATAGCCAAAGTTTGAGCAGATAATTTAAAATTTCTCCTTAAAATATTTAAATAGAGCTCATGATTCACCATACCATCAAAAAATACCTAAATTACCTAATTTACGTCTTCACTCAAGAATACTTCCATCTTCATGGTTTATTGATTCAACAAGATTCTTTAGGTTAAGTTTCAGAAAATTCAAAATTGATAGCAAACTGATTGGGATGACAGAAAATTTAATATTTTTGTATCCGATGGGCATATAATAGATTGTAAATGGAAAAGTAGAAATTTAATCCCATGAATTTATGGGGAACAAAAACTCCTCCACCTCTATTCTTCTGCATGGAAGTGGATGTGTTCTTTTGTGGGGGGTGTAAATTGGCCCCAGAATGAGGTAATTTGGTATTTTTCAATAGTATTGCGAATAATGAGCTCTATTTAAATATTTTAAAGAGAAATTTTCAATTATCCGCCCAAAATTTGGATATTGGAGACGACTTCATTTTTTAACAGGATAATGACGCCAAGCGCACTGCTCTCAATGTACGCTACTGGTGTCTCTATAACTGTCCCAAAATTCTAAAAACTCCTCCTAAATCACTTTATTTAGCCCAGTAGAACATGTTTGATGACATTTGATTTAAGAAAAATTAATAGATGACACGAGAAAACACACATAATGTGAAGTAGAAACATTATTCACAGAAGAATGGAGGAAAATCGATGCAGAAATTACAAAAAACTGATTAAATCTATACCAAAACGTTTAAAAGTTGCTTTGGACACTAAAAGATATCGTACTAAGTTAAGAAAGAAATAAAATATTTAAAGCTATATGTTGCGATTTTCGTTAAGTGCACGAAGACTTTCGTGGCGTAATTTTATAAGTAGCTTTTTGATTATTTATTTTTTTAAAAAATAGTTATCTCCACGCTCGAAAATCCACCATTCTCGTATCATGCTTCAATACACCGCAAAACATATTATTTTGATTTTGTTGAAAACAGTAAGAAATTAATTATTGAAAATATTATTTATATTTACAATTTAATATAATAATGCATATATAATTTTATAACTTATGATACAAATTTCAAGATTTTTTAATTTTATTTTCGGCTAATTTCTACTGTATTCAGTTTAGATGTTATTTTCGTATAAACTGTACTGTTAAATGAATCAATTAACTGCGAAAAAAAAGCCTCTCTCTCCAATTCTCATCAAGTTCGTGCTGATATTGTTTTACTTACTGTTCTCCATTGTAATAATTAAAATTTGAAGCTCGTGGTAGCTTTTGTTTACATGTTACTTTTTTTCTCAATGTATTTCAATTTCACATCGCTATGGAATTGTACTTCGAAATCACAATCTCTTTAGTAACATTACTGTGATTCAAAATTTATTTCTTTCCGAATTTCATCCCTTATTCTACGGGAAAAAAGGAATGTGTAGCCTTTAAATTTAAAGAAATCTTAATCTCCAGGGCTGCTGTAAAAAAAAAGTGTCTACAGCCGCGGTAGCCAAATGGTCATGGCCAGGGACCTTTTAAAGCATGTGCCAACTGGGTCCGGGCCCAGGGCCTCCCCCTCCTTGGGAGTCTCGTTTCAATCTCGACTCAATCTCAATAAGATTATGATCCGGATAATTTTTTAATGATCAAATGTAAATCCCGTACATTTTTTCCGAAAAACAGGGAATTTCAAACTGTATGTCAGCTGGCAAAAGTGGCCAGACTGTATTACTATGTGAAGACCATTGTCCCTGTCTAGGCTTAGGCCCCATACCATAAACAATCATTAAACTCATTTAGTGGAAATGGGACCATTGGTCGAGCCGGTTCGTGAAATTGTGAGTCTTACACATTTATTTGTTTCAAATTACGAGTATTTGACAAACTATGCTATATACTGTCTACTTTTAAAGATCACAGGTAGGGCCTACTTTTGTATAGGGGCCTAGGGTTTCAAAACATCTTAAGATTTTTCTGGGCCCAGGGCCTCAAGAAATCTTAAGAGTCCCTGGTCTCGGTCACGAGTTTATGGTCTGCGTTATTTCTGTTGACTCGTGATCTTGAGTCGCGGTACCACTCAAGACATGTCGTATCGAGAAATCTGTCGGGGGTTGAAGTTCTCACGTTAGCATGGTGTAGAAGTCTGGAGAGTGCGGCTCTAGCTCAGATGACGTCCAAGTCATTTGACCGTTATTAAAAATTGCGAAATGCATCATCCAAAGCTATCTATTAGTGGCTTTAGAGTAACTTTGAGCAAACTTCACTTTGATGAACAAATAATACTGTGGTTGTATAGAAAGAAAAGATAACTGGGGCTAGAAACTCGATATCGGCCTCTGACGGGACTCGGAAGCATAATGCTTAAAATAAATAGCAAATTGTACAATTCAGATGAGGCTTAGCCCCTCTCCCCCTAAAAAAATCAACGGTGCTCACTGTTTGAACGCACAAATTTTAGCGAGGTTGCTCCTAATAAATAGAATTTAATTTTAAGCAAATATTTTCATTGTAATTTACATCTCGCGTAAAATCATTTTCGGAAAAAAAAAGTCGAATAAGAGTTACAAATCCTAAATTTTATTTGAAACTGATTTTTTTAATCAAGTTCGAAGTTATTAATACGGGAGAATTTTCATTTCTTACTGGGGAAGAATGAAGGCAAAACTTTTAGAAATGAACCCATATAACCAATAGTTTCCCTTCTTTCCGGAGGTCTTAAATGTGCCCATCTCTAATACGAATTTCAAACTACTGTACATTGTTAGCCTAAATTTCCCATGATAAATAGCATGTTGTTACACATTCGGTTAAAATTATAAATTTTTGTTGTTGTTGTTTGTTGTTGTTTTCTAATGCCACCTGTCTGATGTAGTCAGATCGAGGCCCACGAAATTCAT
Organism: Trichonephila clavipes; assembly: GCA_019973935.1. Taxonomy (NCBI): domain Eukaryota; kingdom Metazoa; phylum Arthropoda; class Arachnida; order Araneae; family Nephilidae; genus Trichonephila; species Trichonephila clavipes. Next base: position 1,075,617 of record BMAU01021430.1, read on the forward strand.
CGTGGCATGGGCAAGAGGTACGCCTGTCGTTGACCTTGAGCACCATACAGGTGACAGTATTATAAATTTTTAATCTATATATATAGAAAAATGGATGCTTGTACAATAGCCTCGCTTCACCCCAACACCGTTCAACCGATCACTATGAAAATTGGCATTACATGCATTTTTTGTGGAGAAGGTTTTTGTGCTATCCTCTTTGTTGCAGCTTCCCACCAGGTGACGCTACAACTTCTATATAGAAACTTCTGTACCGTTCAATCAATTGCCAACAAGGTCACCAAAAAATGATACCAACTTGGCTCTATCGCCAACATTTCGCTGTTTCCATTGAATCGCCATTATAATGTAAGGAACGGTATTGCTTGCGAATATTACAATTTTAACATAAAATAAATACAACAAAAAGTAATATCAATGTATTTCACAGCTAGATATAAATTGTTTATACTATTTTAAGTGTTCATTACACAAAATTTGTAACAATGTGTTACTTTTGCAGAGCAGAGATCAGCTTAGGAAGGTGTTTTCAAAAATGGTCCCACAAGAGAGTTACGAGACATTGTAAATAAAAAAAAATTCTTTTTATCTGTTATTAGATCTACAGACTTAAAAGTTTAACAAATATGGTTTTTTTAGTCACAGCTAAGATATGCAAAAAGTTTTTTTTAAATTTGCAATTCACATAAAATTAACTCATTAAAAACTTCTTTATCCTTCAGTCTGTATTCTTTAATTTTTCAACTCACCCGTGCGAAGAACAGGTATACCAGCTAGTACACTATAAATGAGTTATAAAAGTAATTTTTAAAATTTTTTAAAAACTAAGAAAAACTGAAATATGGCAAACATTGAATGATATTATAAATAATTTCAAAAACTTTTGCTTATAAAATCACGAGGGATTATTCGAAAAATAAAATCGCGTTTTGTCTCCTTAAAATTTTTTAATAGATGCCCTGATAAAGAGTTTTTGGTACGAACGTACTGTCCCAACCGAATTGGCGGTAATACATATGAAATAAAGCACACGGTTGCCATTTGAGTTCGTACGACATAATGTGAAATCGGCGATGCCAACTTGTCAAGTTATCTTGAACGTTGGCATTGTTGCGATTTTATGTAATATAGTGTTATAGGGGATATGCTTATAAAAAGTTATTATATTATGGTATACTTTTCTGTTTCGTTGGAGCAAATCTCCCCAAGCAGACTTCATTGGCGACAACACAAAATCTTTATATATAAAAATCTTTTGTGCGCATGTATGTGACTAAACTCCTCCTAAACGGGTGGACCGATTTTGATGAAATTTTTTGTGGGGGTTCAAGTGGATTCGAGAATGGTTTAGATTCACAGTTCGGTACAATATCGCAATTAGTTAAAAATGCGCCAAAATTATGTAAGACACGCGATTGCTCATAAAAAAATCATGGACATTATTCTTGAGGACACTATTTTGAGAGGCAAACTTCAAGGTGAAGTTGTACTTCTACCACAGATCCCAATGATTCTTTAAGACTCAACTACCCATTCAAATGTTGGCAATTTCCAATTCGCTTGACATTTGCTATGACTATTAACAAGTCACAAGATCAAAAAATGACAATTTGTGGCTTAGATTTAGAAAACCCTTGCTTTTCACACGGCCAATTATATGTTGCATCTCCGAGGTTTGGCAAACCATCGCATTTGTTTGTTTATACCCCTCAAGGATTAACCAAAAACGTTGCACATTCAATGGCCTTAGGATAAATTCATTTTTTGTGTATTAAAAAAATACACCTGTTATGAAAATAGCTCGAGTTTATCTTTTTTACCCTTTAATCAAAACAAGTTTAAGTTTCTATTCAGAATAGCTTCTATATTCAACTTAGTTCATAGTAAACACATGCTCACACGCAGTCGATAGGTCGAATTGTGGTAACTGTACATCTGATGATGTCAGGTATTGTAATAACTTTCTTTATAAAAAATTTCAAGGTGCTAGTTTGCTATCCGGGGACACGCGCCAAGTTGTTGTTTATGTTCTCCACGACGGGCGATAGCATTAAAATATGCCGCTAGGGCGCCATCTTCGATTCTATTCCAGCAATAAAAAGCTATCTTGGTTTCACTTTAGACTCGGAAGTGAGCTGTGGTAAACATATTGAGAAAATAGCCGATAAAGCAAGAAAGAGACTTAAGATCTTAAAATATCTTTCTGGCAGAGACTGGGGTTCAGACGCCTCCACACTTAGAATAACTTATACAACCTTGGTTCACCCAGTAATTGAATATGGATACCAAATATTTCAAGTAGCATCTCCTACAAACTTGAAAAAACTGGACAGAGTGCAACTCAGTACTACGAGGATTATCAGGAGCCTTAGATATAGTTGCTTTACTGACATAGTTCTGTACCACGCAGACATTCAACCTCTTACTATGAGATTCGAAGTCAGCTCATATAGGTATTTTAACAAAATTAAAAGCTTAGAATCCTTCAATAGAACCTCTTCTTTCATTTTAAATTGGACAAGTAACCAACGTTTAAAGCGAGACAGCCCACTTAATTACATGCGTAAAATGGTTTTATTGATTTCAATGTGGATACATCCACACCTTTTAGATGCATCACACCTATTGATTCTTTTAATCATGTTGAATTCCTGGAGGAATTTTTGACCAGTACTCCCAAGCATAGCAGCCATCCGGAATTACTCAGACAACTGGCACTTGAAGTAATAAATGACATACCCGGTCGTGCCTTACACAGAGCAGATTACACGGGTAGAGCAGGGAGTGGTATTTTTAGTAACACTCCTGGGAACGATGTTAAAACCAGCATCAGGAATCTTGACCACTGTCCCGTCTTTAGATCGGAACTCGTTGCTATTAGTGGTGCTCTCGACATGCTCTGAACTCTTATAAGGACAGTATCTGGATCCTGACAAACAGCAGAAGCTCCATCTTATGTTTGAAGAATTGGCTAAAAATTATGGACAGTACTGGTCTAGCTATTTTATCCAAATTGATTAGGCTTGATCAGAGGAAACAAGTATGTCTCCAGTGGATTCCATCACATGTGGGTGTGCCTGGGAACGAAGCTGCTGATGATCTGGCTGATAGGAGATGTGATCTCCCTAACCCCAGTTCCACTGTCTTAACCCATTCGGAAATTCATTCCTTCCAAAAAAAATATAATGAATTTGACTTGGCGAAACCCTCCTGCTCACCACTGGTACGCAGCTAAAAGTCCTAGCCTTTCTATACATTGCAGGAGTTCCAGGGCTCATCAGACGGCCTTGGCGTGCTTTAGAAGTGGTCACCTGCGTAGTATGACTTTTGCGCAGGGGGTAAAGTCTTTCTTTACCTGTCCCTGCTCTCTCCTTGCTTCTCCTGCCCTTCTTCTGGACTGCTGGGGCATTTCCCTGTGACAGTTGTATGAAGAGCAAGACCTGGTGTGTGACACTATTACGCGGAAAGGTAAAAAGGACTTGGTGCAGGCTCTCCTGCTCCAAGGGGATTGGAAATAACAACAACAATCCAACAATAACAAGCTCTGCTTGGCGTGATTCCTTTATTGCGCCAAGCGCCATGTTCCCGGATATTAAACTAGTTCCAACTTCATCAAAACGGATTGTTACAACTTATTAAAAAAGTTTGAAATTTTCGAATTTAAGACGTATGTACAGAACAACGTCTGTCGGGACCGCTAGTATACAAGTAAAAAAATATTATAAACGGTAGTTCTCATTGGTTTTTCATTCATGTTTGATGCATCATGAAAAAGACGTTTCTGGTAAGAAAAGGTTGTGATTTGTTTTGAAAATGTGGCGGTAAAAGGTTACTACCGGGAATATTCCGTTTGGCGTCGGCTGTATCATTTATGGACTGCATCGGCAAGCTGGTGAGTTGACTTATATTATTTGCAAGGCTATTAGTTCCGTTACATCCAATAAAGATTTCGGGTTTGATTGAATATTAACGTCGCACTATTCAGCTACACGAGGGCTTTTGGTGACGGATCACGTAATTTTGAACCATGGTCAAGTGACGTGGATGACACCTGAGCTGGCACCCCCCTCTCCTAACTACCACACCACACCAACGGGAGGACATTTCAGCTCTCGACAGATTTAACGTGCATCGCTGCCCTACACGGTGGGTCTTTAGTGGTATTGGGCTCGAACTCGTGACAAGGCAAGCCACGGTCCGATAACTAAACTACTCGGCTACCGCGGCCACTAAAGATTTCTGGTATTAACATATTACACCCCATCGACCAATTTCACCAAACCAAAAGACTGCTAAATGCTGTTAACGTCCTTATTATTTCGGTACACGTGCGGGAACAATTTTCCACTATTGGCTGCATATATTGGTATTTGGAGACGTCTTTTGATTTGATGATATTGGTCGATCGTATATTACGTAAGTACCGAATTCTTTTATTGGTTTTTCTCTACTTAAAAATGATCTAAAAATTAAATGAATATATCAAAATGTAGAGAAAAAAAGTCACATTCAATGGAATTTTAAAATATTTATCCACTTTGAAATAGCATTGTTATTAATAAAGGTTCTTACTTATTAAACCATCTACTAATTTCACCAAACGAAAAGACATTGCCAGTTCAAAAAATGTTGCCAAATGCATCGTTATTATTGCTGTGTTTGAAAGTGTTGCGGGAACAGTTTCCACTATTGGTTGTATGTCACGCCATTTGGCGACGTTTTTTAAATTGATGAAACTGGTCGACGGTATAATATGGAAGTACCATAATAAGTTTAATTACTTATGGTTTAGTGGAAAAAAAAGTTTATGGCTAGTAGTGTCACCGCAGCCAAATTGGCACCACGTGAATTCACCATTGTCCACCAAAATTTGACTGATTGGTATTTTTTCATGTAAAACACATTAGAATCTTTGTTTCTTTGATATCAAGGTACGATTCGAGTGGCGCCAATTTTGCTGATGTTGTTGTCGTGTATGACAAAGTACAGAGGCTGTAATAATAAAACATAAGGATCTAGTCAATTGTTGCCAAAGATGTGAATCAGTGCCATGGCAACATCCATGGCCCGATCCGAGTATATAATGTCCATGCTGCAGTCATTGTCTACTTTAAAAAGGGGACCAACAATGGAAGGATAGCTTAAAAGGTATTTGGGATCCAGTTGTGTGCCTAGGCAGTGCATATGATGTGGAACAATCGGGCAGAATTTTCATGCCCTTAAAATGCTTTGTTCTTAGTCTAGTTATTGTTGTAGTAAATTCTCGGCTATAATTTAATTCCGGCAGCGATAATTTTTTTCTTGGGTTTGAGCAAAGCTTTTGGTTTGCGACTGCGTTGGAATCGGAGACCGTAGTAGATGAAGTTACAGGCTCAAGTGTTCTGGCTTCATTGGCAAGAGAATCGGCGCCATCTTGTTCCCTTCGATGTCAACATGGGCAGGGATCCACTGGAGGGTACATGATTTTCCCAATGCTCCTATGGAGAATTTAAGGGGATTGATTTCTTGGGTGAGCCCCATTTTTCCTTCTTTCATGGCCTCAATAGCAGATCTATAATCCGAGAACACAATGATGCCGTAGGAATTAGAGATATTTGTCTGTATAAGGTAAATATCTAGGGCTGTCCTAATTGCTATAAGTTCACACGTGAAGTTTGAAACAATTTGACCTGCATAGACCTTGTGCTTTGAAGTTGTATTATCTGGGTACTTAAGAAACCATCAACATTGCTGCCTGTGACGCTAATATGTATTAAGTATTAGTTTAAGTTTCAAAATTGTGATCTGGAGTGGAATTTGAACTATTAGAATTACTTTAGAACAGAAGAGATGATGGTGCTTACGTATTTTAGCAACCTATTGGCGACATTATATGAAACGAAGCTCATTATTTATTGCCCGTTCAGCGCGCACGATCTATAGGAAATCAGGGTTGTCAACTTGGTGAGTTTTTAATAGAGTTGGCGATTGTTGCGATAATACGTAAGTACAGAGATGGTTAGTGAATTTCAGTAAGTGTGAATATATTTTATTTAAGTATAAAAGTCCAAGAATAAAAATGACCAACTAAATACAAAAATTAATAATTAAATTTAAATTAAAATAAGCAAAAATCTGAAATAACGAAATATGGGAGAAGTCTTCATTTGCTTTACACTGCGGTTACTTGCAAAGCATAAATTTTGAAAGCATTTAATTGAAATAAAATTTTTGACCATTATCTGAGCATCTGTTAAGTGATGCTGTCCTTATATTCCATCAGTTGCTTTGTTTTTATTAGAGGAATTTATGGTGTAACTCTGAAGTAAGGATGTGATTTCTAGTATTTGAGTTTGCAATTGCTCAATACATCTGTCCTGTTTGCTAAGATGCTCTTCTAATGAATTAAACTGAATTTGCCTAGTTTTATCGGCTGTTTCAAATTTACGGCAAAAAGTATCGAAATGGTTATCTCTCAAAAACAAAGTAGTGTTTTTAATTTCGTTTACTCTCATCAACAAATCTCTATTTTTCTTTTGAATAGACTTCAAATAAGCTTCCCTGTTTCTACCAGTTGCTCGCATTTTTTTATCATAGCTCTCCATGGCTTTCGTTTTAAATCTTTTGATGAAACTGTTTTTATTCTTTTGAACTTCTACGACACGATTCAGACGCCTAGAACGCATGTTTTGTTCCTTGTACAGCTGCGACAATCTCCTTTGTTCCGCAGCTTCTAGTTTGTCTTCGATTTCCGACAGAGACACGTCTTTCTTGTTTGGAGATGGAATAACTTTTTTGGTTCTTTTGCTCGGTGAATCCGAAATCACAACGTCGAATTTCAAACCACCTTTTGATTCAGTGAAACTTTTCAAATTAGTGTCGAATTTCCTCATGACGCTTCACACATCAGTTTTCGCTCCGAACATTTAATTTTTACAGGTTAACTTGTTTAAAAGAAAATCAATGCCTGAGCTGAAAATATATAGCTTAAGTATTTGAACGCCTCTTGAATGTTTAAACAGTTTCAAATAGTGTTGCCATATTGTTAACTTCATTTAACGCTTTGTATTCATGTGAAAAATAAATAAAGAGTATGCTTTAGTTGATTTTACTCTTTATTTTAGTTTTGGCCATGAATTTAAAATTTCAGTCCATAGTATTGAATTTATATAACTACTGTCAGCCCACTGACTTTGTACTTATATATACAGTCAGACCTCTATTTAACGAAGTCGATAAATCTCGAAAAACTAGAGTTCCGATTTAGCACGTCTTAAATCGGCAACCGTGTGCCTCGTTTCATATTTCTCCGCTTGCCGCCATTTCGAAGCTTAACCGTTGCTTGATACGACAAGCTCGAATACTAAAATGGGAGTCTTGCAATTACCGAATTCTTAAATAGTAAAATTTAATAATGAAATCAATAAGAATAATATAATTATATATATCATTATTTTATATATATATGTAAGGATAATTAAATTAGATTAAAAATTAAATTCCCTATCTAGCACTTAACGCATCTTTCTCAGTTCACATCTTCAAGTATCAAATTAATCATCCCTTTATTTTCTTCCGAACATATGGCCTAGCCAATAAACATGAATAATTCCAGATCGTTAGATTTAATAGTCCCCATATGTCAGCATTAACTTTCAAGTACAATCATAAAAGCCGCTATACTTACCTCATCTATGTTTTAAGGGAATCCACTTAAAATATTCCATGGCGTTCTTTTTCTCTCTCCTCTCAGCGTCAGAGCTTGAACAGATTTTATAGAATAAAGACCCTCCTCTTAAAAATTTAGTTTGATTCTGTCTCGAAATATGACATATATATATTACGCAACACTAAAATAATAATGTAATGTAAAATTAATAATAATAAACTAAAAGATTAAGTAGCTATTCTTTTTCTTTCATTGATTGTTATTTATTTATAATTACTTATTATTTTTCACGATTTTCTATCTTAAAAAATGTCCCGGATAAAAATTCTATTATTGTAATACTAAGGGAAGACAGACTTAAGACTTCACATTGGTTTGAAATGGAGTAAATAAGAAGATTTTTTACAAGCACAATTGTCAAGCTGAGCATATTGCCTGAGGTTATTACATAATATACAGTGGACCACAAAAGTGTAAGCCTACACATAATTTTAAATATACATTGTTTTATAACCAGTAATTTTAAGCATTCATTACTACATGTGTCCTTAAATTTAATTCCTGATAAAATCTGATAATTTTATTTGAGTGTTTTTCTTTGAAAAATTACAGCAGTTTTATTGCTCTTGATAAGTTAGGTTTAAAGTCAAAGCCAGTCACATTGATCACCATAAAATGTGTTAAAAGAGGGAATAATTTGAAATGTCTGGAAATATATTTTGAGAACAGGGAGAAAAACAGTTTGTTAAATGAAAAAAGGCCTTTCGCGCTATTTGGAAAGGTTATTTTATGAAGAAAATAGTAGAAAGCTTGTGGTTTCTCTCAGGAAAACGTTCGCAAAATGGAGGTCCGACTGAAGTTTCTAAGGATTTGTTTCCCAGATTAAACAAAATGAAAGGACTAGTTTTATTTATTTAAATGCAGAAATTTTCTTTATATTTATGGAACATTGATATATTTTTCTTAAATTCAGAAACAGCAAGTTTTTATTAATCATGGTTTAATTTTAAGTCTCACTCGTAATCTTTAATATAAGTTCACTAATATTATACAGTGGGCCACAAAAGTGTTCATACACTTGCAATTTCTTATAAAATTTAATGCTTTCGACTAATAAAAATTAATATATCGGAATTGTAATTTTTTTATGATATCCGCTACTTGTTTTTAATGGAATGAATGACATAGTTATTTTTTTTTTAAAAAAAATAATTATTTTTAAGAATTACTAATCAAAAAGTTACTAAAAAATTACACCACAAAAGTCTTCACACACTTAACAAAAATCTCAACATAGCTTTAAATATTATATTTCTTTCTTAATTTACAACTAAATAAGATATCTTTTAGTGTCCAAAGCAACTTTTAAACGTCTTGGTATAGATTTACTCAGTTTTTTTTATAATTTCTGCATCGATTTTCCACCATGCTTCTGTGATCATTGTTTTTACTTCCCATTATGCGTTTATATATGTCATGTTTTCTTTTTTTTTTCTTAAATCGAATTCTCACCAAATATGTACTATAGGGCTAAATAAAGCGATTTAGGAGGTATTTTCAGAATTCTGGGACAGTTAAAGAGACATCAGCGGCGTTCTTTGTTCTTGGCGTCATTATCCTGTCAAAAAATGAAGTCATCTCCAATTTTCAAATTTTGGGCGGATAATTTAAAATTTATCTTTAAAATATTTCAATAGAGCTTATGATTTACAATATTATCAAAAAATACCAAATTACCTAATCCTGAAGCCGATTTACACCCCTCACGCAAGAACACCTTCACCTTCATTCTGAAGCATGGAAGTGGAGGGGTTCTTGTTCCACATAAATTTGTGAGATTAAATTCCTCATTTTTGCATTTACAAACTATTATACGCCCATCGGAACCAAAAATGTTGAATTTTGTGTGATATAAATCATTTTATTGTCAATGTTGAATTTTTTTAGCCTTAATCCTAAGAATCTAGTTGGATCAGTGAACCAAGAAGGTGGAAGTGTTCTCACGTTGGCGTGTAAATCGGAGTCGAGAAATAAAGGTAATTATAAAAATACGATAAAAAACGCACTAATAATTGCCACTTGCAATATAATAATTTGAAGATTTACAATTATTGGTACTCATGCGAATGATAATTTATATAACTTTAAGGCATAACAGTACCCTACAAAAAGCAAAAAATATAGAATTTTTTTTTGGTGGCCCAAGGAATGCTTGCAACCCCAAATTTTAGATCCGATAGCTAATTAGTTTTTAAGATATTTGAAGTTTTCTGAGTTTAGATTCTGGTTTAGGTTTCATTTTAAAGCAATTTTCCATTCTTAAAATTGAAATAATTAGAAACATTTTTGAGCACAATTAACTCTTTCAGTGTTAAAGGGTTATTAACTTCAATTTTCATTACTAAAATCATTTCTATTTGCTTTTGTTTTGAGTTTGTTGAGTTCTCATAATTACTTATCTAAAATTTATTTTTTTTAAAAAAAGCCAATCTTTGTTTTTACAAATAATTTATATAACTTAGAATCCTTTTCATTAATATTTTCTTGTTGAGGAAATGCGCCAGTCAAACCATTCTCAAGTTACTATGAGAAGCAATATTTTGAAAAGATAGAATACTACTGACAATGATGTATTTAACAGCTAACCCTCAGCTGACACAGCAATTAAGGTGACTGCCTATCTTCGGACCCAATTTTTTTATAAAAACAAATTTTTGAAAAATATTGAGTGTTTTTAGGAAGAAAAAAATGTAAAAACATAGAAATTTTTAAATAAATATTGTACTTTTAGAAAAATTGGTTGTTTTAAAGGAAATTTTACCAAATTTTTACTAAAATGGGTAACGCCGTATAAAAATTTCTAATACAATTATCATAATTTTTTTATACACAACATACATACTACGGTGCTCTTCAAAATTAACCAAAATCCAAGGGAAATATTAAAATACAAAAAAAATTACAGACAATTATACATGATAATATGAAAATTTTGAAATTTTTAAAGTTTTTTCTTTATAAAAACTACTTTAAATGAAAAAGTATTTAACCTACAACACAACTTATGGGCCACTTTAAGAGAAAAAAAAGTATATAATAAACATTCCCACACAAAATTTCGAAAACGTTATCTGATTTGGTTCTTAAGATATCATGTATCTTGTTCAGAGCTTCTTTCGAAAAACATAATGGGCTGCGGTAGCCCAGTGGTTAAGGTATCCAACCATGGCAGGCATGTCATGAGTTCGATCCCAGTACCACTAAAGACCCGCCGTGTAGGGCAGCGATGCACGTTAAATCTGTCGAGAGCTGAAACGTCCTCCCGTTGGTGTGGTAGTTAGGAGAGGGGGTGCTAGCTCAGGTGTCGTCCACGTCACTTGACCATGGTTCAAAATTACGTGGTCCGTCGCCAAAAGCCCTCGTGTAGCTGAACAGTGCGACGTTAATATTAACTCACTCACTCACTCGAAAACATAATTTTGAGAAAAACTCATTTAAAGTTTTATCTTACCTGCCCTTTTGCATAGAGTGATGTTTTTTAAAATCACTATAACTTTATTTCTATTTCGTGTAAAGGAAAAAGAAAAACTTTTTTGGAAAGAAAAATGTTCAAAGTATAAGATTTTGAAATAAAAAAAAATGCCTTATGTAGACGAAAAGCGACATTTTCAAGGTAGGCAATCACTTTAAACTTTCAAATGCAAGTATTTTGAATACAAGTACTGCAGATAAAACTGAATGTTTCCACATTATAGGGAGCATATTGTACTACTATATTACAGTATTCAAAAAGTCGCACAACAAAAACTCAAACTTGCTAAACTACCTCCATTTAAAACTGAAAAAAAAAATAAATTTTCTGTACAAACCGGGTTATTCAATTTCTTACTATTAACTCACACTCTCTCTATATTTATTCATTTATCTTGATGGAATTTTGAATCGCTAATAAAAAACATTTTAAAGCGCTCGATTGAGCTGAAATTTTATATACATGATTATTTTGGATGACATTACAATAATTTAATTATAATTAATAAAAATTAATTGATTAAAACTAATTATTTAAAGAATTACAAATACAGCCACGTTGGCATCATTTTGGCGACTTGAATCAAAACTTGGAAAGGTTTTTTTTCTCACGTATTAAAGCATTCAGTTGAACTGAAATTTTATTTACACGATTGTTTTGGATAGCAATACGATACTTTAATGATAATTAATAAAAATTAACTACCACTTAATGTTGTGATTCTGTCATATGAATATAGATATTTACATTAATTGTAACTATTTAATAAAAAGTAGCTAAAATAAAAATTTTCTTTATTGATCTAAGTAGGAATTGACTAAAATTTTTTTTATATATATTACTTGTTTATCTATAACACTACTTCGCAGTATAAAAATCAATGTTAGCTCCTTTTTTTGCGCAAAACATTTTATTACATTGATTTTTTGAATCACAATTAAATTATTCTTTTTTAAAAAATACCATGACATAAAAATGGAGCATTATTTTGATAATTTATAAGAAAATATGTTGGAAAATAATTTATTAAGCAAGGATATACCATTAGTCTTCCTTCAATTTTTTTAAAGCTATCATTCCATAAAATAGAACATGTTACTCTATAATTCTGCTAAATTGAGCAAAGCATTTTAAGTATAAGAAATGGATTTTCTTATATGGTATATACATATTTTTATATTTATATATAAAAATCTTCTGTGCGTGTGTATGTGACTAAACTCCTCCTAAACGGATGGACCTATTTTGATGAAATTTTTTGTGTGGGTTCAAGTGGATTCGAGAATGGTTTAGATTCCCAATTCGGTCCGATATCGCAATTAGTTAAAAAGATATTAATTAAAAGCATTAAAAATATTCTGCTCAATATTCACCTTATTCACGTTATTGTTATAAAAATGACGTAAGTTGGCATGGAAAATCGATTTTCAGCCAAACTGGTCAAACCGGGTCTTTATTGTTACAAAAATGCAGAGGAATCATGCTTTTTGAGTATTTTTAATTGTTATCTTTTCAAATAATCTTTATATATATAATTCTTCTCTGAGTGTGTTTGTGACTGACTCCTGCTAAACGGCTGGAGAGATTTTGATGACATTTTTTGTGTGGGTTCAAGTGGATTCTAGAATGATTTAGATTCACAATTCGGTCCTATATGGTAATTAGTTAAAAAGATATTAATTAAAAACCTTAAAATTCATAATTGTTTTACCCCTGTGTGCTGTTTATTCTGCTAATGTGCATCAAGAAAAAAAAAAGAAAGAAGAGGGGAGAATTTTTTTTTTTGATATTTTCGCCGTTTTAAAACTGCTATGGACTTTTTCTATCAAAATCAGACAAAAAATAATTACAGTATCGGAAAGATTATTCATTTCGCCAAGATATGGCATATATCTTTATATATGTAATTTTTCTGTGCGTGTGTATGTGACTAATCCCTCCTAAACAGCTCCTCCTACTCACCTCACCGAAATCTATTTACTTTAACTTTTTAATAATTGACTTTTATACACAAATGAAGATTTGACATTTTAATATCAAAAGAATCTTTTAAACTATCTAATAAATTTATACTTTTAAAATTTTAAAAGTTGCTTGGCGCAGCTTAGCCAAAATTGGCTCTGGCACCATAAAACCCTATAATCACTCACTCACCCTAAGTAGCTGGACCGATTTGGATTATATTTTTTGCATGGGCTCAAGTGGATTCGAGAACGATTTAGATTCACAATTCGGTCCGATATCGCAATTAGTTAAAAATGCACCAAAATTATGTAAGGACGCGCGATTGTTCATTCAAAAATCGTGGGCAATATTCTTGATTGATTGATTGATTTAATATTAACGTCACACTGTTCAGCAACACGAGGGCTTTGGCGACGGACCACGTAATTTTGAACCATGGTCAAGTGACGTGGACGACACCTGAGCTGGCACCCCCTCTCTAACTACCACACCACACCAACGGGAGGACGTTTCAGCTCTCGACAGATTTAACGTGCATCGCTGCCCTACACGGCGGGTCTTTAATGGTACTGGGCTCGAACCCGTGACAAAGCAAGCCACGGTCCGATACCCATACCACTCGGCTACCGCGGTCACGCAATATTCTTGAGGCCACTATTTTGAGCAGCAAACTTCAAGGTGAAGTTTTACTTCTACCACAGATCCCAATGATTCTTTCAGACTCACCTACCCATTAAAATATTTGCTATTTCCATTTCACTTGTATTTGCTATGACCAGTGGCGCACACAAGGGGGGTCCTGGGGTCCGGACCCCTCAAAACCCGAGATTTTTTTCCGATTGATTATAATTCTAATTATATAGTACGTAAAAATTTAACTAATTACTTGCTATTAATTATTAATTTTATTAATTAATGCTAATTATTTATTCAAAAACTAGTTTTTTACTGTGTTTTGTTCCCGAAAATCGACAAAATCAAACGGAGCATGATACAAGAATGGTGAACTTTCGACCCCGGACCCCCCGCCTAGAAAAATTCCTGTGTGCGCCACTGGCTATGACTATTAATAAGTCACAAGGTCAAACAAAGACAATTTGTGGCTTAGATTTAGAAAACCCTTGCTTTTCACACGGCCAATTATATGTTGCATCTCCGAAGTTTGGCAAACCATCGCATTTGTTTGTTTATACTCCTTGATTGATTGATTGAATATTAACGTCGCACTGTTCAGCTACACGAGGGCTTTTGGCGACGGACCACGTAATTTTGAACCATGGTCAAGTGACGTGGACGACACCTGAGCTGGCACCCCCCCTCTCCTAACTACCACACCACACCAACGGGAGGACGTTTCAGCTCTCGACAGATTTAACGTGCATCGCTGCCCTACACGGCGGGTCTTTAGTGGTACTGGGCTCGAACCTGTGACAAAGCAAGCCACAGTCCGATACCTATACCACTCGGCTACCGCGGCCACGTTTATACTCCTCAAGGATTAACCAAAAACATTGCACATTCAATGGCATTATGATAAATTCATTTTTTGTGTATTAAAAAAATATACCTGTTATGAAAATAGCTCGAGTTTATCTTTTTTACCCTTTAATCAAAACAAGTTTAAGTTTCTATTCAGAATAGGCTCTATATTCAACTTAGTTCATAGTATAAGTACATACTCTCACGCAAACGAAAGGTCGAATTGTGGTAACTGTACATGTAATGATATCAGGTGTATTGTAATAACTTTCTTTATAAAAAATTTCATCAAAACGGTCCAGATTGTTACAACTTATTCAAAAAAGTCTGTAATTTTCGAATTTAAGACGTGTGTACAGGACAACGTCTGTCGAGACCACTAGTTAATTGTAACTATTTAATAAAAAGTAGCTAAAATAAAATTTTTTCTTTGTTGACCTAAATAGGAATTGACTTAAGGTATCTGACTACGTTCGGAGAATCGTGATTTTGCAAAAGCATATAAATGGATAATATTTATGATATTAAGTTTCACTTATATTAGAAAATGTATATAAAATTGGTTTAAGAATATTATTACAGTAAAAAATTATTTAAGTACAATATTTTGACAAAAAAATGAACATAGAATGTCCAATTTTCAAAATATTCTCCTTTTGTGAAAAATGCTTCTATTATAATAATATTTTGCTTGTACATAGCTCAGACCTCTGGTCAGAGGCTCAACAAGAATTTTTGAAATATATAACTTAGAAGTGGGTTTATCCACGTGTTTTACAACATCAGAGGGGAGAAATTTTAAGAAAAAAACGCCGATAATTATTTCAATTGGTTGTAACTCTGAAAATAATGTGAATTTAAAAAAAAGTAGTTCAGACTCTCTGGAGAAGTCTTTACTTTATATAAGCAAAATATTATTATTTTAGAAGCATTTTTTATAAAAGAAGATCATTTTGAGAAAAGGTTATTCTAAGTAAATTTTTTGCCAAAATATTGTATTCAAATAATTTTTTTTTGTCAAAATGTTCCTAAAACAATTTTATATGTGTATTCTATCTAAGTGACACTAAATATCATAAAAAGTATCCATTTACGCGCTTTTTTCAAATCACGGTTCCAAACGCGCGCACGTAGTCGGATACCTTAAAAAAAATTTATATTACTTGTTTTTAGACTAAGTTAATAAATACTATTATTATTTTGTACATAAATGCTTTGTTTCGAAGCTTTTGTAAAAATACAGCGTTAAGATTAGGGTGTATAGCCTGTCTCCGTAACAAATTCTACCAATATTATGCAATTTATTTATTTTTTTTTTTGGGAATAAAAAAATATTTTTAGCTATATTCAATTAAAGTAGTGTTTTAATAGAGAACACATGAGTTGGAAAATAACACATTAAAAACATTAGACTTTGGCAGATATTATTAGATTTTGCTTTATGACTTTACAAACTTTAAATATCCATGCATTATCTTTTCAGCTTTGCTAGAAAGTATCACAAATAAATGATAAAACTCCGAAGAATTTATGAACCCAATTCTGTCTATAACAATGGCTAAAAGACAAATGAAATTTAAAAAGAACCATTACTTTAATATACCCTAACCTTTCAACCATTTATGACACAATAAAACTCAAGTTCCATTTATTTCTTTCCCGAATACGGAACTCGGTGTTTTCCCACGAACTGGTCCCGAGTAGATCGTTTTTTGCTCGTGCGCTTTCCAACAATAACAATGGAAAAAAAGAACATAAATTTCTATTCTTATAAGAGTGTTAGCCACCTCCTCTGCTATTTCAGATCTATCCACTTTCCCTAAAACCACATACCTCTGTTTGCAGTTCGAGCCTCAGCAATGATACATCTGCCTCAATGCATGCTGTTCCAAAAGCAAACAAGAGCTTGCCATTTTAATGGCGGACAACGAGTAGAATTCGTGATGACCTCTGCCCTTGCCAACACCCATCGTAGATCACTTCTTTTTTCTACTATCCCCCCTCTCTCAAAATTCGATGATCACAGGGTTCGGCAGCCGACTATTTTCCACTCGCCAAATTATTGACTAAGATGGAAGAAAAAAAGCGACATTTTCGGCACGGAGGTTGCGATTTTGCCACTATCGAGAATTATCAATTGTGAAGCCGTGGAGGAGATGAAATAAGAGAATGAAAAAGAAAAAAAGCAGGGGAGGGGAAAGTGGAGGGAAAATCCCTTTTCTAGTTGAATTTTGCTTAACGAGATGGGAGAGTTCTTCAAGGTAACAATTCGATCTGTCAGGTTTTACGTTTTATAAATATAGCACTTACTGTTTTACCGTTCAGATTACGTTCAGTGCTGATTATGAAAATGTAGCATTTGAGGCAAAAGCGAAGTTTTTAAGTTTATTTTGAGATGTCCTAAAGTTATACAAAAACAACGGGACACAAATTTCAATTTCAGATATTCCTTCTAACCTATAATTTGAAGTTAATTTAAAATTACTTAAAATATTATTTAAAATTTAAACACCTATGAAAATGTTTTATCTTTCTATTTCGATTGTTTTAATTTGCAATTCATCCATGTGGAGGAAAGCATACTAGCTTGTGTCGATACAATAATGCTCACTGTGCTTTAATCTAAAAAAAAAAAAATTTAAAATTGTTGATGTTTTGAGAGTTTATCTATAATTAAATTTAAATAGGGTGCCTCTTTTTTTAAGATGGGAAAAGTAATATTGATGGTCAGGAGCGTAGCCACCGCCGTATCAATGATACAGGGCCATGATAGGGGGCTCCAAAATGTGCAAGCAAAAAATCGCAAAATGTTAAGGGGCATCTCTAGAAAGGTCCCCCCCCAAGGAACTTTGATCCAGGACCCGCTGAGGACTAGCTACGCCAGCGAAAATAATATAAAAATAATACAAAAATATAAACTTATGTTTTATTGTTAACAATGAAGAAGTAGTTTATTAAATTATGATTTTCTATGCAATTCAATAAAGTGTATTTAAAGTAAATTTTGATGTTTTTTGTCTGAGACAACCGCATTTCAATAAAACTGTAACAAAATTGATATTTATTGTTATCTTTTTCAAATTTTGCAATATGTCTTCACATGCCTCTGTTACAACTCAACTGTGCAACACTGTGGCACGTATCGTCCACCTCTGATGCAGGGGCGTAGCTACCGCCGTATCAATGATACGGGGCCCCCAAGCTACAGGGGCCCAAAATGTGTAACTACATTCCACTAATAGGGCTCTCATATGCTAAAAAGGGCCCAGAAAGAATTTTGATACAGGGCCATTCAAAACTAGCTACACCAGTGAGCAGAGGCGGATTAAGGTAATTGGAGGCTCCTGGCGGTAAAAGGTTTGAGGCCCATGGCCTCAAGAGTCGAAAAATTAAAATATAGTGAAAAGAATCTCTTATACTTTAAATTCTCAAAATAAAATGTATTGTTAATAATAAAACTCAACGGCTAAAGAAAAATCTTAACGGTATTTTTAAAAATTTTAAAAACTTACTGAGCTTACAGCTTTGCTACACTATTTGATATCTCTTTGGCAAAATCCTCAATTCTTTTTTTATTTATTTTGGCCCCAAAATTTTTTATGTGTGTATTCTGTATATAATATGGCCATGTTGTTCAATTCCCTTTCTCCCATAGTACTTCTTAAATTATTGTTAACACATTTTAAAACTGAAAAAGATCTTTCACCTGATGCATTTGATATCGGCATTGTTAAAAATATTTTCCAAAAGTATTTTTACAATAGGATTTCTCTTGTAATTCGATAAATTTCTAGGGGAGGTCATTGTATCTTTGTTTTCTTTTCATTTCTTGTTCCAATTCATATCGCCAAAATTAAAAAATTCA
Organism: Trichonephila clavipes; assembly: GCA_019973935.1. Lineage (NCBI taxonomy): Eukaryota > Metazoa > Arthropoda > Arachnida > Araneae > Nephilidae > Trichonephila > Trichonephila clavipes. The sequence goes on from BMAU01021430.1 coordinate 1,094,106, forward strand.
CTATCGTCTTTGTATGTTTCCTTTAACTTTTGTGTAGCTTTCTTTTTAATTTCAAGTTATAATTTTCTGTCAAAAATACAATAAAGTGCTATATAATAGTTTGAGAAATCTTAGGACTTCAGGATAGTTCTGCTCTTTCCCTTTTGCATATGACATAAAATGAATTCACTATGAAATTATCCCTTCTTTCAAAATTTCATAACCGACTTCTTTACTTTCACCACGAATAATTTTTTTTTCTTTTACTGCCGGAGAGCTTGCCCAGCTTCCTCCTCAAATGAGAGGCCTGATAAATCAGTTGCTTCTCGTTCCATCGTTCTAAATACATTTTTGAAATTTTGAATATAATTTTCTGGAGATTTTAGCAAGCTAGATCCTCTTTTAATTATATATGTATACTCATAGTCAACTTATTGCAATAATTTGCTTGTAGCATTTATTTTCTGGAGTATGGTATTCCCAATCATGGTCATTAGGGAAGTTTCATATTTTTCGATATGTTTCAAAAGGGAAGCAGCCTGCAGTATTGCTGGTTTCTTTCCTCCTCATTCATATCACGGATTTCAGCCAAGACCACTCTAATTAATCTGTATCTTGCTCTTAAGGCCTAAATTCAACTAACTTGAAATAGTTTGCGTTGAACTAGAAATATCTTTTATTGCGTTATTTCATTTAATTTTATTAGTAAAACATATGATGCAAATAAAAACCCCATCACAAACAAGAGTTTATGCTGTATCGACAAATTTGGCAGGCGTGTTTATACCTTTGAAATATGACTTTAATCCAAATTCAGGGACATTGCTACCACCGAATCAGATATATCATTGACGTCACAGGCCCTAGAGTCTTACTAAAAGGGCTCTTATACCTAAAAAGGGCCCGAAAGAATTTTGATACAGGGCACTCTCAGAACTAGCTACGCCAGTGTTCAAATTTCTTGTTAGGTGCATAAGTTGCGCCACGTGAAGGATACGAATCTATTGTACTTTAAATACGTGCTATGAAGTGCGTGAGTGTTATTTATCGTTGAGATTTGAAGTAGTGAGTTGATATTAGTCCAAAATGACTATAACATGATGAAGAAGCCATTATCAACAGCTCTCTGGGTTTTAACGAGGTAGTATAATAGAGCTAAAAAAGATGGATTTTCTTTCCACGATATTACAGAAAAACTTGGAAGGAATGTATCCACTGTGCATGATCTTTGGCTACAGTGGTCCCGGAAAGGCACTACCTCAACAAAACTATGGTTCAACCATGTACGGATCACCAGACAGAGAAGACCACAGTATTCACCACACGGCTGGGGAACGTAGTGCATCTACAGCAGAAATTACAGTTTTTTTCCGGTACCAGAGTGACACAGAGAACTGTAACAAATCAATCGTTTGAGAAATAGCTTCCAGCAAGGCTCCCTGTAGCGTTCAGACCGTTAGCTCTAAAGCATTGACATCTGTTATATCAGTGATGTCATGCTAGAGATCATTGGAGAGAGTGGAGTGGCAATGTGTTGTGTTCTCCTATCAAAGCTGTTTCTTTCTTGTGGCCAGTGATGCAGTGGCGTAATGGAGAATATTGGGGGCCTCCTGCAAAGTTAGGTTTTGGGTCCCAAGGCGTAGTTCATGTCATTCAGGCCTTGGGACTTTAGAATTCTAGCCTTAAAATCTTCGATGCGGGGTTTGAGAGATGTATATTACGCCACTGCAGTGATAGCTGTATATTGATTAGAAGAAGGCCAGGTCAGCGCCTACAAACAATTTTTCCGTCACCTAGATACCCTGGCCTGCAACTACAGTTATGGTCTGGCTGAGCAATTTTCTTTGATTGTAGGAGCATTCTCAAGGCTAATTCATACACCCTGACTGCAAATTTGTCCGTCAGTCTTTCGATTCAAACTGTTGCACAACGATTTATAAACATCATTCAAGGGGTGTTTTCCAATTGGATAACGTGTTTCCTCATTCCTTGTTGTATTCCATCAGGTTCAAAAGGGTGTCAACGTGTTACGCTGGCCTGCTAGATCACCACATCTTTCTCAAATCGGGCATGAATAAGACATTATTGGAAAAGAATAACAACTTAATCCACAATCAGAAATAAACATTAGTTGAAAATATTTTTTTCTTGGTGTTGGGATTTTTTCCATCAGCGTAAAATGTACCCGAGAGCAGTTAAACCCAACTGTGGATTAAAAACGAACTTGTTTTACTAGTGACTTGAATAGTATTTACTTGTTCGAAATAAAATTTGTGCAAAAAGAGAAAAAAAACGCATGTGGACAATTTGCACAGATTGAAACATTACAGATATACCGAAAAATTATGGCTAAGGCTGCTACACGACTCAAATACAGGTTGCAGATCTTTTTGCTGCACGTTGAATTTATGAATGGAATCTATCAAGCTTGTGCCTCCTAATAGAGCTGGGGGCCACCAGGTCCTCCACTCGTTTAATACACCTCTTTGTAGAGGAAATGAAAACTCTTTTTGATCTTTATGTCATTTTAACACGAAAATAAAAAAATGTCAGCAACTCTTGCCACATTCAACTCAAGACTTTATTTTCCAAACTCAATATTCCATCTCCTTATCTATTGCCATTGAAAGTTCCAGAAATTTCCATAATTAAAATTACAGTTAATTTTTATAAATAAAAGCACGCGCGCGCGCGAGCATTAATATAAAGCACGAGAGAAATAAAGAATTACCATTTGTTATATCCTCCCCCTCTGGTTTCGACGGCTTCCCGACGAGGAACCAGGAGTCTGTGGGACCCCTGGTGGACGGCCATGTTTACGAAGAGGAATAAGGGGTTTTACTTTGTCATTATTACAAGGAGTTAAAGCAGAGGTGTGGTAAACACCAAGAGGTTTCCCCGGATTATCAAGACTAACTATCTCGCAAGATGATGGTGATCTATGTGTTAAAATCACGTAGGGACCGTCTCTGCGTGGCATTAGTTTTGCACTTCTTCCTTGCGCAGCGTTGCTCAGCGGATGTGATGCTACAAAGACATGTTCTCCAGGTTGATATGTTGGAGCAGCTTTTCTCTTTTTATCAGCGTAAAACTTCCTACTATCCTGTTGCTCTTCAACCACCTCTCTAATATGAGTGGAAAACTTAGCGAATTTCTTGAGATAGGGAGTTATCTCTGGCACAAAATTATCATTCTGGATGACGACTCGGATATCATTAACAACTTCACTTGGAGTGCGTAACTACCTACCAAAATTAAGAAAGGCTGCCGTCTGTCCTGTCGTTTCGCATTTGGCTGTGTTGAGAGCAAAGTGGATGAAGGGTAGTTTCTCTAACCAACAGTCATGCTTGTCTTGGACGAGAATTGACAGCCGTGGTTTCAGATCCCTATTCTTTCGTTCAACTGGGTTAGCTTGTGGATGGTATACAGGGATCAGGGATTGATGGATGATTAATAGGTAGCATATTTGTTGCATCACTGCTGACACAAACTGGGTTCCATTGTCATTATCTATCATCTCCTTATCTATTGCCATCGAAAGTTCCAGAAATTTCCATAATTAAAATTACAGTTAATTTTTATAAATAAAAGCACGCGCGTGCGCGAGCATTAATATAAAGCATTAATAAAAGCATTAATATATAATCACGAGAGAAATAAAGAATTACCATTTGTTACATCATAAAATTATTTTTCTTTAAGTGTCTTTTTATTCTCTTTTTATTGAAAATTATTCCCACATATTATTTTAAAATCAAATTTTAAGCCTAACGACCCTTTTGTAAGAATGTTTTTAGCAGAACAATTACCCCCCAAAAAAAATATAGAGTTATTTAAGTTTTCTTTATGAATATCTTTTTCGATTTTAAATACGCCTTAAAGATTAGTAAATAACTGTAAAGATTTCATATTCAAATATCACTTAAAATTTCAATGCTAAAGCAAGAATGTCGATGAAAAACTACCAAATGTACCCGTTTAAATTTTCTTAACAAGAAATATTAAAACAAATATTTTATATATATTATAAGATTATGAAAGTGATACAACTGAACTTTATGTTATCATTGACCATTTGATTGTTAAAGAAAATGGCTTCAGAATTAGAAATTTTTAAAACCTTTTAAATAAGTGCTACTTTAAAAATTTTTAATTATACTTCCTGCTTTTTTAAGGGCAGTTGGAAAGCTAAAATTTTATTTTTTTGACTATTTGAGATTTTTACATTTTTAAATTGTATAGATTTTAACCTTTCTAAAAATACCTTACTTTAACCTCTAGGGCAGGGGTGGCGAAACTTTTTGGGTCAACGTGCCATTTTTTCTAAAAAAACGTTTAATGAGTTATAGGCGTGCCATCAAATAATTTTGACTTGTGATTATTGAAGAATACGAACAAATCAAAATTCTTTAATACGAAAAAATACATTTTGCACTGTATAGTAGTAAATGTTTTAGTTATACTTGTAATTTAAATTAAAATAACATTAGTGTGATTTCTGCTGTTGTAGATTAGATGACAAATAACTTATACCAGGATTATAAGATGTTACTTTTAGTAGAATGCATGCTGAATTAGAGTCGTCTGTTAAACTGTTTCTAAGCGAGTCTTTGATGTTATTTATCTCTGAAAATAATGACTCGCAGGCATAGGTAGATGAAAATATGATTAAAATAGCATACGCCAACTTCTTCAAACAGTTAAATGTGTCTGGAATCGAATTCCATGTTTCCAAAATTTCGTTACTGGTATTTTTACTTATATTGCTTGTCCATTTTTCTGCTTCAATCAATTCCAACTTTTTCCTTGTTTCAATAAACTTTTTAATCCATATTGAACTAGACTGGAAATCAATCAGTTGCATTTCAAGTTCTTCAATTTCCAACCAATCGAATTGAGACAAGTTCAGTTTATCAAACGAAATCACATCAGGGTACGTAATAAATTTGAACGTTTCCGATAATTCCTTGAACAGAGAAAAAATCTCGCTGAAAATTATTTGATTAAAGAATCCATTTAGGAAATAAAGTCATCAATAACTTTTTCTTCATTTCGTTTCTCTTGGGCATCTAAATCTTTAATATATTTTTTTTTCAAGTTTGGGAAGTACTTGCTTTTTTTTATTTTATCGTTTCTGAAAACATACAGTTTAGCTTCAAAAGCGCGAATGAGATCCATCATGTCGATAACTGTTTTATTCGGGCCTTGAAGCTTTATGTTCAGTTCATTGAAATGTTGGCATATGTCTGTAAAAAACATCAATTTTAAAAGCCACATAATATCCATCAACTGTGGGTATTGTTCAATTTTGCTCTCATTTTGTAGAAACAGTCTGATTTCTTCCAAGCAATCAACAAATCTTTGAAGTACATTCCCGCGGTTCAACCAGCGAACGTTGTTATACATTATTAAGCCATTATACACCAAATTGACTTCATCCAACAAAACAACAAACTTTCGTTTATTTAAAGCCTGCGACGATATGAGGTTGACTATTTTTGTGACTGAAGTTATTACATTATCAAGAGATATTAAACCACTCTTTGCACATAAGGCTTGTTGGTGAATAATGCAGTGGTATTCAAGAATCGAATGTCCTACGTCTGTTTTAAATAAAGAAATGAAACCATTTTTTTTGCCTACCATATTTGGAGCACCATCAGTGGTTACTGAAACAATTTTTTTCAAATCAATTTCTTTCTCAGCAAGCGAATTTCTTACTGCCGTACAAATATCTGTGCCCTTTGTAGTTGTTAACAACGATGTTATCGCAATTAATTCTTCCTTAATGATGTTTCCTACACAATATCGAGCAAAGACAGCTAAATGTGCCGATTTAGTAATGTCAATACTTTCGTCAAGACATAGCGATATAAAAGGAGCGGAGTTAATGTCCTTTTTTTGTTGATCTGTAACATTTTCTGACAATTTCAAGATTCTAACTTTCATTGTGTTTCTTGATAGAGGAACATCTTTGATGCGCTGAATTATCTTATCTTTATTATCAAAATCATCAAAAAGTGAGGGCGCACATGCCAACCAAGCTTCCTTCAAAAACTCTCCCTCTTGAAAAGGTTTACCATGCCGAGCAATGGCATTTGCAGCCGAGTAACTTGTCGCTCTTGTGTGACAATTTTTGCTTACATATTTAAACATAGACATCGACTGTTTATTTCTCTCTTTTATTGAACTTGCAATTAATTCTTTTTGCTCTGGTTCGCTTTTTTCACCGCTTTGTTGCCTTTATCGATCATGCCATATTTCTCAGCCCACCAAGTTTGAAATTCTCTGCTACACTTACTATCTTGCACTTTTTTTTTTTTGTTGAACTAGCCATCTTAAATAGCAGTTAAAAATCGTAAATTTAACACAAAACTTTAAATGTACAGTTGTGTCGATGAAATTGACTATTCTATGTGCTCTCGCTTGATTCCCCCCCTAAAAAAAACCCTTTTTACTGACTGCGCACGACTGTGGGCTCATGGGCAGATTTATTTGTTTTTAGGAAATTGAGTGCTTGTACGAGATTTCTGTAGTGTCTGCTCTATCGCTTTTGTCTCAGGTCATTAAATTTTTAAAAATAAAGCAGTGAGAGTTATTTTTACCAATTAGACTTACAAGACAAGAATTAGATCACATTAATAAATTAGATGTATACAAGCTGAACTATTAATGTAAACGTTAGACTATGTTTTTTAAACAACTTGAATATATTTTGAAATAGTTACAAACACGCACTATGCGTAGATAAACTTTGCATCATTAGCAATTTATAATATACGAAGTATTTACGCATGACGTAACAAACGAGACTGCTCCCCGTCTTGTCGGCGTCGCGATGGATCACTCGTGTTTGTTCATAATACTTCATAGTAAACTTAATTATTTTAAGCTAAAATGCAAATCGTTTTTGATCAATGGCGTGCTCAAAATATTCTGTCGTGTGCCACTGGTTCGCCATCCCTGTTCTAGGGTAATTAGAAAATCTTAAAACCTATTTTTAAACAATTGTTGAAACTGGTCCACGCCCATTTGAATGGCGAAAAATGTAAACTAAGTACTTCGTTTTTGCTTAAAAGTTGAACGTCTGATATAAACCAAAATATGTATCTTTTGTTGCAAATTGAGCCTTTTATTTTTTTATTTAGTAGCCGATTAGAAGCTTCACTGTATACATTAAAATCAATTTATCTCTACATGTAAATTTTGATGTTCGATGTACCTTTTCTGAGAAACTACTGTTCACAGGTATGTAAACTTTTTATGATATATTTATAATGATGGCTAATATATACTAAAATGAGCTTTTTGTAAAAAAACGCAACAACACTTATTTTTTATTTGAAAAATGGGTCAAATTTCGCAATATTTGATAAAATATTTCATAAATTATTAAAAGATTCAAAATTATATAGCTAAAAGCTCATTTCAGTAGGATGAGAAAGGTGTACTTTAAATGTACGAAAAATTTCAAGCATGTACATGTAACAGATTTTGAGAAAAGGTACATTGAAAGCAGCCAATTTAACATTGTCAGTATATATATATATAGAGAGAGAGGTTTCCAACTCCTCTTAATCAGACTCGTAAAATCCTTTTCTTCTTTCGGAATGCAGATCAACGTCAGATGAATAGAATGCAAATTCGGAGAGCTATAAATTAATTGTGGTTCATTGGAAATGTCCAGTAAATTCTTGATTGTAGGACACCTTGCATGCAAGGACATCTTAAGGCATGGGCATACTAGACCTGGGCCAGGACCTCGGCTTCGTTTGGGGGCCACGTCTGGACTCAGCCTCAATAAATTTAGAATCCGAATAATTTTAATGGTCAAATGTTATTCCCGAATATATTCTCCGAAAAACTGGAATTTCGAACTATATGACTACTGCCAACAGTTACAAGACAGCAGTATTATGTGATGACCACCGTCTAGGTCTGCTACTAGAGACGTCTTAGGGCATGGACCAACTGGGCCCGGGCAAAGGGCCTCTCCTTCGGTGAGGGCCTTGTTTCATTTTGGACTCTGTCTTAATAAGATCGTGATCAGGGTAATTTTAATGTGGTCAAATATTATTCCTGTACATATTCTCTAAAAAACAAAGAATTTCAAACTGCATGTCAACTTGTAAAAGTGGAAAGACTTTATTAATATGTTATGATAGTTGTCCATGTCTAGACCTATGCCTAATACCATAAACAGTTATTCAACTTAGTCGAAATGAGGCCATCGGTTAAGATAGATTTTTGAGATTGTGAGTCGGGCACATTATTTGTTTCAAATTACCATTTGAACGAATATTGTGATAAGGTATGCAATATACCGTTCACTTCTCAAGATCTCAGGTAAGGCCTACTTTTGCATAGGGGCCCAGGGCCTCAGAAATATTATTTATCTAGGCCCAGGACCTCAAAGAGCCTTAAGACGTCCCTGTCTGCTACCATACACCATCATTACTCATTTAATGGAAATGCAGTGGTAGTCAGTCGAGCCGGTTTATACCAAAATTTGTGAGACAGGGATTCATGCACGCTTATTCGTTTTGGGTTACCAATTATACGAGTATTTGATATCAATTATGCAAGTTAAGTTATACTTTTAAGAGTCACAGGTGGTGTCCAGAACCTCAAGAAATCTCAAGGCATCCCTGCTTGCATTTTTGTGATCTATGTGACGAGATGTCACGAGGTATTCATTTATTTTACCCCAGGGAAATATTTTGCAGAAATAAATTCATTCACATAAAATATACGTAGTTTTCTACCAACTCAGAGGAATACTGAAACTTTACTAACCATTTTATCTGAATTGTCTTCAAAAAGCGGACAGAGTAAATGTATAACCTGAAACCTTATGAAATGAAGCTAATAAGGCGTGGTTTGGTGCACATATGTAGGCAATCTTAATCAACACCTCCTAGGAGGTGTCTTAATGCGCATGAGTAATTCCCCCCCCCCTACTTGCAGGAGCTGTCAGCCTTCTGCTGAAAATCAGATTTGAGAAAAATACAAGCGAATAAAGTTATAGTTTCACTTCGACGAAGGAAATGATAAAAAAATTTGGACATTATCAGAGTGTTGAATTTTATGTAAACTTTGGAGATTCCGAAGTTGAAATGATAAACAGGCCTCCGGAAACGGAGCAAACTAAACAGTTAAGCAAAGCATGGCAGATCTGCAACAATATCAGTGATATACGAACCATCTTTTTCTTCCCAACCTGTGAAATTTTCATCAATTCGTATTAAACGGTACAACCACCATCAAGGAGTACTACCAAGAGATTCTGCGTCGCCTTTGCAATACTTGACATGCGAACGGCTTAACCTGTAAGTAGAGAGCAATTGATAGCTCCACCATGATAACGTATCCTCCATTTTTCAGCAGTGCTTCATATCCAAACACAACTCGACTGGTCTTGGTTATGCTCACTTTCCTCTCGACATAACTCCCTAGAGCTTATGACTTTTCCCAAGCTGAAAATGTCCCAGAAAGAGACCAGATTTCAGTCCTGAAAAGCAATATGTCTTGTGAGAAATTAGATATTCTCTCATTTCCGCCTAGAGATGCGGGAGGAAGTGAAGGAAGGCTAGTGATGCGACGCTATTTTAACTTATTTAATTTCTTAATTGTGAACCCAGTTTCCATAATTTAACATCGCATCATGACCAAAATTAAAATAAACAAGAATCATGTATTAACAAATTAACTTTACACTAAATTAACAGTCTGGTCGTATAGCGGTAAGCAATTGTATTTATTATAAAAACATACCGAAAACAATATTAAAAGAACGATACTTATCTGAGTGAAGGGGGGAATTTGGATGGGGGGGGGGTTGACCCCGGGCAAAAGGGTTCTCTTTCCAGACGTGTTGGTACTTCTGGAAATATATAAAATAAGGGAAAAAAGCCACGAGAAATACTGTGCCAGTGCTTTTAAAGTTGACCGCATCACTTCGAAAAAGATCCGCTACGGGTTCATTACCGTCAAATCTATCACCCTGACTGGACTCAGCAGTTCGCGTAAGAATACAACCTTGCCAGCCATAAAGTGCATTAAACCTGGACGCACCCACATTCTTGTACAAATCCCTGTTTCCTGTAAACAGGGCAAATGCAAAATTAAAATTGTATCTCAGGGACCGGCGGCCTCCCATCACTAGCTATATCCAAAAACAATCTATTTATTGATCACACAATTAGCAACACAATTTTCAAGTAATTTCAAAGAGAAGAGATGCTCTCAATCTAAGCAACATGTGGATCAATAACAAGATACACCAAGTATAACAAAGACTTTAAATACCGACTTACTTAATCCTGGATAATTTCTCAACGTAAGTGATAACGCCCCCTTGTGGGCGTTTTAGGTGTTCAGGGGGCAGTAAAAGACCCAGAGAAAATTAGAGAGCGTGTAGATGGCATGGAAGGGCGTAGGCAAATTAACCAAATATAATCTAAAAAGACTAAAAAAAATACGCTGATTATATAATAACAAAAGTAAACTCTAGTACTGGTTACCTTATGTTGATTGTATGCATTTAAAATTGCATATTCGTGGCAGTAGCTATTTTAGATTCGCAAATAAAAAAAAATTGGGGCTTTAGAAAAGAACTGAATTAATAATTTACTAATAGAAATTATATTCTATTAGTAATAGAATATTTTTTGAAAATTTAATTCGGGTTTTCACCGTGTATTAGGTACACTCTTATTTCTCTGGTGTGAGAGGGGGGGGGGGGGGGGTGGTATCGAAATGTTCACTAGAAAAGGTTGGAAACCTATGTTCTAGATCAAATCTACTTTCCAGATTATCCGATCAATAATAAAACTGTAGTGACCAATCGTCACTTTAATTCTTACACTTTTCCAATATCTTAAATATAATATAAAATTGAATAATACCTGATCACAGTAGCAATCTATCCTATCTCTTCACTTTTTTTACTCTAGCTTGAAAACCTAGGTAATATATAGTCGAACTAATTTAAATAATCAAGGTTTCTTCTTCAGAGTGTTGGTTGTGAATAAACTCGAATTGAAAGACCAAAGATTTCCCAAGAGAATTATATTAGTGAAAGGACACGGATACATCCGTCACAGTCTTTTTTTGAGGCCTTGGATCTGAATCTCTTCTAAACTGAGAAAAAAGCAGTAATATTAAAGGAGAAAAATTACGTAATTTAAACTAATTTATGCTTCAACACTCATAGGGAAAAAATCCTTACATGTCTTTTATAGACTGTTACTTTAAAATTTAATTACTTCCATTTATTTAACATTCCAGTAAATACAATATGTATTCGCTTCTTCCGATATGTATTCTCCTTCAACCCTATTAGAAAATATAAAAATATCTTAAAGAACGAAACAATATTTATGTAAAAAAAAATACTGATTTAAAAGTTAACGATTAATATTAGCTATTACCAAAACTGTCCATGAAGAATTCAGGAATTAAAGTCAGATACTTTTTGTATAATTAATAGCTAGGTTTGCCATTGAGATTTTCAATTGCGATTTTGTATTTTAAGATTTTATTTATCATTATTATTTTCATATTTTTGTTTTTTTAAAGAATTTTTGTTTCATTTAAACTTGCATATATACACAGTGAAAATCGGTTGACACGAAACTGAGAGGACTGAAATATTTTTTTTCGTGTTAAAGGATATTACAAAAAAACCCCCATATATTCAGCAAAATTAAGTTACTAGAGAACATTTTATTTACTTAGATATGTATAAATGCATGTATTTCATAAAAATAAATGAAATTAAGACATTCACAAGAACTTAATGAAATCTAATGCAAAATTTTCAAGTTTTTAGAAAAGCAAAGAATTTATTGAGTATTTGGAAAATAATCTGATATTTTTCTTAGAATTGTCTTTATCAGCATCAAATTGTCAATAAATTGTTCTATGCCAACCATTTTGTTATTCATTTCGTCATTGATATATACGTCTAAATAACTGCACATATTTTTCATGATGATGCTCGTTTCAGATGACGTTTGAACACATGAGAGCTTCCTTATTAATTTCATTTTCGTCGCCGGAATCTGCATCAATAAAACTCCAAAATGTCTTTGCCATAATTGGGGCTGTGTACACATTATCATGATCTACTGCAACGAACACTTTTGACTTTCAATAGTACAGAAACTTTCTCAAACATCTCTCTTAAATCTCGACTGCACGGCTGGTGTTTTCGGTATTTTGTTCATTCCCAGAAAGGAAATGTTTTAGCGTTAAGAAATTTTCAATTCGTGTTAAGAGAACAAAAATGCATGAAAATATAGAGCAAATTGTTGGGACCATTGTATTTCGTGTTAACCGATATTTCGATTTTTTTAAACAATGTCATATTAAAGTATTATGAATGTGCAGATAGCCTCACCAAAGAAGCTCGAGACATCGATCATAAGTGCACCACCATCACACTTGACGATGCTAACGCAGTAGCCAAACATAGAATTATGAATCACACTTTTAAAAAAACCCTAGTTATGGAATTTGACTGTTCCCAAATTATAGCATCCACAATTGCCAGATTGAGAACTGAACACCTTAAGGGCATGAAGATTCACCCAGACAAGACAAGATCATATGTTCAATGCAAACACTGATCAGATCTTCAACTCACGCCCAATCACATCCTGGAATGCCCAACCGTCGCAACAAAGTTACTAAAAATGGCAATGGTCCCTCTGAGGGACTCTTTGCGGGAAATCCTGTACAGCCCTGATGCTCCTAGAATAGCAGAGGCAGTGATCAAGACTTTCGACGGAATTTAGTGATATCTACTGCATTTATTCATGGACACGAGAACAACAACATTACATCAACACTTCAAACTGCAGAAATTTATGAGCAGAACAGTTGCATTCTAACAATGCATGTCGCATTTATTTGTTAAAGTATCAAATAATGTAGACACAATACTTAAATGAAATTGTTGAAACGTTTCATCTTCCCAGTTGTTTAATTACTATCTTATTGTGAGCATAAAAAGCGTTTTATATATTTTCGTTTCGACGAATCTTTGACTTTTAAGTTCGTTTTTTCTGTGTTTAAGTTTCATTTAACACAGAAACGTCATTTAACATCTTTTTAACACTTCGCTTATTCGTTAAAAGCCCTCTTATTCGTTACCATAGCCTCCAAGGCATGGTACTGGTTAAAGCGAAAGTTTGTTCCCGTTCCTCACGTCAGGGTGCCCACCGCCGCTTTTTTTACTGACGTGAAGGCAGCGGTTTACGCTGAGCAATTGACGCTCGTGGATGCAGCGTCCTTCGGGTGCAGTGACATTTCGGAGCTCGGGTTATCCCTTCCCGAGGCCGAACAGTCGCCCGACAGTGTGACTTTTAATCACCTGTCGGAATGGACTGTGCGTACCATCCTGGCACAGTCCTGCCCAAAGCGTAGGGCACTTACCGTATCGCATTTCATCAAAATCGCCACCATCCTCCACCAAATGCGAAACGTGCACTCGGAGGTCGCCATCCTCTTCGCCCTTTCCAGCGCTCCCATAGAAAGGCTCAAGGGCACTTGGTCTCTTGTCCCCAAGAGCCATCGGCGAACTTTTCGTACTCTATGGGAGCTGCTGTGTTGTCCCCACGAGACGGACATGGACTGCCCAACGTCCAAGATGGAAAAGGTGTTGAGTTCCAAACCTTTCCATCAGTCCATCTGCTTCGATCATCTCAGGGTATGGCCTAACATTCAACACCTGTTAGAGCCTTGCCATTTTTCTGAGTTAGAACCAGTGGGCATTGGGACTTTTGACTTCATGGTCTCTTTAGAACTGGAGCCATGAAGGAATACTTCGACTCTACCGAGTTCGAACTTTGTCGAAGAAGAGTTCTTCTTCGATAGTTTTCTTGAAGCGGAGACAAATTAAAAATACATTGCTGCTGGATAATGAAGAAAAGCAAAGATTTTTTTGAATCATAAATATCAATGACAAATGTACATTGTTTCCAATTAATTAAAATATTTAATTATGTTGGAACAAAGAAGAGTACAGATTAGTGGAGAAGTTACCAGCATTTGAGTGCTGTACAGAAAGCTACTATCAAATGGACGGTCACCCCAAAAGAAAACTTCAAACAAATGGATAGAATTCTTAAGTAATTTTTCTGGTATTCAACAGCAATACACAAATTGAAAGACTTTACAAAATAGATATATGAAAATTCCTAAGGGAGACTTAAAAACATTCCACAGTAGGAGAGCTACCTGCGACGATATTAAAACTCTGCTCAAATAAAACAAAGGGAATATCAACCATTGGCTCAAAAGTTTCCAGACTATGCACATTTTAAAGATGGCCAACCTTGTATCACCATCACACTTGCTGATACAAACGCTGTTGCCAGATCCAGACTTTTATCCTATTCCTTTAAGAAACTACTCATAACAGACTTAAACTCTACAAGAATCATACCATTACAACCACAGGATTAAGAACCCATCATTACAGGGGCATGAAAATCTATCCTGATAAAACAAGATCTTACATACAATATAAAAACTGTCCGGTGTGGAAAATACAACTGTTCACACCAAAACATATCTTCGAGTGACTAGCTTTCACTCCAAGAACACTAAAGCTTGATCTAACTTAATTTATGAAACAACTGCGGGAAATCCTCTAAACCACGAACGTTCCGGAATCAGCAGCCACAGTAGTTGCCACTCTTGGTGGTATCTAGAATGTAAATTTATTTATATTTGCAAATTCCATGGACATGAGAACAATAACAACAACCAGTTAGTGAAAGAAAGTTGTTGAGGAGGAAAAAAATACTTTATATACAATGAAAAAATTAAAAAAAATATTGGTGGAGGAAACAATTTGTTTATCAATGGCGATGCAAACTATTGAAATTCAGTTACAAAAGTTCAAATGATTTTATTATCTAAAATTTGATTATTAAAAGAACATTTAAAAAAATTTATATTGAAAAGAAAGGAAAGAAAGAGAGAACAATTCTGAAAATCTCTTAATGTTTAAGCTTCATAGCCGACTAAAAAGGGAATAATTCGAAATAATCATCGAATGAAGAAGCCAGGCAGAGATTAATTCAATTTTTGGTACAAGTAGAGTTCGAAAATTTCAACTAGCCAATAAGTAAGTGTGTTTTTTTTAAAAAAATTAGCCTTCTACTCAAATGTATTGTTTATATTTTATATGATACAGAATCTAAAAATAAATATTTCTTTTTTAGGGTTATCTAAGACCACTTAACGAATTTTAGAACTCTGAACAAGCTGCCAAAACAACACTTGACAATACACTTGATGATTGGCTCTGCTTAAAAATATCAAGTTGATGACAGAATCAAAAGTCAATAAAGATGCTTAATGGTATGAAAACCGAAGATTTCACTTAAAATAAGCGGAATTTTATAACACTTAGCCATGGCATGTGATTGTGCTAAGGAAATAGAGGTAAGTTATATTTAGTGATAAAAAGCTTTGTATAAAATTTAGGGCACTTACGTACTATCGCAACAATGCCAACGATCAAGATAACTTGCCAAGTTGGCAAACTCGATTTTGCATGTGTCGTACCCGCTGAATTGGCAACCATGAGCTTCGTTTCAAATAATGTCGCCAATACGGTTGCGATAATACGTAAGTACCGAATTTCGTAACTATTTCGTTTGAAGCAACAAACTAAATGGGATATTAATATTGTTTACAGATTCGTTCAAGTATCCTGAAGGGAAGAAAAAAATCATTGAAGAAAATGTTTGCTCACGTTTTGATTTAAAAAAAGAATTAAATGATCTAGAAGCTGAAAAGGATTGAAAACAAACTACTGCTAAAAGTAAAACAAAAGAGAAATAATTTTGAATAAAAACTTCATTATCAAATACAGAGATTTTCAAAAATACAAAATCTTTGTTGATTTCCATAACAAAAGAAGAATTTGAAATAATTGAGGAGATATCAAAAAATGTTTTGAATTTTTTTGAATGAAAGATACAAATAACAGTCCCAAAAGAACGACAAAAGAGCAACTATACTCTAAGTTAAGTTTAAAAAATTATAAAATGGATGGAGGGATTTCTAAGATAATATTTTCAGATAACCTGCAGGATTATCAAACCGAAAGCTTATCTAATTGAGTTTCTAGATAGTGAAAATAATTTTTTTAAAAAATGAAAAACAGAGATCAATACTTTGACTCCAGTAAGAAAAACACTTACATTAAGCAAAGGTGAATTTTATGAAATGAAAAAGAGAGAAGCAACCACGCAAGGGAATAATTTTATTCAGGATTTTATTTTCGAATTCGAGTGGGTTCTGTGGATTGAAAATGCATCTTATATCAATAATACAAAAATAAAGAAAATATCAAACCAAAGATTTTAATGCAAGAAAATTATTGGAAATTAGAATAGAAATTTTTCATCTCTGTACTGTGCAAGGTATAATATATAAATAGGAGAAACCACACACATACTGAAATATTCAGTGAAAAGACAAAAAGAAGGGAAATTTAAAAATAATTTAATGAAATTAGGCAAATATATGAAATAGACAAGAAAGAGACCATCGAAAACTGTAAGAAATAAACATTGTTTAAAAGTAGTTTTAATAAAGAGAAAGATATCATACAAAAATAAAGAGATATACAGAGTGTTTTTTTTCCAGGTATAGAAGTTTAAGTTGGCATTACTTTCCAAGATGGCGACCGATTTAACAGCTGTCAAGTGATTTATTCTCAGTTTGGTTTGACAATTCATCATGAATAGACTCACGCCTGAACAACGCTTTCAAATTGTGCAGTTTTATTTCGAAAATAATGGTCGATTTTCATAAGCGAATTTTGTTTAGCGATGAAGTGCACTTCTGGTTGAATGGCTACGTCAACAAACAAAACTGCCGCATTTGGAGTGAAGCTAATCCACAAGTGTATGTCGAAACACCGTTACATCCAGAAAAACTGACTGTTTGGTGCGCTTTATGGGCTGGTGGAACCCTTCTTCAAAAACGATGAAGGCCACAACGTTACAGTCAATGGTGATCGGTATAGAGCCATGATTACTAACTTTTTCATTCCTGAATTGAACAATCATGATGTCCAGGAGCTGTGGTTCCAACAAGACGGCGCAACATGTCACACAGCTCATGCCACAATCAATTTATTGAAAGACACGTTTGGTGACCGCCTAATTTCACCTGTGAATTGGCCTCCAAGGTCTTGTGATTTAACACTGCTAGACTATTTTCTGTGGGGCTATGTAAAGTCATTGGTCAATGCGGATAAGCCACAAACGCTTGACCATTTGGAAGACAACATTCGCCGTGTTATTGCCGATATACGGCCACAAATGTTGGAAAAAGTCATCGAAAATTGGACGTCCAGATTGGACTACATCCGAGCCAGCCGTGGCAGTCCTATGCCAGAAATCATATTTAAAATGCAATGCCACAAGATTATCTTTCGAATAAAGAAAAATTCATGTCAATCGAATAATACATCGTTGTTTTATTGCAATTTAAAGTTCTATACTTCTAAAAAAACACCCTTTATATGATATATTGATTTCCCCGCACATTTCTAAAAGGATGGATAAGTGAAAAGAACTACGAAATTATCTACATAGGAAATAATCTAAAAATCAGCTTATGAAAAAAATAATCTGAAGAGAAATTTTTTTTAAAAAAAGCACTTTTCTCTACAATATCATGAGAAATGAAAATAATACGATGATGGTGTGGAAAGAGAGCAAATATTGCTTATTAATAACTAAAGTACTTTGACATTTATGTCGAATGATCCAAACTGATAGGAGATTTTATTTATTATCTAAGACTTTAGATTTCTAGAAGAGCGTTAAAAACATTTTTAGTGGTAATAAAGGAAAACACAAACAAATGTTTCTGAAAATTTTTTTTAATTTTAAAAATGTAAAGCTAGCTGTCTTAAAAAATAAAATAATTCAAACTTAAGCATCGAATAAAGAAGTGACGTAAGCCAGAGACCAAATTTCTACTCTGAACAACATTTCTAGATTCCAACTAACCTTTAAGTAAGTAACCCAAATACAGAGTTTTATGTTAATTAATTGTTTGTATTTCTTCCGATCCGACAACAAATATCATGATCCTATAATGAATACCATTCTTTTCAGGGTCATATCTGAGAACACTGAAAGCATTTCAGATCGCCGAATCAGTGGAACACAAACAGTAACAAAGCTCACCCATTGAGGAACGTTAAGATGATCGGAACACAGGACTCATGAAAGGAACACATTGAGATAAAATTACTATAAGATTTCGAGCAAAATACATAAAACATGGTGACAGTTATCTACGGCAAGTGAGTAGTGTTGATTGTATTCTCGAAGTATAGGAAAGTTTGATTTATATATACTGATTTAAACCTTTAATTGTCAAGTTGTTTTGGGTACATAAATTATCAATTTTTTTTATTGTTAAAATCAAACGTTATGAAAAAGTAAAATATACTTAGTAGTTAAAAACTGACCATTTGAATTACATGCTTAACAATTTTTCAAAGTTTTGTAGCGACTGCATATTCACTTGAAACACAGCGGGGTACTGTAAAGTTCAGTTCTATTAAAGTATTATTTTCTAAAAAAATAAAGTAAAAACGAATATTGTATTAGTAGTTCAGCAATTCAGCTTTGTGTGGTATAACTGGAAACACTTTTCCAAGCAGAAACCAACTTCGCAATCATTACACCAGTACAGTAGCGCACACAGAAATTTTTCAAAGGGGGGGGTCCAGGGTCGAAAATTCACCATTGTTGCACCATGCTCCTTTTGATTTTGTTGATTTTCGGGAACAAAACACAGTAAAAAACTATTGAATAAATAATTAACATTAATTAATAAAATTAATCCCTAATAACAGATACTTAATTAAATTTTACGTACTATATACTTAGAATTATAATCAATCGGAAAAAATTAAGGGCTTTGGGAGGGTCCGGACCCCCAGGACCCCCCTTGTGTGCACCACTGCACCAGTATCATGTCTCCTTCCTTATCTTCCATCTGAATCCTGTTTTGAACTACAAACTTCGCACCGTCTTGTAGGCTCACGTTTCGCAGGAGAAATATGAGATATAAAAAAAATCGTTCACACTCTAAGACAGACAGGGTTATCTACTGTATTTGGTCTGCCAGGATTCTTCTGTTCAGAAGCAGCTGCATCATCATATTTATTTAAAAGTTCTTCCACACAACTTGAATTCGAAATTCCAAAAAAAGTAATACGTTTCCCAATCACATTTTTAAAGAGCAAAAATGAGTTTCAGAGTACCTTGTCCAGTATATATATATATATATAAATGTAAAAATATCTTTTTATAATATATTTTACGGTGCTTTCGTATTGTCGGATGAAAGGACATTTCCTGGATATCTACACCACCCATAGGTAGAATTGGAGACAAAAACAATTTTGGGCTTAAGTATACCTTCATTTTTTAAAAAATTTGAGGTTAATCATGGAAATATCACGGATATTGCTCATCAAACACCATCTATTGGATTGTGCCGAAACTAACTTTCCTGATGTAGATTCGGGTTTAACAGAGAGACGAAGCCGAAATAAACTTCTCCCGATACGTATTTGGATAGAACAATAAGAAGCATTCAAAAAAAAAATATCCACTATAATACTCGGGCATGACATTTTGGAGCACTAATGCCATGTCAGAGATTATTTCGGGCTTGGCAGCATATCCTTAATATTCAACTTTGAGCGATGAATTAAATTCAATGTACTTTTCTTGAAAATTCATCTGAGAGTCATCTAAACAGCAGACTAACCCAAGAGCTACAGCTAACGCTTATTATGCTGAAAGAACACTTGTAGAAGTTATAAAGTTACTGAGATACAGAAAGAGACAGAGCAAGACTACTCAATAAGCTTCAAATTAGGAACAAGTGACATGAAATCAGAGTAGTTATATGATTTTAAATGAAGATTTGATCTGCTCCTCTAAAAAAGACTAAAAGAAAATTTAGAAATCATCTCGTTTCGAAAAGAAATGCCCACAAATATAAAAATACCTTCAAAGAATACTTTATAGATTCAACGTGATGTCAAAAAATTGATTAACTGTAGAAAAATCAGGAGGCTCGACAGCGAAAAAAATTGGAAATATGGCAGATCGTAATTTGCTAAGTTTGAGGTAATAATTTGGATTCCTCTCATTTGTTAACACTTATATTCTCTAACCAGCTAATCATTTCCTTCTGATGCCTCATACTGCTTAAACAATTTAAAAATGATTTAGAAACGTCCACTGATTGCTAGCCAAAAAATTCATTGAAAGAACGATCAAATGATCGCAGTAATAATTCTTTAGGATAGATACATTATTTATAATTATCCAGTTGCTAATTTCGAATGGTTACCTACTTTCTCTTTTTCAAAACTGTATTTACCACTTTTGGACTTCTCTACAGAATATATTGCAAATGATCCTGTCGAAGTGAAAAATTGTTTCTTCCACTTCTTGAAAGTTTGGGGATAAAAATTTGTTTGATGGTAAACAACAAAACACTCTCAATGAACGTTACGGTATCTTAAGGATTTAAATACTTAAGATAGGATTTTACCAGAAGTAGTAATGAATGCTGACCTAGAATCAAACTACTTTGTCTGAATGGACCTCGCAATACAGATTTATGATGTGGCGTTACACGACTGGTCCACGGTGGAGAGTAACATGCAGCTTCACTTGTGCGAGGAACCACTAGGGCTGAAGACTTGCTGAACCTCAGTGTACACCTGCAGACATAAACTGAGCATAATGGAACAGCCTTTACGTCTTGGGTAGTCCTGACAAGAGAATACTCTCCCGGCGTACTTCAACCGTTCCACCCAGATACACCCCCTCGCCACTTTGATGCAGACTCCCTACAAACATAACTGGTATGCTGCTAGTCGCCCAGGACATTTTCTATCGTGCTATGGCCCCAGGGCTCTTCAATCAGCATTGGCGAAATTTAGAAGTGGATATTTCAGACCTATGAAGTTTCAGAATGGTAGAAGGATTTTTCCTAAATGATCCTGTGCTCTCCCTGGAAGCCCTTCTCACCCTCTTGCTTGTTTGGGTGTCTCCTGGAGGCATACGATACAGGACAGGATTTTCGAACTACTTGTGTGACTAGGTCTTTTGGACCTGGTGTAGGCTTTCCTGTACCAGGAGGATAAGCAACAGCAACGTTACATGAAAAAATGTGACATAAAGCTCTTATGATGAGCCTATGAAGAAAAATGGATAAAGTTTTCAAGTTCCAGGAGATAAAATTGTGACTGCGTGCGAGAACAGTAAATAATAATATTTATTCAACAAAAGGAACATTTTGCTTTAGAGAATACGATAATTACAATTTTCATGTTCTGCAATATATAGCATAAATAAAAAGTGGACTGGGGTGCTGGGGAAAAAGCATGATTGAAGTTATCTGAAATGATTAATCAACCAGAAATTCATGAAAAGGAGTTATGAATTTATAAATGATTGCTCTTAGTATTTTGAAATATCAACTGTGCAGTAATTAAGGTAAGGGTAAGTTTCCTCTCCGTACATTGATTTTTTACTAAATACTCAGTAAGTGAATTTCAGTAGATTGAAATATATAATTGTGAGATTTTTTTACAGGGTCATCTGAAGGCGATGGAATATTCTAAAATTGTTCATGGATCTTTTGACATGCATGCGAGAGCAATCCATGATATTAGGAAGATGAACAAAAAATTCTGTAAAAAAATCAAAGCTTTAAAAAAATACTGAAATATTTCATGGAAAAATGAGAAATTCCTTGATAACTAACGAAGATGGTTGGAGGTTTTGACAAGTTTCATAAAAATACGGGGATTTTATTTTACTTATGCTGAGTTTTATTTAATGAATAATAAAATCAATGTTCAATTTCGTAGTCTAAATTAAAATAAATGTCATTTTTACAGAACTGCCAGGGAATCTTCAAAGCACGTATACAAATTTTAGTGTATGTGCAATAAAAGTTTCCCAATATGGAAAAGACAAAGAATGAAAAAGGAGTGAAACTTATCTACCTATTTCCTCTGCGGAGGAAATTTCCTAGGCAGCTGAAATATAAATACAGTGTGATTCAGAAAAAAGGGAAAATTGTTAAGAGGTGGTAGTACATATAAAAACACAAATAATTTTCATCGAAGAATTCTTAGTCTAACATCAAATGTAAATGTGCTGTAGGGTACTATACACAACAGCATCTGAAATACGAGGAAAAAACTTAAGAATAACGTAAATGTGTATCTATTAAAAAGCCATTTTAATAGATATTTTTACAATAGTTGTTTGAAAGAGCAACTACCAACAATGAAGCAAGAACTGTGACGAAGAAGAGATTGGCAAACGCTCTGAAATATTCCAGGCATATCGCGACCTTTCCCGACAACATGAAAGTATTGTGAATAGGTCTTCAACGTCGAGAGAAATCTAATACACCAGACACTTAGAAATCAAGACATGACAGATCCAGCTGAATTACTGGATAATATAGAGGACCATATAGCTTGATCCGTCAATTCGGAAATTTAACACACACACATCCACAATAGTACTTACTGTACCTTTCACCAAAAATAATTTGAATCATCATTGTGTGAGATCTACTTACGGTGGCGAAGTTGAAACATCCTCCAGTGAGTTTGACTATTCCTGCTGCTGAAACATCTAGTATCTGCTTTCATCAAAGTGTTCCAGCAGAAGATGCAGTCTTGTTAGGTGATTGTTGATGATTTCAAAATTTGATGGCGAAACAATGCTGCTCCATCTGCGGCATTACAAACGTGCGGCCAGATATGTTTACTGTAATGTTCTATTTCGTGTAATAGAGCAATCATCGTAGAAAAGAACAGCTGCTGTACAGAATCTGGGCGTGCCACACTGTACTATTAAAGTCAGCGGAGGAAGTCTACGATAATATTTTTCTTCGATCAATGTCTGAACTCAGTGAAAAAGGTACTGAGCACAACACCTAACCCTTCATAGCCCTCCAGATCGTGGATGGTGGCACACTAAGGCTACGGCCTACAACTCGTGTACTTTCAGTTGGCTGATATGTCACTGTCTCCAAAATGGCTTCTTCTACACTTGCTGTTCTGTCAATTTTTCGATGATTTGCATCAAAGCAAGAAAATATCCAGTTTTGTCCAGCTGGTGAAGCAACCGCGGAAATATTTTTGGAATAAGCTACAACTTATATATGTGGAAAATACAGTACTTTCATGCTTCCTCTATGATACTTCGTTTGTATTTGAGTAAATGAAGTACATGGTTGCTTTTTTAAATATTAATAAAGTCTGCCATTATATCTAGGACGTTATAATTATTAGAACGGTTGCGTGGAACAAATTCACAGTATTGGCATTGGCGCCTTTTACTCATTGTGAAGAAGTATCTTTCCTGGCTTGCGTTTGTGTGCATCATGACTTTTCCCAAAAAGTCATCACAGAAATACTATTTTAAATTATACGGAGCAAACGCTTTGAAATGGCCAAGCGCTTTTGCGTTTCATCTTAGACCATGTATTCTTGATGAAAATGTTTGTATTGGTGTGTACTATCACTTGTGCTTAAGCTTTCCCTGTCCTTTCTGAGTCAGTCTGTATAATTCTTTTACATATGTTTATCAAACACTGTTTAGTTCCCTCTTGAGTTCTCACATCTCAACACAGACAATGTTCCAAATCGAGAAGCCATTTTAGACTGATGAAATAAATAACTAAAAGTCTTCATGACAATGGAGAAAATTCCATGGCATGTATGAATGCCGTTTGAGAATGGAAGCTTTTCTACGAAGAGCAGGTGAGTTTAATGAAAAACTATATGCAAATTTATAATTATTAGATTATGTAGCATAAACTATAGGATTTATCATTCGCGAAATGATAGTTTAAATGGTTAAGTAAATGTTAGAAATTTTTCCTGGTGCCTTTTTAAATTTTCAGTGACAAGAGTGGGTTCAAGAGAATGGTTCATATTTTATTTGATATAAATTGCTTATTTGAATTTAAATACAAATTAATCTTTTTCTTCTAATTATAAGACATTATTTATAATAAGACCTAATTGCATTCAAGTAGTTATAACAGAATAAACTTAATGTCATCTTTTTACCGGTTCAGCTAATAACACGCAAAGCATCTGAATACAATAAGAAAGCTCTATAAAATATTTGAGATGCATTGAATGATGTATGTTACTGAGAATACACAAGATGAAACGGAGCGAGACTTCTGATAACATTGTCTGTGTGTGTGAGTCAGTCCTTCTACCTGTTTTCTTTTTACCTTTCTGTGTTCAGGTTTTTATGAAAACATATATATTGAAGACACTTGATGAATCTACAGTTCCCTGTAAATTGATTAAAGCTATCCAGTCATCATGTTATGGAATAGAATATTGATTTACGTGCAGTGGCGCACACAGGAATTTTTCAAGGGGGGGTTCGGGATCGAAAGTTCACCATTCTTGTATCATGCTCCGATTGATTTTGTCGATTTTTGGGAACAAAACACAGTAAAAAACTAGTTTTTGAATAAATAATTAGCATTAGTTAATAAAATTGATCATTAATAGCAAGTAATTGATTAAATTTTACTTACTATATACTTAGAATTATAACCAATCGGAAAAAAAATTAAGGGCTTTGGGGGGTGCGGACCCCAGGACCCCCCTTGTGTGCGCCACTGTTTACGTGTACTTTTCAAAATTTTTTTTAAAAAAAGTGTTAACAAAATACATTAGAAAATCTGTTCATGTTTTGGAAGAGGATGACAATGATACGACTACAAGGTTTGAAAAATTATAATAACAAAATAACAAGGCTTTAATTTTAGAGAAAATGAAGCGTTTTTTTGTTTAGGATGGAACGAATGACGAACTCAATCAGTAACCCCGTAATTAAAGTGAAAGAAGAAAACCCACGGGGTCGTTCTATAGCTTGTTTATTCAACTAGGAAGCCGCTTTTTCTTCAGTCAGCGTTGATAGATGTGAATATATCACTTCGGTTCAAGAAACCAGGTTTGATACACCAGACGTACGTTTACAAAAAGAGCAATGCGCAGCTGTCAATATTTAGCGGTCTGATAACATTCCTTGTACTGATATTTATCAGACATAATGAGCGACATCAAAAAGAGTTTAGCCACAAAGAAAAGTATCGGAATAGGTGTACTAAATCAATAAAGATTGTATCAATATTACCCATGAAAAAACCGGTTGATCTTTAAAGAGTTGAAGAAATATTTAGCGGTAACTTATGGGTCGCTTAAAATGCAGTTGCTGTTAATGTATTTTAGGAACTAACTAATGGCATGTGACGAAGAAGATCAAATTTAGAACACTATCTCTCGGATAAAGAATCTGACATCGTTAACTCCATCAATGTACAACAAATTAAATGGGTAGGCCAAGTTGTCAGAATGGACGACCAATTGGACGCACGGAGAAATGTTAAGTGACCAACGAACTGGAACGTGGAGAAAAGACAAATTAAATCTAAGAGGGATTGATGGCCTAGAAAAAGACCTACTAGTTTTGAAAACTAAATGTTGAAGAACACTAGCTGGCCTGGAAAAGGCTTCTTGAGAAAGCCAAGGCCTACCCTGAGCTGTTGAGCCACTGAGGAAGAAAGGAAGGGACAAATTATTTACAAACAATTATGATTCTGAGACGTCTGAGTTTATGTAAGAGCTCCAAAATTAAAAACCTATTAAACAACATCGTATGGTTTTTGCCATTGATAGGGGCAAAAGGTATGCCATTGTCCACCTATAACTCTTCATAAATGAAACAATATTTAGAGTTTTCAATAAGTTTATCGAACATTAAAAATGATCTCTATTGGCTTTTATAAGAAAATTTCAATGGCGGCAAAACTGAAGGAGCCTGCCAAAAATGATGCTTATCTTTTAGCTGCTCAAATGGTTTTATTCAGGGTATATGCCCAGGAATGTCTGGATATGTGAACCTTCCAAGTCCTTCTTTCGTTTAAACATTTTAGCTCAGGAAAAGAATCCAATAAAGATATGAAAAATACGATATTCCAAGAACAGTTATTAAAAGTAAGTATTCTTTTTTATAATAGTGGTTGCTTTTGGAATATTGATGTGGAATGATAGCTTTCTGTAATTTTCTCATGTATAATATTTAAATAATATTGTAAGAGCTTTCAATATATATATATATGTGGGAGACAACAAGGGGTCCAATACGTTTCTCTTTCTTATGGTTTATTTAACATTAAACAAAAATTAATTAAAAAGGTAGATAAGTTTTTACAGATAAGTTTGACGATGATATTCAGAAGGTAACGCCTGCTCGCGCACCTCTCGCGTTCTCTTTTCTCTCTAATGTCCAAGAGTTTTTGTTTCTCTTCCACTAATTCAAAAGTTTTAGTTCGTGTTTTAGCTGCGCCTGCGCGCGAAGACTGCCTTGCTTTTGGCTGCATGCCACAACGGCCATTCTGACCATACGCTGTCCGCAGCGGTACTTCCATGGAGACCAGAGGAGAATCTGAAACATACAAAAAAAAAAAAAAAAAACGGAACAGACAAGGACTATACGACAAATATATAGAGATTAAACATATCATAATTTTTCTGAACTAGACAGTTTCTCCATCATGTGAAGGCACCTCTTCGACATCCGGAAGGTTCAACAGGAAAAACATTGTTTTTCACAGGCATAAGAACGTCTTTTTTAACAAGTTGATCTTTGGTTGAACGCATCGATATTTTCCTCTGTAGAGTTCTGGACGTCTGTTCAAAACGATTTCTCTTTTTCCTTCGTTTCCACTGCCAGGGCTGGAAGATCCTTCGGAGCAACACAAACCGTCGATAATTACGTTCCATAGGTGAAGGGTTAGGTGAGCGGGAGATAAATTCCACGGAACTCTTTTTCATAGCACCATTGGCTTTCTTACACAATACTATATCAGAACATTTTTCTCTTACAATACTCAATTTTAACTCAGTACTCTTAATTTTATTACATTTATAATCCTTAATTAGAGAACTCGAATCATTTCTAGTATTAAAGTTCTTAACATATGACAAATCATAACTAGAGTTTTCTATCACATTTGAAACAGAAACATTTGGAAAAGAAATAGCACTAGAATAAGCATAAGCATGAGCACCTAAAGAGGATTCACTTTCATTCAATAAAACATCGCTCTTTGCGTGGCCTAGTTTTTTTATTTTAAAATATACAATGGGATGTATAATAAATTCTTCGGTCAAGGTCGGTGATATTGCCGTTCTCACACTTAAGCTAGAGAGTGTTGATTAAGAGAAATATTTATGGGTTTAACTTCTACCATTACGCTGTTCGCCAAAACATGAACTTAATGTTATGATCTCTTCGGAAGGTGTTTGCACTCTAATTAGTGAGGAATTTAAAACTGGGATCTGGCAACCTGAATCAATCAATGCTGATACGGGCTGATTTTCCACAAAAATGTTTACGTATTGAAGATTTGCGCATTCATCGCTATTTTGTTTTTCGCTCTCGATTTTCAAAGTATTCACGATTATTTTATTATGGATGTGATCATTAGATTCTTTAGGTTTAAAACGCTTCTCACAGTCTCTTGCGCAATGAGATGAATCACCGCATATAAAGCAATTTTTATTTTCTCTTTCATGATATTGGGGATAGTTCTCTTTAATCTTTGTTTTAAAGTTTTGTGATTTATTTTTAAAGGGGTCTTGGGTATATCCATAAGTAATAGGAATTTCTTTATGTGATCCGCTTCTAGATGAAATATAAATATCACACTCTTTAGCTAAATCAATAGGCCTAAACCAATCTTCTGCTTCTCGAATGCCAATATGGGTTGCGGTTTCCTTATTTAAAGTTTTGAACTGTTTCTCTTCGAATTTAGCTGCAGGATTTAAACTTAATGCTTTATTTTTAACCCTTTGAAGTTCGACTTCTTTTTCTAACTGTGCTAACTGTAGTTTCGCGAGCTCAATTTTCTGTTTTCCTGAAGTTACTTCTCTTTTGTTTCGCGATACCCTCTCATCTATACAGTTTTGAATTAAAGTTTTAACGAAATCTGGATCACTTTCAAATGTACTACTGTTCTCAATTTTAGTCTTTAGTTTAACTATAGTGTCAGTATTCTCCACAGTACCGTTTAGCTCCTCAACAACTCTTATGAAATCCTCTTTAAGAGCGTTTTTATACATTTTAGAAAAATTTAGAAAGATCCTACCTTTTTTTTTTCTGGCTCCCTTGTTGCTCGCACGTACGATGTATCCAATATTTGAAGAAAAATTTCGATTCCACTGATTTCACCTCTTCGCAGGTAATATAGTTGAAATTGTAGTTCCGGCCTCTACACAGGCGGATTATTCACACTGAGTTAGTTCCAACCTCTACACAGGCGGGATTTTGAGGGTTCGTTGACAAATACACCTCTACACAGGTTATTTTGTTATTTGTTCCGACCTCTACACAGGCGGAATGAAGTTGAAAAATTCAACCTCTACACAGGTTGAACGAAGTTTCCGAAAAATGGCGGCGCGTCTCCTCCACGGACGGCTTTTTTTTTTTCACGTTCCAAATTTTGATCAAAATCGAAATTTTTTTTTTTTTTTTTTCAATCGCCTCTACACAGGTAGAATTTTCATGCTGAGTTCAAACCTCTACACAGGTTGAACGAAGTTTTCGAAAAAAAAAAATGGCGGAGCGTCTCCTTCACGGACGCTGTTGTTCATTGTCCAGACTTTGGTTCAAAATCGAAATTTTATCGATCCCGGCCGAACCCCCATAATTTGTGGGAGACAACTAGGGGTCCAATACGTTTCTCTTTCTTATGGTTTATTTAACATTAAACAAAAATTAATTAAAAAGGTAGATAAGTTTTTACAGATAAGTTTGACGATGATATTCAGAAGGTAACGCCTGCTCGCGCACCTCTCGCGTTCTCTTTTTTCTCTCTAATGTCCAAGAGTTTTTGTTTCTCTTCCACTAATTCAAAAGTTTTAGTTCGTGTTTTAGCTGCGCCTGCGCGCGAAGACTGCCTTGCTTTTGGCTGCATGCCATATATATATATATATATATATATATATATATATATATATATATATAACTTTTTAAAATGTTTATAGTACAAAGCTGGTATGTTTTAAAGCCATTTACTCGAGCTATAATCCCAGAATTTTGAAAAATAGTACATTTTTAGAATCAGAATTCTTTGATTTCATTAGGTATGTCGTATCTTTCAAATAAACAATAGTCCTATAAATGTAGAAGTCTATCTTATGCTTATCTCTTTTTTTTATTTTTGAAGCTATCATTTTTTGATACCCGGCGTATAACGCGCACCC
Source organism: Trichonephila clavipes (assembly GCA_019973935.1). Classification (NCBI taxonomy): domain Eukaryota; kingdom Metazoa; phylum Arthropoda; class Arachnida; order Araneae; family Nephilidae; genus Trichonephila; species Trichonephila clavipes. Next base: position 1,123,483 of record BMAU01021430.1, read on the forward strand.
CTCAATTTCAACCGCATTTTTTATGTTAAAAGTGCGCTTTAAACGCCTGATTTCACGGTATATATTTGTATGTATATAATAGTTCTAATATTTATAGTATTATATATATTTCATAATAATCATATATTTTCTTTTTCATACATTTAGATTTCTTTCACCAAGTCTAAAGAGACCAAACAGGAAAATCTGAAAAATTCAATAAAGGACTGACAACGACAAAGTTTGAATATTTGATGCTGTAAAAAGATGTCATCCATGTACATAGCTTGCATCAAAAGTAATGAGAATAATTTCTTACGTGACTACAGGGGTTGGGAAAGATAAAGAGATGCGTTGATAGGGGGACAAGGAAATCAATTTGGTCTTGCTCACGTTATATGCGCATTTTCACGGCGGGGCAAGCACACCAATTGAAAAGAAATACTTTGTCATGAAGGGCAGCACGAAGAAAGCTTGAGCTAACATATCATGGAAATAAACAAGAACAAAGAAGAAAGATCTTTCATTCTTCATAGAAAATTATTCATCTTAAAAATCTGTCATCACTTTATATGACTTGAAACTCACCAACTTCCTATAGTAGGTCAAAAACAGATTCTTCTCAAAATACCAGACGATTATGACATGAGATGATGGATGTAACTACTGCCGTATCAATCATACGAGGGCCCCAAAATGTGTAAGCAAAAAAACATATGGAGTGGACGAGATTAAATTTTATGTGGAAAGAAGTAAGTTATGTCTCTTTAATCTTTCAGTATATGGGCGAATGATTGACATTCTTCCATTTATTGGCTGCATATTGTCAACTAAGCCTTTACAAACACGGTAAATTCCCAAATGTGAGAACCATTTCATGATGGAACCATCTAGTGGCGGCTCTCGTTAGCAAATTCGGACGCTTGAATTAATTTTAATTCAAGATCTCGTCGTATATTAACTATTCCCATGATTTAATTTTACCGAGAGTACCAGAACCAATTTGATACTCAAGGGATCTTATACATGCCACACAATCGTATGACATGCGTGCTTACGATTTTGGCTGCCAGAAAATCTATCGGCACCGGCCAGGGTCGAACCCGCAACCGTAAGCTTACAAAGCGGGCACGTTACCCTTGAGCCATCGAGTTCACATGCCTGATATAAAGGAGATGCTTCATCGAAAAAATTTACAATCTCTTAACGAAAGGAAACTCATTGATTCCCTATATGTTTCGCCGTCAAACTGATTCTTCAAGAAAAATTAGGCTTTCAAGAACAGATGACAGATGTGAGAACAAAGAGCACTAAGAACATACATGGACGTTACAGTAGGAAATCAAGTACTCATCTATAATACGGAAATAAAATAAAATTGAACATTCTATTACAAAGAAATTAGGACAATGGAAAATGTTCACCGAATCATCAAAAGAGAACCATACTAAACATATTTTAAAGACGCCACATTTGAACAAATGTAGGCCGCGGTAGCCGAGTGGTCAAGGTGACCAACTCGTGGCTGGCTGTCATGAGTTCTTCAAACCTAGTGCCGCTGAAGACCCGTCGTGTAGAGGAAGGCTTTATAGTGGGGCGTAACTCTCACTCCATTTGGACAAGTGTATCACCATTTTTCGTTCTTCTAGGAATTTTATCGTTTCCTTTTTTCTCCGAATGGATTTCATAAAAATAATTTCTATTCCTAAAACTGAAATTTATTTCTCAAACAAAAGCGATGGAAATTGTTAAAGACTTGTGTGGACTTCGAACTATACAACTGTGAAAATGAGTGACATTACGTCGATTATAGATGAATATGTCTGTAGTATCCCATATGCTTTATATAAGAAAAGTATTAAATCATTCTCGTTACTTTTGAAACAGAGTATATGTAGAGCAATGGAATGTAAACTATTAAACATAATAATAATAAAAATTTAGCTGTATTTGAATTCAATAAAAAATGACATCAGAATAACATAAAAATACAAACGTAATATTGAACAGTCGGACCCCGATTTAACGAATTCATCGGTACCGAACAATTTTTTCGTTAGTTTGGAATTATTCGTCATAACGGGGTCCAAACAAATTACAAATTTTTTGAATTTACCTTTTGGAAGTTCTGTAGGCAACTACACAAAAAATATCCATAGTTAGAAATTACACACTTTTTATTCAACAGTTAAAAATACTATTAGTGAGAATTATTACTCACGGGTTAATTGGAAATTTTAAAATACTGACTAATAGATGTTTGAATTTTTTTTGTTTTTTTTTATTTCTGACTCGAAAGAGTTCTGTTTCGACTCTATGCAAAGAAAATACTGAATCACATTTATATCCTACTGCATATAAGACGGAGGTATGTTAGAATGAATTAGAAACACTGGCGTAGCTAGTTTGTGACGAATCTTTACGGAACCTTTCCACTAATATTTCAATTCTAAAAGGAGAAAACGGGACATGTAAAGTAGATAGGGTATTTAAGTAGAGCGTTGTAAGTTAGCGGAGATGAAGGCTATTGAGCTAGCAGCAGTAGTGACAAAGTTTATAGGATTCAATTGGATTACGATAGTGGAGCATTACTGTTAGTATTCAGCGAAGGAACCTTGGGAAGTTAATATACCTGAAGGGATCAAAGTACTACCAGGTGATATATTCTACCTTAATACCGCTTAAAACAAGCGTTAGTTTAATAAAATTAGTATAAGTTAATGAAAGCTACTAATTCAAGTTGCGTGTATTTCTCAGACCTCCTATTCCGGTAAACCTTATTGATATTGCGCGTAGTTATTGATTAATTTCCTGTTTCATAATTTAATTTAATGTTAAAGGTAAATCCTTTTTGACGTAGACAAAAAGCCTACTATTTGTTATTAGATTTTTGATACTTGAACAAGTGAATAAATATAAGTTATTATTATACAAATGGCGTCTGGTCATTCTTTGCCTCGAATTAATCTTAGTGTCCAGGGTGGAACCCAGGGGGGTTCCCACAAGTACTGAGGGGGCCCTGTATCAAAATTCCTCTGGGGGCCCTTTTTAGATATGAGAACCCTGTTAGTTAATCTGCAGTTACACATGTTGGGGCCCCTGTAGCTTGAAGGCCCCATATCACTGATACGGCGGTAGCTACGCCCCTGGTCGGATACCTTAAAGCAGTGTTTCACAAACTGTGGGGAGCGCCCCCTAGGGGGCATGATAACCCTACAAGGGGGGGCGAGTGTATAGAAAAGTCGAAAACAAGAGATTATTTTTAAAAAATTATTAATTTACGGAAGGGAAGCAAAACAAAATACATTCCGATATAATAAAAAATAAAATACACATTTACAATAGTATAATACAATTATAAGTGAATGAGCAGTGCACAATGTGTGTTTCATAATTAATTTAAGAGTACTAAGTGAAGAACAAGTTTAATAATTACCAGTGACCCTATGGGTATGTCATAAAATTATATACAAAATTTAACACTTATCTTGATAATTTGAACGGTTTATAACTAAAGTCGTATTGTAGCTTTATGTTAAAGTATATTATTATTGAATTCATTACATTTTAATTGTATGGAAGGGGGGCGAAATGAAAATTAAGATTAAAAATTGGGTCGCAAGTATCGAATGTTTGAGAAGCACTGCCTTAAAGTCCATAAAAAACGAAGACACCGGATCAATCAATGATTCCAGAAATGATTTTTTTAACTAAATTATTTAGCTTCCATGAAGCATATAGGCTTATGATATAAACTGATATGTTATTGGTATTAAATATTGAACTACATTTCCAAATCATGCAATTGGGAAATCAGTAAAGAAATTGGTCAGCAGGAGTATTTTTCCCAATTTTGTTATCATTAAGCTTTCCCCTTCATTGTCCTGTCTGTCTAATCTGAGAAGGGTTTTTGGAAAATTTTCTTATATTTTTAAAAGTGTTTCTTAGAAAATCTAAATGTTTTTTACATGGATATTAAAAAACGCTTTAAAAAAAGATTCCTTTCTAAAGTTTCTACAATTTTACTATAAAAAAATTAATGAATTCAAAAAATAAATAAATTAATTAAAGACAAACTGAAAAATTTATGCTCTTCCTTTGAAGAAATAAAAGAAAACTATAAATAAAGTATAATATTTTTTCCACAAGGTGATTTAATACAAAATGAGGAATATATTTAAAGAGAATTTTTCTATCAGCATTCATTCAATGTCTGTCATTAGATACGTCGCTACCATTAGTGTTGCCGGGTTTTGAATTAATATAGTATCAATGTTTTCTTTTTTTTTTCTTATTAGAGATTCACACATTTGATCTCCTTTTGCATGATTTCCATTATAAAAATAAGTTTTCTAATATTGATTTAATTGATGCTAGCATTTCTTCTTCTTTTTCTTCAACACAGTTCCACACTAGGGGTGGCCAATCTTTTTGGGAAGAAAGCCACTATCTGATTTAAAAAAGTTATGCGTGCCATTTTCATTTTCTCCAGCACATATGGTCAGTCGCCAAAAGCCCTCGCGTAGCTGAACAGCGCGATGTTAATATTCACTCACTCACTCACCCAACAAATATGGAAAGGTGAAAAAATGTTGCTTGTAGGCTTATTATGGGGCTTTTAGCAAACAGTACATTTTTATGCAAGTATAAGTAGTGGAAATTTAAAAATAATATTACAAATTTTATATATTTGAAACAAATCTAATATATAAAGATTCTAAGCTAATTATGTTGTTTTAGAGGCATATCAGTTAATTTTTAGTGATATCTTGATTATATTATGTGCATGATCACAGGGCCGGCTCTAGCAATTTTGCCGCCTCAGACAAAAATAGAAAATGCCGCCCCTCTCTTCAAAGCAAAAAATTTTAATTAAAAAGCAGTGCCGGTTTATACGTTGAGCGCTTGGGTTTGGCACCCAGTGGCATGGAGAGGCATAGAAGGACGCGGATAAGATGGAATTAACCAGATTTTCTGGTTATAAATTTCGTTCCTCCAGTGCCGAAGGGGCCTGTAAACCTTTTGTGCCCGGGGCCCAAAATGAGCTAAAATCGGCATGGTTAAAAAGATAATTGTTCGCAAAGATACGCATCTATAAAATTCATCTATAAAACTTGAAAATTCTTACGGACTAAAGACAAATACAAAAAAATTCGAAATTAAGCACATATAATTACCTGTTATTATTTCAAACGAGTAAAATTTAAGAAAAGGTATCGGGCCAATCAGATGGCCAATTTCTTCTACTGATGGTGGGGATCACAAACGTTTACTTTAAATTATAGTGACTGCACTCAAGACTAAAATAAAACTTCTCCTGTGGCTCTCCATCCACAAAAAACTCTTATTACCCTTGTACCCTTTTAAATAGTTGACACCGGACATCTTATGGGTGGAAAGAATGTTCATTGTGATCATACTCCGAGATGGAGAGCAAGTTACTTGTGAAAGATGTGTAAACTTATCAAATTTCATAATTGAACATATTCTCCAGCCTCGAATTCTTAAGTTTCAACATAAAAGAAAACTTACATTAAACATACAGGATATAAAATAAGGAAGTAAGACACGTTAAATGAAATACTAAATTCACACTCAACAATATTTAAAAAAATACATAAAAATTTTTGTAACAAAAAAAAATATATTAATCAAATTTGATCGAAATGCCACCCATAGAATTTTCCGCCCCGGACAGGGGTCTAGTTTGTCTATTCCTAGAGCCGCCCCTGATGATCACCAATCCACAGCCCATTAGAAATTTGAAAAAAAAAGTTCATGATAGAAAGCATTTGTTCACAAACATATTGATCCGAACCAATAATAAATAATATTGCATAGCCAAATCGTGTAAATTTGGAAAATTGCTTATTAGTACAAATTTCCAAAAGTTCAATATAATGTGGATCACTTGCATTTGAAATAAGTTCAGTATATTTACTTTTCAGTTTAGTATGGTGCTGTAGGTCAATAATTTCAAATTGGATTTTAGATTGGCAACAATGAACGACTTGAAAAGAAATTGAAAAAAGTTTTATGAAAAGATCAGCATTTTTTTATCATCATGAAATTTATCAAACCTTGTGCAGAATGAATTCTGCAAAATGGATAGTAAATTTTTAAATATATCATAGCTCGGATCATTATTAACTTTCATAGATAGTTTCTGCATTAATATGAATGTGTTAATCCTTTTTCATCAAAATTGAGAAAAAAGGAGGAACAGTTAGCTTACAAAAGAAGATATGGTAGGAAAATATAATTTTTCACCTATAATCTGAAATTTAAATTATTTAAATGACCTATAATATGGGTAAAAAAAGCTAAATTCCATGCCCAATGCCGATGGGTCCGTTAAATGTCGAGAGCTCAAACGTCCTCCCGTTAATGTGGGGTGGCAGTTAGGAGAGGGAGTACCAGCTTAGGTGTCATCTCGTCACTTGACCAAGGTTTATGGTTGAGATCCGTCGCCAAAACCCCTCAAGCAGCTGAACAGTGCTACTTTAATATTCACTCACTTTGGATAGCTAGCGTAAAAAGCTATGAAGGAATATTATCTGTATGAAAATTTTCTATATTGTAATTCAATTACGTATATTTAGAAAAAAAATTGAATTTTATTTCTCTAAAACAACTGCATTTCGATAAAAATTACGGGAAAACTCCCAAAATTACATAAAAATATTGTTATTTATAATTAAGTTATCATTTTTTAAAAGAACTTTCAATAAGTTTTCACGTGCCACTTTTACAACTCTGTCGCGCCACACTGTGGTACGCGTGCCGTGGGTTGGCCACCCCTGTTCTACACAGTTGGAGTTAAGCTGCTATTCACACCAAGGCAGTCAGCGTCGAGCGTTAGGCACCTAGCCAATCAGACTCTCCATCTTGTCCGAGATCCAGTCTCTGATTGGCTTGACGCTCAATACTCGACGCTGACTGCCTTGGTGTGAATGCGGCTTTACTATTGGATAGGATACAGCATTACTATACGAAATCTTCACGCTTCTCTCAAAGTAAGCTGCTGCGGACATTTAAATGCCAAAATCTTTTCCTTAAATATACGCAGGACAATAATTGTTATGAGCAATTTAACTATATAATTATAAGTTTTAACTTTGGGGGAAGGGAAGGAGTGGCTTTTTCTGTGGCTTACAGGGGCAATAAAATTGATGGAGCCGGCCCTGACAGTATCATAATTTAATGTGCATCTGTAATGAATTGGATTAATAAGGAGTTGTTCATTTTCGATAGTAAAAACAGAGATTTGATTTTCAAATACATGAACAAGTTTTTCTTTTCTTTCCTTCATTATCAGCGATGACTTCGGTTTCTATCAAAGCAAAATCTTGCAGAACATGTTTTCGGCTTCTGCCCCCCAAATATTTTTCACTGTAACCGAATGTCATAATTTTAAATAGCGGGAATCAATGCTTTTGTTTTCATTCATTCAATTTTTCACAAACATTTAAGGTTGACACAATATTTGAATCAAATCAATACTTAATACATATTTGCCCATATTTGTCAAGTATTGAAATAATTATGGGTCTTATTGATGATTGTGAATTGTATTTTGGATCAAAATCTTTGTATGATATTCTCTCCGTGGAAAAAACTGCGACAGCGGCTCAGTGTACGTATATATTAATAAAAATATATATAATTATTTTACTTTATTCAGATTTAATGTAATTTACTTGCTTTTGTTTTATTTTTAATTTTAGTTTAACTTGATTTGGCTAGGGTTTATGTGTTATGCTCAATTTAAAAGTTGCATAAATTTCCATGGAAACAAGCGCATAATAGCTTCAAAAAAAAAGTCCGTATATCGAACTCATGCCTTGAAACCACTAGAAAAATGTTATGTAGCCATTTTGACACCATCGTTTCAACATTTATGTTATATATGAGTCACAAATGAGAGAAAAAAAATCAAGATTGTGAGCCAAATAATTAAAAATGAATTGTATGGAAAATATTTTGGCTTAATTTTAGAATGTAAAATTTGAAATAAAATTTAATTGGTTGTTGAAATGAAATTAAACTATATTATACATATTGGCCTTAATTCAAAAGTTATTAACAATTATTTTATTCATAATATATTGAAACGAAATATCAACAGGGTGTTGTAACTGATATCATAGAGAATAAAAAGAGTAGAACTCATTTTTTTTTGTACTTAGTTAATAAAGATTGGAAAAGGAAAACATAGGGCAATATTCTGTTTGATAAATGTTGCAATATAAACATTTACTACATTACTTAGATTTATCACAAAATGTAGTAATACTAAAGCTTACTTGCAGTTGAGTTCTGAAAAGGATTTTAGTTAGGAATTAACAAACAATATATTTTCTGTAATTATTTTTTCTTTAGTAATTATATTAATTAAAAAGGCAGCTTTATGTTTAAAATTTCAAAATTATTTTTGACTCGTATATTTAAATGATTTTTGATGAATGATACTTTGATTAGTTTATCTATATTATACAAAAATTAATTTGATAAATCTATATTAAAATTAACTGTGATTTCTCCTTGGTTGAATAAAAAAATTTACTGTGCTTTCATTTTAGTAAAACAGGCATATCGAAAAGCATCACTTCTTACCCATCCTGATAAAGTTGATGAAAGCCAAAAAGAAGAAGCCACTCGTAAATTTCAGATTGTAGCAAAAGTTCATTTTATTTTGTCTGATACTGACAAAAGACAAGTTTATGATGAAACAGGTATTTTATTAAATTTTAAGAATTTATTAATCCTTCCAAAAGTTTCTAATGCATAGATCATGATATTTGTATATTTGCTGCTTAATTTTCATATCAAATTTGCGTATTTTATTATAAGCATTTATAGTATATATTATAGTATACTGATTTTTCAGAGACCTGAATTTATATTTACTATCTTTTTTTGAAGCTATTTTTAAAACAGCATTTTTGTGAAATGCATGGACATTATTTGACTTATTAATGAATAATAAAAATGCTGTGTTGGATTATTTTTCAAATAAACAGCTCTTTATATCTAATATTGAATTGACTATGATATTCACTTGCATCTTGATGTTGTGGCAACGGATAGACTAGTAGTCAAGGTAACAAACTTGTGTCATGAGTTTGAGCCTGCTGTTGCTGAATACCCACCATATAGTGGAGGTTGCTGCACATTAAATCTGTTGGGGCTCAGATGTCCTTCTGTTGGTGCTGTGTTGAAGAAGTTAGGAGGGGCGTGCCAGTTCAGGTGTCGTCCTTGTAACTTACCCATGTTTCAAATTTATGAGGTCTGTAGTCAGTAGCCCTTGTGCAGCTTTATAGTGTGACTTAAATATAATTCTCTCTCTTTGCATCCTGATGTTGAAAATAAGTGTAGGACTTCTTTAAGTCAAACTAATTGGGGCTTTCAGTTGTGTGGTATAAACAAAATAACCTATAAAATGAACTGAGAGGCATAGCTAAATATCCTATGCTATGTGAAAAACAAGCTTTTTGAAATAAGAGAGAGAGTAGTAATTGTATGAGAAATACATTACTTATATATGTATCGCATCAAAAAACTATTTAGAATATGAAGGTCTTTTGGGAACTAATATGATATACGAGTACTATGCGCTAATCGTTGTTTGGTGCAATTCCTTAATTGTGCCAAGCAGCACTTGTTGTTAAATAATACTGAATCCAAGGTGGCTGTCTAGCGGTAACAAATCGTCAGAAAAATAATTTTAAGAACCATTTTGAAATATATTTCTAATAAAGAATATATGAATAGATTAAAAGTAACTAAAATATCCACACACATCAATAATGTATACCGGTTCGGCCCTAGGAGAGCCCACAGCCTTGGCGCAAATTATTTTGGTTGGCGATAATTGCACCATCTTGGTAACCCTACTTTGATATGCTAGATATGGTAAACCTAACTGTTTCTGGAATTTTCGTATTTTCTTGGTGGGCATTTCGAATTTTGTCATTTTGTTGTTGGCAACCGGGCTGGAAGTATGGCTGCGTGTGTGAGTGAATATACCTTAGAATTTTTTTCTTTGTTGGATGCAAAAGGTAAGAAAGAATTGATTGTATGATGCATGAAGGAAGGAAGGATTGATTGCTTCGAATAATGAATGTCCTAAATGTAATGATTGTATGGGATTATATGAACGAAAGAGTGCTGTTTTGGATGGATTTGAATGGAGATGTCGAATGGGTATGTTCGACCATTACTTCGCAGAATATATATGGCGGCGTTTCCATGGTATTTGCTTAGAGATGAGGCCTTCAAGGCTTTTTTTAAAACTGCTGTTACGGTGTACCCTCCACTCGGAAAAAATCAGCAGTATGAAAGTGCTGTTTTTTTAACCATCTTTAATACATTTGATTAATTTCTGTATTGTTTACATATATTTTCATTGTGCATCTACCTTGTCCAGCTATATTCCTTTGCCGCCATTGTTCGTTTTGCTTGGCGTCATCTCGTTCTGGCTTGGTGCTTTTTCGGTTTGTCGCCAAGGGTGTGGGCTCTCCTAGGATTTTACCATATATCAATAAGTGCTGATAACTTGCAATATTCCAAAAACTGCGACTTCCTTTAATGAACTTCATCAAACTATGAACGTTTAAAAATACATTATTTAAAAGTAAAATAAAGTGGAAATATGCAATAAGAAAAGCACAACCCTCATATTTAAAACAAAACAAAAAACCTGGTACTCACCAATGATATTAGAAATGTCCATATTCGAAAATAGAGTAAAATACAACATGAAGCAGCTGGTTTGAGAAACAATTGCAATGAAAATAGTTACATTTTTAAAGAAATTTAATTAAAATTGTCTGAAATTAGTAGGGTTACTACGGGAAAACAATAAAAATTAACTATAATATACATCATCCAAATGGTAACCAAATTACAAAAACAATAAAAATATCAAGGTAACCATATTGTAATGCTATTGCCTATCTTGGTGAACATAAACAACGTGGCGTGTAGCACTCGTATATCAAATTAGCACAGCCTTTTGGCTTAACTTTACTGACCTTATACTTAACATACTTCCTGAATGGAGGAAACAAACTGATCTTTATTCAATTCTTACTATTAACTCACTCTCTCTCTCTATATATTTATTTATATATTTATCTTGTTCAAATTTTCAATTGTTAATAAAATACTTTCTATTCATCCAATCAAGTTCAAATAAATTTTTTTAAAACTTGTTGTGGATTTCATTTGATGGTAATACAGTTTTTACTAATATTAATTCATTAATTAAATTAATTACTGGTTTTTGACACCAACTTAGATTCGTCTCTATTGTTGCAACAGTATAACTGTTAAAAGAAAGACAAAAATTGGCATCGAAAACCTGTTTTTCAGCCAAACCGGGTGTGCATTGTTACAACAATGCAGACAAATCATGCTAGTTTTCAATTCCTACTGTTACTTCACTCTCTCTCTCTCTCTATATATATATATAATTCAAATTTTCAATTGTTATCCCTCCGGGAGGTTTGCTTCCTCCTGAAAAATCATTCCGAAAGCATTTACTTTTATTTTGCAATCTCCTTCAAAAATGCAACAGACTTCATTCCTTTCCCTGTTTTAAAACTTGGGAGATCGAAGGGGACAATTTTAGGACTTAGTTTGTCCTCTTTGTTAAGTGAGAACCAGGAGATCACTCGTTTACAGCTGTTAAATTGCCTTGGGCAATCTTCTATAAAAGTTGTAGTTCCACTTGGTTGTTTTCCCGATATGTTCAGTCACAGTAAAATTAAAACAAAATGAAGGGTAAAAAAAATGAAATAAATGGCATGTTAGAAGTCGAAAAATAATTATATTTTCTTCAAACAAATTTTTTTTTTTTTTGTCATTTTTAAAAATTAAAAAGAAAGTTGAAAAAAAATTTATTCTGGTATTGCGATTTGAACCAGAAAAAAGCATCCTGTATTCATTTTTGAATATGAGAGTAAGAAAACGTGCTTACTTTCCTGTTTTTAAAAAAGGTAATGAGGTAAAAAGAGTAAAGGCCCTATCTTTTTCTAAATAAGAGAATAAATGGTACATACGGTGATATACATACAATGATTATATTTATGAAATAAAACCGATCTTTCTCTATTCAATTATATTTTTAATTTAAAATAACATAAAAAAAGGATTTTAATACTTTTAATATATTTAAATTTAAATCATATAAATGATATTTTTATGTTAAATTATTTTTCTGAAAAAATCTAAATTTTCATTCCTTGTATTAAATAAAAATATCTTCTCTACATCAGCATTTGTAATGGACATAACACACATTCAGTCAATTTTTAATTTTAATGGGGGATATACTTTTTCTTCTCAAATGCATGTGGCAGTATTTCTAACCATTTTCTACTCAAGTTTAATTTTTTCTTTCTGTTTATTTTATTACAAGGAAAATTGTCATCGATAACTACATTTTCCCACAATTCAGTCATTACAAATTCTATTGTGAGAAAAGGTTCTCCCCAATTAATTTTGTCTTTCAAAACAGTACACTTAAAACAATTTTGTTCAGTGAAGTTAACCGACAGTTCCACAATGTATCCATACCAAATTTTAAAAACAATTTTAACATTTTGAAATATATCCTGTATTAAATTTTTTGAGTATACATGAATATTTCCTGCTGTATGGAAGACATAGTATGAGAGATGTGTTGTGTGGTTTTCAAAGAATGTTTTCGTACGTGTAGACCATTTTTGAAAAATTAAATATCACTAAAGCTGATCATATAACTGCAAATGAGCCTTATTTTAATGTGTGCTGGTATCAAAATAAAACACTTCACTGTTAAACAGCCCATGAGTTTATATTCAATATCAAACTATTTGCAAAGTTGCTTACAATTTCTATTCAAATTGTAAAGAAACTGAAATATATATATAAATATATCTTACTGCAGTCAAAAATATTCATAATATTTAAATATCCTATTCCTCCACTTATTTCAGTATATTTTAAAAACTGTAGCTGAAACCAATTTTTTTTTATAAACAAGGCATGCAAACTCACACAGTTATAAAAATGTTTTTATCATTTTTAAATATACTACTATAAAACATACATGGATTGTAAGATCAGTTCTAAAATCCTAAAAACTTTTAGTGGAGCAAAAATCATATAATTTTGGATAGATCAAAATTTTAATAAAATACACAAATATACACATGTTATTAAGCAAATACATTTGAAAAATCAAAGTTCCTTCTGAAATAAACGTAATTGAAAGAAAAATGTTTAATTTGCAAATGATTGGAAATAAGTGTTTATCTAAAGGGTATCCCCAATGTGAGGCAATCCTCAAATTTAAAACTCATACTCATTCGTACAACTATACATGAGGGCCAGGGCCTAATATGCTCATCCCAGTATACATGACCATTGGGCGCTGACGTGCTTGAGCAGATGTCGCGATTAGGTGGTCTGTCTGAAGAGAGACCTTCAGTGTTTAAGACCCGAAGCAAGCTTGGTACTCATTTATCGACCTACTGCAGCAGGGATAAAAGGCAAAGTCGACCTTGCGCAGCCCGTTAATAGAACCCGGACCTGTGGTGTGGAAGTACAATATACTACTACTTGACCCTATTTGATGAAAAATAAAACTTAATGCTGGAATCTTATACTATTCCCTAATGAATGAATGAGTCCAAACTTTTTTTTATTTTAACTGTTTGGACGGAAATGGTTAAATATGAACATTTCACAAGTTGCATAAGTTAAAATTAATTGTTATAATTTATATAAATTTTTAAGAGTATGAAAGGTATATTTTGGCTGCACGAATTTTAAAAGGAGTACGGTTTACGAAAAAGGAGTACAAATCTATCTAAAGTAGGATTGCTTACCTTAGATATTGTCAAACACAACAAAGTATTGGAAGCCAATTCCACAATTCGTTGTTATAAAAATGTATGGAAAATTTACAAGACTTATTTTTGGATTTGTAATTTTTATATTTTTTTCCTGAAAACTTTAAAAGCTAGAGCGGCATCCATCAAAACCGTGGGTCCCTTTCTGTTTGTCAAGATAATTTTTTTGCTGACTGCATTTTTCATGTATTTTAGATGGTCGTTTTATATTTTCTACATCAATATCTTAATGTCTGAATTTAAAATTACATAAAATTTTTGACATTCACAACAATAACCATTATATAATTTTTATTAGTATATGAATGTGTCGTCAAATGATTACATGACTATTATTAACATATTATGTTGACCATTTAATTAATATTAAGTATAACATAACGTACAAATTTTCTGAACTTTAAAATAAATATTTTGAAAACTACTTCAGATATACTCATAATTTTTCATTTCTACGGTTTAGCTTCTCAGCTTTGCTTCTATGTAAAAATTTATTGTATGTTCGTTAATTTTTTCAGCATATTTTTTGCTCTTAACATGCAGTTTTCAACCAAATTGTAAGAAATTTTCAAAATTTATTAAAAAAATTCTAAAGATGCTATATAGTAAAATTTGAGTTTCATATTATACTTATAGAATTGTTAATACTTATGGTAAATTTAACTGCGTGATCAATTTTTTTTTTCAAAATTTCTAATATAAAATTCCTAGTTTTACATGGTTGAGATTTCAAAACATATCCAGATTTTAATTACTTCTTCAGTTAGCCTTTTAAAAAAGGTAAATGTTGAGGTATTTTGCATAAATAGATATTTTTGAATAATAATTTGAATGTTTTTGAATAGCTCGAATTTAAAATTGATTTTTATGTTTATTTATATGCATAAATGTCTACCGTAAATGTTTCCGTATATTTTTGATTACCATTTATTCAAACATTCAAGTTTTAAAAAAAAATGTGGGAAAATCTTCATTCATGTTGTCTTTGATGAAAACTGAAGTTCAAGCACTTAAAATTCAAATGTAATTCGGTGGATCTTAACAATATATAACTAGGTACTGTATGTAAACTTCTCTGAACACCTAGAGCTTTGAAATCTAGGAAGGAAAAAAAACGAATATATATAGATCTGAATAAGTTTTTTTCTCGTTATTTTTATCAAAGTATAAGAAAATGTTTCAAATTATTTGATGAAGTTTAAATTTATTCATTTTTTAGTAGTTGGAAAGTTTAAAAGGTTTCAAATTTTAAAGTGTTCGGTGTTTTATTATTATTATTTTTGGCGTCTTATAACGAGATAATCATGTTTCAAAAACTGAAAGCATTTATTAAGATCAGAAAAATGAAGCAATAGAATATACTTAAAAAAGTATAATTAGTCTAACTATATAAAATAGCAGATTGCCCTGACATGACCCAACTTGTTACAGTTTCAAATTAATATGAAACCAAAAGGGAATTATAACATATTTTATTTATGCGTTGGGACTTTTCAAACTTTTAAAATCTCAAATCAAGCTAACAAACAGTAATTGGGCTCTAAAGAAAAATTCTTCCCCAATTTTTTACGATTGCTCCAGGGTCAAAACACGGGGTTCCCGGCGAGCCATAAAACTTCCTGTCAGTATCCTGTTGTGTCGCTTCCACCGTCACTAATTATCTTTCAAGATGTTAAACCTTTAAAGGGGGGAAAGGATTAAAAAAAAATATGGCTTAACCGCTTTTGAGAATCTTACTTGAAGGCAAAAATATATGTGCTGTGCATTTTTGAAGCAGCTTTAGAATGGCAGGATTTTACATGCAAAACGCTTGGAAGGTTAATAAAATACTTCCTATTCATCCATTCAAAGTAGGAATTGACTTAAAAAATTTTTTTTATATTACTTTTTTTTTTTGTCATTCTGTAATGTTAATTTCTTGGATTATTAATTGACATAAATCCATATATTTGCAATATCTAAATATAATTTCATTGCTATGGTCTTCAACATATTTGATGGGCACGGTAGCCTAGTGATCAAGGTCACAGACTCGTGGCTAGTGTGCGATGAGTTCAAGCCTAGTACCGCTGAAGACCCGCCATGCAGAGGTTGCAGTGCACATTAAATATGTTGAGGCTCAAATGTCCTGTTGGTGTGATGTCGAAGCTAGGAGAGGGGAGTGCCAGCTCAGGTGTTGTCCTCATCACTTGACCATGGTTCAAATTTACAAGGTCCAGCACTAATAGACCTCATGCAGCTTTATAGGGCAACAAAAATATAACTTTACATCTAACTCAACATATTTTATCACTAAGTTAAACTTTTACTAGCAGTGTTACAAAGCTGCATTACGTACTGTCTTATACTTCTATAGCATGTAGCTTTTTATTTGCATTTATTTATTATGACTTTTAAAAATATTTGGATTTACATATATTTAGTTTAGAGGGTACTGGGTTCATTTGGGTTCCAGTTTCAAGGATTTTTTGTGTAGAATTATAATAAAATGCATATGTACAAGTCGTTTTGTAAAAAATTATAAACTGATTTTCTAGAACAAATTTTATTAATTATTTTATATAAAATCTGTTCTAGATAATCTATAAAAATCTGTTATGTTTAAAATATTCTTTCTCTCTGTAATTTACTAAATTAAATGCTGTATTTGTGTATATCAGGGTAAGCACACATTGGATCAGTGAGAGTAGTTTTCCAGTATTTTATAAAGAGTGTTTTTTTTTTCAGGTATAGAAGTTTAAGTTGGCATTACTTTCCAAGATGGTGACCGATTTAACAGCTGTCAAGTGATTTATTCTCAGTTTGGTTTAGCAATTCATCAAAACGATCATCAAGCAAGGCGTAGATTCGTCGAATGGGCCCAAAACGAGATTGCCGTTGTTCCCGATTTTCATAAGCGAATTTTGTTTAGCGATGAAGCACACTTCTGGTTGAATGGCTACGTCAACAAACAAAACTGCTGCATTTGGAGTGAAGCTAATCCACAAGTGTATGTCGAAAACCGTTACATCCAGAAAAACTGACTGTTTGGTGCGCTTTATGGGCTGGTGGAATCCTTCTTCAAAAACGATGAAGGCCACAACGTTACAGTCAATGGTGATTGGTATAGAGCCATGATTACTAACTTTTTCATTCCTGAATTGAACAATCATGATGTCCAGGAGCTGTGGTTCCAACAAGACGGCGCAACATGTCACACAGCTCGGGCCACAATCGATTTATTGAAAGACACGTTTGGTGACCGCCTAATTTCACGTTTTGGACCTGTGAATTGGCCTCCAAGATCTTGTGATTTAACACCGCTAGACTATTTTCTGTGGGGCTATGTAAAGTCATTGGTCTATGCGGATAAGCCACAAACGCTTGACCATTTGGAAGACAACATTCGCCGTGTTATTGCCGATATACGGCCACAAATGTTGGAAAAAGTCATCAAAAATTGGAAGTCCAGATTGGACTACATTCGTGGCAGTCATATGCCAGAAATCATATTTAAAATGTAATGCCACAAGATTATCTTTCGAATAAAAAAAATTCATGTCAATCGAATAATACATCTTTGTTTTATTGCAATTTAAAGTTCTATACCTCTAAAAAAAACACCCTTTACATTATAAAAAGCCACATCTTGGTATTTTAAATTAAATACCCAAATCTAACTTATATTAACATGGTTACAATGTAATTACATAATATGAATACATATGTTTTAAATGCTGTTTAACATGCATGTAATTTTTATTAAGACAAAGGAAATGTACAGAACAATTTAAACATTTTGTAATAAAAATGTAAAAAATGCATATGGTCACAAATCTGTAAAATATGATGTTCAGTTATTGATATTTATAAGAATATTTCAATTTCTTGAACTGTATCGTCAAATTCAAAGATTCACAGCTATACCCATGTTGTATCAGAAATTGTCATTAGGTGACAAACAGCTGTTTTAAGAGTAAATATTTTGATTCTGGTATGGGTTTCCTATTTCAATTGTAGAAATAGAATTGTACTGCATTTACAATAATGTCTGATCTTTCATTTTGAATGTAATTGCGATTTTCGAAGTGTCTTTTTAAAAAGTATTTAAAAATTACAAAACCATTTTTGATAGCAATTCAAATTAATGAGACTTCTAAAATGTGCAAATGTAAATTTAAAGCTTTTCAAATCTTCTTTAAATCCTGTCACTTTTTTCCTTCATAAACTTTTAACTTTTCTTAGATGCGATACTTGCTTTTTACTTGTGGCAGTCTTCACCAAAGGACCCATTTCCTGTAAGAGTACTTGTGACTTCTCAATGGTCATGCAGTTTCGCGGGGGAATTATCCAAGACTGAACACTCTTGACATGTTCTAAAGAAAGTCAATCTTTGACCTCCCTTTATCAAGCTAACAAAGAGGTGACTGGCGTAGTTCCAACGCCAATCTCCAGCTTCAAAGTCCACCATGTGAAAGGCGACTAGGATCAATAACCAAATAGTAATTCCAGCTATGTCCGAACAGAAGCGATTCTACATCATCCGAGATTTGGACGTATTGGATCTATAAAGAGATACAAAAAGGGGAAACTAAAAGCTTCATAGACTCTATAGAGACTTCTACATGCATCAACACTATGATGCCCCAGCACACTCCAACAAACAAACTCTCCGATCGACTTCCAGATTCGCTTGGACTCTCTCACACTTACTGTGAACTCTATCAATGCGCTCACACCTACGAGCATCCCAATGTCGTCCTTATGCATCCTTTCACAGAAAATGATCCAGCCTTAACAGCGCTGTGTCTTAGTAATCACTTCTCTTAAAAAATAATTAAATATTTTGTTCTTAAAATCATAAAAGTGCAAGAAAAAGTTTCAAAAGTAAATGCAGTTTGTTACAAATCAATATTTTTCTCTCCTTTCCTTGTAAAGTCAAATAAAGTGCTTGCAGATATTTTATTAGGCTTTTTAACTTAATTTTTTAAAAAGCATGTTTCATCCTCTAATTCTGGGCTGCTTTTTCTTTTGGTTATGATTTTGAAGTTTCACATAATGGCTCTGACAGCTAGCTATCTTACATTATCGAGATAAATCACATTTTTGGAATTCTTTTAAGAAACTCTTTGGAATTTGTTCCAATGAAAGTCAGTTATCTGAAAAATAATCTTCTATGCATTTTTTTTAAAACTTAAAGTACTTTACTATGAGATACTCATGGGAAATTATGCAGCAAAATGTTGAGAAATGTGAAATTTTGGAATTGTTGTTTAAAAGGCCAATGAGATTAGTTTTTTTTTGTACTTATCTGTTTTAGGGGGCCATAAATATGCAATGAAAAACGATCATATATTGTGTCAAAAACTTAACCAATTTTCTTTCAATTTTGGAAACAAAAATTTCATGTCTCCCGAGTACAGTAATAATTTAAAAATAATATCTGAAATTGAAATTACCTTATTTTGTGTTTGGTGTTTAATTAGAGGCAAAGAAAAAATTCAGCTATTGCTGATGAACCCCCAAAACAGAAAAATACGGTTTTTCTTTATAACAGTAACAAGTTTATCACAAAACACAGAGTTTATGAACATATTGTCAATACCACGAGGAACTGTTATGATAGTAAATTGAGCATTTACCACATTTGCATCAGCACATACATGTGAAAAAATAGCCAATCTTCGAACTTGCAGAGTGTCTGTAGACTTGTCAAAAGCTGAATGAAATGTTATCAAGCCCACCCCACTGCTCCTGAAAACCACATATTAATCCATTTTCATCATTTTTATTATTTGCACTAATGCAACTTTTCATTTGAACTTTGGGTCAGAGGGAATCATCTGTATCTTCAATCTGTATCAGGAATTCTTATCATTAGAATGAAAGATAATGAGAAAAATTTAGATGTATGTTTTAATAGTCTATATAAAAATGTATTTGTGTTGTTGATTTAATACTAATTAGTTTAGTTTTTTAAAGGAATTATTGATGATGAAAATGATTGTTCTATGGATGATTCAAACCCTGAATTTTGGCAAAATTATTTTCGAAATCTGTTTCCTAGAATAACCGTGAAGGATATTGAGAATTATATGAAAGAATATAAAGGTAGGTTTTAGTTTTCTTTGTCTTTTATTCTCAATTATATTTTTGTAAACATAATGTATACTAAGTACAGTGGTGTAAGGTACACTCTCGCATTGCAGGAGGGGGAGGGCAAAATTCTAAGGGCCCCAAAGTCTGACTGACACCAAGTACGTATTTAATTAATTTATAAAATATTAAACGCAAAACCTGACTTTGCAAGGGAGTTCTAATATTCTCCCTTACGCCACTGACTGTGTATTGATTTTAGTTAAAACTTTTATTTATGTTGTTCCAATTTGTTTTTAGATGTGATGCCAAAATATCATTAACTTATGATAATGTACATTTATTTTAAAATCTATTGTTCACAAAGATTTAAAAACTTCATTTGAATTTTTTTAGAAAAAGTTTTAAAAAATGTATGTGTTTCAGTCTCTACTCTGTTAAAAGCTTAGAATTGTTCTGCCCTTTTAATTTTATTTTTGTCACTTTATTGTAATAATAAAATTAAGCCTGCTGTTTTGTTATAATGCAATAAATTTTCTAATATGCAATATTGTTAAGAATTTTGTATAAAATAGTGTAAATAATTTGTATTTGGATGTGTAATGCATTTATATTACTCTGTTATATTAATTTTATGTTAAAATTGTAATATTCTCAAGAAACGTCGTTCCTTATGTTATAATGGCAACTCAATGAGAACTTGGTGATAGAGCCAAATTGGCATCACTTTTGGCGAGCTCAGGATCTTCTGTATTCTTCTGGAAATTAGAGAAAAAATCCACTAATTTCATGATCTGTGTTGCAAGTGTATCTTTCTCGAAAGATCCGCGAGGAATATAAATAGAGAGACGCTCGCTGAGCTGAATCAGTCTTGTTTTGACCAGCAATTAGTTGGTATTGCTTTGACTAGTGATTAGTAGTCTTACTTAACTGTTCAAGGGATTAATGATTACTTCAGCTGTTGGAGGAATGATTACTTGTAAATAATCTTTTACATACGTGCATTTTAGACATCGATAATTTTGTCTGGGTCTCATGAAGGTGTGCGGATCTTCTGAGATTTGTTCTTCGAATATTGCTGCTGAATCTTGTATTTCAAGGATTGGATTTTTGACAATAAATTCTCATCGCTCTTAAAGAACTGTCTTGTTCTTTGTGACTGATTTGTATAAAATCCTCAAACCCTGAGCAACGTAACAATGTCATGCATTTATACAATAATAATTTTGACAGTGTTTGTAACACAATGACTATGAAAATGGTATGATATTTTAATAATTGGTTTTGCTAATAATGAAATAAAGTCAGCAAAAGGTTAGTTACTTTATAAGAGCCAAATGTTCCTTTTTTATTTAGAAAAACTATAATAAAAATATATAAGGAAAAATTTATTGTAAAAAATAAGGTAATATACAATAGTTTTCGTTTGGGTGTTTTTTGATGTATTGAATTAAATAAATGATACTTTAAATGGAAACAAACTTCAAAGAATCTTCTCTACTTACATTATGCTACCTTCCACAAAAAAAACTGTTTAAAAGAGAAAAATGTTTTTCCTTTGATTTATTTCAAGAATCTGAAGAAGAAAGGAATGATCTCAAAAACTGTTACATTAAAGCTGAAGGAGACATGAATATAATAAGTGAAACATTTATTGGATACAGAGTAGATGAAGAAGAAAGATATAGTAAAATGCTGAAGGAAATGATAAAGACAAAAGAACTTCCATCTTTCCCAAAATTTGTAAAAGAGTCATCAGTTAAAAAGGCAGCTAGACATCGAAAGGTAAATGGCTTTATGTATACGAAATAAAAATACATTGTGTGTTATACATTTTTTCTTATATTTGCCAGTCGATAAATCTTATATTGATTTTATATGTTAATGTTTAAACATATTGAAATTGCATATTTCTTTGAACTTGTTAAATATATTATAAATATTTAAATTCATTTAATATCTATTTGTGCTTGAAATTTTGAAAAGTTTGTCATTTGAAGTCATTTTACTTTATTCATAACTAGCTGGTATACCCGTTCTTTGCACAGGTGAACTGAAAAATTAAACAATACAGATTGAAGGATAAAGAAGTTTTTAATGAGTTAATTTTTTACGTGAGTTTCAAATTAAACAAAAAAATCTTTTTGCATGTCTCAGCTGAACAAAAAAAGAAGAAAAACATGTTTGTTAAATTTTAAGTCTGTAGATCTAATAGCTGATAAAAAGAATTTTTTTTATTTATAACTCTCTTGAGGGTCGATTTTTGAAAATGCCTTCCTAAGCTGATCTCTGCTCAGCAAAAGTAAACCATTGTTACAAATTTTGTGTAATGAATGCTTGAAATAGTGTAAAAAATTGATATCTGAAAGTGTAATATATTAATATTACTTTCTGTTTAATTATTTTATGTTAAAATTGTAATATTCGCAAGCAACCCAGTTCCTTAAATTCTAATGGAGAACAGTTAAAGTTTTCTGACAAAGATGTCTGTCAGGCAACTGAGAATGGTAATATTGTATTATATTAGAATAAATATTTAAAAATCAAAAATGTAATGAATATTTATTTCAAAATACTGAAGTTTTCAATTTATATTTTCTGCTTCCAGTTCTCGTATTTTCTCAAGTGAAGATTTCTGAACCTTGTTTTTGCCCCCAATTTCAAACTTGCTTTTTTTCACATAAAATCAAATATTTCTAAAACTTTTTTAAAATTATGTATAATTTTGGAAATGTTAGCTCCTGGGAGGAAGAGAAATTTTATCTCCTATAAATCATTTTAAAAATATTTGTTTCTTATTAAAATGCTTTTTATACACAGAAAATTGCATGAAATCTAGAACATAGAATTATTATTGTATTCATAGAATTATTCTGAACAACAAAGCTTTAACCCTTTCGGGACTAAGGACGCAAATACTTGTGAACCGCCAGGGCCGGAGGTTTCCGTCGTGAGTGGCACTAACAGGCCGGAGGGTTTTGTGTAGTTAAGCCTAAATCCGTAAAAATACCAAAATTAAAACTCGTTCAATATTTTTCTGTATATTATACGAACGGCATATGCTTTTGTATTAATATTCTTTATTTACTTCAGCCACTTTATGTTTAAATACAGGTTTTTAAACATTTTATTGTCAGCATTTTCAAAAGTCGACCTTGTAAAAAAAGTAAGAAAAAAAAAAGGAAAATTTTGTCAACCAGATCTAATTATCCATTAAATACTAGACTACAAATCCAAATCAAATGTTTTAGGGAAAATAAATCTCTAATCTTCACTATACACAAACTACATGTTCATTTCAAGAGCAGTCGTAAAGCACTCAATTCGAAAACATTCTCTACCCCTTATGTTTATAAAACAAAAACCACCTGTATGTGAGTAATATTTCTCTCATTTCAAGTAGGTCAGATCTCCATGTATCTCAAATCTTATGGACATAGAATACCATCTATTGACAAAATTCTGAGCTTACAAAAGGTTCCAGGTGCCTAGCTCACCGTTGAGTCATTCAGCCTACAGAGAAGAAACGCGCTGGGGCTCACCCGCGAGTTATTCGGCCTCTGACGGTGTTTCGTGCTGGCTCACATTAGGGACGTTCATCCCAAAGGGGTTAAGAACTGAGTTTTAATTATTGTTAAACTGAATTGAGAATTTGTATTGTATAGCAATGATTTTTAAGATTAATTTTGATCATATATTGGAATATCATCCAGAACTACTTAGGATATGTTTTATAATACTTCTATATATATATATATATAAATTTTTTCATGTGGAAAGAAAGTATTAAAAATGTTTTTGTGTATTCAAATGTTGTACTTTCCAACTAAACAATTCATTTAAATATAGCATTTGATAGTTATTAATTAGAAAAGTTCATTCTTCTGTTAATAATAAATCACAGGTGAAGTTTAAATTTAAAAATACAATTATGACATGAATCATTTGAAAATAATTGCATTTTATGTAAATGAATTGATTTGTTCTCTTTAAATTTAAACTAGGGGTAAAGGTTTAGTATACGATTCTGCCAATTTATGAAGTCACTAAATGGAAATGTTTTTGCTTGTTATATATCAATGTAAATTTTTTTTATAACATCTATCAAGTTAATGTGTAACAAGTTAACATTCAGTTGAAAAAAAATATTTTCTTCAGGTAATCTTATCGTTAAACAAGGGAAAATTATTTGCATTTTTTTGCTATACACATTTAATCCTTTTTTAATGAAATTAAATCTAAGACAAATGAATTTTTAGATTTTTACTTAATAATCTGAATAGTGTTTCAATTTAGAAAAATGATTATTATTTTTTTGTAGTTTAAGAAAGAATCTATTGAAGCAAAAAAATGTTTAGAGGCTTCATCTGATTTGTGTCAAGCTTTAAAGAAAAGATCAGTGGATCGTGAAAATGATTTCAATAGCATGATAGCCAATCTTGAAGCAAAATATGGAAAGAAAGACACAGCTGGAAGGAAGAAGAAAAAATAGTTATGTCATTAATTTAGAGTGTATATATCATGTTTAATATCAAATATATTTCTGCAAACACATTTTGAAGTATTATTTATTTTCACATATACCTTTACATATTCACCAAACTCAAAAAAAAATTCTAGAATAATCTTGAAAATCATTCTAAAATGGCATACATTAAAAAATATTTAACATTTTTTTCTCCAAAGTTGACACTTTTTTTTACATTTGTTGAGTTGAGTTTCCATTCCAAGTGTTGTTTTCATCATCATCACTTTGATTGTTGATGCGAAAGATGTTGCCCTCACGCTTAGCAAATGGAGACTCTTTCTGCCCTTGATTGCGTTGCCTAAAAAATATAATGCAATAATTTAATTGAATTATTGAAGTCCATTAAAACTTATTTCAGTATTTAAAATAATGTTCAATGCAATGTGAATTTTATTATGTATATGTTATACTTCTCCCTTTCAATACATATAACAATGGATTTAGGGAACTATGTTTAGTATAAATGTGCATCTATTCGGCCCTGAATGAAGCAGAATAAAATTCTGAGTCAATAAAACTAATGACACTAAATTTTTTTACATGTGATTTTGTTCAAATTGACAACTGTCAAGACTATGTAATAAATTCTAGTATGTTTAAACATTCATTAAGCCTTTGAAAGGGTCAAGTTTTTGCTTGTTTATAACTGACAAATTATTAGATGGAACCAAAGGTAATTGTTGTAATTCTATCATACTAATATTGGTTCCACACAAACTTGTCTAGACCAAAAGTTATGTCTAGGATGTGAATAAGATGCCTGTACAGATATCCTATAATACAACTTCAATTCCCTCTAAAAAATAATGAAAAATACATCAATAAGTATAACAAAAACTTTTTTAAAATCTGAAACATAACATAATTGTTTCTCAACATCTTTAGGCATCTGGCAACATCATAAAGCATTAGTAATAATGTATCAGCATCACATTTTTTGTGCTAAAATATTGAATTTTGAGCCCAATTAGTACCATTTGCAGGAATTTTATACTTCCTTTAATTTGAAAAAAAAAAAGCTGCAGCTGAGGCAAATGTATTTCTTGTAGAAGCATATAGCAAGGCGGTTTTGAGTGAAATAAGTTGTCATGGGTTATTTAAAAAGTTTAAGAATGGCGAGTTTGAGGTCAAAGACAAAGTGGAAGATTCATACCCAAAACAAGAAAAATATGCACTTACATTAAGAGTAACTCGGTAATCAAATTAACATTTAAAATCACTGGGAATGAATCAAAAGCAAGAAAGTTGGGTTTTAAATGAACTGAAGCTGAGAAATGTTGAATTCCGCTTACCAGGTATAAAAAGAAATTTTTGCATTGTATAGCAACTGATGGTGTAAAATGGATCCACTATGATAACTTTAAGAGAAAATCATGGGATCATACAGCTGAATATTCGTGAAAGAAACTCAAGTTGTGCATTTGATAGGATCAGTTTGTTATGTGCCATGAGTAGCTAAAAAAAACCAATATTGGGGCTCTGTACTGAACACAACTGATGAGTTTCAGTAAAACACTCAAGAAAAAACACACCCACTACTACTTCAGACACAACAAAATTATTCCCTATAATACTCATCCAGTCCATTGCAATGCCAGTCAAATCCTGCTTGGAAACACTCAATTGGGAAGTCCTACTCCATCTGTTATATTCATCAGACAAAGCCCCTTCTGATTGTCACTTGGCCTCTCTTAACACCATCTCGCATCATATGAAGATACTAGAAATGAGTCGATTTGGGGATAGCTTCAAAAGATGAAGTGTCCATAGGCCATCAGAAAGATAGGGAAATGTAGTGTTGAGTGATAGGCAATACTTTAAAATAAATTATTCTTGATAAAAACGACAAACTTATTTATACTCCTTTAAAAAAGAGTTGGAAGTTTTAACTGAATCTGGTAAAATATTTTTAGAAATGTCTTTCTTAAATTATTAAGTATCAAAAATATTAAAAGAATTGAGATATATATCCAAAAGAATTTATTTGATATACAGATAGACAGTTAAATATATTTAAACTCATCACACAATGTAAAATAAAAAGCGTATTTGTGTTTGTCCATGTTTCTAATATGTGATAAGTAAAAAATGTCAAATTAGTTAAGTCCAATTACAATGAGGCTAAGTCAATTAATGAGATTTATGTGAATCTTGCTTCTTTACTCCAAAAATGATGAAATTGTAAGATATATTTAAAGATAAAGTTTTCTCTTTCAAAGAAATCAATATCCTTGTTAATCATGAAAGTAAAATAAAACTGCTATTTATGATTTAGCAGCCCAATGTAAATCCTCAGGCTGGGCAATGTCAAGCCTTTCATCCCTTCAGAGGGTTGATAAATGAATACCAAGCTTTCTTGGGAACTTAAACACAGGTGGTTTCACTACAAACAGACCACTTGATCGGAACATCTGCTCATGTACCTCAGCGCCCAAAGGTCATGTATAATAAGATGGGCACAGTAGGCCTTGGCTCCCATGGGCTGTTGCACCACTTGAGTTTAGTTTAGTCCAACATGAAACTCTGAGGTTGTAATGAGATTCAAGACATGTAACTTTAGAGTAGTAACAGCTGAAGGATCTCATTAGCTATAAGTAAATTTATTTCAGCTATTGGTAGCCTAAAGAAGGGATAGTACAAAAGACAAAAAGTTGTACTTCTTTTGAAACCCTATCTTGCTCAAGGTGCATTTTTTATACTTTAAATTATATTCTGTGTAGTAAAGTATAAAAATATAATAAACATATCTATAATTTTCAATGCTTGTAAAAAAATGATAATATTGATTACTACAAAGAAGTGAATTTCAACAAACTCAAATTATATAATTAAAAGGTTTACAATTTTATCCAAGTCTATAATGAATTACTATCTAGTGAACTAATAATATACCTAGTATTATTATTAAGATTATTTGCTGTTGTAGAAGCTGCTTCTTGTGTATCTGATGGACTTTGCGAACGAGTTGAATGGCTTGGTTGAGGAGTACTCCCAGGAAAAAAAGATCTTATAAAGTTCCATACAGTTGTCAAGGGAGATAGTAATGTCCAAAATAAGCTTGAAATGAAACTCGTTCCTGGACTCACATTTGTCACAGCCCGTTCCTAAATTGAAAACAGCAAGAGGTTGACAATTCTATTTATATATTATGTGATGACAAATGCAATGAAATTTAATTTTTTGCACATAGATTAATTATCTAACATATTTATGTAAAATGCACTGATTAATCATATCAACATAACTTTAAAAAATTTCAAAATCTTACAAGATAAAAACAATTTTGCACACACACAACACTAATAATCAATAACAAACATCATTAAAATGATGAACCATGATAATTAGATTATTTTTTCAAAAACTGCTTTTATCATTTAATATATATATATATTAAGTTACATTCCTTTATCTTACCAGAGTGAAAATTAAAAAACTTTCATGTTTGGCATAATCTTTAACATTTAATAGCATGTATTTTTAAAAATTCAAAAACTTTATAAAGCTATCTAAAATTTAAAAGAACTTAATTTATCGAACCTTTAAAAAAGTGACTGATGTACTTTTACAATACTTACTGGGAGAATTAGAAGTACAGCAGATGGAGCTAGCTGTAAATCTCTCAGACTTTCTGAATAATTTGATTCTGAAAAATGTCTTCGGGGAAATGTTGTGCATAAACTGAAACTGGAAAAAGGTGGTCGAACAACCTATAAGAAAATGAATGTTCATAAAAATAAGCATATATATCAAAATTTTCTATGAAATTTCACATTTATTAAATAAATTACAGTAAAAATGTTTAGTTCATATTGAGACAGGGTATATAAACTAGAGTAACATATATATGCATACATAATCAACCAAGAAGTAATTGGACACCCAGGAAATTGAACTAATCTGCTGTTCTGTGGTACATCATGCTAGCCAACTTCCATATAATGTCTCACAAACAATGTACATTCTTCGACATGAACAATGCATGCAGTTCAAAGCTCTCATTTTGAAAATGGCATAATCATCAGCTATCATAGAAGTAATCAGAACTTATTTGGCATAGCTACAAAGTTGAAGTACCTTAAAAAGATGCAACAGCTTATGTTATTTACTAGTGGAAGTTGAGTGGTGACTGCTGGAATGTAGCCTGACCTGTCAGACCTCTGAAGTTGGACCTTCAAGACTTAAGGTGCTGTCAAATTTTATATAGAAGAACCACAGCCCACTAGTAGCCCACATTCACATGTAGTTCCAACATACATTTGGAACTGTTGTTTCAGTGAATACTATCCATGAAAAAGCATACCTGCTTTATTATTTTGGTTAAGCAGCAGTTACCCACAAGCCTTTGATCACCATCATCAGGTGGTAAAAAGTCCAAGTACAGTGAACTTGGAAACAGTAAAAACAGACACTGGTATTTTTATATTGTCTACAGACTATATGTCAGTGGTCCCAATAGCTGGCATGCTCAACAGAATCATTCTGGATGAGCATATCCTTTCTTCGCTGCAGTAGTTTTAGGGGTAAACTGTTAGTGCTTCCAGTAAAACAACACAGACTATCCAGACCACCATGGCTTGGTATATTGGGTTTAAACATTTAAAATGGAAATTCTAGAGTACAGATATTAATCCCATTGAACACTTATGGGATGAATTTGAAGGAGGTGCCCCTAATGTCCAAAATGAGAGAACGAACAGACCTTTCTTTTCCAAGATGAGTGAAGAAAATACCAACTGCAATCCTACAAGATTGGTTAAAAGTATACCCAGAGGAATGAATGCCAAAGAAACGACCACTCATGAAGGCTCCACCCATTACTTAGTTAATAAAAATCTTTTTTCTTTTTTTCATCCCAGAAGTTAAATTTCTTCTTGGTAGGCTATGCATATGTGTATAAATAAATATATATTACTGTTATCATGCAGGATTTATTCCTATACAATAATTTTTTTTCTTCGTATTTTCTCTTATTATGCACAACTATTACAATGCAGAAAATAAATGTAATGGAAAGAGTATAAGTTTAAGAGATATGAAAAAGTTTTGATGTTTTTTCCCTTTAAAATGGGACTGCACATTGGTAAATACCGGTGCCGATCTAGGACATTCCCCAGGAGCTGGTATCACTTTTTAGTGTGGCACCATATAGGTGAATACCAATTGCCATTTTGACGACCAGTTTCCTTTCCAGTCCGAGGCACCTGAGCTCTGACAATGTGAAATTGTACCAGGAATTACTGTAAAATCCAGTGTATAAGGTGCACCTGTACTTAAGAGCTGCATTTTTCAATTTTTAGATATATTCGCGGTATAACACGCACCCCCTTTTTTACAAAACTATCTGAAATGCTAGCATACAAGGTTCTTATGTTTTTAAGTCATTTATATGAGGTATTATCCCAGACTTTTGAAAAAATATAGTATATTTCTCGAATTTTAACTCTTTTAGTTCACAAGGCATGTCATTTCTTTTAAATAAACCGTATTTCGATGTGTAAAAGTAATTATTTTTTTTCATGCTGATCTCTCTTGTTATTTGCTATTTTTCCCAGCATATAACGTGCACCCTAAAATTTCTATCTTATTTTTGGGGTTAAAAGTGTGCATTATACTACGGATTTTAAGGTAAAATTTTTTTAAAGCACCCAAGCCAAACAGGCACTCTAAGGATCTTTAACATGCCATGCTGATGCTGTCAATTTTTTGCATCTTGAAAAACCACCGACTTGGGCCGAGGTCAAATCCAAGAGTACAAGGCCAAAGTTTAACCAACTGTGCCACCTGGCTGACCAGTTTTTATATACAATGACAGCAATATTCAACTTAATTTACATAATAATATACATCAACAATAAAAGACTTCTGGAATAAAGCTAACTGAATGAATTATAATTATTATTAAAAAGACAACAAGAGCAATAATAAGAAAATAAGAACAATATTATGCATAAAAACCTAAAAAAGTACTCAAATAATCATAAAAATAATAAACTTATTCATAAAAAAATGTGGAGACCACAAATGTAAAATGTGTGCTGCATAAATGAAGACCAAATCAAAGAAAATTTTAAATTTACTTTCTAAAAAAACTCTTAAACATTGTTTATCAAACAAACTTGTTTTATTATATTAATATTAGAATTAATCAGTACAGATCTGACATTAAATAATTCAATAGTACTAAAAAAAATTCGAAATTAGATAACTTTAATTCACATGATCTCAAAAATGTAAAACTTACAATTATTAAAATTCCTCTTAATACTAAAAAAGTTTATAGAGAGGGAAAGTTACATTATAAAATTATTACTAATATAATGTTATTTACATTAATAAATAGAATTGACTATACTAACTATTAATAATTAACACATTATACTATTACCTTTATATATATATATTACTATTTATCCTTATAATACTATTATTTTTATGGACTGGAAGAAACATTTTAAAGGATATTCAACAATAGTTTAAAAGAATTTTTCAATAATAGTGATATTAATTAAACTAATAGAATAACTTAAGGAATAAAATGAAAAGAAAATGTAGAGATAATATAATTATTAATAATATTTTTGTAATTCATATCAATTTAGAAGACATGTTGTGATGGGGCTTTCATCGTGTTTTCATATAAGTCCTCTTGGGTTGTTTGGGGCCAGAATGGTAATTATTTCCAACCAACTCAAGAAGAAGAATGTGGTTATGCAAATTAGAAATCATATATATAGTGGAAGTTTAGCGTTCGCAGTGTGGCTATGTGAGGTCTATGTTTACATGTAGAAGTGAATTGAGATAAAAGTGTAGAAGAATCTGAAGTCCAGGAATTTAATCTAGTCGTTCGATACAGTCAAGAAAAAGGGGATCCGAGGCCAATAGGAACAGAGTGGATAGTAGCCACATCACAAGCAATACTGAAGATAGCTGTTTGCCCAGAATATAGCGGTAAGCTAATTAGTGTGATTACTAGTGAGATAGCATTTAATATATAAAGTTAGATTAAGTGGTCAATTATGCAATTATTAGGTAATACATGTTGTGTCTTCTCATTCTAGATCAGCCTACTTAGATTATTATTGTTGTGTATTGTGTTTAAACTAGAATCTTAAAAAACATATTCTAAAATGAATGATTTGAGTGATCCTTCGTTCTTCCCCACAGAAACAGGTCGCGTAGATAATGTAGAACGGGAGTCCCCACAAGCAGGGGCTTCACCATGTTAAGTAAAATATTTTTAAAAATATTTTTGTTTAATGTCAATAAAAAGGATATAAAAATTATAAATGAATTTTTATGCAATACCTCTATCACAAATCTTCTTGCTTCCTCAAGGGAAGCATCAGCTGAAAAGCAATGAGTAGTAAAAGAGCCATCAGGCAGACGAAACTGAATTCGTGCATCATTGCTAAAAATAAAATAGAGATGAAATGGTTACCTCATAATTGAAGTACAATATACAACATTAATTTACAATTTAAATGACAATAGTATTTTATTTCATAATTAATACCAAAAAATAAGTTTAATCTATTAAATAAACAAAAAGAAATGAAAATTGTGTTTAAAGGTGAAGGGTTAAAAAATAGTATTGCTTTCAAATTGACAAAATACAAAAAATATATGCTACTCAGTGGCATAACATACACCTCTGCATGGGGGGGGGGAGGCAGGGTTCTAGGGGACTCAAAGCCTGACTGCCACCAAGTAAAAGTGCCCTTTGTAAAATCCAACTTGGAGGCCCAAAACCTAACTTTGCAGGGTGGCCGAAATGTTCTCCGTTACACCACTGATGCTACTTATAAAAAAATCTGAAAAGTTAATGATTTTTTTTAAAATAATTTTTTTCACTTCCATTTAACTCATTTATGTCTAACATTCCACTATATAATGGTATTCAACTAATGAGTTTTATCTCACATGTACAATACAGCAATTGATTTCGTTAGAATACCTTTTTTGGAATGCCACATAACTATAAAAAATATTGAGGAATTAATTTCAGTTTTTAAATTATTTCAATTTTATGCATATATCTTCTCCCAATTTAAACCTCTGGCAGAAATGGGTTAAGCATTTTGTTTCTTAAAGAAAAAATGCTGCAATGTAGCAAGGACATGAAAATTAAACACGTTTAATTTTTATACTTCTTTTCATTTTATAATATTTTCCCTGTGAACTGGAATTCAAAAACTTATCCGTTCAGTTAATACATAACCAATGAAAATATACATTTTCTGTCAAAAATGAAGCCATGTTGGGATCAAAAAATTAATCTGATTAGCAGAATTTAGTGTCTTTCAAATACTGTGTGTGGGAAGATATGATAAAACATATATTCTGGAAGTTTATTGAGAAACTAAATTGAGAAATGATTTATTTAGGACACATTTCAATGCTAAAACTTTTTTAGCAGATAAGATATTTTAATCCCTTTATTAAAAACTTTGAGCAATTAAAGGTGTCTAATGAATAACAAAAATTTACCTGGATAAGGCTGCATTTCTCATTGCCCTTTCAGATGCTTCTCGATTTCTAATAAGCCTTTCTTTCTCTGCTTGTTCTGCATCTTTGACTTGTTGGTATTTGGCAGCTCTTTCAGCTCTATAGGAAACATTAAATATTTGACATTATAACATTCAACAACTTTCATTCCATCATTTTTATTACAAGCTAAAAGTTAACTTGAAAATTATAAGCGCAAAGCTTGATTAAAGCACTCATTTTTATGCAAATATCTTACCAAAATTGAAATAAAAATTCGAAATTAGTGCCATGAATATAAATTTAATATAAGGTTAATTCTGAATATCAGGCAAATAAAAAAAGACAATGATGCACATCAAACTTTGTTTTAGAAACCAAGATTAAAATTCATTGAATCAATTGAAAAATCATAATACTAATATATTAAACAGTTGTTCTAGAAAATATATATTGTTAAAAAATAAATATTTCAGATCAACATTTCTAATTTACAGTTCTACATTAATGTTATTCTCAATGCTGAGATTTTATTTACTTAAGAAAGCATTTTCCAACATTCAAAACCAATATGTTCAAGTTCACAAATATATGTAATTCTCTGAGCAATCATAGAAAACAACAAATATTTTTGTTAGTGTTTTGGCAGATATTTGAGAATAAGCACAAGGATAATGCCTTTTGTCAGATCATTTGACCTGTACTGTACAAGAGCTTCAAATGCTGTTCTAAATTTAACACTGTTAATCAATAGCACAGTAGATGGAAATTCACATCAAATGAAAAAACACAGTTTACGCAAGAAATTAAAAAATGGTTGCCTCTCGACGGCTTACATATTTAAAAAAAAAGAGAGATAAAAAATTCTGACTCACATAAAAGGTATAAAAATGTATTTTGATTTTATAATCAGCAATATTCTTCAAAAAGTACACCTCCATTTGTTTTACACAAATTGAGGTGTATCTTCTACCTCACATTTGTGTATGACATGCATGTAAACTCTCAGAAATATTGCACAGTAAATAATGTTGATACACAATTCTCATATTAGAAATCTAACAAAATAATTCAACAATGGGAAGTGGATGTTGCAATAATGCAGCATCTGCAACTGCTTTTTTTTTCACTCCACTTATTTATTTTCTCTAAAATCTCACTGAACAATTTTTTGGGAAAAAACATTCAGTCTGGCTATAACAATACAAATAAAGATGTACAGTCCTAAAAAAAATTTCATTTAATGTTACACTTCGAATAACTTGCAATTCTAATTATGGATGGATAAAATTGATATTACTGTGAATAGCCTAAAGAGAACTAACTGAACAGTAAATTGATTAACTAACTCAACATAGTCAATAATTTATGAAAAATAATTTTCACAGAAAGAATCCACTCTATTTTATATTCAGAATTAAGCAAGAAATAGTTTAAATCAGCTTAGGTTCTAAATTTAATCAAAATCTCATTATTAATTCCCAAGGTATTGAAGGGAAAAAAGAGAGACAGGAAACATAGAAAATTGACTAATAAATTGAGTGGCACACACAGTTAACCATCACAACCTAGTATATGACCTCTACACAGATAGTTTTTTTTCTTTCTGTATAATTTTCAAATTATTGACAATAACTAGGAAAAATTCTGGTTTCAGATGTTTCAAACACAAGATTATTCCAAACATTTAAAAAGTTTTAGCACGTCATAATTCCTCTTTTTCAAATTGCATTTGTAAATTCATATTTAATGTAAAATTTCCAACCAATTTTTGATTTTTTGTACATTTTTAGAACAGAAAAAAAAATTATCCATCAAATTGTGTAAATGCTAATTGATTTGTGCAACTGGACCCATTTTTAAAACCCTTACAATTCAAAAACTTTCAAGTAGAACTTTAAGATGAAAAATCAAATAAATGAAGGAAAAAAATAGCTTCAAGTATGAGAAAATTCTTTATGGAAATTAAATAAGCTAAATAATTCATTCGTTATCTTCAAAAGTTATTAAAGTTCCATCATTTTTTATTTCACAAGTACACATTATCACTAACTATTTCATTAAGATAACAAATAAATTAATACAACAAAAGTTATCAACACAAATGAAGTAGTAAAAAGTCATAAACATATATGAAGTAAGAATTTAGAATATTCTTCTAAAGACATTGGACAGATTATATTGTTATTAATATTTTGCAGTTCCTTCATACTTTTTTCTTTTTTCAAAACTTCAAGTAATCTTTATTCGATATAAATTTTGAGAAACATGTCAATACTACCTATCCTGAGCTATCATTGCCTTGACTTTTTCTCTTGCTAATCTTTCTTCTTCCTTTTCTTTAGCACGATTCTTGGCCCATTCTTTCAACTCATTATCTTGTCTAGTTTGTTGAGCTTGCTGTATGGCTTTACCCATATTCCTTCTTTTTATTTCATCTTCCTTTTCTTTCTGTACAAATAAAAAAAAATGATTTTTCTTAAAAGGAATAAATCAATTAAATAATAATGTAATGGCAACTGGCGATATTTTTCACAAAATGAATATTCTGAATTTCAGGAGTTGTCTTCTAAATAAAGACATATTACACAGCAGAGACCAAGTTTAATCAATATAATAATTTATTTTACATTAATATTATGTACTTATCCATGATTAAAAGTGAAAAACTTATTTTTAATTATTGGACAACTTTTAGAATCAGAATAATTAATTTAAGTCATTCATTCTCAAAACTGAAAATAGCAAAACCTTTTTTTTTTGGGGGGAGTTGCATATTAAATTTAAGAGCTGTTCCTTGAACAATGCTAGCTATTGAAAAATATCAAAGTTTAATTTTACATGCAAAAATATATGAATCTAGGAAGGTGAAGTTTGGTGCATGTGTGGAGATCCTAATGCACATGCATGAATTTTTCCAGTCTACTGTTGCTGGCAAACTGTTAATGAGAGAAAAGCTTAAATTTTTTATAATTGCAACATACATAATTATTAACAATAATTTTTAATAATTTACTATCACTATCAAGATAAATGAAATTTATTAATTATTAATGCTGGTAAAAAGGCAACACTCTTATATTTCATAATGTATTGTTATATTTCATCATTAAACAAATGTATTAATTTTTTTTGGGTACAAAAGAATAAAAAAAGATTAGGCAAAAAATTTTAACTTCTGAAATGGATAACAGAGCAAAGTTATTAAAAAATATTTAACTCTCACACAACACAGCATATTTCAGCTAATTTAACATAAATACAAATATTCATAAAGAAATTGCAGGTAAGTACAAGAATACTGCCTTCAATTACAAGAATTTCATAACCATACAAAATAAATCAATATTTTGAAAAGCGATTTTTTTCTACCAAAAGATATAAATTTGTCCCTTTCTTCATTATAACTTACATAATGATGTTTTATTTAAGTTTGTTTGTGAAAAAAATCAATAAAAAGGATATTTTTGTTACATAAAATAATAAAACACTTAAAATTCTTATGCTTAGGAATTTTTGCACACACAGATTATATTTTTTTATGTAAAAAATAATTATTTAATTATAAACTTTTTAATCCTCTTTTTTAAAATTGATATATAGAAGTAAAATTTGAACTAAACAAAATAAATTTTACCTCTTTTTCCTGTTGAGCCTTTTGATGCTTCTGAGCTTCAACGAGAACTTTTGCCCTAAAAATTTTTTTTAAAGGAATAGTATCTATAACAAATTACTCTTTTGAAAGTTGAAAATTATAAATCCATCATTAAAATTATGATGCTTTTACATAATGCAATTTTATATCAAATGTAAGAAATTTTTATAACTGGTTTAAAATAATCATATATAAAAGTCGCTTTTGCATTTGTGTTAAGCTAAAACAAGTTGTAATCATTAAAAGGAGTTAATGAATAAGTTTTTGATCATAAAACTATTCAAACTTTAAACAAATATTCTTTCAATTTAATTTTAACTGCCATAAAATAATAGATATAGATGTTTGAATACAAAAGAAATATTAAAAAATAGTGAATATTTATCCTTAAGTCAATTTATAACAAACGATACTCCTATTTTAACAGCAAAAAATAGTTATGTGTAACAAAAAATATTACCCCTTAGTTGGATATTTAGAAGAAATGTGGCAACATATAGTAAACATCATTTAAAAATTCAGATTTTAAAATCTAATTCATATAAAAGCAATCAAAAAAAAGTCCTGTACTTTAATTGTAGAATAAAATTGTTTTTACTTTCATTAAAATTTAACAAAATAAACTTCAGATAAGTAAATATTTAGATTTAGGAATATTACATAACTATAGTAAAAGTATCAAAATA
Source organism: Trichonephila clavipes (assembly GCA_019973935.1). Lineage (NCBI taxonomy): Eukaryota > Metazoa > Arthropoda > Arachnida > Araneae > Nephilidae > Trichonephila > Trichonephila clavipes. The sequence goes on from BMAU01021430.1 coordinate 1,160,794, forward strand.
TGAAGTTTCAAATACTCATCAATACTTGATTTTTTGTTTAAAAAAAATGGAAATAAACTTACCGTTCAATTTTTTCTTGTAAAGATTCTGCAGCCTAAAAATAGGGAAAAAATTGAATACTGATATAAAAAATACACATAGTTGTACTAAAAAAAATTGCAAACTTATTTTTTAATTGAAGACAGAGAGACAAACTGCGTATTTATTAAATATAACTAAATTTATTAGATATAAACTTAAATGTAGCTTTAAATATGTCTGTGAATCATGCTTTCCCACTATTTATATTATAATTAACCTGTATATAAAATGTATATATATTTAAATCCATATTCCATTGGCCTACTCATTAAAAAAAATTTTAGTTCATATATTCATGAATAAAAAATTATGAATTGATTTATGTTTCAATAAGTATTAAAATATTAAAGGTAATATTTATTTTTTTCCCAAAAAGTGTTCAAAATAAATTAATTTAATGCTTAAATATGTCTATATGCAAGAGTGATTTAAACTAAAATGTTTTTCTTAAAAAACCATCATTTTTTTTTAATGCATAATAATCTTCATAAAGTTATGCTATGGAATATTTAAAAATGCTTCAGCTTAGAATGTAATTGTAATTAAGAAAAGCTGATAAAAAATTATTACTGTTGCAGTTTGTGATGTTGAAGGTTCTGACTCAGAATTTTCATTCTGTGATCCTGATGGAATTGATACTTCAGGTTCTTTAGATGATGATGATGATGTAGAGTTAACTTGGCTTTCTTTTTTCATTTGAAAAGATGCTTCATAAGTCTTTAAAAAAAGGAAAATAGACTGCTGAATTTATTTGTTAAAAATAAAAAAGTAAAATTTGATAGATAACCACATTGGGGATAATAGCCTTTTGTTGCTCCATAATCCACAAAAACCAGAACTGAACAGATAACCACATTTCTCTCAAGTTCAGATGGCATTTTATTTTATAAATTAATAATGTTATTTTATATGCAACAACATGCAATTCCTTTTGTTTTTATTCCCATATAAAACTCTTTGTTATTATTATTCATTTCATACTAGATTTAGTTATTAGTTTCTTCAGACTTGAATTTTAAAAAAAATTATTAATCTGCATTTCTGTTTATGTATAACAAATTATAGGATGGTTGAATATCTTTTCTAAAGTTAATATGCCTTTTTCAAAAGTAAAACCTCCGTCCTGAGTTCCTTTCTTTTTAGAGCTTCCTTTTTAAAGATAACATGTACTTAATACAAGCAATTATACTTTAAAATTTTGTACTTAATACATTCCATTATAAATATCGATTTTTTTTACAGCTCAAACAGAAACACAGCACCATTAAATTATCAATAAATTTTCAAAAGTAACATTTTTATGTTACTTTTATAAGATTTTCCAACTTTAAATGAAAACAGATTTATAAAGAAAACATCATTTCAGCAGAAATTACAAGAAAATAAAGCAGTGAACTAGTTTATCTGCTATCTATTTAGAAATCTGCCTGCTACCTATTTAGAATCTATTTAGAAATAATTCAAAAGTATAACCAACAGAAAATCAATACTATGACATACATCATGAAAAATCAATATTTGCAAATACAGAAAGCATTTGGAAAAGCAAAATTAATTCTTATAATTTTTTTTAATATAATAAAAACTTTATCTTACTTCAAGCAATTTCTCCAATTTTTTTGAAAACTCAGCAGGAGCTAAGCTTCCTGTGATTATTTCAATTGGTGCACCGTTGCCACCAATGAAAAAAGATGAAGGTATGACTAAAACAGGATCTAATAATGCTTAGGAAAAAAAAATTAGAAAACATTCTATGGCTATTTTAAAATCTGAAGAAGTTTTGCTTAAGAATTTACTACAATTTTATTCTAATAAAAATTTCCAAAAAAGTACTAATTAAAAAAAGTGAGATAATTCAAACATATTAAGTGATTTTTATAAATGAAAGGGGGAGTGGCAGTTTCCACATATATATACACACTTTATATATCTATACACATACATACATATATTTACTAATATTAAAACTTTACACATTTGCTTAGCATTAAACAAAGGATACAGATTGCACAAAATTGCATGTATGGAACACTGAAAATAAATGAGTTAAAAATTAATTTTAAAAAATTTAACAGTTAATATATAATAATGTAGTACTATGATTTGTTTGTAAAAAATACCAATAAAACAATTAAAAAAACTCAGTGTTTATGGGGTGTTTTTTTTTTTTAAAAAAAATCGAAATTCTTAAAAATAAACAGTAATATTTTCTCTAACATTTTTAATATCATAATAAATAGCTAAATTCTTAAAATAAATGTTTGAAATTGTAAATTTCAATAAAAAACATTTTGAAAGTAAAAAAATAAACTTTTTGTACATTTATGTAATACAAATTAAAATCAATTGCATATGTAACAATAAAACCATCAAATAACATTTGTTTAAAAACAAAAAAACAGAATATATATTAGTAATTTAAAAATAAACATACCTATTAGCAATAAGTTTCAAAGCAACAATAGAATCATGAGATAATTTCTCAGCAACAGCTGGATTATTGTAAGTGTCTGTCATCTGTTTTGACATTTCATCATTGCCTTAAAAAGCATTAAAAAATGAACAAAGTAAAATTAATGAATTACATTTTTCTTAACTGACATAAAATTTTAAAATAAGAATTTGCAATAACAATATTATGATTAAAATACTAGCTTTACTGATTTCTAAATAATTTCAATCAAATATTGAAACAAGTTTAGAAATTTTAATTATATTTTTATCTTCTCACAAATATGCACAAAAGGTCATCTTCTTTAACTTAATTTTTTTCCACAAATTATTACTCTTGCATTTAAAATTATATATACTTACTTTCAAAAGTTAAGCATGTGGACAGTAGCATAAACTTTGAATTCCTAAAAATTGTACATGAAGGCAGCAAATATGTTTATGTACGAGAGAAACAAGAAGTATGTACAGAATTGAAATAATATAATTTTCATCAGGTATTTAACATTTAAATAATACCAAATTTATGTAGAAACATTTTTTGCCTTCTTTCTTCTATAAAAACTTACAATAATAAAGTATGTGACTACCCCAAACTTTCACATATTTACAAAGCAATTGTTTTTCCTTGCAATGAGATGATCAACCATCACAGATGTTAGTAATGGCTGTTCCTCCATTAGGACAGTTCCCAGCTCTCTGAGACTGAAAGTAGTACATATATAGAATCACAATCCTGAAGTACCTAACAGATTTTTAAAAAGGAACAGGAAAGGTCAGGGGAACATGCCAGAAATTCCATATGAGAAATTCCGTAATCTTCCAGGTACTTATCAATGATGTTGATTCATGTGAACAGCCATTATCTCTTTCATGATTAATCAGGACAACTTATTGTGGCATAAAATCACACAATAAGGTCTTGTATTTTATCCTGTTATGTAAAAAATATGTAACTGCTTTTTGAAGTTTTGTATTTTGTGGTAGGATACCCCATTGAAATTCCAGCCTACATTGTCATGGTGCTACCTTCTGAATGTGTGATGCTTGTTAATATTGTGTACCAGATGGTGAGTGCCTATTTTCTCCAGACATATACTCTTGTAAGCTTATCTAATTCCAAAACAAATCTGAATTCCTTCATAAATAGGATGCTGAACTAATCTGATGAAGAAATCTAGTTGATATATTCATGACACCACTTTAAACAGAAAGGCAAAATTCTGAATTGGACAGTAGTAGAATGAAAATCGATGTACAATCCATTCATGAGAGGCTTTGATGCACAGTACTGGAAAATATTGTCTTACCAAGAGATGCTGTAAATTTTGTGGAGATTGCTTGCCAATTACGCTAAGTAATATACCAATCATCAAAAAGGGGATTGTCCTTGAATGACTAAGTACAAGTATCTGGTTAAGTGTTTGAATTGCTGTTATACATAATCTGGGAAGGGGAGGGGAGAGAGAAATTATTGAATGATCAATATAAAAAAAGACAGACACATTTGATTGACTGGCCTGCTTCAATGCATCTAACTACACATTCATGATCTAATCTGCTGTTTTATTTTTAGCTACAGAAAAGTATCCTAAAAAATAAACAAAAATAGTTTATAAGCACTTTGTATTACCCTCCAAATGCACCATTCAAATTCATCAGAATGCTGGCATCTTCAATGACTAATTCACATGTTTGAACAGTTGTGACTGACTGTAACAAATGATTATTTGCCTAACATACATATTTAATGCGATTTTCAGATAATCAAATGCACAAGTATGCTTTTAAAAATTAAAAGTAACATTACATGTTTAACATTTTAAGCCCCTATTTATCTCATTTCAATTAATAACACAGTTTAAGAATTTTCATAAAAAGTATAAAATAAGAGTAAAAATATATAACTTATTTAGTCATATTACAATAATTTCAATAGTTTAATGTAAATTCACAACAAAATATTGAATTTTAATTAACCAATTTCCACATTTTAAAATTGTTGCAAGGGAATCCAAAATAAAAAAAAAAGAGAGAATTATTACTTAAATGAAATTTTATATTGATAACTGACAAACTAAATTTCTAATTTTCCAACAGCATTGTACATATTGCTTTTAATTGAATTAGAATGATCCAAAATCAATCGCCATCTTAACTGCAATATTTGACCACCATAAGAAATGATTAATGTCAGTGTTATATTTTTCGCTTTAGATATAATGAGCAAGTCAAACAAATTTAAAATAATGTTATCAAATTGAATTTAATAAAATGATTTTTTTAAAAATAAGACAAAATGTCTTTACCCATTTCAAGTAATCCTTAACAAAATATTTCAAATAACTTGTAAAAAAAAATATTGTAGAACTACTTCCCATTATTCTGAATTAATTTTTTTTTTACAGTAATGTTTTATTTAATGTAAAAAGTTTAATTTTAGACATTTTCATTTAAACAAATGACATGACTTATACATAATTAAGAATAAAATCTCTAAATGCTTTGAGAAAACTTACTTGCTTTCTGAGCATAATTTGATTTAGTATGGAATAATAAATCTCATAATTAAACTATATATGAAACAATATAATAATTAAAGTTGAACATTTTAATAAAATGCAAAAAGGTAGCTCATTTTTAATACAATGGGATTGTAAAAAGTAAACAAAATTTAATACTAATTGATATTATGTGTTTTATTACCTTCTATATACACTAAAAACAATTTGTTGTTTCTTTTAGCTTCTGCAACAGCTTCTGGAATTGAACCATTATACCAATTCATATTTTCTACAAAAAGAAACAAATTAAATGTGAATTCATAGTTTTCATTAGGACATGAAAAACAATGATTCCGAACAAAGTTAAAAGTATACATCCAAATACATCATAAATTCAGAAAAAGGTACATATTTACATAAACAAACTTAAAAATTCCATGCTTTTTATAAAATAAAATGAATTATTTCGATATTTTGCAAAATTGACGCATAGTGCCATCTGGAATGAAGGATGGCTCTGAAATTTAGCAATTTCATAGTACAATAATGATTCCATTCTGGCAAACTATAAATTTTGGCAACTCATAAACTGAAAGTGGAATATTTCTACATGAAAATCGATATTCTCTATTGGTTGTTATTTGTAATTTACTTTTTTTTTTACTTACAAGAGGAGGGTATGACATGGGAAATTCATTTGGGGATACGACTTTTATATAATAATAGTACTCCTTTAGGATGTTCAACTCTCAATATAATAGTGTTGAATGGACGGTCAATGTGGAGAAAATAACATTTGAAATTTCAAACTTACCTTATATTCAAGTAAGTTTAACCAAGCTTCTGGCTTAGAGGGTAACATACCGTGTACTGCAAAGTTACTCAGGGTTCCAGTCACACAAGTGACTTATTTTTTTTTCAATTCATTTATTTTTACGATTAAACTTTTTTTTTTTTAAAGGCTTATTAAATGACACTTTATACAATGATAGTAACAAATTTTACTTTTTAAAATGAAAAATAATTATATAAAATATCATTAAACGTTTAATTAGCCTTTTTTTAAATAAATTTACTGTAAAAATCATTAAATTTTGAAAAAAAAATAGTCACTCATGTGACTCAAAACCTGAGTGACCATGTGGTATGCAGGGGTATGTTACTGCCTAAATCGCTGCACCACTGAAGCTTGGTTAAACTTACTTGAATATAAGGTAAGTTTGAAAAACTTCAAAGGTTATATTCTCCAGATTGACTGTCCATTCTGCACTATTAGATTGTGGGTTTAATGCTCTAAAAGAGTACTATGATTATCAACACAAAATCTTGTCCCAAAATGAATTACCCCCATTTCATGCCATCTCCTTGTTAGAGCAAAAGGGAAAAATGCATGATACAGTAATGCATGGCTAAAACTTTGATTTCAAATACAATATAAAGTCTGGTTTGAATGAATGACAAGTGTTTGGTTGCAAAGGATTCAACTAATGGATTTGTTTGGAAATCCAACAAGAAAAAGAAGTGAATGAGCATTGCATTACGTCTATGAGAAAGAACAATTGATTTGTAGAAAATAAGTGTAATCCAAATTTTGCTGACAACAAATATGTAAGTTTGAAAAGCTAAGCATAATTTAATTTCCTGCAAAAGAAAGAAATGTCATGTAGAACACTTGTCTTGAATCTATCATATAAAAATAAATCAATGCATGGAATATATAGGTATGATAATCAATTTTACTCTCTCGCCTTTCCAAGTTCATATAACAAAAGATTCACAAAATATGCAATCTGATAAATGAGCAGTTTGCATTTTCACCCTTTAGAAAAATTAGAACTGGATAAAAATATATATATGTCTGCATTACTTTTTAGGTAAATATAATTCTTATTCCCTCCCTTAATTCACTAAAAACCAATCATTTTATTTTAAAAACATGAAAATTTGTATTTTATATTGATACAATGTATTTGGTTTTGTGGTATTGCTAATTTTGAATGAATATAGATACATATCAACCATATAGTGACCTATTCTAAAGGTCATCAAAAAATCACAAATTTTACATTGGGACACCCTATACTTCACTTTAATCTATATTGTTTTTAATCTAAAATGAATTATTTGAAAAGTAATTATAAAATGAAACACATTTTTTTATTTCCATTTAATTTTACATATTACATCATTTAAGGCCTCTTTAGGAATGAAGAGTGAAAGGTCTGTTACCCTTCCTTTCAGAAGTTCTGCAAAAATTGCAAGATTTCCAAGAAAGACATTCCTAAATACCTTCCAATATTATCAGTCTTATATATAATATTGGTATAGTCTTATGTATAATATTGAAACTCCTTTCCATAAACAGAATAGCACCATTTCTAGATTTGATTCGACTTTAATTAATGTGGCATTCTAAAGCAACACAAGGACTATGGGAATTTTGGTCCAGTGAAAAAGATGATATCTGTGTTGTGTGGGACCCATTCTCCAATTTTGTAAAGATCTTATAACTATGCAGATGCAATTATATATATTCCCAGTATTTTATTTCCTCTTTTTTTCCAAAGAATATCGATCATTTTTTCCATATTACTTTATGCTTTGTTCATTCTGATTAATTCTCAACAAAAATTTATGTAAAAATAGCATGCATAAATATATTTAAAAAAAATTATTATAAGCATATGGGACACATGTACTGTAAAACTTGGCATATAACACATACCTATACTTTCAAGCTGTAATCTTTAATTTTTGGGTATATTCGCCGTTTAATGCACCCCCTTTTTTTTACAAAGCCTGAAATGTACATTTGCAATGCCATTATGTTTTACAGTCATTTACTCGAGGTATTATCCCAAGTTTTTAAAATAATAGTGTATTTCTAGAATTGCTACCCTTTAAGCTCATGAGGAATGTTACTTCTTTTAAATAAACTGCATTTAGATGCCTGTAGAAGTCTAATTTTTTTTTCTATGCATTTTAAAATTTTTAAAGCTCTCATTATACCCGGCGTATAACACGCACCCGTAAATTTCGATCTTATTTTTGGAGTGCACATTATACGCCGGATTTTATGGTACTTAAAAATGCTGACAACCTTGAAAAACATTTTCAGAATATCTTAAAATATTCAAGACAGTTAAGTGGACAGTAAAAATATCTCACACATTTTCAAAATATTTTACGTTTATATAAAAAAAAATACAAGTCAGAATAGTAATATTCCAATTCAGAGAAATATTACTTAATTATATTACGTTTACCTTCATAGCACCAGGAAAATTAATTCTAACAAAACATAAGCGGTAAATATTGGTCCATATTCGAGAGTACTAAATCAATAACGTATATTTGAATAAAATTTTGCCACTTCAAAAGTTTTAAATTAACGAAAACATTTATTAAAATAAAAAATTATTACAAAGTAGCAATCGGCTAATTTAGAAAATACACATAATCAGTATCAAGGAAACAAACATAGCAAATGTTTTTATTATCAGAACACACACATACAAAAAAAAATGCGAACTTTGTTTCTTACAGAATAATCAAAAGAAATTTACTACAAATAACTTATTTTTATTTTATTGCCGAAACTATACGATTGAAATATTTTAGAAATTGAATCTGATTAAAAAATGTCCAAGGAAGTAATCATAAATATTTAAAAACGAAACTAATCGTGATTTCCATCTATATATACTGAGAATATTGACAATAAACTCACACGTTTAAATATGTAGTGAAACTTTCGAGAGTAAGATTATCAGTTCTCAGAACCTGGATCTACTTTCATATATTTTTTTTTATGTTAACTTAATGTCAATTTTAAGAATTACGTACTAAAAATGACTGTGACTAAATAGTCAACAGAGAGTTGAAGTGGAAGTAATAAGACTATTTTTTTCATTAATAATTAAACACTAGTTTTCCCTTTTGTTGACTTTAACATACAGATTAATTAATGAGATAAATAATAACTTAAGTATAAATTCTATTTATACTTAAACAGGGATCATACGAAGTAAATTAACTTCCATAGAAAAGAATAAGCATTCAGGGATTACTCCAGATATTGAAGAGATTGCTATCTGAATGTATATCTAAATGGCAACAAGTTTGCTATATCATTATTTTATTACTTTCGAAACTGCTTTGCAGATACTGATTATATTATAAGCTTTCTTTTTTGACAATTTAAAAAGGAGTTTTGATTTCTTTTGTAGAATTTTAGATATGTTATAGGAAATTTTTTGAATGAAAGATGATAAGATATATGTGCTTGTTGACAAGCTTTTTATCATTTTAACGGTAATTATTAATAGGATTTAAAGTCTGGTAAGTTCTTTACACTTTGGCAGATAATATTTTTTCTTTTCATTGTTTTATTCTTTCTATCTAAGTATGCATGTAAAAATATTTAAATATACTAAACGCCCCAAAACATCTTTCGACTAATTTGCTTTGCAATTAAAGTTGCATGAGTAATAATTACTCCTATGACATTGTTTCCTCGATAAACAAATAATCTCACCGAGAAAGCTTATCATTTTTTAGATAAATTTGTTGCAAGGCGAAATTGAAATTTTTATTTTATTACTCCACCGTGTTCTTCTCTCAAATATTTGTCGATTTTAACTATGGGCAAAAGTAGTTTATATCGCGATGATAATTTTCAAGTCGAAATTCAAGTGTGTAGCGCTTATGAATAATTTTTTTAAACATTCTTTTTCTACTTATTTATTCCTTTCAGTTTTTTTTTTCTGCCACGGTAATTATCTTAATGTAAAATGCCGTATTTATGTAAATTTCATGTATGATGTGTACCTACTTTTTAATAGTACTTAAAAATTTTTAATTTTTTCTTTTGTATTAAGGTGGCAGTGTAGATTAGGTTTTATAAAATCTGCATTAAGTTTTGATGTGTGAATAAAGTTTCAATTGTGTAATAATTGATATATCTTCCATTTTTCAAGGAAAGAATTAAAAATTTTGTGCAATGTAAACTTCAAATGAATATTTGGATAGTTAATTTAATATGCAAGGAATGTTTGCCTGCAAAATATTTTTTTAATATAAATTGTTGAAAAAGATTTATTAAAATTTATATTGATAGAAATCAGAAAAAATGTCATGAGTATATATTTGTAAAAATTGTTATATTGAATTATAGATTGTCTCATGCACATTATATGTTAACTAGAAAAGTTTGGTGCTGATTTAATATTAGTGTGCTAGGAATTTATCCAACAAGTTGTTGCATTTGCCTAGCTAGTATATAGCTTAATTACCTTGATTTTTATAGTTTGATACCATTACTTTTCCCACAGAATGCTGATTATTAAACAATTGTTGCTGTAATTGTTATGCATGTGATAATTAATTTAGTACTTTTCTGTTTCGCTGGTGCAGGCGATAAAGTTGCAAAAAATGATACTATCAATGCCAAACAAAATATTCTTGCTAACCTATTTCAGTATGCCTCCAAAAATTTTTTTTTGAACTAACATTATTTAAAGTTAATTGTGTTATCGCCAATGAAGTCAGCTTGGTGAGATTTGCACTGACTAAACAGAAAAGTACCATGAATGTTTATTGTTGTTTGCCCTATTGCTTTTAAGCACAATTCATTTGATTTTCTAAAATGTTTAATATTTCAACTTGAGACTCTGTAATATAAGCTTGTTTTTTTGTGTGCCTTGTTTCATTGTTTTTCGAATACTTCGTTAAATATATGGAGATTGCAGAAGTTATTGGTGTATTGGGATATTTTTTTAAAAATGAGGCTTTCGTAATTATTTATTAAGGAACAAAAGGTTATTAAAATTTGCATTTTTGGTTAATTTTGTGTTTTTAAAGAATGGATTTATTTTTTCATTCTTTATTCAGATTCTGTTGATTTCATCAACTCAGATGCATGATAAATGTTCTAAGAACGAAAACTGTTTGTAAAAAAAAGTAGGAAATTGAAAAGCTGAATTTTTGTTTTGAATCTTATGATGTCATTTTGCCTTATTTATTGCATTAGTAGTAAATCTGTCAGGCATAATTCCTTTTTTAACGTTTTAGGGTTTTGCTACTTTTTTTTAAATAGAAGAAAGCAAAATGCCAACTTCAAGTGCTCTGTCATTGACTATTTCTTAAAAATCTTTTTGGATGAAATATTTTAGTCATTTTTAATAACTGAGTTATCTTTTTCTTAGATCTAGCATGTGGTTTTGCATGAATATGTTGAATCATCTTTATTGCAATTCAAACAAAAACAATCCAAGTTGCTGTACTTACTTTCGTGTCTAATGACTTATCAACAAGCTCAGATTTCTTTATGGTGGTAAAGCTTTTGTCATTTAAAGGAATTTCCAGGATTTTGTATGTAAAGGGAAATTAAGATCTGTTTGATCTTGAACAATATAATAACATTACAAGTTTGTATGCATTTTGTTGACAGAATTTAGCCACAATGCTGAATTGTAATGTAAGAAACATAACCACAATGTTTCTCAATGTATAATTTTCTTAGTTGCAGAACAAATCAAGTTCTGATACAATGTCTCATAACTTAAAAAAATGTCAGATAATGATTATAATATTTTAATGTCCTTCAGGTTTTAAATTACTAATTTTGGTTTCCCGAAGTAATTTCTTCTAAAATGTCTTAAATTTCATTTCTTTTTTTTACTTCAACTATTTTTAACAAATTCTTGTGAATTAAGATTGCCAAAACATTTGAGCTTTTCTTTTTTTTTTTAATTTAAAAATTTACAGTTTCTGATGAGCAGCTCTAAAATTACTTAAATCAATTTGAGTTTGATATCAATTGTGGTTAGCAGACTGAATGTGTTGAAGTAAGAAGACTTTCATAAATAGAAGATGAGAGATTTTTTACAATACAGTATTGTAAAATTTTGTATTGTACTTTACACATATAATGTAATATATTTTTTATATATGTGTATTAATTTTAAAAAAACATTTTGAAAAATCTTAATATTTGAATATCTCTACCCAATTATGGAGTTCAAAATTGTCTCTAAATTTTACAATTAAAATATGTATAAGTCTAATGTCAGTTTTAAACTCAATGGTAAAAAAATGTGATTACATGTATCTTGTGACCATCATGAATTTATGCCATTCTTATTTTAAAAAAATCCATAGTATTCTTTGAAAAATATTTTTAAAAAATACTGTTTACTAAAAAGGCTTAATGTATTCAGGAATGGTTGTCATCTCTGCAAATGACATAAAATTCCATCATCTGTCGCCAACAGTTGAAAAATAAAATATGGCAGTTCACATCTACACCAGATTTTATATATTTTTCAAAAACCTCATTTCTTCAAACTGCTTTGCATATATACATTCTTAAAACAGTATGATTACTTGACAAATGTAATTGAATGTTATTTAAATAAATAGAAATCCTTATTGGTTTGGAAATTTGTGCTATAATTTTTTTTTCAAAGAAACCCATCAAACTTGAATATTTTAACTTATATTCAGGTACATATTCAGGTGATTTTCAATATAATGTAAACACCACAAAAAATATAAAAAGCTTTATTAAGGGGATTTTTTTAAGCATCTAGAAATGGAACTTTGTAAATCCTGTATGATTTTTAATGAAATATGCCATTTCTCCTGGTGATATCAAGAAAGTTCTTGTAGAAATGCAAACTGTTGACATATATTGCACACTGTATTCTAAAAAATTAATCTCGGTGGCATAGCTATATTGAGGTGCAGGATGTTATTCAATATCCATGTTTTCCAATCCTTCTAAAGATACCTTCTAGCTGTGTAAATTGAATCTTTGTTCTCGTAAGAGATTAATGGAGATTCATGCTCATAGGAAATTACTTCCAGAGGAAATTGTTTGTACTATAGGGCTGTTTGAAATGTCTACATAATCTTTTGCAAATATGCAGCCATCTGGTGACAGTAGAGTCTGCAGAAAATCACAAGATCTCTGTTCAAATCACAATAAAGCTACTTCTGTGAAGGGAAAACGAATAAACAGGTCTTGTAGGGAATAATGTGATTGTTCTTTCTTCCTTACATCATTTTAGTTCTTGTGTTACTTTGTAGTGCCATCTAATCATTAATTCATCACCTCTCATTAATTTTTAATATTAAAATTCATCAGAATTGATTTAAAATTTCTACTGTGCATTTTTTTATGTTCTTTTTGAATCGTAATCATTAACATGAGAAATTCTAAATGCTAACAGAATTTTGTGGTCACTATACTTGCACTTTGCTTCCATATTTTGCACTTCAATATCCAATAGCGATCTTTTGGTGTCTACTATCATTGTGTTTGACTAAGATTGCTTTTCCTTGTATAGTGATTAATTTTGATAATGTAACTAAAGAAACATTCATAACATTAACAATTAGGGTTCCATTTTGCACCATGTAAAAGGTAGAAAAGCCTTGTCCATTGCTTCATAAATAAATAACTAAAAGCAGAAAAATGTATACCCTCTTTTCAAACAATTCTGGCAGCAAGTTTAAGATGCGTGTCTAGTAAACATTAAGAATATAACTTTAAGGAGTTGTAGGAGAAAGGAGGAGGAGAAAGTAGTATTTTGGTGGATGAAAAATATTGTCTGTTTTATTAATATTTGTGTTTTTGCGCTTAACGTTTTTGATAATGTCCTCAATTTTGCTGCTCTTGCCAAATTTAATATTACCATAAAATATTGAACCTTTGACACTATCCTCACCCCACTCCAAAAAAAAAAATAACTGAATTCAACTATAACCTAACAAATATAATAAAAAAAAAAAAAAGGTAACAAAAGACAATTTTCTTCAAAATATTTCCCCCTTTGTATAAAAAGGTGCTTAGTCCTATCATAATAAGTCATAGAAATAAAATACATCTAGGTAAGAAAGAACATGAGAATTAAACTTTGATCTTTCCTCAAAATTAGAGTTTTATATTTATTAAACTATCTAATAAAGTGAGTGACAATTTTTATTCCAGAGTTTATCAGGAATGGCTGACCATCGACATGACTACTCTCCATCACTTGGGCAAATGACTGATAAGCCTTTATTTGGAGTTTCAAAATGGAGGGTAATATTTTAATTTTAATTATTTGTTATCCTTTTTTGAAAAGCAGTATATACTTTAAAATCTAAGTAGGATTAATCATGATTGTATCAACTTCTATGGTCTGTACTTTGAAATGAACAAATATTTAATTTTTTGTATCACTTTTAGATTTTAATTTTATAGCTAATTTTGTTTAATTTATTGTAACTAGTTAAAAAAAGCATTTTATTAAAATTGGTACATATACCAGGAAGATTTGATTATATTATTTATTTATATGTATTTTAAAAAATATCTATTTAGCTTACAAAAGATTCATAAAATCAATAGTTCTGTTAGATATATTCTAAACCAAGTTTTAGCTGTTGTATAGTTTAATGAAATAAGATAGTCATCACAGCATCTAGGCTCTCCAAATTTAGTATGAAATTGAAAATAACTTAACAATTTGATATTTAACTGAGTACCGTGTTTTCCTGTATATAATCCGCAGTGGTCTATTATCCGTAAAGCCTTTTTACAAGTAAAAAAATAAATGTAGCATAATCTGTTGCAATTTTTACAACTAGTAATCCAAAATATATACTGACAATAATGTAGTGTCAGAAAATTAAAAAAAAAAAGAAATACACAATATTTAAAATTATAACTAATAAATTGTATAGAATTTTTTTTTTTTTGCTTAATTCTTTTTCCATTAGACATTTATTGTTCCCATAATTTCAGAACATTCTACTTAAATGTTGGTTAATTCTGACATCTAAAGGCTGTAACTTCTTTGTCAGTCCTGCATGTATTAGTTGCAGATGCGGACTTCAGGGCATTTTTAACATTCTCTTTAAGATGTGCCTCATCAAGTGCATAATTCAAAATTAGCCTTTTTTTTTTTTTCTCCACAATTGAATATTTGATTAGTTAGCATTAAACAATCTTGCAGTGTTAACCGATTTATCCTGTCAAAAAGACACAAGCTAGAAAAGTTCAACATGCTATTTGTCAATCATCAAAGGACAATAAAACTGCAATAACGAACAAAATATGAGAGTTTTGCCTGCAAATAACATTCCTGTAATGTTATAGCAAAAAGTTTCTGTGATTTGTGTCCTTTATTAAAGTCACACAGATTTGTAGTTTCTTGGTTCAGTTTGATTGATGTTTTTTTCTCAAATTATCAAAGAAAAACTTCTCTCTGGAATTACGATTTTTATCGTGTACAATAAAAATAATTATAAAAAAGGGATTGGGGCGGACTCAGTCACCCCGCGTGACCTTTAACATTAGTATCAAGTATGCGCCTGCTCCCGAGTTAAATGATCTGTTAGAGAACTTTTTTTGGTATTTAGTTGCATCTTTCTAAAACTTGATTTCTCTGTTGACATATTTCCTACTCTTTACCATTTTTCAAGTATATTTCAATTTATTAGCGCTTTCATATTTCAAACTGATCAGTTTTAGTTCTCTTTGAATTCTTAAATATGAAAAAATAAGGCCTATGTGTTTCATACTCCAATGATTCATAGAAATTTATGTATGTCCAGGATTCAATTTCAGTGAAATAATACTCTTATCTCTCCAACAAAATTTGGTACTTCCCAATGGGAATTCTTTTAATACTGTATAATTATGAAAAAAAAAATTCAAATACTAAGTAAGACTAGTTTGTAAAAAAAATCCAAAACCAAAAAATATTCAGACTTTAACCTTACAGATTTTACCATGCTTTAAAAGAATCAATTATAAAACTGGAATAATATTTTGATAATTTAGCATTTAATAGTATATCTTGAAACATCTGGGTTTAAAATTTAATTGTTTTTTCTCACTAATTTCTGCATATCTTCATAAACACTACAGTTGATTTCCGACCAAGGCTGTTTCAGTTATTTTTAAACCATTTGATCTGTTTATTTCTATTGTTTTCCATCTATAGTTAGCATTACTTGTTTTTTTTTTATTGTAATCTTATATTTTCCCACTGTAATCTTCATAATGGTCTTTTGATTTTAAATCCAGTGATTTGAGAGATGATTTTAGTATATCTCTGTGAACTCAAAGTGTATATGTATAAACAATTCCTTTATCTTGAACTAACTGGAAAGTAGCTTCTTCATTGATTACTAATTGCAGTATTGTGACATCTAATAAATTTATTTACAAAAGTTACAAAAAAAATATAATAAAATAAACGAAAGTCAAACAATCAAAATTGCATACAATGATATATGATGTGCTTAGCAGACTCTGGCATTCTTATATTTTTTTACTGCCAGACTAATGGAATGGTAATAAAAAAAATTAAATACTTTTACCTGAGCATTAACTGGCGATATTGATCAGTATTAAATATTGTGTATGATCTTAAGTTTTTTAATATTAAAACATTAAAAAAAACACAGTTAATAAAAAAAATTAGTAACCAATTCTCTGTTTTTTATTATTCTCAGTCTTTTTTGAATAAATAATCTTGCAGCCCAACATTGATAGTTTTTAAATGGTATATTATATAACCTATGGTTGATTTTATATAAAATGTTTCATAATTTTAAATTTCAGGACCGTGTTGTAAATACATCATTTGCAGTCTTGACTTCACTCATTGTTTCTGTAAGTAATTAATAATTATGTCAGCATAAATATTTTCAATTTGAATTTAAAATTTAAGTATTTTAGCTTAAATTTTTAAAATTCTTTTGAGAATACTCTTTTCAGTTTTTTAAAGGTTAGCTATTTTTGTTTATAGGTAACTGTCATAAGTGCTTTCATTTTTCCACATTGGCCTCCACTTGTATTGAATGTGTTCTTTGCAGTTTGTATTTCCCTAATGTGCATGTCTCATATAACTTTGGTAAGTTGATAAAATAGATAATTTCTCTTGTAAAGTAGCTAACTCTTAATAGAATTTAATTCTTTTTGAAACACTACAATGTTGCAGTTTAAACAATTTAAAATCAATGCATTTATTTTACATAATTTTTTTTTTAAAATTAGTGTCATTATTTTAAAAGTTTGGAGCAGAATTTCAAAAAAATTCAATATTTAGTTCTATATTTCTTATTTACGAAATTCAGAGATTTCCTAAGGAGAAATGTGTATGTGAAAAAGTAATTTATAGTAAAATTATACTACAGAGTATAATTTATAGTTTAATTATTTCATTAACATTTTATTTCCTGGATATCACTTGAATAATTATCATAGCAGCTAAAAAAAAATAAATTGGGTCTTTCAAATAAATGCATTAAATGTGCAAGAGTTCATTCTAAAAGTTAGAAGAAAAGGTATTGTTATTTAGTTCCTAAATGTGGCAAGATAGTGAACAAATTTTTTCTTTGTATAAAATGAAAAGAATAATAATAATTAATCTTAAAAGAACAATGGAATAATTGCAATTATTTTTAGCCTTTGACAATTTTAAAATACATGAGTATAATTTAAATTTATTAATTTTATTATTAAAAATATTTGATATTTAACTTTAAACATAAAACTTATAATAAACATATATATAATAAAGGAAGAATTAGAATTCTTAAATTTTGATGATTAAATGTAATTGACAAAGTGGCAAATTTTGATCAGCGTTTTAGTATCAAAGAAGCCCAGTGGCTGAATGGTTAGTGCATCACTCTTCCACACCACAGGTCCGAGGCTCAAACCCCGGGCTGGGCAAGATTGACTCGACCTGTCATCCCTTCAGTGGGTCGATAAAATGAGTACCAAACTTGCTTGGGAACTTAACACTGGGGGTTTCACGTCAGACTAACCAGAACATCTGTTCATGCACCTCAGGACCCGTGGTTGTGTACACTGAATTGGGCACAGTGGGCCTTGGCCCTCATGGGCTGTCAATCTACTGAGTTAAGTTCTTAGTATCAAAATAAGCATAATTTTTGAATTTTTAAGTATAAATCATTTATGCTTATTATGAAATCATTATTAAAAAAAGTTGAAGTATCTTTTTACTTTTAATTTATCTCATTTACAATGCATAGCTTTATTATAAAAGTTCTTAAGTTTTAAAATAAAAGTGGCTTTTTTGCATGTCCTTGATGGATCTATTTTTACAGTTTGCGACCTGTTCTGTTTGAGGGTTCATAAAAAAAAATTTTAGAATCAATAATATTAGAGTTCTAAATTTTTTCTTAATTTGAAATTCATTTTGTGTTGTGTAATTTTAATAAAAATTCTGAAATAGGCTGAAATAAAAAAACATATAAATGAATATCATAAGTGTGTTAGCACTAATATACTGTTAGAGAATAATACTTTTAGTGATATTTTACAGATCTAAAGTAGATAATGTTGCATAAAAAAATGTAATTATTTTCTATGTGTATTTATATATAATTTTAGACCTTTGATTTGGTAATTTTATATTTCTTGTCAGATAAAAATATTTGAAAAATAAAAATGTTTTAAAAAAGTAGTGGGATAATTATATTTCTCAAAATAATATAACTCGAGGGCAAAGGGCAAATGTGGATATATGTATCTGGTGCATTATTTTTGAAAGATAATTAACATGCAATTTATGTGGTTTATTTATGTGATAGTAATAACATCTTTTGACAAAAACAAACCTGCAGGATATTTTTTAAATATAGCTAGCTGTATAATTTTTCTAGTATACATGTTGAATTCTCAAATAGATAAAATAATGTTTTTCACTAAAGCTATTGTATTTACCAAGTGATGTTTTTATGAACTTTTTCTAAATGTGCACTTATTAATATAAATCATCTATATTTGAGAAATTGTTACATTTTTGTTGCCTTTGGTTATTTCAATCATGTAGTTTGAGTTTATTTTTAAGTCCTTCTAAAGAACTGTCAAGATAAAAATTACATTGGTGTGCAAAACTTAAGCAACAGGTGGGTTTATTGCCATAACTTCATGAAAAATCATCTGAGAGACATGAAATTCAGAAATGAGGGAGAGTATTATGTACGTAAAGGATGACGAAAGCATCGGCGCTGAAAAAGGAATACAATGCATACGGTATGGAATCAAACAAAAATAAGCTTTATTGAACGCATAGTATCATGACTCATGATGGTCTATCCAACAGGAAGAACAACAAGCAGATGTTCCTTAATATGGTATATGCCCTCCCCTCACTGCAATTGTTGCTTCGCACCGTCTCCGCATACTCAGAACCAGCTGGTGCAACATTTCTTGCGGTAGGAGTACCCATTCTTCAATCAGCATCTGTTTGAGTTGTTGGGTATTCTCCGGATGATGTAAACGTGCTGCAATACGTCTCCCCAAAGCATCCCACACATGTTTGATGGGATTTAAATCTGGGGAGTACGCTGGCCAATCCATTCGAGTGATATCTTCACTTTCCAGCAGCTCCTCAACAGCAAGAGTCTGATGTGGCCGTGCATTGTCATCCATAAAAATGAAGTCTGGGCCAATGACACCTCGGAACAGATGCACATAGGGAAGAAGTACCTCCTCACAATAGCGATCCCCGGTTACAGACCCTCTATCGAAAATGTGGAGCTCAGTTCGCCCGTTCAGCATAATGCCTCCCTAGACAAGAACTCCAGGACCACCGTAATGGTGTCTTTCCTTGATGTTACTTGTATAAAACAGTGTCCCGATCTCTCTCCAAATCAAAACGCATTGAGAATCGCTTCTGGTACTGAACCGACTCTCATCCGTAAAGAGGACACGACTCCATTGATCAGTTGTCCAGTTTTTGTGCTCTCTGCACCACTGTAAACGGTGGCGTCTGTGGTCAACTTTTAACAGGAGGCAGCATTCAGTACAGCGGGCAAATAGGCCTCCTTTGTGAAGGCGTCTGACCACAGTAAACCGCGACACTTGTCGCCCCGCTGCTGTAGAGAGTTGCTGAGCAATGACGCTTGCTGACTGCCTCTTTTCGCCTGCAGGATGATATATCGGTCATCCCCTGCAGTTGCCGTCCTCGGGTGGCCACCACCAACCTTTCTAACAGCTGTACCTGTGGTTTGGAACGCTTTCCAAGCGCGCGAAATGACACTTTTGTTGATTCCGAACTCTGCAGCTACACTGGTGACGGTACGCCCCTCCTCCAGCATTCCGATCATTCTTCCACGTGTGAAGTCATCCAGGTGATTTCTTCTAGCCATATTTCACGAACTGACTCACTGGCACTTGCAATGAATATGTTGAATTGCGTCTGTCCTTCATTTTATTCTACTGTTGAGCAGCGCGCACTGACATCACGCATTTTGCGTACGCTCACGTCGCTTCTGACATTTGGTTCCTGATATTTGCATACGCATGACGTTTCTACTGACTTACTTGTTCACTGTATTGATCTCCAGACCTCCTTTTCTGCAATTTCATGGCTGCTAAATTTTTACATTGTTGCTTAAGTTTTGCACACCAGTGTAGTTTATCTCATCATTCTACATAGATATCTATTTTAAGACCTGACTGGAATGTAGGATTAAATGTATAATCTTGCAAAACTTGTTAGGAAAGAGCATTGCTATTAATCACAATTTTGTTCTTTTCTTATTTTTATAACATGTAAGCATCGGCAAAAAAAATAATCGGTTTAATTTGAATTCTTTACTTTCAGATACACTGGTATAATGAAGGAGGTGTTGACCCCAAATTTCGAATTTTAATTTACTTCAATACTGTACTTATTCTTTTATTTTGTGTATGTGCTAATTGTTATTACCATCTGTGAGGCATTACAGTCACAGTATTATATTCATTCCTTACGTTTTTATCAGGTGTATAGTGTTCTCAGTATTCTGGTATGTATGTTTAGGTGAATCTCAGTCAAGGGGAGTAAGTGCATGTGCGTGAAATTACTTATATTTGTGCTTTGACGTTTTTGTATTTTTTTAATTATGCAAAAACCATTATTTATCAAGATTTTATTTGTCCATGTATGTTTTGACTGTAAAACCATATTGTACAATTGTAAAAGTAAGTCTGAGTTCTTCCTAACTGTAAATAGAAAATGAGGAATGTAGGCGTATTAGATCATGTTCCAAGATTAGGTTCCTTCCTTTAGATAACATTCTTAAGTTTTTAAAGGCATTTTTGTTTATTATACATTAATGGTAGTCAAGAGTATTCTTGGATGTGATTTAAGTAGTTATAAAATATTTTAAATTTTCTGTTTACATGTATAGGATGGAATGTAAGCAAAGTTCTTTATTTTCCAAAGTATTTTTTTTATATGTATAAAATATTTTTTCCCCTTGTATCAAGTATTTTTGTTTTGATATATTTTTATAATGTAATTTAACTGAAAATTTATATTAAATAATGAGTGATTAATCATTCCTATTTGAAAATGAATGTTTTTCTTAAATATAAATAGTATTTAAATTCTTTTAATCTTTGTTATTAAAAAGTTTTTCCTTAGAAAAACATAAGATTGAAAGAACTTAAAGCATCAATGAATTTTAATGCTTAATTTCCAAATTATTTGAAATTTGCATATTCAGAGACTCATTGTGATATTTAAATTTTTAACCAAAGATTACTGTACATATTCAATTTAAATAATATGGTAAAAAAATCCCTATATTAGTTTTATGGATTTTCAATGAAACAAAAAAACTGCATACAATTATAAATCAGAAAAAGTAAATTTGTTTCATGTGAAAAATGCCATTTGTTTTGAATTTAAAAACATGATTTTGTAATGTAATTAGTATTTTCTTCATTCATTTTTGTGATAAATATTTATGTATTTATATTTTTAAGTGGTAAATGTGTTCTTTTCCTTAACGTTTGAATTACATTTGTTCCAAGTGCCTGATTCTGCAATGTTATTGCAGTTATGAACGAATATGCAGAACATGTTTTTAAATTGTATAAGAAAGTATTTTAAAATAGTTACTTAGAAATTTGTGCTAGTAACAACTCAGTGTTACATTCCTTTCTTCTGAAATAAAATTACTATTATATATATTACAGCCAAGAATTCTTTTTTAAAAAAAAATCAGTATACTTCAGAAATATATTGTATATGAATGCTTAAAAAATATTTTTAGAATTTAGTGATCTCATGAATCTACCACAATTAAGCTATTTTCTCAATCTGAATTTCTTATGTCCATAATTTATAATTTTTTCAAGCATTAAAAACATTTAAACAAATAACTATGGTTTTGTTTGATAATTATTCCAATAAATGTTTAATAAGATTTTAAAGATTATTCTTAAAAATTGGAGTACACTTTAGATTGAGGATTTTAAAAATGAATGTTACTGCATGACTTGTGCCAAATTCTATAAAAGTAATGTTTCACTTTATAGAAATTATTATTACTATGTAAGTTAAAACATTTGGTAACATGTCATCATTGCTCAAAGAATTTTATTCAGATATTGAATTTTTTTTCCTGTCAAACTAACAATTTTATAAGCTATTGACTATGTGTAGTCTATATGTTAACAATCATGTATCGGAAATATATTTCAGCCAATGCTTTATTATAATATTCATATTTAATTAGAAAAATCAAATTATACATGTTGAAAGATATGGAAACATGAAAAAGTAAACATGTATATGTTCCCAGATACAGTTTTTTTTATTCCCAAGTACATGAATAAAAAATTTCCATGCCCATTTCAATTTTGTCTTACTACTTAATATTCCAGAATGTTTATAGCTTAGTTTATATATTAATTTTTATTGAATTTATATTTTGCATATGCAGATTGTTTTTAATAAAATGTAATTACTATAAAATAATTTTTGTTCTGCAAAACATAAGTTCTCACTGTTAAAAATATGACATTTCTTTTACAGTTTTAAATACCTAAAAAATTTTATAAAATTTTTTAAAAATGTAGATATTAATATCTGTGATAAGTCTATTCATAAGAATTTTTGTAATGTATTAAAATTAATACATCAACTTTGTATAAGGTTGAACAATTTCATATTTATTTTGAACACAACATTTTGTATATAATTAGTTTTGTGCATGACCAAGATGATCTTCTGAAGTCTGTTTCTCTGATTCGGTATCTGAATTTGTTATTTCTGGACTTCCATTTGCAGCCAACATTGGATCTAGAAAAATATATATAGATTATTTTATTAAATATATATACATATATATGCCTCATTTCTAATAAAATTTGCTTTTATTCAAGATTATATGGAGTTTTCTTTGAGCTACAAAGTGGAAGTTATATTTTCCGTATTCTTTCAAACAAAACGAATTTATTTTTAATGCTGAACATTATATATGGGCTTTAATTACACAATTAACTTTCTAAATAAAGCAGTATAAATTTGTTAATTATTTTATAATAAAAATAAATATGAACTGTAATTACATGTTATTTATGCTGGCATAAACTTCTTTCTATGCAGACTACATGTTGAAATTTTTTGAATACTAATAAAGAATCATTTCGGCATCACATGCTTTAAATTCTTAGGATAATAATATAACAATTATAGATCAATAAGAACTGAATTTGTAAAATATGTAATATAATGAATGGATTGTAAAACAAGTTAAGCTGTATAATATTAACCTTCTAGGTCACGCCACATGTTAAAATGACAAAGAGAAAAATTGATAAACAATCAGTCATTGCATGTCAAAATATAGTGGTGATAAAATTTTCTATATACATTATGCCTGTTGAATAGTTGTTAGTTTAAAAACCAACATTCATAATCAAGATTTTTTTAGATAAAGTAAGCAAATAAAAGAATTTGATATGGTTTTACACTGATGGTAGAAATTTTTAAGTGGTTTTTAGGATAAAGTTCAAATATTTCTAACATGCCTTAAAAAGATTTAAAAAATATTTTGAAAATTCAATATAGAACAAATATTTAGGAATAAAAAGCTTTTTTTTATAATTAATAGAAATGGAAGGGTAGGGAAAAGTACATTTTCTTACAGGTTTAACAAGTTCATTAGATTAAAGTAATGTTAACAAATATATACATCTACAGTATTTATACATTTTAAAATCAAATTAATAAAAAAATTTATACCTGCTGAAATCAAATGATTAGACTTTTGAGCAACTGTTTCAATATCTTGATGTATTGTCACACTTTCATCAATACTCTATAAAATAATTATTATTAAAAAAATTCTGAATTTACAAATCTCAAAACAGAAAACTAAATACTGCAATCTAACTAGAAATATACTTATACAAAACACATTGAATGAATACAGTAGAACCTGTTTTTGTGCGGTGTAGGAATTTCAACTGTTTTTACACCACTGTAATGTTTTCTGTCAGTGTACTTATATACACTTCAAGATGCTCTATTCATTGGTTATAAACATTCTCTCGAGGATGCACGTTCCATTGCTTTCTCGCAACACAATAGCAGCAAGCACTTGATTGAAGATGAAACTTTCTATGACAGTGACATTATCAATAATTTGATAGATTATGTGAAGAACTAGGTTCTTTAAGAGTGGATACAATATATGCAGGAATTCAGCTTTCAGACAAATTGGAAAAGCATTATTTTAAAATAGATACCAATTCCGAAAGAGTTTCAATCATGCATATCTGTTTATCGTGACGTACACAAGCAACTGATCAACCGACTGTTGTCACAAAAACTTATCTCTTACTTTATGGTGCCAAAAAATAAATCAATTGAAATTGTATCCTCAAGTGATTTCGAACTAATTCACAAGATGCGTGCTTTGGCAGAGAATTATGCATTTGCATTTTGAAAAATTCTCAATGTATACTGTGATAAACAAGCTGTTGCGTTTATCGGTGTTTGGCTGATTTTTCTTCAAACCCCCATAGTCAATGCAATTCTAATTTATTGTTCTTTCAAAAAATTTAACAACTCAGTGTAGGAAATGCACGCTTCTAAATATAGGAGCAATTACATAGCAGAAAGGATATTTAATATTCAATTAACTTACTCTTGAAATACTTTGGTTATCTACGGTCTAAATTACCGTAATTCCGTTCTCAGTTGTTCGACCTCCGGTCGTTAGAATTGAATAATAACTTTATTGACTAAATCGTCAATTAACAATCTTGGATTACTCAGCAATTAATCGTTGAGTAACTCTCAGCTACTTTCCACTAACTTCGCGTACCTGAAAAATAATGCTTAAATATAATTTGCTCTTCATTTACATAAACCGAGTCTCCCTTCAGGAGAAAGTTTTCAATAGAACATTTAAAAGACAGCAATTTACCCCAAGAGGATTTGTGAAGGCTTGCAGATAGATCCGTTATAATAAATGAAAAATTGAATGTTTTTAAAATGTTTCCAAGTGGAATTTAATTTTTTGTTTGGAAGTACTTTCTCATAAATTTCTTACATAAATTGAATTTTTTTTTAAGTGCAGTTTTTTATGTGGTCCCTTTCCACTGCATAAAAAAGTTTTTGTAGTATGTCAACAAAATTGTTTGTTATATGTAAGTATTTATGAAATTTTCGAATTTTTTTTTGTGCGATTTCTTTTTTGCCGTCCCTATCTACTACACAAAAAAAGGTTTAACTGTATTTAAAATAAGCTGACATGAGAATATATTGGGACAAAATGCTAATTAAATGCTTTAGTGATTATAATGCATTTGAAGATGTAGAGAATGGATAGAAAGGCTAGCTGATCCATAAAGAGAATAACTTTTAAAAAAAGTTAATTCCAAAAAGCTTATGGATAACATTAATATTGTTCAGTTAAAAATATTTACTCGAGATAATGCAATTGTAGAATTATTAAGCATTATTTCATTGCTAAGAAAAATAAAAAAAAATTGGTTATTCAGAAACATCTCACAAGTGCTCATTAAATTAGAATTTTGTTTGAATGTAAAATGCACTGCATAAAAAATTGCATTAACTTTGGCATTCCCCCCTTTAAAAATACAAATAAAAAGAAAATATGAACAGCTTCCACTCTACTTTTTGGTAGTTTCATATTTCCACGTGCAATAAATATGTTCTTAAGCTAATAACATAAATGTTAAAATGTATTCAATGCATTTTGATCTTCCTATAAGAACTTCTCTTAAAAACCTCCTTTAAAATTTATTTTACTTTCTCTTAACTATAAGAATTCATATGAGGCATTATGTATTGTGATTCATTTGTCTGGTGAACAGGGAATCTGATAAGATTTCTTCAAAATTATCTCCATTGCTGACTTCAGGGCCTATTTAAGCTCATTTCAGGCCCGGGGCGCAGAAGATCTACAGGCTCCCTTGGTGCTGGAGGATTGAAATTTATAACATTAAATCTGGTTAAGCCCAGCTTACTTGGACTACTGCCCACTTTGTCACCATGACTGAGAATTATCTCAAAATATGCCCTGCTGTTTCAAACAATATTTTTTTAAAAGTCAATGAATGTGCCTTTGATGACACTCCGACTTTTTTTTTTTTTTTTTTTTTTTTATCATTCTAAACTGTATTGGGTTGCTCAATGACATATGACTGAAAAGTTAGAGATGGGCATAGGATTAAAAATAATTAACATACAAAAGTGATATTTTTTAAAAAACACATAAGTTTGGTAAATTATTAAGAAGAAATTATTATAATGATACTCATGTAAACTGAAAAATATTTCTTATTAAAAAAACAACAGGCTTTTAAGAAAATTTTCATCTTTTCAAAAAATTAGTTGTTTAATATACAAATATAACAAAAATTTACTTGAACTCCATATGCTTCTACTATGAGTTGTGGATGTCCAACTTCTAATGCATCTGTTTCTACTTCTGAGGGTGAAGGTGGAGCTGATGGTATCTGAGTGGAGGCTAAAGATGTTAAGGCTGATGTATTTGAACTATTGATAATAATATGTGGTGTATTCATTTGAACAGTAACATTTTCATTTCTTTGAATAGTTTCAGGCTGAAAGAAGAAAGTAAAAAATATATTGTGATTTGATTTCCAAAATGAAAAGGCAAATTATTCTATCAGTAGTTTATATCAAATTACGGTACATACTTATCTCAAAACCAAAGATATATACAGTCGGACCTCTATATAACAAAGTTGCTAAATCACGAAAAAAGTTCGTTATATGGAACATTTGTTATATAGAGGTTCATCACTCAATATACTTTATAAACCACATAAAATAAATTTATAATTCATAAACACTATGCAATAAAAAAAAGTAATTATTCACACCATTTTTTTAAAAAATTAATATATGTTTTTTTTATGTATCACACCCATCAAAAAATAAGAAAGAAAGAAAATCTGCAAGGAAAAAGAAAAAGAATGCACTGTATTTTCAATATTAAGAAAATTTTACATTAAAATTCATGAATTTTAAGGGCATTTTCTGATTTAAATTATACAAGTAATATTAAACATACATTATTTTATAACTAGAACACGAGACAACTTCACTGAGGGTGAAAGGGATATCGAAGATGTTTCTAATGAACTAGACAATGAGGGTTAATGTTTGCACTTCTTGGATGAAACGTTCAGAACTCTATTGCTCTTAGTGAGTTAGGATCTAATAAAACCAGTTCAAGATTTATGACCACCATAAAAGGTTTTAAAAAGAGAATAACTTGAAATGTTCAGAAATACTTTAAAAATAAGGAGAACAAAAATTGAATAACAAAAGAAAAAGTTTGTTATATAGAAGATGCACTTCCTTATAGAGAGGTTATTTTACGAAGAAAATCGTGAAATGCTCAAGGTTCCAGAAAAATGTTTGCTATATAGAAAAATTCGCAATATAGAGGTTTGACTTCTATATTATAACATGAAAATTTTGAAATAGAATTACTATTAAATATTCTAACATAAATTCAAATAAAAAAATATATAAATATTTTTAAAGTACAGTAGAATCTCTTTATTACAGACTAACTGGAGATCTGGGATATCTAGATTAAACAAAATACATTATAAAATGAGCCAAAAAAGGTATATAGCTCTAAAACTCTGTAAGGTAAAAAGAAATGTATTCTAAATAAGGCATGCAAAATGGTAAATAACTGCTCAAGAGAGAACAGAAATGAATAAGCTCTTTATACGATATGTATTGGCCTAAACAACAACATCTATTAAGAGCATTACTGTTTTTTTATTTCTGCATTTAAATTATAATAAAAATTAAATATGACAAAAGATGTCTTGTTTTAATTTTATAAAAATCTCTTAATATTTATACGATTTTAGAATATATCAAGTGCACTCAAGATAATAACACTATATATTAGATAAAATTTATAAAATGACCATTCCATTCGAAAATGTTTTTTGAGGGAGGAAGAGGTGAAAAAATTTAAGTTAGGTATCCTCCATTCCTAAATGTAGAAATTTACCTTCCCATCATAGGTTTTAAATTTCAATTTACAATGAGTTTGGGAAAACATTAAAAATTTAAAATTATAAGATTTAAAAAATTAATCTTAAAACTAATGTGCTTCTGAAACATTGTGATGTTCCTCCCCTTGGAAGTACATCTCTCGAAGTATCAGCGTGAGTTAGAGGTGTAGGATTAGCGAAAGAACTAGGATCAAACATTATCTTAATATGACTTTATTAAGATATTCAATTTAAACCTTTAACAAATGCAATTATAATAATTAACATGAGAGAATCTACGATGATGCAATATGCAACACACAATATATATATATTTATAATAAGACCTAATCCAATTCAGACCAATCTCAATAAGCAAACCGCCTAATCCTCGATTCTAATATTAAGTAATCAATCCTACCTTATTATATCTTGTAATAGCACTTGTCTTTATCTGCAATGGGATGCAGCTTTATGGCTACCTTCCAGTTGAGCACTAATATATGTATCCACGTCACACAGAACTTATTCAATCTTGAAACACGAACTGTAATAATCATCAACTGCCACAATGCACATCAATTGTCTAACATTCCTTTACATTGCCAACGCGCTTACTCAAAGATCCGATGTTTAAAGTCTGTTTATTCACATCTTATTTCTTGGATTTGGTTGGAAAAGAGTTACCATTAATTCTGGCCTAAAGAACCCAAAGGACTTGTTAAAGAAAAGACGCGTAAGACGTCACAACATGAGAAATTAAATGAAAAAAATCTTTTAACACATCTTTTTCTTATATCAGATATCTCACTCAAATGAATATCCCATGATTATACCAGGAATGCATGGTTGCTAAATAGAATAAATATGATGGATGAAAATTTTAATTGCTAATTAATGCTGTTAAACATTGGTTAATGCCAAACTTAGTATTTTTTAGCACACATTTAACTATTTACATACAATAATAAATATATAAACTCCCAAATAAAATTCTTTTTTAAACTCATTGCTTTAACATTAAACTCATTGCGAAAACAAAAAAAATAGAAAATTCAAAATGATATAAATATAATATATATTCTGATACAATAATTAAACCCTTAATAGCAAAGGAAAAGTCGCACCATTTACTTCCTAGTGCCACCATTTTTCACACAGGCAAGTGTAGTTATGCAGTGTATTGGGAAAAAGAAAAGTTATAAATTAAATCCTCTGAAATAAGTGAATCTTACAAGCACTGTCAATTTCATTGTACTGCCTTTGGAATAGTTTGACAGACAGCAGCGCTATCCAAACATTTATATTTCAGAAAAAGACAGAGCAATTACTGCACCAGCTGAGTGAGACGTATATATTTGCAAGTAGCAGGCAAGGGGTTTAGTGCAAAAATATCAAAGCAAATTAATCCCATTTTGACAAGACTGAAAATATTTGTTCTACAAAACATTAAAAGTTCAATATAAATTTGTACACATCACATACAAATTAAAATATATGAAAATGCATTTTAACTTGATGACAATACAATACATTTTAATTTACAAATGGACAGCAATGAATAAAAAGTAGACATTCAATTAAAAGAAAAGTTTGTGAGCATTTAAATATTTTTTTTTTTTTTATTTAAACCCAAAATAGAGACAGAAAAACTTATTACAAACTTCCCTTCATGGTACACAAAAATTTAAGAATCAGCGTTTCATGACAAACATTGAAAATACTAGAATTGTAATCATTTCTACAGAAAAGTTTTTTTAATAATAATTCAACAAAAGAATGATCAAATATCCTATTACTTATCTTTATTCTGCTTTTCTTATAATATAAATCTGTTTAGTATGCAAGAAAGGTTTAAACAGACAAATACATTTGAATCAGATCAATGGGGACCTCTTCCACAACAGTTAAATTACTGCTTAAGGCTATCTTTGGCTAGGACCCGAATTCTGAATATTTTTTCATACATAAAAGTAAATGTTAATATTATATTCTGGACTTGCTATCCTGCAGACAATCACTTATTTTATCATACTACTCATTTTTATCTGAGTTGACACATTTTTTCTTTTATGAAATGTTTTTCGCATTTTTTCTCCAATACCATAATGCTTAACAAGCTATCCCTTAACATGTTAAAAGCAAAAACTAATTACTTATAAAATATTTTGAAATTTTACAAATACTATATCATAAACAAATGCATGAGTTACAATGTCATAAATTTTTATAAAAAACGAGGCATTTTTTCTATTTGAAAACGTGCTCTGCATTAAATTCACACTCAAGTACATATGGCAAAAAACAGCCTTAAAATGTACATGTTTGTAGAACATTATTCTGTTGATTCATTTAAAGAAAAGTATTTTTTATACAGAAAAAACATGCTTCTCATATCACACAATATATACATATTTGTATTAACTTACTGCCATCGTCTGTATAATGATCTGATTAGGAGAGAGAGCCGTCGTGATAGGTAAAGTTTGTTGAGCAGGTGTTGTCAAAAGAAATGAATGTGGAGTTGTTGTCAGATGAATATTCT
Source organism: Trichonephila clavipes (assembly GCA_019973935.1). NCBI lineage: Eukaryota > Metazoa > Arthropoda > Arachnida > Araneae > Nephilidae > Trichonephila > Trichonephila clavipes. Next base: position 1,191,707 of record BMAU01021430.1, read on the forward strand.
GTGGAAGAAGAGTTTGTAAAACTGGACTGACAGTTACAGAAGTAAGGGGAACCTCTGGATGTGGAGAATTAACTACATCAACACATTGTGCATTAGTCAAAGAAACAACTGGAGATGGAAAACCTGAAAAATTTAATGCATGGAAAATAATTCAAACACCTTATAAAACACACATATATAATTATTAATTTATTCTATATTTATAAAAACTGTAATATCTAGCAGCATGGGAGTTGAAAATTTTTTGTCTTGAGATTAAAATATAAATCCCAAATGCTTTTACCAAATCTTTTTTTCCCCATCCCTTATCAAAAATTAAATAGAAACAAAGAAGTTTTAAGTTACAATAATCATTAATAATTGAAATATTATAAAGAAAATACAAATTAAAATCAAAGACTTTTTGCCCTCCTAATATGCAGTCAAATTAAAATTTTTTAATTCAATGTAATATCAAGTTTATTTTTACAGTAAAAAGAAAACTCTTGATTTCACAAAAAATACCAAACATAGAACATGCTCATGTTCTTTTGCATATTAAATATAGTGGGTAAGAGTAACAAAAAATAATTTTAAAAAATACTACACATAATCGCCTTTTATGGCAATATTAAAATCATCTGGCATCAAAACATGCCACAACAGCAGCCAAACTAAAAAGAAATTGACCAGCCAAATGACCTTGAAAAAATAACAATGTCCAAAGCTTTAGTCAACCTGAAGGTTTTGGGACAAAAATTACAGGTTTAAAATTGTCTCAGAATTTTAAATACTTGGACCTTATTTTCAGTCATTTCTAGAATTTCCAAATGCAGAAAAATTTAAAGGCCGTATCACATACATTTCAAGCAATTTTTCATTGTGCAATTTTTACTCAGTTGCTATAGCAACGGCTTTAGAACAACTTTTTGCTAGTGAGCTCAAAAAATTGTTCCAAATAAAAGTTGCTTGAAATTCTACCCAATGGGGTTCTTTGGCACCCTACCCCATAAACAAGATGGCGGCTTCGGTTTCATCTAACACATCAGATATGCCGTGTAATATTTTAATGGTGTATAATATTTTAACGGCGTATAATATTTTAAACAGGATGGTGCTCAATTTCTGTTTACGCCCATCAACAAAAGCGCAAGTGAAATAAAAGAAATAATTTTGCATGTTCGTTTTTCGAAGCAGAAAAATCGGCAAGTAATTTTTCAATGTGGAGATAGAGCGTGGCTGACATCAGAGCATGTCGTTTTGTTTACGGCAACCCTCAGATTAGACCAAAAAAATTGCATGGAAAATTAACGTGTGATACGGCCTTAAGTATACTTCAATCAATAAGTGAAAAAATATTTATCATAATAAAGTATTTATTTTTACATTCAAATAAAAAAGTCAATATTGATTAAGGTAAATTTTTATTCTAACATAATTTTTACTTTGCTGTAGAATAAAGAGAATTTATTAGGAAAAACCGAAAGTATTAAAATGGAATGCTACTTGTCTCAGCAATATCTATATAAACCTTCAGCCTTATGAATAGAATTTACAAGTAAAATTGATATAAATCTTTACATACTTGTTAATAAGCAGATCTATTGATAAATAGTTATTGTGAATTAAAATTTATTTTCAATTAACTGAATTCTAGAGATTAAGATGTTTATATGGACTGAAGAAAATAATTATGCATTTCTTTTTATACTTTTCAGAAATATTGTACAAAAAAATTTTTTGTTTATATTTTAAAACACTGTACTCTAGTTAAAAACTTAATTTTTCTCAAATGACATCAAAATAAGATACTTTTTAAGAACATTTTGTAAGCCTTAATCTAAATTTAGATTTGGGAAAAAAAAAAAAAAATCCTGTGATGTATTTAAAATGAACACAGTAAAAATGTAGAATTTATATAAATATATATTATACTAGTCTAACAAGTAAAAATCTAAACAATGAGAAATACAAAGTATAAAAATATAATAATTCCATACTTAAAAAAATAAATATTGATAATAAAATGCTACAAAAAATATTACCTTGAGCTGCAGCTGTAACCACCAAAGCAGGTGGGGGAGTAGCAGGAACAGTTACAGACTGCAAAATTGTTTCCTTAGGACGGTTCATTATGGCTTGCAATTCTAATGGATTAGCCAAGGAATCTGATGAAGGAGTACATACTTCTTCTTTGACTTTGAATTTCATAACAAAATGCTGATATAAATATTCACAGATTTCTATCATAAAAATAAATTATAATGTCATTAACACAATGAATACGATACATTTGAAATATTTAAGGTAAAAAGTTTTTCTAAAATTTGAATAATGGTATTATAATAATCAAATTTCTTACATTTGTTTTAAAAGGCAAAAATTTTACTGGACACAAAACCTGAAGAAAATATTTTTAAGAGTATTCTCCCCCCCCCATTTCATTTGAAATATATACCACTTGTTCTGCATTAAATGATTTCACATAAACAAATGAAAAGCTTCCCTCCCCCAAGTAGCTTTGTAAGAAATCACCAGAGAGGCAAAAATTGCAACAGAGATTTTAAACAATACCAAAATGATGAGAACACTAAGTCAATAAAAAAAAAGTGATAAAAATTCAAAAGGAAAATAAAACTGCATGAAAGCATAGTGTTTGTACAAATAAATGATTATCCTATAAAAAAAATAACTATCATAGGAAGCATTGGTTAGTTGAACCCTTGTTAGATGGCACATAACCTATACCACCTATGCCATACAAAAATCTTAGCTTTCTAGCACAGGGAACTTCCCTACAGAATGGATATGGAAGTTAAATGATCCAAATATAGCTGTCAATTGTTACTTTTAATTTTCTTCATGTTTTTATGTATCTTGTGACATCTTGTAATTGTCATATGCAGTAAATAAATAAATTCTTTAATTTGTACTAGAATAAGTTTTTTCCACCAACTGATCAAGTAGGTTACAAATTAAATTTTGACAAAGTCACTAATGGCTACTTTCATAAGAACATAAGAATAAATTTATATATATATATATAATGTATCAAATATATAACATTTCCACCAACTGATCAAGTAGGTTACAAATTAAATTTTGACAAAGTCAATAACATGCTAATGCTACTTTCATAAGAACATAAGAATAAATATATATATATATAAATAATGTATCAAATATATATATATACATATATATATAAAATGATAAATACAAAAATGCATTATTTTCAAAATCAATGATATAAGAAGGATGCGCAGAGGAGATTTTACATTAAACTACATTTTTAAGTAATGAGACTAATTTTATAAATCTTTAATTACTAAAAATACATTTCAACTTTGTTCTCATTGTAATGTAAAACTAGTTCTTAACAAGTAAAAATACACATCTTAATGCTTAATATTCAACAATTTATAAACCTACAAATACTCTACTGAGTAAACATTTTCCTCCAACTTACCTTGAAAAGGAATAACATTTGAATTTGGCACATGTCTTTTGAGGTTCCACCACTTGCCTCTAAGCCATTGAGGAGACCGTACACTAATTAACAAAGTTTGCAGTTAATTCAATTTTGATATACTTAAATATAATAAGAATAGTTTATTAATATCAATGTAGGGGAAGAGTAATACCTTGACCAGTCCTTTGATAAGAGTGTCCAGTCAACTTCATTTTCATCTGTAGCATTAATACTATATACCCTAGGGAAATAAATTAATATTTAAGTGAATTTTGTGTGAAACTGATGTTTAAATATAGGACTATTTGATATAATACATACACATAAAAGATTCAATAATGAAAAATATACAGTAATTAAATCAATATATATTGTGGTTTGCTATATTTTATTATGTTTTGCTCCCCTGTGGGATTAAAAACTTTTTAATTCAAGAGTAATCTATTTTTTGATGTAACTTGTCAATTGCCAATATTTTTCAAATACCAAATAAACTAAAATTTTAAAATTCCAAATCACTCAAAACAAAAGTAATTAATAGAAAATATCAAAATTTAAAAAAATTTCCAAAAAAATTACAGAAAAAAGCATTTTACTACACATAAATTCCACATGCACATTGTCTACATAGAAAAATGAGTAAAAATGTACTGAGATGAAATGTTTGAATTTTTATCTCATTAACATGTTAAAACATAGCTAATAGGGATATACATATATATTCAGAAATAATATTTGAGATAAGTTAAAAGCTTCATATAAAAGAATAAATTTCATCCTTTCAATTATTTACTATTAAATATGCAATGATAAACATACTTTTAAAACAATCATACTATTCTTACTTTTTATGATCAGATGATAATCCAAGCAAAATTATACAGAATAAGGGGTGTTTTGAATTCATAATGTATACTTATACTTTATTTCATTTCATAAACCACACTAAAAGATTCGAATTTTTCTCAGGAGTGTACGCGATAGATCATGAGACCAAAATAAAAGATATTTTTTGAGTAGCATTAAATCATCCATTTCTTCTAAAACAGGACGCTTAGCGATTCTGAAAAGCTTAGGGAATTAAAATTTGAGGAAACAACTACATCATTGTCCTAATCACACTACCTATTTGAAGCCTAAACCCCTAATATGAAAGATGCAAGTTTTGTTTAAGATTACAAATAGAAGGTGAAAAATGTAATATATATTTTTTTTTGTCTAATCTTAATTATGGGTTTGAAAGAGAGAAAAGATTAAAAGAAAAAAATCTGAAATTAAATCAAAAATGACACTTGCTGTGAAGCTATTCAGAATTATTTCCATTTAGCTAAGAACTTAACACAAGAAGTAATCAAAAGAGCAATAGTTGAGGAGTTATAAAGCCAACTTGGCACGTCTCAGAGATGTGAATTTAAACAAGATCTAAATAGTATTAGCAGTAATAAACTAAATTATGCTGATCCAAATCTGAAATGAACTACAAATTTGAATTCAAAGTATAAGAGTCAAAATACTTTCAGTACATTTCATGAAAAATCTTCAAATAAACATACACAACCTCAAGGTAAATCTATCCATATTTAATGTAATAAATTGAATCAATGGAATACAGGGCAACTTACAAGCTCATTTTGAATCACAGATAAAAATGAAGATTGATAATTAAATTATTCCCAAAAATTTACAAGTACTTATAATGGCAAAGCTAATAATGATAGTTTGGAGCATGTGTGTCATATAAACTAGTTGCTGAGGGGCTAAGTCTGATTCAGTTTCTGTACCATTGGCAACACAGGAAACTGAAATGTCCATGACTTTATATGAGAACATACCCAATTACAGTCCTAATCTAGTGATGCTGCTAAGATCTCACATGATTCCCGATGAGAGTTCACCTATGTTTTTGCCAAAAGTTATCAAAATCTTTGTCGAAGCTACCAAACTCAGAGTGTTAGTTTTTCTACGAGAATATCCAGACCTTTGATAGATACTATATTGCAGGACAATAATTTAATTGTATAATTAATTTACAGGGAGCGTGTTACACATCAATGTGCTTGTAAGTTAATCACTGTTGATGCAGAAATGATCTTGCACACAACTAATGATGTCAATTATGCATGGGATGGCAAATTTTTTAATTTGATGATACGGTTTTCTTTGTGCACTTCTCTTATTTCCTTGTCTTATGTGTGTATATATAATTTCAACTGATTTACTAATAGACATTTTTCCAGTTTCAAATGTTGCTCTTTTTTGTGATCTCAGTTCTTAAAAAATCTAATATGCAACAAAAATATTTATCAATCTTGTCCTCTTTTAGAAATTAAATATTTCTAATAATTTTTTATCATCACTAAATAGTTTTAGATATAACAATAATCCTTTGCAACTCATATAAAATATATTACTACATATTCAAATGTCTAAGATGTTAACAATAACAAATTATCTGGTCACACATTTATACAGAGAGAGTGTGTGTGTTTCACAAAGTATGAGAAAATATACCTGCAAATTAATGTTATATCATCTTCTCGGGTCCAATCAGTCCCACCTGCCACCTTCCAATTCAAATAATTAAGCCATTTTGTGCGACATTGTTTTTCAGAGCGTGTACCAACTCGCTCAGCTACTACTGCCCAAGATAAACCACTAGAGACCATATCACCAGGTAGAGCATTAGCAAGCTCATATACTGCTTCTGCTAATCTCCTCTCTTCTGCAGGTAGCCACTTACCTAAAAATAAATGCAACATAAAATTGCAGTTATCCGATGATACATGTTTTGGTGATTAAAGGCAAAGTTTATAAACAAACATTAAATAAATCCAAATATATATGATTCTTTCAATAAAAAACCTTGATTATATAAAACATGTACAATTATCAATGGAGGGAGAAAGATCTTCACTTTTTTCAATGCTTGTCACAATTGGACAAAATTATCACTGTTAAAAATTCAAGGGGAATTAAATTATGGTTTAATATATTAACTAATCAACTTCTAAAAAGAGAATTAAAGAAATATATTATCTAAATATTTTGTAGAATTAAGCAAGGAATAGTTTTAATGTTCCAAATTTCATTCTAGAATAAATTGTTAACTATTAATTTATACTGATTTATCCCACATTATAACTTTACTTAAATATTTTTTGCAGACCAGCAGTTGAGAAGCAACACATTAAGCAAAAATAAATTAAGGTTAAAACGTTGCACAACATGCCCCATACATACCAATTCTTCAATTAAGCAGCAACTGAACTAAATGAGAACTGAAGCTGATTAAGGAAATGAGTTTTTTATTTAATTTTTAATTAATATTGCATTTTGAAGCTGCACAAGGGCTATTGGTGATGGACTTTGTAATTTTTTAATCTTGGGCAAGTGATGAGCATGACACTTGAATTGACACCCCACTGTGTCCAAATATCCAAGTCACACCAATATGAAAACTTTGAGTCTTGACAGATTTAACCTACATCAGCCATATACGTAGGGGAATTTTAAATGGGACACACTACAAATTTAATTCACAATTCAACAAAGTCAACAATGAGTTCCCAATCATGATCTCTTGACAACTGTGGTTACTAAGAGAACAGGGAGGGACTACTGTACATAAATAAATCTTGAGCCAGAATTCTCTATGCTCCGTTTTTACACATCATGGAGAAAAAGAAAAAATCAGATAATGAAATATTCAATCGTTTGGTCTTTAACTACAAATAAGAATCTGCTAAACATCTATACTTTATAGACATTGCGGTGTAAAATTTGCAAATTTAAAAGTCGATCATTAATACACAGTTTATATTTCCATACATTAATTTTCAGGTGACATTTATTATTTAAAAAGTACTTCATTATAAGCACACCTGGGATAATAGAAATTAAATTAATTGTAATCATTCATATAATACAAGCAAATACACACAGAAGTAAAATACACATAATTAAATGAATATATCCTGTTGAAAAGTCAACTATTTTTAAAAAATTTTAATAACAAAAAAAAAGGCATTTAATTCAACTAAAACAAAAACAATTTTTCACAATAAACTCAAATTGATTTTAAATTTATTAGGCGTGTTCAAATGAAAGTGATTCAAAGCTTTGCATGCGAACAATTTTCAATGTAATTTCATGAAACAAATGCGATAGTGAAGGTGTATGTACTATGCACTGCATGCGCAAACAGGTTTGTGATAACTGCATTCGTAAGGATGTGGCATTCATTTAAAAATAGCTGGTATGGACGCAATAGCATCTAAAATGGATCAAAAAGCTGTAATAAAGTTTTTAACACTGGAAAGGTGAAAGCTGGAATGGGCCTGAGTTTAAAACATTTGTTGTGCTACAAGGATAACGGTGATGACTTTGTGCAGCACATAGAAAAGAGGATGAAACCTGGTGTCACCACTTTCAGCTGGAAGTTCGTCAGCATGCAATGACTGACTCACATAGGCCATAAAAATTCACAGCTCAGCAAGTTAGCCAGAAAGGTGATGTTGACAGCCTAATGAGTCAATGATTTCATACTGACTATGGCATAAAGGCTACAGTTCTGAGCTGGTTCCATGATCAACCGACATAGTTTTTTGTGGATGGAATTTGTAACTTTCCTAAGCAATGAAATGCCTGCCTAAATGCTACGGGTGATTTCTTTTAACAAACTTTGTATGCATTTCACTCACTAAATATTGTTGCTTCTATCTCTGTATCTGTCTCATTTCTGACCCTACGCATCTCAAGTATACACACCTCGAATCACTTTTATTTGAACACCCTATATACATAGATTTATCAGTATTGATAATATTTAACATTTATGTTTTAAAAAAACATATAGCATAAACATAAAAGAATTATTTATTAAAAATCCTATAAAAATATTACAATATATTTACCTTGATTACAATTATCTTTCATTAGCCTACATCGATCTTTAATTGATGAAGCACTTCTACCCATAGCAGCTCCAATAGCTTGCCAATCATTACCATAGATAGAACGTAATCTATTATAAGATCAAGAGTTTTGAAAAAAAACTGTCAAATGTATTGAAGAATTATTCCTATATTATTAATCCAATAATGATGCAATCCAAATTTTTGTTTTAAAATGAAACTTACTTCTTAAGTTTCTCTAACTCTTCAGTTGTATATTTTCCAACATGATTTTTATTATCATACATTCTAATCACACGTCTATATACAGAAAAAAGTGGCCTGTTAAGACCTTTGGCAATAGTACGATAAAAGTCTTTCCTTTCATCCTTGGCCATTTCAAAAACAATAGTGGCAGGATTCGTTATGTCATGATCCTATAAGATAAGGACATTTAACTGAAATTATCAATGAAGCAAAGATTTTCAAAACAATTACTTTGTAAGCTAATTTAAATTTTGTATCATGTCCTTTATCTCTTAATATAATTTTTGCATTTACTACAAATGTGTATGTATATTACACACACATATGTATATATTAATTAGTTATACATTAATTAGTTATTTATAAAATTTTGGAGAAACAATGTCTATATAGCTTTATAATGAGTTAGATATGTCACAAAATACATTAACCAAGTATATATATTCATTTTTAATATAAATGCCTTATTTTTATTCCAAAAATTTGTTACAAATAAAGAAAAATTAATTTTTCTATTTACTGTTTTATTATAATCAGCAAAACAATTTAACATATTATTTTACTGCATGATTCCAAGAAAGTAAAAAGAAGAAAGAAAAATACCTTACAATACAGCTGGATATTATTTTCTAACAATTCAACTTCTTCTTTAGACCACATTCCAGTTTTCCAGATGTGACCTATAAAAAACAGAAGAGGTTATTAAAGCAGAAGTTAATCAATGATGATGTTCATTTTCAATTCACAAATACAGTTAAAATAAAATACAAACCATCCTAGATACAAGCACAGATAAAAAGAGGAAAAATAAAATAAGTAAATGTATAACTATATTTATATAATTAGAGCAATGTAGTGTTTCCTCCCTTCACCAGGGGGCGCACTGTGTACCCCTCCGGTAAGAATGTGTGTTTTTTTTGTATAAGAAAAGAGAGTTTCTCGGCACCGGCGCGTTAGGTCGGAGGCCATTTTGAAACATTACCCGCGTGGGTCCTTTAATTTTAAAATTTACATGTTTATATTAAATAAAAGTGCTGTCCTTAAGAATACGCCTGTTGGGGAAACTACAACAACATTATACATTTTACCACAACGTATCACATTGGCGCATCACGTCAGGATATAGAACGCCTGAGGGAGTCAAGACATCAAAAGGAACCACGAGGTAGGCAACCCTTTTGTATCGTTTTGAGCGAATTCAGCAAGTTTTTTTTTCCTAAATTTTCTGGGTTAATTAATTCATTTAGTATAATTCTTTCTAATCATGTTTCGCGGAGCTAGAAAGGGAGAATTAATATTAATTGCGGATGAATTGGGTGAGGAAATTACCCCAGAAATGAGAGTGTTAGATTTAAAAAATTTAATTTTAGATAGCGACAAATATAAAAACAATAAAGAGTTTATTGATGACTATTTAGATTCGATTATTTCGGACAGAAAATCAAAGGAAGAGCAAGCGCGTGTAACGGCAGTATCGCTACTTGAGTTTGAAAAAATAAATCTGGAAAAAGTTAAACTGGAAATAGAATTGGGAAAAATAAATTTAGAAAGGGCAAAATTGGAAAGTCAAAGGGATAGCAATGAGTTGCAGCGTACAAATCCCTAAACAAAGCAAATTTCGATAGAAAATTTTATTCTAAGTGTTCGTACTTTAACTCTTCTGATTCCTAAAAAACAAGAGGGGTGGAATTTATTTTTCTCTTCTTTAGAACGTTCATTTAAAACCAAAAATGTGCTGGATGAATTTAAAGGAGAGATTCTTTTAAATTTGCTAAGAGAAAAGGCCGAAAATATTTTAGTTTATGTAAAAGATGAAGAAATAAGCGACTATAATAATTTTAAAAGTTTAGTTCTAAGAGAATTTGAGCCAACACCTTTAATTTGCTTGCAAAATTTTCAAAAAGCGAAACGAATGCCAAATGAAACGCATGTTCAGTTGGCATCTTGTTTGTTAACGAATTGGGATCAATACTGTAATTTGAGAAATGTAAATGATTTTAATTCTTTAAAGGAGTTAATTGTTAGCGATAAACTATATGAAACATTTGATAATGAAACTGCCGTTCATATAAATATAAAACAGGAGCAAAATTGGTTCAAACCAATTCAAATGGGAAAAGAGTGTGATATGTTTTATGCTTGTAAAGGAAAATCATTTTTGGAGTTTACACATAGAGCATGTCATAATCAGAATGACTCACGAAAGGATTTTAAATATATCCCTCCTAAGGCGAGACGGGAAGTAATACATCTCAATTCGAAAGAAAACAAATTTATTAACTCAAAACAAAGTAGGTTAAATAAAAAAATAGAATGTTACATTTGCGGTGAAAACCATTTAGCTCGAGATTGTAATAGAAAGTATTCTAAATTAAAAAATGAGAAAAAAGAGACTTCTCAAGTGCAATATGTACAACTGAAAGTTGACCTTGAGCCTTTGAAATATGTAATTGTTTATATTAACGGGAAAGCAATAAATTGTGTTTTGATAGCGGAACCCAGATTTTTATATGTAATTCCGATACCTTTCCAGATAGTTCTAATGATGAATTCGAAAATTACTTTAAGCTCTGCATTCGGAGAAAATGTAGAAGCAAAACTAATTAAAACCGCTATAGCTCTTGATAATAATTCTTTGAATCATCCAATGGATTGCTTGGTAGCGATCACAGATAAATTAAATGCTGATGCTTTAATACCTCCTGCTTTATATGAGTCTTTGTGTTCAATAAATGACAAAAATAATAAAAAGGAAAATGAGATTTTTGCCGAATCGGCTGATAGTTCTATTATGTTTTCAAATGATGAAAATGAAGCAGAGTGTGGGAAAGATATATTTTATGTTGAGAGTGACTCAGATAATATAAATTTTAATTCGGATTACACTAAAATGAAAGATGAGCAGAATAATTGTGATTCTCTTGAAAAGGTTCGTGCAGAGTTAAAATTAAACAAAGGAAATTTTTTATTAGAGTTGATGGATTAATTTATCACAGGGATAAAATTTTAAATGAACCAGTTATGCAATTAGTTTTACCGCGTTGCAGAATAGATAAGGTAATGAAACTAGCCCATGAGTCAGTTTTTGGAGGTCATACGGGGGTTAAGAAAACAAAAGAGAGAGGATAAAATATAATTTCTTTTGGCCAAATATGTCTGGCGAAATTGCTGAATTCGTCCAGACATGCAAAGGGTGTCAGCTTCGGAATCGGAAGCCTGAGAAAATTGGAGATAGAGCTCCCATTACACCTATTGTCCGTCTGTTATTGTTAACATAGACGTGATCGGACCTATTCAACCGCCATCTGGTAGAGGACATAAATACGTTCTTTGTATGATGGATCAACATACACGTTGGCCTGAAGCAGTACCACTTAGATCCCTAACAGCCAAAAATGCATGTGACTCTCTATTACAAATATTTTCGAGGACTGGAATTCCGAGTATAATTGCCAGTGATCAAGGCACAAACTTCAAGTCGGCTTTAACCCAAGAATTTACGAAAAGGATTGGATCTAGTCCTAGGTTTTCCTGTCCTGGCTACCCGGCCAGCAACGGACTAGTTGAAAGATGGAATAAGGTATTGAAGGACATGATTCATCACGTTATTCGTGAAGATCCACGAAGCTGGGATCGACAATTACCTTTTCTGTTGTTTGCATACCGTGAAGTACCGAACACTACCACTGGTGTATCACCATTTAGGTTACTTTATGGCAGAGAAGCTCGAGGGCCGTTAGCCATTCTTAAATCATCCTGGGCAGGCGAAATACATCTTCCGACGAACATTTCCCAGTCAGCTGCTGATTACCTTCAGGAAATGAAGATAAATATGGAAAAGGCTGCTGAGAGTGCCTCTTTAACTGCTGCTCAGAAACAAAAGGCTTATGGAGATTACTTCAACAAGAGGTCATTTGTGAAGAATTTTAGCATCGGAGAACAAGTTGTTTTGCTGATACCAGATTCTAGTAATAAGATCTATGCGAGATGGACTGGACCTGGAGAGATAATTCAACACCATCCACCCCATTCATATAAAGTTAAACTGCCCGATGGAACTGTAAGACATGTTCACGTGAATAAGATCAGGAAGTATCATCCTCGTGCACTTGCAGTTGGGGTCATTTTTGAAGGTGACCACGAATTCGGAGAAATCCATCCCACTCCTAATTTATCGAGGTCCACATCTGAAAGAGTTCTACATGAAATCAATCTGAATCGTCTGAAGGAGAGTGAGAGGGAACAAGTGCTAGCGATTGTTCTAAAACACCAAACACTATTCACAAGTGATGTGAAAATAGCCAAAGTAGGGACTCATTGAATTCGCTTAAAGCCGAACATTGAACGTAAAAAGCCGTTCGTATATCGCATACCAGAGTCCTTGAAGATTAAAGTTGACAAGCAGATAGAGGAGCTTTTGCAACTTGATTTAATTGAAGAATCTGATGCAGAAATAGCCTATCCAATTGTTTGCGTTAACAAGAAAGATGGTACCCTATGACTTTGCGTTGACTTCAGAGCTCTGAACTCGGAGAGTGTGTCTGATGATTTTCCGATGGAAGATGCAGTGGAGCTCATACATTCTATTGGAAGAGCCAATATCATCACAACGTTAGATCTCTTGAAGGGGTATTGGGCTATACCCATGGCTGAAGACAGCAAAAATCTTACATCTTTCAAGACTCATCGGCAACAGTACGGTTTCAAGGTGATGAGTTTCGGTTTGAAAAATGCCTCTGCCACATTTCAGCGTGAAATGAACAAAGCATTATCGTGTTACAGAGAATTTTCACATGCCTACATCGAAGACATTGCAATCTCTCTTCTCCAAAAATTGGGAAGAACATCTTCATCTGGATACTATTTTAACGAAACTTTCAGAGTTAAATTTCACTGTGAACCTCAAAAAGTGTGCCTTTGGAAAAGCTCAAATTAAATATTTGGGTCATATTATCAGTTCTGGTAAGCATGAACCAGATCCCGAAAAGACTGCAGTTATCAACAACTTACCAGTGCCTAAAACGAAGAAGGAGCTTCGTAGTGTACTTGGACTGTGTAATTACTATCGTGAGTATATTCCTAAATATTCAGATCCATTGACGGAACTCACCAAAAAGAGAGTACCTGATTCCATCCCATGGACTGAGAAACATGATTCCTCATTTCATCTTCTAAAAAAGGCTTTAGTGGAAGCACCTTCGCTGTACTCTCCAGTTCCAGATAAACCGTATACCATTCATTCAGATGCATCGCAAATTGGCATAGCTGCTTGCCTGTCACAAAAATGTGGTGATAAGTGTTACCCAATTGCTTATGCAAGTCAAAAATTAAGCGAGACCCAACAGTCATGGTCAACTATTGAACGAGAGGCATTTGCGATTGTGTGGAGCTTAAAAAAGTTCAAAGTATGGGTATTTGGGACTGAAATTGAATTTTATACTGATCATAACCCTTTACCTTACTTAACAAAAAGTGCACCACAATCTGCGAGGCTACAAAGATGGGCTTTTGCACTACAAAAGTTCAATGTGACAATCAAACATTGTCCTGGTGTGAAAATGCCTCATGCTGATGCACTCTCACGATTAGTGTAACAAATGTGTATAAAAATCACTTTTTCAATTATAAAAAGAAAATTTTAGATTTAGTGAATAATTATTTTCTTTATCTCATTTTGTGTATCTCATTATATTATTTGTGTGTCTATTTACATTTAAAAAAATGCTAGTGTTTCTTTTCGAATAACAGTTTTTTTTTATATTAATGTTTATTATGTGAATTCCTTAAATTTCAATTTTCTTGATTATTATGGTATAATTAGTCATATCAAAATTGTATTCTTAATTTAGTTTTGTGTAATTTGTTATGTATACTTATTTCTCATATTTTTTTAGTGTGAGGTAATGCTAACTACTTGTATTTTAGTGTATTATATGAATGTATATTATTTTATGCTTTATAATCAGATTGAGTATCATGTGTGACACATCAATCTTGTGTGGGGGGGTGTAGTGTTTCCTCCCTTCACCAGGGGGCGCACTGTGCACCCCTCCGGTAAGAATGTGTTTTTTTTTTTTTGTATAAGAAAAGAGAGTTTCTCGGCACCGGCGCGTTAGGTTGGAGGCCATTTTGAAACATTACCCGCGTGGGTCCTTTAATTTTAAAATTTACATGTTTATATTAAATAAAAGTGCTGTCCTTAAGATTACGTCTGTTGGGGAAACTACAACAACATTATACATTTTACCACAACGTATCACAAGCAATTTGAACAGATTTACAAACAATGCTATGTGTGTTAGATTTCACAAACCTTTATTATGTAAAGTTACTTTTTCTTCTTTGCTTGTAAACCAATTCTGGTTGATTCCTTCTTTATTTTGTAAAGTATTAGGTTCTTGGAAATTCATAAGCTGTAAAAAAAAGAACAAAACTTACATAACATAAATAATTTAATCCAAGACAATATTGCAAAAATATGTACTAAAAAAATTTAATACTGATAGCTTCTTCCCTTATTTCTAAAAAATCTTCTATAAAATATTAAAATGAATCTCACATAAAAATACCTTTTCCTCAAGTTACCTCCATATAGTACAGTGTTAGTGACCCTTTTTCTTGTTTTTATATATTTTAAACTGATTATTTGATTAATTTGTGAACCGTTTTTAAATAAAAGTTGTATAAAATATCATTTTAATCAAAAACCATCATTTATAAAATCATTTTACACAAATATTTATATTTTTTAAAAAGTTTTATTATACGATTTTTTTAAAAAAAAATACAATGTAAGGAAAATTAGTTAGCAACTGGCATGAATTAAGTAGCAATAGGAGTTCAAAATCATACAAAAATAAGAAGTCAGGTCTAATATAATCACAAAGCTTAAAACATACTTCCCAACAATACCAAGCATGCATGCACGCAAAAGTTCATTATAATAAAATTTAGTATTCTAACCACTGATTTTGAATGAACTGCGAATAATTAGCGCTTTATATCCAGTAAATGAATAGTTAGTTTCAGTTCATTGGAACTGAGTCCTTAACAAGTGTATATAAAAAGCCATTCTCAATCGGAAGGTCAAAATGCCTAATCAATGCCAATTGGGGATATTTATCTGAACTGCTTATTATGAGACTGAGTTTGATTAACCCAATCAAGACCATGATCACATATATGTGAACACTTCAGGGAACATGCAATCATATGCGAGATTGTGTTATGCCCATTCTGAGGAACATGATAATACCAGAGTGATCTTAATTTGGAGCTTATGGAATGATTATAAACTATAAATTTTTTGGTGTATTTTACTACATTAATGATTTTATATGAATTTTTAAATGAAGTTAGGCTTAACGAGAAACCGCTTGGTCCTGAATGGGTTAAGGCTATGTTAAATGATTGAAAAAGAATGCCAGGAAAAACTGAATTGCTTGTACCTGGATCAAAATAATAGTGATTTAGGCAGTAATGAAAAAAGAGGTGAATAAAAGCAAAATTCAGTGTAAGAATGACAGTGATTGATAAGTGGTTACATCACAAAGAGAAAACAGAGTGATTGTCAAATTAGCTGTCATAATACTGTGGCTATCAATCATCTGACATCTAATTAGCACACAAGTTATTAACAGTACAACTGACAGATATATAAGAAAAAGAAATTTATGGTGGCACCAATCATGATGTTATTTACTACTAAAGCCATCAAGTCTGATTACAATGGTATCAAATTTGATCAGCTAGTACTAGGCCACTGCAGATGAAGTCCTACGTAAAGAGTCCAGTTTCCAACTGTAGCTTAACAAATAGCACAGATATGTCTGAATGTGTCAAACATTTCAATAAGAATAATGCCTGACTGTATGTGACACATCTTCCCATTAATTGTCTTTAAAGATTTCCTTGGTCAGTAGACAGTTGGATTTCTCACTCATTATCACGTTTTGGATCAGATGGGAAGGCACATGTAACCCTTCTTTTTAACTTGATAGTCTGATATAATGTAATAAAAAATTTTGCAGCAAAACACTTGGAAGTTTATCAGTCTATCCCACACTGGGTGATGGCTTACATTTAGGTCAAACCTTTGTTGGCCTGTAACAATCAAATTTTGAATAAATCCACCATTGTTCTTAAATTTTAACTGCCCCCTCTCCTCTTTATTTTATGCATGTGTTTATTCTAATTACCTTTTTTAGTGACAAATAGAGAACTTCACAGTGAAATGATTTTTATGTCTTACAAGATTGAATCTAGAATGAGATAGCAGTTTATGGTTATGAAATTTTTTCTGAAATGGTTAAGTACAAACCTGAGTTGTATCAACTGATTGAAAGTTTTTTGGCTGCATTTCAACAACATTAGAAAATCCATCAATACCATCTAAATGAAGGAAGGAAAGAAAATATAAACATTTAATTTTTCCACTTATGCTGAATAAAAAATTATCTGCACAAAAATAATCATTAATTAATGGTATATATATTATCAAATGATTACAGTTAATATTTAAGACTAACTTTCCCTAAAGCCATTATGAAAATACAATATAACAGAAAATGAAGCTCTTCACAATCTCTTTTCATACACTTGAAAATGTTTTAACACTTAAATTCTGTACATATAGCTCCATGACCATTATCTTTTGATATAACTAAAGAAAGCACATGGAGAGGAATATACTCATAGGCAATTATTTCATGGCTAAATATAAAGCATGTTATTCCAATGTATTTGCACAAGTATGGCACAGTGCATAGATTAGCTATTGTCATTGTTAACTCAAAAGATATATCAATGATTCAATTTTGAAGTAGTAGAATGGACAATTAAAAAGCCTCAAACAAATAAAATACATATAAGAAAATAGGTGATTTTTTTAAAGATAAAAGGAGCAAAAATGTACCATAAAAAACATGCATTTCCATCCAGTCTATTAAATATTGTCATTCAAAATTACAGTAATTTTTAGAATAATTTATAATGTAATTATAATATCATTCATTATTAAGAGAAAAATTTTACAAAAAGGAGAAGTCTACTTAAAAAACTCACACAAATGTTTAGTATTTTTCTTTTTCGATAATTACCTTGCAATGCTAATATATATGTTTGTCCATCTTGTTCTATACATAACCGTTTGGTTAAGGATTCACCAACATCTGTTGACTGAAAAGTTGATATGGGAAGTTTTTGATCGTTTAAAAATCCAGTTCCTATAAATAATACAATTGTTGCTCGTTTAATAATAATAAACTACAAAAAAATTAAAATATCCAGAATAAAAGAAACGATAAAAATGAAATGCAAAATAAAAGAAATTTGCATTTATATAACACAAAAAAAGTAAATATTTTGGATATTCTGCAAAAATTTACACATTTTTCAGAAATACTTTAATTAAAAATCAACATTAACATACATAAAAAAGCAGAAAAGACATTATTATCAAGATATAATTTACAGTAAAAAGAAATATTTTGTATAGAAATAATAATTATATATTTTAATTTTTTATTATATGCATCATTGAATCTTTTTATTATATGCATCATTGAATTGATTGCATCATTGAATCTAGTCTTTTGGTATCATTTTAATTTCAAAAAGGAAAATAAAAATAGCAAATAGAAGTTCAAAAGATATATAGGTGTATGAAAAAGGTAAGACAAGTGTTGAGCCAGAATAACAGCTTTGACTAGATTGTCTAATTTTACTTTTTGAAAATAGCATTTAAGTTCCGTAATAATAATTTCACACAAAATCTCTTCCTCTTTAACCACTATACCACTCCAACCTGAGCCTTGATAGATTTAATATGATTTACTCTTACTACACAATTGATTTTTAATGTCACTAAAACTTGAACCATCTGAACTAACAGCCACTGTTGAAGCCAACCAGTGGTAGTAGCAGTTAAAATAATTAAATGAATGGTTATCTAAATTTTAAGAGAGTAAAATGGCTAATCTATTTTTTTTATACTTAACTTTTGCAACAGTAGAAAAAAAGTACAACAAATCTAAAATGGCAAATTCAAAACTGAAAAAAAATTATTTACCTGCATTTGTGATAACAACTAACTCAGAAGATACTTGAAGTGCCGAAGGAACACAATTCTGTACAGCAACTGGTAATTTCATATTTATATTGGCAAAATTATTCTGAAAAGTGCCATCAAACTCTTCAATAGGTTTACATTCATCATGTAAATCTAGTTGTACCTCAGCATCAACTACAGTTCTTTTTGAAGAATCAAATTCATCTGGAGAATCACACTGTAGACTATTATCATCTTCAGGTGAATCCATACACTAAACTAATAAATAGAAAAGAATACTAATAAACATTACATTAATAATTCAATAAAATCACTATAGTTATACTCAGACTTTTTTTTTAATTCTAGTTTTGCAAGTCCTATAAATGTGTTTCTTTATAAAATGCACTCGACTATTTATTAAGATTGGATTCCAAAGCAAAACAAAGGCAAGTAGCAAAGTATGTCACAAATTTGAACTTAAGTCAAGTGATGAGAATGACACCTGGGCTACCACTCAACTCCTCAAACACACACAACCGCACTACTCTAACATGAGGACATTAAACCTTAACAGATTTAACATGACCCATCATCTACCCTACACAGCAAGTCTTCCGTGGCCTCAGAACTTGACAAACTCTATCAGCTACAAGTTCACAACTCTGACCGCTTGATTATTGCGGTAACATTCAATAAAAACTAAAAAATGCAGTTAAATCTAATTTCTATAAATCATGACTTCTGAATAATAATTTACTAATTAATTGTGAGTTAACTGCATTTTAAATTCTTTTTATTTTATAATTAGTTCTTTTTAGAATCTAAGCCTACAGCCAAAGAATACAGTTGTATCCTTGGTTTAAAAAATCAATTGTTAAAATAAGGATTAAATAAAGTAATTATTATCATTAGTTTGCTATATGTTTGATTTTAAATTATTTATTTCAGTTTTTTCATAAATTTCAAAAAAAAATTTTTTTAATCCTTAAAAATTTAAAATTTTATATTCTACTGTAAAAAGTTAAACTACTTTTATTTTATTAATAGAAAAACTGAAGAATTTTTTGTTAGAAGTAAAGTAGGTTGCAGAAGAATTTGATTTCTTTTTCAAATGAAAAATTAAAATTGACAAAATGAATATTATAAATGTAAATTCATTTTTCAGATGACATATTTTGGGTCCACTCATCCAGTATAGTGGTTAGTGACACTGACTGCTGTGCCATAGGGCCTGGGTACAAATTCTGGAGAAGGCATGGATGTTTGTAAATGAATGTAACATGCCTTCATTGCATAGGGATACTTTAAATAGCCATCGAGCAGCAAGTCCTCTCATAAGGGTGGTAGAAAGGGAAGAGAGGTGGGAGAGGCCCCTGACCACCTCCAGGATGTTCTACCTCATAACTGAAGAGGAACTGAGGCAAATCATACTGTCACCTGTTTGGTGCTCAAAGCTACAGCTAAGGATAGGTGTACAGCCAGCCCTTGACAAAATGAATTTCGTGGGCCTTGATCTGATGTTGCTGTCGATCAGGTGCCATATGTAACAGCATATTTTTGTAAGTGGTGTACAATTGAGAAACATAAAAATTTGACTTCATAGATGTGAATTTTAAATATGCCAAAATCAAAATCTGTGAAAAATATAAATTAAAAACTAAGCAAAAAAATTTATAGCACAAGATTTATAAGAATTTAATAATCTAAAAAGGAAACAAAGATTTTCAGTTGCGAGAAGTTTTACAACTGCAGCAATGATCTTTAAAAGAATTAAAACTGTATATCACAACAAACACACATGGATCACTACAAAAAACTTAGCTTTCAAGTACAAAGAATAATTTTCAAAAAGAAAAAAAAATTCTAAGTATCAAATTAATAAGAAGTATAGTAAAAATTAATTGAAATTCAAATAAACTCATTATTTTTTATACAAACATTCGCATTTATAGCCAATTTATGCAATTAAAAAAGGTTAAGAACATAAAGTTTTTTTACATTCAAATTATCTTACCATGGCAGATTTATTAGAATATAATTATAAGTATGATCACTAAATATAGTAAGATATTTTTCCCCCATTAATTCAGTTAATTTAAATTTCTGAAAGTGGTGTATTATGGCATCGTATATAAAACGTTCAGGAAACGAGAACATTTCAAAATAGCGGTATAAAAACATTAAACCAAATACAAAATTATCGATCATGTCACATTATATTTCAGACTACTCCAACGATAATATCGTACTTATTATAAGGCCGGTTGTTTTCGTCCGGGTACTTCTTGAAAGACCAGGATGAGAAAATGTCAACAACAATGGCGTCATTCAGCAAAATTGCCAGTTTTCCTTAAAGAAATAAAAAAAATTGCTGTAGAATAATTTCTTCAAAAATAGTTTTTTTTTTATTACTATTTTGATGATGAGCACAGCAATGGGCCTAGACGCTTATTTTCCAATTATTTACATGCCTTCTCAAATTTTTCTCAATATGCATTTTATTAAAAATATTCTATTTTATGAAAGGGACAAAATATATTTCAGAGAAACAATCCCGTTTAGTTTCTTTACACCGTTATTTGGTACAGTTAAATTTTAAGAGACGTCATTTTCTGACTACTGTTTTTCTTGTTTTTTTTTTCTATACTCCTCTAATTTACTTTCTGTATCTGTGTGGAAGATATTTTATGCTTCTATCGCTGTTTCTTCGCCGTCTTACTATTTGGTGATTGAGTGACCGGTGATGTGACGTTATGATTTCCTTTACTCTTTCGTGTTTGTTTTACTATATAGCACTCTAATATGAGCCATTGTACATGTGTTCAAAAAACATGCAAAATTCCTACGATGTGTCTGATAATAAATCAGTTTCTTGGAAAAAAAGTGATAATGTTCCTGGGAGGTAAGTTTGTGTGTACACACATCAGAATTGGTTTAACGTGGCAACTAAAGATTGTTTGCATCAAAATTTGAATGTTTTTATGTATTTAATCTAGTTGATTTCTTGTTCCATTAATAATTATATGGACAATCTTTCTTCGTTCTAAAAATAAATTTTCATTTAATATACGTTATCGTTTGTTGTTTTATATTCTGATTTATTACTAAAAAACTTATCCAAACTATTTCTAAATCTCAATAAAAACGTAAACATAGAATAACTGTGCTAAAATTGTTTCTATGAAAGCTTTGGAAAAAATTGGAGAAATCACAGTTGTACTTAAAATAACGGCATATTTTCTTCATAAAGCTTTAAAATAGTGCAAAAGATTCTTAGCATGTATCTTTTAGATTAAATGTTTTAATTTGGGAAAAATTAACCACATTTTATTAAATTAGGTTTTTGATTTGATAGTATTACTAATATTTCTTATTCCATATGAAATACCAATTATTAAGAATTCTTCTCTTTTTATTTCTTCTGTATTGATAAAAAAAATTGTGTGTTAGGAGTGTCATTACAAAGAGCTTCCAGATCTTAGCAATTAAAGTATTTAAGTGTTTTATAATTATAACTACAAGTTTGATACATTCTGATTATTGTAATTTAATGTGTTTATATGAGTATTGTTGTCATAAAACAGGAACACTTATTAACTTTGCCAAATGTTATTAGAACTGATAAATATATTTACTGGCATAAAAAAAAATAGATTATGTAGATTATGTAGATGGATTAATTCAATTACATGGTAGAGTAACTTCTAAAAAAATAATTTTTCACATTGATGCCAATTCTTTTTATGTATTCAGTTTCATATCTGAAAATCATACAAAATTTCAAAACATTCTGCTTAAAATTTTTGGTATTTACCTATTATCACAACCTATTGGCGACATTATATGAAACGAAGCACATGGTTGCCAATTCAGTGTGTACAATACATAGGAAATACAAGTTATTAGCAATTGTTGCGTTAATTTGTATGTACCAAATTTTCAAATTATAGAAGCTTATATATAAAAAATGTTCATTGATAAGTAGGTAAGTATTCTCAAATGTTTGATAAGAAAATCTCTGTTCAATACTTTATAGCTTTTTTTGCTCTGAATTATATTTTACTCCAATTGTAAATGTATAAAGAAAATGCCAATTAATAAATCCAGTCATGGAAAAAGTCAAACTTTTGTAAATATGTATTTAGATATCCCATGTCACTAAATCTTCATATCGAAACTTTCATGCTGTCCCTTTCTACAGTTAAGAAACGTTCAATTTTGAAATTATATTTGGAAATTGTTAAGTTTTTAAGTGCTGTATAGTAGTTTACAATTACTACTTGCATTCAGTTTTTGAAAAATTTTTAAAAATTCATTTTTCATTCATTTAAAATAATCTAGCATATATTCTCAAATGATTTTCTTTGAATATTTTGGTTTTTAAAGAAAATTTCACACATTCAGATCCTGATTTCATGAATTCATTTGAACCGAACATTTTTCTTCATTAATTCAAGTCCGTAAAATCATAGGAGGACCCTTGCATTTAAATACAACATATGGCAAAAATTTTCTAGAAGCGTCAAATTGAAGGTTTTGCGTCAATTTCGAAAATTTCATTTGGGTTGTTGCGGCAGCGGGGGGATGAAATGTATGGCTGCGCAAAA
The DNA here is from genome assembly GCA_019973935.1 of Trichonephila clavipes. Classification (NCBI taxonomy): domain Eukaryota; kingdom Metazoa; phylum Arthropoda; class Arachnida; order Araneae; family Nephilidae; genus Trichonephila; species Trichonephila clavipes. The sequence goes on from BMAU01021430.1 coordinate 1,214,975, forward strand.
AGATGAAATCGAATAAATACATTAAATTAATCATTATATATTGAAAATGCGGAGAAAGCAATGAAATTCATTTTAAAAAAGTATTCTAAAACCTGTATGTACAACATGATTTACATTTTTAAAAATGTCCTAAATGTAATGAGCAAAGATAAAATGAAGAAATACATGAAATCAATTTTAAAAAATGTTAAAAAGCACTTAACGGAGATTTCGTCATGATCTGTTGGTGGATATACGCATGATGGATGCAAGGAATTTATGAAAATTCTCATTCACCAACTTGTGATTAAGATCGGCCACATGTCTTATTAACTTTGTCTCATATTCTTATTAACTTTCAAGTCATTCATCACGAACTCATTCATGCTCTTGTCAAACCAATATCTCACAAACTCAAGAAAATAGTTACTTTGCTAAACCAAGTGCCCTTTTCACACTCCGAAAAGCAGTTGGCGATTACTTTACTCTCCACTTGGGAAGGATCAACAATAGAAAGTCAACCGTGCTGCTTTTGCAAACGCATATTTTTTTCTTAAATGTTAAATTCATTGCAATTAAATTATTTTCATACACCTTTCCATCTTATACTTGCTATATTGCCCAGGAGCACAAAGAAACCTATCGTAGTTCACTTTAAAGTAATTTTCTTTCACACGCCATTCTTAACAACCTCCAGCGAAGTCAAATGTCAAAATGACGGAAAAGGGAAAAATCTGCACTTTTATAGGGTTGCCATTTGGGGATTTGAAAATCCAAATTTTTTGATGAAATGGAAAGGTTCATATTGTAACCTTATTTCAAAATTTGAAAAATTTGGCGACCAAAAGTGGGTCCTTCTTCATTCAACCATTCAAGTCTATTCATTATATCGGGATCCAATCAAAGAGAAGTTTTTTGCATTTACCTTTTGGAAATTCTGTAATAAGCAACCACAAAAAAAATTCAGTTAAAAAATTACACATTTTTTATTCAACAGCTATAAATACTATTAGCGAAATAATGCATGTCAATTACCATAGAATCCGGCATAAAACGTGCTCCTATACTTTCAAGCTGTATTTTTTTATTTTTAGATATATTCCCTGTATAACCTGCAACCCTTTTTTTAAAAAAGAAAAGAACCTGACATGTGTGCAATTCTCATTTGTTTATGAGTAATTTCTTCAAGGTATTTTTTGTGGCCACGATAGCCGAGTGGTATAAGTATCGGACCATGGCTTGCCTTGTCATGAGTTCGAGCCCAGTACCACTAAAGACCCTCTGTGTAGGCACGTTAAATCTGTCGAGAGCTGAAATGTCCTCCCGTTGGTGTGGTGTGGTAGTTAGGAGAAGGGGTGCCAGATCAGGTGTTGTACACATTACCTGACCATGGTTCAAAATTACGTGGTCCGTCGCCAAAAGCACTTGTGTAGCTGAACAGTGCGACATTAATATTCAATCAATCAATTGAGGTATTATTCTAAGCTTTAGAAAAAATAGTATACTTTTAGAATGACAACCCTTTAAATTCATAAGGAATGTATTTTATTTTAAATAAATAGTATTTAGGTATTTGTAGAAGCTTAATTTTTCCTATGCTCATCTCTTTTCTTATTTTTAAAGCTCCACTTTTTATACCCGGCTGGGCGTATAACGCGCACCCGTAAATTTTGATTTTTTTTTGTATTAAATGTGTGCGCTATATGCCGTATTTTATAGTAATTGGAAATTTAAAATACTGGCTCAATGGTTTTTGCCAATATTTTTTATTCCTGATTCAAAAGAGCTCTTATTCAACTTTATGCAGAATATACTATGTCATTTACATCCTGCTGCATACAGTATGTTTTTGCTGTTTCCAAACAATGTACATTAGAAAATGTAACAATTTTGATAGGAGTTTCATTATCAGTTACTGCATCAGAATCACTATTCATGGGCTTGGATGACTCAACAATTTCCTCAACTTCAGTCGCATAAAAAGCGATCAGTCAACAAATGCAACTTAATCATTGAATGATCACTTTGTTGTAGAATGGGGTGAGATAAAGGATTTTCCTGTCCTATTCGAAACTCATGTAGTAGGTTACACCCATCTGCACCTGTAAAGTCTAATAATGTTCTCCGCCCTCTCCCATCAAAGTTTGCTGCTCACAAAAAAGTCGTCTTTTTCTGTTGCAAACAAAGTGATTGCTTTTGAAAAAAAGATTTGCTAATCCAAATTTAAAAAATTCAACTGTTGAAATAGTTTAATTTAGGGTTTGTTATTCATTAAATAGAGAGTTTTTTTACCTTCATTTTATTCAGGGAAACTGAAAAATTTGTTAAATAAAAGTTTTGTAATTCGGGGTCTGACTGTACTTATCGATTAGTGGGATCGCATGAAGCCAAACATTGCAACACATAGAGAAAACACCAAATTCTGTTCTGTAGTAAACATATCTTATTTTATAATGTTTGCAACACCTCAGAAAAACAGTTGCCAATCCGTGATCCCTATAACCCAGGGCTTCCCAATCATTTTATCGCTGTAGACCACTCAATGTTTACTAATTTTACCATGGCCCGCTGCAAGAGGGGACATTGATTGTTTATATTTTAGATTGTGTTTATTTAATAATTTTTTAATTTAATTGTATTTAAACATGCCTACAAAATAAAATAGTTACTCCAAAAAATGAATATAAAATTACTTCTATGGTAAATCGTACTAGCCCAAGATAAATGCACCACAGTAAATAAATTGGAAATAACTCAATGCTCATTGTGCAGCCTGGTACTATTTGATATATGGATCAGTACTAGTCCAGGGGTTGAGAACCACTGCTATAACCAGTATCAAAATTTAAAACATTGAATTGTCAGAAAGCAGTTCAGTATTTTAAAAAATATTCTTTTCTTGGAAATTAGGTAATGATATTACTGAAAAACTAATTCATTAATACCTTAATTTTGTTCTCTTTGAACCATTACTATTATGAATTGATAAAACTTGCAAAAGCCATTAAAGAATCTTCGTTTGCTCTCTCTCCCCTGCTCCTCTTCCTGTATTTTGTACAGCTTCGAAATAGTACCTGAGGAGCAATATATTGAATTATTGCTTGATTTAGTATCTGTTTTGATTTTTACTTAAAAATGTTTTATGCATAAAATTACATGACTTTTGTAAATAAATACTGGTAATCTTACATTGTCAAAACTGTTTTTGCTGTTTGAGTTTTTAATTCGAAGGAGATGTTTAAAAATCATTTTTGCTTTGGAAAAGAAAACTTATTTTTATGGCTAGTTAAAACAAATATTAACTTTCACATATACATGCATTTTTCTTCAAATTTAATTACTTATTATGTTAGTACATGTTAAATAGTGCTATTAAAATACAAATTTTTGTAAAAGAAATTTAACTTATGTAATAGTTCAAATATTAAGAGATATATATTTAGGTGTTTCATGATACATTTACTTATCTTTTTTAACAGGCCAGTCTCGAGTACAACACAAAATTTGCATCTAATTAGAGATTCAAAGTAAGTGCTAAGATTTTTTTTAATAAATATTATATATATGTTAATCCTGGTTATTTTTCAATCTTTTTTTATTCATAAGTAGCTATAAAATTATTATAAGTAATTAAAGCTGCTATTGCCTATTATATTTCATTTTTTAACAATTTAATATTTTTAAAAAGTTTTATGTATATTTATATTCATTTATTTGTTTTTCTAGCTGAGTAATTTCACTTTTTCCTTTATGCTTTTACTTATTTTTATTTACCGTATTTTCCTGTATATAATCCGCGGATTATGTGTTAAAAAAGTTTCAAATTTCGTTGTGCAGATTATACACTGCCGCGGATTATCTGAGAAAAAACATTCTCCATCAGAAAAGTTAACAAAGTTTTGAAAGAAATGCTGTTTATGTTTTATAAAATAAATAATAGATGGCACTTTCACGACTCGGCTGACGTATTACGGCCATATTTAGATTTTATCCAATTACTTTCAAGAACGAATTCGGTTCTTCGGAAGGAAATAGCAGTTACAAGTCGCTGGCGTCATTTACAACTTTGTCTTGACTAGAGGTGTTGCATCCTTTGAAAGTTTTTATCATGATGAAGCGTAAGCATGTTAGCTATACTGCAGACTTCAAATTAAACGCTGTAGAGAAGGCTAACGAAGTCAGAAATCGAGAAGCTGCAAGATTTTTCAACGTTGACGAATCGAATATTCGTTTGTGGAAAGGAACAAGACTAACTTCGAAAATTGCGATAGACGTAAAAAGGAGACGTCGTGGAAAACCTCACAGGCCAGAATTAGAGGCAGAAATACATAAATGGATTTTAAAAGAAAGGGACGATGGGAAAGCTGTCTCGACAGTTAGCATCAGAATGAAAGCCCGAGTTATTGCACGCAAAATTAATATTGTTAACTTCTCTGGTGGGCCCACGTGGTGTTACCGGTTTATGAAGAGAAACAATTTAGTCGTTCAACGGTCAGACAGAAATTACCTGATGACTGCGGGAAAAAAATCTGACGACTTTTTGACATTTTGCAAGCAAATTATTGTTGAAAATAATTTTACAGAGGATTTGATTTATATATATATATAATATGGACGAAGTTCCATTATCATTTGATATTCCACCTACCAGGACCGCTGGATTTCAAGGAAACATGTTGTCATGGCTGCAGACTATCTCGACGTAAAATTCTTTTTTCACGTTCAAGGAGAAAGTAGTATTCCTATAAATACTACTGGAATTGAAAGAACGTCATTTACTGTAGTTTTATGCTGTGCTGCAAATGGTTTGAAATTGTCGCCGATGTTAATTTTTAAAAGAAAAACGCCCCCAAAAGAAAACTTTCCTAAATGTGTGGAAATTCGTGCAAATGAAAATGGCTGGATGAATGAGGAAATCATGTTGTCATGGCTGCAGACTATCTGGAGAAAACGCAAAAATTCAATTTGTAAAATTTTTTTTTTAGTTCAAAAGCATTTTTAATTATGGACTCTATGAAATCACATGTGAGTGAAAACGTAAAAAATGCTCTCAAGTCCACATCGGCAAAAATTGCCATAATACCTGGAGGACTGACAAAAAATTGTAGCCTTTAGACGTCGGTATTAATAGATCGTTCAAATCCAAAGTTAGAAAGTTATGGGAACAATGGATGTCCGATGGAGAAAAAAACTATACAAAAACGGGAAAATTGAAGCGGGCATCATATGAAAATGTCTCCCGCTGGGTCCTGAAAGCATGGAATGACGTCGCTGAAACTACAGTATAGAACGCTTTCCGAAAATATATTATTGTCAAAAATGACTGATGATGAGGAGTCTTTACTATCGAGTGACTCGGATGTGTTACGCGAAGATTTGATAAATTTATTCATTTCCAAATCTGATGAATCAGATTTTGAAGGCTTTTTTAACTGTTAATAAATTTTTTCATCATTCAAGATATTTTTATTTTGAAAGTGTATATAAGTGTAAAAGGGGATCTTAATTTTTAAAAATTTTCCTACATTTAGAGGGTTTCACAAGCCCGGAACTAAAACTATATGCTTGCAATGTTTTTGCTTAACTTAAAACATAGAAGATGGCAGTAGCAGATAATTTTTTGTTTTATTGAGATTATCGTACAAAATATATTATGATACATATTTAAATAGATGTGTTTTATTATAAATGTTGTCCTCTGAACAATTTCTTCTATTTTTAATTATATTTTTTATTTTATGTGTCTCCTTATTGGCAATTTATATTTTTGGATTATTCGCCGCCAAAACTGCCGCTCCACGGTATCCCTGGATTATACGCCACTGCGGATTATACGATGTTTTTTTTTACTCAAATAAAAGGGCTCTGCGGATTATATACAGGAAAATATGGTACTTGTGTCCTTTGTCTTTTTAAAGATGAAAAAATGAGAATTATTGATATATTTTTCAACATCTTATTTATATTTTAATTTTACATGTTATTAAATGTAGATTATTTAAAAGGAATACTGTAAAATCTGGTGTATAGTGTGCACTGGGTATAATGCACACCAATACTTTCAAGCCGATTTTTTAAAATTTTATGGTATATTTGCTTTATAACGTGCACCCCATTTTTACGAAGGAACCTGCATTGAACATTAGCAATGTTATTATTTATTTGAGGTATTATTCCAGGATTTTGAAAAAAAAGTGTACTTCTAAAACTAAAACTTTTCAAGTTCATTACATATGTCATTTCTTTTAAATGAACAGTATTCCGATCTATGTCGAAGTCTAAATTTTTTTTTTTTATGCTCATCCATCTCTTTTTTCTATTTTTGAAGTTGCAATTTTTATACTCGGCATATAACACGCTACCGTAAATTTCGATCTTATTTTTTGTGTTACAAATGCGCATTATATGGTAGATTTTATGGTAAATAGGTATTGTCTAAAATATAATAGAAAAGTGGAAAATATGTATTCTGAAAAATTTTAGTGTTACAGTCATCTTTGTATATATATCATAAAAGAACCTCTTAAAATTGATAAACTAAAGATGAAATAAATTCAGTAGATATATTTTTATAATTTTTAATGGAATGCTTCTATTTAAAAATTGGTTTAAATTGATCAAATTAAACATCCCTTCCCCCCAGAAAATTTTGAGTTGAGAAATCGAGAGTAAAAGTAAGATATATTTGAAAAACAACCCAATGTATGACTTAAATCTGATATTAGTTATGTGCTGTGTTTGACAGCAGTTTGTCAGAATATTTGAATTTCAATTAAATTCAAATATTTTTTATGATGTTGTATTTACTTATAATATATTACTTATATTATGATGTTGTATTTACTTATAAAGTTTAATTGATTCTGAATTTTTATAAATGCTGTATCAAAACTAATTATCTCTCTAAAATTATACATTAAGTATTCAAAATTTGAATTCATTAAATATGCTATATGCTGGAAAATTGAAAATAATGACAAGCAATAGTATGTAATATCATTCAAAATCAGTTTTTTTTATATTTTTGTATACTTTCTTTTAAGAACCGAAACTTGGCATTTTTATTACTTAACTGATTATAAAAATACTTCATCTTTGGTTTTACTAAACAATGTACCCTAGTTTTTTTTAACTATTTTATCTGTGTTTTTAGGTGCACAACATACTAATACAGGTTAAACTTTCGATAAAAGTCGGGATTTCTTTTTCTATGCACTGATAATGTCATTTAAGATATGCTAACTATTCAGTCAAGTGTATCCTGTTCAAAGAGAGGGGTGTTAACTTAGCAAACGACAATTTGTTGCACCTATTAAAAAATCTAATTACCGTGTTTATTCGAATCCAAGACACACTCCAAATTCTTAACATGTTTTTATGAAAAAAATATTAATATCTTAATATTTCTGAAATTAAAAAACTTTAAAATAAAAAAAAATATTGATTTTAAAATTTAAAACTAATAAAAAGTGAATAATTAATTTATTTTACCTGCAATAAAAACTTTAAATACTTTTATGAACCAGTAATTGCTCTAACCATCAGTATCGTATTCAATTTCCTTCATCCACCAAATTTTTCTGCCTTCAATTCTAAATCGCATCTGAATTTCAGTAACATGAATCTTAAAAAAAAAGCATGACAGATTCAAAGAAATACGGTATATGAAATGTGAAGTGGAGCAATTTACCATGGAAGAATAAAGTAATGCATTTAAGTGGCCTCTTGATAAGACTATTTGTTAATTTAATATTGTGTGTCACAGTCCTATTTGGTTATTTAAAATTTATAAAGATAAATAATATTTAGAAATCTGCCTTTTTTAGAATATAAGAAACACATGGTATATATATATAGCTATCATATTTATTTCTAAGAAGAAATGCTAATAAAAATTTTCATGTTTTTAAGGAGTATTAGTCCTAAGAAAACCTCATCCAAGTCCAAACATCGAAAAACTTCTTCATCAAGTTCATTTCAAGAGTTTCAAGATAGTACAGAAGATGCTTGGGATATTGGAGATGATGAATTTTGCCTTACGACTGGTAATATTTGTATGCACTTTTTTAAAAAAGTTTCCTGAATTGTTATATCTTGAGTTATACATAAATCATTGTGTGTGTGTGGAATTTTAATTTTAATTGTATTTTATGATTTAATGAAAATTATTTCTAATGAACTTTGATATTTATAATTGATTGTAAGAAAGCTCTAGAAATCTTATATGCTCTCCATTATAATGTTTATTTAAGTATTATCAAAAATATAGTCATGCTTTTAATATTCAAAACATATTTCCTTGGTTAGTTTTTCAGTGCAATGCCAGTATTAAAAATTCAAAAAGTTTTCCCTTTCGGTTGATAACTGGTTAGATTTTAATCAAATTCAGTTTAGTTAATGTAATGGGTTAAAAAAAAAGTTATTGTAGGCACATATGATCATGTGGCAAACTCATCAGTGCAATAGTTTAAAAGAAAAGTTACAAAATGGAACAAAAAAAAAGAAGGTTAATGGGAAATCTCATACCGCCTTACAGTTATATTTTAATTTCTGTGGGGAGAAACACTTTTTAAGGTATTGTAAATATGGATCAGCATAATGATGAAATGCCTAATCAGGGTTGTGAAGCTAGTCATTTAGGTACATTACTGGAAGCTGCAATATCTACATATTATAAAGCAGCATTTAAAACCCTCAAATTTGTATCCTGGAAGAAAGCCATGAATGATGAAATACAAAAAAAGTATGACCTATCATTAATGTTATCCAGATTTAATTCCTAGCCATCCAGAATTACTCAGACAACTGGCACTTGAAGTAATAAATGACATACCCGATCAAGCCTTAATTATTTACACAGATGGTAGTTGTTCGGATACGGGTAGAGCAGGGAGTGGTATTTTTAGTAACACTCCTGGGAACGATGTTAAAATCAGCATCAGAAATCGTCACCACTCTTCCGTCTTCAGATCAGAACTCATTGCTATTAGTGGTGCTCTCGATCATGCTCTGAACTCTTATAAGAACAGTATCTGGATCCTGACAGACAGCAGAAGCTCCATCCAATTTTTGAAGAATTGGTCAAAAATTATGGACAGTACTGGTCTAGATATTTTATCCAAATTAGTTAGGCTTGGTCAGAGGGAACAAGTATGCATCCAGTGGATTCCATCACATGTGGGTGTGCCTGGGAACGAAGCTGCTGATGAGCTGGCTGGTAGGGGATGTGATCTCCCTAACCCCAGTTCCACTGTCTTAACCCATTCGGAAATTCATTCCTTCCAAAAAAATATAATGAATTTGACTTGACGAAACCCTCCTGCTTATCACTGGTACGCAGCTAAAAGTCCTGGCCTATCTATACATTGCAGGAGTTCCAGGGCTCATCAGACGGCCTTGGCGTGCTTTAGAAGCGGTCACCTGCGTAGTATGACTTTTGCGCAGGGGGTAAAGTCTTCCTTTACCTGTCCCTGCTCTCTCTCCTTACTTCTGCTCATCTTTCGGACTGCTGGGCCATTTCCCTGCGACAGCTGTATGAAGAGCAAGACCTGGTGTGTGACACTATTACGCGGAAAGGTCAAATGCACTTGGTGTAGGTTTTCCTGCTCCAAGGGGATTGGAAACAACAGATTTAGTTCTTAGACCAGAAAAGATCCAAATTTCAGGAAATCAGTAGCTTTACTCCTATAGAAAGAAAGATGCTTTAAATAAAACTAATTGAATAATAAAAATGAAATTAAAATTTTGTTGCAATTCAATACAATTCTCGTTAGTTGTTTCTTTTCCAAATTCTTTATCCAAAGTTAGTAAACTTAAACTGTTTGAGTACCTTTCCTTTACTTCACTTCTATGTATGTGATAAGATCTTTAAATTCTCTCTCTGCATTTTTTTAAGATTAAATTATATAATCTATGTTCCCCTGCCCTTATTAAATTTATAACTTTTGTTACTGTTAGTATAATATGCAATAAAGGAATTATTTTCAAGCATAACACTTGGTGTATTATGCAGCAATGAGATACAAATTTTAGAAATATTAAATCTTTCTTACATAGCAGAGTTATTTCATTATTATTTCCTTTTTCTGTTAGGTGCACTGCTGTTTTAGTCAAAGACAATTTAAGTTTTTAAGGTTTTATTTATTTCTTACAAATATTGTTTAAAAGATTAATAAATATTACTTTTCCCCTTTTATGTCTTTTAAAAGGAAAAATTCATTTATGGGAAAAGTAAAAAAACCATCTTTGTAGTAATGCATAACGAAGGGACTCGCACATTGGTCTAATTAATTCTTGTAATTGCAGGGAGAAGAACATGCTTTCCGAAATATTATTAAGCTTTGATTCAATGTCAGTAGCTTTAATTCCAATACTTGAGTTACTGTTTTTGCTGATAGTTAAGCAACATTTATTGCTGTTATAATTTCTTTCACTTTTTGATGTGTAATATCTTTCCTCTCGATTGCTGGATATTTGTCGGAGTGATTTCGTGAAAAGGGATGAATGTGGGTAACAGGAAGTGATGTAAGAGCACTATTTGATTTGACCAATGAGAGTGTGTGGTATTGTCTCTTTGCGACCCTCGCATTCTTCTTACCTATTCTAAAAGCTTACTTTACATCTTTCCATGAGCCCTTGTCATCTAGTGGTTAGAGAAGCTGACTTGAAATGAATTGTCCTGAATTCTATTTCCAGGAGCTTGCTGCTTTCAAATTTTCTTCAAAAATTATTTCTCTTGATCAAATTGAAATTTCCTGTTTTTTTCTTTTTGTACTTTATTTTTTATTAGCACATTCAAAACATTGATTTAGCTGTTGCAAATTCTTGGTTTCTGTGCAAAGATGCAATATTAAATAAAATTCCACAAAAAATCATAATGGATGGCTTAAAATTTAAGTTGGAGATAGTTGAAGCATTATGAGCCCCTCCACCTACTAACAAAAGTATTTTAACTGATGAAGACAACAGTGTTGTAATTCCACTCACAAAAAGATTGAAGTGTTATAATCCACCTGCTATACATGTCACGACTTTTACCTTGGCCATTCCAGGATAAAAGGCTTGACATGTATAACCATTTTCGATGTGTTGATGGAATTTTAAGGCCTTGCAAGTGCAGATATGAAAACTACAAAAGCATTTCAAAAACATGTTGTGAAAAATGCAATGGTTATTTGTAGTCAAATAATAACATGACTTTTCTTAATGATCCCACTTTCCATAAATGATTTCATTTCCTTTGCCAATAAATGTGTAATTTTAAGAGACAGTAGTTGCTTTTTTACTTGGGAAATTGGTGTGATGGTTTGGTTCTGTTGTTTAGTTTACTTAAATTTCTGGTCAAAAATATTTTTCTTTTGAATTTTAAAATTTATTGGAAAATTTGTATGAACTGTGTTTTAGTATCTCTTCGTCTTACATTTTTAAGAAATCGCTATACTGGAATTGCACAATAAGCATTCAATTTTATCTTAATGATAAACTAGCTGTATGGCACGGCGTTGCACGGGCTTTCTGTACTTCTTCAGTAAAATATACTTTTTCGAAATTTCTTTGTGTTGCACAGGCTATTGCAGTTTTGACTATTTTATTTTTGTTTAACATTCTAAACTATCCTTTTTTTAAAAAAAAAATTAAAATTATCAGTTTTATTATATTTTTCAAAAGTAATATATGGCTAATTATGTTTTGTTTATTATTTTTATAATGTGTGTAAAATGAATTTCATATTCAAGAAATATTTTTATAAGTGGTATGTAAATGAAAAAATATAATACAAAATTATATTATGTTCAGTAAAACAATGAAAAAATATTTTGAAATTAAAATTACTTTTATAACTTTAGAGAACGCTTGAAATATCATAAAAGGCATGGAAAATAAGAATGTCAATTAATAATGAACCGTAATATATGTGGACATTGCTTTTATTTATTTTTTAACTTGTAGTGGATGACAGTGGGTAATATACAGTTTTTTCAAATATAACTTCATTCATTAAATTTAAAAATGGCAACAAACAAAACTAATAGTCCAACAGCATATACAGAGAGGAAAATCGTTCATTATGCCCCTGTAGTGCACTGAATAAAATTGAGCTTTTCTTGCAAACATAATATATTTTAAAGAGGGTAGAGCCATTGCAGAGCAGTGTATCCAAAAGTAAAAAATAATTTTTTAATGAGTGTTCTCGTTGCAATTTCGCTTCACAGAAAAGAATGATTTCCTAAAAACATATATTTTTGAATATAAGAGAGAAAATTAACTTTCTAAAAAGTTAAATAGAAATGTAAGGATGAAAATATAAATAAAAATTATAACAGAAAAGTAATAACAGTAGTATGTTTCTGCTATGGGAACTATGAGTGAAATAATCTGAAATAGATAAACCAAAAGAAAAAATTATGTCATAAACTATTTCCTTAAAATATTAATATAAATAACATACATTAGGAAGCCTTCAATTGGAAAAAAATAAAATTAGTACAAACTAAAATTGTAGAAAATAGATAAAATAAGCCTACATTGTAATAAAGCATTAAATTAAGATCACATGAAGAATGGAAGTAATACTATCTAACATCTATATTACATTTAATATAAAATTCAGATAGAAATGAAAGAATGAAAATATAAATAAAAATTATAACAGAAAAGTAACAACAGTAGTATGTTTCTGCTATGGGAACTATGAGTGAAATAAGATAAAATAGTAAACCAAAAGAAAAAATTATGTCAAACTATTTCCTTAAAATTTTAACATAAATAACATACATTAGGAAGCCTTCAACTGAAAAATAATAAAATTAGTACAAACTAAAATTGTAAAAAATATACAAAATAAGCCTACATTGTAATAAAGCATTAAATTAAATTTTCTGTAGCATTAAATTAATATTACACGACGAAAGGATGACATATTTTGTCTAACATCTATATTACATTAAATATAAAATTCAAATGTAATACAAAAGTGAAAAGATTAAATTAGTAAGAACCAAAATAAAAAAAAAACTATCTCAAACAGACTTATGTTGAAAAAAATCTTAATGAACCTAATGAGATAAACAATTAACATAATTATAGTGATAACTGAAATATACATATCATATATGAACAGTATGATATGTACAAAGTATATGATCTTCATAAAACTAAATGAGGAACATATTCAATTATTTTTTGGCTTAAAACTAACTTTTGAGTCACAGTATCACGAAATTAAGCCTTAATTTTGATGAAATTACCATAACCAGTGCTGAACAAACAAAATACTCACGGAAAATCTTAAATATGAAAAATTGAAACATAAGTATTATGATTGGCAAGTATTTGACAGGGGTCCAAGAATACATAATGCATCACACTTGTACTCTAGATTGTAGGAGTAGGCAGCATTTATCTTTCCAAATAGTTATTCTTGAAGAGCGTGTGTCATTTCTGATATTTAAGTCTCCCTTCTCGATCTTCAGCAGTTTCAGAGATCTTTCCTTGCATCATTTGTAAGCAATTGGATCAATGCCGACATTCAAAATTTTGGATGTGTTGTACGTGCTAAATTGTAGCAACCATGTGCTTCGTTTCATGTAATGTCGACAATTGGTTGGGATAGTATGTAAGAACCGAAATGTCATAGGAAGATTTGACACTTATGTATAGTTAGTTGCCGACTCTATTAATAACTCACCAAGTTGGCAACTGCCATTTCCTATGTGTTGTCCATGCTGAATTGGCAGCAGTGTGCTTCGTTTCATATAATGCCGCCAATAGGCTGCGGTAATACACAAGTACTTATTTTTGGAAGTAGGTAAGAAGTACTGCTGAAATGTACCAATATTCAGGTGATAACTTAGTTTTATGCTATACTTATTAATGAGCTGGATACAGATGGATTGTAGCCTAAGTACACTAATACATAAGTACCACATAATCTAATCTCATAGGGTAGAGCCATTGCAGAATAGTGTACCCAAAATTTAAAAATAATTTTTTGATGAATGTTCACATTGAAACTTTGCTTCACAGAAAATAATGCTTTCATAAAAACATATATTTGAATGTAAGAGAGAAAATTAAGATGCTAAAAAGGTAAATAGAAATGAAAGAATGAAAATATAAATAAAAATTATAACAGAAAAGTAATAGCAGTAATATGTTTCTGCTATGGGAAATGACACTCCTTATGAACTTAAAGCGTTGCAATTCTATATAGAAGTATACTATTTTTTTCTATACCTTGGAATAATACCTCAAATAAATTACTTCAAAACATGAGAGCATTGCATATGTACATTTCGGGTCTCTTCGTACAAAAGAGGGTGTGCGTTATATGGCGAGCATAACAAACATTAAAAAATGCAGCTGATTTTATCGTAATCTGATATTTTTCTTTGCATTGCTTTTTTAGTGTCAGATTGCTCAATATCATCCCTTTTTTTATTCATTTCACCATTGGAATGCGAGTCTAAATAACTATGCATATCTTTCACGATGTTCAACATTGATCAGCATCTGCTGATGAAGGAAGAAAAACAATCTTTTTTTTTTCAACCAAAAAAAATGTCATAGAAATGTACATTCATAAAATCTTTAAATATATATATGAAGAACAGATTGTGAGGGAAAGTTAAATCATAATGCAACATGACAAAAATTGCATTAACTGAATTTTAAAGTGCAAAAAAGAATTACTTTTTTGAGCATTCAATCCCATCCATAGTCTGATTTTGATGCAATTACCATAAACAGCTCAGAAAATCTTAGACGTAAATAAAAATTCGCATTAGCATTTGTATTCTTACCTATAGAATCACTGCATTTAAATTGGCAAACACTGTGCTATTTCCTACCAAAATCTTACAAATCTTTTATGTTTCATAAAAAAATCGTTGTTGTTTTGATATCAAGGAATGATTGATTCGTGTGGTGCCAATTTGGTTGTAGTGACACTAATAGGTTAATACCTAAAAATCTAACTTAAATCACAATATCTGAAATCGTATAATCCCAATAAGTTTTGCATTGAGTTCCATTTTTTTTTGTTATCCTAATATTATAATTGCAAAAGTTTGTATGTATGGATGTTTGTTACTCTTTCATGCAAAAACAACTGAACGGATTTTAATGAAACTTTACAATAATATAGCTTATACAATACTATAATTTGTTCTTGCTTATTGTAGTTTTAATTATATGATACCGTGACTCAAGTTTTTAAGTCAAAAAATGATTTGTGAAGCTTTTTGTAAACAGAAGCTTAGATAATGTGGTACTTATGTATTAGCATCACCACAGCAAAATTGGTGCCATGCGAATCACACCTTGATACCAAAGCAACAACGATTCTAACATATTTTTTATAAAATCAGTCAGATTTTGGCGAAAAATGGTGCGATTCATGAGGAATCAATTTGGCTGTGGGGACTATTATACGTAAATACTGATAATAATTACTTATTTTTTAACACAAATATCAGTGGATTATTTTAGACAATGAAATTCACATCTTACCTGCTTTTATTCTTATGTTCTAAAATAATAATCTGTTACAAAAACTTTATTGCTTTTCTTTGTTCAACAACAAATTCTAAATCTTGCTTATTGTAACAATAAAGTTGAAAATCCTAGCTTCAGTACTTATGTATAATCATCACCACAGCCAAATGATATCAAGGTGTGATTCGCATGGCACCAATTTTCCTGTGGTGACGCTAATATATGAGGACCACATTATCTAAGCTTCTGTTTACAAAAAGCTTCACAAATCATTTTTTGACTTAAAAACTTGAGTCACAGTATCATATAATTTAAACTACAATAAGCAAGAAAAAATTACAGTTTAGAAAATAAACAAACATAAAACTGTGTGACACTAAAATAGAAATTATAGTATTAATTTAATACAAAACAATTCATATCCTAAGACATGGGAAATCTAATGTTATATTTGTGTTGCAAATCCAAAAAAATGAAATTTAGAAAGAGCATTTTTTGTACGACAACTTTTTTGAAAAATGAATGTAATTCCACCACAAAGAGTTAAAAAAAAAACTATAAATATATATATTAACAATAAAATGTGCTAAAATACCCCAAAAAACTGCTCTTAACATTAATTTTCGCAAAGTTGACTTGACACGTCTGATGACATCATACTCCATTTAGCTAAAAAATCGCTTAAAAATTTTAAATATAAAAAATTTAAACATGAATAAAAAATAAACAAATAAATATGAAGTAACCTAGAATATAGTAGAAATTATAACATTAATTAAATTACATCCTTTTTTTTTTAATTAAAAGGATAAAATGCATTGAATGTAAAAATGGTTCGGAATATTTTCAAATGGATAAGCAAAACAAATGAGACTGTTGCCAAAACAACTAACTAAAAACCCAGTTGTTGAAAAAAAAATGGAAAAATCGTTTAAAAATTTAATTTAAAAGAAATCTGAAGCAAATTTCGAAAAAACTCTTCGTAGTGCACATCATCAGGACCTAGAATAATTATGTACCAAGTTTCATACTTCTGGGTTGCTTAGTTTGGGCTGTAGAGGTGAAACACACACACTTAAACTGTGTTTTATTAATATAGATGAAGACTAATTGTGTATGAAAATGTCTCGTTTGTTTTTTCTATTTTTGTTTTCTTTGATATCTTCAATAACATGAACAAAAATATTTCAAAAATCATTAGTAAAGTTTATTGTAAGTTTACTTTTTGTTGACCAATATAATTATTAATAATTTAGTGTAAACATGTATATGTGTAATAAATATTTCTTAAGTATATCGCAAAAAATCCATTGAATGTAATGTTTTATTGATAGAAATTGGATTCTCAGTGCAACATGTGACCTTTTTTAAAATTATTAATATTTTTTATTGTATTATATATATTTTGAAGAAATATTCAATCATTAAAAATGTGTTTAGTTTGGTTTACAATTAAAAAAAATCACACACATCTCTGGGAAAACTAACTTTCAATTATGCATACATTTTATATTGACCATACATTCTAAATATCATGAAAAAAATGTTAATTTATATATATATATGTAAAACCCAACTCTCCTCAGTACAATAGATGAAAAGTACTTAACTTATCTGATTTACTTTAAAAACACAATGTTTCAGATGTTATTTTTTATAACAAAAAGAAAATTTTGAAATGTACCAAAGTGGTTTTATACTTAGTTCAAAATACTTTGAGAGGTATACAATACCACAAATTAGCCTTTTTTATTATTATTATTACAATGCACAAGAACACAGGATACATTGAATAATCAGATTATTTTTCACCCCCTTTTTATTCTCATATATGTGTTATGGGATTTTGTAAAGAATATATATATATATATATATTTAGTACAAGAGCACAAACGGATGTTTCTAGTGGTCAAAAATTTTGATTATTATTTACTCATCCAGTGTTTATATAAATGTCCCTTAGTCAGAATTTAATTTAAGGTTTGGCCATTTTGCATAAATTATACTATTAAAATGTACTTGTTTTTAAAATTTAGATTTTAGTATGTGGACATTTTAAAATTCCCTCATGGGCATCACATTGCTAAATATAAAATAATCAAATAAGACTCATATATCCTTGCATGATATTAAAAAATTAAGTAAAAATGAAATTTTTAACATGTTTTAATTCTTTTCCCCCCTCTTTAATATAGATGTGCCCATTCATTCCAAAGTTGCTCAGTCAACTGCTATGAAAGTGCTTAGCAATCATAGCAAAGGGGCCTTACCATTTTCAAATAATTCTACCAATAATACCAATACGACAGATTCTTCTGAAATTTCAGTATCGAGCAAGTACAATGATGATTCCAATCTCAGAAGTTATGAGACCAAAGCAGCAGCATTACAGAGACTTGCAACACAGAAAGGTATGAGTTATTAAAATCTTTTATAAATTTATTATATAAAATAAATTATATGGAATTCAATGTTTGTTTGTTTTTAAAAAAAAACCCCTCTTAATTATGTTTTATTGGTTTGGATATTTTGATTTTGGTTCTAAATTATTCTTAAGTTAAATAATATTAAGCAACCACTACAAAAAAGGTCTTTTTTTAGAAAAAATTTTAAGATATGAAACATTTTAGATGTATAATGGGATTAATTAATCCCAATCAAAATGAGATTGAGTAATTGTTTCTCAGTGGGATGTAATCTCTTGTATATTAGATCTGTAAAACGTTGGTTTTTGAATCAAAAATATTATTGCCCCTTTTCAACCTTGTTCGAATTTTGGGATAGTAGTAATGTATTCTTAGATTCCCAATCATCAATATGTGATATACGGTTCATTATTGCTTTACATCTTAATTCAGTGATTGTAGTATATCTCTGGAGGTTTTGCAATGAGTTTGTTCCCAAAAAATATTTTCCAAGAATCATGGAATGAAATAAAGATGCTTTTTTACGATGTTTCACGTAGTAGATTTTGAGTTTTCTAGGTAACATACTTTAGAAATTTTTTTCACAGATATATTAAATTTCCCAATCATCAATGATTGTGATATACGGTTCATTATTGCATTACATCTTAATTCAGTGATTGTAGTATATCTCGGGAGGTTTTGCAATGAGTTTGTTTCCAAAAAATATTTTCCAAGTATCATGAAATGAAATGAAGATGCTTTTTTACGGTGTTTCACGTAGTAGAATATGAGTTTTCTAGGTAACATACTTTACTTTAGAAATTTTTTTCACAGATATATTAAATTTAATGTATAGATTTTTTATGGGCTTTTTCCAAGAAACATAATTTTTTAAAAAATACTCTTTTTTTTAATTTTGTGACTTGTGCTTATTTTATATTGCTTGCTTGGTGAAATAAAATAACAGGATACATATCTAAATCTTAATATTTTATTACTTTATCAATATTTTTAATTTTTAATTAGTTCTTACGATTTGATATCAAAAGCCAGTGGCGTAATGGAAAATAATTGCCCCCGCAAGGTCAGATCTTGGGCCCAAAGCCGGATATATATATCTATACAAAGAATTGCAAAACCATAACATAATGTATCTTTACACATCACGTAAAAATATTTAAATATTAAACTTATAACTGAATATAAAATCAACCTGTGTCTGAGTAAACAAAGTAAATAACGTTTAACATTAGAGTATTTATAGTATTTAAAAAAATGGAAAATCTAACAACAGTCAACTGATAACCTGGTAACTTAAATAAAAACGATACACTAAGAAAAATACGGACACTGTAAAATAATATTTTCGATTTCAGATCCTTATTATAAAAAAAAATTATCACTTACCAGATTCTTCGTTTATGAATCCTGGGATGAGCTTGACCTTGTTCATCAAGTTCCCCAGCATTATTACTACTAGCACTTGAAAAGTTATCCAATTTTGCATATTTGCTATTAATATTATACTCCTTTTCCTTTCGAATTTTTCATTTTTGAGAACCGCTGTTTTTTTTAACTCCACTCATTTTAGGGCCGCGTTTCTTCTTGTCTTATTAACAAAATAACAATATAAGAACCAGAATAATTAATTCCATTTACAAAAAACAGATCTAATATTACAAGAGAGAAAAGTGAGATCAAAATGTTTTAACAGTGAAGGAACACTCCCTATATTGAAGTGCATTGAATATAAAAATATATATGTTCTAAAAACAATTTTGTGAAACATTTCTCATTATGCTTTATTTGATTGAATACTCATAAATCTACGGAAATTTCTGTGGGCATATGGGTTTCTAAATCATAAATCTAGACCATGTAATCATTTAAAATGCTCTCTATGCGTTTTCAAGTATCGCAATACTATTTTTCATGAAAAAAGCATGACAGATGTACGTTATTTACAAGTTCACTAAATGAAAATGAAATACATGTGTGTGTGGGGGGGGAAGCTTAAGACGCCAATAAGTTACTTTGCTACTTCAGTAAGAAGTAACATGTCTTTTTTTCTCCCTACCACTAACATGAAGTATACTAAAAAACAGTGAATTTTTTTTTTATCTTTCTAGCATTTTATCCAATTTTCCGTCTGACTTTCTTTTTATCTGTTAGTAATTTAGATTTGGAAAAAAAACCCACTAACGAGAGAGAAAAGTATCTCTTTCGTCGCGGGGATTACAGCAAATTAAAAATTTTTTTATTTGGTTATTGAATCTGAGATATTTAATAAGTGATCAAAGTTTTGATTTTGAATGATGTTAGGTCGCCAATTTGAAAATCGCTTAAAAATTGGTTTTAAAAAAAATGTAAAGCTAATTTTGTGAAATTCTACGTTAATGGCGTCAGTCTAGCTTTGGCCCCCTAGAAGTTTGCCCCCCGCAATGCAGGGGTTGCGGGGGTGTATGTTATGCCACTGTCAAAAGCTAAATTTAAAACTGAAGGTGATAAGTATGAAAACTTAATATAAATTCTTTGCATACTTTTATGCATAAAAAAAGTAACAGATCATAGCAATATACATTATAGACATATTTTGAGTTTTAAATTTGTATTTGAACTCAGTTATATATACTTTTAACAAATTTGTTTTTCAACATTAGTTTGATAGTTTTTTGTAAAGAAACTTTCTATTTTAATGCTTTCAGTATGTTAATTGCAGATTATTCATAATTATGTTTTCATAAGTAAAAAATATTAATTAATAGTTATAGGTCCATGTGATTTTATGCAATATTTTTCAAATTACAATTTTAAAAAATATGGTACTGATTTTGAAAATAAAATTTAAGACAAATACACATTCTTGCTTTAAATTTTTTTTAAAATTGTATTTGCAATTTAAAAAAGTTTTGTACAGTTGCACCAATTTGCAGTTTTGTACTTTATTTTAGTTATATGCAAATGCTTTATAAATATATAAACATTGTAGGTGATATCTCACTGGAGGAACATGGCATTTCTACAACAGCAAGTAATATTGCTCCAAATGCTGCTCCACTTCCTGGTCCTGGCATTGGTATTCGTCAAACTCATAAGAAACCACCATCTTTATTTAATACTCAGAATCTCTCACTTTCAAGCTCTGCGGGATCATCAGAGCGAGAAGCTGCAAGACTCGAGTCATTTCATAAACTTCTCAATAGTCAAAATACAGATTTAAGTGAGTTTTCTTTCTCCATTATTTTTTATTTTTAAAAACCTTTTTTAAATGGTGAATAATTTTCCTTGAGTTCTCATAACTGCTTTTTGATTTTGATTTTTTTTTTTAAAAAAGTAAAGATATTTTGTTTTAACTTTCAGTTCAGCATTGTTTTCATCCTTTCACTTTCAGTATTTTCTTTTTAAGTTTAAAAGTTTTCTGGTTTTGAAAATTTTAAAAATTCTAAGCTTATATTAGATGTGTTATATATTTTTTGTATTATAAATTTTAACAAAAATTAATTGTTATAATTAATTTAATTATGTATCTGTTTCAAGAATTTTAATAACCATGCATGTATATATATATTTGGTACTAATGTATTATATTGTCAACCAATTTCACTAAATCAAAGGAATTTGTGGATTGAAAAAAATATCTTCCTGTGACATGTGCAAAAAGAAATTCTCTCTCATATTCCTTTGGTATTAGGTTGTTATCAAATAAATGAGTGATGATTCAGAAGAATTAGATACCATATTTTTAAAAAAATGTATCCTTGAAATAATTGAGTGGCTAATACCTTTTTTATTCAGGTGGTCAAGATGCTACAACTGCATTCAAAATCACGGCAAGTGAACCTTCTTTATGTAGATGAGGCCACATAAGTTTGAATCTAAAAGTTATTATGCATTATTATGATGTTTGTTTTGCCATTTGGTATTAGAATGTATTTTTGGAAGTACTTCACTCCCTTTGCTTCCATAAAATTTTAATCATTTTTCACTATAAAATAACAAATTAATATTACAAATTATATGAACAATTTTATTTTGAGCATGGGGGATCAAGATTATGTTTTTAACATGCTCTGGAACAGTTTTCTGCTATTGGCTGCATATAGAATCATTTGGCAACATTTTTTTTTTCATTTGGCCAAATTAGTCAAGGATACAATGTGCAAGTGCTATTTTTTAAAAGAAATTTTAAAATAGTAAAACAATTATGTTGTGAATTTCTTTTTTTTTCTCATCCCTGTTTTCTTTTTGTATGTATATTACATTTGTCATATTTAAAATTTAAAAAATATGTATATATACCACAGAAATTGTTTGGAATTTTTATTTATGCAAGTTTCACATAAAATAATTAGAATTCCCTTTTTTTCCTGCAGAAGAGTTAAGAAAATTAAGTTGGCCCGGTATTCCAGCCAAAGTTCGCCCAGTAACTTGGAAACTATTATCTGTTAGTATACTTGTTTTACTTTCAGTAATTAACATTTATGTAATTTTCTGAAATTTTATTTTTTGTGATAATGAATTGAAGATATAGTAAATGTAATAACTGATTAATTAGCATATTATTTATACTTGGCCTAATATGGATCAAAGGGTAGACAAGTTTGTGAAAATACTGGGTTATCAAGAGTGGGATTGAAAAAAGTACAATTGTTTCCTCAAAAAATATTAGACCGCACTTGTATGTATTGTTTGCTTGTGAATACAACAGAAAATAAACTGCCCAAATACCTTTAAGCAAAGGAAAAGTACGTACTTAATGAAAACATCGAGCATTTACTACATAAAAATAAAAATTAAGGAATACATAGTATACAGAAATTTACTTGATATCATACACACCTCAGAAAAATACTCTTTAACGACAAAAAGCTGTCCTTAATGAAAATTAAGTGCCTACTTTGGAAAAACTAACTACTTTTTTTAAAGAAATGCATAATGTCTCGTTGCGGGGTTTTTTCAACCTGCAAGAGTGTAGCCAAGTTATCCAGACTGCCGAGTTTTGGGAACTCTACTATATTAATAAAAATGCATCATATTTTTCAAATTAATTATAACTTGTAAAAATAATTTTCAAAATGTTATGTATCATGACAAAGGTATTGATTTGAGGATTCTAAATTTTTTATTAAAAAAATAGAAAGCCAGAACTTAAAATATTTCATTAAAGTATAGCACAAATATGTATGTGTATTGTTTTCCTATTGTGCATTTTATTTTCACCTATTAAAATTTTTTAAGTTCTCTTTCCTTAATATATGATTTTTGTGTTTGTTAAAAAATTTTTCACACATACAAACTTGTATTATAAGCCTGGTTTTAAATATAAATTAATAACTTCTCAACTTTGTTATTTGTACTCAAGGGTTATTTGCCTACTTGCCTGGAACGCAGGGAATCATTTCTGCAGAGAAGAAAAGAGGAATACCTTTCCTTTATAGGTCGTTATTATGAGCGTAGAAATGAAGATATACACCATGAAACATACAGACAGGTAAATATAATGCAAATTGTTTGAATATGTTGGAGCTTTTATATGTATTTTGTAAGAAGCAGTATTTATAAATTTGTTTCTGTGAAAATGTGTTGTATCATATCATATTATTCTTTCACAGATTCATATAGATGTTCCACGTATGAGTCCCCTAGTGCCATTGTTTCAACAAGAAATTGTGCAGATGGTAATATTTATTAGTATTGTCAATATTGCATCTATTTTGGTAATTTTTTTGAGTTATAATAGCTTAATCACTAAAATCATGATCTTAGTATTCAAATCAATGTATTTAAGTTCTGGTTCTTTCAAAAACATCTTGCTGATTAATAGGAGTATTATACAGTAAAGCAAGGTACTTTTTTTAAAGTTTGTTTTTGACGGTATGGAAGTTTGATTAGTTAGATAATTAGTTTAAAACTCCCATTGCTGAAATAGGTCTGTTATCAGCAGCTCGTTTTGCAAGCAATTTTAGTGCCTTCATTAATATAAAAACAAAAAATGTATTTAACTTGTAATTTAAGGTGCGTATCTGTCTAAAATATCTGAATATATTAAACATTTAGAAAAAAAGGGGTGATAAGATTAGCTTAATGCATTTGATTATAAAATAACTTTCATAGAAATATTAATTTCAGACCTATTTAACCATAGTACAATCTAAGTATTTTGATGGAAATTTTACTGTTTTACTCTGGATAATTTGCATATGTTTTTAAATATCAGTTTTAATCATTTTATTTTTTTTAAAAAAATAAAACAACTTAAAAATATAAAATACTCTAAAATCCGGCATATAACCAACACGCACCCATTTTTGCGAAGAAACCCGAAATGTACAGGATGCTCTTATGTTTTAAGTCATTTAATCAAGGTATTATTCCAAGCTTTAAGAAAAATAGTTTACTTGCAGATTATAGTTCTAGAAGTTCATAAGGAATGTTATTACTTTGAAATAAACAGTATTTCAATTTGTGTAGAAATTAATTTTCCTCTATGCTCATTTTTTATATTATTTTTAAAGCTGTGCTTTTTATACCCGGCATATAATGCACACCTGTAAATTTCGAGCTTATTTTTTGTGTTTAAAGTGTGAATTATAAGCCGGATTTTATGGTAATCACTTTCTTGTTCATTTAAAGATGCTTATTCATGTTATAATATGCCCTTTCTAAGATAAATTTATGTAAAATCAGTTTTCAGTTGTGTAAAATTCATATTAGAAGTTACTTTCTAAGTTTATATTCAGTTTTATACTGTAGGAAAGGACATGATTTTAATTTTTTATTAAAAATTTCCCGTTTTAGCTTTTTTATCATATTTATCCTCAGATGATATCAAGATTAAATTTATCAGAGGCATTTTTAAAATGTAACCTGATTGTAGGGGAAAACAAATATAATAATATGGAGAATTAATTTTATTGTTATGAATTGACTTTTTCATTTAAAAATTTTGAGCTTTCTACAAAAAAAAATTGCGGTAACTTTTTGCTGTCAATCTATTCAAAAGATTTTTAGTGCTATTCACTTCCTTAAACCACTAAGGAACCAATGAAAGTTGAATTGATTCCTAAGTATTGTGATGTTATTAAGCTTAACTGTTTATTCATTTTCTCCTTTTAAATTATTGAAAATTTCTAGTTGTCTCTCTGTTGAAAAGTCATTTTATAATGATCTTTCATTATCAATATTCAATTATTGTATCAATTTAATTTTCATAAAAACTTTTCTTGTTTTATATCCTATTTTTGTAAGTAAATCAATCTGGTAGCTCTCAAGTGAAAGGCATCCCTTACCCACCTTCACTTGACTTTTTAAAACATTAATTTAATACGTGATAAACCTAAGTTAAATCGCTTTAAAGAATAGTTGTCTGTTTTCAACTTTGAAACAATTCAGGGTTCCAAGTTTTGTTTGATTATCTGCTAAGATATAATTTTTAAAAGAATTACGGATAGCACAACTAAAATATAATTTAATGTATAGTTTAAATATGTTTATTTTGAAATTTTTAGGCATTTGAACGCATTCTTTACATACTTGCTATTAGGCATCCTGCTAGTGGCTATGTTCAAGGAATGAATGATCTAGTTACTCCATTTTTTGTTGTGTTCTTACAAGATTTCATTCCACCAGGTTAGTACTGCTGCTTAAATTCATTAAATGTGGGAGGGAAAAATCTAACATTCTAATCTTCATTTGTATGATAAAGATAAAAATGTAATGAACAGTAATAACTATCTGATCCGATGGATAAGAAATAGCAGGATAACGTACAATTAATTGTAATACTAAAGAATGAAAAAATGTAAGAGATTTTTTTACAAAATTAAATTTAAATGTGGGAGAATTATATTTTTATTAATGGTTTCATATATGTCCTGATTTCATGTCATTTTTCATGGTTCTAGTCAAAGGTGTAATTTACTTACATTTTTTAGATCTCAACTTAAGTCTGTGGTACAAGGTGAAAATTTTGTTTGCATTATTAATCTCGTAGCCATCTTCCTTTGATCATAATTCTAAGTTGATAAAAGTAAAAAGAGAAATTTTTTTAAATTTTGAATTCACACACACAAAGAGTTTGAAAGTAGATAGTTTTTAAAGCCACAATAAAAGGATGATTACTTTATTTCTAAAATGAGGCATAAATTTTCATAAGTTACTATATATTTATGAAACTAAAATATTTTTAACCATCTAAATTTTTAGTTTATTTCTAAATTAAGTAAAACATTTCTCTCTCCTAAGGTAAAATTCATTTATGAAATGTCTAATATTACAACACTGTAGATGCTGATGTGGAAAGCTATGATGTAAGCAAGCTTGATTCAGAACCTTTACAGCAAGTTGAAGCAGACAGTTATTGGTGCATGGCAAAATTATTAGATGGCATTCAAGACAATTACACTTTTGCGCAACCTGGAATTCAGAAGAAAGTTCACATGTTAAAGGAACTCATTCAGCGTATTGATGGCAAGTTTGTCATTTAACATATTTACAAAATATGAAAATATTTTGAAAGTTCATGTTTTTGTTTTTTATTTATGTATGGATTTTATTTCAGCACCTTTGCATAATCATTTAAAAAAGCATTCCATTGAATATTTGCAATTTTCTTTTCGATGGATGAACAATCTTCTAATGCGTGAATTACCTTTGGCCTGTACTATTCGTCTGTGGGATACATATCTGGTTTGTAATTTTTTCCCCCTATATACAATTGATACATTTTTTTTATTGCTGGAAAATAAATATTGGAGTTTAGTAATATAAATATTTTAAAATTAAATTGTGTCCTAAATAAGTAGTATAAAAATAAGTGTTCATTAAGATTGATATATCCAGATGCGGTATCTGAAGGTGTCCATTTCTTCTAGTCATTGTAGGATCAGTTTTATTTTTTTCCTATCATAATTAAAATAATACATAAGAGTAATAATAATAAATATTTACAAAACTTATGCAATTTTGAAAAAATTTATAAGTTACACCAAAAACTGAAATCAAATTAACACAGAGTTAATTAAAATTTTTGTCATTCTTTACTTTTGAATTGAATAGCATCTATAAAATCATTTCTATGGAAGAGAAATTAAGATCCTATGTGCATTATTTATAACCTACATCACGGCTTCTAATTTGACTTCTTTGTGAAGGTAAAAAAACAAAGGAATTTGAATTTTTTTATTGTTTAAATATATGTTAATGCTGTCAATTATGCAAATAGATTTCTCCCCCTTCTATATATAGATATTTTATGGCTCAGAATTGTAAAAAAGTTCTGGGTATCTGCTACTCTATTCCTAGTGATATCATTGTTAAAATTATTCAATTGTATCCTAATAATTTTTCTCTCAGTCAGATGTTATGAGACACTCAATTTGAAATTTTTATTTTATATGACAGAGAAATAAAAACTTTTTTTATCTGTTTATTTAACAATGGCTTATTTAACATTAAACAAAATCTTTCCTTGAAAATGGTACGGTTTACGCAAAAAATTTTAATTTAAGGATTTTTAAAATTTTTTTATTTGCCTCCTATGTATGTATACTATGTTAAACAGATTTTGTGCTCAAAATTTCATAAAAAGCTAGCCATGTAATTTTTTAAGGAAAAGACTTGAAATTTGTGTAGTGATTTTAAAATGCTACTCCTCCCCTACAAAAATTTACGTATATGCATGAAATTTTATTTACAAGTGCGTCAAACTATGTATGATAAAAGTTGGTATGGGTTTTGTGTTAACATGATTGATATTCATACAATACTTCTTTTTATGAATGTTTATTGAAAAATGTATAAATTCTGAGTTTATTTTTTTAAAAAATAAATATTGCTTTGATTCAAAAGTGCATACCAACTTTTGTGTACATGTACTATTAGCAATAGGTTAAAAAAAAATTCAAAGCATTAAGCGCAATAAAAAAAAGCCTTAGCATTTTAAATGAAGATAAACTAGTTATTTTATCTTTCTGAGATAAGTCAGTTTAAAGTTTTAATTTGCCACAGAGATGTGAATAAAAATGAACGTGAAAACTATCATAATTCTGCGTTTTTTAAGTTTAGAGCTTTCAAAATTTATGAGGTTATAGAAAAGTATATAAAGAATAATTTAGGCTAAAAAAATTAAATTTGATTTTTTGACTGATTTTGGTCAATTGAATCGTACTGTGTCCCCTGACGGTCGTATTCTCAATAGCGGGTTATCCTCGAGTTATCCCCGAAACGGAGGTAACTCGCAGATTGGCGAAACATCGTTATTCTCAACTGCGGATTGCGCCAAATCCACCGATTATTCATCCAAAGATAACCCGCGGATTCTACTCGCCGATTTCGGAGGGTAACTCGCGGATTTGTAAACAAATATGGACGACCGCTTCGATTTTTTTCTGTTTGAGGATTTAGAAACATTGGAAAGTATTGAAAGAAGGCCAGTTTTCATTCCTTAATATAGGAACAACGTTAGCAATTCTCAATACACTTTTTTTTTTTCATGATTCAGCTAAAAATTACGTTTCATGTTATGATTTAATGTTATACAAAGAGAATTCAAAACTCGTATTATTTTAAAATTTCGATTTATATTTTGATTGTATACGAGTATATATATCCTTATATATATTTTTTTTATTTAAAATTTTCCAGCAACCCTTTGGTAGGTTAAAATAGAATGTTTATTATGTATATAATCATTAATTTAAATTACTTCTAATGTCTAATAATGATTCTTAATTCATGATTTCTATAAAATCTTAGAATGAAATATCCAGTTTTTTTGTGAAGAATAAATTTGTTAATTGAATTTAAAGTTACATTTATCTAAAACAGAACATGTTACTGAATCTTTTCCAATTTCATCTAACAAAAGTAATTATACTATTGGTATTAATCTGATTTTATTTGTCACAAAACATTATATATACACACACATTTATCAATGTTTTACAATATAGAACAGAAAACAAATTTTACATATACAAAATATTTACAATTTTTCAGAAAAGAATATTTTGGTAGCAGAAAAAATTCAAAACTAACTATTCCTAATGACATTTTTTAACTTTTCACTTTACAAAAAAAACCCTTATTCAATTAGTTATTATAGTAACTAATAGTAAGTAAATTAAAATAAAAATACTAAATATAATTTTTAAAAAAAAAATGAAATTATTCCGAAAACTTGTGAACATATTTTGTACATTTTGAAAATAGGTATAATAAATTTTATTGAAGTTAAAATTCATTATAAAAAAATATGACATCTTCATACTTTTAAAAATCAAGCAAACAATAGAATAAATTCCAGCCATAATAATAAATAGTAATAAAATGAAATCTGACTTTTTAAATGACAATAAAGTTCATTTTCTTCAAAAACTAGTGACTTTTCCACAAGAAAGCATGAGAAATAGAGAAGTCGGATGTTTCTTCAATTAGTTTCTGCTGCAATAAATGATAGAATTTAGAAAAATTACATAAATTATATTATTTAGTATAATTTATAAAATGCATACATTAGTATTGTTAATTTAATATTAAATATGCCCCTACTGCTTTTGATACATTATTTTTTTACCACACTACAAATTATTCCACTAAAATAAATCTTATTCATCGAAAAGAAATTTTATAAGCTATTGCCTACTTTTTTTAAATAATTTTACTTTTCTGTAAGTCCTTCATTATACATAAATTTTCATA
Source organism: Trichonephila clavipes (assembly GCA_019973935.1). NCBI lineage: Eukaryota > Metazoa > Arthropoda > Arachnida > Araneae > Nephilidae > Trichonephila > Trichonephila clavipes. Next base: position 1,244,557 of record BMAU01021430.1, read on the forward strand.
CAATAAAGGGGATTATGCACAGTTTATAATTTAATGAGAAATCACATTATACATTTTCAAGTTTGATTCATTGTACACATTAAACAATGATAATTACTTTAACACATAAATCCATGATTTTGCAAGTTAATTCTTTTTAATCATTTTTAATTAGGTGTAATAATTTACATCTTCTCTTATATATGTGCATGTCATCTTTATTCTTTTTATGAAAAATACACATACATTTTACACAACCTGAGTTATTTCTTTACATAATTCTAATCAAATATTTGTGAGCACAATAGACAAGGGGCCATGGTCACAAATTCATAGCCATCGAGTTTGGTGCATCTGAAAACCTGAAATCTGTCATCGTTAAAAGCCCACATGTTGATGTACTGTGGCAATTTAGAATGAGTTACTAATTCAGGTGTGTTGTCCTTGATATTTGACAGATGTTCAAATGATGAAGTTCATTGCAAATAGACCTCACATTGCTTTAAGATGCAACATTAATTATAAATTGTATTTGGAAAAGAAATTTTGTTCAATTATTGATTCTTTTACTCAACATTTCATAATGTGATTCATATTAGAGTTCATTTATGTAATAAAACACAAATAACTATCAAAAAATTCTATTCAGAATAATACCGAAAATTTAAATTAAAAGCTAAATAAAGACAAAAAAAATCCATGTACACTTACCCTGAGTTCCTGATAGAACAGCAGTATCATAATCGTCGTTTCAATCGTATCTATACGACAATGGTTCAATGAGGGCACCCATAGCGGCCAGCAATTCATCTAACGATGTGGTCAGTAACATTTTGGTTCCTCCGCCAGTTTTGTTTACAAGTTTAAACATTTTAAAGCTTCGTTTTTGCGATTTTTTAGTTTGCAGCTCTTATCGACTTCGTTTGGAAAGGTTGCCTGGATTGAAATCAGTAGTCAAGCAATCCCGTGCTTTTTCTTTTTTCTTATTGTAAACTGCGCTAGTTATTTTGAAATGAATAACATCTCCTTCTATTTTTCAATAAGATTCCACTAGAGAAAATTTACTTTTATTTGTCGTACTAGCCATGAGAAGAAAAAAAATAGTTGTTAATCGAATGTCTTGCGCCGAGATACATGTAAACAATATACCACGTGATTATCAGTGTCCAATCACAACGAGTTTAACATCTCGCGAACGCATAACTCTCGGATCCGGTAATCGCCAGTTCGAGAATAAGAAAAGGGAATTACTCGGGAGTTATCGTCAAGAGGGGGTTACCCAATCCGCGAGTCTTCTTTTCAATAACTCGCAATTGAGAATACCACCGTTAAAGAGTTCAAATGTTTGCATAATTACTTTTCTTATTTAATGAAATAAGATTCTTAATGTATGCCAATTTTTTTGTAATCTCTGTGTTTTAAATTGTTTTTATATGTTTGTGTATACTAATACTTTTATGTATATGTATACTAATTAAATTTCTCTGCCTTAAGATAACTTCATAAATCTTATTTTACCTGCTTAAACAAGTGCAAGCATCTCTAAGGATGCCCTTTTTAAAAAATAAATATTTATAATGATATTTGCTTACTTGTTTTGAGACTGGTTTTAATACTGTTTTTAATTGCTACAACAGAAGAAAATATCAGTTGAATTAAAATTTTACCTTTTCTCTTATATATGGATATTCAACTTTAAACTATCTCTGAATAATAGATTGATAAAATATCTTTTGATTCATCAAATTACATGAAATAGAATGGCAAATCTTCATAATTACTACTTAATTTTCAATATTATGACTTTTCTTTTAATTCTGTGTTTGAAGTGTTACCAAACAAAAATTATTTTTATTCTTGGATAGCTAATTTTTCTAAAGCCTCTACATATGGCATGTAAACAGTAAGGCCCAATTCTTCTACATTCATATAAAACCTTTTATTTTCCTATATCTGAATAACTATGAATTTAAAGGTTTATCATCATGCTTTCTTAGAAATTATTCAACTTAAATATGTGGGTATTTTTGGCATCATTGGATAAACATCCAGTATACATGCAGTAGCTGTAACTTAGTGTCAAGTTTTATTAATAAATCTAAATTTCAAATAGTTCAAATGATATTTTAACCCCGGGCCCCTTTCCTTTAGGTAAAACATTGTTCTTATTGATACCAAACATAAATTATAATTACTCCTGATACATTAATCGACTTGCAGTCATGTAAAGTGCTTATTTTAATATTGTCTCTTGGTACATTGTCATTTGTTTTACAACTGAATTTTTAGACGCTCTTTGCATTTTTTATTCTTATAAGTTTATTCCTTTGAATCTAAAATAAAACAAGACATTATAATTATCAAAATCATTTTGATACTCCTTATAGAAAAAGGGGTTATCTGTGTAATGAACAACTAAAACAACCACAGAGTAATTAGTTATGATAGAAGGAGTTAGTTGTAATGATTGAAATAATACTAAAGTTGTTTCTGTATTATTAAGCCTTTGTTTCTCTCTTTCGCATGCATTTTGTGCATTTATGCTACATAGAAGTGGAAAAGTCCACTTAAAATATAAGAATTTACTCACAAAAGATAAAATAAAATTGCTAATAAGAAAATACAAAAACCCATTTTTACAAGATTACCAACATTTCCTCACAAAACTACTACTTGCTGACTATTGATTCATAGCCTTCCTCCAGGAGTTTATTTCCACCAATCATCTAATGTTGATCACTGAAATAATACTTTTCTGACCCATCACATTGTCTCCTTATATTGCTTCTGTGAATTTTTGTTCTGGAAAAGCTCAATTGATTTTAGATTGTACTTATCTTATTTTAAAATATTGCAATTTTATGGCAGTGCTCTCAACCAAACCCTGATTTTTTTTTTTTTTGTGCTTCTAATTGATATCTTGTTTGTAGTCTATTCACAATTTAACAATGTACAACGGACTCTGATCTCAAAGCTTTGCAGCACAGTCAGCTTTCTTCTCCGACTCCTTTCTTTTTTTTTTCACATATCCATGAACAACAAAAAATTTTCAAATAATAATTGTTCTTGCAATATGTATTAAGAATGGTAAGTATGAATTATATAGGATTTGCTAAGTCTTATTTGAATATATGTGTGTATATATATATATGTTAAGGATTGTATTATACATTTCTATTGCTAATTTTATAGTAATGGTTTTTTTTAATTCTGTTTTTTATTCTTTTACAGTCTGAACCTAATGGTTTTAGCAATTTTCATTTGTATGTCTGTGCAGCATTTCTCAAATTTTGGTCCAGGGAACTGTTGCAAGAAAAAGATTTTCAAGTAAGTTCTTTTAAATATTTGCTGTAAAAACTAAGCGATAAATACTTTTTTTTGTCATTCTTAAAATGACGATATACACATACATACCAACTTTTATGCCTAGATAGTTAATTTTTACCCCTTTTCCTTAAATTTCAGTCTCTGCCAACTATTTTCTCCCCTACAGCTGTTATTTACCATTTTCTACTTGCAACAACTAATGAATGCCATAAAGTATGTTGTCAATAAGTTTAAATTGACTATTGGTTCCTAGTTGATTAATGTGATTTCATTAAGCAAAGCATTTTGAATTTTTTCTCCCTCTGAACCAACTTTAGAATTCAACTCATACTTTGCACATGTTTGTGTTCCTTGTACTTCATATTGTTGAACGTTTTATTTTTCATTGCTCTGTCTATCATGATGTCACACAAAGGTAAAATATGCATTCAAATATATACAGAATGTTTTGAAAACGAATCAAATTGTATTTACGCATCCCAAAATAGGGGGAAGCATGCTTCTGTCATGGTGATCAATATAATATTTTTTGTTGTGGGAAGGCTCCAAACCAAGTTACAAATGAGAAATCGATTATCAGCTGGATCATTTTATAGGACAATGTCTAGCCATGCAATAAGCTGAAATAATGTTTATATCTTTTCTTGAAGAACGTAATGTACTTTTGACTACAGCTAATAGTGCTAGTCTGACATTATTTGCCAATCTGTATGTATAGGCTAGGATTAAAACGTCTTATTTGTGAACCAGGTTCTGTTCAGAAAGACTGTATAATTAAATGCATGAAACAAGGTTCTTTTGCAGCAGCATTTGATAGCAGTAATGGTAGCACAATGGTACTCCATTGTGAGTGATTATGTAACATGTTTAATTTAAAGTGGTCTTTCTGTGGTGGTTCCAAATTTCACTGGAAATTTTCCTTCAGAGAAAATATTTACCATCACATAATTAAGAAAATGTTAGATAACTTTTAAGCATCCAGTTTATTTATGGCAGATAACAGTTATTTATGCTTGAGAATCCAAGAAATTGTTTCCCATGTAAAGGGAAGAAAATAAAAATTGGTGTATGATGCTAATGTCACTTAAGCGGCAGCAGAAATGGATGCTACTTCTGTATCCTTTTCATTTTCAAGAGTTGGCAGGCATATATGTGATGAATCCCCAGCCCTTTATATTTCAATTGGGGTAAACTTCCTGCCTAGTACAACTCGACGCACCTCCCACATAACTACTTTGACTGACTTATGCCAACCACGGGAATGAAAGTCACTCTCTCGCAGTTGACGCTTAAAATAGGACTCTGCTCAAGTCATGGTTTGAGGTATAGAATGATTTGTTGAATCCTTGGAATAAACTCATGATAAATGACTGCACTTTTCATTATTCTTATCAATCACAAACACGTCAACTTAGAAGTACTCAAAGTCATGTTATATATACATACACACTTATGAACACATTTTGCCTTTTTCTCCAGATGGTAAAATTTCATATTAATATTTTTATAATAGGAGAAATGTGTCCTCATATCAGGCTCATTATTCTTCCATTTGATGATGTATTTTTAAGCATAATTTAAAGAATCAAATCATTCTTTTGAATATCAATATGCTGTATTTTGTGTATTAATTTATGATATTAGGCAATATTAAATGTAAAACAAAATTTATTAAAAAAAATCTGTAACTGAAAAAAATATATATATAAAGTATATTTTTTACATGTAATAGCAAGGGTAAAATTTTGAACATATTTTTAGGGCTTAATGCTAACACTTCAGAATCTTCCAACTCTGCATTGGACTGACAATGAAATAAGTGTCCTTGTTGCTGATGCGTATAGACTGAAATATATGTTTGATGATGCGCCTAATCATCTGCAGCCCAGGGAAAGTTGAAACCAATCTCATTCAGATAAATTTTTTCATTATAAATAAAACTCAGATTTTTTTTTTTTTTTTTTACTAAGCTGTGCTTTAAATGCAAATTTGTGTTTATATTAATGAATCTCTCATTTTTTGTATTTAAAAAAAATGATTACATTTAAAGTACAGCTTTTGATGGTATTTGCTGCATCAAAAAATCACTAAATCATGAATTGTATAAAAAAATTTATATTGTATCCTATCATAGGTTGGTTTTTTCCATAAAAAAAAATGTGAAATATATATTGTATAGATGTAAATAAAAAAAAAAAAAATAGATCCTTTAAGTGTACTCTATTTGACTGTTTGTGTACAAAATTTGAATATTTTCATGAAATAAAAACTTATAACTTAACATAGTTTTGTTTAATTATTAAATTTTTGATTATATATATATTCATGTAAAACTAGTGTTTTTTTTAAAAATATATCAATATCTCTTTATTGTAAATTTTTATTGCATAAAAGACACTTAGTGTATGTTCCAATCAAAATAATTGATATGGAAATTTTATTTTATGAAAGGCTAGGTGGGAGTACCCCTGTTTAATCCCACTGTACAAATTATTCAACTGTTCATACTCATTGCTCAAATTGTAAAACTGTAATTTACATGTATTATGCTGTTACAAAGTATTCGTTGCCAAGAATAAATTTATTTTAAAAAAATATCTTGGTGCCATTTGTTGCAGCTAATTTTAACTAAGTCAAAAATTTATTACAGCATCGCAATTTTTTTTTTTTTTTTACAAATGGAGATAGATAATAGTTAAATGACTTCTTTTAAAGAATTTTTTATTGTAAATTTTTATCTACAAAATGATTTATTATTATATTCTATTACACTTTAAAAATTAGGAATTTAGCTCTGTTTTAAAAATTTAGAAAAACATATCTCGTTAATTCTTGTATATGTATATGTGTATAAAAATTTATATATATGTGTATGTATATGTATATGATTATATATTGAAAAAATTCTTTTTATTTATTTGATTATATATATATATATATATATATATATGGAATATATGCAAGACACCAAAATTATGTATTTTTAAAAAATATAATCAACAGTTGGGGGGATTAATACTAGTACTCTTCTACATATATATTGGCAACTGCATTGGATATAATTTACTTATTGAATTATCCTAATAGTTTAAATCGTTCAGTTTCTGTATAATATCAATGCTTATTTTTGCCCCATTGATATTGTATTTATCAAAGTTATACATATGTATATATACAATCAGTTTAATTTTCTAAATTTTCATAGTAATCAAGCTTGCACAATTCCCTAAAAAATAATAATCAACTTAAAATGCACATATTGTCTAGTAGAATGTGTCTGAAGTAATATAGGTCAATACAATTCGGTCATCCGAGATATAATAGAGCAAGTACGTCCATTTGGCACACTGACACATAAACAGCACCACTCTACATCAGGGCTCTATGATCTAAAATTTTTTTTACTGGAAACACATTTATAGATAACATAACAAGTAGATTATCACAATTCAACTTAATGCTGTAATTATAACTTAATTCTCATTACATAATCAAAAAATATTTAGGGGTAAAGCAAAAGAATGTGAACATAATTTGTATATGTCCCACAGATTTCTAAAAAATTTATAATGTGATTTACTTGCATAAAACAAATTTCTAATCTGTTAAGCATTTTTTTATTGGATCAATGTAAGATAAGTTAAAATACCCCTTTAAATATAATGATATATGAATCATGAAGTTCACATGCATTGGTAAACTTACATATAACAAAAAATGGTATACTGTATAATTCTTTGACAAAAGATATCTTGGTAAAGTTTTAAATAGAATAAGAGTTGGTCCAATGACATATGACTTATAGTTTGAATTTTTATTCTATTACTGATTCTTGTTTTAAAGTAATGGAAATTGTGCATTGAATTTAATTCAGCATCATGCTTTATCAAAATCTCACTCAAGCAAAAGCAAAAAAAGGCTAACGGCTATGAATATTGTAATTTTTATGATAACACCTGAAATTATGCTGATTGTATGTTCATAATTTATCATATGAAGAATTAAGAGGCTGAGTTATATAAATTTTAATATAAACAATCACAATTCCATTCAATAGTTTAAGGCTGTGATACTCATCATGTGGGACGCATATGGCCTGCCGGGCTTTCCTGAGTAGCCCGCTCATGACTCATTACACTAAAAAATTCAATTATTTAAGAACAATGTATTGAAAATTTAGTGGGGAATTTTATCAATCAAGCAATCAAATCTACCAATTTTGCTGTCAATGTCGTACAAGTACAAATTACAAGATTTTTTTTTTTTGTCTAATTGTAACTGTAATTGATAGTAATAACAGTAGCAAACTGAACAGGAGTAGTGATTCTTTATGGGTGAAATGGAGTTTAAATTATAAACAAATAGTACTGATTTCAGTGAAAACTTATTTTTGCTGCCATTCTGCACTAGATAAATTAATATTTGAAATAAAAATAAGAGAAGCTTTATCAAAAGAAAAAAAATAAAATTATGAAATGGTTTGAAAGGTACAACAATGGGTGGAAAGAAACCAAAACTACACAACTCAGCAAAAAATGCATAAAACTGAAAAAAAAATTATGTGTGTTTGATAGATTTATCTAGTATTAAAAAGCTAAGAAATGAGTTTTAATATTTTGATCAATTTTCCACATTTTAAGTGCGGCCCGCGTGAATTATCTGCCACATGTATGCAGCCCGGTGGAAAAAAAGTTGTGTACCCATGGTCTAAGGAGAACATGTGCATAATTTCACAATGAAAAGGTAGGTTTTTTTATGTTTAAATAAAGCTATTATCTTCATAATTTTAGAATGGTTGAATAAAAGCAATGGTCTACAAATAATTTAAGACTATGATATGAAAGTAATTCTCTCTTATACAGTCGGACCTCTCTTTAACTAAAGGGGTAAATGCCGAAAAGCTTCATTATGTGGAAAATTCGCTAGAGATTTGTCATTTGTCACTACATTAAAATATTTTTTAATTCATAAACATTAAATATTATTAACACCTATTTGGTAAACTTTTATATATTTTACTCATTCAAAAATACAAGGGGGAAAAAAGTGTCCAGAGTGCTGTATTTTCAACTTTGAAAAAAAAATTATACGAAATTTAATGAGACATATTTTAATTTTAAGCCTACACGTAATTTTAAATATACATTATTTTATAACCAGTAATTTTAAGCATTCATTACTACATGTGTCCTTAAATTTAATTTCTGATAATTTTATTTGAGTGTTTTTCTTTGAAAAATTACAGCAGTTTTATTGCTCTTGATAAGTTAGGTTTAAAGTCAAAGCCAGTCACATTGATCACCATAAAATGTGTTAAAATAGGGAATAATTTGAAATGTCTGGAAATATATTTTCAGAACAGGGAGAAAAAAAAGTTTGTTAAATGAAAAATGCCCTTCGCGCTATTTGGAAAGGTTATTTTATGAAGAAAATAGTAGAAAGTTTGTGGTTTCAGGAAAACGTTCGCAAAATGGAGGTCCGACTGTAGTTTCTAAGGATTTGTTTCCCAGATTAAACAAAATGAAAGGACTAGTTTTATTTATTTAAATGCAGAAATTTTCTTTATATTTATGGAACATTGATATATTTTTCTTAAATTCAGAAACAGCACGTTTTTAATCATGGTTTAATTTTAAGTCTCACTCGTAATCCTTTATATAAGTTCACTAATATTATACAGTGGGCCACAAAAGTGTTCATACACTTGCAATTTCTTATAAAATTTAATGTTTTCTACTAATAAAAATTAATGTATTGTAATTCTTATATTTGTGATATCTGCAACTTTTTCTTAATGGAATGACATAATTAATTTTTTAAAAATAGTATAACTAGTTTTTTAAAAAATTAATTATCAAAAAGCTACTAAAAAATACGCCACAAAAGTCTTTGTACCTTTAAAACAAATCTCAACCTGGCTTTAAATATTGTATTTCTTTCTTAATTTAGTACTTAGTAGGATATCGTTTAATGTCCACAACAACTTTTAAGCGTCTTGGTATAGATTTAATTAGTTTTTTTTTGCAATTTCTGCATCGATTTTCCACCATTGTTCTGTGATTATTGTTTTTACTTCACATTTTGTGTTTGTTTGTCACGCTTTCATTTTTTTACATCAGAATCTCACCAAATATGTTCTATTAGGCTAAATAAAGTGATTGAGGAGGTGTTTTCATAATTTTGGACAGTTATAGAGACAGCAGTGGCGTACAATGAGAGCAGTGCACTTGGCGTCAGTAGTCTCGATTATTTAAATTTTGGGCGGATAATTTAAAATTTATCTTTAAAATATTTAAACAGAGCTCATGATTCATATTACCATGAAAAAATACCTAATTCTGAGGCCAATTTACACCCCCACACAGCATGGAAGTGAAGGTGTTCTTGTTCCACATAAATTCATGGGATTAAACTCCTTATTTTTTTCATTTACAAGCTATTATAAGCCCGTCGAAACCAAACATGTTGAATTGTCTGCCATCCTAATCAATTTGCTGTCAATTTTGAATTTTCTGAAACTTAATTCCAAGAATCTAGTTGGATCAATAAAACATGTAGTTAGAAGTGCTCTTGCGTGGGGTGTAAATCGGCCACAGAATTAGGTAATTTGGTATTTTTTGTTGATATTGTGAATTATGAGCTCTATTTAAATATTTTAAAGAGAAATTTTAAATTATCCGCCCAAAATTTGGATATTTGAAACTTCATTTTTTAACAGGATAATGACACCAAGCGCACTGCTCTCAATGTACGCCACTGGTGTCTCTCCAACTGTCCGAAATTATAAAAACACCTCCTCAATCACTTTATTTAGCCCAGTAGAACATACTTAGTGAAATTTTGATCTAAAAAAAATAAGAAAACACGACATATAAGTGCATAATGTGAAGTAAAAACAATAATCACAGAAGAATGGAGGAAAATCGATGCAGAAATTGCAAAAAAAACTGATTAAATCTATACCAAGACGCTTAAAAGTTGTTGTGGACATTAAAAGATATCCTACTAAGTACTAAATTAAGAAAGAAATACAATATTTAAAGCTAGGTTGAGATTTGTTTTAAAGGTACAAAGACTTTTGTGGCGTATTTTTTAGTAGCTTTTTGATAATTAATTTTTTAAAAACTAGTTATACTATTTTTAAAAAATTAATTATGTCATTCCATTAAGAAAAAGTTGGAGATATCACAAATATAAGAATTACAATATATTAATTTTTATTAGTAGAAAATTTTATAAGAAATTGCAAGTGTATGAACACTTTTGTGGCCCACTGTATGGTATATCTATAAAAAAACTATTTAAAAAGACTTTTTCTATTTCAATTGTTTTAATTTATTTTCTTCAATATCTGCTCATAGAGTACCTTTGATAAAAAAAAATTTTGTATTTGTTAAAGTAATTGTTATATACAATATTATGTTTAAATCAATCCCTTATGTTATTGGCAATTGTGGAAAAATAGATTTAAAAAAAAAGCTCTGATAAAAAATATCTTGCACCATATGTTGAAAATTTTCTTTATACTGATTAGGGAAGCTTTAAACTTAAGTATTTCTAAAGGTGAAAGGGATTTTTTTTAAAAAAAAATTCATCCATCTATTAACCTTTTAAAGTACACTTGACAGAAACTCACATGCACTTTTTTTTTTCATATATAACTAATGGAAGTCTTAATTCTTCATTCAAACTAGGTATATTTTCACAAACAAATAATAAAATTAAAAAAAAAAGCTTTAATGTACACATTTTCATTTACAAAAAAGAATAAAAAAATAAGTACTACACTATAGTAATTATGACAAATGTTATAAGATTTTGTTCTCAAAAATATTGTGTAATTCTTTTTATAAAAGTTTTTATTTTTTAATGAGCATCACAACATGAATGAATTTAAAATACATTTCATTCAAAAACTATTCACAGCAACATATTTCTAATTAAGTAATTAATATATCATCTTTTATGACAAAAATAAGTATACTTATTTATCAGAATAAGTCACAAATGGCATATGTATTATAAGTTTAGATTTTTTCAAAGTGATAAGTATTTAACAAGAAATAAGTACTTCTAAAATAACAGAATATATAAATAACTTTAATTCTGCTTTAAACACTGAAGTTTAACATCAAAAGAATATATATATATATATCTCTAAAAATAGTTCATTTTTGACACAAGAGTTCAAATTAATATGATAGTGTTTCGTGTGCATTTTATAGAAAGCAAAATGGAATTGTAACAAATTAAATCTACAAGTGTATTATGCAACAACAAGTATATTATACTCTAAAAAAATTCTGGAATAAAAAAAAAATTCCTCTTTTTATCAAAAAATATTACCTGAAAATAGCAACGTTCTTAATAGGAATAAACAAAGTAAAAAATCTAGATAATATACATATAAGAAGAGAATATGAAACTTTTTATGTTTATGCTAAACTTGAATTTTGAAACTTAACATGAGAACTAAATAAAATTATTACATTCCAAGTGTTTTCATAAAAAGTTATAAAATTAAAAGCTTAACCATGTACATATCTATTCCAGTCTTTTAATCTCAAAATTTTACAAACATCTTTTAATATGAAACTGTAAAAAACTAGATTACAAGAACATATATTTATTCTGTTACAAATATTTAATAAGATTCTTAAAAGTAAAAACATTTTATATAGTTTCTATTATACATATAACATCTTTTAATAAAAAATCAACATCTGATTTTCTTTTTCCCATGAGACAATTTTTAAGCTCTGCACATTTAAGGTACAACAACAAATTCAATGACAAACTTTTTAACACACATATTCAATTAAATTTAAGAATAATCATGAAATGAAAATAATTAGAAATTTTAAAATACTCAATTTTTAAGCGAATCAAAAAAATGTTTTAACATTGAGAAGTATTTAAAATACGATATTTATAGTACCATTATATTTTTTAGTTAAGACTAGCAACTGCTTTCTTAGCTGCATCATCTAAATCAGTTGCTGTAACAATAGGAAGACCACTGTTGGCTAAAATAATTTTTGCTTCATCAACATTAGTTCCTAAAATAAGAAAAATAATTAATATATAATTTAATTTGTTTTAAATGTAAAAAGATACACAATGCCAAAATAAATACCTTCTAATCGAACAATTAATGGCACTTTCAACTGGATGTTTTGACAGGCATTAGTTATTCCTTTAGCGATAATCGCACAGTTAACAATTCCACCAAATATATTTACAAGTATAGCTTTCACCTAAAAGACAAAATAACATTAAAAATCTACATTACAATACAGTGGAACGAAGTCCACCCTTCACAGCATGCTTGATAAAAAATAGTAATATATCTGATATAATAAACATGTTTATGTAAATGCAATACATGTCTTAAAAATATATGCAACACATACTTTTACAATTGAGCATTTTATGACTAGTGATAAAAAAATCTTCATTAGAAAGAATATTTTTATCTTATTATTTTGCCTTTGTTTATTAACTTAAAATTAAGAAAAAAATTAATAAATTTAAAAACAAAAAATTACCAATACATATAAATAAGCTATTCATAAAAAATAAATACATTTTAAATTATTGTAATATGCAACAGAAATAACAGATTGTGTACATATACATCTTGTATCAGGGGTGTCCAACCCGGGGGCCGCATGTGGCCCGCAAGTTGCGGCCCACTGACTCTTTTTAAAAAATTTTAAATATCAGGTTTTAAACTTTTTTCATTTTGAAATTTATTTAAGGGGAAATTTATATATATATATATATAAAAATCTACAATGTATTTGCCTGTTACCTGTTCTTGTTTTAAAATAAATGCTTTTTGATAATAGAAATGTCCTTTAGATTAAAATAGATTTATATTTTATGAAAGTTACATTTGATTTTACTATAATAAATTACTTTTTAATAAATTCCGAATTGCATTATGCATGTCCTTTTCTATGGATGGTTTCATGATTCTCTGTGTGAGCAACTTTCATTTCGCCTCCTCCTTTTCTGTTTAGAGTGCCCAAAAAGCAAGAGGCAGTCAGAGATATTTTTGTAAGTTTAAAAAAATATTCAGGACGGTTAAGATAAAGGGCAACGTATACTTAATTGCTTGCGAATGACAGCACTATCAAATTTCAACAATGAGTAACGAAAGATCAATTAAAAAGGAACACCGTAATTTTCAAGAAAATGGCAACACTGTAATATTTTAAACATTATTTGATCATTCCATTATAATATTATATAAACATTATTATATTATCTATGCCTGTATATATGAAAAACATTGAAAACAATAATAATAATTCATTCTGTTTTAAATTTTCACTCAATAAATGTTTTTTTGTTTCCAAATCTGATATAAAGGTACATATCGTTATGTGCGGGCCTCGAGATTATAATCTTTTTCCGAAGTGGCCCGTAAGGTCATTTGGGTTGGACACCCCTGTCTTATATGATACAGGGCACAAGGGAGAACTGCATTCAAAATTTATTAGATCAACTCCCAAGAAGAACTTCATATTCCTTTCTTGTTATATGATTAAAAATATTTTTAAAAATAATGAAGCTTTCACTAAATACAAGAGTCATTGATAACTAAAATACTTATGGATTTTAATTTGATGAATATACAATGTGTATTCTCTTAACTTGCCTCAGTTCAAACAGATGCTCAGCTGAGGAACTTTGATGATAAAGTTCTTTTTTTTTTTTTTTTTGTTAGGCTCAAGTATTTATGTATACGCTCTACCATGCCTAAGAATTAGAAACTAAGTAAAACTTTCTTATAGCATAGCATATGTTCATCTAAAATCAATGTTGTTAAACACATATAAAAACTTCTCAAATAAAATGATTAATATATGTTGTATTTGAATAAATAATTTGATTTAGTTAGTCACAGATTTAATTCTGTAATGGCTAGCTAAGATGGAATTATTAATATATGGGAAGTAAAAAAATATATTTAAAAAGTTACGATATACATTAGAATCAGATGTCAATATCCTAAATGCTTGATAAACTTGTTCTTCTTGAACCATTCCACCAACATCTAAGAAGTTAGCTGGTTTACCGCCATATATATGTATTATGTCCATAGTAGCCATAGCTAAACCAGCACCATTCACTACAAACAAGGAATAATAGAATTTTATTAGCAATTAGAATAGGAATTCTTACAAAAATTGCTGAGTTGAATTTCATAGATGTATATAAATATGCACATAAATAAATATTAAATAATGAATATAGCTAGCATAATAAAAGAAAAAGTAATATTTGCAATTTTATATATTGCTATTAATATGGCGAGTATGTAATACAAAAATAAAGTAGTTATTTAAAATTTATAAATTTATCATATGGTAAGCGAAAATGAAGTAAACAGTTCCTGCAGAATTTTAAATGTAAGTGAATTTGTGCATTCCTTTCTCATACATTTGTGTTAAGTAAAATAATTTTATCATGAATCAGTAAAACATAATTCAATTTTAAAAAAAGTGTTAAATAATTTGTATCCATGTAATAAAATATAATACTCTCAAGATTTTTATATATTTTTTAATTCTACTTATCTCATATTTTACGAATATTTTATTAACAATGTTCAATTACTTCGAATTTGGTAAACCTCTTTAATATTGATATATCCCAATAAAAACTTTAATTTAAAAATAATTATTAAATCAAACTGAACATATATCGTCGGTCTAATTATTAGACTGCATAAATCCATCTGGGATGCTAATTTGATACAGTAAGGCTAGGCGCCAAGTTGTTGCTTATTTTCGCCAAGACAGGCAATAATATTACAATATAGTTTACTTTGATATTTTTATTGTGCAATAATGTGGTTGCCATGGGGATAACGTAGTGTTAGTTATTTGTTTTGGTTTTTTCCGCGCTGGATCTCTGCTCAGCAAAAGTAACACATTGTTACAAATTTTGTGTAATGAATGTTTAAAGTAGTGCAAATAATTTATATCTGGAAGTGTAATACATTAATATTACTTTCCATTGTATTTATTTTATGTTAAAATCTTTTCACCATCTTTCCCTTCAAAATCTAGCTTTATTATGAAATAAAAAAGTAGTGATTACACACAGATTGAGGAATAAATTAAAAGTGGAGCGTGTACTGAGGCATGGCATAGACAAAACAAAAGGATTAAGGAATCGCGCTTGGCGCATTGCACTCCTATATCAAATCAGTTACACCGGTGGAGTTGCGCAGTCTGATAATTAGAACGACGATATATAATAAAGCTGTCCCCCCACCCCCATAGTTAAGCAGTAAATGACACCAAAGATAAGATAGATAGATGCCAAAAAATAAGTAATTTTTCCTGTAAAAAAAAGCATCTTTTTTTTTCTTTTTCAAAATTTTTACCTCAAGAATTTTAAGAAATCAAAAGTACATAATAGCACCAAAAGAATTTCATCCTAAAGTAAACAACTGCATAACATATATTTCAAAGTTCACTTTATGTTAAAAGTATGCATTCAACAAGTACTGGTTGTATTAGAATTTTGATGCCAGGGGAAAATACAACATATTATTTGTAAATTAATTATATATTTATTTGTGTACAATTAAATACTTATATTATTTTGTGTAAGGGATTTTCCTCAAATTAAAATAATATTTTTATTAATTTTGTTACTAATTTTTCAATACACACTTCAAATGGCCTTAAAAAGCATCAGAATAAATTCTTTTTAAGGTAAGAAATTAAACTTTAAATACTCAAAAACTTGAATACAAGATAGAAGCATAATCACAGAATTATCATAATAATAGTCCCAAACTATTTGCAGTATAATAAATAAAAGAAAAATTTCATGCTTGTACCTGATTTTTTTTTTCTCTTTCTTTTAAACTGATTTTGAAATGAGTAAAAATCACATACAATAGTTATGAAAAGTTCTTAAAAAAATATTAATAAGAAACCATTTCCAATTATCAAATATGATGTAATGAATAACATAAAAGATGATAGTCAAAGAATAGTTTAGAATTAAAAAGTACAGAATATATATTTTTACATGATTATTAATTTTAAAAATCATATTGGCAATAATTGTATTAAAGTTCAATGCTTCAATCTATTTTTAATTTTCATATAATTCAGAGAATTATTAACATAATCACTTTTATTATTGCTTTAATTCTAGTTCAAACAAAGTCAATTAAAAAGGCATAAAACATATTATAAATATAAATTATGTTATGCATCATATTTATAATTTTGACCATTTTTTCTTCATGGTTTTTAAATGACTCAGAATTTTTTTTCTACATATTAGAAAAACACTTGTTGCATTGGTAGAAAATAGATAAAATGATATATGATTTTTTAAAAGTTATAGAAAATTCAATTAATACACAGTTGTATTAATAATGTTGTACTTAATGCATCATAAATACGCTAATTTCCTTTTAATTAAAACAAAGTTGGGGTTTTAAAGCCTCAGCCTACAATAAAATTATAGTAATATTTTTTTTAAAAGTCTTTAGGTATTTTTTAGACTGTTTGTTAGGTATTGTTTTAAAAAAAAGATTATCTGATGAAACACTTTTATTATAAAAACTATTATACTCCATTAAAAATAAAAAATTATCAGGAAAATAAATATGCAGTAACATTTCTATATATAAAAACCTTTTCTATAAATTATCAAAGATAAAAGTCTTAAAACATGATGAGCAATAATTTTTCACTCTCTCAAAGTGTGGTTAATTTTTTTTAGAAATAATTATAGTAACTCTCATAACTATTTTGAAACATTATATAAGCAGAGAAACAAATTTAAAAAATAGTTGTTTTCCTCCCCTTGGTTTGAAGAGTCTAATGTTAAAATTACAGTAATTGCATTTCATCAACTTAAACAAAATCAAATAAGTTTATATTGATAAAAGTGTGTATTCATAAATTTAATTGAAATATCTACACTACTAAAATTCGTAGGTAAACAAACATATCTATCTGTTTCTACGTACGCTTATCTTCTTACGAACTGCATGACGCAAAAACTCGCTGAAGGTACCAAAAGATCGGGAATGATTCAAGGAGTCCGTTTTGACCATTTAAATTCCAATATTGCAATTAGTTAGAAAGATATCAATTAAAAACCTTTGTTTTACTCCTGCATGCTGTTTCTATCGCCAAACAGAATGAAAACCGGGAGGTTATTTTTTATCCCCGACGTTTTTAAAACACGATCTAATTTTTTTTTACGAGACTCAGACAAAAAATAATTACAGAATCGGAAAGATTATTTACTTCACCATGATACGGTATAATTTATTTTACAAAGCAATGATATTTTCCGTTTTTACGATTTTTTCAAAAATGAGTCAAAATCGATACGTTTTTATGAAAATGATTTCTAAATCGTTCCGTTTGCATTTTCTTTCGCGTTAATGAAATGATATTCTACCCTTTAGAAGTTCATGCTTTTCTCTTTTAGATTCAGTCATTAAAATTATAAAATGTCAAAAACTTTTTTTTACGATTTTTCAAAAAATACTCAACATTTTATTTAAATACTTAATATTTTTTTTATTTATAAAAATAATGTCACAAAACTTTTATTATCCATAATCTGTACAAAGATTGAAAAAATTACGATTTAAAAAAAATTGTGTTTTTCGTTTTTTTCCCCTTTTTGCGAGAAATATTTAAGCATTACTTTTGTTACATTTTTTGTTTAAGAATTACTGTTGTTTGCAATCAATATATGAAGTTTGAAGGCATTAATTTAAAAATGAAGCCCGAAAAAAATTAAACCTCTAACAAATAACGCAATAGCCAAGGGTTTGGCGGCAAAAATCTGTTTGGCGCCAAATGACTCTTTTCCTCTGTGCCCGTCATGTTTGATGAAAGGTTACACTAGAAAAGAAGACGTGCCTATAAATATTGAAAATCACCAGATTTGGCGAAATTGAATATCTCTTCCTTTTACTTTAAAGATCTTTTCACTCCTTTTTTTCGAAGATTTTGTGGCGCGATCGGAAGAGCGCTCGATTACTAACGTTTGTACCCGGGTTCGAAAGAACAACATCGCTGAATTTTTATGATTTTTTAAAAACGTACTCAAAATTTTATTCGTGCATTTAATAACTTCACCAGCAATTTTGTAATTGGAAAGATAATTTATTTCCTCAGGACACAGTGTAACGATACTTTACATATTTTATGATTTTTTCTAAAATGAATCAATATTGATGCGCTTATATGAAAATGATTTTTAAAAACTCCTACTTCGATCTTTTAAGAGTTAGAGATTTAAAAAATAAAACGTCAAAAACTTTTTTTTTACAAAGTTTTAAAAAATACTCAAATTTTAAATATTTAATAACTACTTATCAAACTCAAATTTTTTATAACTTTTTCATTTATAAAAATAATTGAATTAAACTTTTATCCCGCATATTGAACATTTCAAAAAATGCTCACAATTTTAATTCAATATTTAATATAGTTGTGAAATTTTGTAATTATAAAAATTTCTACTTTTGTCAACATACAACTATTTTTTAAAAATTACATTTTCGCTTCATGGGCATAAAAAGTTGCAAAGTTAGTGAGTGAATATTAAAGTCCCACTGTTCACTTACTCGAAAGCTTTTGGTAATGCACCTCAACATTTTGAACCATTGTCAAGTGACGAGGATGAGACTTGAGTTGGCACCCATATCTCTCTTAACTACCATACCACACCAACGCTAGGGCGTTTAAACTCTCGACAGACTCAACAGTGGGTCTTCAGTGGTAGCCAAAATTTTAAAAGGACAGTAATAATTAATTGTGGAAAATTACCATGCGAATTTTGTAATGATTTTAATATAGAAATAACATACACATACCAGGAACAGCTGATAGTGTGAGGGGAAGGAGAATTTCCATGACAATATGTTATACATTTAAAAATGCTCATGCAATGCCGGGGGGGAATAAACTGTCTGACAAGGAAAAGAAGCGAAAAAATTTTGAAACAAGGAATTTTAAGTTATACACCCGAACCACGCCGGGCTAAGCAGAAAGGGGGGGGAGGGTGGAAGTCATTTTGAATAAGAGTATTAGAAGTGCTGATTTTGTGAAGGAAAATTTATAAAAGTAGAGAAAGCCTGTGCAATGCCGGGGTATGCAGCTAGAGTTTACATAATATTTTCTACATTCCAAATTATTTAATTATGTATATAAAATTGCAAAACTTACTTGATAAAATGTGAATATTTGAAAAAAATATTCTATATTTCATTATCATTTATTTAACCTTAGATTCATAACTATTATAACACCTATAAGGTGTATCCCATTCTAATATACTTACTATCATAATATAAAAATATGCTTACCCATGCAAGCTATGTTTCCATCCATACCAATGTAATTTAAATGATATTTAGCAGCATCAACTTCCCTAGGATCACTTTCAGAATGGTCATCCATTTCAAAAATTTTCTTTTGTCTGAATTCTGCATTATCGTCAAAATTAAATTTTGCATCAAAACAAAGCACTGAAAAAAAAACCAACAGCTATAAAATTTAAAATATATAAATATATATATTTATATATAAAAATCTTCGCTGTGTGTGTGTGACTAAACTCCTCCTAAATGGCAGGACCGATTGTGATGAAATTTTGTGTGTGGTTTGAAGTGGATTTGAGAGTGGTTTAGATTCACAATTCGGTCCGATATCGCAATTAGTTAAAAAGATATTAATTAAAAACATTCAACTCAATATTCCCCTGTATTGTTGTAACAATGTTATTGTTATAAAAACGATGCAAGTTGGCGCAGAAAATCGATTTTCAGCCAAACTATCCAAATCGGGTCTTCATTGTTACAAAAATGAAGACGAATCATGCTTTTTAGAGTTTCTAATTAATATCTTTTCAAATAATCTTTATATATACATAATTCTTCTGTGCATGTGTATGTGACTGAACTCCTAAACGGCTGGACTGATTTTGATGATATTTTTTGTGTAGGTTCAAGTGGATTCGAGAATGGTTTAGATTCAAAATTCGGTCCAATATCGCAATTAGTTAAAAGGATATTAATTAAAAACCTTAAAAAAAATAATTGTTTTACCCATGTGTGTTGTTTATTCTGCTAATGCGCGGCAAGAAAAAAATAAATAAGAGGGAAGAATTTTCCGATATTTTCGCCGTTTTTAAAATTGTAATCTAATTTTTCTTTTAAAATCAGACAAAAAATAATAACAGAATTGAAAAGATTATTCATTTCGCCACGATACGGCATATATCTTTATACATATAATTTTTCTGTGCGTGTGTATGTGACTGACTCCTCCTAAACGGCTGGACCGATTTGGATATTTTTTGTGTGGATTTGAGAATGATTTAAATTCAATCGCAATTAGTTAAAAATGCACCAAAATTATGTAAGAGCTCGCAATTGTTCATAAAAAAATCATGGGCAATATTCTTGAGATCGTTATTTTGATCAGCAAACTTCAAGGTGAAGTTGTACTTCTACCACCGATCCCGATGATTCTTTCAGACTCACCTACCCATTCAAATGTTTGCAATTTCTAATTTGCTATGACCATTAATAAGTTACAAGGTCATACAATGACAATTTGTGGCTTAGATTTAGAAAACCCTTGCTTTTCACACGACTAATTATATGTTGCATGTTCAAGGTTTGGCAAACCATCGCATTTGTTTGTTTATCCCCTCAAGGATTAACCAAAAACATTGTACATTCAATGGCATTACAATAAATTTATTTTTTGTGCATTAAAAAAATACACCTGTTATAAAAATAGCCTGAGTTTTATCTTTTTTGCCCTTTAATCAAAACAAGTTCAAGTTTCTATTCAGAATAGTTTCTATATTCAACTTAGTTCATAGTAAATGCATACTCACATGCAATTGATAGGTCGAATTGTGGTAACTGTACATGTGATGATGTCAGGTATTGTAATAACTTTCTTCATAAAAAAATTTATCAAAAAGGTTCAGATTGTTACAACTTATTGAAATTTTTTTAAAATTTTTGGATTTAAGACGTGTGTACAGGACAATGTCTGACGGGACCACTAGTATATATATACATGCCATGTTTCAAGTCAGAATCAGACTTAATTTTTAAGAAAAGGGTCTTTATTTGATAAAATTTGTACAAGCTCTGATGCTGAGCGAAGAGAGAAAAAAGAACGCCACAGGATGTTTTAAGTGGATTCACTTAAAACACAGATGCAGTAAGTAGCGCGGCTTTTAAGATTGTACTTGAAAGTTAATGCTGACATATGGGGACTATTAAATTTAACGATCTGGAATTAGACATGTTTATTGGCTAGGCCATATGTTCGGAAGAAATAAATGGGTGATTAGTTTGATACTTGAAGATGTGAACTGAGAAAAATGAGTTAAGTGCTAGATAGGGAATTTAATTTTAATCAAATTTAATTATCCTTACATATATATATATAAGATATGTATTATCACAAAAATTAAAAGTTTTTTTTTTATATATCAAATAAATATTTTACCTCTATGGTCTTTAGTTTCACCAAAGGGATTGATTTCTATTTGAGTGGCATCTACTTTAATAAAGATTTCATATAACTTCTTGATTTGTTGAGCTGCCTGTAAAAAGAATGTAAACACAAAAAAAACATTTTAGACCACATATAATTCCATTTTACACAAAAGTTTAACATTATAATATCCAAAAATTCAAAAAGCTATATATCATAATTAAATTAAATCATTAACAGAAATGTGTTCTGAATTTAAATACAATACTTATTCTAAATTTCTAGAAAAAGAGTAAAAGTATTCTACACTAAATATTTGTATATTTTGAATTAACATCTCAGTAGAGCAACATGAGGATCTTAGATTAGAATCTGAGATGTTACTTCACTAAACAATTGCTGCACATTACAGAATGGCTCTAATGGTTGATTCCATTCAACATGCAGAAGTTCCTATTATTCTGCATAATAAATCTTTTAGAAAAATAGGTTTCAAACATGCAGCTCAGGTTGAATATTTTCAACCACAAATTTACAAAAATAATTATTCAGCAACCATAACTACACATTTAACAAAAATATCTGTAAGAAATGAGAAAATTCAGAATTCAACATACCTCATGAAGCAAATCTTTTTCAAATTTCAATTTTTGTGCAATACTCCTAGCTTGGCTATCAGAGATTCCTCTTGTGATATCAATGACTTCCTTTAAAAAAAATTTTTTTTTATCTATGTCAATATTCTGAAGCTTTAAGAAATATTCATTCATAATATTTAATGTAAATATTCACAGTAAATATTACCTCAGAAAATGAGATGAGGGTAAAAATACTAACATTTGTATTTACTTACAAAATATTTTTTCGAAATTAAACAAAAGTATAATAATTATTAGAATATATAATATTTTGTTTGATTATTACTATACCTCCTTTATTTTCCTTTATTTAACACAGATTTTATTGTGAATATACATATTGAAACATGTCCCATGTATGCTGCTTTCCCAGCAGTGATACATAGCTTGTGGGAAAATTGAGTTTTACAAGGAAAGTGTGCTTCCTAGCAAAAACTTGAAAAGTAGAATATGGCAACTGTTGAAGATGTGATCAGGGAAACCAGTTTGGCAGCTTTATCGCACTTGGCGACAAATTTAGCAGGAAAAATTATACCACCAAGGAACCCTTGAGAAGTCTCTGGGATCAAACGTTCTGCAACTTCTATGAAAATTTCCAAAAGGGACCTTTGAGACGAAGGTCGAAATCAAAACCTGCTTGTGATAAGACAGCAAGACAAGCTGTGCTTGAATTCCTGTTTGTGAAACTTTTATAGTGAGCCGTTTCACATTCACAGCTGTTGTTATACAATCGCTTTGCAATCAAATTTTTATTAGACTATTAAAGCAATATATTTAAAAGAGCTACAAGTACTTTTAAAAAATGAAAAAACAAAACAGGCAAAATAATAGGTGTAGAAAAATAAGCTGCTCATGCAAAGTACAGGCAAATTAAACAAGTTCTCTTTTGAGGCATCCAAATAATACTTGGGCAAAACTGTTATGTAGTTAATTCTTAAGACAAAATTTGCAACTGTCTATACATAAAGGAATGTTGAATAAATTTGTTGGAAGTTCAGACTTCTCATAGATATTAATTTTGGAAAATTAAAGTTTGATAAATCTAATCTAATTTATTCATTTACCGTAAAATCAGGTGTATAATGCACACCGGTGTATAATGCGCACCTATACTTTCAAGCTTAATTTTTTAATTTTTAGGTATATTTGCCGTATAACGCACATCCCCTTTTTTACGGAGAAATCTGAAATATTAGTATACATTGCTCTTATGTTTTGAAGTCATTTATTCATATTATTATTGCAGACTTTTGAAAAAGTTTTCTTTTAGAACTACAACTCTTTTAGTTCATAAGGCAAGTAATTTTTTTTAAATAAACAGTATTTCAATACATGTAGCAGCAAAAAATTTTTTATGTTCATCTCTTTTGTTATTTTTAAAGTTATGTTTTTATACCCGGTGTATAACACGCACCCTTAAGTTTAGGTCTCAGTTTTCGTGTTAAAAGTGCACATTATATGCTGGATTTTACGGTAATTATTATTTGCACACTGAATTCTAAAATTTCAAACAAAATTTAATATTCTGAAAGTTAATATCTGTTCATTACCTATTTGATACTTGTTTTGGCAACAGAAGAATAAAATTTCGCTAACCATATTTAATTTTACTATTCTGAATATTGAAATTGAATGCATAGCAGGTAAACTGAAATTTCCCTTTCATCTATACATATACATAAAAATGAAGTGTCTGTTTGTAATTTGAAATTAACAGCTTTTAACTAAATGCATTTA
The DNA here is from genome assembly GCA_019973935.1 of Trichonephila clavipes. Taxonomy (NCBI): domain Eukaryota; kingdom Metazoa; phylum Arthropoda; class Arachnida; order Araneae; family Nephilidae; genus Trichonephila; species Trichonephila clavipes. Next base: position 1,268,768 of record BMAU01021430.1, read on the forward strand.
AAAGTATATACAGTACTTATATGAAAAAATCAATTTTTAAAATTTTTTTTTGTCTGTCTGTCCGTCTGTTTGTTTGGACTAATCTCTGAAACGGCTGGACCAATTTTGACGAAACTTTCACTGGCAGATAGCTAATATTATAAGGAATAACTTAGGCTACTTTTATTTTAGAAAAAAAAAATTAGGATTCCAGGAAAATAAAATTAAAATCAATGAAATAGTGAGCAATATCCGATTCAAATAGGGATTATTTATTTCAATAGGGACTATTTTTATTCAATAGGGATTATTTTTATTCAATAGGAATTATTTTATTTTGCGAGCCTTCTGTCTCAACGATTGCTAGCAGTTATATCAAACTTTTTTCTTTGATTAGGTTGCTGCCATTTGCCACATTTCCCATTCATGTCTTGATCCTAATGATTTTACAGTTGTTAACTGCATTGTCAAAGGTCATGCGTCCCTTTCACCCCCTTCCTTGCGGCTTCGTTTGTGTTCGCGTTTCACCCTACTTGCTACTTATACCTATTTTGATCCTTAAGATTTTAGTCCTCACCCATCGACAGAGTCAAAGGTCATGCGTCCCTTTCACCCCTTGCTCAACAAAAAGCAAAGAAAACAAAAAAGAAACATAGATTGACAAAGTAGAAGAAAAGTTTTTGTAAACTCTGCGAAGTGAATAAACACTTTTTTGTTAAATTCCACATGGACGAAGTCGCGGGTAACAGCTATTTAACATAAAATAAATGCATCAGAAAGTAATATTAACGTATTACACATCCAGATAAAAATTATTTACACTATTTTTAGCGTTTATTACACAAAATTTGTAACAATGTGTTACTTTTGCTGAGCAGGTATGTGTTTTCAAAAATCGACCCACAAGAAAGTTACGGGGCATCATAAATAATAATAATAAAAAAAATCAGCAATTATATCTAAAGACTTAAAATTTAGCAAACATGGTTTTTTCGTTCAGCTGAGTTATGTAAAAAGCTTTTTTTTTTGTTTCATTTATACAATTCACGTAAAATTAACTCATTAAAAACTTCTTTATTCTTCAGTCTGTATTTTTTAATTTTTAAATTCACCTGTGCAAAGAACGGGTATACCAGCTAGTTCTTTATATAATTACATAGATAGGTAAACTATATACAAAGATATTATTCTGATCATAAGGATCTGACAGAATTAATAAAAATCATACTTTATAAATTAAGTCAGGGGTTTCTTTTGCTACTTGTTCAATATCAACTCCTCCAGCAGGGCTAGCAACAATTACAGGCCCACCACTTTCTCGGTCCATTAAAATAGCTAAATAAGTTTCTCTGGCAATATCTACAGCTTCTGCAATCATAATCTAGAAGAAAAAATGCATGGTATGATAATTGCATGATAGGTAACTTTCTCCATAATAATTTACAGTAAACAATGAAAATAATTTTACTTTATTGACTTTAACACCATCTTTTCCAGTTTGTTTAGTAACAAGATTATATCCCAGCATACCGTTAGCAAATTTAGGAACTTCTTTTGGACTAAAAAAAAAATTTACATTAGAGCACATACATATTCATCATTCAAAATGTGTATAGTTTTGCTTATATATGACAACATTATGATTACGAAATTACAATGATCCCCCTCCCCCCAAATTAAACTTATAACAGTTGTCAAAAAAAGAAAAGAAAAAAAAGGATACCTTTATTAACTTTTCAATTTTCATTTCAGTTGTATAAAAAAATTACTCATAACAGCCCAAAAGAACCAACTCCTATGCTGTAATGAATTAACTATTAAAATTAATTTCTAGAAGTAATTTCTCTATTATGAGTCCTTTTGTTGAATTTGGAAAACATTGTTTTAAATAGTCTATGCTCTCAATAACTTACTAAGCAGAACTTTTTCATAGCAGGGTCCAATTCTCTTCTTTTCTTTTTGCAGAATTATACAGAAATTTATGTAAATACTCTCTGTGTACTAAATTTCATTTAAATTCTATCACTAGTTCAAGAAATATTTGAGAAAAATTGTCAGATAAACTACCTTGGACCATTGATTTACAATACTTTCCATTTTCAAATACTGTATGAAATGTGGACCCTATAATGCCCCTTAAGACACAGCAATTTTCAACTGTAATTTCAAAATTTTATAATTCCTGAAACATGGTTGGAAATTTCATGAAAGTATCAATTTCAGCATCTTATGAAATGAGTAATCCAAATTTAAAATTTTGCTTATTACACTCAGTTTTCCTCATAACTGAATTAAAAAATGTTGCCTTTTTTATGATGAGAAAAAAATATGTGTAAAAAAAATTAATATCTATTAGGAGAAAATTATTTTTAGCTTAATTACCTGTATAATTTACTAATTTAATCACTTAATGTCCTAATTTAGTCCCCTTTTAAGCTATTAACATTGATATTAATTTTGTCCAGCTCCAACAAAAAATCTAAAAGTTATTGTGGTCCATACATATATATATTTTAATTTTTTCACTTATTTTGGAAAATGTATCTTAAATCATTTAAAAAAAATTTGCAGCACCCATCATGAAAAAAATGTCTCCAACCCCTTTGATATATATATATATATATATACAAGAAAATAAATTGCTTTAAAAACTTCTTGAAATCTTCCATTATGCTGATTGAATAATATTAATGCTTAATATTAATATCAATCAAATTCTAGTAATACATATCAAATTTTACAAGTAAACTACTTACTCTTTGGTCAGCTGAACTCCACCTACTAAACCACTCGAAAAAGTACCTTTACCACGTCCTCCAGCTAAAATTTGAGCTTTGATTACATATTCATCAACATCTAAAAAGAAATAATTAAATTACTTAGTGTTTAGAAAATTTATTTAAAAATTCACATTAAGTTTTTTTTAAATCATAGAAATAAAAATTTATTTAATTAAATTATTTATTTCACATTCTTTAAATGAATCATTAATACAAAAGAGAATTAGCAAAACTATTAATAATAATTTACAATAATATGCATATCTGAGACATGGTCATACTTCTTATGTGTTACAGAATTTTTGTAATACACAATCAATCTAATACAATAATTTTTGTAAATTACAAAATATTCTTGTAAGTAGTTTATAGAAAAAAAAAAGTTTTTTCTTTTTTTAACTATCTCAACCAAATATAAAGGAAGATAATTTACAAAGTAAATATATTTTTTACATGCATGCCCATTTGTATTATAAATAATTTTAAATAATTTAATTGAAATTACTTTTTAAATATTTAAGCTTTCAACAGCTTTACTACAACTCTTTTCTTCGGGTGGAAATACTGTAGTAGACTTATGAACAGCTTTAAAACGATTGTTTCCTTTGGTTTATTTATCTTTGCATCATATATATTCAATTAGATTTGATTTAAGATGGATCATTTCTGAGTGCATTTTATTGTACCATTTTGTTAACCAAAAATCCTCCTTACAGGATGAAAATATAAATAAATTCAAGGATCATGTGCTAAAAGAGTTTCTAATTTTGTTGTGTATTATATGCCACCACAGATAATCTGGTTAAATAATATCAGAGAGCACGTGCACCAATGGCATAGGTGCTATTCTAGGTATGTGGCATTTGTAAAATAAATAATCTGGTGTGTTAAAAGTGTTCTCCATCAGAAGAGTTTTCTCTCTCTGTACAATTTATTACTTATATTTTTAATCACATTGTGTACTTTTCATTTTATGTGACACTACACATTATCAACAGTATATATTTTTTATTATTCACCAAAAAAATTAAAAATTATGCAACGCTCTTCCCCCCCCCCTTACTTGATGGAAAAGGCTGTGCGAATAATATGCGACTGCAGATTAATTAATTGCAAAATACTTACGAAATGAATGAGCAACTTCTTCTGCTTCATTTACGTTGGTTGCTATTCTAAAATTTTGCACATTTATGCCATGATCTTGCATTAATTTTTTACTTTGATATTCTTGTAAGTTTAAATGGCGTAGAGACACAACTGTTGATGGAAGCTGAAAAAAAGAATAAAATTATATATTGGATTATTACAAAAATCATGCATTTAGCAATCTTTGTGTATGTACCACGTGTCTCTCTAATGAGTCCTTAAAACTCCAAAACAAGGATAAAATAGAGAAATTTCGTAGGATTATAGATTGGAAGAACTGAATTAAGAAGTTAGATTTGAATCACAAAATGTAATAGTTAAATTTAACACTAATTCAATACATATGACTTCAGAATTTTTATTTATAATGAGATTGATTTTAAAAACAGCATAACAAATTCATCACATTGATTTTGTTGTAGTTTAATCAATAATAATACAATTATTTCAAACTTATTTTTGAATATAATTTTTTAATGCATTGTTGTTCATTGGAATAATAAAAGTTTTCCTTTTAATATTAATTACATTAAATAATGCAACAATGTATAGTTTCCTTTTTATTCGGATTTATCAGTTAGTGTTAGGCATATAATCCATAATTGAACAACAGCAAATATATTTTGTCCCAAAAAATATGTAAAAAATATTATTATAAGGAACTTTTATATAAGTGATTACTTACATAATAACTCAAAGGTATTGATGACATTATATGAAACAAAGCACATGGTTGCCAATTAGGTGCGTAAAACACATGCAAAATCAGGGTTGATAACTTGGCAAGTTATCATAAACATTGGCACAGTTGCAATAGTAAGTAAGTAGTACACATAAGTATTCATGTATAGAACATGGAAGTATATTGATAGGAAAATATAAATTTCATTTAAGAAATTAATACTTATTTCTTCTTCTCATTATAATTCTTGAACATTTATATAAATAAAAAAATTAGCATTTTAAAAAAAAACTATGCATATATATAATAAAATTTCAAAAAAAAAAAAACTCATATGTCAGATATGTGTTAAATATTTAAGAAAATACTAATCTCTCAGTTTTGATTACTTTTATACATAGTACCTTGAACATTTAGATTATGACAGAACACTTTATTATTAAACTAAACAAACTTTGCCAGTTACATTCACTCTTTATTAACATATAAAAAGTCAAAAGTTTTTTTGTTGCTGTTGTCACAGCATCATATATTTATTTTGTATTTTATACTATTAATAATTTAAGATTTTCTTACACAATAGAGCTATAAAATAAAAACTTTTTAAATTAATGCTACCAAAATATTGCTGTTTCGGTTATTTCAGAAATAATATATATGGCTGTCTTTTCTTTAATAACCAATATTTAAGTATTCTTTAAAAATCATAGGAACAAAACTGTTTTTTCAATATGATAAGTTTTAAGCACATCTAACAAATACTGAAAATATGTGTAAGTTTAGCTAAACAACTTGAATTAACTAATGAAATGGCAAAAATTTCAAAGAAATTATACCAAAGTTTATTTATATAAATAAAATTTAAATAGTGTTTAATCATGTAAATTCCATAATTTTAACATAAAAAATACCAACTGTTTTAAAAAGACATAATATTTAACAGCAACATTATTCACGCACTTCTCTTTTCAAATAGCCACATTATGATCCATAACACACTTTTTAATAGAATAATCCTATAATTTTGGATACACTGCAACAAGTTCTTTTTTTCCCAACATGTTCATTAACATCACACTCTAAAGCAGTACAAGAGCTATTGGCAACAGACATTGGAATTTTAAACTGTGGTCAAATGATGAAGATTGCACCTAAGCAAGCATCCTACTCACCAAACTGCCACATCATGCCAACATTGGGACTTAAAGCCATGACAGATTCACCCTGCATCAGCCCTACTACAAATCAGGTTTTCCCTCTTCCTTGTGCAAAGTAGGTTTTAAATTTTAAACACTTTTCTACAAAAAGATATGAGAAGAAAAATAGGGTAAGTTATTAAATAGGTTATTGTATACGAACACATACAGGAAGGTTTCTTCATTATTGTCCATATAGCACAACACTTGAAAATGGTTTCCAGTTTAGTGAAAATGATTAACAGATAAATACTAAACACCACAAATTTTTTTGTGTGGAAGAAGTGCTGTTGGATGATCTACTAAGAGTAAGAGGGGCTTTTTCACTAATGTAATAAAAATGGAAAACAAATTGTTTTTTTTCTAAGATGTAAAACTTTTCAATAAGTCATGAAAGAGTACTTTGTGTGTAGATTTGTAATCATATTATATATGTGATATTTCTGTGTTTTGGGTTATGTATGATTTCCTTAAGTTATACATATAAGCTTTAAAAAATACAGTTGGCAACTAGGCATAAAGCTCATCTGAGCCAAAATTTTAATGTATGAATGAATGATAAAAAAAAATATTTCTAATTCATGCAGTAATTTACAAAAGAAAAAAAGCTGGTTTTCAAAATTTTTTTAAAAAAGTAAAAATGAAGAATTATTTGTGTATGGCACCATATATTAGGATTTTGTACAGAGTATGCCATTTTTACAACTTAGAATAAGAACAATAATGGTTATTTTTTACCTGCATGTATTCATGAAATTTGAGTTAAAATAGAAAAGAGCGTTTTGAGAATGTAAACCAATTTTGTTACTTATTGAAAAAAATACTTTTAAATTAAACTTCGCTTAAATTATGTAAATTTTTACAGTGATTTAAATTTAACTCCGTAAGAAATAAACTAAAAATTTGAAAAAAAAAATTTTTTTTTAAAAAGAAAGAAAACAGGAGAAAATATGACTTTTTTCAAGTAAAAAAAAAAAATAATAATCTGATTTTGCCTTCTATTATTTCCTAAGTTTGCTTTAGAGTACATCATTATTTCCAGTATTACTACTATCCACATTATATTGGAAACAAAACACATTTAAATCACTTCCACAATCAATAACTAATTGAAACTAAAAAATTTGGTACTTACGTATCATCGCAACAATCGCCAACTCTACGAAAAATTTGCCAAGTTGGTAACCCTCAATTCCTATGTGTCGTAATCCCTGTGTACTTCGTTTGATAATTTGTCCCCAATAGGTTGCGATAATACGTAAGTACCAAAAATTCGATGTCATTTTAAAAAACTTATCTGATCCTAGTTCCTATTCGTTTTGAAAACAATGTAAAAACTTGGGACTTAAATATTGTTAAAAAAAATACCTTTAACTGTCATAAATTATTTTCGTACAAGTACAAACCTTGTCGTCCACTATCGCCAAACTAGAAAAATGTCGCCAAGCGATGCGATATCGTATTTTGATTGGTGTAGGTTTGGCTGATATACATCAATTTGTATGCTCAACCAGATTTTACACATGTGGCATTACTTTGATCAGTAAAACATTAAAATTTTTCCCGATGATGCACAGCAAAAAGGGCCTCATTTTTTTAACCTCGATCACCAAATGTCAAGAATTAAAATTTATAAGGATGATAATGCTCCATATGATAGTTGATATAACTGATGTAAGATAGCTGATACCGTTTTGAGCATGCATGATTCGGGGATCACATGGTCGGCATATACATTTTTAAAGGTTATTAACCTGTTAATGCTTTTAAAAATCATAAAATGCTTAAAATTAAATAAAATGCATACCTTGCGTTCAAGGACATTACAAAGATTGGAACCGTGCTTTACAATTCTACTAAGAGATGCCATTTTAAGATAATTTGCCTGTGTGCTTCAAGCCTCCTAACTTCAACACGGTTACTTCCACATTCAAGACAAGCGATAAGATAAATAAACAAGCTGGAGTAAAAAGTAGTAATATTACCAGTAATGACGTATGACAAAATAAAATTTATTTTATAATGGCAATAGCTAAAATGTGGGCAATGAGATTGAAACAGCCTTCTAGATATTATAAGCTAAATTTAAAAATATTACGCAAATTTTAACAGAAAAAATTCAAACTTTTTGGAATTTTATTTTTTTTTCTGTGTCAGTTCTCAAAAGATTTTTCAGAATGACATTTACTCCCGATCTTTCCTTCGGTACAGATACATCAATAAGGATAAATTTCAAAACAATATTATTCGAAAAGAAATATAACTCATTTATCCATAAAATAAATTGTTTTCTATAGTTAAATCAGTTGTTAAATAAATTTAAAAACTCCATAAGAGGGCCTTGACTTAGTTTTCATTTTATCTTATACAAAAAGTTACCACTAAAGAAAACGTCAATGATATGTGGATATTTTTTTAAGAAGATCATAATATTTGATAAGCACAGTAATCAAGTTCAGTCAACCTGTGTGTTCAGGTTCTAATTCCACAAAGCACCCATCATACAGAAGTGCTAATGTACACTAAATGTATTGGGACTCAAAATCTGCTCGTTCACTTGACGTAGAGTGTCAGGGGGAATAGGGTGTCAGTTTACTGTGCTTCGCAATTGTGTATTAATTCTAGTTAATGATCCTCCGTTTCAAGTCATTAATAGCTGGAAGCGTTCAAATCAACAAAAATACCTCATAAAACGTGTTGAAAAATTCATTGCATTTGCCATTTGACAGTGTTGAAAACAATGCAGAAGAATAAATTCTATTTGCGATGCAATCACCTCCTCCGCATCGCGGCCTCAGTAAGTTGAACTGTCACTTTGAAGTTATTCGCTTTTTTAATAATTATACTTAATAACTACTTTTGAAGAAGATGGATAATTAATTAACTACTGATTATCCATTCGAATTAGATTTAATCGTATCATTAAAATACAGTTCACATCGCTTCATCGATGGCAAATATATTGAAATTAGGTGGCCTTGGAGAAGCAAATTTCTATGCAATTTCTTCATTGATTATATAAATAGCAAGAATATGGGCTGGATTTTTTTTTTATCTTACTGTTTCAGCTTTGTAGTTCTTTACAAACAACTTTGAAATTTTTAGCATTATCAGTACAAATTAAAGTATTTTTTGCTCTCTTACTAAAAAATCATTTCAGAGTTGCCAACATAGCTTCAGTTGTTTCTGTAACAACTGCTTATGAATTATTTTGATAGCAGGATTTTCCATGCATCAATTTGGAAGAACAGTAAATGATTCGCGATTAATAATAGAACAATTCATAGCAATTAGGATGGGTTTGGGATAGCTGCCCTCTTAGTCTCATGTCCTTGGATCTTAACAATTTTCAAGTCTTTATCCCAGGATTCTTTCTCATATGTAAACCTTTTCAGAGTTTCTCAGAGTCAGTCAAACATCAGTTATCTCAATGGTAAATATTACTAAAAATTGTTTAATTTATATGGCGTTAGTGGAGGTCAGATTATCTTAATAATTTAAAGGCTGGACATAAACGGGGGACTTCACTAGAACGGGTTGAAGATCTTTTACCATCCAATTCTCTTTCCTAGCTAAAGGGTCATCGCTAAGGCATATCTTTGAAAGGAGTCAGTTTGTAAGATGATAGACGCGGAAAACTATTCGCGTCGTAATACACTGTATTTTAATATTCAGCATTTCTGGAGCGTTGATGTTTTCTGAAAATATTATTAGGGTAGCCTGAACAATTTCGAATTTTCCTTTTTCCATTTTTCTTTCTTTCTTTTTTTTTAAGTAAAAAATATTATTTCAAAATCAGATAATATATACTTCATTTAAGTTAACTAAATAAAATTAATTTTTGGGTGAAAAACAATAAGGTATAACCATATAAAAATACAAAAATAAATTGTATTTCTTTTAAAAATAAAAATCATAAATATTTAGTTATGAATAATCGTACATTTTTGTCAGTCCTTCAGTTATTTAAAATTACGAAAAAGTTCACATTTCAGCATAGCCGATTCATAATATCTATTCAAGCATTCCTGCAATTTCTTTTGGTTTAATATGCTTATATATGAAAGGTGTCCTTAAATATATTTCATGGGAAGCACTATCAAAACGGACCACTTAAAAAATAAAAACATTTTTAAAGAAAAATTTTAACTATACGAAGAAGTAAATTGAAGTTTAATGTAAAGAAATTTTTGTATCTTAACATTAGAATCAATTGTTAAAAATGTAATTTGGAAATTAATATTTAACTATATTACAGTATTTTATTTTACACCTCTTTCATTACTCTTTTTTTTTTTAGTTTTTAGCTTCTACAAAAACTAATAAAATAGCGATTTGAAAATACATTTTTTATTTATAGATATTGGGTGAGTCAGTGCACATACTACGGGAAAACTGATTTCTGCTCCAGGTTATAAAACGCTGGAGGGAATGTATTAAAGATGAATCGTGATTATCCACTTATAATAAATTCGGTATTCTTAACAATAAAAACAGGAAACACCACGACTCCAAGAAGATAGGATTCTTGGAAAGGGGAGGTGGTAAATTAATATGTTATTCCAACCACCTGACTAAACAGAAAATTGATAAATAAAGATTTTACCAGAAATATAAATATATTCATCTTTTTGAACGAAGAACTTTTATTAAATTTTAAAATTACCTCAAGTAAACATGGGAAAAATTTAGCATATTTTAAACAATTAAACAGCATTTTTTTTAAATTGACATTTATTGTGATGTACCTTCAATACGCTATTGCTTTTTTGAAATTTCTTCAACTTTTTTAGAATTCTACAGGATTGTCTTTATTTTTAATTGTAAGAAAAATATATGGAAGCACTTATTTCTTTTTAGTAAACACTTTTATCTTTTATTTTTTATCCTTTATTTTTAACACCGTATATTCTGGTGTATAAAGCGCACATTTAACACAAAATATAAGATAGAAACTTACGGGTGCGCCTTATACTCTGGATTTAAAAACGATAGCTTTAAAAATAAAGGAAAGATGAAGATGAAAAAAAAAGATTTCTATATGCATTTAAATATAATAGTTTATTTGAAAGAAATGAATTGCCTATCAATTTTTATTATTGTATAACATGAAAAACTCATCATATTCGTCTTCCATTAAATCTTCAAGCACATCATCAAATTCTATATATATTTTATCTTTTTTTTTACCACTATTACTCTGCTCCATGAATAACTGATCATCTTCCGTTCTAAGTAGATTGTTTTATATACTATACATTTTAAAAGATTTTTGAATTATAAGGTGTATTCAAATGAAACCCAATCACTAGTGTAAAGTAACGGTAACATTTTTATTAACTCAAAAATGTAGTTATATACAGTACACATATTCAGAAATAGTCTCCAAAATTATTTGCACATTTATCCCATTGCCACACTAGCCGGTTGATTCGACCGTTGAAGAAGCTAGTAGGCTGCTGTTGGATCCAGGCCTGGACCCAGTCACATACTTCATCGTCTGTTGTGAATCAATTTCCACGAATAGCTCGTTTTAGAAATCCAAAAACATGAAAATCGCACAGTGAAAGGTCTAGACTGTATGCTGGATGTTCAGTGGCGTAACGTGCACCCCCGCATCGCGGGGGGCAGGGTTCTAAAGGGACCCAAACCTGACTTTGCAGGGGGGCCCAAAAGTTCTCCGTTACGCCACTGTGGATGTTCCAGTGTTTCCCACCGAAACTGCTGCAATGTCGTCTTCACCACATTGGCCGTGTGCGAGCGGGCATTATCATGCAAGAGAATAACGTTTGTAAGATCATCTTGTAGTTGAATTAATCAGCTCTAATTAACCGGATTTACCGTTTTTATTATTTCCTTCAAAACACATCACTATATTAATAATTTCATTTACAATTAGAAGTCACATCGTGAACTACAGGCAGCTTCGTCCATTTTTCATTCGAGACTATCTTCTTCTTCTTCTCTCCTTTCCGCTCAAAGGCCAAAACAGTTCACAGCAGCGCCCCCTTTCTAGTCTATCGTGTGCTATGTGTCAAGCCTCCTAGTGTACTATGTGCCACGCCGTTACACGTTGTTAGACAACATGCCTAGGTGTTTCGACTTGATGGCTCGTCTATGGTTCTGTAAAGTGGCTTGATAATTCAGGGTATTGATGGGGGTTCCCCGTTCCAGGAACTCTATAAGCATTGTTCCCTTGTGGTGAAATAAAGGACATTGTGACCTTACCAGAACTAGTAAGCACGGTCTTTGATTTCTTTGGAGGTGGTGAAGCCGCACGTTTCTATTGCTTTCTCTGACGCTTTCTTTCCAGTTCAAAATGGTGACACTATGTTTCGTCACCAGTAACAATTTGCGACTAAACTCCGTATTCCTCCTCATGATAACATAGCAGATGACTCAAAGACAGCACCATTCGAGTATTGCGCTGTTTGGCAGTCTGTTGGTGGGTAACCCACTGCACACAAGTTTTTCGGAAGTTCAAGTGTTGATGCATTGTGGTGTGAGTGATTCCCACGCTAATACCCAGTAACCGATGGATCTCGTCCACGGTCATTCTGTGATTGTTCAAGACTTAAGAATTCACTTCCGCAATCATTTCTGGTGTGATAACATGATGAGCTTGTCCAGGTCAAGCATCGTCTTACAGCAATTCGCGTCCGTGAAGGAATATTTTGCACCATTCCACAACACTTGAACGACACAGACTGTACTCACCGCACACAACCATCATCCGTCAATGCATTTCAGGGCCTCCAACCCCTCTGCTGCTAAATACCGAATCACTCCTCGTTGTTCCTTCTTACCTGTATGTTCAGTAGTGGACGATAACTTGTGTGACCACTTTCTCTTCAGCGTGAAACCACACTGTCGCGTTGAAACGTCAAACTTTGCGCACGTGTCAGTATCTCTATCGATAGATGGTGCCACCATACACACAGTTACGGGGTGCCACCTTACGCGTAATGCAAAGTTAGACGCACTGACCAGGTTTCATTTGAATGAACCTTATATATCCGGTTTAATTTCATTCCTATTATTATCTGCTCAAAAACTGATTTTCTAAACTGGCATAGTGCATTTAGCCTCCTATTGTAAAAGTCTTCTTACTTTCCAACATACGTACATTCCCTCATCATCTTAAAAGTTTACTCGGAACTTTTTTTTTCTGATACACTCATCTAAAGGCGGAACTAATGGTATTAATAAGCCAGGCATAACTGCCTTGTAGGAACGTTTTAAGACATGGTCTAACTGGGCCTGGGCCGAGGGCCACGGGCTCATCTTCTTTTTGACTCAGCCTCGGTAAGATCACGTTCTGAATAATTTTAATGGTTAAACGTTATTCCTAGACATATTCTCCGAAAAACTGGGAATTTCGAACTATATGCCAACTAGTAACAGTAATTATTATGTGATGACAGTCATCCATGTCTAGGGTTAGGCCTTCCAATTTACATTTATCATTAGTCATTTAATAGAAGGGTGGCAGTCGGTCAAGCTGATTTTTGACTAGGTTTTTGTGAGTTACTCTCCTTTATTTGTTTCGAGTAATCGTTTTTGCTAGTATTTGACAACGTAGTTCTATACTAACTACTTTTAAGGTTTATAGGTAAGCCTACTTTTGCATAGGGGATCAGCGCCTCAAAAATTCATAAGACGTCTCTGATGCCATGTCTGCGTTGCTACTGTCAGAAATTCTCCCTTATTTTTCGCTAAATAGGATCTGACGAATTGATGACCCAAACTAGAAGATTTTCTGCATTTTTATGTCACCTGCACGTTTCTTTCAAACATTTATTATCTAAAATTTTACACTATTTTCCGACTGTCCACCTTTTCTCGTGTTCTTGAATGAAAACACCTTTCGAGAAGTTAGATTTCGGCTAAGTTTTCTTTAAAAAATATACGTAATTCGTTTCGTCCGCTAAAAAGAAGAGCACAAAGGTCAAGTGAGATTTTTCGTTACCTATTATTTTTATATGAACGGTTTTTGTTCCTTTCACATCAGTTGTTTTATTTCCTATTATATCAAAACATTATTTGAGTTTCCTCCATATTTTCAAAAGTCAATAGTAATTTTTTTCTTCTTCTTTGCCTTCATAGGTTAATGACATACTCCTGGAAACTTATCAATTTGTTATCCAAATATATAGGAAGCATTTATTAAACTTTTGTTTCTTCTTGCACAACTAAATTATTCTGTGCCATAAATCGGCTATACCAACTCAAAGTTGCTTCAAAATTTCCCCCTTCATTTACATTCTTTTTTGTCCGCTTTAAGGAAAATAAACGTAGACTGTTTATCAATTTTCTAAGGCCTATTTTGCAGCACTTTCTTCTAGTATAGGCAGTTCCGTTACCCCTGCAAGAAAAGCACATTTATTCCTTGTCATATTAATGATTGCCAATTCCAGTAGCGCACACAGGAATTTTTCAGGGGGGGTCCGGGGTCTAAAGTTCACCATTCTTGTATCCTGCTCCTTTTGATTTTGTCGATTTTCGGGAACAAAACACAGTAAGAAACTAATTATTGAATAAATAATTAGCATTAATTAATAAAATTAATCATTAATAACAAATACTTAATTAAATTTTACGTACTAAAGGGTGTTTTTTTAGAGGTGCTTTAAATTGCGATAAAACAACGATGTATTATTCGATTGACATGAATTTTTTTTATTCGAAAGATAATCTTGTGGCATTACATTTTAAATATGACTGCCACGGCTGGCTCGGATGTAGTCCAATCTGGACGTCCAATTTACGACGACTTTTTCCAACATTAGTGGCCGTATATCGGCAATAACACGGCGAATGTTGTCTTCCAAATGGTCAAGCGTTTGTGGCTTATCCGCATAGACCAATGACTTTACATAGCCCCACAAAAAATAGTCTAGCGGTGTTAAATCACAAAATCTTGGAGTACAATTCACAGGTCCAAAACGTGAAATTAGGCCGTCACCAAACGTGTCTTTCAATAAATCGATTGTGGCACGAGCTGTGTGACATGTTGCGCCGTCTTGTTGGAACCACAGCTCCTGGACATCATGATTGTTCAATTCAGGAATGAAAAAGTTAGCAATCATGGCTCTATACCGATCACCATTGACTGTAACGTTGTGGCCTTCATCGTTTTTGAAGAAGGATTCCACCAGCCCATAAAGCGCACCAAACAGTCAGTTTTTCTGGATGTAACGGTGTTTCGACATACACTTGTGGATTAGCTTCACTCGAAATGCGGCAGTTTTGTTTGTTGACGTAGCCATTCAACCAGAAGTGCGCTTCATCGCTAAACAAAATTCGCTTATGAAAATCGGGAACAACGGCAATCTCGTTTTGGGCCCATTCGACGAATCTACGCCTTGCTTGATGATCGTTTTGATGAATTGCCAAACCAACCTGAGATTAAATCACTTGACAGCTGTTAAATCGGTCACCATCTTGGAAAGTAATGCCAACTTAAACTTCTATACCTGGAAAAAAACACTCTTTATATACTTAGAATTATAATCAATCGGAAAAATATCAAGGGCTTTGGGGGGTCCGGACCCCCAGGACTGTCCCCCCCCTTTTGTGCGCCACTGGACAATTCCTTTTTCGTGCACTCTTGCATGGAGCTTTTACAAAGATCAAAGATCCTTTCTGCAGCACGGTTTCCATTTTCTTTTCCAAGTCGAATCACTTTGATTTTGCTTGTTTGTTTTTCAGGACCCATATTTACTGCTAAAAGGAATATAATGAACAATTTCCTCAAAGTTCCGAAATTAAAAATCATCCTTTCTTCTTTTTTTAATTTCTTTTAAATGAAAATATTACATTTTACAAAAATTATTTGATTCCCTACTTTTAGATATTTTCTTTCAGAATTCAACATGGATTATTATTATTTATTTATTTTTTGCATTTGAAAGAAAATAATTTAAGGATATATTTAAACTTTATTTTTAAATTATTCATTACCTTGAGTATTTTACTTTGCTAATTCAAATATTTATTCATTTGTGGAGAATAATGACGTAACATAATTTCATGATATATATATATATATATATATATATATATATATATATATATATTGGTTGTAAGGGAAAGTTCCATCGTTTTTTAGCATGTTCACTTTTATGCGTTGTCAATCCTTAGAAGAATTCGGATCCGACTGAAACCGGTTTAAGCAGTTAGATTAGTATATGAGTGATGATTTAAATACATATTTTTGTAAGTTTTTTTTAACTTGTAAAACTGTCAACATGAGTGAAGTAAAAGTGTATTTAAGACATTGTATGTTGTATAAGGTAAAAAAAAAAAAAAAAGAAAAGGAAGAATGCGTGGCCGTGTTTGGTGAGGACGCAGTAACAGCTCGAACATGACAAAGACAGTTGACAAAATTTCGTTCGGGAGATTTTTCTTTGAAAAATGAAACCAGATCAGAAAGGACATCAGATGTTAGTGACGAAATACTACGCAAAATGGTCAGGACAAATCCCACATTAACTTTCACAGAAATGTGCTTCAAGCTTGGAATTCATTTAACTACTGTTTTCAATTATATTAAAAGGCTTGGTTTCGTGTCCAAACTCTCTGTTTGGGTGCTACACAAATTAAACGAAGAAAGTTGAATGGACAGAATTTCGTAATGCTTTTCAAATCTTGCTCGTCCCAAAAAGGAAACGTATTTGGACCACTTGGTGACTAGGGATGGAAAGTGTGTATTGTCTAAACACGTGTATCTGCAAAATTTTCTTGATGTAATTGAATACATAAATTATGAGAGTGCCCAAATCGCAGTGGAAGAATACTTTGCCTCCAAAACAAAAGACTTCTTTTCCAGGGCGTTAGATAAACTACTAGAATGCTTGGAGACAATTGTAAGTAACAAAGAACATTGTATTTTGGATTCAATTTTAAATAAAAATGAAAAATAATTTTTTTTTTTTTTTTTTTCTCTAGGAAAAAACGACAGAACTTTTACTTGCACCCAATATATACAGGGTGATTTTTATTTTAACTGACACTATTCAGATCCACCTGTAGCTCGATCTAACAACCCCA
Organism: Trichonephila clavipes; assembly: GCA_019973935.1. Classification (NCBI taxonomy): domain Eukaryota; kingdom Metazoa; phylum Arthropoda; class Arachnida; order Araneae; family Nephilidae; genus Trichonephila; species Trichonephila clavipes. The sequence continues at coordinate 1,285,603 of BMAU01021430.1, forward strand.
ATAGCATCAAACGGTATGGAGTCTAATAATGACATGGAAAGTAAGATTACGGAAAAATAGTTTAAAAAAATCGCCGATAGAGTATTCATTGGGGTAGGGTAGCTTACCAAACTGAGAATCTGCATAAAACACGGGTTTGGAAAGCAAAATCCAAATTTGCTGCGCTTTCATGTGTGACAACCTCTCTAGTAATTTGGGGGTACAAAAACATGTAGACAGCTGCGTAGAATAGTATTTTTAGCTGAAGTGAGTCAGAGCTCGAGTGAAATGCGACTCTCATTACCAGAACGTACATCATTGGTAAAGATGTAAATATTACCTGAATCATCCACAACTCCTCGTGAGCTCAAAATCCGACAGAAGCTAGGTAAGGGATCTTTGAAAGAAAGGATTAAGTTCGAAGAAATCAAGTCACAGATAATACGCCCAGGCAGAGGGCATAAGCTCGGTTTAGAAGAGATGATAACATATGTCGCAATTAAGGTATCCGACTACGTTCGGAACCGTGATTTTGCAGAAGGGTATAAATGGATAATATTTATGATATTTAGTTTCACTTAGATTAGAAAATGTATATAAAATTGTTTTAAGAATATTATTACATTAAAAAACTATTTAAGTACAATATTTTGACAAAAAAATGAACATAGAATGACCCATTTTCAAAATATTCTCCTTTTGTGAAAAATGCTTCTATTATAATAATATTTTGCCTGTATATAGTTCCAACCTCTGAACAGAGGCTCAACTAGAATTTTTGAAATATATAACTTAGAAGTGGGTTTATCCATGTCTTACGACAGCAGAGGGGAGAAATTTTAAGAAAAAGAAACGCCGATAATTATTTCAATTGGTAATTGGTCTAAAAATAATGTTAATTTTTCAAAAATTATAGTTGAGCCTCTGTACAGAGATCTGAGCTATATACAGGCAAAATATTATTATAATAGAAGCATTTTTCACAAAAGGAGAACATTTTGAAAAAAGGTTATTCTAAGTTAATTTTTTGCCGAAATATTGTATTTAAGTAATTTTTTTGTCACAATGTCCTTAAAACAATTTTATACATGTATTCTAATCTAAGTTACACTAAATATCATGAAAATTATCCATTTCTGCGCTTTTTTAAAATCATGGTTCCGAATGTAGTCGGATACCTTAATCGTTGATGGATCACAAGAACCGTTGTTCATATATATATCACAAACAATTTAAATTATTCATTGTGACATGTTGCGTGCGACCGCACGAAATGTTGTGTAGAGATTACATGTTGTAGTCCATGAGAACGGCGGTTTTACTTAATGAGGTTGTATTCTTAGCCAGGAAATTGAATGTAATGAAAAAACTTGACATTTCACTGTTATTTTGTATGTGTTATTTTTTGTAACACTTTTTGCATATTGCAGCTTCATAAATACCCCTATCAGCAATTTTGGAAACTAATTTTTTTCCAAACAGAATCCTACTTCCCATGTTATTATTTGTCTCCATATTGCTAAGTGCAAATATATATATATACACAGTGGTGGCCAAAATTGTGGACACTTTTTAAAATTGTTATGTTTTTTAAGTTTGTATGCTTATAAAAATGTTACGTTGCATAAAATGCAAAGAGAATTTAATACTAAATTAAATCAATTCAACCTCACGTTGGGCGCCATTGTAAGAGGTTACCACCTCTCTTTTGGGCACTTAGATATGTTGGGAGGTAGGGAAGAAACACTCACCATAATCCAATCAATCTATTATTAATCATGGCGAGTGTTTCTTCCCTACCTCCCACATATTTAGGTGCCCAAGAGAGAGGTGTCAACCTCTCACAATTTCTAAATCTGTTGGAAGACTAAAAAAATTACCCTTTAATTGTTTTTAATATTTAATACTTTTTTCATCGTAGTTTTGTTTATAAATCTTTGATAATCGGAACACATAAAAGCAGTTTATTATAAAAACAAACATGTATGTATACAAATGAAATGTACAAAAATGATTCTTTGTTCGCTCTGTCACAAAGTCCCTACTTTTTAAACACTTATTCAAGTTCTCTTCCACTATTCAAAATTGAATCTGTGTTTCTAGGCCTGATGCATGTGTCATTAAACCATGGCTTAATGTTCCCTCGTGTAATGTTCCATGAAAGAAAGCCAGGTCTCCACGTTCGAGCTCTTCCCCAGTCATCTATCAATTTGTTCCAAAGCTGAAACAAGAAAATAAATATTTTCTAATTTAGAATTTCAACTACATCGTATTTTGATGCTACACATGATACATTATTTATGTAAATTAATTGAACTTTCAAACAAATAATCATTTTGGCAAAAAAAAAAAAAAAAAAAAAAAAAGGAAGCAATTCTTGAAAAAATTTTGGTTCATAAAGTTGTTAAGCCATGCAGCCTCGAAACCTCAGTATTGTTACGCTTTAATTGTAAATATTAATTAAATATAAAAATGTAAAGCATCGAATGCTAAAGATGAAACCAATTATGATAGAATCGGTATTAGGTTCAATAAAATCACTATATAGTGTAACAATTATTTATTACTTAGGGTTAAACCAATTGCAAAACAAAAATTAAGGATAAAAACATGGAACGACCACATTCATTCCTCACTTGGCCCACGCAGAAGTCTAATTGTCGCTATATGAAGCTTCTGCTGCTTGGGACAGTCAATATACATTTATTATTACAAGAGTGGCTATAAAAATATTTTAAGGTTATTATTAAAATTTGTGTGGGAGGAAAGAAGCCCCGACGACTCCAACTATTTAAATAATAACAGGTTTAGCAATAAGCAAAGACCAACAGATGACTACACGAAGTCAAATCGACGTATAAAGGGCATTCAAATGACGTCACATCACACGGCAGTATCTCTACTGATAGATAGTGACACCATACACGCAGTTACGTGGTGTCACCTTACGTGTAATGCAGACGAAATGACCGGGTTTCATTTGAATGAACCTAATATATACACAAAAAATATTATAACAGATTATTTACAATAGTTAAAAATTCACTTGTCATAAACTAGCTTTACGACATTCCAGAACAGTTCTATCAGCAGGAACTCCAATAGATAAAATCTCTTTCTCTTGTCCAGTCAACGCACAAACATGATCTCGACTGAACTGACTCGACCTTTATTTCAAATGTCCTTTAAACAGCCTCATGGTAATTTCTAGGAAGATTAATCCTAATCCTAGAATTTTCTCGATGATTTCTTAGCGATATCGTATGTTTCGTCAAATTTGTTGCCAAAGGCGATTTCGTCGCCAATCTGGTAGCCCGGGTCATATCTCCTATGACTGCCAAATTTTACTTTTCAAATTCACGCTAGAAAGTGAACTTTGCCTATAGAATTCAATTTTCCTATAAAGAGTGTTGCTGCAGGGAAAACAACACACGCGATGTGTTTCAATACGTTTTTGTTTGAGGAATTCAAAATTAGATTATACTAGTTATTAACTTTCTAACAATAAAATTCATCATTTTGTTTTCAATATTGTGAATAATTATTTATAGTACGATTTATCATACCTGATAATAAGTTTCGAAGTTGATGCTCATTGGATCATGACCATGACTCCCTTTAAGACACATATTAGGAGAAGGAGTGAATGTGAATTGAAGCTTGTAGTTAAAATTTCCGCCCAAATTTGCAGCTCCCCGCATGAACTAGAATAATTAAAGTACATTATTGTACAGAATTTGTATTTATTCTTTTGAAAAAAAAAATTAAAAATCATAATTATAAATATGGATCTTTATTAAGTAATTAAAAATTGCTAACAGTTAAACAATTACAACATGAAAAATCCAAAAATTTCAGAATCAGATATTAGAGGTGAATTATCAGAAAAAAAATCGAAATAGATTTTCAGAAAAATTTATTTGATACTCAGACAATGTAAGAAAATCAAACAAATGCTGATGAAATTTTTAAATCCAAACTTTAAAAATGCTACCCATACTTTTTATCTGAAAAACAAAACAGCAACTAGAGTTTATAATATTAAATAAAATAAGAAAGTTGCGGTGGTTGATGAGTTCCTTAAAACAATCATGACTCCATTTCTTAGTGTAGATGAATGCTTTTGGATGTATTGAAATTCCTTCTGTTCGTGTTCTGATGAAAACAATGGGAAACGCGGCCTCCTCAACGTCATTGATGACGTAGCTACACTGAGCCCGCCATCTGGTGAGAGGCACAAAAAATATTTTGAGAGTTCACTACAAACATTAGCACTCATTTATCATACTATTATTACTTATCAGTTACTATACAACATTTTCATTCTGTTTTTATTCAATAACGTTACATTAAGAATGATTTTTTTAAGAAACTGTTTATTCATTGTAAGAAGAAATTGAATTTCGAAGTCGAATGGTCTTTTTCATGAGGGTTGTATTCAAAAATCAAAATTCAATGTTTATTTCGCAAAAGTAACTGAAAAGAAACTCCCCTTAAGTATCTTCATCTACAATACCCCGCCTCCCCTTAAAAAAAGGATTTACTAAAACATTCCCTGATGAAAATCACTTTTTACAACTTAAATTTTGAATGGTTTTTATTTTTGAAATGAACTAAAAGGCTCAAGGAGCTTGTTAAACATTTCATATAAAAATATTTTTCCTTCTTTCAACCTTTTACTTGTCTTAAATATTTATTGGACCTAAACTCTTAAGAACATAGCTTTAATAATTTCAAAAACCTAAGCCTTTTTCATTCAGTATAATTGTAACTGTCACATGGCTGAACTTTTTCCAGAGTGACATCGTACTAATTTTCAGCAAATAAAATGACATGGAAAGTTTTAGAGTTTTCTTTTTCAAATACGGGTTCACAGAACAGAAAGAAGTGAATGGATGTACCACCCGAAGAGTGCAATTAGTTGTTTATATTTTGCTGTATGAGTTAATGTAAATCCTATGTCATGTTAATGCTTGCTTTTGTCTTCGCAAAATAAAACATGGAATCGAAAAATGACTAATTATTATTCATCTACAACAGGGAGGGGAATTAAGTCGATCACGATGGATCAGTGCACCACCAAGACATTTTGGGGTGACCATCTGTACACATTATGATGAATTTACTGTATTAGAACTAGTTGTTACACACACACACATTCATGTGTTATCCATTTGGCAATGTTGATATGGAAGATATAACTGAAAATATCTTGAGATTCAAATTGGGATTGAGTATAATCTCCTGAATGCAAGCAACATGAGCATTGTTGTCATGAAGGAGACAGGATAGTTCGTTAATTTATGTTTCGTTCCATTAATGTTGAGCTGAAAAATATTCATTGTCCTCGTAGCATACTTCGCGCAGTGTACCCGGACATCAGAACACCACGCGACGGCTACCCTGGAAGCGGTAGCATTATTAATATCACAATATATTGCACTTGTCATAATTGAGGGTTGCCAGTGCCCTGAGAGGTTGGACTTCTGCTCATTTTAGTTACCTTTTACGACACGCATGAGCTTACGTTGGGACTATTCTACCCTGGTTACCACACGGGAGAATTAAATTATATCCGAGAAATTACGACTACAATAACTAGACTAAGGATAAAGCATTTTAAGGGGGCATAGAGATTTTGCCCGATGGTTACAAATCATATGTGGAATGCAGGCACTGCCCAAGCACGCAACTGGATCCCAAACATCTTTTTAGCTATCCTTCCATTATTCGTGCCCTTTTTAAAATAGACAATGACTGCAGCATGGACATTGTATACTCGGATCGTGCCATCAATGTTCCCATGGCAGTGATTCACGCCTTTGGCAATATTTGGCTATATCTTTATGTTTTATTATTACAACCTCTTCATTTTGTCACACACAACAACAACAACTAAAAATATATTATATATTCTCTAATAGCCTTCGCGTCGACTTAGAGAATGACGTTAAAAAACCAAATGATCTTAACATAATAAAGGAAGAGATTTGTAAACTATTTTAAATCTCATAGAAATACAAAAGTTAAGGAAGAAGTTCTCGATTTAAAACTGCAATCTCTTCTCTTCTACTTCTCTTTGAAAAAATAGGAACCATTTAGAGTCACTTCAACAATATTTTTGCTAGGCCTTAAGCATGTCATAAAATACGGAATAAGATTTTGTGACTTCCGTTGGGACCTCTTGTCTGTTTCAAAAATGCTCCCGGACTCATGTACTCAACATTTTAGCAATAAATAGGACTTTTCTTGTTTTAGAAATTAATCCTATTATTTTCACTGTGGTTTTCAACAAGCTTTATTAATTGAAAACAATTTCATACAGAATTTCATACATATTCAAATGCTTTCAATAAATATAGTAACAAAATAAAAAGAAAAACATTTTTTTGACAAATATAATTATATTTTTAATAATACTCAAAGGGAGAAGAAGCTGAAAGCTGCAAACGTCAATGCGAAGAGTCACATGTAACTCATAAGTCGCGGTCTGCCGATCCCCGGTCAAAGGTAATCAAAAGCACTGGCATAACTAGTTCTGAGTGGGCCCTGTGTCAAAATTCCTTCGGAGCCCTTGTTTAGATACGAGAGCCTCGTTAGAGGAACTATAGTTACACATATTGGGGCCCCTGTAGCTTGGGGCCCCCGTATCACTGATACGGTGATAGCTACGCCCCTGATTAAAAATATGTTACATGAGATAGCGCAGAATAATCAAATATCTTATTCATTAATCAGCAAGGTTTTAAAAAGTACAACTAAACTACACTCAGTGGCGCAACAGCCCATGAGGCCAATGCCTACTGGGTTCATCTCAGTATACGTGGTCCTGGGCACTGAGGTGCATGAACAGATGTCCTGGTCAAGTGTTCAGTTTGATTCGAAACCCCCCAGTGTTTAGTTCCCAAGTGAGCTTGGTACTTATTCATCGACCCCTGAAGGGATGAAAGGCTGAGTCGACGTTGTCCAGCCCGGGGTTTGAGCCCCAGACCTGTGATGTGAAAGCACGAAAAACTACCACTCAGCCATCGGGGCTTGAAAAATACAACACATGTCAGATAAATATAAGAACAGCAACTACCAAATAACGAAACGACAGTAGCGGCATGGCTGTAACATTTCTTAGTGTTTAACAGCGTGAAGAGACAGCAGTACACGTGATGTGATACTATTGAATACTATGAAAAAATGATTCTACATTTTATCCCACTCGTCAACTTATCCTGGTTTCTTCTCATATTTATGATAGCTGTAACTTTTATTCCTAATATTTGCTATTTCTTACAGATATGTAATAGATAAATTTAAGTGCTATATAATCTAATTCAAAGAAATAAAAGAGAGAAATGTTACATTAGATATAATTATAAACAAGGGGGAAAAGTATAAGCGAAGTACAATGATACAGAGAAGGAGCTAGAGAATGCTGTTTTGTAACTCACCAGAACAGTTCCCATAGCTTCTCCTGCAACCCGAACATTAGTTAAAGGTTGTAATTGATATTCTTCCTGTCCAGGACATGCAGTATTAATCCCTAATTGACTGCTAATCTGGATACCTAAACTTAACTGAGTAATTCCTATGTTGACATTAAAGAGAGGTACATGTTTCAAAGGTCTGTACATCAAATCAGTTGGAGTGCAACCGTCATGAGTAAACTCCTGTCGTGTTCGACCCATAATCTGTAGGGGAAAAAAAGTTTTTTAAAGTAGATTTTTAAAATAAATAATTAATACTAGATTTAACAAATCATCACTGAAATTAATCTAGGGAATATCTAATCAGTGAATATCTTTTTTCATTTATGTGATATTGAAATCAATGTGCTAAACGTATGATGTTTGCGTTTTAAGCCTAGAACTAACAAAACTGTTCGACTGGCGCAACTAAAATAAAGAACAAGAGATAAACTTTGAGGCATCTATAATCTCCCAGACTACCCAAGAAGCAGCACTGTAACTGCCTTTCGTCTTGGTATAATGTATAATTATTTATATGCACACCTTTTCTCGGATCCCGAATACTTGTAGCCTTCCCTCTTTGTTGCAATGGCGCGGTGATGAACGCTGAAAATCTCGTCTGATCAGTGCTCTCTTGGAAAAGTGGGTTTTTTTTCGAGATGCTGGGAAGCTGGGGACCTTTTAATCAGATTGTTTTAATCTTTGATCTTGTTTTAACCTCTTTATATATATAAATTTTATTCATTACTTTTTTCGTTTTGTGCAATTCTACTTTGTACTTCAGACTTTATGTTAAAATTATTGTACAGTGCATTATTGTACTAATACTTTATTATTTTATTTTTATAGGTTTTGGATATCTGTATGGCAGCGTTTCTCAAACTGTGGGGAGTGCCTCCCTAGGGGGGGCGTGATAACTCTAGGAGGGGGCGAAAAGTCGAAGGCAAAAGATTATTTTAAAAAAATTATTAATTTATTGACAGTAAACAAACAAAATACATTCTGAAAAAACAAAAAAATTTAAAAAAAAAAACATTTACACTCATATGATACATTTATAAATGTATCAGTATTGCACAATGTATTTTATAATTAATTTAACAATACCAAGTTAAGAACAAATTTAGTAATTACCAATTATTCCACGGGTTTGTTATATATAAAATTATATGTAAAAATTATCCCACTTATCTTGATAATTTGTGTGGTTTATAATTAACCCCTTAACTGCGTATTCACTAATCGTTTGGGCCGTGGTGCATTTGGAGGGAGGGGAAGAAAGGGAATAAAGAAAAATAAGAAAATCCTTTGATATATAAGTAAATACTACGCAAACACTATCAAGGTCATTTTATTGCATTCCAAAGCCTTCGGAATAATTTTGTGGATAATAGTGAACAGAAAAGATCGTATTTCGAAAAGACGCACATATACATCAGGGGTAATTTACGCACTGGCTGAGCGAGACGTATATATACGCGGACAGCACTTAAAAGTTAAAGTCGTCAAAGTGTGTTACTGAACTCAATGCATTGTTATTGTATGGAGAGAGGAGGCGATGAAAATTATGACTGAATATTGGCTCACAAGTAATGAAAGTTTGAGAAGCACTGGTGTATGGTATTAGAATGCTTGTCTCTGTATTGTCAGTTGCTTTAAATTTTTTTAAAAAAATTCTTAGTACCCATTATTAACAATAAATAGATTTGGCTACAATTTCTGCAATTGAAAGTTGCCTTTTATTGTTATGAAGTCAATTAAATACTCTATAACGTTAACGATAAAAATAATATTATTCGTAACTTAGGCTTCACTTTTGTACATTTGAAGTTTTTTATTTGTTTTGTGAAAGCATATATTTTAATACAAAATGTCACTTACTTTAACTTGGGCATTCATTTTCCCATTCTGATGGTAGAATCGAAACGAACCTATTTCTAATTGCTGTCCAAGGAAATTGAGTTGGGTTACGAATTTGGTGAATAATTTATATTTCAGTGGAGAACTAGGTTCTTTGACTCCAGCAAATACACCTGTAGTAAACAGTACAAAATGTAATTATGTATGAAATACTGAAATATTTATGAGTGTAACAGATAGTTTTAATTATTTTCCTTGTCCTTTCTTGAGTTTAAAAGCCTAGATCAATATTCATGATTAACAAGTTACTTGAAAAGAGTTTCAAGAAAATTGGATTAACCCTTTCTCAGTCCGTGTAAGTACACTTACCACCAATTGCATTAATTTTTAAATGTCCATGGTAATCGATTTTCCACTTTTTATTTGTACTGCCATCTAACTTCAGGAAATTAAAATCCCCCTCTCCCCCCAAATGAACCTTTTACTTCCTCATTGATCTGGCAATTGTCAATTCCTTTATTTTGTGGAAATAGTGCAGAAGAGATATGGGCTCTTCAGAAGCCCAGTGTCTTCATTTCAGTCTTCATTCAGGTAAAGTCTTCATTTTCAGTAAGCCGCTGTTAAAAGTATATTATTTATTTTTATTTTTAATTACATATTATAAACTTTAAAGTTTAGATGGCAACGTTAGTAATAACATTGTGTTACTCTTTTTCAACTACTATTGAGTATTTTGTAAATGACAACACCGTTTTTATGTTCGTTTTTTTTTTTGTCGTAGAATAAAAGTTAGAATTTTTGATCGGTGATCTTCGAAAAGATTTATCTATTTTGTTTCAAATTGCTAGCCACCGTAGCACGAGTTTTAATTAAAGCTACTTCGATTTTAGAAGTGTAGGAAAAGTGATTTGGGGTCCTTACAATATTTTTGAAAAGTAAGAAAATTAGTTTATATTTTTCTTTTCTTTTGAAAGCTTTAACTCACGCCAATTGATTTTAGGATTTTCAAATAGAAAACCAAAAGGACGACCCATAAGTAGTCTGAGCAGTAGCGCACACAGGAATTTTTCAAGAGGGGGGGTCCAGGATCAAAAGTCTACCATTCTCGTATCATGCTCCAATACGCCACCCAACATATTCTTTTGATCTTGTCGATTTTCGGGAACAAAACACAATAAAAAATTAATTATTGAATAATTAGCATTAATTAATATAAAATTAATGCTAATTATTCAATAATTAATTAATATAAAATTAATTAAATTTTACCTACTACATACATAGTATTTTAATCAATCGAAACAAAAATCAAGGGTCTTGGGGGCGGAACCGGAAGCCCCCCCTTGTAGGCGCTACTGAGTCTGGGGCAATAAAAAAATGGTACCAGAGAAAGGGAGATAGAATAAAGTTGGTAACCACGTTCCAATTTTAAGGAGTACATACAGGCACTGTCGCTTGTGTTCTACTAAAACACATCAAAAGAAAACACGACATATATGCACAACTTGGTATCTCCATGTTTTACAAAATTCCACGGAAAATAATATTGTAACTTATTATCTATGAATAAAAAGAGCTATAATATACAATACTTTCTCCAGTTTGTAGTGTATTTACAAAATATATTTTATAAATATTAAACGAAAAAAGAAATAAACAGCATTAGATGTTCTACTTTTTAAAGCTTTCAATGGGTGGTGGTAAGAAAATAAAAAATGGTGTTAAAAATCACAAATTAATGTTATTTAATAAGCTAAATGAGTTTTTTTGCTTAAACCATTTTCAATATCCCAAAAAATATTTTAATATACTTTTACTAGAAATAAATAACCCGTTAAAGGGTTGACTTTATTGTACATAAATTGATAACTAATTACGCACCTTTTTCAATTCCTACTATTAGTTCACTCTTTCCCTATATATATCTTGTTAAAGTTTTCAATCGTCAATAAAATACTTTCTATTCATCCATTCAAGTTCAAATGCACTTTTTAAAACTTTCAGTGGATGACACTTGATGTTAATACAATTTTATCAAATAATAATTCATTAATTAAATTAAAAAATGAATAAATAGTAACAAACAAAAATAATAGCCCAATAGCATATATAGAAAGGAAAATCGTTTGTTGTGTCCTTGACGCGCAATGGATAGCGCGTTGGACTTCTAATCCGAAGGTCGTGAGCTCGAATCCCGCTTGGGATGGCCTAATTTCTGAGAATGTTATTTCTTTTTTACTATACTAGTTTATTAGAATAATTAAATTTAATGAATAAATAAATAGTAACAAACAAAAAATAGTTCAACACCGTATGTAGAAAGGAAAACGGAAAATTGCAAGGAAAACCACTTTCTATTTTGTCACTTAATAGCGTGATTCTGTCATATCTATGTACATATTTATATTAATTGTAGCTATTTAATAAAAAGTAACTAAAATCAAATTTTTCTTTGTTGACCTAAGTAGGAATCGACTTAAGGTATCCGACTACGTTCGGAACCGGAATTTTGTAAAGCGTATAAATGGATAATATTTATAATATTTAGTGTTACTTAGATTAGAAAATGTATATAAAATTGTTTTAAGAATATTACTACAATAAAAAATTATTTAAGTACAACATTTTGACAAAAAATGAACATAGAATGACCAATTTTCAAAACAGTCTCCTTTTATGAAAAATGCTTCTATTATAATAATATTTTTCCTGTATATAGCTCAGACCTCTGAACAGAAACCGAACTAGAATTTTTGAAACATATAACTTAGAAGTGGATTTATCCATATTTTACTGCAACAGAGGGGAGAAATTTTAAGGAAAAAAAACCCATAATTATTTTAAATGGTGGTAACTCTGAAAATAATGTGAATTTTTCAAAAAAATCCTAGTTCAGACTCTCTGGAGAGAGAGAGGTCTTTACTTTATATAAACAAAATATTATTACTATGGAAGCATTTCTTATATAAAAGGAGAACGTTTGGAAAAAAGGTTATTCAAAGTTAATTTTTTGCCAAAATATTGTATTTAAATAATTTTTTTTTGTCATAATGTCCTTAAAACAACTTTATACATGTATTCTAATCTAAGTGACACTAAATATCATGAAAATTATCCATTTATGCTCTTTTTTAAAATCACGGTTCCGAAAGTAGTCGGATACCTTAAAAAATTTATTACTTGTTTATAAATGTACTTAAAAGCACATTTATCTCAATTGCTGTACAAATTAACTTCAGAAAATAATTTGAATATTACTAAACATTATAAGATATTTCAATACTTATGACATAATTATATGTTAAGCAGATATATAAAAATGAATTTTCAATTTTTTTTATTTTTAAGGCTATCTGGAGTCGAAATGGTAGGAACAGAAACTACTAAATTTTTTCTTTACCAGCATAAATTTCAGCATTGGCTCCCTTTGTGCCAAGTTTTTTGAAGCCTAGGCAGCTTTTCCTCTTATTATAAGTTGCTCTATCAGCAGCAAACTCTTCCCTGTCTTGGATGTTTACAAATCTACTGTCTTCAGTCCAGTCCTGACAGTTGAGATTGTCCCAAACGGCTCGTTTCTGTCTTATGTGAGATTGTGGATCCCATGGCTCTGATTCTGGTCCGAAGTAATTTTGGGCAATCTCGTTCGCTTCAGCATTTCTTTTTCTTCTGAAATAAAGTATAATATCTTCGGATGAGCAACGGGAGTTCCTGAGATGTGTTTTGAGGAGATCATCTATGTTGTTGAAGCCGAAACGAGGCCAGAGGACAGCATCTGAAATGACATGATTCCTATTAGCCAAGGTATGATTTTTAATAAAAAGCTTTTTTGAGTATACTTCATTTTCACACACATGTGTTTTACAGATTTCTTAATCCAAATTTAATTATTTATTTCTCTAATATATGTAAAATATATAAATTACTAAAGAAAATTGTTTGAACTCCTTTTGAAAGTATTCCATGTAACACGTTCTTCAACATTTACAATGAATGCCCTCAGTGGTATTACAACAGTGCTTCTCAAACTTTCAATACTTGCAACCCAATTTTCAGTCACAATTTTCATCACAATCCCCTTCTTACAATAATAATGTATTGAATGTAATAATGAAGGATGATAAAACTACAATACAATACGACTTTAATTATAAACCATACTAATTATCAAGATAAATATTAAGTTTTGTATATGACAAGCCCAAGGGAGTCACTAGTAAATTATTTTATTAGTTTGATAATTATTTTAAATCTTGGTAAAACCCTAGGAGAGCCCACACTCTTGGCGACAAACCGAAAAAAGCGCCAAGCGAAACCGACAATGGCGGCAAGGAAGTATAGCGTGATAAGGTGGATGCGTGATGAAAATATATGTAAACAATACAGAAATTAAACATTTAAGATAAAAAATATAAAAACAGCACTTACTTTCTTACTGCTGATCTTTTCGGAGTGGAGGGTACAGCGTAACAACAGATTTTAAAAAAGCCTTAAAGGTCTCATCGCCAAGCGAATGATCGAGTGAGCGCCGCCATATTTATTTTGCGAGGTAATGGTCGAACATACATTCGGCGTGGCTAGTACGATTTCGAAGAAAGCGTTTTATTGCCGACCATGTTACATCATGCCAATCATTACATTTAGGACATTCATAACTTGAAGCAATCAATCCTTCCTTCATACACCATTCAATCAATTCTTTCTTACCTTTCGCCTTCAACAAAGTAAAAATTTTTAAAATATATTCCCTCACTCACGCAGCCAGCCCGGAGCCGAACAACAAAATGAAATTCGAAATGCGCGCCCACAAAATACGAAAATGCTAGAAATAGTTAGGGTTGCCATATGTAGTGTTTAAAAAGTAGGGTTACCAAGATGGTGCAATTATCGCTAACCAAAGTAATTAGCGCCAAGGGTGTGGGCTCTCCTAGGAGTGAACCTTAAATCTTTTATTTTCGATGTTTTGCGAAGTGCTCGCGCCCCACAGCTTGAGAAACACTGATACGCAGACCTCTTTTTTAGAAAGTAAAGGCCGTACCACTCGTACACGTTTCAAGCAATTTTTCGTCCAATTCGTGTAATTTTTACTCAGTTGCATAGCAACCGCTTTAGAACAACTTTTTGCTAGTGAGCTCAAAAAGTTGTTCCAAATAAAAATTGCTTGGAATTCCAGCCAATGGGGTTCTTCGGCACCCTATGTCATAAACAAGATGGCGGCTTCGGTTTCGTCTAACACTTCAGATATGCCGTATAATATTTTAATGGTGTATAATATTTTAACGGCGTATAATATTTTAAATAGTATGGTGCTCTATTTCTGTTTACACCCATCAACAAAAGCGCAAGCGAAATGAAAGAAATAATTTTGGATGTTCGTTTTCCGATGCAGAACAATCGAAGAGTAATTTTTCAATGTGGAGATAGAGCGCGGCTGACGTCAGAGCATGTCGTTTTGCTTACGGCAACTGTTCCCCCTCAGATTCGGCCAAAAATTGGACGAAAAAATTGCATGAAAAATATACGTGTGATACGGCTTTTACATTTTAAAAATACGTAGACGACTATGAGAGCCCCCCCTCCATTTTTCTTGTGTACTCCACTGGAGGCCTTCTTAACTGGCCTTGGTTTAAATGGGTTTCGTTTCATCTATCACACAAATGGAAAAGTCCATCATACGAAATTAATCGATTATGCCGTTTTAGCATTTTCCTAGTGCTTGTTTTTATTAAGTACTTAATTTGATTGATAAGTTGCTTTATAATTAAATTCAATTTGACCCTTTGACATGCTGGAGTCGGGGTTCATGGTTACCGAATGACGGATTATATGAATTGCGAGTCGCAGTATTAATATAAACTGAACGATATGTGACAATATTGATATGAATTTTCTGTGATCTTATATTTCAGGAAAGGAAAATAAAATAATATCTTTACTTGGGCATTCAAAATGTTTAAAGATAATTATATTTATTTTATTATTGACTAATCTTCCAAGGATAATTGTTTTTACTGGTATACTATTTCTTATTCTCTTGCATAACAGATTTTAAATGCCATGTTCTAATACGAGATCACTGTGGGCTCAGATAATTTAATTATAGCTTTGTTACTTCAGATGTGTAGAATGTGTGATTAAAGTCTGTTTTGATGCATCTTCCTCTTTTTCTTTATCTGATACCTCTTCACCTAGAGCAATGCTCCCCAACCTTTTTAACACAGCGGACCGACAAATGTTTGATAATTTTACCGTGACTCGTTGAGAGTGGGACTTTAATTGTCTATATTTTAGATTGTTTTGATTTAATTATTTTAATTCAATTGAATTTAAATGTGCCTTGAGAATAAAATACAGCTACACCAAAAAATAAATATAAAGGGATTTAGCATGGAATATAAGGTGATTTCCATGGAAAGTCACACAAACCCGAAAGAAATTTCTTATAGTAAATAAAATGGAAATAATTTAATGTTCCATGCACCGACACCCAGTGGAGTAACGTACACTCCCGCAACCCGGGGGAAGGATTCTAGAGTGCCCAAAGCCTATGTTATGTTATGATTTTGCAAACCTATGTATGATATGGACTGGGGCCCAAAACCTGATTTTACGTGGGGGAGGGCACAATGTTCTCCGTTACGCCACTATCGGCACTGGTCCGTAGCCCGGGGAATTGGGGATCACTGACCAAGAGCATTTTTTGATTATATCTTTCGCTCTTTTTGTACCTCCTATTCAACATTACTTTGAATTATTACGGAAATCACTCATGGGAGGGGGGATGTTTTTGACTCTTATATGACCGACGCGCAGCTGATCTCACCAATCACGAGATTTCGAAATAAATCGTCTTTCAAGAAAAAAATAATAATGTTCGAAATTAGAATATTTCACTTTCTGAGAATCCTTTATATGAAATAGGAAGAAAAAGGTATTAACGTCTGTTCCTAACAAGTCGTTATGAACTAATCTCAGCAAAAGATTAATCTTTCGTAAAATGAAAAATAAGAATTGCGATGTGTCACAATGCCTCGAAGGGATTTCACAAGGGATTACTTATCGAAAGAGCCACGATAAAACCACGTGCTATTACTTCATATCAAGAGAGTACATGCACCTCAATGCGATTTCAAGAACGAAAAGTTTCATTAGGAAAATGAGTCAAAAATAGAACACGCTGAAGAGCAAAAGTAAAATAAAAAATATTTAATGCAGATTATAAAGCTAAAGTACACCTGTTCAATATAAAAATTCCAATAAATTTATATTTCATTGATGCAGCAAGGGTGCGATTTTTTAAAACACACCCTTGGGCCTTTAAAGAATTCAATGAATTCTCTTTTAAAAAGTTGAAGTAAATTATAAGAATTTAATTAGTTCTATTTTTACCTCGAACATATTGAAGTGTATAAACAAAACTTCTTTCTTTTTTTCCCTTATATTACATAGAGGAGGTATATAATAAGGAAAAAAACTGTAACGGTTTTATGTTGTTTTATTTTAAATTTGTCTTAGCGTAATGTTACAGAATAGGAGCTGAATTTAGAATATTCTTTTCAGATTCTCAAAAGGACTCCAACAATAATATTATATTTTGGCTTCGTTTTGACTACATATTTTATCACACTCCCATTTTTATCTGAGTTAATCACTTTTTTCTGGTTTAAAATATGTTAAAATACGTTACGCATTTTCTCTAGTCCCATAATACCAAATGATCTATACCTTTACATGTTAAGAAAATTAATTATTAAGGGAGAGTACTGTTTAAATCTGTATTATAGACATATGTATGAATTAGAAAGTTGCGAATTTTTATGGAAATTGAGACATTTTTCGGCTAGAAAATGTGCTCTACGTTTAGTTCAGGCTCTCGTATATTTGACGAAGATAGCCTTAATACTAAAATAAAACTGAGCTGTATAATTTTGACTGAATATAAATTTATGATTTATGAAAAGTAAGGAGAAAAGGACAATATTTCAATAACAAATGTTTATAATTAAAATTTAAGTATTCCGAGCTATACGTGTAAATACCCACAAATCAAATTATTCATCAGAACTTCACAGAGTTTTTAAGAAATTCGAATTAAAAGAAGTGAAAGAAAAATAACAGAAAATAAAATTTAATTTCAAAAATATTCACTGGAGAGTATATTACAAGACTTCTCCTTTATTATTTCATGATACTGAACTGCAAACTTTATTTGTATAATCAGGGCAAAACTAACTCACAGTATGATTACCGTCGCATTTTTTGTTTGTTTGTTTTGTTATTATTTACATTCTTAAAATAACATTTTCAATTGTCACAAGAAGACTAATCTTGAATGCTACTACATATGATGAAATGTTACCTTTCAAATCTTGCTGAAATGTTATGGGATCAGAAAACGTGGGAGTTAGGTGGTGATCGGTGAAACACACCGATCAAGTGGGTTGTTTTCGCTGCAATGATAAAAAATGCTTGTGGGAAAAAGAGTGTTACAGGGAAAGTACTCTTTCCTGCATTAACCTTGAATAAGATTATGGCAACCCTAGAAGATGTGAGCAGGGTTACCAGATTGACGACAGATTTGGCAAAAAATATATCACCAAGGAACCAAGAAGAACTCTCTGGAATAATCCTTCTGGAAATTTCCTTGAGGCTATAAAAGGGACCTCTGAGTTCAGAAGTCAGTCAGTCGAGATAAAAATCTGTTTGTGCGTTGTCTGTGATACGATAGTGGTGGATAACGCCGAGTTCCGGTGAGGGCTACGGTAACCCAGTGGTCAAGGTATCGGATCGTAGCTGGCCTTGTCACGAGTTCGAGCCCAGTACCACTAAAGACCCGCCGTATAGGGCAGTGATGCTTGTTAAATCTGTTGAGAGTTGAAACGTCCTCCCGTTGGTGTGGTGTGGTAGTTAGGAGAGGGGTGTCAGCTGAGGTGTCGTCCACGTCACTTGACCATGGTTCAAAATTACGTGGTCCGTCGCCAAAAGCCCTCGAGTAGCTGAACAGTGCGACGTTAATATTCACTCCCGTGATACGATAGTGAGACTTTGTCTGAGTTCCTCTTAGTGGAATTGTTCTAGAGACCAGTTTCTGGAGCGCTGCAAAGCTTGTTTACAACGAGTGCGTTTTTTCCCCATTACTATAAATAATCTGATTTAATATTTCTTTGAGTGTATACGTTGATTTGTCTTCGTGGTGTCAATGTACCCATCCTCATATATTAATAAATTTATTGTCATTCAATTAATTGGAGTTGTAGCAAATTTGTAACAATAAGCAATGGATGCTTGCACTATCTTGAGAAAATGTTTTTGGAGAATTTTTTTCACAACTGGCAATGTATAAAGGAGCTCCTACCTGCATAAATAATTCATGACGCTGATATGCTAACAGTGTTGTGATTATGGAATTTTCTAACGCATTTGCTTATCGCTGCTAGTGATGATTCCGACCTTCAATATTGTGTGTAAAGAGCAATTTTTTGAAAAAAAAATCGCCCAATAATGTAAATTGCAGGACAATCGCACAATTTTGCTAAGTGAGAAGAGACAAAAAGATTTATTGAAATAAATTATCATTTTCAGCATCCCAAATCTGTTGATAATGGAAGCTTATTGAACCATACAGATAAAAATTTATCCAAGTTTTAGATAAAAGAATGTTCTTGATGACCCATACAAGGCTTTGTTGTTATTTGGTATTAAATTCGCTACGGAAAAGTATCTGTATCCTGAATTTTGTGTACAATGGCTTTTTAAATCAATAATTGTTAAATACATCACACTTATAAAGATAATAAGGAAAAATTTAATTGAGGATGTCACTATATTGACCCAAGCTCTCTTGTAATCACGAGTATACTATTATTGGTAATTAAAAGAGCTTAAGGTTTCACATCTTTTCTTCCAGTTTGTGATAACATTATCCCATATTGATGCTGAGATACGTTTTTATTTCCCTCCAGTGTGAACTGTGAATGATCATGTAGCTTTGGATTTCCTCATTAGATCGCCCTTACTTAAATCTTCTAAAAGTCTCTTCGAAGTTCGATATTTCTAGAACACATTTGGTGAGAAATCCGGTTTGGGGGGAATTTCACCGGTACCACACTTCAAGAAAAAAAAATTTACTAATTAAGGCTCTATGAAGCTTAGAAACTCTGACACTTTGTACAATCTTATCATAATGCAGAAGTAAAAAGGTGGTTCGAGAACTAGTACCTGATCAAACTTTTGTGCGAAAACGATTTTTTATGTTGGATTTTGGAACTTGCCCATCATCAGGACTCAATACAATATTGAATATATATGGTGGAGCACGCTAATGCCCAGATAATTGAGTAAAAAATTCCTCATTAGTCTCAATCTCATTTTGATACGAACAGATCCATTCACTATCTTTTTCTTATTGATCCCCAACTTAAACTCAAACGAATTTAGTGTCTGAGACCATGTCATAAAAGTGATTTACTCTGATTTTATAATATCTGTATATGATCTTAAAGATTACATATCCCACAATGTAAGTAGTATGTCAAGGTATATCCAACATTATATTTATGATCGTCCTCTTTTAATATTGTATATAGGAACAGTTATAGCTTGAGTTTGGAAGAACAAGTCGGATTGTTATCCCAGAGCCTTGTAGAAAAAATAAATAATAATATGTGTATATATAAACTGAAAAATATTAGAACGTATAGATTTTTCTAAATCGAAGTGTTACGGCACCTATATCTTTATAAAGCAGGCTCTGTAAACAATAAATGGCGTTAGAATAGAACACCGTTTGTCATTATTATTATCCTATTACAAATATTTTATAGCTAAATGTTATTACCCAAATAAACCTGTAATGTGCTTTTTGGGAGAAATTATTGAAATTAATTATTTTGAGTGGTGTGTTAATTTCCTTTTCTGTCATTTAATTATCTTGGAAAATTGGTGAAATTCTAAGGAAAAAGGTTTTGTCAAAGACAACTTGTGTGGAACGAGTTACATAATTAAAAGTACAGAATATATCAGTGTTTTTTGAAAACTGAAACAAAATATGTAACATACGACGGTAAAATATAAAATAATGTGAAATAAAAATCCTATTACTCTTATAATTTTGAAATTCGCATTTGGATAAAAAAAAAGCCACATTAAAGGTGTCATTTTTAATTTTTTTTTAAAAAAAGTCTCCTGTTCAGAATATTATTACCACAAACGTCTCAGTGAAATCTCTACAGCTATATAATCTTTATAATAAAAATTAGTTTTAAAGAATGCAGCAGAATATGAAGCTCAATACGTTGTCAAGACATTTGAAATTCGCATTGGGATAAAAATTCTGCGTTAAAGGTGTAATTTTAAATTTTAAAAAAAAAGTCTCCAGTTCAGAATATAATTATCACAAACGCCAATGAAATATCTACAGCTATAGTTTATATAATTAATATTAGGATAAAAAAATGCAGCAGAATATGAAGCTCAATACGAAGTCAAGATATTTAAAATGTGTCAAAACAAATATAAAAACTGAGTAAGAAGAGCAAGAGGATTTCCATAAAATATCTCGATTGTGCCTAATAGTATTTAGATCAGGAGATAAGAGAACCAACTCTTATGATGATAACTGTATTAACTTTAACAACAAATTAATTATACCAGTTGTAAAAAAAGATTATACGAGACAGGATTTTAAGATTATACATGTTCAACCCAAAATTGTCCTTGTTGACGGGCAATATTAAGGGCAGATTAAATCTTAGATGGACTGATGGCCTAGAAAAAATCTTCTAGTTTTGAGAACTAAGAATTAAAGAACACTAGCAGGAAGAAGGTTGACCTTGGAAAAGGCTTCTTGAGAAGGCCAAGGTCCCCCTGGGCTGTCGAACCACTACGGAAGGAAGTTTAGTATTATATTTATGCATTGTGGAAATGTACTTGTGAATTCATTTAGAAATTTCATTTATTTTAAATCAGAGTTTTACAGCGCAATCATCATTTGTATAACTACCAGGTGACCCAAAAGCCCATTAACATTTGAAAATTCAATAATTCACGGAATAATGCAGGTAGAGAGGCGAAAATTGACACACGTACTTGAAGCAGTGGCGCACACAGGGGGGTCCTGGGGGTCCCGGATCCCCCAAAGCCCTTGATTTTTTTCCGATTGATTATAATTCTAAGTATATAGTATGTAAAATTTAATAAAGTATTTGTTAATAATGATTAATTTTATTAATTAATGCTAATTATTTATTCAATAATTAGTTTCTAACTGTGTTTTGTTCCCGAAAATCGACAAAATCAAAAGGAGCATGATACAAGAATGGTGAACTTTCGACCCCGGACCCCCTTGAAAATTCCTGTGTGCGCTACCTGACTTGAAGTGACTCTCGTATAGGTTGTGATCCGATCCTTTTTCTTCGAGGAAATGCATGGTTCTGCTTTGCAAACTGTCAGCGAGAGTGGTGCAAGGTACGCCGATATGTTAAAATCCCATCATCCTTGCCTGCCTGATAACTAAGGGTTTCGAACCGAAATTGAACCGAAAACAGCAAAAAACCGTTGTTTTGGTAGGAACGAAAACCGGAACTGAACCGAAAAATATCGGTTTATTTCAATTCGATATATCTTGTCATTTTGTAAATGTAACCAACTTATCAATATTTTATAATTTAATGTCAACAATATAGTTATTATTACATGTACATTGCTACTCGATTTCCTGTTTTGATGTTTGCTAGTACTTCTCTGTTTCAGTTTCGCATGAAACTACTTGTAAAAGGTAGATTTAATTCAGTGGAATAAACTAGAAGTATAGATTATATCAGCATTTCTCTCAAACTTTGGGGTGCGCTCCCTAGGGGGAGCGTGACATGTCTTTGTGGGGGGGGGCGAGCATATTGAAAAGTCGAAAACAAAAGACTTAAAATATGTATTAATTTACTGAAAGGAAGTAAATTAAAATATATTCTGACATTATAAAAATTAAATACATATTTACACTGATTAAATATATATATATAAACTAGAGGACCCGACAGACGTTGTCCTGTACACACATCTTAAATTCAAAATAAAAGATTTTTGACTATTCGATACTACGATAGTAACGCAGTCTGCCGGATCCAATGTAAAACATTCCAAGATCAACCATTTATAAATAAACTAGCCGTTACCCACCCGCTTCACTGGGTATTTCACGATGTTGTATATATGTATACTGTTTACATATATATTAATTATTGATATCTAGCATTAAGAATTCGATTGTATTGAAAAATATATTTATAGCTGTTACAGTCTTGCCCCTTGATATAAAAAGAACATAAATTATAATATCTAATTTCTATTTATATCTAAAATAGGAGAAAGATTTTTTCGCTCACTTAACCTAATAATCAAGTGGATTTCCACCAAAGCAACTTTCGGTGGATCTCTACTCCATAAAATAAACATGCGTGCTAAATTTCAAGTCTAAATCTAACAGAGCAAAAACGGAATTTTTATCATCAATACCTCGTTGAGAGCACTCTTAGCGGATTCCAATTCAACAAAAGAAGCATGCAAACCAAATTTTATTATTGTTGTCTTAGCAGTTCGAAAACGGGAATTTTGTCTATCAATACGCCCCAATAACTCTCCCCGCTTCCTCCTGGAGTTGATTTCCGTAAAATCCATTCTTAGTGGAACTCTATTCAACTAAAGAAAAGTGCTCAACAAATTTCAAGTAAATGAGTTAAATTCAAAAACAGGAATTTTTCTATAACATGCCTTAATCCCTCGCAACCCCACTCCTTTGGGGGTCCGTTTTCGCAAAAATCTTTGTAAAAGGAACTTTATTCCATGAACGGAACATACCTTCTAATTTTCAAGCAGGTGTATCTATTAGTTGAAAAGCGGAAATATTTATCTATTACGCCCCTTAATCCCCCCCAGTGACCCTTGGGGATCAATTTCCCCCAAAACTATTTTGTAGCGGATCTCTACACCATGAAAGGAATTCGCTTACCAAATTTTAAGACTATACGTCTAATAGTTTAAAAATGGAAATAATTATCTATAACGCCCCTTAAGCCCCCGCAACGCCACTTACGAAACGATATTCACAAAACCGATCTTACGGCATATCTCTACTCAGTGAATGGAATCTGCTTACTGAATTTCAAGATTTTATGTCTAATAGTTTAAAAAAGGAGTCAATTGCCTATATATAACGCCCCTTAATTCTCCACAACGCCACTTGGGAGTCGATTTTGACAAAACCCCTTTTCAGCGGATCTGTACTCTATGAAAGGAATCCGCGTAACAAATTTCAAGACTGTACGTCTAATAGTTTAAAAATGGAAATAATTATGTATAACGCACCTTGTGACAAATCTATACGGAACTTTATCACTAACCTTCTGAGACGTCTTTTTTAGGGAAATTTAATTCCCTACCTATTTCCAATCAGCTCCAAAAAGAGGACAGAGATTCCTTATTATGCAGATTAGATGAAGTATTTAAGTTAAACGGAATAGTAAAGTGACAGTCAGTAGGAGAGAGAGATTGAAGCAGGAAGTTATAATAGTCAAGTTAGAGATTTATTATTGAAGATTTCTAGGTGGATAAATTAATCTCAGGAAGAGCTGAGATTCAGTGTGGTAAATATTGATTTATAATTAAAGTCTCATTAAAGTTTTATATTAGGAGTGAGATTAAAGTTAAATGTTCAATAGGAACATTATTGAATATAATTCTGGGATCTCTTATTGCAGTAATCTCTGCGTGATCGATATTCTAATTGGATCATTAAATATTTAAGTTAATATAAAGGAAAGTCCCTTTTAAACCTCATAAAGCTATTTTGATTTATTTGTTATTAAAAGTTATTGATTCTATTTGGGAAAGATAACCAAATAAAGAAAGTTATTTATAAAAATGGCTACTGGTTCTTCTTTCACTCAAAATTATTCTCGTTCTCAAGGTGAGATCCAAGGGGATCTTCTCAACCTTAAGCCCCCGCAACGCCACTTAGGAAACGATTTTCACAAAACCCATCTTATAGCGGATCTCTACTTAATGAATGGAATCAGCTTACTAAATTTCGAGATTTTACGTCTAATAGTTTAAAAAAGGAGTTAATTGCCTATAACGCCACTTAATTCTCTACAACGCCACTTGGGAGTCGATTTTCACAAAACCCATTCTGTAGGGGATCTGTACTCTATGAAAGGAATCCACTTACCAAATTTCAAGACGACTGTACGTCTAATAGGTTAAAAATGGAAATAATTATGTATAACGCCCCTTAAGCGCCCTCGACGCCCCTTGGAGATCGATTTTCGTAAAAAACATTATGTTGGGAATCTCTACTTTATGAAAGAAATCTGTGTACCAAGTTTCACGACTGCACATCTAATAGTTTAGTAATGGAAATAATTATCTATAACACCCCTTGAACCCCCGTAATGCCCCTTGAGGTTCGAACATTGCAAAATCCGTTCTTAGTTGACGTCTACTCCATGAAGGGAACCTACGTACCAAATTTCAAGTCTGTAGGCTTAATAGTTCCGTAGATATCGTGATTAGTCAGTGAGTCAGTCAGTGAGTGAGTCGCTTTTCTCCTTTATATATATAGAAAATTAATTAAATAAACATTTCTAAACCGAATTATAAATCTAAACCATTCTCGAGTCCACCGGAACAGACAAAAACTTTCATCAAAATCGGTCCAGCCGTTTAGGAGGAGTTCAGTTTCATACACACGCACAGAAGAATTACATATATAAAGATTATTTGAAAATATATTAATTAAAAACGCTAAAAAGCGTGAATCGCGTCTGCATTTTCGAAACAATAAAGACCGGGTTTGGCCAGTTTGGCTGAAAATCAATTTTCGACGCCAACTTACGTCTTTTTCAATTCCTACTATTAGCTCACGATCTCTATACATATTTTATTTGTTTGTTTGTTTATTTATTTATCTACGTGGAATTTTCAATCGTTAATAAAATACATTTTAAAGCGCTCAATTGAGCTGAAATGTAATGTACATGATTATTTTGGATGACAATACAATAATTTAATTATAATAAATAAAAATTAATTGATTAAAACTAATTATTTTAAAAATTACAAATACAGCCACGTTGGCGACTTAGCTACCCCTTTTGGCAACTTATTTCAAAATTTGAAAAGGAGTTTTTCTCACGTGTTAAAGCATTGACAAAAGTTGAAATGTTGGAAATTTTATATTTATATACGATTGTTTTGGATGACAAAACGATACTTTAATGTTTATAATAATTAATAAAAATTAATTACCACTTAATGTTGTGTGAAATAAAATTAATTATGCAGAGCTGAACCGAAAACCGTTATTTTTGGTGGAACGAAAACCGGAACTGAACTGATATATTTTTTTAGTTGAACTGGGACGAAAAAAACTACGGTTCGATGAAGTCCTGTAGAACTATATTTTACTATAAATAAGAATATACTGAAATAAAATTAATTATTGAAACCGAAAACCGTTATTTTTGGAACTGGAACGAAAACCGGAATAAACACATGTTCGAAGGTACGACTTTTATACAGGATGACACTCCATCCCATATTGTTATACGCGTGAAAGATATCTTGCGCTCATTGTTGGGGAAAGAAAGTGCTGAGCCGCTGCTTCCATCATGCTTGGCCTACAAGGTCCCCAGAACTCACTCCGAGTGATTATTGATTGTAGAGTAACCTGAAGTTGCAAGTCTATCGCGATCGTCTGACCTCATTAGGGATGCTAAAAGAAAATATCCGACGGCAATTTCTCATCATACCTGCAGATAGTATGTACAGTGCTGTTTTTAACACTGTCCCTCGACTACAGGGATTGTTGAGGAATGATGATCGCCACATTTAACATTTGTCACTAAGAACATCGCTTATTGCGAAAAAATTAATATGCTAATTATTGTTTTTGTTATCATATAAAGCATCATCTGTTGGCCCTTTTCTGCCCTTTTTTTTTTTGGTTTCTACAAAACCCCATGTCACACACATTACAAGCATGTGTGTCAATTTTTACCTCTCGACCTACATTATTCCGTAAATTATTAAATTTTCAAACGTTAACAAGCTTTTGGATTACCTGACGTATCATTATTATACGTGATGATAGAAATTAGACAAAGACACATTTAATTTTGGAATTCTCTTTCATTATATGAACTCTAATCAAAAATTTCATATAAAATTTAAGATACCTGGAGTCAACTCCTGGTCTTGAATCGAATCCATTAAGGAGCCAATAATTTCTCTTAATATTTCGCAATCTCCGTCTATTATAGCATTTTGAATCCATTCTTGCACCAATGGTAAATGAGTTGCATGACGAAGAGCATGAACACACGCAATTTGAACATCATTTTTGTTCTTACACTTCTTAGAAACCTGAAAAATAGCAATCGAATATTCAATTTCAGATCTTCAAACCTAGAGATTGGAAACTTAGCAGATACAATAAAGCTCATTTACCTCTAAGACATCTGAAATACTTCTGTCACTTTTCAAGTTTCCGATGGCTTCTAAAATGTCGATAAAGAAGGAATTTAATTCACAATGGTCTTGTCTCTCGCGTAGTAACCCGGTTAATATTTCACATACCATGCTTTGATCATCTGGTGTCCCTTTTGAAGCCAAATATCCCAAACTGAGGCATATTGTTCCTAAGATGTTAATCTCCCTTGTATTATTTTGAACCATTCCTCCAAGTTCACGCAAAAAATTGGTAGACGGTCGAGATACGTCGGAGATAATATCAGCTATCATTTGAATATTCACGGTAGATATTTTGCTCTCTGCAGATATAAATGATAATAGAACCTATAAAAGAAAAGTAAGAGTCAAATATGAAAATAAATGAAAATAAATAAAATTTGTGTGACTTTTTTCTGTAATAAGATTTTTTGGGACGAAGAGTTAAATTAAAATTCAACTGGACAATATCGTAGTCTACTTGTATAGTTTATTTATTACTTAGAGATGAATATTCATTTTATTTCACCTCTTGCTCTAATATTCTGTTTGAGACAGCATTTTAAATCGAAGTATAATTGGTCAAAATGGTCTTAAGAGACCGAAAAAAACTTAAAATAGCTGTTTAAGTTAGAATTACCTCGATTTTTTTAAAAATAAATTCTCTCTCTCTCTCTTTTTTACTAGAAAAGTTATGAGATGTTGTTACTCATACATTATTTAATTCTTGTGCAATCAATATGTATAACATTTACTCTTTTACTTTAATTTAGTGCTCTCAATCAATAAAATTCAGCTTTAAAAATCAGTCTTCTTAAAAAAATATTACTGTATCGACAAAAATTGCTTATTTTAAGGCTGTTATGATAATTATATAAAATGTTTCAAAAATAAAAAATTTAGTTTTTAAAAAAAAACGAAAATAAAACAAATTGAGAAGAATATGTGAATTCTTAAATTTAGTATAGTCCATAACAATTAAATTAAAAATTTTTATAACGAAGATAATGGTTAAACCCATGTATGGCTATCCACGAGGTTTATTCTCTTTAACCCATGATTTTTCTATGCAGCTAAATTGGCGTGCTTTTAGTTAGAGCAAAGTTTCAGTACAACTAAACTATACATAAATAGTATAGATAAATAGTCAGAGAGAGGTAGATGATTGTGTTCGATACGTCCCGAATTAGAGAGTGGATCTATAACCGCATCATCATAGGAATATTCGGGATTCAGCTTACCTCCTGTTATTGATACGTCAGAAGTTGGGGGTTGCATCTCGTTCATTTAAGTAGTAAAGTTTATTTATATTCCCTTTAACTTGTGTTGGGTACATATTAAGTTGTTGTTTCTAATGCCACCTGTCTAATATAGTCAAATCGAGGCCCACGAAATTCATCGGGGCAAGGGGCTAGAAGTACGTCTGTCGTTGGCCTTGAGCACCATACAGGTGACAGTACGATTTAGCTCGGCGAAATTCCCCGAAGGGACGATAAATGACGACACCACCTCTATCTCCACAATTTCTGCATGGAACTAAAGGGGAGGGAAATATTCTCCAGTCCCCTGCGCTCGTGACTCAGCCCACTGATTTAACGAGCACGTACTCCGTGTGTACTCGGAGGCATCGGGCATCGAACCCAGGCCTTCCGGTCTGGTGCTCTAACCACTAGGCAACTCACGGCCCAACATATTAAGTAGTTATATCTAGCGTTAATCATTTCGAGTGTTGATTCAATGGCTTCCCTACCCATGCTGCGTTCGGATCCCTCCGTGAATTTGCAGCAGTAATTTATCATATCATTGAAAACTATTGCATTGGTATCCTAAAATGACATTTAATAATGTTTTTTTTTTTTGTAATTATTTCAGCTCAAATGTTGGAGATCACTTCATTTCACAGCTGACAGTTATATCTTATTTTTTTTTATTTATTATGTTTTCTGAGTGATTCATTCCCCAAACATTTCTTAATAATTTGGTTTAATTTACTAAACATCTATTTTCGTGTTTAATTTAGTCATTTTATTGCAATCAACGTGCTTCCTGAATTTGAGCCAAAGACAGATAACAATATTGACAACAGACTCTGAAACTTAATCTCCGCATTCACACCGTGCCATTGTGAAAATTCGAATGATGTGTGTCAGTCCAGCACACAATGTGTAGTGTTACTTGACACGTTTTCCTTCAGCTATAAATTCATTAAAAAAACCTAATGAAATTACCAATTATATTAATTAATTTTTTTTAAAAAAAAAACTTATACTTTTGGAAAAGGCTGTAGTTTTTCTTATCTTTAATTTAAAATTTCTTAATTCGAGAATAAAAAGCAAAAGCAAGTAAATACAAATAATGAAAGCAATTTATCATATATATCATATTTATCATATAATTACTCGAATCTAAGCCGCACCATTTTTCAAGTGCTAATGCTACTGAAAATCGGGTGCAGCTTAGAATCGAAGGCAAAACATTTGTTGAATGGGGGAAACTGAGTTTCAACCCCTTTCAAAAGAAAAAAATGTAACTGTCCATTCTGGTCATTCTGCATCGATGTCATCCCATTTCGCAGTTTATTTGTGGCAGCGGTAGCCGAATGGTCAAGGTATCAACCTTGTGGCTGGTGTGTCATGGGTTCGAGCCCAGTACCACTGAAGACCCGCCGTGTAGGGGAGCGATGCACGTTCAATCTGCCGTGGGCTCAAACGTCCTCCCGTTGGTGTGGTAGTTAGGAGAGTGGGGTGCCAGCTCAGGTATCGTTCACGTCACTTGACCATGGTTCAAAATTAAGAGGTCCTTCTCCATAAGCCCAAGTGCAACTAAACAGCGCGGCGTTAATATGCACTCACTCCGCAGTTTATCTCCAGTATAATTTAGTCTATCCTAAACATCTTTGTTTGAGTTTTTGGATTTTTTTTTCTTTGTATACGCTTTCTTTGATCACCTATACATAAAAAATATCGTAATAGCATCAAAACAAATTCACTATGACGCAAGTATGAAAATGGAGACAATTTTTATATGCAGAAAAATAAGGAAACAGAGCAACGGCCACTGAAAATTAGACACGGATGAAATAAATATGCATCGATGGTGTACACAAATTGATATAATTTTTACCTGTAAACGTTCAACAGTCTTTAATAATTCTTTTACATTCTTCTACAATGTATTCTTTTAAGAAAATGTTGCATAACAAATGCATTGGATGACACGGAAGAAAACACCATGTGGGAAAATGGAGACGCCGGCAAGCATCAACTCTGAAGTTATCTGTGACAAAATGGGAGTGATGAATAATTTTCGGAACATGATACTGACTGTTAGAGTAAATATAGATTCATGTATGTATTTGAAAGTTTTTGATGCTATTAAAATAAATAAAATATTAACTTATCTCTTTTTATTTCTCATTAATTTTCTTTTGAATTTCTTAAGTATCGGATATAGATGAGAATTTTACACAATTTTTTTTTTATTTTTTCTCAAAATCATGTAGATAATTGGAGGGGGGGGGTATAGAATCGATGGCGGCGTAGATTCGAGTAAATGCGGTATTCCGGCGTATCAAGCTCGTTTTTTAACACAAAAAATTAGAAGAGAATTTACGAGTGAGCGTTATACACCGCGTACAAAAATGATAGCTTTAAAAATAAAGAAAAACACTAGAATATAAAAATTCGATTTCTTCTAAATACCTAAAGATTAGAGAAACTATGAATGCACACAAAATTAACTATATGCATTTATAGCCTCTCCTTTTGAAAATGTTTTTCATCTTCAAACATCCACATACAAGTATTCCACTGTCATTTTAAATTTGCTTTGAATGGTTTATTGATACATATATCGAAAAACTGAAATAATGGCGTACATCCGCTTGAAGCAACTTCCGTGTCTGTGTTACACTCTGTCAGCGATCTTCATATTATCCGTCAGATGGGATCTGAGCAAGTCTCGCAAACTAAAACTTTCTTCAAACTTTAAAACACCCGCACGCTTTCGATGTTGATTTCATAAAATTATTCGAGTTTTTCAAATTTTTACACTTAGTCTTAAAAAATCTAGAATATTTCTTATCCCTATAAATATTAAACCCATATTTAAATCACTGGCATTAAAATAAGGAAACAAAATTTGTCGTTCTTAACATAAGATAGAATTAAGAAACTCATTGCTTCGCAAGTTGCTTTCATTTAAAATTAAGTTTGACGCTAATGGGCTAAATTCATAACGGTCACGGGGTAAATACAATCACGTGATCTCCATTGAATTCAAAACTGACTTAATGCTCTCCTCGTAAATATTAAATACAAATTCAGATTTATAACTGATAAAAATATTCAAATATTAAGATTGTTCAAAAAGTTTTTTAAAATTAAAAAAAACTTATTACACTTGTAGTTTTAAATCAAGTGCATTTTATCTACCTATGTGCATTATTATTGTTTTCAAATATATACTTTTTAAAAGAATCTTCTAAAAGCAAAAATAGGCAACAGCGAAGCGCATCAACTTATTGACTGAAAACACGAGTTTGAATTTATCATGAGACTATGAAGTCAAATAAATTTGGGAACTGACTGACTGGAAAAACATGTTTGTAGTTATCATGTGACTATGACGTCACATTAATTTATCTCAAAGCGTAAGTGTAGCTACGAAAAATGTGACGGTAATAAACACTCAATCACTAATCAAGAATATATTTGATTCCTTCGGATCATTTAAGTATTCATATGAATTGTTTCAAATCGATAAAGTTTTGGAATATAATTTGTTTAAAGGAGATAATTTAAATTAATAAAAATTTTAATAATAATTCAAATTTAATAATGAATATTAGTAATCTTAATAATATAATTAATGTTAATAATAATTAAGATTTAGTTTTAAATTAATAAAAGATTTCTCTTTCATTTTTCTATTTCATATTTTAAATACATTTTTACGGAAAGTTCAAAATACTTATACATTATAAAATCTTCGGTAAGTCAAAAGATGGAATTGATCGATATATTGTAATTCCTTTATGTTTTCTTACTGGCCCTAGCAACGGACTTTTAGATTGCATAACAACTGATCTATAATTAACTTCTGATATGTCTCATAGGTTTTTTCGAGCACGCGAAGTTTTAGCTCAAGAGATCTTAGTATTTTGAGTTATGTTAGCAACGGCAAGAGGATAGAAATATCCAGTGCTATACTTTCTTGAAATAAATCTATTTTAGATGCAGTTAAAATTAATCAGAAGACGTAAGTGATTAAAAATTTGCATGGATTGCTTTTAAAAAAGTATCCTTGTAACAATCAATAAGTTTATAATTGTCATACTAGATAATGGCTATGAGTGCTTCAAAGTTTCGTACGCCGGGATTCCCCCATTCAAAATTTCTTCAACATTCAGACCACGATTGGAAATTTAATAACACTTATCAATACAACCTCGCAGATAGTGATTGCTCAAAATCTGAATCTGTTGTAGTTGAAAGCGAAAGACTTTGCCAAGAAACTCTAGAAAGAACTGAAAAATACAAAACTCAAGTAGAAAGAAAATTTGATCAACGGATAGCAGATGTCGACTATTGGCGTCAGGAGGGTGATAAGTGTATAGCCAAGCTTCAAGATTGCCTGGATAAATTGGCCCACTTGAAAACCAGGTTGAAGAAAGCATTAGAGAATTGCAAAGAACCAATATTAGCCTGTAAGAAAGCTATGATGGAAAGAGACAAACGCCTTGGAGTAGACATGGTTCAAGACAAACCTCAAATGGAAATTCAGAAGTACCATGTCTTTTTAGAGGACATATTTACTATATTAGACAAAACAATACAAGAAGTGGAAGATCAAATGATTAGTGACAGAGCAGCGAAGCAGAGACTTTTGAGGGATGTCACGGACAAACAGGCTGCCTTAGAAATTGATACTCATGCTTCAAGTTGTAGGCCAGAAAACTTAGCTTCGAAAGCATTCAAATTTGATCCACAACTCATGATTCCAGAGAATTCATCGCTAACGTTAGCAGATTGGGAGCGTACAACAAGGCATAATATCGAAAAAGCCGAAAGAGAGGTGAAAAATTCATGGGACTTCATTCCAAGGGTGGAAGTAAGTGGATAAATTGTTTAATTTATGCAAAATTGCTCTATTATTTAAGTTAGGAGTCTTCAACCCGTGACCCGCTGAAGGCATTTTTAGTGACCCTTCATTTGAATTCGAGTCACTTTTTTAAAAAAAAAATGGTCTAATCTGCTTTTTGTCGTAAAAAACGCATTTTTTTTCTTTTACTCTGGACATTTAAAACATTTCACTGATGTGTTTGATATCCATTTGAGTTAAAATTTTCTGAAAATGACAAATTCTTCAAAAATTTTAATCTTTATCTGAAATAATTTTAAATATAAAAAATCTGATTATGCATAAAATCTCAGAAATTTTCGGAAAAAAGTTGGACACTTATCTTTAACAGGTTTGCAAAGAACTTTATTTCAACTTCCAATTAACTTTTCTGTGAAGCCGATACATATATATATATTTGTAAATCTGTAAACACTATCTCTTCCCTTTGAATCCGTTGTAGTCTTGTATAAAACACAATCTTCTTTTTTTATATAAATTTCCTGACTACAATATTTTTGATAGTCGTATAGCCCGCGGATCACTGTGAATTTATCGATGCACCCCGCGGATTATTTGTAAATTTATTAATTTAGTCCTCTCGAGTGAAAGGCTGAGACCCCTAGTTTAAGCTATACAAAATCCTGATACTTTCATAAGCAAGTTAAGAGTAAATATTGAGTCAATGCATTTTTTAACCCACAATTTTGTCAAAAAAGGAAACAAATTATGCCTAATTGCTCCACCAGTTCATTTTTCTGTATTGAGTTTCTATCCAATATGAAAATAATAGTTCGCCAAGTTGGCAAAAAGTAAAGGTGTGGGCTAAAATAGGATTTTAACATTTAAGTAATCATAAAGGAATAATAACGCACGTAAAACAAATCTGCTTAATGTGGTCAAATTAGCATTCATTCTACAGAATTCACTTATCTTTCTATCGGACGGATCATCTAGATCAGGTATACTCAACTTTTTTCCCGTCGGGCCACATTCATATGACAGGTATTTCACGCGGGCCGCAATATGAGGATAATGGGGGGGACTATAAGACCAAAGCAAAATTGATCAAAATATTAAAACTCTTATATTTCCGACTTTTATTTTAATTATTTATATTGATATCAAACACATAAAAAATGTTTACTTTGAAGCATTTTTTACTGAGTTATTGGGTAGTTTCGATTTCCTTTAATCTCTGCTTCAGCCTCTTGTTTACATTCTACTATCAAAACAAATTGGTAGCAAAATTGATAGATTTTATTGCTTCATGGATAGAATTTCGGGCTTAATTTTTCGTACATTGTTCTTAAATAATTGAATTTCTTAGTGCACTGAGCCATGATTGGGCCGATCCGAAAAGGCCACCGGTCCACATGCGGCCCGTGGGCCGGAGGTTGAGTATCACTGATCTGGACTGATGATGCATGGGATCTTTTTTCATATTTAGTAATTTTTATATAACTACAAAGGCTAAGATATATTTTTAGTTAAATTGTAATAAGTTTCATTAGGAAGTATTGAAAGTTTTGAAGAACCAAGTAGCAATTGATACTTATGTGTACCAATTTTACCATGACAAAATTTGAACAAAAATGATTTTAAAGTAATTAAACGTAGATGTGTGCTTTTAAATAAATGAACAACTGTATAAACTAATTAATAAAAGGTTAAGTAAACTTTAAGGGGAGTTGGAAACCTCTCTCTTTCTCTATACTGACAATGTTAAATTAGCTGTTTTCGATGTACCTTTTCTCAAATTCTGTTTTATGTACATGCTTGAAATTTTTCAAACTATTATAGTACACCTCTCTCATTATACTAAAATGAGCTTTTAGCTAATTTTGAATTTTTTAATAAATTATGAAATATTTTATCAAACATTGCGAAATTTGACCCATTTTTTACTTAAAAAGTTTGTAAAAATTAAATTTTTGAGTTTTTTACAAAAAGCTCATTTTAGTATATATTAGACATCATTATAAATAATTCATAAAAAATTTACAAAGCTGTGAATAGTAGTTTCTCAGAAAAGGTACATCGCACATTAAAATTTACATTTTGAGATAAATTGATTTTAATGTATACAGTGAGATTTCTAATCGACTAGGAAATAAAAAAATAAAAAGCTCAATTTAAAATAAAAGATGCATGTTTTGGTTTATATAAGTCGTTACACTTTTAAGCAAAAACAAAATAATTTGTTTACAATTTTCGCCATTAAAATGGGCGTGGCCCAAATTCAACGATTATTTAAAAATACGTTTTAAGGGCCTCTAAATACCCTAGAGGTTAAAGTAAGGTATTTTTAGAAAGGTTAAAATCTATACAGTTTGAAAATGTAAAAATCTCAAATTGTCAAGAAAATAAGATTTTAGCTTTCCAACACCCCTTATCATTTAAAATAATAATAAATTCAATAAAAAAATCAATGAGAAAAAACCCACTAAAGCTAATATGACTCAATTTAGAGGAAATTGAATTATAATCCCCATGGAAATATTTTTTTTAATAAATAAGTAATTTACTATGCAGTGACAACTACATACTGAATAGATGTAATTTCCTACTTATTGATAAAATGCTGATACTATGTCTGTTATACTTTATGAATTTGGGGAATTAGTCACTTTTTGTATACATAAAAAAGTATAAAACTCCATAACACATTATATTGAGAATATATAAACGGATTATAAACTTTAAAAGACCTAACTCTTAATCTAAATTTTTTTTAAAAGATTGTGGGAATATTATTTTTACTTGCCTTTTCCCCGTTAGTAAATTATGAATTAAAGACTAACAATCAACATCAAAATGATCCTTTTAATTATAATCTGTTTTTTTAATTTTCTATATTCTTATAAATTAAGTAGTTTCGTAATCGTATAATTCATAAGACTATAAGGTATTTACGTATTATTGTAACTTGTTGGCGACATTATATGAAACGAAGCACTATGAAGTTGCCAGTTCAGCGCGTGCGATACATAGGAAATTGGGGGGTTTGCCAACTTGGCAAGTTATTAATAAAGTTGGCGATTGTTACGATAATACGTAAGTACCACCTATAAAGATATATTATATTTAGGAGTCTATTTTCGCGCTAACTGATAAAGATTTTTTCATTCTTTAGAAAATTC
This sequence comes from Trichonephila clavipes, assembly GCA_019973935.1. NCBI lineage: Eukaryota > Metazoa > Arthropoda > Arachnida > Araneae > Nephilidae > Trichonephila > Trichonephila clavipes. The sequence goes on from BMAU01021430.1 coordinate 1,321,661, forward strand.
GCATAGCTTTTATTTGAAATTTGATTCAAGTAAGCAATTTTGAGAATTCTTCTAAAACTTAATTATTTAGAAGATAGTATAACAAGAAGGAATAAAGAACGGGAAAAATTTGTCATTTATTGGAAATGATAAGTCATTTGAAAAGTTTTTGAAATTTTTTGTCTTGAATTATAATTTAAATATTAGCAACATAATACACTTATTTCACAGTTTTGTTTTGGCATAATTACCTAAGCCATGTTATTAATTATTAATTTCTGAGCACTCAGTTTTTAGTCGATAAATTACATTTGATTTTTTTTGGTATGTACACATTATACCTTCGAACAATTACATCAAATCAAAAGGCGTTGCCCAATGCCGCAATATGCAGCCAATAGTGAAAACCTGTCTCTACTCATGTTTGAACACAATAATAATAATAATAATGACATCACTTTTTTTTTAACTCGCTAGGTTTTTAATTTAGCGAAATTGGTCGACGATATAGTGAGTAAAAGTACTGATTTTTCACATATATTTACATTTTTCACGTCTTGAACAAGTTTAAAGTCGTAACTTCAGTTGTCTGATTTTTTTGTTTCTGACAGGAAATATGATATAACCATTTAAAACACGGTTCAACTACATATGTATTATTTTTTTTCAAAACTTTTAGCTCCTTTACATTTGACAGATATAGCTTTTTTTGGGGGTAAAGTAGTTTATAATCAAAATTTGCAGTACTTTTCCGTTTCGGGGGGGTCGTTGGTGATGGTTAAACTTTTATTTTATTTTTATCATATTAGACACCAAACACAAAATAAGGTAACAATCAACAACGTGTTTCTTATAAACGAAGAGTAGAGTTGCCGATGCACTCTCCGAAGTTCTTTCCGCACATGCATCATAAGAACTCAAATTCGTGAATTGCGTGGTAGCTATATCACAATTAATGTATTATTACTAGCATTTTGGGAATTTTTGTTGCATTTTTACGGCCCCCGAAACGGAAAAGTATCAAATTTACTGACAACTGTTTCCTATTATTTCACATTTACCTGCATTTAATGCATATATTTCAGGAAATCCTTGCTCGTTCCTACTCCGATCTTACGCGACAGCGCCTCAACGTCATCAACGCCCTAAATGACCGCATCAAGGAGTTGTTCGAAGCACAGAAGAATCTTGAGCAGCGACTCGCTCGCATCCAGAAGCAGATCTTGGACATCGAAAACACCATCCTGAAACTTGACCAATCCATGGACAGGAAGTACCCATCCATCGAACTCGCTTCGAACCGTATGGAAGGGAGACGACAGCGACCTCGACACGAACTCTGTCGCGACATGGTCGACGTCGAACTGGAGGAAGAAGTTCGCAATTTAAGCCTGGCATTACATCAATTGAAAAAGCAGAGAAGCGAAGCACAAGAAATGCTGAGGAAACTAGAGCAGACTCGTTTGGCTCTCCAGAAGGATATTGAAATCAAGAAAAACAGCATCTACATTGACCAGGAGCATTGCTTGAATGTTTTCGCTAACGTGAACCACATTCATCATTGAAATCCAAGAGAAAATATCAGATTTTTTGGAAATCGGTAAACATAGCTGTCTAACATATTAAGATATAACCTTTACTAAATGTCGAGGTTTAAAATTTCAGGTTGAGTATAAATAATGCTGTAATTATCAGTGCATTTGTACTAAAAGCCAAGTAATATAATAGTCCGGTAATTTAATTTTCATTAAATTATAAAAAATGCATCACTGTGATTCTTCAATTTTTCAAGGTTTGTATTTCTTGGTGTGCCTAATTGCCTTAAAGAGTCAGGAATGCTTATTATGAAGTTAATTCTTATATCTTATAAAAAATAACGTGCAAAACATTAGGATATGAATAAGAAAATTTATGTAATAATTAATTTAATATATTGTAATCAGAATGCATTTAATTAAATAAAAAATATGCAATATTAGCTGTTCTCTTTTAAAATGTTTTTTATTGTTTATAGATTTTAGTTAATAATAGATATAATTAAATGGGTTTTTTTCTTTAAATAAAACATCTTATGTATAAAAGTATTTGGAAATTTTATAGCCGATTTGTTCTCAATAGCTATGTGGTTGTGACATCTAATTTGTGACAGCGATGTTTCAGCTAAGCCACGTGCTAAAATCTTGATTGCACTGAAGATTCGTAGCGTAGTGAGCTAATATATGTTAAATATGATGAGGATCTAAGTCTTCCCATTGATGTGGTGTGGAAATTTGCGGAAGCTGGTGCCAACTCAGGTGTCATCCTTATGACTTGATCTTGGTTTAAAATTATGAGGTCTCTAGCCGACAGAATTTGAGTTGATGTTAAATGCGATGCTAATAAATTATTAATCAATTTAATATAGAAATTAGAAGAGGGAAATATCAATTCTGTTTTTTCCCTAATAATGTATTTGCAATTGAAAATCCTGAAATTTACCAGTTTGCTTTGAATAGTTATATTACAACACTCATTATACACTCTATATTTCCATCTATAAGCCTATAAGTTTTGGAACTTTTCAGGCTCCAAAATGTTTGTGCTTATAGATAGAGAATGTGCAAGCTAAAGTACGGGGTTGATTTATATGCAAATCCACTAATCTCGGATAAAGTGTAGTTTAGGAAAACGATTTTTTTTCAGCATTTTCCGTTAACCATGTGCAAGAGATTTTAATGTTTCATTTTCTTGGATGTTTTGAATAGAATTTTATTCTAAAAAAATAATAGTAGCATAAATTCTTCAAAGTCAGTGTCTGAATCAGAGATTTCGAATAGTTTATTGCTAAATTTTCAATCTTTTATTGGGAATGCATATGATCATCATGCAGTGAGTTTTTCCTCTAGGACAGGGGTGGACAGACTTTTCGTGGGTACGGGCTACTTCTAACCCTTTTAAGATGTTGCGGTCTACCCAATCTCTAGCTTAGGTGGCATCGGTGTTCCTAAAATATGTTTCTTTTAGTAAGTCTTTGTAAAGGTGGTCACCGCAAATTGTCTTGGCGGTCCACCAGTCGATCGCGATCGATTTAATGCCCAACCCTGCTTTAGGACATGAATCATCAACCGACGATCATGTGCCGTATTCGAGTATCTCTTCCCGCCTTTTTTCCACTGTCACAGAAAGTGTACAAGGTAACAAAAAGGAGTGGTAAAAATTTACTAGTTTCGGACAAGTTACCAGAAATCTAACTATCATCATTGGTGTCCAAGTTTTACTTTGCTACAATTTAATTAGAAAATATTCCACGTTTGATAACACATGATGATATATTTGAAAATAGTAAAAAATTTTTCCTATTAGGTTTATATATAGGTTTTGAAATTTGGGGATTGTATGAAGAAAAAACACGCTCTCAGCTTATACATGGATAGGTTTATATTCAGAAATGTACGGTAAATGTCAAACCAAGTGTTTATACTTATTTATCCACGGCAAAATTAACTTCTGTTATTGAGGAAAAAAAGGTATAGATTTTGTGTAAAGTACTTTGTATTAGTGAAATTCTTTTCAAGAAAATCATTTTTATTTATGTGGTGCTTTTCTTTTATATTTTTAAAGTTGAGAAGGTCATATTACTGCAGTGGTCATGATTTATTGTCAATTGATTCAGGTTAAAAGATGAATTCGAGTTCTCGAACAAAGACCTGTCGTGACAAATTGAATAAAAGCAATTGCATGTTACATGAATCTGTTGTTATCCCAAACTCTAAATTCAATATAATAGGGAAGTTTGAAAAGGGAAATCCCAACTCGAATGTCAACATCTTCACTTGACTGTAAATTGTAATTAGAAGCTCTGTTGTTAGTAGCTATTGTGTAATTTCTATATCACACCTTTGATACAAATAAAAAAATTCTTTCGTATCACCCACGTATATGTTCCAAATTGTTGCAATTATGCTCAACAGTTCATGCGAATTTTTAAATTTTATTTATATGTGTGACGAATCTGTACGAAATCTTTCCACTAATATTCTTAGGCGTCTTTTGGGGATTATAAATTCGCGTATATTTCCAATCAACTCTAAGAGGAGAACGAGATGTACAAAGTAGATAGGGTATTTAAGTAGAGCGTTGTAAGTTAGCGAGAAAGAAGTCTATTGAGCCAGCAGCAGTAAAGTCAACGTTTAGAGGATTCAATTGGATTACGATAGTGAAACATTACTGCTAGTCCTCAACAAAGGAATATTAGGAGGCTAAGATACCTGTGACGATATCAAAGTACTACCAGGAGATATACTATAGTTTAATACCGCTTAAAACAAGCGTTATTTTAATAAAATTAGTTTAAGTTAATGAAAGCTAATAATTCGAGTTGCGTGTATTTCTCAGACCTCCTATTTCGGTAGACCTTATTGATATTACGCGTAGTTACTGATTAATTTCATATTTCGTAATTTAATTTAATATTAAAGGTAAATCCCTTTTTGTTTGACGTAGACATATAGATATATGCGACACAAATGGCTTCTTTTCATTCTTTGCCTCAAATTAATCTTGTTGTCAAGAGTGGAACCCAGGGGGGTTCCCACATATGTGCTTGTGAAAGCAATATAACATCGTACAGAACAGCTATTTACTATCGATTTACATGGAGTAAAAAACAGTCAGCCGTCGTTTTTGATGACTTGACTCTATGCCAATCACTACTATTATATTTATTTTTAAATGTACTTACTTCTTCAGTTTCTGGACCACCAACTAAGGCCAATAGTTGAAGGAAATCTTTGCAAATGGAGAAATCTTTTAAACAGAGATCTTGCATAAGCTATGGAAAAATAAAATTCGTTTTTAAGAAACGAGTCCTAAAGATATTTTTAAAGTAAAATAATCACGTTGTTATATATATTTACTTCTTTGGAAAGAACTTTTTTAGCTGTATTCGAAATCGAGCCATTTTCCTTGTCTAATTCCAAACTAACTTCCTGTTCCACTATTTCAAAGAGAGCTTGCACTGAAAAAGATTTAGACAACCAGCACTTAGTTTAAAATTTAAATGTTACTTTAATTGGAAGCTAAATATAAAGCAGAATTAAATGCTTCTATTTTATACATTTTCTTTGCATCTAATACATTATTCTTCTATCGTCACTGTCATATCCTTGCCGATTCTTTTTTTTATTCATTAAAAAATGAGAATTATATTCATAGTATATATTTGCACCATTATATTTTTCTCCTATTTAAAAAAATTATAATTTGTAAGATTTAAAATGAACGAAGTCTTGAAATAAACACAAAAATACAAATATTTTAGTTCAAATACTTAAATTCACAACTATACATTGTCACAGTTTTCATACTGACTCATTATTACAAAAATTTATACACAAAACATTTATAAAATGTAGAATTTACGTACTATCACAACCATGCCAAATTTCAAGATAACTCACCAAACTGGCAACGTGTCGTATGTGCTGAATTGGCAACCATGTGCTTCGTTTCATATTTCTCCTCTTGTCATTATCCTAAGCCTAACCGTTCGATGATATGGCAAGCTCGAATACTAAAATGCGAATATGGGATTTAACGAATTCTTAAATAAATTTTGCAATAAAATTTATAATATTAAAATTATACGTAATAATAATAATAATTGTTATTGTTATATTATTATTTTTAAGTATAATAATAAAATAATTATAGTATGATATAAATTATAAGTAACAGAATAAAAAAATTAAATAATCAAAACTAGTTTTTTAACTTTTATTGATTATTATTTATTTATAATTGCTTATTATTTTCCATGTAGTATTTTTTGACTACGCGCTCCATAGTCTCGTCAGTGTATTCCATTTTTCGAGTTCGTAGGATTTTATTTAAAGCTGCCAAATGGTTGCGATAGTACTACGTACCTAAAATGTATTTCAAAACTATCTCATGACTCACACTTTTCATCATAATCTTCATCTTTCTGTTTCAATAAACTTTCGAAGATAGCAGCAGTATCGATATCTGATTCCGGAAGAAATCGTAATCGCCATGTTCTGGAATGATCTATGATATGAAAATTGTTAATGTATTTTTATACCATTATATATATATACTTGAAAAATTTCAATGGTAAGCATTAATGTGAGGAAAACTTTTTGTAAATGAGAACAATTTTCTTAAAAGTGATTTAACAACTAAGTTGAATCTGAGGACTGAAAATGAAAACATATGAACAAGGGATTACATAAACGCAAAATTGAAAAAATTACAATGCTTCTAGATTCTTCTTAAAAAATTACGAAAGTGTATCAATTTTTCTAAAGAATTTCATACTGGTAACCGGTGGAAATATAGAAGCATATAATCATGTCACAACTGCTAGATGTCGCCACTAGACAGAGTAATGGATGTCAGTGAGTTAATAGGCTGCTTAAGATCGTGTGCTCTGGCGTGCAGAAATCTTTCTCGATGTAATTTTCTTGTATACATATGATAGAACTAGGCATTGTTTATTATTGAGCAGTAATTAGGAGAGTCCTGTGAGTACAGGTAATAAATTAGGTTGTCCCAGAGATGGATCATTTATATTTCAGAATGATTTCGGACTTATCACATAGTTAAATTCTATTATAGTTATATCATGTACCTCGAAAGAGAAATATTCTCGATAATCATATTCTTACTCTCCCTACTCTAAAATACATATACTACATATTATTACCTGTATACTTAAAAAAATAATTAAATGAAATTAACATTAATAACCTCATTAAAATAATACAATCTCAATCTTCAATTAATGTAAAAAAAGACAATATAATGTCAAAACTTTTATATTCAATTATAAAGCAAATAAGCATTAATTTCGTATTTAAAAAAGTCAAAAAAGGAAAAACAACAACAATTTAGTTTTTTGTTTATTTGAGAAAAGAGAACACAGACTTAAATCTGGGAACTATGGAAATTTGGCAAGAGAAAAAAAAGGTACAATAAATTATTAATAGAAAAAAGCTGTTGGAACAATAATTGTCCCCTTCTTTGACAACTATTGGATGCACTAGTCATGTCAGTTTAATAAATAAAAAAATATAGAGCATACTGAAAAATAATTGTTAGTTTTTAAATAATACTTGTAAATTGGGAAACAATTTCTTTGTAACTTTTTTGCTTTAGCAACAGTCCGAATGTTGACAGTAGCTTACTGCTGATAAAGTAACGTTTATATTTTAGCGGCAGTTAAGCCTAACGAAGAAAAAGTGTTCTATTAATTTTTATTCCCTTTTTTTATCTTAAACGACAAAGGATCAAGCATTCTTTACAAAGCCATACAAGCTAACATTATAGAGAATTAATAATTCAAAGAAAGGTTGCTATTGCAATTTTATTCGGCGCAGTACCAAGTGTGATTTAAGAAGCAATATTTTTTAAAAATGTATTCTTTCTCAAAAAATCATGCTAATAATTTAAAAAATTATTTACTTTTATTTAATTGAATGCATTTATAGTTTGTTATCTATCTTAATTCATTCTAAAAGTGAGCGAAAATATTTTAGTGAAAACGAAAACAAACCCGTTTTATAATGCCTTACCGAAACGGGGGTACAAACATTGGAATTTCTCATTTATAATGGTTATTCAATTGTAATTACAATAAAAAATTCCCATGATGAAATATTTTATTACTTCTTCCAGAGATTTGTGTTATTTTTTACTTAATTCATATTAAACAGTTAGTTAATTTTGAATATCAAACCATTTTCAATTATTACTTTCTTTTTCAAGCAATTTAAGTTAGTGGAAATTTACACTCTCATTTATTTAATTCACGTTAAGCTCGAAATGTATGTAAACAAAGTGTTTTTGAGTTTCAAAATATTTCAAATTGGATTTCTATTCCAAACATTTTTAATTACTTCCTGTTCTATTTTGCAACTCATCTAAAAGTAATTACTTTCCAAAATTCTTTTTTTCTCCGTTACCATTTCGGTTTTTTTCCTTACCTTCCATTTCTGCCATGCGGCTTGCTGGGAAAAAATTTTCGTTCTCATCAGTATCTTGACGAACAGCACGGCCAGTGGACCGCCGTTGTCTTTTTTGAAGCTGTAAAACCAGTAAAAGTTGTAATAATAAATTAAAATTTTGCAATACACTAATTACCAGAGAAAATACCACATCAGTACTTGATATGATTGTTTATTTACGTCACATTTCAGAGAAACATGAGACTATTGGTAACGGACGTCTTAATTTTAAACCTTATTCAAGTACAGGTGACAGCACCTCATCTGCAACCCACTCTCCAAATTCTACACCATGGCAATGTCAGGATGGAAAGATTTAACATATATCCCCGCTACTAGGTGTGTTATTACATCAAGAGGCTGTGGACCGTAAAAAATGCAAACTGCAGGGTAAATGCAATTTGCCGTCATTTAATGATCTGGTAGACACAGCAAATGTAAGATGTCCCAGATCAGGGATGGCGAACCAAGGGCACACGAGCCATTGACACGTGACACAATACTTTGGGCACCCCACCGATCAAAACGGTTTGCATTTTAGCTCGAAATAACAAAGTTCATTATGAAGTATTACGAAAAAACGCGAGTAATCGGTCGCGGAACATGGGGCGGCGATAAGCACACTCGTTTGTTATTGTCTTACAATCCTAATATAAGTTAATTGTCATTTAATCCATAATAACAGAAATCACACTAATGTTACTTTAATTTGAATTACTCGTATAATAATGAAAGCATTTACAGTGCAAAAATGTATTTTTTCGTAGTAAATAAAGATTTTTGAGTAGTTAGTATTTGGTTTTTTATTACTTCACCAATAATCACGTAAAAGTTATTTGACGGCGCATCAATACCTCATTAAACATTTCTTCAGATAAAATGGCACATGGATCCATAAAAGTTTCGCCACCCCTGTCCTAGATATTCCCAAACATATTAGAATCAATTTCCACTCATTGAACGTCAGTAGCTTGTATACTCATTAAGACTGTCGTTGATCCAATAGCATTGACGCTTTCGTGTGCAATAATATTAGGCTATAATGCATCCTAAGGAATTTTGCAGAGTCGTGTTCGCAGATGAGTCATGGTTTCATTTCAACTATGTCTGTTGCTGCCTACAAATAGCATCGTTGTGCTAAATGTTTCAATTAATTAACAACAATGGAACGCAACAGCTCGCAATAACTCATTATGATGGTCAAGGACAACGGTACTCAACCTTTGTTTCAGCCGGGCCGCATACATATGACAACTATTTCACGCGGGCCGCATACATATGGCAACTATTTCTCGCGAGCAGCAACATGAGGATTATCGGGGGAGGGGGAGTCGCTATAAGATAAAAGACATAAAATGTAGAAATTGATCAAAATATTAATAGTTTTGGATTTTATTTTAAAACTATATTCAACATCAAATTCAACTTACAAAAAAAGAAAGGGTTTAAGGGGAGATTGAAACCTCTCTTTCTCTCTATACTGACAACGTTAATTTGGCTGTTTTCGATGTACCTTTTCTCAAATCCTGTTATATGTATATGCTTGAAATTTTTCATACAATTAAAGTCCATCTTTCTCATTATACTGAAATGAGCTTTTAGCTATTTTTGAATTTTTTCATAATTTATAAAATATTTTATCAAACATAGTGAAATTTAACCCATTTTTCACATAAAAAATTTGTAAAAAATAAATTTTTGTGTATTTTACAAAAAGCTCATTTTGGTACATATTAGTCATCATTATAAATATATCATAAAAAATTTATGTACCTGTGGACAGCAGATTCTCAGAAAAGGTACATCGAACATCAAAATTTACATTTTGAAATAATTGATTTTAATGTATACAGTGAGGATTCTAATCGGCTAGTAAATAAAAAAAATAAAAGGCTCAATTTACAATAAAAGATACATGTTTTGGTTTACATCAGATGTTCAACTTTTAAGCAAAAACGAAGTATTTTGTTTACATTTTTCGCCATTCAAATGGGTGTGTCCCAGTTTCAACGATTATTTAAAAATAGGTTTTAAGGGCTTCTAATTTCCCTAGCGCTTTAAGTAAAACATTTTTAGAAAAGTTAAATCTATACAATTTGAAAATGTAAAAATCTCAAATTGTCAAATAAATAAGATTTTACTTTTCCAACACCCCTTAATGCATTTTTATCCTGTTATGGGGTAATATCTATTTCCTTTCATCATTGATCCCAAGTCCCCACCTATAAATATATTGTTGCTGAAAAGGAAGGAGGCATTGAAAGATTTGTGCTTACTGGTATAGTGAGAAACAAAATTATATATTTTAAATACAGCATTTTCATGACAAATTAAACAAGTTGTTTTGATCACTGTTTGTTTTTTCTATTAAACAGTCAAAATCCCAATCGTCTTGAAATAACAAATATTCTTTAGATATTTTTCGCTTGGGAGGCATGAGGGTAAATTAGAAATTAGTTTCACCCATGAAATAGTCGCTATTCTATAGTTATTTGTTAGCACTAACCGTTACAATTACAAAAGAAAAAAAGTTACCCTGCAATTCCTACCAGCACCACATTGATAGCAAAATTGATATGTGGGATTGCTTGAATGATAGAATTTCTCCCTAAATTTTCAATTCATTGTTCTTAAATAATTGAATTTGTTAGTGAAACGGGACATGACCGGGCTACTCAGAAAGGTCCGGCGGGCCACAGGTTAAGTATCGCTAGTCTAGGATATCATCGCACACGATAGTCAGTTAGAATTGGTCTGCATTAATGACTTTGTAACAGCCCAAAGATATGTAAATAACGTACTGTGACTTGTAGCACAACCCTTCCTTCAATACCATTTACCAACAGGACAACACAAGTTCGTGATCAACATGTATCAGACGAGTTCCGCAAGGTACCCACATGATTCCCTAGCCACCAGTATTTTCCGATCTTTTACTCATCGAGCACATCGTGATTGTTCATCATTTGCGTACATTGCTATCGCCACGATCGAAGGACGAACTGCTATAATTGGTTAAAAGCGAATGGTCGTTCTTCCTCCAGGGCATAATTAAACATTAATTGACACTTTTCCCCAATCTATTGCAACCTGCATTGCTGCCCGTGGTGAACCTCCAGCCTGTTGATCCTTTTGTGTTGTCGCTGTTTGTGTTGTTGTACCATGTTGAAATAAATATCATTTATTGATCACGGTTGTATCATCTTATTGCTGATTTTCATCTTTTTCTACGAAAGCAACCCCGTTGTTGAATTTTCACTGTCACGCAGTGTATATATTACCACATATTTTTACAGAAGTCATACAATCGTGTTGAATGCAATGATTAAGACGAGAAGTTTTACAATAACAATGCAAATTATTTTCTGGTATATAGTTTTGATTTGTGAGATAAAAATAATAGTAAAGTAATTACTAACTCAGTAATTTTTAGCTCTATTTTACTTTTTAGAAATGAAACTTCCCTGCAAAAATTTCGATGAATGACCTTCGCACGCTGATATAAGCTGATACAAGCAGTGAAGTTATCATGCAATAAATACAAACAGATGTATATGTGTATTTGCTTGACTAGCAGTGTTTCGCTCGGACATTTTGCTTTGCTGCGTGCAAGCTAGAAATGCAGTATAGAACACTTGATTTATAACAAACAATCAGAATCAACTTGTCAATATGCAATTTTCTTCCAAGCGCGGAAAGCCTGCAAAAATTGTCTAAATGCGGTGTAGGTTTTAGCGGTGTACGGTATCACTGAAATGTGTGCATGAGCAGGGACGTTTTAAAGAAAGGTATAACTGGGTCCGGGCCCAGGGCCTCTGCCTAGGTAAAGGGATTCGTTTCGTTCTCAATTTGGCCTTTATAAGATAATGATCTGAATAATTTTAATCATCAAACTCCCGGACTCCCATTACTCCCGGAACATATTCAAGAAAAACTTAGCTATATGCCAACAGGCAACGATGGCAATACTGTATTATTATGTCATGTCCATCGTCAGTGTATAGACCTACCACTATACACTATCATCATTCATTAGTCGAAAACTGGTAGTCGGTCGAGTCGGATTGTGCATAGGTTAGTGAGATTGTGAAACCCGCTTACTTGTTACGGGTTACCGTTTGTACGAGCACGTATTCTATATACAGGGTGTCCCCCGAATGCTGTGTACAAAATGGGGGGGGGGACATCATGAGGAGCCATAATTACTTTGGAAAGCATAGGTGGCACTGTACGTGGACTCTCAATGTCGGAACTTATGGTTTCCTCATTTCAGACATGGACAGCGAGCGGTTAACATGAATCGTTATAAGAACTCCGAGTTTGAGGATATCCACTTCTTCTATGACCTAGCCAACGAAAATGGAAGTGTTGTTGTTCGGTTGTATAGGAAAAGATATTGAACAAGGTGGCAACCGAATCATCACACGTTCACTCGGGTGCATCAGAACCCGGTGGAATATGGATCTTTCAGATCTACGATTTATGACACGTCCGTCAATTCTAAAATGGACCTGGTGGCATGAATATCCATCGCTGCTGCTACGATCCGTGAAACACCCGGTATTTTTTAACAGGTCCGCCAATCCATGTCGCATTTGTGTCGTACGTTCTTGCATGCCAATGACAGCAATTTCAAACACCTTCTGGGATGCTTTAATGCCATACTTTTAATTTATTATTGTTTTGGTTTTTCGTAATAAAGCGTTTTACTCTACATTCTGTGTTGAGGCTTAGCTGTTTTTGCGTCTCTTTATCTCATTAGGGTTACGTCTCCATCCCTGCTTTCCTGTGTAGTTATGGCTCCTCAGGATATTCTCTACACCCCTCCCCCCCAATTTGTACACGGAATTCGGGGACACACTGTATTGTCTATTTAAAAGTGTTGCACGTGAGGCCTATTTTTCATAGGATACCAGGACCTCAAGAAGTCTTAAGATGTCACTGTATATGACAGATATCGAAGGTTTCAAAGAGGATAAAGATTTTCGACGATTGAGGAAATTCAACAAAACACCACAGTCGAACCGAAGGGCATTTTAAAAGACGCCTTCTCGTGTTGTTTAAGTGCAATCATGTGCACAAGTGTACATAACATCGGACGATGATTACTTTGAACCACATCGAACCTTATTTGCAGAAATGTTTAAATGCTTTTTGCAAAAAATATCTTTCTTCGAACTTTTTGAATTGAAATCCTAGTTAAATTATAGAATACAAGTTACAATTTTTTTTATATACAGTGAATTTTCTTGAAAATATTGGCTACTTTAACATATCGGTTGGAAAGGATTTGATTCAACTTTCATATTGCATCTTCAGGTAAATAGCTCGTATTATTTAAAATTTTAAGATTCATGCATATTTAATTACTGATTCATAAACTATTCAGAAATTCATAATAACTTACTTGAATGTCAAATGTTGTGTGAGCTTGGATATAAGAAACCACGTCATGGGTGCCTTCTCTTTTTATACGGTTGTTGGTATTTTTGGGGGAATCCGGAAGAAGAACTAAAGATGTGATACCACCTAGGAAGTAACATTTTGTTTTACGTATAAAAAATAGGGAGAAAACATCCACTTTATTATAATACTCTTTTGATCGTTTTTATTTCACAAAATTTACAGATACGGTATCTTCGACACCATTCACACTTAAAAATTAGGAAAACAAGAAGGGGAAGAAACTCCTCATTTGTTATTTGAATCTTGAATTTTTTCCATTCCTTTGACAATTAATACTGCTATTGTATTATACTGTGTATCCGGGCTTAAAGTACCAAAAGTAATGGCTTATTATTACGGAACTGCCAATCAGAGCGTAATAAACTGTTTATCCATGAATTGGAAAACTCTCCGAGATTTTTGTGTCTAGTCCGATCGGCCGCACGTGAGCGCGTTGTTTGGCAATCATAGACGATAAACCTGTTACACTGACTTCATTAGTAAAGATGTGGACGTCACAGCAAAAGGTGCAGTGCATACTTTGTTTAACTGAATTTAAATCAGTCACGCGTGTACAGCGACGTGTTCGAACAGAATGGAATGTTATTACTAGTTTACCTAATTGACTTACCAGGACTCCTACAAAATGAATCACGCACACAATCAACAGTGTCTCCTATCACGAAAACTTAAAGATACTCGCCAGTTTGAAATACCAAAGTTCCCGTCTCATTTAAATTTCTTTCCCTTTGGTGGATAGATTTTGATGATGGATGATCGACATTCCATTCTGTTCGTACGCATCCCTATACACGCGCTAACAATTTCAATTCCGTTGACCAAAGTACGCGCTGCACCGTATGCTGTGGCGCCCACGTCTTTACTAATGAAGTCAGTGTAACAAGTTTACCATCTGCGATTGCCGAATAATACGTGCACGTGCGACCGATTATACTAGACCCTAAAAATCTCGGAGGGGTTTCCAATCCTCGAATGAACAGTTTATTGTATTCTGATGGGTAGTTTCGTAATAATAAGCAATAACTTTTGTGTGAATACTTTTAACCCGATACCCTGCATTATACATTTATAAATAAAATTGCAATAAGGCGAGGTTATGAAACATTTTCAATCTTTATAGTTAGGTATAAAATTTCATATCCAATGTGCCAACATTAAAGTCCCCCATTAATAACTCATTTTTTTCAAGCTTCAATGGGTTAATTCAAAATAAAATGGGCTGTTATGAGAATTCTTAATGTACTCTGAATATTCTTCCCCATATGTCTTTTAAAAAAATATATAATTTAGAACTGAAATTTAAAACTTACTGCTCGAAACCATTTTTCCTTCTTGGAAAATTTGCACCTGCTCCAGTTTGAGATCCATTTTTTCGCGGTCATTGACAGCTGCACTGGGAGCAAGTTTCAAAATATCAGCTTCGGTTACAACTTTTTTCACTACCACTGTAGGTTTCTCTGCCTCTTCATCCACAGAACTTAAGCTTGCTTTTTCGCCATTCACTCTTTAATTAAAATAAAGACAAATAATTATCATTGAAATATGTTACCGTATACTCATGTTATCATGGACAGTTGCTTGTACTATCTGTTTCTCGATAGAAAAAAAAGGTGATCGTGACAGAATATAAATAATTGGACTCAGATTTCAAACAAGAATTATAAGTTGATTTTTGCCAAGGCAGTGATTTACGTCTTTGGCACTATCTAGTTTTTATCATCGTTTCTGCTCGTGCACTTTATCATACACGACAACATTATAAGTTGATTCTGTTTTGCTTTTTGAAACTCTAAATGGTTTCAATGATCAAAAAATAGATCCCTAACTGGACAGAGAGAGAGAGAGAGTATATGTGTATATAATACAGAGAGAGATCGGAAAATACTCCCAAATCAGTAAGAAAGGTCACAATTAATATGTCAAATTCTGTATATTTTAAAGTTTTATTTTCCTTCTTTTGTTTGAACTAAACCATTTTATTCCAGGAGTAATGCTCAAATAATAGATAGAATTACCATTTCGTTATCTTAGTAAACGTTTTAATTATTATAAACGATATGCAACGAAAAGAAAATTATTATTCTCTGTAGATATTTTAATGAGAATAAAATAAACGAGGTACAAAATCATGTGTTGCATTACATGAAAATGTTGTAAAATTGTTAATAAATAAATCTTAAACAACATTTGATCAATTAAATAAAACTATTATTTAAGATATTTCCAGATTGCTTTTTGTCTGCATATCTTAATTTTCAATTCTTTTATTCAAAAATCAACGACTAAATGATTAATTTTAAATCATCCTTTTAATTGTAGAGTGTTTTTTTTCCAGGTATAGAAGTTTAAGTTGGCATTACTTTCCAAGATGGCGATCGATTTAACAGCTGTCAAGTGATTTATTCTCAGTTTGGTTTGGCAATTCATCAAAACGATCATCAAGCAAGGCGTAGATTCGTCGAATGGGCCCAAAACGAGATTGCCGTTGTTCCCGATTTTCATAAGCGAATTTTGTTTAGCGATGAAGCGCACTTCTGGTTGAATGGCTACGTCAACAAACAAAACTGCCGCATTTGGGGTGAAGCTAATCCACAAGTGTATGTCGAAACACCGTTACATCCAGAAAAACTGACTGTTTGGTGCGCTTTATGGGCTGGTGGAATCATTGGTCCGTACTTCTTCAAAAACGATGACGGCCACAACGTTACAGTCAATGGTGATCGGTATAGAGCCATGATTACTAATTTTTTCATTCCTGAATTGAACAATCATGATGTCCAGGAGCTGTGGTTCCAACAAGACGGCGCAACATGTCACACAGCTCGTGCCACAATCGATTTATTGAAAGACACGTTTGGTGACCGCCTAATGTCACGTTTTGGACCTGTGAATTGGCCTCCAAGATCTTGTGATTTAACACCGCTAGACTATTTTTTGTGGGGCTATGTAAAGTCATTGGTCTATGCGGATAAGCCACAAACGCTTGACCATTTGGAAGACACAATTCGCCGTGTTATTGCCGATATACGGCCACAAATGTTGGAAAAAGTCATCGAAAATTGGACGTCCAGATTGGACTACATCCGAGCCAGCCGTGGCAGTCCTATGCCAGAAATCATATTTAAAATGTAATGCCACAAGATTATCTTTCGAATAAAAAAAATTCATGTCAATCGAATAATACATCGTTGTTTTATTGCAATTTAAAGTTCTATACCTCTAAAAAAACACCCTTTATAGGAGAAATGTTTCATTCGTTTAAATGTCGCCTGATTAGCTAATAGTCAAATATTATTTTAACAACCGGTTCAGAAAATTCAGCAAAAAGTTTTAAAAGTGTCAGTTTCGCTGAACCGAATTAATCCCATCACTATCTATTTATCTTTAATCATCTTTTTTACTGTAAGAGAAAGAATAATTAAGTGCCATTTCACCACGTCAAACATAAATAATCCTCAGTTCTGCTGAACTGTGGTAAATTAGTTGAATCTCATTACTATTTTGCCATATATACAACACGAGTCATCCAGAAAATAAAGATCAATTAATTATACAAAATGAAAAACACAATATTAATTGAAAAACAACCATTGTTACATACCTGAAGCTTCCTTCGCTTTTTTTAAATAATCGCCTCTTACATTTAAACATTTTTCATATCTCTTCACGAGCTTCAGAATTCTCATGTTATATACTTCACACACCAGTGCATTAAGCCAGGTGTTCAATACATACTGTTATTCTGAGGCTCTAAGAAGACAACAATGGACCATCCACAACAGGAGGTGAAGAATGCTTTCTAGAGGAATTCTGCTTCTCAACAAGAATGCCAATCTTCACACTGCTATAGCTATTTAAGAATTGCTGGATCAATTTGGATGGAAAAGTTTTGATCATCCACCGTATAGTCCGTACTTTGCTCTTAACGATTGCGAAGCTGAGAGGGCTGAAAAATTTCTTCCCCTAAATTGAAAGATTTCATGTGTGGTAAAAGTTTTCTAAGTGATGAAGAGTTGGAAAATGCAGTGACCTCCTGGCTTAATGCACTGGCGGCAGAAGAGTTTAACTTAGGAATTCTGAAGCTCTTGAAGAGATAAAACAGATGTTTAATGTAGGAGGTGATTATGTAAAGAAGTGAAGGAAATTTTAGGTACACAACAGAATTGCTTTATCAAATAAGTACCTGTTTTTTTTTCACAACTAAACGGTCTTTATTTTTTGGATGACTCTCGTATATATCCAAGAAACATGTGATATCCCGAAGAATATTCAATTCATTGTAAACTTTACCATTCAGGAAAGTTTGTACACATGTGTCAAAAAAATACTATTGGTCACCAATAGTAATATGACAAAGTAAACATGAGACATTATTACCAGATATACATAATGAGATTAATGATTAATATATGACAGCTGATTTTTACAGATTTGTACGGCCATCTAGAAGTACTAAATACATTTCGTGCTTCTGCTGAGGTTTAAAAACCCCACAATGAAACCTTAAGTTAAAAGCAAGGCTATTCTCATTATACCTTAAAGTAACAGTTCTCAGGTTTGTGACAGAGAATACGTTGCGTAGTAGCTATTTTCAGATCGTTTCTAACATACTCTTTGGAAATTCGATTCAACATTCTGGGAATCAGCAAATATTTTTTTTTCCTTCAGCAAATCATTAAATTGAGTTTTTACGCAGTCTTGCGTTATTGTTCCATTAAAAAATAGTCTTCTCCAATAGCTTCCCGGAAAATCCTCAAACAAAAAATAAAAATCTCATTCTATAGTTCATTGAGTTTATTGTACAGTAAAACCTGTTTTTGTGCGTTAGATAGGGACCGCATAAAAAGAAACCACACAAAAAAATATTCAAAAAGTTCATAAATATTTATTTACATGTAACAAACAAATTTTTCAACATACTGCAAAAAAAAAAAAATTTATGTGGTGGAGAGAGACCGCACAAAAAAAGTCGCACTTAGAAAATACGTCAATTTTTTGTGAAATTTATGAGAAAGTGCTTTCAAACAAAATAAATAATTAAATTACAAATGGAAACATTTTGAAAGCATTTAATTTCTCATTGTACACATGGAGAAGTTTTCAAAAAGCACATACATAATTCAGGGCTACTCGTCATAATCCAAAGCACGCAATTTACCTGAGATGAATTAGTTTAAAATAGATTTCGTCACTTGAAGGTACAATTTCAATTGATTTTTTTTGGCACCATAAAGTCAGAGATAAGTTTTTGCGAAGATGGCTGATTGGTCAGTTGCTTATGGGTCACGATAATCAGATATGCATGATCGAAGCACTTTTTGGAATTTCAAACTCCTTTCGGAATTGGTATCTATTTTAGACAAAAGGCTGTTCCGATTTGTTTTAAAGCTGGATTTTACCCGCTCTCAAAGAATCCAGTTCTTGAAAGTCCTCATAATATATCAAATAATTCGTAATGTCACTATCATTGACAGCTTCATCTTCAATCAAGCGCGTGCTGCTAGCACGTTGAAAAAAAGCAATTGAACATGCATTGTCGGGAGACTGTTTATAACAAATGAACAGAGCTTCTTAAAGTGTATACATGTACATCGATCGAAAACTTTACAGTGGAGACAAAGCTGTTGAAATTCACATACCGCATAAAAAATATCCCACAAAAACAAGTTTTACTGTATTCACATCAAAATTACAGACATCCAACATGATGCCTTTTTATACAGAATTTCACTTCTAACAAAGTGTTCCTTTACGTTGGAAATATTTTCGAGTTTCTCAACAGATGAAAACTTTTCAAGGATCAATTTGTTTTCTGATTACTAGACTCACACCAATAAGAAAAAATAGCCCCCAACTTTCTGCGTTTACGAAGACTGTTCACAAAAGACAATTATCCATTATGCTATAATGAGAAATTCTTATCACGCTGTTTATATATCAGACTTGAATTATTATAAGTAGCAGACGTTTGTATGTAGTTTACCTGAGAAGTCTTCTTCCAAGTCGCAAAAGATTTCTCTAGTTTTTAGGTGCCAACGGACGTACGTTTAATGCTATGTATCGATTCCATCGTGGTTTACGGATGACACTAGTCGGGCTTTCTGGTGGTGGTCACTTGTAGTTAGAAAATCAACTTCATAATCTATATACCAACTAGTTGTCAATACTTAACTATCATTCAACGTCCACTTAAGATTAGTCGCTTCATACCTATCTTGGTGACTAACTTAATCCGTCATTCAAGCGATTCCGAGAAGTGATTTCAACAATAATTGATCTCGTTATTTTTCTTGAAAGAAACATAGTTAAGTAGAATAAATTCACAAATTATGAAAAAAAAATCCTTTTCACAGTTTTTTAAAAAAACGTCCTCTCTCGAACCTTTAACTGATTGAAGTTGCATTGTCCGTTCTCCAGCTATATACGTTGTCAACCTTTGAAATATTATCTTGCAGAAAATTTGTTTGTAACCTTAATTTTGGACACCGCTGTATGTGTGTTATATTTACTCTCTTTTACATAATTTTTTTTAAAAGTTTTATCATAAAAAGGTTATTGAGCTGTGGAAACATGATTCTCTATATATATTCTATGCATTAATTAATTCTTCATCAGTTTCGTATATCTTCATAAATCTCAAGCAATGTTTAAGATTTAAGTTCCTTTATAATGCAATCAAGTTCTTCAGAAATGAAAACAAGTTTTATACAGAAAATATTTTTAAAGTGTTGTTATGCTTTCCTGTATTTAAAGTTCTTGAATGAAACTTAAAAGATACTAGTTTAAAAATTAGATTAAATATTTTATGGCATCTATGTCACAAATTTTAAGAAAAATATTTAACACTTAAGTAAGTTTAAAGAGAACAATGAAAAGGTCCAATGATGTCCGACCTTTTTTGAACTGTTTAAAAACAAGACACCATTGTGAAAATCCTATTTTATGTAACACTTTCCCTTTCACGACATTGGGAAACATTTCCCTTCATTTCAAAGTTGATGATTGTCGTGTTTAGTTATAAACTTATCTGCATTTTTTTATACAGAAGGACAAAATAGAACGTATGCCAAATACAATAAAGTAAATGGAAACTTTCAGAAATAGAAAAAAATCTGTCAAAACAATTGGCGCCAATGATAAAACATTCGTGGATTGTATGTTATTATTTCAATATATTGTAACGTGTAATAATATATTATTGTGTTTTCTCGCATGTTTCTGTATTTTTCGTTAAGTATTATTTTGTGCAATAATAAAGCACATATGAACAAATGAAAACAGATGCCTGATAAGTACAAATAATTCTATGGGAATAATCAATTCTGTTCCGATAAAATTCCAAGAAAACTATACATTGTTATGTATTTTTCTTATGACTTTTATTTATTTTACATCTAAACAAATTGAAGTAAACAGTTACATATTAATATTTACTCTTAGCAATCTTATGGTCCTGTAAGAATTAATTATACTTTATAACACAAATTTTTTTTGAAAAATGCTGACGAAATAAGGATTAAATATTTGTTTTAAAATAAAAAAAAATACCGAGATTTGTTACAATGAGACTGTTACAAATTGCTTGTGAGTTATTAACCTTGACGGAAATCAAATGATAAATTTGCACGCTCAAGTGAAGTTCAAGGGTCAAACTGCACAACTATGTATATATAACTGAAAATGTCCTTACTTCTCATTATACTGATATTACTTACGTGATATTGTAGTCTGTTCTATGTTCACCTATGACAGATTTCTCGACTACTCCTTTGCTTTTCTGGTTGAAACTCAGTTGCGTGGAGAAAGCATCCACCAAGTGTCTTTTGAAGTTTTTTACGCGCGTGTCGATTTCATTTTCTGAAAAGCGTATTTCTGGAATCGAACCGTTCGCCAGCTGGACGAACTGAAAGGGTGCAGAGTAGAGTGAGATGTAATCACTCATGTTTAAATCTAAAACAAAATAAAAGTTGAATAAATTATAAAAGGAAAATAAAAAGTGGAATGTGTATTCCACGCTTTAAAAATATCCGATAAAAATTGTTGAATATATAGTGACCATTTGTCTTTTTTGTTTCGGCAGTTCAGTGCTCGAAATATGATGCAAATAATCAATTCGGAATAAGCTACTTTTTAATTAAAACTAGGACATATTTACACATAAGAGCATTGAAAAAAATCTTTGCAAACCAAATCTAATTAAATCAATCAATAAAAGCAACAGCTTTTTCTATTATGTGTCAGAAACGCATATCAAATTTGAATTCTAACATTCAACTGAACAGTTCTCATATTGAGGTTCGTTACAGAATGGATGCCAACTTTAGCATCAAAGCTTATAATACCAAACGATTAAATATCAGTAAATGAAATAAAAAGTAAGATAAATTAGAGTTTTAAATTATTAAATCAAAGCATTAAGAATATTAATTCATTAAATTAAATATGAAATAAGTGCAGAAACTATAGATTAAAATAACTAAAATTCTAATAGAATAAAGAATTATTAAAACATGTGTTCCAAGTTTTCATTTAAAAAAAATATTACGTTCGAACATATTATTTGGAAATCAGTTTGGAATGCTTCATGAAGTTTTTGTTATATATATATATACATTTTTATATATATATATATATATATATATATATATATATATATATATATATATATATATATATCTAAAATATTGACCGAGTGCAGTATTTTTTCGAGTGTTAGTAGATTTTCACCAAAGACATCTTCAGTGGACATTCATCTTCTTTATTTTGAAGTACACATCAAAAGCTTAGGACAAAATTGCTGTACATTTTCACGTTGATGAGACACACAAACTTGCGACGATTATAAGACAAAGTGGACAGGAGACAAGCAACAGCAACATCTTGGAGGACACAACACAAAGAGCAGCTATTTACATTTTTTTCATGATGACGGCAAAGAGGAAGAGCGTGGGATTACACAAGAAGTTTGGTTTTATACCAACTATTTAATGTTACGCAAAGATAGATAAAAAAACATGGATAACTTAGGATGAAGCCTCTTTCATCTATCATGCATAACTGGCAAAACGAAGATTCAACATATTTCACGGGAAAAGCAACGCGAAGACGCTGTTTTGGAAAAGGCAAGTTAGCCGTCAGGTGTTATGGTATGAATAAAAATATATGTCCTCTCAAATCTTATCAAAACAATTTCTAAAAGAACCAAAGACTAAAATTGATGCTACATACTATCATAAAAGTTTTGAAGTACATGATCAAAGAAAGTAAACACCTTTACCATCGAGGAAAGTTTTTTTCTCACCAAGATTCTGCACCATATCATACTGCAAAATCAACTATAAAATGGCTGAAACATAAAAAAAGTCTTCCATATGAGAAATCGCTACCATCACCTCCTGGTTATGCTCTTTGAGAATACTTTTTATAGAGATATTTAAAAAACTATTAAATAGAGAGATGTAAAATAAGAACACTTCAAGAGCTTCAAAAAGCAATCAAAGAGGAAGTTAGAATAATTCCCACAAAAATGTTCGAAAAAGCTCTTTTGGCTTGGCTAAACGTGTACGTAAAGTGTACTATGCTAAGGGAAGCCACAATGAAAATTTCACGAAAATAACTTTATTCAATAGAAATTTATGATACTCTGAAAGTGGTCACATTATTTTTGAATCAACCGGTATGGAACTTAAGGTGCTTTAAGAGTGAAGTTTTAAAGCCAGAGTTTCTAAACTTCACTCCTCGAACAAATTCCAGTAACTTTTGACCAAAAAGATGTAAAAGGGGAAACATACGGGTGCTCCAAAAGTTCGTTTAAACTTTAAAACTTCATAAAAGGGGGGCTGATGATAAAAGAGTGTTTACAAGAAAGAACTCATTAGGAAGTCCAATTTTTTTTAGCAGCGAAAACATTTTTTGTCAAAAAATATCCCTGATAGAGGGCACTGACAATCTGAAACACAATGTACTCCATTTAGTAAACTCCATTCATTTATTCTTGTAATAACAATCGTTCAACATAACCTCTAGAACATTGTGTGACACAACTAAAGCGACTCACAACGCCCATTACAACTCAATGCAACTAATCAAAATGAATTGCAGAAATCTCACAACAGGTAGAATATTTGTGAGTTCGACCATTATTTACGGGATAAACGTTACACGAGTAACTTAAAGTATCCCCACAACCAGAAGTCGACCAGAGTGAGGTTGGGGAATATGGTGGCCATGCGGTTTTGCAACCTCAACCAGTCACTCTGTCTTCACCAAAAGTTTCAGTCTTCGGTCTAAACACAGGGAATGCAACCAAGAGAGAATGGGAGAATGTAAGGGATTATATAAATACAAAAGAAAAATCATTTCGGTATATTGAAATTTGTACATCAGCATTTTAGCACCGAAAATATTGAGTTTCATATTTGAAGTATGATTTCATACAATGAATAAACTTTTCTGTATGTTAAAATTAGTTGAAATGAATTCAAACTAATGAGATGGGAATGTTTTTGAAAGAAGTATTTCGGTCTATTACCTTCAGGTTCAGGTTCAGGTTCTGGAGATTGTTTCTTTACATTGGGAGAATCATCATGAGTAGCACGTGTGACTTCAGGTTGATTAGTTTTGCGTCCAAAAATTCGCTTGAAAAATTCCTTGACATCTTTCCACGATTTTGAGAAAAACTCCTTTGCACCTCTTTTCTCTCTTATCAAAGCTTCCATTTGGCTAAAAATGAATAATATTTCCGTGATGCATTTACTTACAATATTGCAATAACATGATAATATGCATATAGATAATCAAAAATTTCCTAGTAATTAAGTGACTGTCAAATTAAAAATTTTTTATGATTTCATTAAAAATTCATACGAAACATAAACGAATTTGAATATTTGAATATCACCAAGTTTTGTTTTAAGTAAAAATACAAGCACATTCCTAAGTAATCTTCAATTACAAGTCTGTATAAAAATCTAACGCATGCAATGTACACACACACACATATGTGCGTAATAGTAAAAAATTTCAGAAAAATATCTATTATCTTACCTATCCTTTTGTTCACTTAACTGAAGATTGGCTATTTCTACTCTGTATTTCAAAGCCTCTGATTCATATTTCCCTCCTTTGTCATCTAAAAACGAAAACAAGGGATTTGCTCGACAACATTTAAAAAATAATTAAGAAAAATAGAAGAAAAAAATGCATTTTGAAACATTTATATAACAAATACCTTTACATATATAAATATCATTTTATATATCTTCATTTTTATACTAGAAATTATTTCATTTTAACTAAAATATGTCTCTACGTTGAAATATTTAAGGACTGACAAAGTTAGAAACTGTGTCTTTCAAAAAGTGTATGAATGAATAATTTCTTGATGTTTAGTATCAGTTGAACTAGAATATACATATGAAATTGTTTTATGGATATTTTAACAAGAAAAAAAAAAGGATTTAAATACAATTTTTTGGCAAAAAAAAGGAAAAAAGAATGACGTATTTTCAAAACATTATCTTTTTACGAAAAATGTTTCTATGATCATAATATTTTGCTTACATATTGCTAGGACACCTATACCGGAGTTGAACTAAAGTTTTTGAGATATATAATTTAGAGTCGGATACTCTCTCTTATGGTATGCGAGCCACATATGGCACGCGATGCAATTTTCAGTGGTACTCTACATTACTCAACAAATTTGTCTATTGTCTACAAATTTGAGTGGATGGAAGTTGATAAATTTGTAATAGATCTTATTTGACGAACATCTCCAGAATTATGGACATTTTCGTAAGTACGAAAAAATCTGAAACATTATTCTAAAGATAAATTTACAGTTATTTTGTAAATTATGTTGAGTGATTGCTAGAGTGATGTAATTGTTCGACCAAAAAATGCACTTACTCTGCTTTCTAATTTTGGTTTTACATATTTAAGGGGAAAAAATCTTTCATCATTTGAAAAATATTTCGAGTCCACAAAGAAATAGTTTAACAACACTGAATGCTCAGAATCGTTGAAAATTTAGTCACAAATTATACCCCTGATTTTGTCACATGAAAGTAGAGCTGTGCAAGCCGTACGCTTACAGTAAAATTATAATACTATATTATATAAACTATAATAAATATTTTTTATGTTTATTTTTCTTATTTTAATAAATGTTTTTAAAAATTTATAATTTATAAGTACAATTTTAATTTTATTAAATAAATAGTTATATTTTATACTGTTTATTTTTATGTTAAGAAATATCTTTAAGGTATCCGGCTACGTTCGGAACCATGATTTTGCAAAAGCGCATAAATGGATAATTTTCATGATATTTAGTGTCACTCAGATTAGAATACATGCATAAAATTGTTTTAAGGACATTTTGACAAAAACATTTATTTAAATATAATATTTTGGCAAAAAATTAACTTAGAGTAATCTTTTTTCCAAATGTTCTCCTTTTGTGAAAAATGGTTCTATTATAATAATATTTTACCTGTATATAGCTCAGACCTCTCTACAGAAACTCAACTGGAAATTTTGAAAAATTCACATTATTTTCAGAGTTACCACCTATTGAAATAATTATCGGCGTTTTTTTCTTAAAATTGCTCCCCTCTGTTGTCGTAAAATATGAACAAACACACTTCTAAGTTATATATTTCAAAAATTCTAGTTGAGCCTCTGTAGAGAGGTCTGGGCTATATACAGGCAAAATATTATTCTAACAGAACCATTTTTCACAAAAGGAGAACATTTGGAAAAAAGATTATTCTAAGTTAATTTTTTGCCAAAATATTATATTTAAATAAACTTTTTTTGTAAAAATGTCCTTAAAACAATTTTATGCATATATTGTAATCTAAGTGACACTAAATATCATGAAAATTATCCATTTATGCACTTTTGCAAAATCACGGTTCCGAACGTAGTCGGATACCTTAAATGATGCAAAATTAATACATAATAAAACTATAAATCTATATTATTGACCTCTATTCTCCAACTCTGCATGCATTATAGCGGGAATCTGTTTCAAAAATGTCCTACTGTGGGGCTCGCTGAATCATATTGGTAGATTGGTTTGACATTGCGCAGCTAAACGGTTATCGACACCTGCTCTACATCAACACATTCCCGTACAACATGCACATTATCACTTATATAAAAGGATCATTTGTAAGCATCAGGATTAATGCATTTCAAATTTTTATGGAAACCATCAGTTGCCATAGATGAAGATCCGAAAATATTTATTACAAATTTCCTTACCTCCTAAGCACAGTAGAATAACATCAGCGTTTAGTACAATTTGACCTCCCATTATTCCCCATAGATCTGTGGTGCTTGAATAGAGGAAGTGCTGTGGTTCTTGCACCTAGGATAGCAAACATAGATGAATACTCTCAATTTTTCAAAATTAAATATTCATGTTTAACTTTATTAGTAATTCATGTAGAATTTGATGCGACTTGATGACACTAAAAGTAATTTTTAAACTTTTAAAACTGAAATAATTAACAAAAAAGAATATTTTAAGAAATAAAATATTAGTGTGAGTTTTTAAAACTCTTCTCTTGATATTTTCTCCTGCGGATTTCTTAAAGAGATGCTTTACATGAGAGAATTAAATTAGTAAAAACACATATCTTATCCAAAAACTCTGATTTCCATAAATTTTCTTCCAGTCACCTGATTTGTATAACAAACTTTTTAACATTTCCTCATAATTTTCAGCGTATATATAAAAATTGCATAGCATCGTAAAAATATTAAGAAAGTCGCAGAACAAAGTTTAACCCCTTACATCACACTTATTTTGAAAAAAAGAAGAAAGAAACGGTAAAAAGACAGTAATTTCTTTTCTATTTAAGGAAATACATTTGATAACTTTGCTTTGAAAAATAAATAAAAAATCGTACAAATTCAAAAAAAAATTTTTCTTATTTTAATTTTTGATTTTAATCCACATTGCAGATAAAAGCTGAATATTGCAATCTTGCACGCGCGCCCGTATATCATTTTTTACTACCTTTCTTTTCGAACACCTGTTTCGGAACAAAAACCTTTGAATAAGTAAAAATATTTATTTAAATTTTCTCAACAAAAATAATAATAATGTAGTATTTATTTTAAAAAATTGCTTAAAATTTCTTTTTGTCTGATATATTTGCAAGGAAGGCACACAGTAACAACTATCTTCTCTTTTCCTTTTTCCTTTGTTATCCATCTTAGCACAACATCCAGAGTGGTTTCTTGGGGAATCTTCTTTTTTAATGTTGGTGGAACAAAACTGAGAAAATATGACGTTCCGTTAGTCGTAGAGTTCCAGAAGATTTTGGTTCAACCCAACTTTTATTTATATGTATATCGCTATTTAACATTGTGTATGCCACTTTCTATTAATTTACTTTTGAAATCTAAAATTTTGTTCACAGTTTTTTTCGAATGCAGATGTCTAGCAAAAGAAAGAACACTTTTTTATAATGTTTATTTAAATTTACGAAATCACGATGACGAATCAGTCAGTCTCATGAGGGCAGACGGCGATCGTTTATATTCGAGTGTGAAAATTACAGCAGTATAAAATACGACTCCACTCGAACTATCTCGATTGGGCACAATTTGTCCTGTTAAGCACTTTTGAATTAACTGGATCGGGCTATTTAAGGAGTTAAATAATGCATATCTATTTCATAAAAGGCTTCTTGTATAAACTACACTGCTTTGTTAATCAATTATTATTCGTCTTTTACTTGGCATTATACCAATCATGAAAAATGAAACTAAACAACTTAATAACATAATATTTCTAATTTTTTTTATATAGCTTCCAAACACAATTACGCTTATTAAGTTCTCACTAAAAAAGATTTATAACCTCAACTGAATTCAAAGCTTGAGAACACAATCAACAAAGATATATCAGTGTTCTGATTTTTCGTTCCAGAGGAAATGGCAAACTTATTCTTTCCACTGACAATGGATAATTGTTGGCTTGTTAACTCGGTTGATTGTATAGACTACTCTTCCTCTTCCTCAAAAAAAGATTGAGCTCCCGTTCATTTGATACTTTCGAAACACAGGATCTCATGTAAGCTAAAAAATAAAGACATGTCATATATTTCTGAATGCTGAATGCCATAAACACACCCTGAGATATTTAACAAGTAAATGGAATAATAATTTTGCGTTATGTGTATAATTTTTTTTTCTGGGTGTAAAAAGAAAAGTTATTTGATTGTTTCAATAAGAGAAAAAAATACCGAGAAAAATAAAATTATGCGTAATATGTGTATATATATAATTATCAAGGTAAATTTATCTTTTATAAAAAAATATAACTATGGGCATTCTTTTAATATTGAACTATGGGCAGAATTCATGACAGTCACATGCTAAAGATAGTCACGTGTTTTCCAATAAATTCAAAAGTGACATTAAACTAACTTGTATTTGTTATTCACAATGAAATAACTTTCAAATTAATCTCAGTAGAAAAACATAGTTTCTATATAGAGTATTTCAAAAGTGGGCATCAAAGAATTTATCACTTGATATTTTAATACTGAAAAATTCTTTCAGTAGATTTATGTGTGTGTGGAAAATTGTACTTTTCATTCATTTTTAAAATTCCGACGAAAATGTTTCAATACAAGTTCATTACTAATTTTATGCTTATATTTCCTGTTGTTGAGTTTTCAAACAATAAGGGAATTCTTTTTATCTCTTTAGATTACAATATTCAAGTATTTGATAAAAACTTTTTTCCCTTATAATGTCTGTAGAATATGAAAATGATGTAGTGTTAATATCTAGGAAGCAATTTTGAATAAAGGAGGAAGAGTGAGAATAAAAATATTTTATTATAACAGTTGTTTATGAAGGCTTAGATTAAAAATTTTTTTTGTAGAAGGCATTTTTATTATATTTTTTAGTATTCTGCAGAATCAGTTAAAATATTTTTGAGTTTCAGCGTATCTCTTTTATCGTTCATTTCCAAGGACTACTTTTCAATAATATGAAATTTTGAATAAATATTTATTTCATTAATCGTTTGGTAAAAAAGAATTTCTTTGATTATTCTTTTTATTCACAGTTTTCAAAAAATTACATATTTAATTTTTGAATATCTAAAATTAACTATATTAAGATTTTTTCTTAAAAAATTTCAGAACTAATTCTTGTAAAAGGCATATTTAAGGGAACATGAGACTCGAAATGTTGAAATCTATGATACATAATTGTAATATATTTTATATCATACGCGCAATAATTTGTTATTTTTAATTTTTAGGTTTTTAAATTTGTTATTTTTCCGTGTTGTTTTATGTTAAATTTTGTTATCTAAAAATTAGAATAAAGATTTTATAATATATTTAAGCATAAAGTAAAGAACTTGGCACGCAGGATTTTGAATTTCACCATTAACAGGAGGAGAGTTTATATATTGCAGTGCAATTATTTTTCTGAAAAAAAGCATTATATATATAAACACTGTTTGGGTTATGAAAATTCATTTAAACAAACTTTTAAAATTATGTAAGTTGCCTGAATGATTCTTTTTTACTACACGATAAAAAAAAGTACAATCTGAAACAAATCTTAAGCTTAAGATATGAATTTTTAGCTAAATCTGAAAATCGCTAAGACCTCTTTGAAAACACATACAAATTAATTTGAATTGATGGGCTAAATTCATGTGATGTTATAGTCACATTTTAACTATAATCACGTGTTTCCAGCCCATCAGCTCATGCACTTAGAGGGTGCTAACTTTTGTTTCCTGCAGAAACTTTCTTTTAAAAATACAAGTTTGTCAACAATAATAATGCACTCAGGTAAAGAAAATGAAATTGATTTTAAAGTACGCGTATAGTGTAAGAATTTTTTTTTTAGTTTTGGAAAACTTTTTGTAAATTCTTAATACATGAGCACCTTTATGAAATTATCAAATTCGAAATTTTATCTAAATTTTACAAGTAGAGCAACAAGTACAAGCTTAATATCAGTTTTGAATTCAATAAAGAACACGTGATTACATTTATCATATGACCATCAGCAGTGACCCACACAAGGGGGAGGGTCATCGAGTCCGACCGCCCCCCTCGAGCCCTTGATTTTTTTTCAATTGATTACTGTCCTGTGCATATAATACGTAAAATTTAATACAGTATTCGTTATTAGTAATTAATTTTTTATTTAACAATTAATTATTTACTGTTTTCTGCTCTCCCAAATCGACAAAATCAAAAGAATATGTTGGGCGGCGTATTGGAGCATGATACGAGAATGGTGGACTTTCGATCCTGAACCCTTCCCCTGAAAAATTCACGTGTGCGCCACTGACCGTAATCAATATGGCTAAAACAAAAACAGCGGTAGCAAAGCATTAAACCTCTTTCCCAAAAAAAGATACTAAATGCCTGAAAAATAATTCGCTTTGAGCAATTATTGTTGATAATACTAAATAAGTGTTAAAAATGTCTTAAGAAATAAAATAAAAATCCCATTAATTTTGGTCCTTTTGCATCTAGCGTCCATATAAAAACGCGAATTATGTCAGTTTAAAAAATGCAGCTTATTTGCTTTTAAAAGTGATCAATGTACATAGAACTCCCATCACACTCTTATCATGTGTCACGAAAAACAATACAATGGAGCTTCGTGATGAAATAGAGTGAGTTTTTATTACTCATAAAAGTTTTACTAAAGAGCTGTCATAAAACAAAAGAAGCCATCCTTGTGTTAGTTAAAAATGAGGAAGCTGAAAATAAACTATGACTAATCAAGAGAAATTTTAACCTTGCTCTTGTTTTTAATTTGGCTCAAGAACGAATAGTAGTATATAGTTTCAACTCACCTGGCAGTAAAGTCTGGTTGCGAGTCCTTGATTTTCGTACCTTACAGGATAGATGACATCAGTTTGCCCAAACGTTGAGGTCACCATCAACATAAACGCTACTGCAACATATGTGACTTCCATTGTTTGGTCGTCAAGAATTGAAAAATTTCAGAGTTGTTAGCAATATTTCCAATGCTGGGGGAAAAAAAGGAAATGTCGATATATTGATTAACGCATAACTAATCGTCATCGATGTATCACACACTCAAGGCAGTTACACATAAATTGCATACTGAAGAATAAATAATTTAAATACTAATTTAAAATCAATTTTATTTTAATTTAATGCAAACCAATTAAAAACTATACGAAGTCAACTTCTCGTAAAATTTTAAACAGTGGTATTTATCTCATCTCTTCCTTAAACTATAATCTAAATATGTAAAAGAGAAAAACGACTCACTCACTCAGTCATCACGATATCTATGGAACTATTGTAACGGGTCTAACCGCGAACCTCTCACTAATCCTCTTTGGGGGGGGGAGGAATCGATTTTCTTAAATGCTCTATTGAAAACTTTCTCCCGAAGAAGAAGCGGTTTATGTAAATGAAGGCTTATATTTAAGCATTAACTTTTAGGTACGAGAGAGAGAGAGGTTAGGAGTTAGATGATAGAAGTTAGTGATTAGTGTAAAGAAGTGGAAAGCTAGTCGAGAGTGGTTTGCCGATTAATTGCTTAATATTTAAAGATTGCTAATTGACAATTTAGTCAATAAGTTATAAGTGAATAATAACGATCAGAGATCAAGTATCTGAGAAAGGAATTACGGTAATTCAAACTGTAAAAAATCGATTGTTCTTAGCGGAAGTTAGTTGAATCATTATATATTAATTATTAAGTATCCTTTCTACCGTGTAGTTGCTCCTATATTTTATAGAAGTGTGCATTTCGTACCCTGGGTTGTTGAAATTTATAGTAAAAGAATAATAAATTATAATTGTTCTGACTATGGCTGATCTTCATTCTAACTCTCAAACACCAATGAACGGGGCAGCCCGTTTCATTACACTATTAGACCTATAGACTTAGTAATTGGTAGGCAGGTTCCTTTCATAAGGCAGAGATCCTCTAAAAACGGATTTTGCGAAAATCGATCCTCAAGGAGGTTGTGAGGGGTTAAGGGGCATTATAGACAAATATTCCCAATTTGGAACTATTAAACCTACAGATTTGAAATTTGGCGGGCTCGTTCCTGTTACTGAATAGAGAACCGCTATAAAAATGGTTATGTGGAAACCAGCCCCCAACGGGGTTTGCGTGATGTTAAGGGACGTTATAGACAGATATTTTTGTTTCTGAACTATTAGACCTACATACTTGAAATTTGGCAGGCAGATTTCTTTCATGGAATAGAGATCCACTAAATATAGGGTTTACGGAAATCGACTCTCAAGGGGAAGGATTACAGGGCATATTGATTAAAAAATTCATTTTTTTAACTATTAGACTTAGACTTGAAATTTGCAAGCATAGTTATTTTGTTACGGTGCTTACGGTTTAAGATAATTCTACTTCAATTTTAAAAATTCAAGTCCTATCCTTTTAAAATCAAGAGGGGAAAGTTATAAGAATGTTTTTCAATGCAACCGAATGCTTAATGCTAGGTCTTAGATATTAATAATATATAAACATGAACACAGTGTATATTCATACAACATCATGAATACCCATCGAAGCAGTATTAGTATTATTTATAATGCACGTCACAAAAATCTACATAAATGCTTCTAATAACATTTAAATATTTTTTTAAATTAATTCGGTTTGAGAGAAACATGCAAATTAAAAAAAATTCTATGAAAATTTTGAAAAATAACTTTTAAATCTATACCTGACAAAGAAACGTATTGGGTTTTCGTTCAACAGATGCTTGGCTGTCAGACTTTCATGTGCTCCTGCTGCCGTTTGTGAGCCGCCCGATCGTAAAAGTAAAGCTTTAATAAGATTCACCCCTCTTCAAACAAACCGCATTATTAAGTCTATCGTTAAAATTGGCTGTTAACTCATCGTTCAGTTGCAGCAAGATGAATCAACTTCTAAGACTAGGGGAAATAACAGATGCTGGAAGACCTTGAGAAAGTCTGGTGTCAATAGGCCCACTGGTTTCCTGACCTCTTGATGAGGTAAAATTTTCCGTGAAAAGATGAATAGCATGGCAGATTACATTAGAGTGAGTGTAACTGAAAGCGACTACATCAACATGGAATTTAATTGTAAAAAAGCAAATAATTTTTAAAAAAATTAGTGGATAAAATTTAAATTTTAGGTTAAAAGATAGAACGGTATTCTGTACTCAGTACTCTTGACAAATTAATAATATGGAATTAAACTGTTTGTATATAGTGGATAAAGGAAAGCCAATTATATCAACTTTCGGTCAAATATCCGAACAAAGAAGTACTTCCGAATGCTTTCAAAAATCAACTGTTTTATTGGACATACATGTCTACAGAGGGGCATTAAGCTAGGTGGGGGCCCCTGGCGGTAAAAAGTTTGAGGCCCTTGGGCTCAAATGTCGAAAAACTAAAATAGTGAAAAGATTCGCTGACTTTTTAAATTATCAAAATAAAATGTATAGGGGTAATAATGAAACTCAACTGCTCAAGAAAAACTTTTAACTTTATTTAAAAAAATTAAAAATCTTGCAAAAAAGATTACAATTTTGCAATATATCTTTACATGATGATTTTTTTGGCATCAATTATTTCATACTTTTTTCCAAAAGATCTTGCTCTATACATATAATATGGCCATGTTCATTTTTTCTTCTCCCATAGTAGTCTTTGCATAAGTTTCAACGCGCTTTAAAACTGAAAAAGATATCTCACCTGATGCATTTGATATCAGTATTGTTAAAACTATTTTCAGAAGTATGTTTTCATTAGGGAAAGTCGAGGTCATTTCTCTTGCAATTCGATAAAGTTTTAATGGGGTTTCACTGCATCTTTGTTTTCTTTTAAAAAAAAGTAAAAACTTATCCAATAATTCATCATCAAAATTAAAAGATTCAATGTCACTTTTGTAAATGTCCTTTAGTTTGTATGTGTAGGTTACTCCTTAACTTAAGGTAATAATCTATCTCTCGTCAAAATATAAAATAAAGTATTCTCTATAACAGTTTCATGTATCTCAACTTTTTTGAATAGCTCTTTTTTTGTCCTATCGCATATGGCATGCCTGGGAAATATAGATAAATGTTGTGTCTTACGAGTTTATTTACTCCTGAAAACTATTTTTAAATGAAAAAACTAATAAAAAGGAGAAATTTATCAGTTATAAAATGTTTTAAAACATATTGATAAAATGTTTGTGTCTGATCCTTATCGAAGCTCAATATTGAAGGAAAAACATAATTAAAATGCTAGTTTTATTTTTTTAAAAAAAACACACAGCAAAAACGTTTAAATAAATAAACACTAAAGACCGAACCAAACAATCCATGAACAATCACTTTCGCTTGCATTGAATTCAAGAATTAAGAAATCAAAATATTTTCGAAACAAAACGTCGAAACGAAATATTTCCTAACAATTTACGTCGCAAATACATTCTATACATTTTACAACGATTAATTATTAAATTGTTTTAATATGGCAAGAAGCTTCGCAACAACTTAACTGTGGTTCAAAATTAAGAGGTCTATCGCCAATATAACTCTTGTATTTCTTTGTAGAGCGACGTAAAAAACAACCACCTCTATTGATCTGTAATATGCCAACATTATTTGTGTGAAAGGTCTTCCCCTGAAAAACTTTCATATATAGCAGACTAAAGTTTTTTTTTTCTTTTCTAAAATACTTATATAAATAAAAATGAATGTTTGTGTGTGTGTGTCTGTATGTTTCTTATGCCTTCCCCTAAACCGTTCATCCGATTGGGATGGAACTTTGGGGAATGGTTGGACATAAGCCCGCGAAGGTTTCTGAGTTAGTAAAACTGTGTTCCGATAGATGCCTAAGTGGTGTTGCGAGGGATTAAGGGGCGTTACAGATAATTATTTCCATTTCTCAATTCATATTATTAGTTCACTCTCTCCATATATATCTTGTTCAGGTTTTCAATCGTCAATAAAAAATACTTTCTATCCATCCATTCAAATTCAATAACATTTTTTTAAACTTGTAGTGGATGACACTTGATGTTAATACAGTTTTTTCAAATATTAATTCATTAATTAAATTTAAAAATTAATAAACAGCAACAAACAAAAATAATAGTCAAACAGCATAGATAGAAAGGAAAATCATTCGTTGTGTCCCTGTAGCCCATTGGATAGCGAGTAGGATTTCTAATCCGAAGGTCGCGGGTTCGAAACCCACCTGAGAATGTGATATCACCTAATTTCTGAGAATGGGATTTCTTTTTTACTATGCTATTTTATTGGAATAATTAAATTTAATGAATGAATAAATAGTAACAAAAAAAAAAAAAAAAAATAGTTCAACATCCTATATAGGAAGGAAAATGAAAAATTACAAGGAAAATAGCTTTCTATTTTTCACTTAATATTGTGATTTTATCCTATGTATATACATATTTATATTACTTGTAATTATTTAATAAAAAGTAACTAAAATAAAAATTTTCTTTGTTAACCAAAGTAGGAATTGACTTAAAAAAATTTTTTTATTACTTGTTCAACTTTATTTCTGGTACTTTAATTAATCGACTTTAAAAAAATATTTCTTTGTTAATAAATTACAATCTTAATTTAGCGGAAATTTTAGTTGAAGTCAAGTTCTAAGAAACAAGTTCTCTAAACTGGTTGACACTGAATACATTTTTTTCTTTCAGTTTTTCTCGTAAATGTAAAACAATTCAGAGGAAACAGAACATCTCAATGTGGTTAGATCAATAGCTGTAACAAATGGAGAAAGAATTTCGTCATTTAAGAGTTGTAGTGAGAAAAGTGGAGGTCGTTAAATGAACGTGAATGAAAAATTCATTTGACCGTGAAGACATCCAGCCAATTTGGCTGGAAATAATTTAAAACAGTAGAAAATAATAATAGCAAGATTTTTAAGAATGGAAGTAATAATGAAAGAATTACAAGAACAAAACTGTTGATCTTTTATGTATAAATTGTACTTATAACAGGTTTTAAGTGCATGTTTTTATACAATAATTTATTGGAAAACTGTTCACCTTTGAGTGTTTCTTCTTGTCATGTACGCGTTTCTATTTTTAATTTGATCACTTTAACAATTTTTTTTATTTATTATGCTTATTTAATATATTCTACAATAACGTATACTTGTTTTTCACTCGGATGAATTGAAAAATATAACAATCGAGATGGAAGGATTCAAAAATTCAAAAATGAGGTCAAAATTTAATTAATGTTTTGAATAATTTTAAGTGTATTTGGCGAATCTGTACGGAACCTTTCCACTTATATTCTTAGGCGTCTTTTTGGGGATTATAAATTCGCGTATATTTCCAATCAACTCCGAGAAGCGAACGGGATATGCAAAATAAATAGGGTATTTATTTAAGTAGAGCATTGTAAGCTAGCAAGGATGAAGGCTATTGAGCCAGCAGCAGCGGAGACGATCTTAAGAGGATTACGATAGTGAAGAGTTACTGCTCGTATTCTACGAATGAAGCTTATAAGTTAATGTACCTCTGAAGACATCGGCGTATCAACAGGTGATATACTATAGTTCGTTATCGCTTAAAACAAGCGTTAGTTTTATAAAATTAGTCTAAGTTAATGAAAGCTAATAATTCGAGTTGCGTGTATTTCTCAGACTTCCTATTTCGGTAGACTCTATTGATCTTACGCGTAGTCATTGAGTGATTTCATATTTAGTAATTTAACTTAATATTAAAGGTAAAACCCTTTTGTTTAACATAACATAGAAATATTATATGTTATTAGAGTTTCTGATGTTTGAATCAGTTGAATAAATATAAGTTATTATTATACAAATGGCTCTTAGTGATTCTTTGTCTCAAATTAATCTTGGTGTCTAGGGTGGAACCCAGAGGGGTTCCCACATGTATTACAAAATAGACTCCACGGAAAAAGAGATTAAATAAATAAAATAACAAAGTCAAATAAATAAATATAACTGAATTACCCGGTATTTTCTCGGGTTCTCGTCATCAATCTATATATTAATAATACCTGATTCAAAAATCTAATTATTATCTTTTACGCTGGTATCTGGATATTATCTTTTACGAGAGACAAAATCTACTCTTTTTTTTAAAGAATCTCTACCCAACAAAAAGAAGAAGAAAGAAAGAAAGAAAAAACGCCATCCAGGTTTCAAGTCTGCAGAGTAATAATTTCGAAGAGCTCGTAATAAGTGAGTGAGTGTTAATCGCATTTCTCCTTATACATATAGATTATTTTTGACGACAATGTAACAACTCTCTACCTTGCAAGTCGCGATTTCTGCAAAGCTTTTCTTGGTGCATCTCTACTCAAAACAAGTAAGATATAAAAAAAATGTTAAGTCAATTTCTACTTATATATATATATTTATAGATCAACAAAGAAAATTTTTATTTTAGCTACTTTTTATTAAATAGTTACAATTAATATAAATATGTATATACATATGACATAATCACAACATTGAGTGGTAATTAATTTCTATTAATTATCATTAAAGTATCATATAGTCATCCAAAATAATCGTGTATATAAAATTTCAGTTCAACTGAATGCTTTAAAACGTGAGAAAAAAAATCTTTTAAAGTTTTGACCCAAGTCGCTAAAAATGAAACCAACGTGGCTGTATCTGTAATTCTTTAAATAATTAGTATCAGTCAATTAATTTTATTAATTATAGTTAAATTATCGTATTTTTACCCAAACAATAGTGTATAGAAAATTTCAGCTCAAATGAGCGCTTTAAAATGTGAGAAAAAAAAACTTTTTCAAGTTTTGACACAAGTCGCCAAAAGGGTCGCTAAGTCGCCAAAAATGATACCAATGTGGTTGTATTTGTAATTCCTTGAATAATTAGTTTAAAATTAATTACAATTAGTTTTTTATTAATTATAATTAAATTAATGTATTTTTTGTTATCCAAAATAATCATGTATATAAAATTTCAGCTCAATTGAGCGCTTTAAAATGTATTTTATTAAAAATTGAAAATTCCACCAAGATAAATAAATATATAGAGAGTGTGAGGCAATAGTAGGAATTGAAAAAGAAACATGCCTGCAAAATTTCAAATCCTTATGATCTCGGAGATCTCGTGATGAGTGAGTCGCTTTTCCCCTACACACACACACACACACACATATATATATATATATATATATATATATATATATATATACATACAGGGTGTATCTAAATGCTTGGGCAAAACTTTAAGGGATGATAGTACACATCAAGACAAACAATAGTAAATAGGAAATTTAGGGTACCAAACGTCTTCCGAAGGAGATAGGTGCAATTAAAGTTCAGGGTTCGAAATTTCGAATGATTATAAGAAATGGGAAAATGGGTCGATCCGTCAGTGGTTTTTGCTAAAATTATTCTTTTTGTCAGTATTTTCTTGAAAAATAAATTTTAAAGATAAAACTAAGAAAATGTCGATAGAGGGCGCTTTAGACTTTGGAGTGACGAACAACTAATTTTTACCGTTATTTTTTGTATCACATTGAATGCTTTCAAAAGCTTAGACTTAAACTTAAATTTTAAGCTCACAATTTGATTCGTTGGAGGTTGCGCAAACGGAATTATGTTCAGGAGATGAAATTTGAAAA
Source organism: Trichonephila clavipes (assembly GCA_019973935.1). Classification (NCBI taxonomy): domain Eukaryota; kingdom Metazoa; phylum Arthropoda; class Arachnida; order Araneae; family Nephilidae; genus Trichonephila; species Trichonephila clavipes. The sequence continues at coordinate 1,360,750 of BMAU01021430.1, forward strand.
TCCCTTTCCTCTGAACAGAGTTCAGTTATTCCCGATCTTGGTGTGGTTGACCAGGCAGAAACTACTGCCTCCTACACGTAAAATAAACGAGAGAGGGATGACAAAATTAAGAAAAATTGTTCATAATCAACATAAACAATTTCTCTGCTCAAAATAAAAAGAAACAATTTGATGTACACACGTAGTGTGTATGAATGAAGGTTGAACGAATGATGATACGTAGAAAATGGAACACGCATGATTTTCTAGCGGAATCACAAAAACTGCTCGAAAGAGCACCCACCAGCAAAGATGCAGGCCTCACACCGCCGGTGGAGGGACTGTCGAACATTAGAAAATACCCCGAGCATCTCCCGGATATCGCCTGCTACGACGGCAATTCTCGCTACCAGAGCTTCGTTGGAGTAGACGGGGCTTGAGTAAACAAGACTTTTCATATGTCCCCAGAGGAAAAAGTCTAGGCAGGAGAGGTCAGGCGAGCGTGCCGGCCAATTTACCGGACCACCCCGTCCAATCCATCGCCCTGAATATGCTGTATCCAATGCACTTCACACATCTGCGCTGAAATGTGCAGGTGCTCCGTCATGTTGGAACCACATACGAGCCTTTATGTTGGCTGGTACACTTTGCAGTAGAACTTTACATACAGTTAGCACCATACAGTTAAATACTTGTGTACTACACTTTGCATGCAAATCGGGTGATTTGCATAATCGGGTATTTTGCTGGGAGAAATTGCTTATGTCTGTTATGAATAACTTTTTTATTTAATTTTGTCATCCCTCCGTGGTTTATTTAACGTTTAGTGGGTAGTAGTTGCTGCCTAGTCTACAACCGAGCATTGAAGATCCTGAATAACTGAATTGTGTCCAGGAGAGGAGGTGAGTTCAAATTTCACCTCCTGAACACAATTCCGTTTGTGCTACTTAACCACCTCCAACGATTCAAATTTTGAGCTCAAAATTTAAGTTTAAGTCTAAGCTTTTGAAAGCATTTAATGTGATACAAAAAATAACAGTAAAAAATAGTTGTTCGTTACTCCAAAGTCTAAAGCGCCCTCTATCGACATTTTTTTAGCTTTATCTTTAAAATTTATTTTTCAAGAAAATACTGACAAAAAGAATAATTTTAGCAAAAACCGCTAACGAATCGACCTATTTTTCCGTTTTTTATAATCATTTGAAATTTCGGACCCTAAACTTTAATGGCACCTATCTCCTTCGGAAGACGTTTGGGACCTTAAGTTTCCTATTTACTATTGTTTGTCTTGATGTGTACTATCGTCCCTTAAAGTTTTGCCCAAGAGTTTAGATACACCCTGTATACAGAGAGAACTAAATAGAAGGACTGAAATCGTGTTTTATATTAGGAATAGTATAACACTATATTGTTTAGAATTTTTTTAAAGTAACTGATTTTATATTGCACGCAAGCCGCCCAACCGGTATAGTGGTTAGTGACGCTGACTGCGGTGCCGTAGGGCCTGGGTCCGAATCCCGGAGAAGGCATGGATGTTTTAAATGTATAGTGCCTTTGTGGCATGAGGGTACTCTAAATAGCCGTCGAGCACCATCCCCACGGTTGTCTCTCTCAAAATTAGTTTTGAGCACCTGCATGGTGCTCAAAACTAAGGCTAACGACAGGCGCAAAATTCTACCCCTTAGCCGCGATGAATTTCTTGGACCTTGATCTGATGTTACTGTTAATCAAGTGTTATAAGCAACAACAACATATAGCACGCAATATTAAATCTAATGACAAATGTTTGTATGAGACCGTTATTATTATTCTTTTACGTTGAATTCAGAATTTTTTTAAGAACAACGAGTTTTTGGAATTAAAATTGGACGATTGAGAATAAAAGTAAGCGTCTGAGCAATAATATTCAGATCATTGGAGAGAGCATTAAATAATACGAAAACGAATGTAGTTTTAACTAGCATACAACGGAAATCACGGACCTTATAAACTATCGATTACGTATCCAGAAAGTATTCGTGATAAAGGTAAAAAATATCCACGTGTGAAAATTCACGTGACCTAAAGAATTTCTACAATGTATTCTGGACAAACAGAGAAAAGTTGGATGCATTGAATCATTTAATTTATTTTTTATTTTCTGGCATTCGTGAAACTTTCATCGAACATTCTTCAAGAATTATTAACTAAACATGAATAATAACAAAATAGAAATTTCTGGGTTTGTTATTATCAGTGATATTTCAACCATTACTTATCTTCATTTCTAAGAAGTTTTTTCCCGCGCTATATTAAAATAAATTTAAAGTAAAAAAACTTTTTTGAAAACAAGCTTTTATTTAAATGCTCTAAAAAGAATAAAATAAACTTTTCTTTTAAAACTTTTAATGCTATCAACTTATAACATCATCACACAATTTATAATATAAAAGCTTGTCGCGAGAATTAAGTACTCGTATTTACTTAGTTTGAAAATTTTAATAATTAAAATTAATTTGATCAAGTTCTTTAATTTGCTTGTTTATCTACACAGGTAAATCTTGCGACAAGCTTTTATATTATAACTTGTGTAATGACGTTATAAGTTGATAGCATTAAAAGTTTTACAAGAAAAGTTTATTTTATTCTTTTTAGAGCATTTAAATAAAAGCTTGTTTTTAAAAAAGTGTTTTTACTTTAAATTTATTTTTTACTTTTTAGTTATCACTGTACAGATTTCTCAGTCTCTTCATCTCATTCAACGCGTCATTGTTGCAAGGTCATCTGCCGGTTAATTTTAAACAGGATAGCTCAGTCTTTTTTTCCGCCAGGCCACGTTTATGTTACAGATATTTCATTTGGGCCGTAACAAGAGAATAATGGGGGGGGGATAAACACTGTAAGAGCAAAACAACATTGGACAAAGCAAAATTAATGAAAAAAATAGTAGACTTTTTTTTTTTTTTGCTTTTACTATAATACTATATTAAAACCAAAAACCGCTCAACAGTTGAAGACACCAGCTTCAAAATTGATTTGCAAGATTCCACCCGAACGAACAAATTACTTTAATATCTTTTTAACTATTTCCGATATCGGAATATAAATAGCACACACATGCATTGTCATCCAAACTAAACGTGAATACAAAGTTTCAGCTCAATCGGTTGTCAAAATTGAGTTGAAAGATTCCACCTGAACAAATTACTTTAATTAATATATTTTTAACTAATTGTTATATCGGAATATAAATGGCCAAACATGCATCATCATCCAATCTAAACGTGTATACAAAATTTCAGCTCAATCGTGTGATGACATCAGCTTCAAAATTGAGTTGCAAGATTCCACCCGAACATTTTACGTTGCAAGTTAAATAAAAGCTTGTAAAAAATAGTTTGCATCAGCTGAGCAACATAATAATTAATCGTTATTATAATAATTAATCGTTAGTATTTCTGTAAAAAGTCATATTCCAATTAGCTGAAGAATGTTTGATATTTTATTGATTCGATTTTCGTAGAGTCTTTTGGAAGCGATTTTCTAAAGATAGAATTTTTCGATATGAATGAGACGCTTCAGTCATCCATAATTTAAAGACAATATATCTTCCAAAAATAAATTTTACACCAGTCGTAAATAATATTTAATGAGTTTTATTCATCTCTTGTAAGGGAAATCGTATCCAGTAACTAAATTCTGAAATCAATTCTCATTCCTCTTCTCACACACATCCTTTCTTTCTCTATTCTCATTTTTTTCTCAGGTTATTTTAAATATTTCTTTCATTGATTTTTAAGAAAATATTACAGATATGTCCATTTTTTATTTGTTTTGTTTTATGGATGTTTGAAAAGTTTTTTAAATGATATTGCCTTGTATAGGGATGAATAATTACATAATCTCTTGGTACTTCCAGATTCCTTATCATAATATTACTATTTGACAATACGACTCTCATGTTCGAAGGTGGCCGCGGTAGCCGAGTGGTATAGGTATCGGACTGTGGCTTGCATTGTTACGAGTTCGAGCCCAGTACCACTAAAGACCCGCCGTGTAGGGCAGCGATGCACGTTAAATCTGTCGAGAGCTGAAACGTCCTCCCGTTGGTGTGGTGTGGTAGTTAGGAGAGGGGGTTGCTAGCTGAGGTGTGGTCCACGTCACTTGACCATGGTTCAAAATTACGTGGTCCGTCGCCAAAAGCCCTCGTGTAGCTGAACAGTGCGACGTTAATATTCAATCAATCAATCTCATGTTCGAAGAAGAATTTTTAAAAAAATGATTGACTAATCTATAATCTAATCGTTTGGAAATATTTTTTTTTAATACTTGAAAAGCCAGAGAGTTATAGAATGTGTAAAAATAACGGATTATTTAATTGAAATGCAAAAGTAAGTCAATAAATTATGAGAACATAATTACGAGAAGGTGGTCCCATAAGCTCGGCCTGACCTAGAGATGGTGGTAGTTGAAAAATATCATTGCATTAGAAAGTACGCAATCTATAAAGCAAATGTTTCAAGTTTGAAGACGCCACATTATGTAGTATTTACTTGGGAGCCATCATTAGTGAACGTTTTCAGTGAATTTGTGACAATGAAGAAAATTGGTCACAGTTATACGATACATACTTTTATTTGAAAGGCTTCAGCCCAACCAATATAAATGCTGAACTAGATTCTACTCTGGGTGAGTATGCTCTTTCGTTTACAACAGTAAAATATTGGGTAGCAGAGTTTAAACGAGGCCGTACAAGTTGCCAAGTCAAACATCGCAATGGTCGACCAAATGAGGTGACGACTTCAGAAATGGTGAAGAAAATCCACAAAGTGGTATTGGATGATCGACGACTAAAAGTGCGCGAGCAAGCAGACATACTAGGCATTTTTAAAAAGTGTGGTACAATTCCTGTTACCTGAAAATTTGGACATGAGAAAGCTGTGTGCAAGATGCGTGCCGCGTGTTTCAATTGAGTGTTTAGCGAAGTTTCACAGCAACTAAGCAGAATTTTTGCGTCATTTCATAACCACGGATGAAATACGCGTCCATTACTTCACATTCAAGAACAATTAAAACAATGCACTGTAAAAGGAGAACCGGCTCCAAAGAAGGCGAAGACCGTTCCATCTGCAGGCAAGGTCATGGCTTCCTTTTTTTGGGGACGCTCGCGGAATAATTTTCATTGACTATCTTGAAAAAGGAAAAACTATCAACGGCGAGTATTGTGCGAACTTATTGCAACGTGTAAGCGTAGAAATCAAGCAAAAACGGCCGCATTTGGCTAAGACGAAAGTGTTGCTTCATCAAGACAATGCACCCGCTCACAAATCCGTTATTACAATGGCCAAAATTAATGAACTAAAGACTGAATTGTCTTATGCACCCTAATCGCCAGATGTAGCCCCCTCGGTTTATTTGCTATTCCCAAACTTAATGGCTTAGTGATGTCAGCAGTTAATGGCTATTTTGAGGAGCAAGACAGTTCTGATTATAAAAAGGGTATTGAGCTTATTGAACATCTTTGGAAAAAGTGTATAGAGTTGAAAGGGGATTATGTTGAAAAATAAATATATTTTTTTCCAAACTTTTTGTGTTTTCCTTGTTGGGTTGGTACTTCTGAGACCAAACTCGTATTCTCGGATAAATACTAATTAGGATGAAAAGACTCAAGTCATTCCTTATTGAAAAAATATTAAAGGATCACAAAATATCAGTACTTAAAAAATAATGCATTTGTGCATCTTTTAATATGGTATTTTTAAAGATTATAAATTGGAATATCACAGGAATCAAGAAATTTTTTACTAAATTACTACTATATTTCCACAAAATAATGTTAATGTTTGCCTTTTCATAATATAATAAGATTAAAAATAAGGTTTAAAATTAAATAAAAAATCTTGATGGAGGTAAAACTTTTGAAACAAATTCTTTTGAAATGTACAATTAAAAATACTGTCACATAATGATAGCTAACAATGAAGCGTAAAATTACTAGTGTATACACACACAAATTTGAATTTCATTTATTCGATTTTTAAGCACACAAAAAAAAGTTATACAAAGTACAAAACGATTCAAAAATATTTTATTGATATTTTCAAGTCTTTGGAAAAAATCTACTTAAATTTTTGAAAAATAAGGTGTAAATAAATAAATGTGCTGAAACAAATTGAAAACATATATTTATAATCTTTGTAAAGTACAAATACGTCATATCGAGTTGAATAACACTTTGTTACATTTTTTTAAAAGTTATTTTTGAATATACCATCTGATTCGAAATTAGATATTCAAATTTTCTGTATGAAATTTCAAAAACAAGCTATGCGACTCATGAATGGGAATAAAATGCTTTTATTTTATTTAGTCCCGATTTGTGAATTTTGATAAACTTGATTCGTTTTTAGATTACTTAATCTCCAGACTGAATTTGTGGAATCGAGTTGCAGAGATCAGCATTTGGTTTCGATAAACTATGACGAAATAAATTTGTCTACATTCGAAAAAAAGGGCTGAAAAGGCATTGATTTTCAATTTCCGTCTCAAATCTGAAGTCATCAAATGTGCTTAAGTCTGTATTTCTTTCAAATATTATTGAATAAATAGTTTTTTTGCTATTTACTTCTCTTGAGGATCATATATCCATATTTTTTTAAAAAAGAAAGCAAGCTAAGCAAAAGCTATTCTTTAAAAGATTTGTTTTTTGTATTTTTTGCTCGAATCGTTGAAAATTCGAATAAACCTTATCTACCAGTTTTTTTAATGTGAGTAGTATGCAGAGTGATTCTAAAATCATAGGAGGAACTTCGATGGGTTGTACAGGTACAACTATTTTTGCTTATGAGTATATACAAGTGACGCTTGGTGGTACAAGCACATAAAAATGAGACGTGAAAGAAAAATGTTGTTTGTTTACAATATCGTCGTAAAGTGCTTCTCTGCAACAATATTTACAATAAATGCTCAAACTTACATCTACCAAGAGCAATATAAGCTCAACAGCTTGGATGGAATGATTAGTGAATAATTTTAACGATGCTTTCTTTGTAAACTGGTGATCATTTAATACGCGTGGTTTCTGTTAATGATACCCACAGCATAGTGCATTGGTTCATATGCCCTTCGCAAATGGGGCAATTTTTATAAGCGGAGATGTTTTAAATATGCATATTATACATGTTTGAATTTCCATGCTGTTCGTTCTACATCTCTGAGAATTGTTTGGCGGATGAGTAATTTCCTCATACACCCATGCCTCCTATAAACATGACTGGATGGTCGATGTTATTGTATTTTTCTAAAGTTGGTTTTACCAGGATTGCTTCAAGGTGTTCCGATTTATTCAAGTACGGTACTGCATAATAATGCACCAGCGCGTTTCGTTCCGTATATCAGTGATCGCCTGGATCCACTTTTAAGGTGTGTTGGATTGAGCGCGGTGGACAGATGTTGTAACCGTTTTGATTGGTCATTAGCGTAGCTAGTCCTGAGTTGTCCCTATAACAAAATTCCTTGGAGGCAGTTTTTGGAAAATAAATAAAATGTGGACCACATTAAAAAAACTTAAATAAAAACATCAAAATATTACATATGTTGGGACCCCGTATGATTGATACGGTGTTAGTTATGCCCCCGTGATTCGCTCGATTATTGTTTATGGAGTATCTGTAGATCCTCTTTTATGAGATTCCTATTGACTACATTGAGGAACTCTTTGTTTGATCAAGTATTAGCGCTGCATGGGGCTAGAAATACCCGATATCTTTGAAACTGTTCACCAACTACTCAATTCACGCTGTCAAAATTATAATCACTATTGATGGTAGTAATTTTGAACATTTATAGTAACCAATTAATTGTGATAGAATATTAGAATCATAGAGACTCATTTAGTAGTGATATTGTAAGTAAACAATACTATTTTTTTCCTTTCAATGTATCATTTTTTTCTATCTGAGTGTGTATATCTTCACGAGTCACTTCCGTTAATATATTCCTGTACATTCCTATTTTTTTAGTGAACTGTAACAACTTTTAAAGTTTTTCTCATAATTTAAGAATCCTTCTGCACATGTTGTAAGAGAAAATAACCAAGTATTTATTTTCCTGAAAATATTACAGTTGGGTTTTTCTGTCATTGTTTCGGCTACAAATTTATTACGGAACAAAATTATCATATTATTTTTCTCATTTTCTTCTGATTGTACATCCAATTAACACATGCGCACAACAATTCCATGTATTTATCGCATCAAGGATGCGCAAAAGTATTTAAAAAATGAAAGTACTGAGGAATTTCTTCCTCATTCTTCAGTTGCGTGAAAAAAAAAGGGTTTTTTAAATTCATTTTGTAAAATGACGCTAAAATTTTTCCAAAATGAACCTAACGGAAACGTTGCTTTTAATAAAAATAGTAATAAGGAATAACTTTTGTTCATTTTTTGAAAATAATAATGTAACATTATGTAAAAGTGCATTGCTTTTAAATATCAGTAAAATTAAGAATATTAAAATGGCTTTAATGCAATTTTTTTACTATTTACAGAAAATATTTTAAAGGGATGTTTTCAAATTCACGTAACAGAACATATGTTTTTTTATATTTTAAAGGAAGGTCAATTTGTATTGATAGAATGAATATATTTTTCATGGAAACTCCGTCTCACTATCTCCCTGAATTGCAGAAATACATACAACTTGTATAATAAGTATCTCTAAAAAGCTCTCATTATAAACAAGAAACTTACTATATATTTCCGAACATAAGCCAAAAGTGAATGTTTTTTTTTAAAAAATGCACCCAAAATTCATTTTCGCATAAGCCGAATGGTAAATAATTTCATTTCACTGTAAGTTTTAAATTCACTGTAAGTTGACAGCAAAAATGTTACCAAAGTGGGTAAATAGGGAGGAATAATTTCTAATCAAATTGCTACAAGTAAAACGCCAGACGCCACACACACACTCAACGACGATAGTTTTATTTCTGATATCCTTCTCTGAGATTACAATAGTTTCCCCATTTATTTCTTATCTTATATATTGTCCTTGTAAAGTCAGACTTTCCACGCCATTTTTTTTTTCTTGAGAAAATGAGCGAGAAGAGAAATTTGTAGGCAATATCCGATTGTCGATCGATGTTTCTTTACCTGAAGAAAAAAAACTAGTGGTAGGATTGCAAACGCAGTTAGTTCTGATTGGGTCCAGTATCAAAATTCCTTCGGTGCCCTTTTTTTAGATATGAGAGTTTAGTTAGGGGAACTGTAGTTACGTATATTGGGGACCCTGTAGCTTGGAGGCTTCGTATCATTCATACAGCAGTAGCTACATCCCTAGGTATGATGATCATGAGCATTTAAAATCCCAATGAATGAATGAGAATCTTACAAACCATTCGAAAACTTGGATTCTGACACTGATTTTGAAGGATTTATAGAACTTTTTGTTTCCGTTTTAGAATAAAAGTATCATTCAAAACACCCTTAAAGTTAAAATATTAAAATTACTTGCGCATGACTCTCTCTAATGGAAAATGCTAAAAAGAAAAGCGTTTTTCTTAAACTACATTTTTTTCCAAGATAAGTGGATTCGTTTATTAGCTCTGATCCTCTTTAACTCCAAAAAAGGAAAAGAACAGTTTCGGCATATAAACAGAAGTATATGGCAGTTAATATTCACTTCTAATTATTTTTTACTTAAGTGTTCAAATTTTAAGAAATGCACGTAGAACTTATATATATATATATATATATATATATATATGCTATAAAACAAAGGTGGGTATTAAGTCGATCACGATCTACAGATGGACTGCCAAGACTTTTAGAAGGGACCGCTTTTACTAAAAACTAAGACGCGGATACTAAAACAAACATATTTGTATAACACCGATGGCAGCTAGACTGGACACTAAGTGGACCTCAACACCGTGAAAAAGTTAGAAGTAGCTCGTACCCTGAAAAAGTCTGCCCACCGCTGCTATTAAAGCATTTGCAGTCATTTCAGTATTTAATACAGTAAGACCCCGCTTAACGCTGTTTCGTTTAGCGCTGTATCGGTTTAACGTTCTTTTATTTGAATTGTGGTATTCCCCGAAATTACACACAGAGGTAGGCTTCCCGATATCCGAAACAGTTTATCTGTGTTTCTTCTTTCCAGCAGTGTCATACGAACGTATTTTTTTATCGTTTCAAAAATTTGTTAGCGTTATTGTAAGTATAAACTTATATAATATAACGATTGCTATCGTGACAAATATTATGATTTTTAGTTTTTATCATGGGTGATAATAAAAAACACGAAAATAAAGCAGCAAGAAAACGCAGGTGCAGATTTTGACTGGAATTCAAAGGCAAGACGGGGCGGGGCGTTACGGATGCCTTATCCACCTACCAACAACTTCTTAAAAAGCGCAAAAGGAAAACGCAAATTACATTAGATGCATTCTTTATAAAAATGCAGAAAATTGGAAATACAGAAGATACTGTATGATCTGAAATGTAAATATACTGACTTAGATTTTATTTATTTTTATATGTATATTCATTTATTATGTTTCTATATTCGTAAGAAATACATTTTTGTTTTACTGTTATAAAACACATTATTAATAAATTTAATGGTAAAATACCGGACCAATTTTCTACCCATCTTCCCCTAACCCCATTATTTACATGATGAGATAACTTCGTTTAACGCTGTTTCATATTACGCTCTACTTTGATGGAACGTAAATCCGCGTTAAGCGGGGTCTTACTGGATTTACAATCGATATTCTAATGTTTGTTAACTTTCACACACACAATCATTTCATTTAATAAAATAAAGACATCATTTCTTAGGTAACTCAAGAAGTTAATATAAATAAATATATGTATACCGAATTTACCAAAATGTCCTTTGCTTATAAATAATCCAATAATGTTTAGTAATTGTAGATAAAAGAATTTTTTGATGGTGGGGGGTATATAAATATAGAGAGAATTACTTATTCATGTTAAATGTTACTATTTTAAAAAAAAGGAATTTTAAATTCAAAACAAATTTGAAATTTTTAAGAAATGGTTTGTTTTACTTTTGATCGCATGCTTTGTTTGTAAAAAAATGAGCTTTATATTATAAAAGATTGACAAAGTTTTACAAATGCATTGTTCTAATTAAAACTAAATAAAGTCATTGCAAAGTTTTAGCTGGAAAAAAAAAGTTTCTTGAACTTCGCACAACTCAATTTTGAACCAAAAAAAAAAAACTTACAAGCATATAAGTTTAAAAGACACATTTTTTTTTTTTACCTTTCTCTTGAATCATTCTATAAAATTCATAGGTTTCCATAACAACACAGTTATAAATATTATTTACTACATACATTCAACAAATTTATAAAAAAAACAGATAAAGTGCTTCGCGTGCTCTTAAGAAACAGAAAAATAAATACAGACTATACAAACATGAAAAAGAAGCTCAAACCATTCTCTCTCTCTCGAGGAAAGAAAAAAATTGCTAATTAAAATTCTACTCACGTTCATTCTTGAAGTGGGTTAGCGATATGAATTCTCTGCTTAAGGGGAATCACGACAATATACTTTTAAATTCTGGTGTTGAGAGTGACAGTGACGATCATTGGAATTACCGAATGTCCTGACAGGAAATAACTTTGAAAAACCGACCAGTCGGGTGGAACGCGCAAAAATAAAAAATAAACCCACTGCTATTGAAGAGAACAAACCACATTACTCAACAGCTTTCGTTCTCTGCTTTCCCCCGCCTCCTCCTTCCTTTTTGTTTGTGTATCACTTGCGTTTTTGTCAACGATGCGCAGAGCTGCAAACGCCATGAGATCGCACGAAACTTCTTTGTCAAGATCACATTTCCCACGACAGACTTTTGAGTAAAGAAACACACACACACGCATTAAAAAATTTATCTCCTTTCACATTCTGAAAGGACTCGAAAAACGAGTCTTAATTCCCATTGAGACTGCTGAACCATTTAAGGTATCCGACTACTTGCGACAACTTTTTTTTGAAAAAAAGGAGATATGGAGATCTTTTTGTGATTTTTATATGTATTTAGTATATTTTAAGGAAAAAATCCTAAAATGGTAAAAGAAAAAAAAAAATTATTATTATTAAAATGGGAAAAAGCTAGTAAAAATGTACGAAAAAATTACATAAACGGGGCCCGCTCTGTGCAAAGATTTTATGAACAAATTCTCAATTTTTCAATTTTGATGTGTTACTTTGTTATTCCTGTTTGAAGTGACCTTCAGGATAAGAGATATTTTAATTTTTACAAAAACTAGAGCACTTTATCTAAGTCATTATACGAAATTGCTTAAAAAAACATTGACTATATTCATATAAAGAACTGCAAATTTTGAAATAAAACAGTTATTGATAAATCTGAAGATCAAAACACTTCTACTGTTATGCAGAATATAAGCAAAAAATTTCAGCTAATTATTTTCAAAACTTTTTGAGCAATCGCGGTCCCCGTTTGAGTTTTCGAAAAAAACACATTTCGAGTAAAACGCATTTTAAAGTTTGACAGCTTGTGTAAAGTTATGGCATTTGCTTTTACTAAAACGCTTGTAGTTTTTGTTCTAGTGAAGGGAAATAAAGTACTTGGTATTGTTATTAAGTTAATAAAATGGTCTATAAAATAAAGTCATAAAAAAATTTGCCAATTTTTGAAAAAATCATGGTTTTAGGGTAGTCGGATACCTTAAAATGTTATCTCGAATTGCTCCTCTGATATAGAGTTACTTAAACATGCACTCATTAAAGCTACTGACTTGTTAGTTTACTTTTTTTATCTCTTATTTAGCCTTATTTCAGAGAAAATTAGCTTCGCTTCACACTTATAATATTAATCGTTTTTTTTCTTACAGCCATTTTTTTTCTAGTAATGCTATGCCAAAACATTCTTAGGATTGGAATTTATTTATAAAAAGAACTTAATTATATATATAAGCTTGTTACCTAAAATTATTTAATTTTAAAGACCATTTTTTTTGGTGGGAAGAATGTTTCCCACCCCACCCACTGAAAGCTATTCAAAGGACATCTTATGTTTTACATATATCTTTCTGTTGTTGTTTCAAATCCCCTTGGAGCAGGAAAGCCTACACCAAGTCCATTTGACCTTTCCGCGTATGTCACACACCAGGTCTTAACCTTCAAACAACTGTCGCAGGGAAATGCCCCAGCAGTCCGGGAGAGAGCAGGGACAAGTAAAGAAAGACTTTATAACTTGCACCAAAGTCATACCACGCAGGTGACCGCTTCTAAAGCACGCCAAGGACGTCTGAAGAGCCCTGGATCGACTGCTCTGTAGAGGTAGATCAGGACTCTTAGCTGCATACCAGGGGTGAGCAGGAAGGTTTTGTCAAGTCAGATTCAGTTTAGCTTTCTGGAGGGAATGAATTTCATAATGGCTCAAGACAGATGAACTAGGGTTAAGGAGATCCCAACCCCTACCAGCCAGCTCTTCAGCTACCTTGTTCACAGGCACACCCACATGCGACGTTATCCCTTACAGACACACTTGTTTCTTCAGACCAAGCGTAGCCAATTTGGAAATAATATCTAGACCAGTACTGCCCATAATCTGGCCAATTCTTCAAATATTAGTAGGAGTTCCTGCTGTCTGTCAGGATCCAGATACTGTCCTCATTAGAGTTTAGAGCATGATTGAGATCACCCACTGGTACCAATGATTACCTCTATTGGTTTTCCAATAGGTGGTAGAAGGGAAATAAATTACCTTCCGCAGACCAACAGGCATGAGGTTTAGTCAGTCCATGTGTTTCCTCACCTAAAGGGAAGCTGCATCATACCCTTGGCCATGGACCATATATCGCTCTATATATCACACTTTACATAACATCTTTTTAAATAAATTTTTTCAAATAGTGAAATCTGCAAAAAAATCATAAATTAAATATACACTGGTGTGCAAAAATTAAGGACGAAGTCGAAAAATTAGCATATCAGCTGAACGAAGAGGCAGAGCGGACAGAAATACCAATCAGGAGATTAAGTAAGGTGATGTACGGTAGCACATGCGCAGATATGCAGGTAGACGTAATGGGAGAGTGTCTGAGTAGTATAAAGCGTGTTGTCGGTGTAAGATCAGTATTTCTGGCAAAGAGATTGCTCGCCGTATAGCAGTTAAAATCACACCGAGTTGCTGCCTCAGCGAGAAATGGCGAATAATCAATATGTTAGACAACATCTGGATGATTTTACTCGAGGTCGAATCATTGGGAAGTTGGAGGAAGGCCGCAGTGTGACAAGTGTGGCTGCAGAGTTCGGAATTGCTCACAGCATCGTTTCACGACTTTGGAGACAATTTCAAACTACAGCAACAGCTATTCGGGGGTTCAGTAGTGGTCGTCCACGAGGAACCACACCCGCAGATGACCAGTACATTGTCTTACAGGCCAGAAGAAACAGGCGGCAGACAGCGGGAGAAATCGCTAGACACACGACAGAGGCGACTGGACGACCGATATCGCGTTTTACCGTGGCCAGAAGACTGCACGGTGGTGGTCTGTTTGCACGACGCCCTGTACGGTGTGTACCTTTAACGCCTGCCCATCGGATAAGGCGTTCTCTGTGGTGCCGGGAACACCGGAATTGGAGAGACAATGAATGGGGACGAGTACTCTTTACAGATGAGAGCAGATTCAGTTTGAGTAGCGATTCTCATCGCATACTCATCTGGAGTGAGCGGGGAAGCCGCAATCATCCCTCGAACATCATTGAAAGGGACAGGTATGGAGGTCGCGGTGTTCTCGTTTAGGGAGGCATCATGCTTGGTAGTCGTACAGACCTTCACATCTTCGACGCAGGTTCAGTCAACGGGACCCGTTATTGTAACGAGATTCTTCTTCCATATGTGCGTCTTTTTAGAGGCGCTATGGGTCTGCAGTTCCTTTTCATGGACGACAATGCACCATGTCATCGCACAGTAGCTGCCGAACAGCTCTTAGAGAGTGAGGATATTGAACGTATGGATTGACCGGCACGATCTCCGGATTTCAATCCCATCGAGCATGTATGGGATTTTCTAGGCAGACGCTTGGCAGCTCGTACCTTACCACCAGTAACGATTCGGGAGCTTCGATTGGCGCTGCAAGACGAATGGGCAGCAATGCCTCAACAACTCATTGACACCCTCATTCTCAGCATGGGCAGACGCTGTGAAACCTGCCTAGTAGTCAGGGGAGATCATATCCCCTACTAAAGACCGGATGTTTCTTGCTGGACACCCATCACAGGGATGTTTCGGCCTTCAGTCGCATTGCGCTCCATGCTACTTTTTCAATAAAGCTTCTTTTTATCCCTCTGATTTCTCTTTTAGTAAGTGTTGCTTACATTACACATGTCCTTATGTATTGGGGATCTTACGGTATTAAATTGTTGATTTGGAAAGCTTTTGTACAAAGTTATATTGAAAAAACCGTCTCGTCCTTAATTTTTGCACACCAGTGTATTTAGTATTCTAAAATAGCCGGCTGGGTGGCGTATTTGGTTTGACGCTTGTCTTGTACGCCTAAGGTTACGGGTTCGACCCCGGCCCAAGTCGGTGAGATACCAGCTCCGGGGAATGTACTAGATCTGTAATGGAAAAACACTAATCAACAGTCCCATTAGAAATAAAAAAATATTCTTAAATGTAAGAATTAGTGCATTTTACTTTCCATGTTATTTCAGAAAACGGGAAACAAATTACCGAAGGACATTGCAACCTGTACAAGCGTATCTTGTTGTCTTCTTACGTGCTTTCGTAGAGCACCAGCGGTAACGTCTATTTATTTTTAGTAAGGTTAGCTTACGGTCAGTAACTTTAATCAATCGTTCATCATCTGGAACAGTTTTCTTGCTCTTCTCAGGAAACTCTTATAGGTCGTCCTTTACTTAACGACTCGAAAATTCAGAAATCAGCTGTCGTGCTAGCCAAAGTACAGCCAGCACAAATCATTGGTGGGAAAATAGTTTACCATTGGCATTTAAAAGTGAAGTTTGTGGGAAGTATACTTTCCACAGCTTTATAACGAGTTAAACAGATTTCAATCTTAAATTAATTTTTAAAAAGAAAGTACCATTGAACTATTTTAAGGATTTGTTTTTGAAAAAGTAGTGAAGTTTTCATAACTAAATAATGGAGGAACAACAACAACAAAAAACTGAAATTAAATTTTTTACAGATAAACACCTGTATCAAATATCCTTTTAATTGTAATGAATCATTATTCGTACTTTTTACTTTCATATTTTAAGAAAAAAAAAAGTAGGAAGTGCTCGTTTGTAATTGGAAGTTTAGATGTGAAACGGAGAAATTTTTTTACTGCAATGCTAATATTAAATCTCAAATCAAAATAAGCAAATAAGTAATTCACCAGAAATGGTAATGATAATTTTCCTTTTTTTGCTTTTACTTTCTTGCCTCTGCTTTATACTCGTTGGTTTCACTAACGATATTTTTTTATAAACGTTGGGAACCAACACAGCAAATTGCGTATACTTTAAAAATAGTCAAGTGGCCGCGGTAACCCATTGGTCACGGTATCGGATTGTGGCTGGTATGTCAAAAGTTTGAGCCCAGTAACGCTAAAGACCCGCCGTGTAGGGGAGCAATTCACGTTAGATCTGTCGAGAGCTTAAGCGTCCTCCTGTTTGGTGTGGCGTGATAGTTAGGGAGGGGGTTCCAGCTCAGGTGTCGTCCTCATCACTTGACCATGGTTCAAAACTATGAGGTCTGTTACCAAAAGCTAGCTGAACAATTCGACGTTAATAGTCACTCACTCACTTAAAAATGGTGAATGAAACATTGAAATTTTTAAAGTATTTTTATTAGTATTAATAATTTTGAAACATCTTAAATTCTTTTAAAAATATCTTTAGATTATGAATTTGAAAAATATCTCATCAGATATATATATAACTTTCTTAAATAGACTTCTTATAATTGTGTCTCTAATAGTTGATGCTGTTTTTAAAGTTACTGTCTCTATTCCGGGTATTTAAAGTATAAATTTACAAAAGAATCAAATTCATGAATTTCATGCTATCAGTAATAACGCCTAAAGCTTTTATAAAAAGTTAGATTTTTTTCAAACAAGACATGCTGAGGCTTTGAGGTCAAAAACGAAGAATAGAAGTCAAATAAAAGTTTCCTACTGAGAGAACAGGAATATGAATTATGATTTATCATTCTGCAATAAAAGTGTACATGCTCTGCTTCCAAAAGCCCTAGAGATGCTAACTCTCCTTATTCAGATATAACTATTTTTAGCTACAAACGAATAATAAATGTCAAAAAAACTATATAAACTTGAAGTAGTTACTAAATAATGAAGGCAGATTTATTAGTGTCTATATTTTCTTTCAATGGTACAGAGTTTAAGAGTTGGCAAACTTTCCAGATAGAAGAGCCAAGTAGTAAGCGAAGCAAGATAATTAAAGTATAAAAGATCCTTATAGTATAGATATACACGTATTCAGGAGGTGGTGGGGTAGCTGTCGCAATCGAGAATTAAGTACTGATGGATATTTTCATTTTATTAATGAGTACATTTTTCATTACTTTTGGTAGTTATGTTTTGTGTGTGCACATTACTATTTTAAAATTTAAATATTTTTTGTGTCATAATATTCTTTAAAAATGCGTCGCCGAATATCTTAAATTTTAACTTTTAAACTTTTGAGATTTTTTTATGAATTTGTACATTTTTAATTTTGCTACCTAGTTACAAAAGGGGGAAGTTGGTGCCATAAAAACTAGTTTAATCTCACATTGCAGTCCTAAGTCCGAGGTTGCATTTGGCTAATTTATTAATTTTTAAGCTAATTCTTGAACTTTTTTTATTTTTATTTTTGTATCCGGCACTGAGATTTTGAACTGGGATTTTGTATTTTGAAAAATTCTATAAGTTTATTATTTTTATTTTCTGAAGAATGAGTCCTTTATTTACATGTGTTTAAATCTATATACATAAGTCGATTTATTTTGTTCCTTATTTCATATAAATCCGAAATATATTTAAATATGCAACAATTTTTCTATCATTGCATTGACCACTGTTTCGAAAGTGCCAGATAATGTTATGAATAGTTGAAGCGATGTCAGACGAAGTAATCCAATATTTTTCACTGCTAGCAAGGTTATTAAAAACAACGTATTTTATTACAATATAGTTATTCATTTCGGTTTTAAAACCAATATTGAGTAATGTCCAAAGACATTAATGAAAAAGAGAAGCCTTCGAAGCTAAAGCCATAAAAAATTTTAGGTTCAAGATGGGAGATAGAAAATCATATATAATTAGCCTTCAGCTGTCAGAGGAAAAAGTATCGAAAATGTTGTATTTCATAATTGCTTCTGTGAACATAACTTTTTTCTTATTATCATTTGTATGTCGCGGACGAGCAACCGCTCTAAGCCATCGGCTTCACTCACAAATTTCTCAATCTGCTCTGTTTGAATCAAAATGGGAATTCGAGTCCTGATGCCGCAAAAAAAATTTGATCAAAGTATTAGAATGATCTACTAGTTAAATTGAGCTAAGGAAGTGAAAAAAGCCGTTTAGGTATACGAGAACTTTTATGTGTTACATCTCACCACAAAGGAACTTTCATTGCCATGACATAAAGTTTAAAGAATGCGATATGAGCTCAGGTAGGAGTCTTGATCGTAATTCAAATTTACGAAGTATGCCCCGGTAACCCTTATGCAGTTCCAAAACAACACTAATTCAAACAAGGTCAATTTAAGCAAAAATTAAAATTTTCAAGAACGCACAGCTGTTACGTAATCGCTTCTATAATATCAATTGTTAAGAGCAATAGGAGATTTTATTGATTCATTCTTAACCTCAGCAGAAATAAAGAAATACACCCTTTGTTCACCTATTTCTCATGTAACTCAATCAATTGGTGAAGAAATAATGTCTAAGAAATTTTGCACACAGAATTCTATTAATATTTTTCATTTTTATGCTGTACCATTTTTATTTTGTGTACGTAATTCTAATCCTGTGTCAAAATATAATACATATACTCTCTCTGTACTATTAATTAATAAGTTAATGAGGTACTCGCTCAAAAGTACTTCATTAAATGTATCCTCACTGAGAGTGAAACATTATTTCGATATTATAATAAGTAATTCGTTCCTATCAACCTGTAATAAAACAAAAATATTTGTACATTTATCTAAAATTAATGAAAAATAATAAAAGGGTGAAAAGAAAAAATAACGGAACACTTCTATTGCTTAATGTTTGCAGTATGAAAAAAAGGGGTGGGGGAGATTATTTTCTAACTGGAAAATCAACCAAAGTTTCTTACATTTTTTTTCTCCCGTTCTTCATACATCATGCGATAACACCGAATATCATTTTTTAATTTTCGCCTTCTTCAAAGGCTCCTTTTTTTCTATCTGGATCATTTTCTTCAATCAATTCACGTACTATTACAAAGTCAGTGAAAAATTCTCCAATATTATACAATGCGAAGTTTTTTCCGTGTTTGCGCATGTTCTTCAATTTCTCTACACTTCTTCATAAGCTCGTTCTTCTTTGCTGATGAGAGATTTATCATCAAAAAAAGAGTGAAAGTCCGTTTGAATACACATCAACAACATCCAATGTGTCTAAAAGCCTAAATCATGTCCAAGTAATCTTCGTTTCTCTCTCTCATTCATATTACTTATAACAGTTTTAAAAAAAGAGTGAATCTTTGTTGTTGAGAATTACTATACTGAGGCCTTAGCCTTGTCGGGCTTTAATCTCGTATCTGGTATTGAGGATGTCTGTACATAGTTTCTATTGCCCAGTGTAAGTTAAAATATTTGACATGAAAAAATTTTATTATTCAAATTAATAAAAATATTTATTTTGTGGGTGAGAAAATTAAATTAATATTGAAAAAAGCGGGTTTTAAAAACGGTAAAAAGTAACATTTGCAGAGATCAGTGTAGTGGGCGATGCAAGCGTAGCTAATCCGTTTGCAGCAAAAGTCCAATGTTTTGAGGTAGAAAAATTTTGCAGAAAACTTTTATCTGATTCCGTAAAGTGAAAGAAATCGTTCTTATTGTCCGACGTAAGAGTTCGGCTATTTCACTATAAACAGATCTGTGAAGTTAGTTTTCCAATCAAAATAAGACATCAGCTGAACCGGAGTCTAACTGCAGTCCATGATAAAAATTTAAATTACGAATCAAGAGATGTCATTCATCTGAAATTTTTTATATTCTCGATATCTTTTGATCTGAGTTTAAGAAAATAGCCGTCATAAAATTGTTCGCTGTTAAAGCTACATCATTTTTTTTACTTCTATGTCTACATTGAAGAGTTTGGTCCACCTATATCTTTTAGTTTGACACTTCATTTTATCAGCAGAATTTTTAACCTCCTGAGGCTCAACTTGTTTTTTTCTCTCTCCCCTTGTTTTTCTTTTCTCTTCACTTATGGGCCTAGGTGGATCAGAAGAACTTTGGAATGTAGAAAACTTATTTGAAGTAGATGTTGATGGAACTTTTACCATATTGAACTAACTGTTAGAAACTTGTGCAATTAATTTCCTTGGCTCTAACAATTTCTAGGGTTTCTTTTTTTTTCTCTTTGCTTTCCTGTGCCCCTTTCATTCTTTTGCTATAAAGAAAAATTTGCTATAAATTTTTATAAATAATTAACCATTTTTGTAAAAAAAAAATGTTGAATTCTTTGAAATTTGGAGCGTTACGACATCCATGGGAATTCACACGACTGTTCAGTTCACTTACCGTTAAGCCCACCACTGTAGAAAACTCTCATAGTTTAGAAACTTCTCATAGATATCTGGTCAGGATATCTCTCGAAAATGCAAGATTACTTTTGAATCAAGAAGTAAATCATAGGTTATGAGTAAGAGAGAGTTATTCTTGGTCCCAAAACCAGAAGTACTTAAGATTAAAAGCCTAACTTGGTTCTTGGTTCTTGATGGCTTTACTGGACAATCTCGAATGATCTTCACGCCTTGACTAACCCCTGCAAAAGACCAGCTTTTGACGCACTTCATCTGTTCAATTCAAAATATCTCCAGCTCCGATGTGGCAGCCATAAAAGCTTTGGAAAGTGGATATGATTTACATTGCACCATGTTTAATTTGTTTTGTTGCTACGGAAATCGCAAGTGGTCATTGTCTCGAACTTGTAGTCGCCGATGATTTTGTTGAGTCATGGGTTCTAGTCTTGATGCCACTGAAGTGTAGAAGGTCTGATTCACACTAAATCTGTTCATCCTGCCGCGTTGCGTGGTTAGACATTCTTCACTACAACACGGTTGAATTAAATAACAATAAACATTTATTAACTTTAAAGATAAAAGATTAAATGAGCAATTAAGAGGTAAGCTTCCAAAAACTACAACACATGGTAAAACCAGGCACGCTACAAGAATAACAGATCAATTCAGTTCAGTTTTGGAGTCGTTTTGTTGAGCTGTAAGGTCACTGCATACTCCCCTTCCAGTGTCAACGATACCTAGTTGGAAGATGAACTTTGCGACCAGAACGTGTAGATGGCTGGGTAGGCGTTGAAGCTGTTGGATCATGTTCCACTGTAGCAGGTGTTGCATTAGGTTCCACAGTAGCAGGTGTTTCATTCTTGGTTTGAGGTAGTTGCAAGTCCTCAGTGTTAAGAAAGAAGGCAGGTTTGCACCTATCAATAGATACAGATACCCGTTTACCATTGATGTCAAGGAAAAACACTTTATCCTTCCTTTGTAAGACTTTGAAAGGGCTATCATAGGGTTGTTGAAGTGAACGACGTAACATGTCTCGACGAAGAAAAACATGTGTTGCTTCCAACAGTCCTGGATGGATAAAAACTGGACGTTTGCCATGGTGTTTTGGTGGTTTAGGGTGAAGTTATTGCATGTGAGAGACTTGAGTTTCGAAACAAAATTCACAACATCATCATCTGGCTTGGAAGAGTCAAACATCTCCCCTGGCAGTCGAATAGTGGTCCCAAAAACTAATTCAGCTGGGGTACACAGAATATCTTCTTTAAGAGAAGCTCGTAGACCAAGTAAGACGATAGGGAGTACTTCTGTCCAACGCTCAGTAGCATGGCACTTGATTGCACTTTTCAATGGGTGGTGCAATTCTTCGATCATCCCATTAGCTTGAGGGTGGTATCCAATTGTACGACACTTCTGAACACCAAGTAGTTTGCTAAGAGCTTTGAAGAGCGAGGACTCAAACTGCCTGCCTCTGTCGGTTGTGAGAATTGCAGGAGTTCCAAAGCGAGACACCCAAGAGGAAAAGAAGGCCTCAGCCACAGTCTCAGCAGTTATGTCTTTGAGAGGTTGGGCCTCTGGCCATTTCGAAAAACGGTCAGTCATTGTCAGGCAATAGGTGTAGCCATTTGATGGAGGTAGAGGTCCAATGAGATTCAGATGAACATGATCAAAACGTTGGGAAGGTTCTTGAAATGATGAAAGAGGTGATCTAGTATGACGATGAATTTTGGATTTTTGGCAAGCTAGGCAGTGTCTTGCCCACTTAGCTACATCTGATGAGATCGATGGCCAAACAAAACACTGCTTCATCAAATGTACTGATCGACGTATGCCAGGATGGGATACATTATGCATAGCAGGGAAAACATCTTGGCGATGCTGTTTTGGGATGTAGGGTCTGGCTGTGCCCGTTGATAGATCACACATAATTTCAGTAGACGAATTGGGAAAAGTTACCTTTTTGAGTTCCAAGGAAGTTCCAGAGGCTATTAGGGTGTGAAGTTCCTGGTCAGTCTGTTGTGTCTCAGCAATACAGTCATAGTCAATTTGACTTGGGAAGGTGATTGCAGAAACACGAGAGAGAACATCAGCAGCAATATTGTCAGATCCTGGAATGTGTACAATATTTGTGGTGAACTGAGAGATGAAATCCAGCTGACGGATCTGCCGTGGAGAACACTTGTCACTTTTTTGCCTAAAAGCATAAGTGAGGGGCTTGTGGTCAGTAAACACTGTGAAATCTCTAGCTTCCAGCATATACCGAAAGTGTCGGATAGCCGAGTAGATAGCAAGGAGTTCACGGTCGTAGGAACTGTAAGACTTTTCAGATGAAATAAGTTTTCTGGAAAAGAAAGCCAATGGCTGTAGCTCAGAGTCCACAACTTGGTGAAATGCACCTCCTATGGCATAATCAGAGGCGTCCACATGAAGAGCAAGCGGGGCAGAAGGTGAAGGATGAGCAAGAAGTGCAGCATCAGCAAGAGCTTGTTTAGACCTCTGAAATGCTGTAATTGCCTCAGAAGACCAGTTTAAAGTCTTTGAGTCCTTCTTACCTTTAGAACCTTTTAATAATTCACTTAAAAGATACTGTTGTTCAGCTGCTTTGGGTAAGAAACGTCTATAAAAATTTAACAGTTCTAAAAATTTTCTCAGAGAGCCAACTGTCTCTGGTTGTTTGTAATCAAGAACTGCTTGAACTTTGTCAGGCAATGGCTTAATGCCATCAGGAGTGATAAGGTGGCCAAGGAAAATGAGTTCAGTCACACCAAATACACATTTAGAGATATTTAGTTTTAAACCATATGAGCTCAGTCTTTGGAATATAGTTCTTAAGTGAGAACGATGCTCCTCAGCATTTTCTGAGTAACACAAAATATCATCCAAGTAGATAAAACAAAAAGGAAGTCCTCTTAGTACTTCATGCATGAATCGCATAAAGGTTTGTGGTGCATTCACAAGGCCAAAACACAAATGGATATATTCGTAAAGACCCCATGGAGTTGTTACAACTGTCTTAGGAATATCACACTCAGCTATAGGGATTTGGTGGAATGCCTTAAAAATGTCTATTTTGGAAAATATCCTCTTGCCATGTAGTGCATGAGCAAAGTCATTCAAATAAGGCATGGGGTAGCTGTCGAACTCAGTAACAGAATTCAGCTGCCTGTAATCCCCAACAGGTCTAACTATACAGTCAGATTTGGGCACAACATGAAGAGGAGAACTCCAGGGACTTTTGAAAGGTCTAATAATGCCTTGAGCAAGAAGAAATTCAAATTCTACCTTCACTGCATCATACAGTTTAGGGTGTAGCCTTCTAGGCCTGGCAGTGACTGGTGGGCCAGTAGTAATAATATGGTGGACTGTGCCATGTGATGCTGATTTGGAAATTAAAGAAGGGTTGCTGAGGTCTGGATATTCCGATAAGATGTTTTTAAAACTAATGTTTGCATCTACAGTGAGGATTGAGGGCTGTACAATATTTGAAAAAACACAAGGAGTGAAAAGAGAAGTTTCCACATCCACCAACCTTTTTTTTTTTTTCTTAAGGTCGATTAAAAGGTTGAAGTGCTTTAGAAAATCAGCACCAATTATAGGAGATGATACATCAGCAATTATGAAAGTCCAGATAAAAGGTCGCCTCAGACCCAGGTTCAGTTCTTTACGGACCATACCATAGGCTGGAATTTTGGTATTATTAGCAGCAAAAATAAGGAGAAATTAGACTGAGGTGGTTTATTCATAGTTGGAGAAGGTGGGATGACACAGATTTCACTTCCAGAGTCTATGAGGAATTTCTGGCCAGACTTGCGGTCTAATAAAAATAACCAGCTGGTATGTTGCGAGGGCTCTGCCATTCCAGCTATGACAGAGTTTACTCGTTTTTTGCACAAATGCACAAGGTGAAACACACATGCGGGCCTGCTCTTTATAACGGCGAAGATAGTAGCAGATGCCACTTCCTCTATTGACACTCCTAGAGCGTGAATGTGATCTCCGGCGGTCAGAGCTATATCGTTGGTGGAGAGAGGAATTGCGCTCTCTTGTCAGTTCAGCAACTTGTAGAGACAGCTCTTGGATCTGCCTGGCGAGAGAGTCCATGGTTGGCTGAACACTGCATGAAGATGACTGGGATGGTGGAGGAACAGTTGTGGCAGCACAAATAGTCGAGGACGCACCAACAACCTCAGAAACCTTATCAGCGATGATAGCCAGTTTATCCAAAGGCTCTGAGGATGCAGACAAAACAGTCTGGATATGTGGTGGCATTCTTTGAAGCCACAAACTTTGCAGAAAGTCATCCTGGAGTTGGCCATTAGACAGCTCTTTCATTTTTCGCAACAGGTGGCTGGGCTTCTCATTTCCTAGCTGAAGGTCAGTAAGCAGTTTCTTAATTTTTTTAGTCTCCGAGTCGCTGAATTGGGTGATGAACCGCTGTGAGAGAGTGTGATATTTGACACTGTTCGGAGGGCTTAACACAATGTCCGACACATAGGAGAGAGTTTCAGCATCCAGGTTCGCAACCAAAGCAGAATACTTAGTATCATCACTGGAGATACCACTGAATGGGAATGCATGGTCGCATTGCGCAATCCATAGACGAACGTTCGATTTCCAAAACGGCGGTGGCAGCAACGCAATACGAGCAACTTCAACGGTTTCACTAGTCATATTGTTGAATAAGCAGGAAGCGAAACGAATCTCCGAGCAGATGCTTCAAGTGGCCTTGAGAAGAAGGAGAAAAAAAAATCTTTCGCTACGTACTGATCATCCGTAGTAGAAGAATCTGTATTGCATTCGCCAGTAGAACAGAATAGCTTACGTGTTTTTAAGTCCAAAAGAGGTCACCACTGCCGCGTTGCGTGGTTAGACATTTTTCACTACAACACGGTTGAATTAAATAACAATAAACATTTATTAACTTTAAAGATAAAAGATTAAATGAGCAATTAAGAGGTAAGCTTCCAAAAACTACAACACATGGTAAAACCAGGCACGCTACAAGAATAACAGATCAATTCAGTTCAGTTTTGGAGTCGTTTTGTTGAGCTGTAAGGTCGCTGCAATCCGTTCGAGACTTAGTCTTCGCGTTAGCATGGCTTGGGAGATTGAAGAGTTAAGTACTAGCCCAGGTGTCATCATCGTCACATCCTAATAATTTAGAACTACTAGGTCTGTCATCGAGATCCACCATCATGTAACTTTGAAATGCGACTTTATATATTAAAATATCAAAAAAGAAGTTTGATATATTTCTTTCTTTTGTGTGTGTGTGTGTGTTGTGAACAGGGGCGTAGCTACTGCCGTATCAGCCATATCAATGATACGGGGCCCTCTCAAGTTACAGTGACCCCACATGTGTAACTGCAATACAACTAACATGACTTTCTTTTCTAAAAAAGTGCCCCAAAGGAGTTTTATACGGAGCCCACTCAGAACGCCAGTGGCTGTGAATATGTCATCTTCCAAGAAATTCTCTTCTGCGAGGTGTTTCAGGTATTTGAATGTTTAATTATTAAAGACATTCCAACAAAACACGTGGGTATTAGTTTCTGAAATGGAAAGAATTTGAATGGAGTTGTGTTAATTGATTTCCATTGCTTATATTTCCTCTTTTTAGTCAGATTTTTACATTATAAGAAGCTATTCTTACATTGTTAGGATCTGGGCTTATTAAATAAAACTATGTGCCATAAGTGCAATATTTCAATGAGATTTGCTTCGAATTATTCTCTGTAAGAAGGTTTCTTCTAGAGACATATTCATAAATTCTTCAAATAGTAAAATTTGTGGCACAGCTAAATCTGTTGATTATAGATCTTGGTTTTGGCTACAACAGATTAAAAATTGAAGAAACTTTTTCGTCTGGTCTACGAAATAATTTCGGGGGGGAAAAACAAGTGATATTACCGAAGAATATTATTTCTTCACATTTCTTTGATCGTTTGGCAGTAATTTGTTACTAAAATCAACTTAAAATGTTTCATATTTTTCGTGCCTTTGAGTAAGTCATATTTTACCCCCTCAACATCAGTTTATTTAGATTTATATTTTACTTTCACTATCGCTGTTTATGTGTTTCCAAATTTATTAATCAATATTTATCTCTGATTAGTAGAATATATTTCAGTCTGTGGAGCATACGGATTATTTTAATGGGAGGGGCTTACATGAAAAAAAACGTGGATGGAAGACAGAGAGAAAGCGCCAAGGAATAATGTTTTTGCCAAAAATTAAAAATATTTTGGTGTATGGGAAGGGTTTGAAGTTTTAAACTCCACTTTTGTGTACCCTACTGATTTTAGTTACTTTTATTTTGAAGTTTTGCATTTATTCCATTAAACAACCGACATGAAATGCTTTCGACCTTTTCCAACTCTAATTACAAGCAGAGCTTGCAATGGGGAGAGAGATATTCAGGGTTTTGGATAACTTTTCTATCCTGTGTTTCTAATGTAGGCAGAAATCATCACCAAAACATTCTGCGATTTTTGGACTAAATTTTTTGTACTAGTTGGATTATATGTATCAATTGAGCTTTGATGAACGGATTATAATATGGTTTATTTATGTATTCTATTGAAATTATCTAGTTAAATGAGCTATGAGAAATTAATTAAAGAAAATTTATAACATATATATTCAATACTGAATTCTTGACAAACTAGGAAGCATTATTCTTAACTTATTTTGGGGGATTTGAATTGTATTAATATGAAAGTTAACTGCTTGACCATATATGAATGTTTCCTACAGAATCATGAGTCTTCTAAGAATCCCCTTGGGTTCCAGCCTGGACACTAAGATTAACTTGAGGCCAAAAATTACCAGACGCCATTTGTATAATAATAAATTATGTTTATTCACTTAGTTCAAATATCAAACTTCTAATGACAAATATTTATCCATATGTCTACGTCAAAAAGGGATTTTCCTTTACTATTAAATTAAATTACGAAATATGAAATGAATCAATTAATAAGCTCAATATCGAAAAGGTTTACCAGAATAGGACTGAGAAATACACGCAACTTGAATTATTATCTATCATTAAAATTGAACTAACTTTATTATACTAACGCTTGTGGTAAGCGATATTAAGCTAGAATATATCACCTGGTAGTACTTATGGTCTCTTCAGGTATATTAATCTCCTAAGGTTTCTTCGTTGAATCTTAACAGCAATACTCCAATATCATAATTCGATTGAATCCTCCAAATCTCGTCACTACTGCTGGCTCAATAGCCTTCTTCTCCGCTAACTTACAACGCTCTCCTTAAATACTTTATCTACTTTGCATATCCCATTTTCTTCTTTTAGAGGTTATTGGAAATATACGCGAATTTATAGTCCCCAAAGACGCCTAAGAGTATTAGAGGAAAGGTGCCATAAAGATTCGTCACAATCTGATAAAGTGTTTTGAAAGTAAAATTTTATTGAGGAAATAGAGACAAAAGTAGCTCTATACTGGTGTTCAAAATTAAGATAATTTTTAGATTTTGTCAATTATCTGTAGAGGTATTGGACAGATTTTAATAAAATTTGGTATGTATATAGGGCTTATATAATGGAAAAAAGTAACCATTCAACAATTAAAATGCACTCTCGTGATTGTGGATAACATCCATCAAAGTCGGAAGGTATATAACAGCTGTTGCCGTATATAATAACAACAACGAATTAATTAACGGGGGTTATGTCTCCTCTTTAGATAAACAAGTCTCACACCGTGATTTTATACAAAAATAAGGGAATTTATGAGTTCCAGTGGCAATTAATCCCACTCGTTCAGCAACTCTGTTTTCAAGCCTTGAATGGTTTTGGGAGGCGAGTTGCAAGTTAACATTGCCCTCCCCAGAGAGTTCCAAGCTTGTTCTATAGAGATGAGGTCTGGAGATCTGATTGGCCAATTCCATCCTGTGAATATCCTCACTTTCCAGAAATTCGTCGACCAGATGAGCTCTATGTGCCTCGGGTTGCCATCCATTAAAATAAAATCAAGGGCAACTGCACCCATGAAAAGGCAAACATAGAGCACCAAGACCTCATCCCTGTACCTCACAGCAGTCACAGTGTCTCTTGCAAAGACATAAAGCTGAGGGTGACCATCCAATGTAATGCCTGCCCAGACCATCATGCCTTTACTATCAAAATGGCTGATTTCTCTGACATTGTAGGGCAGGTAGTAGATCCCTGGTTCTCTTCATATATTATAGCTCTACTTTCATATGGATAGAACCAGGGATCCCCTACCACTCTTCAATGTCCAAGAAATAAGCTGCTCTAATTAAAAAATGAGAACATTGTGCTAGAGTTGTTCTATTGATTTCTGTACATCTTGGAGTTAACCCCTACTATTACGATATTCACGATGCAAAATTTTTTTTTACCTAGTGCTGTATTTATAATGAAAATCAAAGTCAGTGTTTTAAATTTTTTTTATTATAATTATGTTATAAAATTCTATTAAGAAGGGTATGTTCGAATGCTTAGAGAAATGGAATTTAAATTATAAATGGTTTGTAATTATCAGAGTTAGAATTACTTAAACCTAAAAGTTTAGGGAATAATATCATAATCCTGAGTTTCCATTTATTGGAAAATGTACGCTCGACCATCATTCAAATGTTCTTTGAATGCCAGCTCAAAGTGATTGTGGTATCCAGGTGATCATGTTTGCGAGCTTGTTGTTGGCTATAGAATCCTGATACTAGCCAAAGCCATAAACCTGCAGAGATTCTATCTTCACGTAGGCGAGGATATGTTTGAAAATTGTGATGCCAGCTGAAGTATCGCCTTTGTCACTTGACCGAGGCTCAAAATTTATGGGATGGAGACTCGC
The DNA here is from genome assembly GCA_019973935.1 of Trichonephila clavipes. Classification (NCBI taxonomy): domain Eukaryota; kingdom Metazoa; phylum Arthropoda; class Arachnida; order Araneae; family Nephilidae; genus Trichonephila; species Trichonephila clavipes. The sequence continues at coordinate 1,390,343 of BMAU01021430.1, forward strand.
TCCGCGAGCCATATGCCCAGCGACAGACAGGTCTAGCTCCAGTAGCTCTAGAGTAGCTTTAAAGTGCAACAATGATAAAAAGTATATAAATTAAAATAAATTAAATGCATCGGCACAGAGAAAAAAATTTATTCAAAATTTTAGGTGGAATCAAAGTTTTGTCGCTACTTTATCAAACCGGCTATACAAATTTTTTTTTTAAAATTGTTTTGGCAACGTGGGGTATGTCAATAGTGATTGGGCAATAACTTGCGGTGTGTGAATGAAATGCATTGTAATCAAAGCCGGCAGTGTTTGCTGAAAAAAAAAGAACGATCTCGGTTCTTGTTCATTGAATTCCGAAAATCTGAGTTATGAATCATTTCTTCTTTAAACTTTAAGATTGGAAAGTATTTTAAAGGATCTCTTTCTGAATATCTGTAAGCGTGAGATATTGTTCAAAAATTAGCTCTCTGTTTGAATGTATATTACGATGAGTTATAAAAATATTTTATTTAAGTTTTTCCTAGTTATTTAATATTTTACATTAGTAGGAGGTGTGTTTGGATCTATATGGATTATGTAATCGTTTTAAATATTATTGTAGTACCGCTTTTGAGAGAAAAGCAGTATTCTATAATTAGTTTCAGTTTTTGTTCCAAAATGATTAGAAAAATATCTAATTTTTTGTACAAAGGCTATGTAATAGTGATTTTTAAAACTGTGTTTTTATCTGTAGACTCTGAAGTCTATAATGTTCATTCAATTGTCTTTATAATTTATTTGAATTCACTTGAGAGCTACTTTTCTTGAAGTATTTGTTATGTTTCTTATAACTTTTTCTATTAATGATGTAGAATGTAATATTTATTTTTACTGTAAGCTATTTATTCATTTTATCTAGAATTTTTTTTCAGTTGCTTTTTTATTGTTGCTTTAAGAAATTTTCTTGTTCAGTATTTTCCTTTCTTAAACAAGTTGAAGTTGTAACGAGATATCATGCGATTTCATCTTCATATTTGTACTATCATGATTTACACATAAATGTAAAGGGTTGTGAATATTTTCAATGTAAAGCATAAATTTGTTTTTAATATGCTCTGATCAATTTATTTTTGCTAAAAAATTAGTTTAAAAATGAATATGTGTAATTATTACAAAATGTAGAAAGTAAGAGGTATCGCTTAATTATCAATGCTTTAATTGATTAACCATTAAGTTAAATAAACATAATGTTTTTTTATGTATTGGTAAGATGCTCATCAATCGTGAATAGTGATTATAGTGTATAGTTTTCCACTTTAGTTTATTATTTGACAATAAAATTTTATTTTTAGATGTTTAGATTGTTTATATTAAGTATTATTTAATTCATAAGCCCAGGTTTATAATTTAAAATTATGCTTGTTCTTATAAAAACTGATTAGTTAATTTAAAAATAAGAATGGTTTTTTGAAGGAGGGGGGTTACATATCCTCTTTTTATGTTATTCTGTTTTAACTTTTATAAAAGTGGTAATATCAGATATCATTACTCCTTGCTAATGATCGTAGGTTTTACTTAATATAGGTAATTGCTTATGGTTTTAAGAGTAAGTTTTGCTTTTAGTCATTTAATTATGTCCCATTTAATGTGTTTGTAGTATGAATTATAGTTTTCATGAATGAAGATATGTTTGTTATAATGAAAAAAAAATTTTGGTTTTAATTTTTAAATTAAACACATGAAATTTTGAAAAGTGCTATGAAAAAACATTTATAATATATATGTTTGTATTGTTGAGAATAAATATTGTTCATGCATTTAAAACTTATTTTATTTAAATACTAAAATTATTTTAGGATTTTTTTATATTCTCTAAATGGTTGTATAATTGCTGTTTTAATCTGAATTTCATCTATAATATTTTATAATTAATCGTTTTGGGTTCTTTCAGATAGAACCCATAAATTCTGGTATATTAATAATTATTTCTACTTTCCTGAATAATGGCATCTGGTGAGACAAATGACTCAAGCCAGTTTGAAAATTTTTCCGATTCTAAAACTGCTGTTGACAGAGTAAGTTGATTAGATATTGAGTTTTATTTTTGAGATTTTTTAATATTTGTGGTCTATATTTTAGTAAAATTTAAATTGATTTTGTACTTGATTTTTAAAAATTAATTTCTATATATTGTTAAAATGTTGATTTTTTAAAAAGTTTTTTAAATTTATGATTCATTAAACAAACAGTTAATTGACTGCAATTTAAATGTCTAATTATTAATAGGATAAATCTATTTAATTTATTTTACTCTGCAATTTATGAATTACAAATAACCACACAACTTTTGAAGTAAAATGTCTTAGCATCTGTTTATTCAGAAATTAATTCTGAAATTAAATCCTACAGATGAAAAAAAATTGCTAATTGAAAATGTGATTATCTTCTAGATACTTCTGCAACCTTTTAATTATATTGAACAAGTACCAGGAAAACAAATCAGAACTAAATTAACAAAAGTAAGTTTTTAGAAAAGTAAATTTAATTATTTTTATTTTAAGGTTAACCAAAAATAATTTCTCTGTATTTTTTTTTTGAGTTTCAATGGCTATGTAAACTATATATATGTATATTTCTTTGTTAAGAATTGTGTGTCCATAGTAATAAGTGTATTTCTTAGTAATAAGATTATAGAGACAAAAATAGACAATCTACACTATTAAAATCCAAAGGTAAACAAACGTATCTATCTATGTTTAATCTATGATGCCCTATTTTCTCACGAGCCACACGACGCAGAAACTCGCCGAAGGTACCAAAATTTTGGGAAAGATACAAGGAATCCGTTTTGACCATTTATATTCCATTATTCCAATTAGTTAAAAAGATATTAATTAAAAACCTTAAAATGCATAATTAGTACCATTTTTCACCACCAGGGGGAAATTCTGAACTTTTTGTCCCAAATGTTTTTAAAACGCGGTCTAATTTTTTTCATGGGACTCAGACAAAAAATAATTACAGATTCGGAAAGATCATTTACTTCGCCACAATATAGTATAATTTATTTTACAAAATAAACTTCGCCACGATATGGTATAATTTATTTTACAAAATAATTACATTTTGTATTTTTTAATGGGTCGAAATCAATACGTTTTTATGAATAAGATTTCTAAATTGTTCCGCTTGCATTTTCTTTCGTGCTAATGAAAAAATTTTACACTAAAAAAAGTTCCTGCTTTTCTCTTTTAGAATCAGTCATTTAAAAAATTTACTGTCAAAAACTGTTTTTTGTACGATTTTTAAAAAAATACTCAAAATTTTATTTAAATACTTAATAACTTCTTTATTTAAAAAAATAATCTCATGAAACTTCTTTTCCATATGTAGAACCATATTATACATAATCTGTACAAAAATTAATAAAATATCTTAAAAATTACGGGTTTTTTAAAAAAAGGTGTTATTCGGTTCTTTTCTCTTTTGCGAGAAATATGTAAGCATTACTTTTTTTAAAGTTTCTTGTTTAAAAATTACTGTTGTTTGCAATCGATATATGAAGTTTCACAAAGCATTAACTTAAAATGAAGCACCCTCCCAAATTTTTAACTTTAACAAATAATGCAATGCATAATTGAACACATATCTTACTTTATTTTAAATGTCAATTCAATGCTTTTCCCTGCAAGAACCTACAGCATGGATGTCAAAGGGGCTGCTTTATAAAATGGTAGTTTCTAGGTTCAAAACTGAAAAGGATATTCAATTTCGCATTACGTTATTTGTTAAAGTTTAACTTTGGGGGGGGGGGCTTCATTTTTAAGTTAATGCCTTGAAACTTCACATGTCGATTGCAAACAACGGTAATTTTTAAACAAAAAATGTAACAAAAATAATGCTTAAATATTTCTTGCAAAAAGGGAAGTAAACGAAAAACACAATTTTTTTTCAAAAACCGTAATTTTTAATCTGTATAAAGGTTGAAAAAATTACTTAAAAATTACGGGTTTTTTTTTAAAAATTGTTTTTACATTTTTTTAAGGTTAAAATAAAATATCAATGTTTTTATCAGATGAGGTTTTTTTATTGTTTTTTCAGTACATGTATGTATGTAATGTATATGTATGTATGTATATATATGTGTATGTATGTATATATATGTGTATGTATATATATGTGTATGTATGTATATATATGTGTATGTATATATATGTGTATGTATGTATATATATGTGTATGTATGTATATATATGTGTATGTATGTATATATATGTGTATGTATGTATATATATGTATGTATGTATATATATGTGTATGTATGTATATATATGTATGTATGTATATATATGTGTATGTATGTATATATGTGTGTATGTATGTATATATGTGTGTATGTATGTATATATGTATGTGTATGTATGTATATATATGTATATGTATGTATATATATGTGTATGTATATATATGTGTATGTATATATGTGTATGTATGTATATATGTGTATGTATGTATATATGTGTATGTATGTATATATGTGTGTGTATGTATGTGTATATATGTGTATGTATGTATATATATATGTGTATGTATGTATGTATATATGTGTATGTATGTATATATATATGTGTATGTATGTATATATATATGTGTATGTATGTATGTATATATATATGTGTATGTATGTATGTATA